>OX155898.1:7851428-9160000 GCA_944588485.1 Phosphuga atrata
CTACACATGACTGCTAGACTTTATGTATAGCAATTTCTTTTCTGTCGAGTTTAAATTCTCACATCATTCAATTGCATGTACTTCTGCTTAGATACGTTGATACTTCCAAACTCTCTTCCTTTGTCCTCCTATGGTACCAATTAACTAGATCTGGTATGTGGTGATTTCATCCCTTGTCATAACACATAGAGCATATCCTTCTTAATATATTAAATTATAGTAATAACTTGTTCTTGCTTATAGACATCTGCTAGTGAATGCGTGTTGGTAACAATGTTGGCAGCAAGAGCTCAAGCTCTAAAACGTCTTAAACAACAACATCCGTTTGTGGAGGAAGGAGTATTGTTATCTAAACTAATGGCATATTGCTCCAAAGAGTCTCATTCTTGCGTAGAAAAAGCAGCCATGATTTGTTTCGTGAAACTTAGAATTTTGGAACCCGATGAGCAAAGTTCCCTTAGAGGACAGACTCTGCTAGCAGTAATTTAATTTATATATAACAATAATCTATTTAATTAACAGATGATGATTTAAGGCAATGGAGGAAGATGAAACGATGGGACAAGTACCATTCTACGTATCAACAACTTTAGGCACAACCTCATGTTGTTCCTTTGATAATCTCCAAGAAATAGGTCCAGTTTGTAGGAACTTCCCTTGTGTGTGGCTGCATGTTGATGGAGCCTACGCAGGCAATGCTTTCATTTGCCCTGAACTCAAACCACTTCTGCAAGGCATTGAATATGCGGACTCTTTCAACACTAACCCAAATAAATGGCTGTTGGTCAACTTTGATTGTTCCACAATGTGGGTCAGAGATAGAATGCGCTTAACTTCTGCTCTAGTGGTTGATCCGCTTTATTTGCAACACGGATATTCAGATACTTCTATTGATTATAGACATTGGGGCGTTCCACTGAGTCGAAGATTTAGGTCTTTGAAATTGTGGTTTGTTATGAGAAGCTACGGCATATCTGGTCTGCAGAATTATATCCGGCATCATATTAAATTGGCGAAGAAATTTGAAGCGCATGTATTAAAGGATGTAAGATTTGAAGTTTGTAATGTAGTTAAGGTAATTCGCATAGGAAGTGGTAAGAAAAATGAAGATTTTTAACATATTTTTTTAGCTGGGGTTGGTTTGTTTCCGGTTGAAGGGTACTGATAAGATAAATGAGAAACTGTTGAGCAATATTAATGGCTCTGGAAAGCTGCATATGGTTCCTGCTAACGTTAATGAAAAGTATGTTATTAGATTTTGTGCTGTTGCTCAAAATGCTACAGAGGATGATATAGGTAAACTAATTAGTTTTTCGTATTAAATAGTTTGATTTTTCATAGTTTGATTCTAGTTTTAATTGACATATTATCATTTTACAGATTACGCTTGGAAAGTCATCATAGAGTTCGCAGAGGAATTATTAGAAAAAGAAGAAGATACGAAACAGGTAAATTATTTTCTATTACTTTGCTATTTTTTAAAAGCAAGCGGATCAATTCTACACAGGTGAGAGTATAATTTCATTATTTTTTAATAAATCGTTTTCCACAATTGTTTGCCATATTTTCTATAAATTTTCAATTCCTCTGTTATAATATTAAACTGTTATAACAATGAGTCTCTTAACAAACATATTTTTCCTGATTCCAACATTTTGTTACGCGACCCCATATTAGGTCGCACAATTCCATAATCCACAATTTAGAGCTCTTATTTTGGTGGTCTTTTTTTCATTCATTAGAATTCAGTTAAGAACTGGATAATTATATTGTATATGGATTGTGCAAATTGTTCCTGCAAATTGCCAACTTATTATACCAAAAAGGTCGATAAGTGCAACGAGGAATATTGACCTTCAAAAGTCTTCGTAGATAAAGGGTGACACAAAAAACGGAACTTATTAAAATCCAATAAAACCAAGGGTGATGAAAGAAAAACATTTTATTCATAGCAATTAATGGAATTTATCATTTTTTTTATAATTACATCTGTTTGATGTATTCTGCCGTTGAGATTCCTCATTGACCGCGGCAACATCTCAGCTGGGATTCTGTGAATTTCACCCTGATTTCTTTGGCGATATCACAAATCAAATACAAATCTGGCGATATAGGGGGCCAGGGAAAATTTCCGAATCTTGAGATTACACGGTTACCGAACAATTCTCGCCAATTCTCCATCCTGTTGAAACCAGGTTTCTTGAACGAATAGATTCTTTTTTAATTCAGGTGCAACGAAAGATTTTAACATCTCCACATAACGATCTGCATTAGCAATTACTGTGATCTCCTGTTCATTAAAAAAGCAAGTTCCGATGATTCCATGTAATGAAACAGCACACCATACTGTCATCTCGGAGTATCGTTTGAAGTCTCAGCGAGTGAAGACGTGCGATAGAGTGCTCGATAGATTAATTTCTAGGCGGTTTTAATAAGCTGTTTTTTCGGTTAAAATACAAATAGTGTGGTTTATCGCGCGATTATCTGACTTTAGTTAGTGGGAACTGTTTTGATTTCGTTTCCTTTTAAAGGTTTAGTTTTTCTTTTGGTTGTGAGGAAAGTGAAAGGTCGCATATGTTTGTGATATGACACGTGGTGATAAGATACTATTGGTAGCTGCGGCGCGTCAAGGTAATCACCTATTCAGCTCTACAGTGCGCATCTAGTGAGAAATAGCTGAACTAGTTTCCGTGTTCTACACCATATTGAATAGTTCTAGCTTGAGAATGGACGAATACGAGAACAGACCGAGAGCGAACAGTGAGTCGATGAGTCCGTTTGAAAGATGCCCAAAACTAAATCGATCACCGATTCAGATAACTAAAAGGTCGAAAAAAGATGAGATTAAAGATAAAGGAAGAGGTGAGAGTAGTACAGTGCAGAGTGAGCAACTGGATAGCATTCTACAGGAATTAAAAGAAATTAAAAAGGAGTTCACAGCAGTAGACGGAAAGCTGGAGGAAATGAGAAGGGAGAACAGAAGGCTGGAGGAAAACATGGAAAGAGTGGTGAAGAGGCAGAAGGAGGAGGAAGAAGTAGAAAAGGACTGGAAAAAATAATTGTTATCGGAGCTGAGGGCAATCTCTCTCCAGTCGTTTTACCTCGTTACTGAAGTGTCGTGACCTCTCGCGCAAATTTGTGGAACGCATCGTCACACTAATATGCGGGACCTTCAGTTTATCGCCGGTTCCGAACGGCACTATATGAGAGGTTCTCTTGGCAGAATTACTCGTGGTAGTTTGCCATTGCTTTCCACGAGGTGGCCACAGCACAGTTCCGTGAAAAATTTCACGGTTTGTCCGGGGATCGAACCCGGGATCTCGGAGTAGCGAGGGGATGCCTTCACCACTACACCACTGTGACCACCTGAGGGCAATAAGGGATGCGAATAAGGAAATAAAGAATAGGATGTCGAAGCTGGAGCATGCAGCGGAATCAGTTAAGGAGGAGAAGGAAAGAACCGAGAGTAGGTTTTTTTAGGGAGGAGGAACGACAAGCGCTGAGGGAAGAACAGATTAGCCTAAAGGATATTGAAGAGAGGAGATTAAAGAGGGAGATAAGAAATAACATCGTAATTTACGGAATTGAAGGAGAAACATGGCGAGAAGAAGCAAAGAAAACGTTTATGGAAAGGTTAGGAATTAACGAGGGTTTCGTGAATGCATACCAGCTCGGCTATAAAGAGGGGAACAAAGGCCCAATTTTGTTAAAGTTAGAATGTTGGGAGGCAAAGAGAGAGATAATGAGAAATAAACACAAGCTAAAAGGAACAAATGTATTTATACAAGACGATTTCACCCCGAAGGAGCAGGGAATCCAGAAGGAGTTATTAAGGAAGGCAAAGGATCTCAAGGAAAGGGGTCATCGGGTCAAAGTAGGCTATAAAAGTTGAATTAGATGAGAAATGGGTACCTTGGTCCGAAGGGGAAAAAACGAGTAAGGGACCAAAGAAGAAAGGGACAGAAACACAAGGACGGATCGGAAAGGGAAAATGTTAAGATATTATTTTGGAATGTGGCTGGGCTTAGGAAAAAACTGGAAAGGGAGGACGGCTCTTTCATAGCCTTCTTGAAGGGATTCGAAATAGTTGGGCTAGTGGAGTCCTGGGTCCAAGAAAAAGAATGGGAGACCTGTAAAGAAAGACTTCCCAAGGAGTACAAATGGAAGATGCAACCGGCGCTGAGGGAGAGTGGCTACGGAAGGGCAAAGGGGGGATAGTAACAGGGATCAAGTGTGGTATCAGGGAAGCGGAGAGTTTACAACAAGAGGTGGAGGGTATAGTTTTCAGGGAGGTAGAGCTGAAGGGAGGCTGCTGGCAGATAGCCACGGTGTATAACAATAAGGGGCTGGAAAGAATTAAAGAGTGCATAAGGTGTAATATAGAAGGTACTGCAGCGACAAACTTGCTGCTAGGAGGTGATGTGAGGATAGGAGAGGAGTAGTTCAACACGGTGGAAAGAGCTGGTAAAGTACTACGAAAGAAATCTAAGGACAAAACGAGAAATGCGGAAGGAAAAGAATGGGCAGAGTGGGTAAGGGAAAGTCAATGGGATGTCTTGAACGGATGTGTAGAAGCGGACTGGGAGGGGTAGAGTATACGTTTGGGAGTTCAGGGTGGATGTCGGTGATAGACATTGCAGCTGTTAACGACTCCGCGAGACAAGAAATTAGAGAGATGGAGATCGGAGTGAAAGGTGAATCTGACCATATGCCAATACTGATCACGTTAAAGCAGCAGGTAGAAGAGGGGTACAGGAAAGAAAAATGGGTTACCAGGTGGGATAGCGGCGCGACGGAGCTGTTTAAATTAAGAATGGAGGCAATAGACTGGGATAATTTAAAAGATATAGATATGATAACCGAGGAAATGGAAACAGCAATAGTCAGAAGGAAAGTCACAGAGGGAACAGTGGGAAGGAATTCATAAGGGAGAAATAAAAATATAGAAAGGTGACGAGAAGGTGGAGAGAGGGTACCGGTGACAAGGAACTGTGGTTAAGTACGAGAGCGGACTTACGAAACCTGGAGAGGAGAAAGAAAGAAATGTGGGAGAGAAGAGAGCGACAACGAATACTGGAGATTAAAACTGAGGCGCAGCTGTGGAAATATTTAATGGAGAAGAGCGGGAAGAAAGAGCGAATTCCAGACAGTATACCTAAGGAAACCTGGTTAAGGCACTATATGGTTCTATTGGAAGGAGTGGAGATAATGGTGGATCGAGGGAAAGACAGTGTTAGAAGGGAGCAGACTGTTGAAGAAGTAGGTGAAGAAGAAATTACGGCCGGGCAAGTACACCAGGTAATTGCAGCCTTAAAGCAGAAGAAAGCGGCAGGACCGGACGGAGTTGGAAATGAAGCGTGGAAGTTGGTACCAGAGAAATGTATCGATAAGCTTACGGAGGAGTTCAACAAGATATGGAAAGGAACAAAGGGTATCCCAGAGAGTTGGAAATAGGGGATAATACAGCCAATCCACAAAAATGGGGACCAGGAAAGAGTGGAGAATTGCAGGAGGATCATGCTGATGAACTCTTCTTACAAAATGTTCGCCAAGATTCTAGAAGGGCGGTTGAGAAAAGAGGCAGAGGAAAAGCAGTTAATACCAGAGGTGCAAGCAGGATTCAGAGAGGGAAGAGGCAATTTAAGAGGGCAACAGTCGAGCAACTCATAACGCTTAGATTTATAGATTTATAATTGATCAGGAAATTAGATCTGGTAGCCTTTTTGCTCTTTTTATCGACCTGAAAGCAGCGTATGTTTCCGTAGATAGAGGGAGATTGTATGAATGTTTGGTTAAAAAGGGTATTTCGGAGAGGGCGAGGAGAAATGTGAGGGAGGTGTATAGGGAAACGGTGTGTAAGATCAGGGTGAATGAGTGTGTAACGGAATATTTCGAGATGAAAAAGGGCCTGAGGCAGGGATGTCCACTGAGCCCCACATTTTTCAATCTCTATGTGGTTTTTGCCAAGACAGCTGGGGAATTGAGAGAGGTGATTGAAAGGGTGAGAGGGTTTTTTGAAAGGAGAGATTTGAGTGTGAATGTGGGAAAAACTAAATGGATGCGGTTCAAAAGAGGTGGGAAGTTCAAGAAAGAGCGGTTTGAATGGAGAGGGAGGGAAATCGAGGGGGTGCAAAGGTTTAAGTATGTGGGGTATGTATTTGGAAATGGAGGTAGCAATAGAGAGCATGTGGAGTATGCAGCGAAGAAAGCGTGGGTGGCAGCTGGGCGAGTCTGGAATGAATGGAGGAATAAATTCGAAGGAAACTTCAGAGCGGATGAGACGGCGTGGAAGGTGTGTGCGAGAAGCATTTTTTGTATGGCTCAGAAGTCTGGGGGACGAGAGATGAGGACAGGATTGAGTGAGTCCAGTTAAAGTTTTTCAAAAAAATCCTGAAGCTTGATAGGTCGACACCTGGTTACATCGTCCTCCAGGAGGTGAATGCGTGCAAGGTGGTAGTCTTGGCAGCAAGAAAGGTCATAAGGTTTGAATATAAGGTGAGTGAAATGGGAGATGAAAGGTTAATAAAAGAGGTTTTTAGAATGGGAAATCGAGTTGGAGGAGGCGGTATGAAAGGGAGTGACTGGGGTAAGAATAAGAGGAAATTGTGTGAAAGAGGTGGTATATCTGGTGAGGGGCTCGAAACGCTAAAGCAGAAAAGGGCAGGGTGGGCCGAAAGGTTGGTAGAACGTTTGCAAGAAGTGGACCTACAGGAGCGGCAAAGCAAAATAGAAAGTAGTAATTTTCATAAAGGGTATGTAAAGATACAGGTACATGGGCGGTTACCAACCTATTTAAGTGTATATCAAGAGGACGATGCACAAGTCATGTTAGCAAGGTATAGGTGTGGATGTGAGGAGCGTGGAAGAAGATACTGGATGAGTGAGGAGCATAGAAAGTGTAGTGTTTATGGGACAGCAGAGGATACTTGGGAGCATTGGATGGAAGAGTGTACAAGGGGTGAATGGAAAGAGGGAGAGAGGCGGGAAGGAAAGAAATGGGAGGAATGTATGAATGATAGCGGAAAGGGTCTGAAACTGCTGAGACGGATAAAAAGATGGAAAGAGTAAACTGGTAACAGAGAAGGTGTATTATAAAAGAAATTGGAGTTTATTTTGTGTCAGGTACAGATATTTTTGTATTTTTATTTTTTAAATTTATATATTTTTCTATGTGGTTTCTATATGCCAGTAGGTTAATAAATAAATAAATAAATAATACTGTCATCTCACTAGCGTGTAAAGGGCTCGTGAAATTCATTAGGCTTATAGACCGAAGATGAAGAATTTCCGACGTGATTTCTTACATTAGCCTCTTGGAGTATATTGAGGTATGGATATTCTGACGACAAAAAACCATACATTAATAAATAATTCAGTGTTGTTAATTTTTAAAAGTTAGTTAACATTCGTTTGCAAATTAAGTATTTTTATACGATTTCTATTGGGCTGGCATGTGTTTCAAAATGAAATTCAAGTAAAAAGCTAATGGCAATGACATTGGCATACCGTTCGCGTGAGTCCATATGATCGCCTCGATCAGGTATTTAAAAAAGTTATTTATCCAAGTTTCTGAGCAGTCTGCCATTGAGTAGTAAACAGATTTATGCTATACGTGATGGAATGCGTCAAGAACTAGTCTTTGGACTAAAAACTTTATCTCGTCAATCGACAAGTGGGCTAATATGGAGATCTGTCTCTCGCACCACGCGGTTCAACTGATTACTGGCAATGGAAATTTTCTTACCCACATCGCTTTGGCAAAATGGTATCGCCACTATGCCAGTGCGGTGTTTTAAATTTTTCTTAAAAATGTTCCATCATTTAAATAAGTATGCCATTATGTTCCCATGCATTTTATGATGTCGCATGTTGTATTTGAAATTGGCATAGCGTTTCGGGCAGTTAGAAGTGCAGGGATACGCAACAGAATTTGCAAAACGGTTAATGAAATTTCTGTGTGTTTAAACAGTATGCCCATTTGTTTTTCACTCGATTCAGATGTACAGGGTGTTTCAAAAAGAATATACGTATTTCGTATGCATATATTTATTAAACTTTAAGACATACGAATATGAAACTTTACACACATATTTACGAAGCTCTCAAGTTTATATTACAGATGTTCAATATGTCCTCCATCAGCGACACGAACAATATCACACCGATACTCAAATTCCTCCCATACTCGGGCTAGCATGTCCTTCGTCAATGATGTTATGGCAGTACGGATGCGGTTCTTCAACTTTTCCAGGTTCTGTAGAACTGGTGGTACATAAACAATGTCTTTAATGAAACCCCACAGAAAGAAGTCACAGGGTGTCAAATCCGGTGACCGTGGAGCCCAGCTGAGACTTGTTAAGTCGTCAGCTCCTTCACGACCAATCCAACGGTTCGGTAGAGTTTCATTCAGATAGTCACGCACTTGGCGACTCGAGTGAGGGGTGCCGTCTTGTTGAAAAATGAAATTGTCTTCGTGCAGCCTCGCAACAACGAGTTTTGTAACATAGCGAGATACTGCTGACCGCTAACCGTGTTTCTATCAAGGAAGAATGGGCTGTAAATAGATGATCGGGATATCGCACAAAACACATTGACTTTGGGCGAATCTAAACATGTTCAATGACTGCATATAGGTTATGTAGGCCCCAAATTCGAACATTGTGTTTGTTTACCTGGCCACTAACATGGAATGTCGCTTCATCACTGAACACGATGCGTTTTGCGAAAGTGTTATCATTGTTAATAGCATCATGAATTTCGTTACAAAATGCCACACGTTTGCGTTTGTCATCAGGACGTAGAGCTTGTAAGAGCTGTAACTTGAACGGCTTCATAACCATGGCGTTTTATTACGGCTATTAATATAAAAAAGGCTATGTATTCGTTTCTCAAAGAGTCGAGCCGAGGTGCAGCGATCGATAGTTTGGACAAAATAGTACTTTGTAATACGTATATTCTTTTTGAAACACCCTGTATTTAGGTGGTATATCGAATGATATACCGTTTGGTTAGGCCCAAGGCTGTCGAAGCTTAAAATAATTTATTAAAGCATGACAACGGCTAGAGCGAAATGAACGACTTATATTTTATGATTGGTAAGTTTTTAAGTTAATCGGGTGATATCTACGCCAATCATAAGCGGATTCAAAAGGTGCATGGTTTTCAAAGAATAGAATTTTCTTTACGGATAGAAATAAATCTTAGCAAAGGGCTTACAAAGGGGCCTTCAACTTTTCATCATTGATTACAGTTTTTTCCTAAGAATTTTTATTGTTAGCACTCTAGTTTTATTTTAATTTCGATTTAAGAAATTATCAAGATATCCGAAATATTTTAGCATATAAGCAGAATATAAGTAAACTATTTTTTTTAATTTTCTCGATTTTTTTGCTAATATTTTCGATATCTCGGAAACTCAGCGAGATATCGAGAAATAATTTTCTACTTATAAGGTGTCATTCAATTTCCTGGATCACGCATGACTGCAAAGCTATAAGGGGAGAAACTTATCTTCGCGATATTAAAAAAATGTCCCTTTTCAACGGTCATCCCATATTTATGACCTCCCCTTCTAAAAACGACTGAAAGTGTTGCATTTCCTGGCACAATGAGACTAATATATGAAGCCTTTTTCATTTGTTGAAATGCTTTCCCGATATATAACTCTAAACTGCAAATTTTGCAATCCCCCTATTCTTTATTGCAAGTTTTGCAATCCCCAAATCATAAGTGACTTGATCATATGACTCGCCACACTCGTCAGCAATTTGTAAAGCCCTACGCAGAAAATACGCAGAATTCATCGGTGCCAAATAAGCAATGCATTGTTTCCTGCTGCTATCGGGTATAATTTGAGCATTAAAACCGTCCCACATTGGAACCCTTACGCCTAACACATAAGAGATCCAAACAATATCGATGCTTTTTATTTTTAGTAGATCAGCTTTTCTTTATCCATGATTGAATAATCAGTAGGTACGCATGCTTCGGTGGCAGCTAAAAAACTGGCCTGCACATGGTTTTATGGCACGTGCTACCAGGGTATTCTGAACTGGGGGGCCACACGACCCAAAGTAGGGGGAATGACGGGATACGACGTGATTTTTTTTTAACAACTAGTATGCCGTTTTATATTAGCGAACTTTGTAAGTAACTTGAAGTATAAACTGAAAGGCATACTGATAAAAATGGCGGCAAACTTTTTCTTAATTTCGCCACATGTTTCAATGAATTTGAGTTCTTACTCAAATAAACCCGCACAACTTGTATATATATAGATTCCTTTTATTGGCATAAACAACTACAGTTTTACATATAACAGTGCTACCATCTATGTTAACCAAATAATTACATACACGCTCCAACCTAAGACAGAACAAAAAATAATAAATAACTAGAAGAAAACAAACAAAAAGAAGAAGAAAAAAAATCCTCTCAAAAACAACATTTCCTCTCAAATAATAATAATAATAAAATCAGGCGTCACCAGATGGTAAAAGAACTAAAGTTTTATTCTTTTTTAACTCCACCACTCTTTTCATCAAGGGCCATCCCGCTCCGTCCTCCCTCATACACGAGCCCCAGTCTTCTACTACGACACTCTCCTCTCTGCTCCACTGACATCCTGCACAGCTTTGAGCCCAATGCGCCCACAAGTCACTAGCTTCCCCACATATCTCACATCGTTTAAAACGGGAGCCCATCCAGTATCTCCTGCCCTTTTCCTCTGACCCGCATCTGTGCCGTGCTATCAGTGCTTGAGGAAGTCTATCTCTTGTAAGGTACAACGGGAGCCTTTGGAACACTTGCACGCTCCCATATTCAGGTAGAAAATTACTCCCCTCGATCATCCTGCAGCTGACGACTCTGCAGCTCCACCTCGGTTAACCTTTCATATACCAGTTCTTCCACCTTCCTTCCACTCACAAACATTCTCGCAATTTCCTCGTATGCCCACCCGCAGCTTTCATACAACTTCTTCCTTTCACTCCCCCATTTAGTCACCTTATGAATACCCAAACCTTCCATTCTTACAACTCTCAATACTTCTTTTACAATTCGTTCATTGCCCATTCCATACACTTTCCTTTCAAACTTGACGACCCTCCTAGCTGCTTGCGCAAACACTTTCACCATATTTGTTTCTTGCAGCACGATGTATGTCGGCGTGGACCTGTCTAGTTTGAGGGCCATTTTTAGAAACTGCAGCTGCACTCTCTCAATTCTCTCCTCCTCTCTTACTCCCCACACTTCCGCTCCATACAAAAGAATACTTCTCACACATGCCTTCCACACTACCATTTTCGCTGCAAAGTTATTGTTCAAGCACTCCTTCCATACATTCCATAGCCCGTTTGCAGCCACCCACGCCTTTTTACAAATATATTTCACATGGTCTTTAGCAGACCCATCCTGCCCAAACATAAACCCAAGGTATTTGAAGCTGCTAACTTGCTCAATTATGCTGCTTCTCCACCATAACGATTCACTCCTATTAGCCGCTCTCTTTCGAAACACCATCCATTTAGTCTTTTTCACATTCACTACCAGTTTCCTCTTTTCAAAAAATCTTTTCACCCGATCGATCATCTCTGACATTTCTCCTTTCGTACTAGCTAAGATCACAACGTCGTCGACGTAAGCCAAACTCCAAACTTTCCTATTACCAATTACTACCCCTCCAGCTTGACCTTTGCTCACTACACTCTCTAAATCAGCCGTGTACAGGTTAAATAATATTGGACTCAACGAACAACCCTGCCTTAGCCCCATTCTAACCTCAAAACTTTCTGAAACTTCCGCTCCTACTTTCACTCTGCAACAGGTATGCTGATATAAATCCCTGATTCTCTCGCTTAACTGCCGCGCTATACCTTTAATTCTCAGACATTCCCACATTCTCTCCCTCCCCACGGTGTCGTAAGCTGCTTTCAAATCTATAAACAGAGCGTAAAGCTTCCCTTGTTTCTTAACCAATTCCTTCTCCGCAATATATTTCAACGTCACCAAGTGCTCCACCTTACTATAATGTTTTCTAAATCCAGCTTGCACATCTGGGATTAGGCCTTTATCTTCCTCCTCACATAAAAGCTTTTGCTCCAACAGCTTTGCATAGATTTTATAAGACGAGTCCATAACCGTTATTCCTCGGTAGTTAGCTAAGTCTTCCCTATCTCCACTTTTATATATTGGTACAATTAAGCCTTCCTTCCAGCTCTCCGGCACCCTTTTACAACCTCTGTACATCTTGTTTAGCTCTTTGAAAAGCTCTTGCTGGATGAGTATCGGTGCATGCTTCCACGCTTCATTCGGGATACTGTCCAAGCCCACTGCTTTTTTTCCCTATCCACAAGCCTATCCACAACACTTGTAAATTCTTCCCACGTAAATTCATCACTGCCAATTACTGCCCCATTAACCCCTCCTGTATCGTCGCCGAACTATTCGGGCACACCACTGGTTAGCAGCTCTTTAAAGTAGGTTCTCCACAGGTCGTGCGTTGTCACAACACCCTTGTTTTAGCCCCTCCACATTTGATCTTGACCCGAACTATGGCCTCTCGAACCACTTCCATTAAATGCTGCAAACTACCGACTCCCGGAGTTATTCTTTCCAAATTATTTTGGAACTTAACAATGGCTTTATCGTTCCAAACCGAGACTACTTTAGCATAACTATTCTCTCTTGGCACTGTCCTGATTTTACCTTCCCACGTTATTTCCAATGGAAAATGATCAGACTCATCTCTCTCGCCTATTTGCATGTTCATTATGCGCATTCTTGCTACCTCATTGACTACTACATAATCAATTACCGATGCCCCTCTCCCACCAGCATAAGTGAATTCCCCGCTCCAGTCTCCTTCAACACACCCGTTAATTACATTCCATTCCTTATATTCCACCCATTCCAACCATTTTCTGCCTTCTTTGGTAACTAACTTATCCCTCGATCTTCTCGTTATCTTCGAACCCTCCGCACTTACATTTCCTGTTTGGAGTTCACATATTCTTACATTCCAATCTCCTGCCAAGACAATTCTTTCTCCTGACACGTCGCTAGCTCTTCTGTTAATTTCTTTCATAAACAGCTCCAAATTTTGGTTGTTAAAGAATATGAACAATCTTAACACCTCCCCATTGATTTCCACGGCCCTCTCTTGAATAGCTTCAAATTCCTCCTGATAGTTCTCTCTTGACTCGACAACATTTACCTGCATCCCTGTTATTATTCCTCCCCTCGCTCTACCTTTGACCTGTTCCTTCAGGGCACCTTGACACTCCCACCTAAATCCCCTAGGTAACTTAGATTTAACATCCGGCCAGTCTTTCTCTTCGACCCACGTTCCCACCAAACCTATTATGTGAAAACTTTTCAAATAGTCACATAAGTCCGACTTCCTCGCCCCTCCGACTTTTTTTTAAGACCAGCTATATTCCATACCAATATTTTAATTTGTTCTAGACCCTCCCCCAAACCTCCACTCCGCCCCCTACCGCCACCGCCCCCACTCACTGAAAAACCTTTTTCACCAAAGATAATGTCACTTCATTTAAAATGAACCATTCATTATCTATCTTCAACTTCTGATGCGCTAGTTTCACTTCTTTCCCTTCCAACTTTGCCACTCTTGCCCTGTTTCCTGTTGAAGTTCCTGTTGAATTTTCCTCTGCCTCACGGCTAAGTCGTCATCTAAATAAATATTACTGCCGGCTAATTTATTTTTATTTCTCATCACATCCATTTTCTCTTCCCATAGTTTAACTACTATAGGTGAAACGCCATTTCCGCTTGCTTTTCCCACTTCATACATCTCCAGGATTGCGGGCTCCAACATGAGTGTATTCGAAAATACCTTCTTCACTTCCACTTTCCAATTCTCCGCCTCTTTAATACCATTTATAACTATGTTACATATCCTATTCTGCTTGTCCTTTTCTTCTTCTAATTTGAAAAGTTCATCCAATCTTCTTCCTACCAGTTCGTTTTTGTCCCTAGTTCTATTTCTAGCACCTCATTTTTAACCTTAACTGCTTTAAGTTCCTTTTCCAGGTTAGCCACTCTTTCCCTGGTCTCATTGTTGTCCGCACTAATAGATTTCAGCTGCTCCATCAGCCCAGCTTTCCACACTTTGTCCTCCTCCTTCTCCATAGTCATTTTTCTTATTAGACTCACTATCTGCTCTTTCACCTCAACCATCTCCTTTAACAATATTTCCATCGATATAGGGTCTACTTCTCCGGCTGGACTTTCCTTCTCCTTCCTCTTCTTTTTATGAGAAGCTTCTGGAGTTCGATCTAACCGCCTACTTCTTCTAAACGGCGCGAATTCCTGTCCTCTGTCGCTCTCCGAGATGCTGCCTCTTTCCCCGCTTACGGCCATCGCGCGCTTCGCAGAATCCTCCGCGCGCACTACCGCTCACTCTTCACTGTTCTGCACTCCTAATACCCGCGCTGGCTTAATAACTTGATACACAGGGCCCCCTTATTTGTTTACTCAATCGCTTGCAATGATAATGACTTTATAGGCTCTAGGCCTCCGCTAGAAATTCGACGCTAGCGACCAAACACCGGGAAACACTCTAACTAACTTGGTATAACACGACTGTCGCACTTCGCTTCCCTGTCTCACACAACTTGTATTTCGTTTAAGATTTCACTTAATTATATCATGATTACATCAACGATAGAATGGCATACTGGTAAAAACATATAGAAAATAATTCAATTTTTATATATGATAAACCGGTTCAAATCGTATGCCGTTTTGGATATCGACATTTTACGATACTTTTTTATTTCAATAAATTCTTTAAAATTAAAATCTTTAAGAAAAATTTACGAGATATTTTTAATGCAAGGTGCCCTTAGACATGCGTAAACGGAAATGACATTAGTTTTTTAGCTCTAAAGAATAGAATAGAATTCTAATGGGAACTGGTAATCGCTTTCCTTTGCTTGTTGCACTATGTGAAGCATGTATGGATGAAATTTCATGAAAGCTTCATGAAAGCTACATGATGAATTCCCGGGATATTTCAACCGCAGCTGCTTGCTTACGAATTGAACGCCATGTGCTCCGTGAGACAGACGCGTACAACATAGAATACTTGGAGTACGAGCACTTCTTGATCGACCTGTGGCTGTGTTCTTTGGAACAGATCCAGTTATTAATCCAAATTTTTATCGCGTGTTTTGAGGGACACCACCTAGGTTGTAAAAACTATTTCGCGTAAATGATTGATGCTTCGGATATTTTCACTGTACACAACATTTCATATATGGCCTCATAAGAAAAAATCCAATGGGGTTAAGTTCGGGCTTCATAGTGGCCAAGAGATCCAAGCCAGTTCTGCCTCTCCTCCTTCCCGGAAAGCGAATGTCTAGAGCCGCGTGCACGAAAGACAAGCCCTTTTTCCACCTCAATATCATCCATTTGGGGAAACATATTCTGTTAACATGTCGTACTAATTGACCCCATTTATTGTTTGTTCTACAAAAATGAAAGGACCAACGACACGATCTTCCACCATGCCGTACCAAACATTAAATTTGGGAGAGTCACGTGGAGAGAGGGTACGCACCGGGGGAACTGGTGCGAAATGCATTTTTGCATGGAAACGCAGGTTTCGACGCTCGGTCCGAGGTAGCCAGCCTGCGTGTTACGGACTTACCCGGCGAGAGTTATTCGGACTGGAAACAAACGCAGCCAAGCCAAAAATTCTCCTCCAAAACTACACGTCGGCGCGAAATGCCTGGCTTCGGCCTGAAGCTGCAGCTTATGCCGACACCTGGTGTCTACCTTGTAGTCCGCACCGTCGCGACCGATAGATTTATTTCTTTCAGGCCGGCGGGCGACGAATTGAGGTTGCCCACGTATTTCAAATGCGATGTTACCGGCCCTATGCCGAACATGAGTATCGCGAATTTCGCGCAATGCTCTAAAGCAGCGTATTTCATACATATTTCTGTATTTCTGTTTACTTAAAACAAACAAATTCCTTTCAAAAAAATTATTCCGTGTTCAGTATTATACAACCGGCCACGCTGCTATTTGCTGCTGGTCGAGTATAGATAATCGCACGCACACACACACAGCCAGCGTTACAAACTCTACCAACTTTTCGGTAGATACCACCTACCACCTTTTAGCGTCTTGCCCAAATCTACTACCTTGAAAAAAAATCTACCAACTTTTCAAGTCTCTAAATTATTATATAATTTTATTTCTGTAAAAATTATAATGCTTCACTCTCTTTTCACGAATTTTTCTTTCTACAGGGATCCCCATAGTAATTTTTATTTGAAATATTTCAAAAACTATTACAATTATTGTTCATTTCATTTATTATAAATCTAAATAGGTTCTCAGACCTAAACTTTTAACAATTTATTTTGAATGGAGATGTTACAAGAAATTGCGGCTTGTTCTTACTAGCGCGTGTATTCTTGGTATCTAAATTTTACTTTCAACGTTGCTAGATTTCTAGTGAATATTTAAGTATTTTCGTTGTTTTATAATACAAATTTCAATAGAACTGAAAAATTTTCAATATCCTATAAAAAACTTAAGTCAAAATACTTTTACTCTAGAAAAAGAAAAAGGCTTCTTTCCATTGAATTTCAAATTATTGCATGGTGACCTTCGAAACGATAGTATAGATAGATTGTTTAATATCCTAAAGAAGAACAGCTACCCCACAACTGTAGTTGTTCTCCAATCCTACAAGACAACCTGTCACTAAGGTGGTCGTAGTGGACGATACTAAAATATACAAGAGCTTCCAATTTGTAGAATCACTGTCCCTCAATATCAAATCGATTTTCAGGAACAAATATGATTAAAATTTAGTTTTAAATTTAGTTTTAAAAATTTAGTTTTAGTCTGCAATCAATTCTGTGATTGGACAGTCTTTTTTTTTAAGGTTTAACATTTATTAAAACACAGCATACATAAATAAATATGGTGGTGGATAACCTATGTCAACCCTCTGCATCGCGCACATCTCGGAACCGCTCTTCGCATTTCTTCGGGATGGCGTTGTATTGACCTATATTTCTTCTGTTTCTGTTTTCTGTCGAGCCCTTTCGTCGCATACTTTCTGTGACATGATATTGCATATTATACTATCCATCACGTGCCACTGTTCTTCGGACTCGAGCATGTATTGTATCATTGTTGCTGAATGGACCCTATTTTTACATTTATTTATTTATTTACCCTATTTTTCGCGCTCCGCATGCCACCTGTTGCACTCGAAAATGGTATGGGCAACCCCGTCTTCTTCTCCGCAGTATTCGCAGAGACTGTCTGTTGCTTTGCCAATTCTATGGAGGCAATCCCTATAGCACCCGTGGCCACTAAGTACCTGGGTTACATACTAGTTCACCTCGCCGTGTTTCCTCGTCGTCCAAATTTTCACATCCCTAATTAATTTTCTTGTCCATTGTCCGTTTGTTGTTGTGTCCCAGGATTTTTGCCATTCTTCGTATGATTTAGATTTTGCCGCTTTTTTCCTTTCAGTCCTTGTCCGTATGTCGCCGTTTCTTTGCGTCATGTATATGTGTAATCTCTCACGTGCCATTAATTCAATTGGAATAATTCCAGCGATAACTAGAGCCGCTTCTCTGGACACTGTTCGGTGCGCGCTGCACACCCTCAATGCTAGCTTCCGCTGTACCGATGCCAGCTTATCTCTTAAGGTTTTTGTCTTCATTGCCTTTGCCCATATCGGGGCTCCATATAACATAGCAGAGTGGACAACGGAACACAGAAGCCTCCGCTTTCTACTCTGGATCCCCGTACATTTGGCATGAGTCTCTCCAGTGCTGAAGCCGTGTTTAGCGCTTTGTCGCAAGCTTTACTAATATGCTTCTTGTAAGATATGCTACAACGCCTAGGTATTTTAAATAAGCTTTTGGCGTAATTGTTAGGTTCCTTATTTCGAAAGAAATTGGCTTTATATGCCTCTTTCCCGTCAGAAGTACAGCCTCCGTTTCAACAGGGGCCAACTGCAGTTGCTTCTCTGCCATCCACTCATCTACTATTTTGATAGCTTCATTTGTTTTAGGTTCTAATTCCTTTTCCCTTTTCCCACAAACCACGAGCGCTAGGTCGTCCGCAAAACCGACAATCTCTACCCCTTCCGGAAGTTTAAGGCGAAGCACTCCATCATATACAATGTTCCACATTATAGGGCCCATCACTGAGCCCTGTGGAACACCGCTGTAGACCTCGTGCTCCACAAATTTATTGTCTCCTTCCATAATAATTTTCCTCTCAGACAGGTAGCTGCGTATCATACGTAGTAGGTATGGGGGGATACCTCGTGATGTCGTCTCGTCAAGAACGTTTTTCCAACAAGCCGAATTAAATGCGTTGCGCACGTCAAGTGTTAACAGGGCACAGATTTTTTCTGTTTCTGCGTGGACAGTCTTTTTTTTTATATGTGGTTTGGGGGAAGCTCTACCAGCCTGTGTGTGAGGCTCTCACTCACTTAACCCCTTCTTCCACTTGGCTTAAAAGTACGCCACCCCGGTATCGCTTGCGCATTCCTTCAGGGTGGGCAGCCCGGACGGTTTTTTCTTTACCGCCCTAGTTTTTCTGTTTTTCCTTTTATTTTGGTCTTGTAGTTAGGATAGTTGTTGATTCATCTTATTTGGGCCTACTGGTGGATCATTCTATGGCGTCTCAGTTTTTCGTCTTTTTCCTTTAACAAATTTTCCTTTAACAAGTTTTCAATATCTTGTAGCATGTAAGCCATTACCGTTCTTGCGTTAAAAGGTATCTTCATGTTGGCTGTTAGTTCGTCCCTTTCTGCTTCCCATCTCCAGCAGTCAAATATTGGGTGTCTTACCGAGTCCACATCACCACAGTATTCACACAAGTCATCTGCGGCGGCGCGTATTTGTTTCAGGTAGTCGCGGAAGCACCCATGCCCTGTGAGGAACTGAGTCATGTAAAAGTTCGTCTCGCCATGCTTCCTGTTGACCCATGTGGTGATATCTGGTATGATCAACTTCGTCCATTGGCCTTTTTCGGACGCCCACCATTTTTGTTGCCATTCTGCCAGGAGATTTTTTCTAGCGGCAATTCTAGATTGCCTATCACATCCGGCCTCATGCAGTTCGGCTCTCTCTTTTACCAGGAGCTCTATGGGGGCTATACCAACTATTACCAAAACTGCTTCCCCCGATACAGTCTTATATGCGCCACAGATCCTGATTGCAGTTTTTCTTTGAATTTTTGCCAGTTTGTAGATATTACTTTCTACTGTCATACTTTGAGCCCATATTGGGGCAGCATATAGCATGGTGGATTGTACTAACGTACCAAGGAGTTTTCTTTTGGAGCTTTTAGCCCCACCTACATTGGGCATAATTCTGTCCAATGCCGCCATTACCTTCATGCCTTTAGCTGCTGCCTTCGTGAGATATGGACCGAACGACAGGCTCTTGTCTATGAGAACCCTGAGGTATGTGATTTCGTGCTTTGGTCTTATATATGTATGTTGCATTTTAAACTGTATTGGGTTGAGTCTCCTTAGGCCGGTTAGTAACACTGCTTCAGACTTTTCGGGAGCAAGGCTCAGGTTGTTTGCTGTCATCCAATCAGTTAATTGGCGAATTGTGCGGTTTGCCGTTTCCATTAGCACGGATTCCGTTTTTGCGGAGACCACGAGCGCCAGGTCGTCCGCGAAGCCAATGAGTGTGGCACCCTCCGGGAGTTTCAGTCTTAGGACACCATCATACAAGATGTTCCACAAAGTAGGGCCTAAAACTGAACCTTGAGGTACCCCGCTACTCAGTTCTCTCTCTACCGAAACTCCATGTGCCTGTAGAAGCAGTGTTCTATTATCGAAGTAGCTTCTTATCATGCGCAGGAGATAAGGCGCTATTCCTCTTTCCGTTAGTTGTTTCATTATTATTTCCCAACTAGCACTGTTAAAAGCGTTTCTAACGTCAAATGTAATTAGAGCACATATCTTCCTTGTCCTTTTGGAGCCACTTCTAGCTTCTTCTGCGAGTTTTAGGACCGCTTCTATTGCGCTGATAGTGGATCTTCCCTCTCTGAATCCGAATTGTCTCCTGGACAATCCAATGCCTGCCTCAAGTCCTCTTTTAAGTCTGTCGACCAAGAGCTGTTCTTCCCCGGCGTATCCAGAATACACAGGGGTCTGTACGATGATGGATTGTCTAAAGGTTTATCACCCTTGCGGAGCAGGACAAGCCTTGCGCACTTCCATTTCTTGGGAAAGTTCCCGGCACTTAGTTCTGCGTTCATTATATCTAGGACAAATTTTGATTGGTTGAGGGCTGCGATTTTAATAACCTCAGGTGGGATTCCATCTGGGCCTGGAGCTCTACCGTTGTGGATGCGGTCTTTTGCTTTGGTGAGTTCCTCCTCGCTAAATAGCGGTATATCATTAACCTCTGGTTGTTCCCAGACAAAAGGTTCATGTTGTGGGAACAGTACATCTACAACTCGGATCAGGTTATTCATTGGCATTTGAGTGTTTGGTGGTAGCACTCTAAGTTTCTTTTTGCATAGTTGGAACGCATCTCCCCATATGTCCTTGTCTAGGTCCTCGCAGAGTTTTTGCCAATGTGATTTTTTTGCTTTGACTATGGCTTGTCTTAATTCTCTTTTTCTGCTTCTATATAGGTTCGTTAGCGTTTTGAGCTTTTCATCGACGTCTTTTTTTAGTTTTTGTCGTTGACATTTTCTTCTAGCAGCAACGCACGAGGCCCTCAGTTTAGATATTTCGTCTGACCACCAGTATACCAGCTTCCTCCTAGTTGCTCCACCTTTCTTGGGTAACGTTGAGTTACATGCCCTGATCATGACCTGAACAAGTGTATCAGCATTTTTAATTGTGGTACCTGCAATTTCCTGTGCCAGGCTGGTTTTTAGCGCTTCTGTGTTAAGGTGCTTTGTACTCCATCCGTTCCTTTTTTCTTGTTGTATGTCTCTCCTAGGTGACTCTGCTTCTATTTTATATGATATGTATCGGTGATCGCTCAGGGATTCATGGTTGAGTACCTTCCAATCTTGGATCCTGTCTCCGATGTTATGCGAGCAGAAAGTCAGATCTATTATGGAACGCGCATTACCCCTAACTAGTGTGTGCTGTGTCCCTTTGTTCAGCAAAACAACGTCCAGCTCCGCTGCCCAATCCACAACGATATCCCCTCTGTTGTCTATTAGCGGACAACCCCAGTAAGGAGACTTAGCGTTGAAATCCCCTGCTATGACCTTAGGTTTTTTGTTTTGCTCTCTGATGTCATGGCTTAGCGCCCCGAGTTCCTCCGCCAGCCGGTCTATGTGTTGGTTTGGTGAAAAATAACAGCTGTACACGGTGAAGTGTTCCAGTTCCACCCATACAAACCCTGTACCGTTTCCAGATCTTATTGGCATTTTATTCTTGTTCATGACCCTAATGGCGGTGTCTTTTCTCTCGTCTGTGAACCAATCTCCACTGCTAACAATTTTCTTATTTGGTTCGCTTATTACAATTATGTCCGACTTGTTTTTGATTGCCGTAGCAATGAGAAGATCGTGCGCTGCACGGCATCTCATTAAGTTTATTTGCAAAATATTAGTCATTTCGAACATTTTTATTTGCCCCTCTCATTCTAAGCGCTTCCGACAGGGCTCTTTTGTATTGAGGACAGGATCCAGAGTTTGCTTGATGCCCCTTCTTCTTGCAAATTGGACAGTACATTTCTTCATGGCAGTCTTTTGCCTGGTGTCCCTCCTTGGTACATCGTAGACACATCTTCTGCCTATCTGGACCTTTACATTCGTTTGCATGATGGCCCGTTTCCCAGCATTTAAAACATCTCTCTATGTCAATCCTTTCTCTGATTCTGCAGTTTATCCAACCAACTTTTAGCTTTCCCCTGTCTAACAGTTCTTTTGCAAGTTTTCTGGGAAGAGACACTGTGGCGATCTGGCTGTCTCCAAACGCTGGTCTGATATTCTTTATTTTTACCCCTTCTGCAGTTGCGTGGGCAGTCTGGAGGACAATCTTTGGCCGGTCTGACCAACGTACACCAGCTCACACTCAGCATTTGATTGATTGCATTAGTGTGGGGGTTAAGTGTTTAAGGCGACTGAAAGATCTACTGGATGGTATTGTGACATTTATCTGCTATAATGGCTGGGCTTTTGTTCCTGAAAATCGATTTGATCCTGAGGAACAGTGATTCTACAAAGTGTAAGCTCCTGTATATTTTAGTATCGTCCACTGCGACCACCTCAGCGACAGGTTGTCTTATAGGATTGGAATCTGCAAAGTCTGCAATCACATCTGTGATTGGCCAGTCTGGAGGACAATCTATGGCCGGTCTGACCAAAACCCCTTTCTTGCGCCTTAGCAACTCATTGTAATGACAAGGACCATACGATCAATTATAATGAACTAAAAGTCCTTGCCAGGTGTCTTAGGTAGCCAAGTCTATCTAAGAGACTTCTTAGAAATGTGTTGAAATGTTTTCATAACGCCGATGCAGCCATGAACTCAAGGAAACACATGGACCGGTTGAGCAATATGTACGCTTGGCTTATGACTTGGGCGACGTCTAGACACAGTTGATTGGTTGGGTGGTTTTCTGTTTTGCTATTTATTTTCTATTTTTGCTGCGGTTTGTGTTATCTAGTGGTTCCACCTGTTATATAGTTTCTTAAATGGGTGTCGATGAGCTTCTTGTTTCTAGGAAGGTCTGGTTATCTTCCGTATTACTTTGGTTTTTGGGTAAACTCCTGCTTAGTGGTTGATTCAATTTTCCAGATGACTTTTACGTCTTTAAATAATCTTTTTCCAGTGTGCTCGTGACTTCAGTGTCCTTCCAATGTTACTGATCTCGCTATCGTTCCCAATGCGCACCTTCGCAGTTCTTTTTCAACTATTATTTATTTCAATAGATCGAAAACTTTTTGTTGATTTCCTCATGCTGTGCCGATCGGTTTGGTTTCCGACATTTTGCAAATAAAATACTAATTTTTAAAGCCCATAATTAAATTGTTCATGAGGCTACCATGGCTCGTTTTACATTAATTGTTATGTAATCTACAACTCTTTTGACAACGTTATATGATGTTATATGTCTTAATAAATTGTTCATCACCTTCTTTGTAAGTAATTGAAAACATCTTTAACTTTGTTTTTTTTTGTAATTTCTGTAACAATTTTGTAGGTCTTTAAAAGATTTAATTAATACATCGAAACGTCGACTTAAGAAGAATTTGAGTTTGTTTTTGTTGATCGTATTACCCGAATTCTACCGTTTGTGTAGTAAAAAATACAAATCTTTTACTGTTTAACTAATAACGATCGTTATTACCTGCTGTTTATATATATATATATATATATATATATATATATATATATATATATATATATATATATATATATATATATGTGTGTGTGTGTGTGTGTTGTATTGTTTTCTCGGGGATTCCGCGTTGATGCGGAAGCATTATTTTTTCCGCTCAGCATTAACGCGGAATCCCCGAGAAAACAATACAACACAGGTATCTATCCGCGAAAACCTCAAATACAACATATATATATATATATATATATATATATATATATATATATATATTTTGGGGGGGACATATATATATATATATATATATATATATATATATATATATGTGTGTGTGTGTATATACATATATAATACGATAGATTTGGGGGGGCGTTATTAACTTTAGCAGATCAAAGGTGGGCGATGAGACAAATAAGTTTGAGAAACACTGCTCTAAAGTAAAGCTGCCGAACGGAGGTTCACGCGGGCCAGCGGCGATCGCGAGGCGATTCCCGGCACAGTGCCGTTGAAATCCACGCGCACGCCAAATCCAAACCGAATCGATGACGATGTCGTCGTTGTCGTGCTGTCTACCTGTACCGTTTCGGCGGGTTAGATCTTGGGCGGGCCCGTTTGCTGGATGTGCTGGGCAGTTGGCTAGAAATGGGCTGTCCTTCCGCAGTCGACAACCCGTTCAGCCTTTATCGCGGCGGTATCTCGTAAGTACAGGCGGCGCGAGGCTTTCCGTGTTTATTCTTGTAAGGTGGAGGCGCTGGGGGCCAAGGGTTCAGGCTCGATGCGCGAAACGATTTAAGACAGAAAGACACGTAAAAAAGAGGAGAGAGAATAGAACGCAAGTAAATTATGAAATAAAGACGAATTCAGACATATCCGTGTAAGAATGTGCGAGCGCTACTTCTTCATACGGATCTCTGCCACGAATTTAATCTTAAAAACAAATGAAGAGAGAATGAAGAGGTGAAGTAGAAATGAAATCACGAAAAATTAACAAAAGGGAGGTTCGCGCTTTCGTGTGTTAATTCACGCAAAGCAAGAACAACTCCCTGGTTGATCCTGAAAGTAGTCATATGCTTGTCTCAAATATTAAGCCATGCATGTCTCAGTACAAACCGAATTAAGGTGGAACCTCGAAAGGTTCATTAAATCAGTTTTGATTCCTTGGACCGTACAAAAAGTTATATGGATAAGTGTGGTAATTCTAGAGCTAATACATGAGAAGGAATGCTTTTATTAGACCAAAGCCAATGCTCTGACCCCCATTCTGCAGTTGTTGCAGAAAAGAAAGCATTTTTCAAGAAATTTCTATCATCAATTCTGCTTAGAAGGTCAACAGCAAACTCTAATCTTTTGATATTATCAGTAGGTTTTATTTCATGTAACACTTGTAATTTTTAAGCACGAAAATACAGTCTTTTACGTATTACATGACACACGGTAGCTTATAGCAATCTTAATTGGAGACTACGTCTGACCAATGATTTCTTTGGGCTCCGAACACACGAAACACGAATCTGTCTAACAACATCTTTAGAAGTTCTCGGTCTACCTGGTGATTTCCCTTTTAAAACACTAACGGTTTCCTTGAAAGAATGTAGCCAATGACGGATAATTTTGCTGTAGGACGTTCAACATCATACTGACATATAAAATTACATAGCACGGTTATAACAGTTTGACCAAGCCAAATAACACACTGACTAGAAACCACACTGTCTCAAGGTCAAGTAGGCATGCCAGCTGCAGGAGTGGAAAACTTGGACAGTTGATGAATCAAACACCACAAACTAGAATACTGTGTATCACATTGAACAGTTTCTGTGACACAATAAAACTAGGGAGTCCTTTTTTAAACGCACTGTATATCAACAAGGCAGAAAAGCAACTATGTGTGAAAAATTGTCACACGTCAATATTCGCCGTATTGCAAGAACTTCTTCTTCATCTTCTTATTAAGATAATAGCTTGTTCATTCCAGATTATCTTTCCACCTTTCGCGATGGAGTCTGGAAAGGTTTTCCCGGGCTGCGCTTCCCGCGGGGTCTTCTATCTTTTACTATACTAACTTGTCTAGCATCGTTCATTCTGGATATGTGCTGATTCCATTCATCTCTGCGCTGCACAAGAAATATTGAGGGTAATAAGGCCACTGATATAGATGATCTTATGTGTACATGACCTACATAAAATAATTGATTTGCACAATCTGATAACTTAGGATATCTAATAGTTGCGCCAAATATATGCAAAGAACTAGGCGATACGATAATTTTCCTCCCGCAGTATCGTCATTAACTGAATAAACCGTAATATTAATAATCTCTCTCTCCAATGGCGCTACAGCCCGAAGCGAGCCCTGGCCTCCACCAAACGTTGTCTCCAGCGTTCCCTTTCCTCTGCCGCCGCCCGCCAGTTCCGCACCCCCAGCATCTCTCTCGCATCCCTTTTCACACTTTCCTCCCATCTCGCCCTTGGCCTGCCCGCTTTCCTTCTCCATTCCGGCACTCTGAGTATTTGTCTCGGCACTGCTGTTGGAGCCATCCGGCACACATGTCCCGCCCATCTTAGCCTGCTTAGTTTTATGTGGGATACCACATCTGGGCTTTTGTATAACTGATATAGTTCGAAGTTCATCCTAATTCTCCAGCCCTCTTCGCTGTTAATTGCCCCATAAATTTTCCTCAGGATCTTTCGCTCAAAAATCTCCAGCATCTTTTCCGATTTCTGGGTCAGCGTCCATGCTTCGCTTCCATATGTGAGGATGGGTCGTATGATTGCTTTATATATATTACACTTCGTTTGTCTGCTAGCTAGCTTCGAGTTAAGGATGGATTTAAGAGTGAAGTATGCCCTGTTGGCTTGCATGATTCTATGTTGTACTTCCACCCCTTCGTCGTTCTGATCCGTGACGGTTGATCCCAGATATTTAAAGTTGTTGACGACTTCTACAGTGTACTCTCCCATATCCAGATTATTTACTGCGTGTACTGGCGCTCCCGGTCTTACCATCATTACTTTTGTTTTATCCTTGTTTATTGACAGACCTATCTCCTTGGCTCTCTTCTCCATTTTACCGTAAGCATCTTTCATTGCCGTTAGCGATCTACCGATGATGTTTAGGTCGTCAGCATAGCCCAAAAGTTGCGTGGATTTATTGTAGATGGTACCGTTGCATTCTATCTGAGCTTTCCTTATAGCTTTTTCGAGCGCGATGTTAAATAATATGGGTGATAGACTGTCTCCTTGTCTCAGACCTGTAATGGTTTCAAACTTGTGCGATGTCGTTTTTTGGATACCGACTTGGTTCCAAGTCTTTTTTAACGTACAATTTACCAATTTAATGATCTTTTGTGGTATCTTGAATTCTTCCATTGTCTTCATGAGAGTTCTTCTATCGATAGTATTATACGCTTGTTTAAAGTCTACGAAGACCTGGTATGTGCTGATGTTCATTTCCCATGTCTTTTCTAGTATTTGTCTGAGTGTAAACATTTGGTCAGTCGTCGACTTTCCTTTCCGGAAACCTGTCTGATACTGTCCTATAATGCTCTCTGCGTACGGTTGGAGTCTTTGTCCGATTATCCATGACAGCACCTTGTAGGCCGTGTTAAGAAGAGTTATACCACGATAGTTCTTGCACTCCAGTTTGTTTCCTTTCTTATAGATAGGGCATATCTTCCCCTCCCGCCATTCCTCGGGTATCTCTTCTGTCCTCCAGATTCTTCCTATCAGCTGGTGTAAAGCACAGTTCAGCGCGTCTCCTCCCATTTTGATCATTTCAGATGGTATCATGTCCGGTCCCGGTGCTTTGTGGTTCTTTAGTGCCTTCATCGCCTCGCTTATTTCTCTTTGTGATGGTTCGTTATCTTCTCTCAGATCTCTTACTTCTGGTGTGTGAATTGGGTCGTCTTCAGCTGTTTGTCCGGTTAATTCCACTCGTAGTGAGGTATTCAGGAGTTCGTTAAAATATTCCGCCCATCTACCTACCACTTTACTTTCTTCAGCCAGTAAGGTGCCCTCTTTACTGTTGATTATTGTTGCTCTGGGCTGAAATCCATGTCGCAGATTGTTCACTATCTTGTAGCATTCTCTAATTTCGTGTTTCTCTTGGTGGTGTCCTATCTGTGCCACCTGGTCGTTAAAATGGGCCCGTTTCTTCTTCCGAAATAATTTGGATGCTTCCTTTCTTTGCTTGTTGTATTCAGCTTGTTTGGCTCTCGTGCGTCTCTGCAAATTCTCTGCCCTAGCTTTCTGTTGTTTCTCGCGTGCTTCTTCACACTCTGCATCGTACCATTGGTTTCGTTTTTTCCTATGGACTTTCCCGAGAGCCTCCTCTGCCGATTCCTTAATCCCCTTTGCAATTTCCGTCCATTGTTCTTCAATACTATGATTTTCCGTCAACACTCCTAGTTTTTCGGCGATCTTTTCTTCGTATCGTTGCCTTACCCTGGTTAAGTTCAGTTTTTCCACATCCCATTTTTTTTCCGCTGTTTGCTGGTTTTTTCGAGTTGGCTAGCCTTTGTTTTAATTTAATCCTCAAAAGGTAATGGTCCGAGTTGCAGTCTGCCCCTTTGCAGCTTCTGACGTCCTGTATGCTGGACATAAATCTTGTGTTTATTAAGACATGGTCTATTTGATTGAGTGTCCTTCCGTCTGGTGATCTCCATGTCATCTTGTGGATGTCTTTATGTGGGAATAGCGTACTGCTGATTACAAGGTTTCTAGATGCTGCTAGGTCCACTAGTCTCTGTCCATTGTCGTTAGTATTTTCGTGTAGGCTGTGTTTTCCAATCGTGGGTCTGTATACGTCTTCTTTCCCTATCTTAGCATTGAAATCCCCCAAGATCATCTTTACGTCGTTGTTGTGTGTCGAATCGAATAGCCTTTCTTGTTTTGCGTAGAAGATCTCTTTTTCGTCGTCTGTTTTCTCTTCGCTCGGTGCATGTACGTTAATTATTGTCAGATTGAAGAGCTTCATTCTTATTCGGATCATGCAGAGTCTGTCATCTACTGCTTGGAAGTCCATAATATCCTTCCCTACACTTTTCTTGAGTATGAAGCCTGTTCCTAACTTGTGCGCCTTCCCATTATTACTGCTTTTACATATCCTATATTTTCCTATATCCATGATGCCGCTATCGCTCCAGTTGGTCTCCTGTAGTGCCACTATGTCGAGTTTGTATCTCTCCATTTCGTTTGTTAAGGCTTTTAGTGCACCTATCTGGTAGAGGCTCCTTACATTCCATGTTCCCATCGTAATTTCTTTCGATTTCCTTGTGCATTGCTGTGGTCGTTGCCGAGTAGTCAGTCCAGTCCGAGGCACGTTTGGTGGTTTCGTAACGGTTTCTTTTTTTTCTATGGATGAGTTGTTGGCCCATCGCAAAACCCCCTTTTCGGAGGACCATTTCACCCGCTCTCGTTGGCCCTGACCGCGCTTTCCATACGGGTTGGTTACCGCATCTCCAGCTTGGTTGCTCAGGTTACCAGGGTTCACCACGTGGAGGTGAGAGTCGGACTTGGGTAGGAGAGGCTATGCTACAATCTCTTCCTGTGCGATTGTCGTGCGGTTGCGCATGCACTACCCTTTGAACCCTTTGAATATTAATAATCAATGTGACTATAATTTAGAGTCAAGCAATTTTTAATTATACCCTAGCTATTTTTATTATTCCAGGAATTGCATGACGAAGTATTCGAAATATTAGATAGGAAGAAGAAAGAGACACTAGCTCAAAAGCGTTCATTCTTCGTGCGAATGGTGAGCGACCCCACGATCTACAATCCATCCATAGCTAAAAGCAATACATCAAATAGAAGGCATTTGACTGAAAGCATCGCGTCTCCTGAGAGCATCACTGTTCAACCTCCTCAGTAACATAAAATCATCATCCAGTTTTAATAAGTAATTCTATAGTTCCTAACTTTTCAGTTCTAGCTCTTCCTGGATCAGTTGGCCGATAGCCTTTTTATTGCATGGTATGAATGAAGAAGGTGCGGCAAGTAATGTTCCAATAAGGTAAATGCAATACCGATTAACTAAAAATAAAGATATTACATTATTTTATTTAGATTTAGGCACTTGGATACTAAAGTAAGACTAAATCCTGCATCTAAACAAAATGGTGGACAATCGCCATCTCCTGAAAGAGAAAATAAGTCCCCGAAGAGATCGCCAAATATGAGCAGGAAATCCTAAATTAACAAGGAGGTTATCTATAATGGATATTGAAAATGGAGCCCACAAGTGTAATGGTTACACAAATAATATAATATTGTCGTAAAGTCTTGTAATGTAATAAAAATTATAGTAATTCAATTAATTGGATTTCTCATTTACAATCCTGTTAATATAATCTCGATAGGTCTATACACGACACACCATAGAAATGTAAAAATATCTGCATTGCAGATATTATAAATAGACCTTCCAATTCTTTAGCATCTTTTAACTATTGCAGATATTATAAATAGACCTTAAGAGACGTTTAAATTTGCTAAAGAATTGTGGATACATCAATCAAGAGAGATAAGACTAAAGAGACACAATTGCAGAGATAACACTACCCAGAAAGGAATATTTTTGTGGTTTGGAGGAATCTCTCACTAAACCTCCTTTTCCACATAGCTTTTTAGTATGCACCACCCCGTATCGCATATTTGGTATTCCTTCATGGTGGGCAACCCGGACGTTTAGTGCCGCGCTGGTTGAAAATGCCACTGCCTTGGCGAGGAAACGGACACCGGTATCCTACTCGTAAGACGGGTATGTTGTCCACTACACCAGCTATTCTCAACCGCTGGTCCGGCGGACCACCAGTGGTCCGCGGAGAAATTTTACTGGTCCGCAGACAATTTTTTCTATCCGCGAAAAAAATTTACTTATAAAAACTAAATTTTAATTTATAAAATTACGAAATACAAATATCTTAAACTAATTTTAATTCTATGTAATTTATGATTAGTACGGCACTGAAGAAAAAAAAAAGAAAAATAATTACATATCTTTACATTTAAATATTATTGTAAGTAAATGATAATAAAAATGTTACAATTAACTTGTAGTAGTTCTACCAACAGGTAGATTTTTGGTGATGGATATATATTTTTCCTTATTTTGGGGGATGATATCAATTTTTTCCTCGTCAGATCCAAATTCTTTAATAAATAAATGAACATCATAATTCGACATGTTATGGAAAAATACCGGGATCATTTTAGGTATTTTATAATTCAAATTACAATTTGAGTGGGCGGCTCCCCGAAATTTACCCGTTAAATGAATCGGCCACTTTGTCTGTTACTTGTAATAATTAATTACATATGTGACAAGAAGTGGCCGTATCGTAGGAATTTTGATCATCTGCAGTTAATTTAATCATCGGAAGTATAACGCTTAAATGTTCCCTGTATAATTCCTTAACATATGCATAGAGGTTCTGACAAAACAATTTCGGGCAATCTTCCCCGGAATAAGTGAAAAATTTACTCAATGAGTCATCGAATGAACATTTTATATTATAGGCGAAACTGTATGGTACATGGATATGTGTCTGATTAGTATAGCTATTATCAGGGTTCGGTGAGCATGTATCAACAGGTTTTAAAATTGATTCAAAATCTGCGTATACAACAAGGGTAAAGGCATTTTTCTATCGAAATTTTGAAATTTTAATATATTCCCCGGCATCATATCACCTCTCTTATGTTTTACAAGGTCTTCCGTCGGCATAATAGTGTAAATTTTGCTGCAGTCATTCAATTTATGTTGGTTAAACGCGAATTCATTTGAAAAAAAGGTTAAACAGCCGCCACATAAATATTTTTTTCTACAATCTTCCGAGATTTGACTTCTTACAAGCCGTGAAATATTTTTAATATAAACGTAATGACCTTTAACCCCTTCTTCCAAATATAATAAATTTACATGTCTTTCCCTAGTCGCATTAGTATGGTAAATTGGTCCTACTACGTCATGTTGTTTAGATTTAAAATTAAACTCCAAGCTATAAACGTTAATACTAATAATATTCATCTGTTCAAATTTAGGAATGTCTTTGATTCTAAGCGGAAACTCTAATCTGTCATATTTTAAAATTGAAGAAAAGTAGGGATATGATGCCGGGCGATCAGAACTCACATTCGTGGGGTGTAATGCGGATACAATGCTCCATAAAAAACAAAATTCGTCTACATTCTGAACATTGATAGAAGCTTTCCGATCCCTAATCTCTTTTGGCAGTTCAATAAATGACGACCCACGTATTGGTTTATGTTTATTGATATTAATTTCTAAATGGGAAATCTCCCTTAGTGACCAACCCGAATCTTTCTCCTGAAACTCGCTACATTTGGTTTTAATTTTGGCACACATACTGTCATAAATTTCATCAAAGTTACTCATGCTACGTGTTATTTCGCGATATTTTGTGTTAAATGACTTTAATTCACCTTTGTGTAGTAGTTCTTTAATACCTAGTAAAATTTTGTCAAAGAAATATCACTGGTCCGCGAATCTTTTTTTTAAATTTTACTGGTCCGTGGGCCAAAAAAGGTTGAGAAACGCTGCACTACACTACCGAGACAGACAGAACTAGACAGACAATACTAGACATGTAGGGCGAAATAGACAAGACTATATAGACGGACAAAACTAGGCGGATTGGACAAGATATATGAAATCAAGTCATAATATGCTTCGTTTTCTATTTTTAACGTATTTGATTCAATCCTATTGGCAAATATTTTATATTCCTTCGGAAACAAAATATATTATACTGAAATAAAGTATTGTTAATTGGAATTTGACACATGACAAGCAAACAAACAAAAGAATACCCGATAATTTAATGAAAATTTTCTGTGATGCAAGGAACTGTAAGACTTATATAATTAATTTTATCTACGAGCACTATTGTAAATGCCCATTATTGTATAGTTCGTGGACTATGTAATTACATCATACCACACACATATCTAACAATCCGCGATTAATGTTATGTAATAATACAAAATCACTCATGAACGTTTGGTTTACGATTCGTTGGTTGGTTGAGAGCTGCACGTTGATACTATTTTTAAATATAGTGATTTCCAAACAATCATTAAACGTCACATCACTCACATAGAAGCTGTCATCCATTTCGTTTTTTTCACGTTTTTTTTCAACGAAAACTACAAATAAGTATTAAATAAAGAGGTATGTAACCATTATGAATGTATTTCTTTTCATTTCTATCAAGTTAAATAAGGTCGAAGGTGTTACATCAAACATATTTTTCTTATTAAACAGAAACCAATTAGTGCGGTCGTAGGTAAAGTATAGTACATAACTCGAGTTGTAAGGCAATTACGTACTCGCCGAATTATGCTCCCCCCCCCCCCGCTACGCGGGTCGTGAGTAACTGCTCCGCTCGTACGTAATATGCTTCTTACAACTCTTGTCACGTAATATACACGTAATATACACTTAATATAGTAAGTGTTGTTCTACTTTTTCGACTAATTGTATAGGCAGTACATAACTTAAAAATTCTCAATAAACCCAGATTATACATTTCAGAGTCAATTCCATGCAAATTGATATTTAGATATGTTCGAATTTTCATACTCGTCCATTCATCAAGTGTAATTTGTTCTCGTTCATTCATCAATAGTGTAAAATCGTCGATCTTTTTTACGCCGCGGTGTACTAGACCAGTGGTGCGCAAACCGTGGGTCGCGAGCCCTCGGGGCGTCGCGAGGGAAATTTTGGGGTTCGCCTTATTCAAAGAAATTTATTTACCAGTAAAATAGTGAAATAAAGTTATATTATTTATAATGCATAAGAATGCCTTTTGTGCTCTTGGGAAATATTTAAAGTAGACATTTATAAAATAAATTAACGAAAACTACTTTTGTAATTTAGGAATTAATTTTATTACCAGTGGCGGCTCGCCCATAAGGGCTGCAGCCTTCCCGTCAAAATGCAAACATTTTTTTAATTATTATAAACTATTACATTCGTATACAATTATTTTACAAACTAGTATATTTTACAGCAAGAGATGAAAGGCGTTTTTTTTTTGTGAGTTAAGAGTTTGCTCACAAGCGCCAGCGAGTTAGCAATCACGCCGAACCAAAAAAAACACTTTCATCTCGAGTAGTAAATGCAATTTTTTCTTCTGATTTCGGTTGTAGGATCCATAATTCGACTTTAATAAATCCAATTCGAAGCGAACTGTCAGAACTGTCAATATAAATTTAATTGTTGGTTTGGTCCTTTCCATGGTAACATATTGATTGCATTCTCATAGAAGGAGATACATTTCAAGTCAAATGTCCTAATTTTATTTCAGTTTTTTAAATAGTTTCAGGCTCGTTTTACGTTTGTACATAAAATATTTCATTGAAATTGATGTAATTAATAAGAAAGTTCATGCAAATTTGGTTAGTTTAGTGTTTTAATCGAGAAATCTAGATGTGAAAATATTTTCATCTCTAGAATGAAAAAATGTCACTTTCATGTAGGGTAAGCCGTGGAAAAAATGCCATATTTACATATATCAGTAGAAAAACATATTTTTCCGTTCGTACTATATTTATTTTTTTATTTGTAGTCAGTGCAGACCGAGTCTCGCCGCGTAGATAGTGTATTGACCTGGTTACCCCCACCCGCGTTATACGTTTTTGTAAAATGTATAGCGTGGGCTGCAAACATTGCAGTCCGCACTTTCTATTTTAGGCATTTTATGAGTTTGTTTCTAAGAACTCGAGTTTCGGCAACGGCAAAGAACCTTAAGTGGACAAGAATTTACAAAAATTATTAAAGAAATTAGAAATAACCTTCTCGCTTCTGTCAATCACGAAGAGGATTTTCTATCTGCAAAAAGGCCAAGATTTTCAAAAGAAGCAACAAATTTAGCAACAAAGGAAGTTTGCGAGTATATAATATTTCAAGCAAAAGGACGATTTGCTTTTTCGAAACACTTATCTGCAGCTAGATAAAGAGAGGCTTAACACAGAATTACTTGTTATATATGATCGACCAGAATTTCAAAATTTAAAAGGACACAAACATTTTTAGGATCTAATGTATAACTCAGGAATTCATGAATCCTTTGTAGAAATTTTTAATTTACTTGAAATAATAATTACCACACCTATGACAACAGCAGAACCTGAGAGATATTTTTCCGCTCTTAAGAGAATTTTTAAACCTTTTTAACCTTTTGAACCTTTTTAAGAAATACAATGGAACAAAAATGACTAACAGTATTAGCTATGATTAGCATAGAGAAAAACATAATCTCAAATATACCAAATTTGAATGAAAAGGTTATTTTTGGTTTTGTTAATCTAGAGGAATGTAGAATGAAAAATTAAATAAAAATAATTGTTACTGGTGTTACACTGAATTAAAAAAATTCAATGTTTCTGTAATGTGTCATAAAAATTTTTTTCAACTCGTACTGATTTTTTTCCAGCCCTCCCACAAATATCATCCTCGAGCCGCCACTGTTTATTACTAGTAAATTCTGAATCACAAATTAAAATTTATGAAAAACCTACAATTATTATTATAAACTATTTTACAACCGCGTTCGTAAACCTGATGTGATGCCAATCATTTTTTTTTATTACTCATGCGCGAAAAGTACTTCTCGACGCACGTTTTTCAATACGAGAAATGCCACTTTTCGCAGCTTCGTTGTATATTTCCAAATAACCTGGTAACGCAAGCAAATATTCAATATCGATAAGTTACAATAAAAAAAAACACAGTCAAGGCCTTGATATTAAAAAAGTGACGTGAAAGTGTCAGAATTTTTTTTCATTACAAAATAATAATAGAAATTAAAGAAAACCTTTTAAAATGAGTGTAAATTCTATCGTGATACCGGAGAGTGAGGAGAGTTCTTATTACGAATCCACACCACCGGAGACAATTGAAAAAGCAAATTCTTCATTTTTTATTACATTTTTTGGCCCCTGGATCCCAAACTTGTAAGATACATCCCCTCGCATGAGTAATAAAAAATATTGTTTGTAACACGGGCGGTATTGTCCTCTCGGGCGAATGTGCGCACTTCGTTCGTGCGCCCAATTTTGCTCTCGCGTCAAATTGACAACTTACCGCCCTAGTTACAAAATATACTATTTTCTAAGTATCATTGCAGGCAGCACTTGTGTAAAGGTCTCCGCACACCAATGCCTCAGTGCGTTGGGGTTCGTTGTCATTCGTGCGAGCGTAAAAATATGTATTGCACACACCAATGCGTTAAATGGATTGCGTATTTAGTTAATTTTACAATATTTTTTTTTTCATAAGGAAATCTTTAAGTTATGTCGATCGAATATGTTGTATCTATTTGTGTATTTGTATTATGTTATTGTTCTAATTATATATAACTTTATTTTAGTGATAGTAGTAAGTTGTACTGATGAGAGATAAATCTCGAAACACGTCAGATGGACAGATGGCTATCTACTTAATGTATCGGAAAGACATGATCTTAAAAACCAATGTTATTTTTCTGGTTTTTATTGAGTACCACGAAGGTGGACTGAAACCCAAAAAATAACTGACAAATTTCACATTAGATTTGTTTTTGGTAGTCGTTAAAAGACTCATTAGTATCATAGAGTTCCGGAAAGGTTGAATATGTTTATATTTTCAGGCAGTGTTCCGACTTTATTTAGTTTACATCAAATTTTAATTTCTAAATACAAATATATCGCTTCATACTAATACTAGACTTTACTAATATCTGCACGTATATGCGAATTCATTATGGTGTCGAACAAGACCGGACAAAGCCAGACAAAACCACAGGATCGGACATGACGAGATGGGAGCAGACAAGAATGGACAAGATTGCAATAGGCTATCCAGCATTAGACAAGAGTAGACAAGCTTATACAAGATTAGATGAGATTAAACGGGACTATAAAAGGCAGAACTTAAAAAAGCTGGAAAAGGATGGTGATGAAAAAAGACTGTATTTACTCAATGACGTCACTAAAACTCTTTAAAACTACCCTGTAAATGTAAACCCCAGAAAAAAAATCAGTTTACCTACGTTAACGATTAAAAAACGTCTACTGTCGATCCAGGGGTCGCGACAAAATTTTACACAAAATGGGGGGTCGCTAATGAAAAAAGTTTGCGCACCACTGTACTAGACAATGCGAAACATTCAAGACCCGAGACTCGTCGAGTCTTAGATCGGGTACCGGGTACTTTACACAAATTACTTACCTGAAAATGTTTGCTGCTCAATAGCTACACTAGATGTATGTGTTTGAACATTGTCTTTATATCCTGGTGGTATCAGAATATTTTGCATATTGATGAAAAAAAAATGTGTGGATATTGATGGGATTATATGTGATTGGCATAACAAAATATAAATATTTCATACAAACTTATTAACCCTTTCGCTGCTATGGACTGCTATAGCAGTTCAATTGCTTTGACGCCCAGGTGCTGTGGACTGTTATAGTTAGTAGTCCAATTGATTGGGCGGTCAGATGCTATGGACTGCTATAGCAGTCTACAGACTTCATGAATTAATTGAAGCTTTTTAAAACATAACAAAGAGATTAATAAATACATATACGCTCATTCGAGCGTTGCCTTGCCCTGGGTGAAAGATTCGGGACTCACCCCTGCACCTAGGGTCTTATCGCTGGAAAGATGAATATTTTACAATATCCCAAAAAATAATTGTTAACTATGCGGATAGCCCTATATTTATTTTTTCAATTTTTTTGTCTAGTCTTGTCTAATCTAGTGTAGTCTTGTCAGGTCATATCTAGTCTTGTCTAATTTTGTCTAGTCTTGTCTCCTTCTTGTCTTTATCTAGTCCTGTCTCTTTCTTGTCTTGTCTATGTAGATTAAAATGTAGTTAATTTAATTAATTCTCTACAATGCTAACTGAATCGGACTTGATGTATTAGATTGTGCTTTCCATGGTCACTTAATTATTATAAGTTAGTAGTCTAATTCAAGTTCAAAATGAAGTTGTTGCAACTTGAAGTTGTCGCAATACCAAGCCGCAACATGAAGTTGTAACAACAGGAAGTGGTTTCAAAATGAAGTTGTCGCAACATGAAGTTGTTTCAACATGAAGTTGTCGCAACATGAAGTTGTTTCAACATGAAGTTGTAGCAACATGAAGTGGTTTCAACATGAAGTTGTTTCAACATGAAGTTGTCGCAACATGAAGTGGTTTCAACATGAAGTTGTTGCTACATGAAGTTGTTTCAACATCAAGTTGTTTCAACGTGAACTTGAAGATGAATTGTGGATCCGAGGTGAAAAAATCTCTTCTCGTAGTTGAAAGTATATACTATAGTCTTTGCTTCGAATAGAGATTTTGGTTACTAGAAAATTTGGCAATTTTTGCAAATTATTTTGACGTTTTCGTCCAATTATGACACAAAACAAAAGAATTTTGCAAGGTATGTCTAATCAAATCAACAAAAAATAACAAATTTTGTTTCAAACAGAGATTTTGGTTTTTAAAATTTGGCAATATTTGACAATTATTTTAACATTTTCGTCCAATTCGGATATAAAACAAATGAATTTTGTAAAGTTCGTCCGCTCAAATCAACAAAAAAACAAAATTTGCTTTGAATAGAGATTTTGGTTTTTGAAAATTTGGCAATTTTTACAAATTATTTTGTCGTTTTTCATCAATTTTGACATAAAACAAAAGAATTTTGCAGTGTCCACTCAATTTAAAAAAAAACAGAATTTGCTACGAATAGAGATTTTGGTTTTACAAAATTTGACAATTTTTCCAATTTATTTTGACGTTTTCGTCCAATTTTGACACAAAACAAAAGAATTTTGCAAGGCTTGTGCATTCAAATCAACAAAAAATAACAAATTTTGTTTCGAATCGAGATTTTCGTTTTTGAAAATTTGGCCAAAAAAATGTCAAATTTATTTGCCAGTTATTTTGACTTGTCAAATTTATTTGCCAATTATTTGAAAATATTTGCCAATTATTTTAAACAAATGAAATTTGCAAAGTTTGACCACTCAAATCAACAAAAAAACAAAATTATAAAGATTTTGAATTGGTAAAACCATACAACATTATAGATAATCAGATAAACTTAATAAAGACAGAACAAAGCTTGAATATATAAATATACTCAACCTTTCCGGAACTCTATAATACTAATGAGTCTTTTTAGGACTACCAAAAACAAATCTCTTATGAAATTTGTCCGTTATTTTATAGCTTTCAGTCCACCTTCGTGGCACTCAACAAAAACCATAAAAATAACATTGAGTTTTAAGATCATGTCTTTCCGATACCTTGAGTGGGTAGCCATCTGTGGACGCGTTTCGAGATCTATCTCTCATCAGCACAGCTATGATACCATGAACAATATTTTGTAAATCACTCACTTGAAAACCCATGTGGTGTTTGGGTTAGATGTTTTTAATTTTGACATTTTGTGAGAGAGACATGAACTTAGCAGGTTATTGATATAAATGATAAATTTTGAATTGGTAAAACCATACATTATAGATGCTGAAAGCTATATTTATAGATGCTATGAAAGCTATAGAATAACGGACAAATTTCATTTTTTTCATCTTTCAAACAAAGAGATTTGTTTTTGGTAGTCCTAAAAAGACTCATTAGTATTATAGAGTTCCGGAAAGGTTGAGTATATTTATATATTCAAGCTTTGTTCCGTCTTTATTAAGTTTATCTGATTATCTATAATGTTGTATGGTTTTACCAATTCAAAATTTATCATTTATATCAATAATCTGCTAAGTTCATGTCTCTCTCACAAAATGTCAAAATTAAAAACATCTAACCCAAACACCACATGGGTTTTCAAGTGAGTGATTTACAAAATATTGTTCATGGTAGCATAGCTGTGCTGATGAGAGATAGATCTCGAAACGCGTCCACAGATGGCTACCCACTCAAGGTATCGGAAAGACATGATCTTAAAACTCAATGTTATTCAACTCAAACAAATCAACAAAAAAGCATGTAGTGTTCAGAATATTGAGCACACAATCACATCAGTCCAAAAAAGTAATTCACAGCGAAAGGGTTAAAGACGAAATATAACTTGAAAATATAAATTTATTCAACCTGCTCATAGCTCTATAATATAAAATCTTTCTACACAAATTTCAAATCAAAACCTAACCTCACCAATCCTGCCTGAGGTGTGCAAGCCAATGTAAATGTGTTCCAATTGATAATCCAAAAAAGCAAAGCTGCACTGATGAGAGATAAATCTCGAAACTCATCTGCAGATGACAATTCACTTAATTTGAAGGAATGATCTTCAAAACAATGTTATTTGTCTAGTACAGTTAGTGACGTGAAAATGTACTGGGACTAGTAATAACATGCAAATGTGTGTTGTATAATTTCAATATCCTGTGTGATATTAGCCAGGAAGTTTAGTTGTTTGAATAAACATGCGATTTGTTCATAGTCTTAACAAGACTTAATATTATAGCGCTACGAGTAGGTTGAATTTATAGTATGATTTAATATTAAAATATTTTTCATATATTCTATATTCAAAACTATATTCTTACAAAAATATACTCACATAAGTTATAATTATTAATAGGAATATTGCTCTAAACGATTGGATCAATTTGAATCCAATTCTCATTAACTTAAATATAAATCTTAAATAGAAAACATTTAACAGAGTTTTTATTTTGTAAATAACAATTTCTGTTTGTTATATATTCTTTCTTTGTAACACATGTAAACAAAAATTCAAGGCATAAAGCTTGACATTTGTATCAAATTAAAATATAAATAAATAACAGTAAATTAATTTTTAATTCAGTCAATGAATAAAAAAATTCTTTAAGTATTTTTTTTTCTAGAAAAAACAGGTACTAAACTTTTCTATAAAACTATTATAAATATTATAAACTAAACTATTCCTGAATGTTCTTCATTATAAGACAAAGATCAATAGCTGTCAATCTCTTGTTGTAATTGACTTCAGTGCAACAGTAATACAATTCTAAAATGCAATTATATTCATCTCCCAAATCACAATCGGGCAAGTCAGGTCGAACTCTCATTTGAATTTCACCTTCTTCATTCTCCTCAAAAAACGAATCATCCTCATCAAGTGGAGGAGTAGTCAAAGCTAACATTTCCCAAATGACTAAACCATAGGAATAAATATCAGCCTTTGTAGTAATAATCTGATTTCCTTTTAAAAGTTCTGGAGGAGCCCAAGCTATAGTTCCACCATATTCAAAATCAGGACCAACCCTAGCTTCATCTAAAACACCTGCTTTAGTTAATGGCATACTAACACCAAAATCGCACAGTTTGCAAATTTCAAAATCTCCTTTAATTAAAACATTGTACGATTTTATATCACAGTGTAAAATCAAAGCTTCATTATGCAAATATTTCAAAGCTTTGGCTACATCGTAAGCCACAGTTATAATTTCAGATAGATCAAATGGAGGCAAGCCATTGTCAAACCGAATTTCAATTAAATCCCCCAAAGATTTTGAACATTCTTCCATGGCTAAACATCCTCCTTTCTTCGTTTGAACAAAAGCTCGAAAGCCTACCACATTGGGATGGTTTAATTGACGAAGGATGTTTGCTTCCATATATAAGCGCTCCGACACTTCTGTTTTATTTCTGTGCCTATAAGTGACTTTCTTTAAAGCCCATGGGGACTGGATACGGTTACAAATGGGAGATCTTTCCAATTTATATACAGCAACACCTGCAACAATTATTGAAATTTTAAGAGTGTATAACTACAAGAACCAGTGACATCAAATATGGAGTAGTTACGTAGTATTCATAATTAGTAAAGTATTATAAAAGTAAACATTAGTGTTTGTATCTTATCTTCATAGATTGATGATAATCTATGAAGGTAAGATACAAACACTAATGTTTAATTTGATCAAAAATCAAAATGTTCAAACTCAACAAAATATATTTAAATAAATATATATATATTAATAATTATAAAAGTAATAATAAATAATTAAATTTTATTTTTATTTTAAATTAAATTTTATTATAAAAGTATTAACAAATCTCATGTTGAAACAACTACAGTATAATCTCGATAATCCGTCACATATGGGACCAGACAACCGCCGGATTATAAGAAAGAGTGGTGGGAGGAAAGAGCGCAAGCGGTCTACAGACCGCCGGATTTTTGAACGTGTCCAATTTTTTTTCTCTTTTTTTTGAGTAGAAATGCATTGCTGCACGCGGAGCCACTAGACTTCGTGGAGTGTGGGGCTCTCTGGTCGAGCTGTTCGTGACCAACATACCCACTAAAACCCCCTGGGATCAGTATTCCACTTCGGAACCGCAATTACCATTACATTAAGAGTGATGCTTTCCATTACGGCTGCACGTTCCTGGACAGCAGCCTGACCTTTCTTTCATCTTTTGTTCTGATTATTGTGGCACACATCGTTGCTACTGCTTTCCAGTTGACCTCGCTTTTGATCATCAGCTGTACCATATTAGAGGAGTTGATAGGCTATCCCACCGTCTGCTCTGTTGTGATTCTCAGTTCAGTCCATTGTGGGCATTCGAAAGTAGTATGTTCAGCTGAGTCTGTCCTTTGTCAGTATCTGCAGTTGCCGCTTTTTGCCTTTCCGATCCTTTGAACATATGAGCCAAAGCTTCCATTCCCGCTTAGTACTTGTGTTAAGTAGTAATTAACTTCGCCATGAGTGTGCTTTAGCCATGGCTAAATTTCTCGAAGGAAGGTTTTGGTCCAGTTCCCTTCCTTGGCGTCGTTCCAGCGTTTCTGCCATCTGCTCATGAGTCAGCTTCTGTGTCGAGCTCTCCCTTCTGTATTTGTGCCTTGGTTGCTGGCCCATTCCTCAGCCATTAGGTCAAACGGCGGGAGTGCCGCTATGACTTGTAGCGCCACATTTGACACTGTGCGGTAAGCGCAGCCATATGCTTATTAACATCCTGCGTTGCGTTGCAGTAATTTGTTTTTGTTTGTGGCTGCTTTTAGCGACTCCACCCAGGCCGGTACAGCGTAAAGGAGGATGGAATGAACCACCTCATTTAGTAGCCTTTTCGAATGAACGTGGTCCGTTAGAAAAGTATCAGACCTTTAGCCGGTAAAAAGAAACTGGCATACCTGGAGCGTTAGAAAGCTAATCACCCTCAAAGTAGTCTCCTTGGGACTCCCGCCATTGTTGGAAGCATTCCGAAAAAGCCTCTTTCGGAATCGACTTTAGCTCGGCTGTCGTTGCAGCCATAATGTCCTCTCTTGTCTGAAATCGCCTTCCTTTGAATGGCCTCTTGACTTTGGGGAATAGCCAGAAGTCGCAGGGGGCCATATCAGGAGAGTAAGGAAGGAGCCTGTCGAACAAGAGGCGTCTGGTTTTTCGCAAAAAAAATTGTGAACTAAATGCGAAAAATGTGCTGGAGCATTGTCGTGATTGAGTCGCCAATTTCCTGATGACCACAACTCCAGTCACTTGCGCCGCACAGCATCACGTAGGCGACATAGGACATCCCTATAGTCGTTCCGTCATTTTACTTGCATTGAAGAACCGACGAGAGCACTACACACTATGTCACTCCAACACTGCTCGACAGCAACTGACGCTATCTACAGGAGGGAAAAAATTCACGCATGCGCACGGAGGTTCAAGGTCGGCTCATGCAAGCGCGCTTGATTCAAATCCATCAGGTTTTCAAAATAAAAAATAAGATCGGATACTTTTCTAACAGACCACGTATATGTGGGCCATTTATTCTGGGCATCAACTTACGAAGTGCTGTACTTGCACGTTCGGCTTTCACTGTTACGTTTTGGACGTGCCTGCTCCAGGAAAGCCGCTGGTCGATATGTACGCCGAGGTATTTCATTGTCGGTGTCGCGGGAACCAGCCTACCTATTATGTTGACAGACATGGGTTCAATCCTCTTGCAGCCTGTTAGTGCAATGACCTCAGCCTTTTTTGGAGCTATTTGTAGTTCGTTTATTCCCATCCATGTATGTATCGCTTTTATTGCAGATTCGGCCCTCGCTACTACAGCCTTCTCGTTTGTGTCAACTGACACCACGATTAGGTCGTCGGCAAATGCGATCAGTCTACAGACTCTCAGGTCGTTCGTTTTTACCAGGTCCAAGACGCCATCGTACAGGATAATGTCACCGATTAACCAACGGTAGAATTACCGAGATTATACTGTACTTCCTGGCTAATATCACACAGGATATTTAATTATATAACAGACATTTGCATGTTATTATATAGCCAAGAAGTATTTGTTTCAACATGAGACTTGTCCATAGTATAAACAAGACTTAACCCCTTCGACCCTGCCAGTAGCATTTGCAAGTCTCTACTTACTAATATTGGTAAAACGATACTATATTATAGATAATCATATAAACTTAATAAAGTCAGAACACAGCCTGAATATATAAATATATTAAACCTTTCCACAGCTCTATAAATTTCTTCTTCTTCTATAGCTCTACAGCCTTGGGTGGGCCTTGGCTTGAGTTACAACATCCTTCCATCTCTCCCTGCTGTTAACCAATTGCAGCCAGTTTCTCACACCTAATATCTTTAGGTCGTCGATGCAGTCATCTCGCCAGCTCTTACGTGGTCTACCCCGAGCTCTTCTTTCATGTGGACTCCAGTTCGTCAGTATTTTCGGTCCTCGGGTGCTTTCCATACCCATAACATGTCCAAACCATTGTAGACGTAGTGCCTTTACATGCCTTACGATGTCCGCTCCTCCAATTAGTCTGTCCAGTTCATGGTTCATTCTGCATCTTCATGTACCACAGTTTTCCTGTACGGGGCCAAAGATTCTGCGTAATATGCTTCTTTCGCAGACTCGTAGTGCGTTTTCGTTGATCGTAGATATGGTCCATGTTTCACGCGCGTGTGTTATGACGGGTCTAATGAGTGTGTTATAGATCTTTAACTTTGATTTGACACTTAGAAGCTTCTCTCCTAGTAGCTTCTTATTCGCGTAATAAGCTCTCTTTCCCGCTACAATTCTCGCACTGATTTCTTCGCTGATTCTGTTGTTGTTAGTTATTTTCGACCCTAGGTAAGAGAAGGTTCTGACTTCTTCGAAATTAAATGCGTTAACTTGTAGTGGCTCTGGCCAGGGTGTTGGATCCCTGGTACTTCTCATGAAATTGGTTTTATTCACGTTTATTACTATTCCGGCTACGCTAGATTTCTGTTGGCAGTAGCTTCTTTTAGGCTTTCTGCTGTTCGTGCTGATATAATTATATCATCGGCATATGCGCATAGCTGCTGAGATTTTGTGTGTATGTGGCCTGTTATGTGCAGGTTTCTAATAACTGATTCAAGTACAAAGTTGAATAGCAAAGCAGATAGCGAATCACCCTGCCCCTGTCCTGATGTCGAATTCGTCCGTGAGTTTGGATGGTACTAATACTTGAGCACGTGTATTGGTTATAGTTAAGTTTACCATTCTTATAAGTTTTTGAGGAATTCCAAGGGCAAGTAACTGGTACAATAGTACTTCTCTAGACACGCTATCAAAAGCTTGTTTGTAGTCAACAAACAGGTGGAAGAAAGTTATGTTATGCCGATAACATTTTTCAAGCATTTGCCTTATTAGATGTATTTGGTACGCTGTTGATCGATTCCTTCTGAAACCTCCTTGGTAGTCTCCAAGTATCTCCTCTTCATATATTGATATTCTATTGTATATTACGCTGGATAATATTTTGTGAGTGGCGTTGAGAAGAGTAATTCCTCGGTAATTGGAACATTCTTGTTTCCTTTCTTGTGTATGGGAAAATTAATGCCTTTTCTCCAGTCACTTGGCATAATCTCTTCATTACACACCCTGACAATAAGTTTATGGATCCTTTCCCACAGTGGTGTACCTCCAATTTTCAGAAGTTCCACGGGAGTTGTATCACTTCCTGGAGATTTATTGTTTTCAAGATTGTGTATTATCTCGGTAACTTCCTCATAGCTCGCTAAAGTGTTCATGCCATCTTTTGTCATCCTCGGTTAGTATTGTCAAAAGCCATAGTTTGCTGTTTTACTGCCTTATAAAATTTCCTGCGTTGTTTATTTACGTTGTATTGTTCTAGTTCTTCCACTTGCTTATTTAACATTATTTTCTTTTTTGCTTTGCCAAGTTTTGAAGCAATTCTCCCGAGGTGCTCGTAGTTAGCTCTGTTGGATCGAGTTCCACTTTGATAGTACCTTTTTCCGTGCTTCATTTTTAACGAGTAGGGCTGCCCTGCATTCATTATCAAACCATGAGTTCCTGACTTTTATCTGTTTTCCTATTGCAATTTTTCTATTTTTCCTATATTCGTCTTTATATGTTGCCATTCTTGTTCAACACCAGTGTTTGCATTATTTGCTAGTAATCTTCTCGCAATGTATTGTTTATACTGGTTTTAATTCCTTTCTAAGCGCATCCGTATTCCATTTGTTTGTTCTGGTATTGGTTTTTTCAGTGCGTTGGAGGTTTTCTGTTTGATTAGAACTCTTAGCAGGAAGTGATCTGAGTCACAGTTGGCTCCTCGAAGTGTTCTGACATCCGTGACCATGGTAGCTCTGCGTTTGTTAACCAGGACATGGTCAATTTGTTTCACTGCTCGGCCACCGGGCATTGTCCACGTCCCTATATGTATTTTTTTGTGTGGAAAACACGTACTGCTAATTCTCAAGTTGATGCTTGCTGCAAGATGACATAGTCTTTCTCCATTGCTACTTGTGGTTTGGTGTAGTGAGTATTTTCCGGCTGAGTTGTAAAACTGTTGTTCTTTAGCCATTTTAGCATTAAAATCTCCCAGTATTATTAATGCATCGTGTTCAGACGTACTTTTGCATATGTTTAAAAGCTGATCGTAGAAAAGCTCTTTTACTTCATCCTCACCATCTTCTGTTGGAGCGTATGCACAAATAAGAGAAAGGTTGTGAAATTTTCCTCTAAGGCGTAATTTGCATATTCTGTCATTGATTGCTTCGAATCCTAGTACAGCATGTTTAGTTGCTTTATTTATTAAGAATCCAACTCCTTTTTCTCCTTGTTTCTTGTCATTGCCGCTGTAATATAGGCGATACTTTGGTTTGTCTATGCTACCTTCACCCTTCCATCTGATTTCCTGTAGTGCGGTTACGTCTAAATGATATTTATCGAGCTCCTCTGTTATTTCCTCATCTTTCCTGGCTGCAACATGGTACGTACATTCCATGTGCCGATTTTTAGTTCCGTTTTCAAGTCCTTGTTTCTTTGTCTTTCCTTTGTCGTTCCTTGAGTCTTTTTAGGATTGCCAAATTTGTTTTGAGCAACTCAGTAATGTTGTAGAGCTCCGGAAATGTTATGGAATATATTTCCATTCAGGCTGTGTTCCAACTTTCTTAACTCTACTTACTATATCTATCCATATTTTTACTATTTATCACTGGATGTTTTTTATACATTTTTTTAAATAATTCCTATACCTATGAATCAAATCAGTTTAAATTTGGTATTGGAGTTCATGATAAGCTTGCCATCAATAACATTTAACAAAAAATCTTGTATGTTTCAAAACTAAAAAATTCAAGGCCAAAAGGGTTAATATTATAGAGCTACGAACAAGTTGAGTACATTTACATATTCAAGCTATATTTCGCTTTAATAAGTTTGTATGATTGTATCTATAATTAGTATCTTCTTCTTCTTTTTCGAATAGGCCTATTTTGGACCACACTTGTTCAACTGTTGGGCTTTGACCTTTGCCCAGTATTGTAGCATCTTTTGCTGGTGTAACTCCTTTCTCTCTTCTGTCCAGGGAGTACCTTTCCGTCGAGGTTTTTCCTGAAATCCACGGACTTCTTTCAGGCTGCGTCTCACAGACTGTCTGTTTTTAAGAACTATTATTCCCAGTTCTTTAATATACTTCTCGGTCTCTGTCAACCAAGTGGTACGAAGCTTCTTGTTTTGCCAGAAGGTGAACAAACGGTTGGCTAGTCAATGTGGAGACAATCTTGCAAAGTGGCCATAGAAAGCTACCCTTCTTTTCCTTGCACAGTCAGAGAGCATCTCAATATGTTCGTAGAGTTATGCCATCTTCGGAATTCCCCATCTTCCTTTACCGGGCCTAGGATCTTCCTGAGTATTCTCCTCTCTCTGATTTCTAATTTCTCTATTAGACTCCTTCGGTTCAAGGAAAGACACTCCATGGCATACAGGGCTTCTGGTCGTAAGACTGATGTGTAATGCTTAAGTTTCAAGTTGCGTGACAGGCATTTCTTATTGTGTTCTTAGTGTTCTAGTGTCTTAGTGTATTAGTGTTCTTAGTCAGCTGATAGGCTAACTAACTTGCTGACTCTCTTGGATAATGATGCTCTTTCTAATAAGTTGGGTTCAATCCATTCCCCGAGATACTTAAATTTCTCAGTCCTTTTGATGTTTCCCTGTTCTAGTAACATCCCTCTGTTTGCTTCTCTGATGTTGGTGAAGACCCACTTTGGCAGCCTGTTTTCTGAGGCAGTTTACCTGCATTGTTGCCATCTCAAGAGAATCAGCAAACAGTGCCATATCATCTTCAAAGGCCAGGCAATCTATAACCACTCCATTGTTCTTAAGTCCCAGGTAGATACCACTCTGAGCTCCCAAATTGTTCAGTTCCTTGCGCCATTCTTTTATAACCTTTTCAAGGACATAGTTGAAGAGAAGTGGGGAAAGTCCATCTCCTTGTCTCACTCCAGTTTTTATTTCGAAGCTTTCTGAAATCTCGCCTCTAAATTTAACCTTGGAATGGGTGTTGGTCAAAGTTTCTAGGATTAGTCTGCAGGTTTTGTTGTGCTAGTTGCTGTAGTACTTTGTTAAGCGTTTCTCTATCAAACAATTTCATTTTATTCATACATGGTAAGTATTAAAATTATAAAAGTATTATTCAATATTTGGTAAACCATACTAATTTTAGATACAATCATATACACGCATTAAAGACGAAATGTAGCTTGAATACATAAATATATTGTGTAATAACATGAACTAATGGTACAAGCAATAACATGAAAATGTCTGTTGTATAGACATTTATATAATTTATATTGATATAAATTATGGTACTAGTGATAACATGCAAATGTCTGTTATATAATTCATATATAATTAGTATTAGCCAAGAAAGTATTCTTTCAACATGAGATTTGTCATAGTCTTAATAAGACTTAATATTATAGAGCTACGAACGTGTTGAATATATTTATATATTCAAGCTACATTTGAGCATAAATGAAGAAGCAGCTTGCGAAGATTCAAATATTTGCGTGTATCTGCATCGCCTTGTCGTGGAAGAGGCCGCCAGATCGGCGATTGTAAGATTCAGCAAGAAAGGAATAGGTAGAGATAGAATAACCAGAAGCAGCGACCGGAACAGCCTAACTGCTAAGATCCCCTGTCTGGAAGTACCAAAAGGCGGAAAGGCATGCAAATACTATTTCGAGAAAAATTACACAGCAATGTGTAGTAATAAAGCCGAGTGGAGCGACGAATCCTCAGCATACCACATAGAGCAAAATGCTACCAAGTGGTATACAGATGGTTCAAAAACATAGGAAGGTACTGGTGCAGGATTGTTTGGACCCCATACCAAATGCTTTGAATCTATGGGAATCTACCCAAGTATCTTCCAAGCAGAGGTACATGCAATCGAAAGATGTTCACAATTTAACCTCGACAGGAACTATCGCAAAAAACGAATTGCTATCCTGTCAGATAACCTAGCAGCCATCAAGGCCATTAGCTCCTACAGCATCGGATCTAAACTGGTATGGGACTGTGTGGGAAAACTAAACAAGCTCGACAAAGAAAATAAAATAGCACTGCTGGGTACCAGGACACACTGGTATAGATGGAAACGAAGAAGCTGATCACCTAGCAAACAAGGAATCCAGTAATCCCTTTATAGGTCTGGAACCCTTTTGCTGTATGAGAGGAATACCATCCACAAAAGTTTAGATGAAGAAAAAAGAGAACAATGGATGAAAACCTGGAAAGAACTTTCAGGGCTAAGACAATTAAAAGTAGAGGGATTGCAGTCGAAATCCAGAAATTCCTAAAGGAATCAGGATTAGAGCAGGCGCTCTAAATGGGTAAGTATACCAACGATTAGAGGAAGAGGGTGGGGAATAATAGATCTATGAAGCTTTTGTTCTTTTCTGGTTAAAAGATCCCAGGATCCCAGCCTTACTTTGGATTGTCTTAGCCCTGGAAGTTCTTTCTAGGTGAAGGTCGCAGTACAAGTCACCACCGAAATCTAAAAATCTACATTCTATTAAAGATGAAATGTAGATTTGTAGATTTCGGTGGTAACCTGTACTGCGACCTTCACCTAGAAAGAACTTCCAGGGCTAAGACAATCCAATGTAATGCTTTGATCTTTTAACCAGAAAATAACAAAAGCTTGAAACTAAACAGGAACAAGCTTACAATTCTGACAGGAGACCTGATGGGACAGTGCAGACTTAGAAAACACCTTAGTGTCATAGGCGCAGAGGAGGATGACTTCTGTGGCTCAGCAGGAAAACCCCTATACATCTGCTGAAAGACTGCAGAGCACTGCTCTGCAAGAGACAGATGAGCCTTAGGGCCCACTGCTTGCAAGCAGAGGAGTTGCAGTCCCTGAATCCCATCCAGATCCTGAAATTCCTAAAAGAATCAGGATTACAGGAGGCGCATTAAATGGGTAAGTATACCAATGATTAGAGGAAGAGGATGGGGTACAATAGATCTATGCACAAGTTACCACTGAAATCTACAAATCTACTATCTACCACATTTGGGCTTTAATAGATTGTAGATGTAGCCCATCCTCTTCTTCTATTTGTTGGTATACTTACTCATTTAGAACGCCTCTTCTAGTCCTGATTCCTTTGGTAATTTCAGGGGTCGTTCCTTTCACTGCGTGGGGTTCGGCAAGAGAGCCTCGTGGGGGGCTACCCGATCACAATAGAATGTGTAAAGGATGTTCCCCGAGGGCGGGACAACGCAAGAGAGACGTACGCAGGGTCCTAAGTGCTGACGTACGCAGGTGTCCTAAGTACTGACGTACGAAGTGCAGACGTACGCAGGTATCCTAAGTAAAGACGTACTCAGGTGTCCTAAGTGCTCTCGACCGTCACCAGTCGAAGGTTACCGACGTAAGTCGGTTTACACTGTAACCACGTAGAAAGTGATGCCCTACCAGCCTGACACAGGTACTCATTCGTGGAGTAGGACTCGTGGGGGGAGTGGTCGCTAGCCGGGTAGTGGTCAAGGGGTCTCGTCAGGAATGCGTGCATACGGCCTTAACAAGGGGACGACAGTGGAGTAGCACGCTGTCGCACCACCCGTTCAAATATGGCCGGGATATTCCCGGAATAGGTGGTATGGGTCCCGGGTCCGGTCGGGACTGGAGGTCCCCATAGTGAGGAAAATCAGCCAAAATGGGTCTCATAGCACAAAGCCGCTAAAATCCCTGTCAGGGCAGCAGTTATCGATGGTCCGTCCTGTAAGGAGAGCATTCTTTGCGTGTAAGGGGAAACCCCCGTTTCGGTATCGCATATTTCGGGTTGGGCTGCTTGTCGCATCCTGTGCTCTAGTGGAGGCAATTCAAGGACTGCAACTCCTTTGTGTTCAAGCAGTGGGCCCCAAGATTCATCTGTCTTTTCCAGACCAGTGCTCCGCAGTTTTTGAGCAGATGTAGAAGCAGAAGAAAAAATGAAAAGACTGGAGGAGAAAATGGGAGAGAAGAAAAAAATAATGAGAAAAAAGAATATTGTAATAATGAGACTGGACGAAGAGGAATGTGAGAACGAGAAGAAACTGGAAAAATGGATAAAGGCAGAATTAGAGGTAGGAGTGACGGTGAAAGAGATGTATAAATGAATAGGATGGTTGCGACAGTTACTACGTGGTAATTCATACTTACATTGAATTGAAAAATTCACTGTTTTTACCACACTTATTTAGACTATGTAAAAATGTTATACAACTTGTTATTCACAGTAATATAAATTCCTACACATACCACGACTTAAGTTTCGACGTTTGACGGTGATTTTCAAGTGAAAAAACATGAAAATGACCGTCAAACGTCGAAACTTAAGTCGTGGTATGTGTAGAAATTTATATTACTGTGAATAACAAGTAGTATAACATTTTTACATAGTCTAAGTGTGGTAAAAACATAGTGAATTTTTCAATTCAATGTGAGATGTATAAAGTAAGTGGAGGAAAAATGTTGGTGGCTGAACTTGGGAGCTGGGGTGAAAAGCGGAAAATTATGGAAAATAAGAGGAAACTAAGAGAAAAAAAGAAAATAGAGTATACATAGCAGATGATCTGACGAAGAAGGAAAGAGACATACAGAAGGAATTAAGAGCGCTAGCCAAAGAAGAGCGACAAAAAGTGCAGGACTTTTTGTGAAAGTGGGTGAAAGGGTGAAAGTCGGTTATAAAAGATATGGATAGAGGGAAAAGGATATAAGTGGAATGATGAAAAGGGGGAGCTAAATACAGCAAATTTTTGAATAAGAGCACAAGAAAAAGACGACATGGCAGAAAAGGGAAAACGAACACAGAGGGGAATAAGGAAGAATAAAAGCAAATAAGAATGGTATTCTGGAAGACAGTGACAATAAAAAACAAAGACAATGAGTTTTGGGAGTATTTTGGAAAATTTGATGTAGTGGGAATGGTAGAAAAGTGGGTGGAAGAGAAGGGGTGGGAAAACTTGGAAAAAAGAATGCTGAAAGAGTTTAAGTGTCGATTTGAAGAGAGGGTAAGCCGGAAAGGGAGAGCTAAAGGAGGGATAATAATGGGAGTGAAAAGGAATTGAAAGAAGAAAACGGAAGCAAAGCAAAAAAAGAAAAAGGGTTTATGGAAAGAACGGTGAAAAGTAGACAGAGAAAATGGAGAATTGAAACAATATACAGTAGAAGTATGAAAGAAATGAAGAGGAAGATAGGAGAGCGAGTAAAACAGCAAGAAGAAGGAACTCTGGTGATTGGGGGGATTTTAACGCTAGAATTGGGGGAAAAGGAAGATGGATAGAAGAAGAACAAACAACAATAGAAAGAAGTCCAACAAAAGATGCAACAGAAAACGCAGACTACTGATTTGTTTAGTAGAAGAAAGAGGGTGGGACATACTTAATGGAAACATCATAGGAGATGAGAAAGGGGAGTACACGTATATTGGACCAAGAGGGGAGACAGTTATTGTCTATGTTATGGTGAATGAAGAAGCATGGGATGAAATAGAAGAATTCAAGGTGGGAGAAGGAGTCGAGTCAGATCATATGCCATTGGAAGTGAAGACAAAAGGAAGACAGAAAGATAAAAGAAATGTGAAGGATGTTAGATGAAAAATTGTGAAGAATATCTGGACAGAAGAAGGAATAGAAAATTATAGAACAAGGGAGGCAAGATACGAAGAAGAAAGGATAAACGAAAAGTGAAGGAACTGGGTGATTACGTAAAAAACGCAAAAGAAAAAAAAGTGATAGAGAGAAGGTGGGGTCTTGGAAAAACGAGTGGTGGGATAAAGAATGCAGGGAAGGGAAGCAAGCAGTAAGAAAGAAACTAAGAAATTGGAAAAGAGAAAAAGCAACTACGGAAGAGTACAAGAGCGCACGCAAGAGGTACAAAGTAGTACGCAAAGGGAAGAAGCAAAAGAAACGGATAGAAGAAGAACTAAAGATGAAGCGCATAAAGACGGAAGAAGAGGTGTGGAAATACATAAATAGGGAAAGAAAGAAAAAAGTAGAAAGAGTGACAGAATTACTATGGAGGAATGGAGAAAGTACTTCAGTGAGCTGCTGGGAAGTGATGAAAAAAGACGAGAAAAGAAAAAGAGACAACACAGAGTGGGAGAAATAGAAGAGATAACAAGAGAAGAATTAGAACAAAAACTGAGTAAACTGAAACGGAAAAAGGCACTGGGGAGGGACAGTATACAGAATGAATCATAGATATATGGAACTAAAAGGGAAGTTGGAGATAATGAATGGAGTGTAGGAGGAAGAGGGCTTCCCACAGGAGTGGAAAGAAGAGATAATATGCCCCATATACGAAGGTAGATTGAAAAGTTTCTGGAATGGATATGTTATGGATAACGGAATTTTATGATGGGTTGTCAGGACCAACCTATTTTAGGAAAGCTGTCAAATTTTCAGACAGGTTCGTGGTTCAGTTTTTGTTTACTAGGCAATCTTGTGAAGCAAGTCAGGCACTTTGCGAAGTCAGGCACATTCCAGAAACTTTTCAATCTACCCTCGTATAAGGAGAAAGGATAATGAAGGAGGGTCGGAGGAAGAGGGCTTCCCACAGGAGTGGAAAGAAGAGATAATATGCCCCATATATAAGGAGAAAGGTATACAGCCAGTAACTATAGGGGGATCACTCTTCTCAATATGGCATATAAGGTATACATGATGATTGTGGAAGAGAAAATGTTGAAGGAAATGAAGGAAATGTCTTACCAGACGGGCAGGTGGAATTTAGGAAAGGTAGAGGGACCATGGACAATGTATATATCTTGAATCACATAGTAGGGAATCAAAAAGAGGGGTGGCAGTTTGTATGCATTTTTTGTGGACCTGAAGGCAGCCTTTGATAATGTAGAAAGAGATTCAATGTGGGAATGCTTGAGAAAGAAAGGGATAAATGAGCAGCTGGTAACAAAAATAGAAGAGATATATGAAGAGACGATAAGTAGAGTGACAGTTGATCGAAGGGTGAGTGAAGGTATTAAGACTCATAATGGAGTAAGACAAGGCCCACTAAGCCTCAGCCTGTTTGCAGCGTTTATTGGAGATATAGAGATGTTCAGCAAGGCACACAGACGGGGGGTTGTGGTGGGCAAAGAAAAAGTGTGGTACTTAGCATACGCGGACGATTTGGTGGTGCTAGCGAGAGAGGAGAAAGGTATGAAAGAAATAATAAGAAGCATGGAGAAATATATAAGGAGGAAAAAGCTGAAGGTGAATGTAGAGAAGTGCAAGATGATGGTGTTTAGAAAAGGGGGTGGTAGGAGAAGAGTAAATGAGTGGATATGGGAGAAGGGGAAAATTAATGAAGTGAAAGAATTTAAGTACCTAGGATATATGTTTAACCCTTAAATTCCCAAGATACCATCTACGAAGTTTTTGTTTTTATTTTGTGCTAATTATCGTGCCCGGGTATTCAAAATATGGAAAGAAAAAGGGAAAAAAACTATCCCCTAGTTTTTTTTAAGGGGTACCACCTACAGGTGACACAAGATAACTTTACTTTTATTTTGAATACAACACTAATTATTTCTTGAACAAAATACACTCTTAGCATTAGTTTGATTATTGAACAATAATTTACAATCAAAATAATTACAGTACTTATGCTTTTGACATTTTTACAACAATATAAATTTCAAAAAACACATACGAGTAAAAAAATCAAAACCATTTGAAAGAAATGAATTAATTTAAAAGATAACATAACTCCAGTGTTGCCCAAAATAAAATCACAAACACTACTAAGTATTGACATTTTAGTAGTAATATATTTGTTTTTAAAATATAATAAATTGCATGTAAAAAAAAATCGCGAAGTCCCGTCATCTAGAAGTGACACTGAGAATTGAAGGGTTAATGAAAGAAACACAGAAACAGCACACGTGAGAGAGCTCAAAAAAGCTAATAAAATAATAGCAGCAATATTGTCATTACTCTGCCTCTCTCGCATTCTTTCTATCTCCGCACCTGCAAACCCATTTCTTTCGAGATATGCCTCCCTCTCTTTCCACACCACCTTTCCTATTTCTTTCCTTTTTTTTTGAGACACTCTTGCAAAATTCTGCACTCTCCTAGTACCCATTTCAAATATTTTTCTTGCACCCTGTCTGGGGAATAGAAGAGAGAAAATTTTCACATGACAATAGAAGGAGAGTAATGTTTGACAGCCTGGTGAAAAGCGTGATGATGTATGGAGTGGAAATATGAGGATGGAGAGAGCAAGAAGGGTTTCCAAGCCTTCTTGTGCAAGAAAAATATTTGAAATGGGTGCTAGGAGTAGGTAGAGAGACACCAGGGTATATAGTGATGGAGGAAACAAAGAGAGATGGAATAAGAATAGAAGCACGAAAGAGAGCAATAAGTTTTGAGGAGAGAAGTGATAGAGAGAGTAGATTGCAGAATTTTGCAAGTGTCTAAAAAAAAATGGAAAGAAATAGGTAAGAGGGTGTGGATAGAGAGAGAGGCATATCTCGAAAGAAACGGGTATGCAGGTGCAGAGATAGAAAGATTGCGACAGTAATGACAGAGGAACTAGTGCAGAGAGATAGAGATGTGCAAGTTCAAGAAAGGAGAACAAGAAGTAGGGAGTCTAGGTATAATGGGAAATATGAAAAAATAATAACGGAAGAACTGCCAAAGTACCTAGGAAGAGAGAGAAGAAAAGGGATAGTGAGAATGGCAAGAATGTGCTATCATTCGTTCGTATCACCGCCTATCATTCATTTCCAAGTCCGAGACACCAGTGTTTACATTCAGACCATTCCACTAGTTGGCAGCGTCTATCGCCCTGTCATTTTCCACAATTAGGTCCTCTTCCATGTTGGGACATCTGAGAAGGTAGCTGTCGCTCTGAAGCCCCCATCCCCCCATTCACACACCTCGTCATCCACAAGCATTCCCCATCTCATCCTGTTCGATTTGCAGCGCGTCACTCCTGTCCTTAGTCTGATCTGTGATTTTCATGTCGCGTATGGTAAAAATTTTCCTGGTGGCAGATCCTTTCTGGGATCGGTCCTCTGGTTTGGGAGTTGTTCTGTCCATAGTTCTATGCAGGTTGTTTTGTCATGTCTGCAGTTGTTGCGTATGTTGGAGAAAGCTATTCCTTGATTTGAGTCATCGCCTTTCTGGTTTTTGGTCGTGTAGAAGGTGCCGCCTATCTCCGATCTGCTTCTGCCGCTTTGTTTCGGGTGCTACTTTGCGTCTGAAATATGCTGGGGCAATTCCAGGTGGATGGTACAACTTCTCGACAGCCTATTATAATTCTGCACTCCTGCACGTCCTGGAAGGTCACGTCGACATGTCTTGCGTCAACCGAGTTGTACCCCACGGGTGCCGCGTATTCGGCAGCGGAGAAACAGAGAGCAAGAGCCGACGTACGCAGCACGTCAAGCTGCGCTCCCCATGTTGTGCCAGTGAGCTTTCGGAGAATATTATTCCTAGCACAAACTTTGGCCTTTGTATTCTGGCAGTGTTTTTAGAAAGATAGTGTGCGGTCCAGTGTTACACCCAGGTACTTTGGAGTGTCGCATGTTTCTTGTTCTATCCATGTGATTTGGAGCTTCTAGCGCGCGTCCTTATTTCTCAAGCGAAATGCATATACCTGGCTTTTGCTGGGGTTCGCGTTCAACTGGTTTATGTTGTAATACTGTGCTATGTTTTCTAAGACTAATTAGTTTATTCTCGACTTCTTCGAAGCTTTTCCCCTGTGTGGCGATGGCTGTGTCATCCGCATAGATGAAGCGACCTGTCTTTTGGTCGGTTGGTTGGTCATTTGTATATACGTTGAAAAGCATAGGAGTCTATTGACTCCTTTTTCCCTGCAGTGTAACATAGAAGCGTCTGTTCCGCAAAAGAGTTTACACCAGTCCAGCTAGGCGATAGTCCTTGGTAAGATGATCCTTGGGAATTTGTCCACTGCTTTTTGGTGGTTTACGGCATCATATGCCGCTGTCAGGTATATACGAGGTGGATTCGTAAAATAAGGTTCCCAAGATTTTTAATAATAGACAGCTATATTTTTGTTCTTAGTGTTATACATCATGTTAAAGCTTAAAACTTATGCAATTTTTCTACATAATCGCCGTTTCTGTTCAAACACTTTTGCAGACGATGCTCCAGTTTTTCTATCGCCTTGTTATAGAATTCTGCCGCCAATTCTGGAAGTTCCAATCCTGGTGTTGGAAGTCTCAGAAATACGGAAAGCAAGTTCGTTAATGGTGATCCTCCGATCTTCAAGCAATTCTCAACTTTTTCGACAATTCCATCTATTCCATCCATTCCATCCGATGGACTTCCGCTCCTGTCTTGATCGTGAATTTCCGTGCGGCCTTCTCTGAACTCTCTCCACCATTTGCGAACATGCATGCAATTTTGGCCATAATCTTCGATTAACCGACGATTAATGTCAATAGGTGAAATCCGTTTTGAGGTGGTTCAAGGTGGGAATAGAGAGAGGGAGATTTGACAGTGCAAGACAGTGTTTTACATTTCTCCCAGCACGTCTCAATATTTCTCAGCATAGGGAACCTTATTTTACGAATCCTCCTCGTACTTCCGCCTATCGCGCTACCGGTTTAGGAGATGGTAAGCATAAATCGACATGGGAAGAATAGTGGGTCTGAACGAATAGGTCAACAAGAATGGTCTTGAACGAATGTGTAGAAATGAGAGTGATATGAGTGTAGAGAAGAAATTTTGAACAAGGATGGAAGAGGGATCGAATGGATGAAGAAAGTTGAGGGGAGAAGAAGAACAATATTTGTGGTGGGAAGCTTCTAATTGGTTTAGGGATAGGGATTAGTGATTTATTAAGTTTTATTAGTATATGTTTTTTTTTATTTATAGTATATTAGTTTTAGGCCTATGATTCCATTGAGAGAGAAATGCTTAACAAGGTACTCCAGGAACTAGCACTAGACAACAATACCCGCAGACTCATCCTAGAAACTTTAACCAACACCCATTCCAAGGTTAAATTTAGAGGCAAGATTTCAGAATGCTTCGAAATAAAAACTGGAGTGAGACAAGGAGATGAACTTTCCCCACTTCTCTTCAACTGTGTCATTGAAAAGGTTATGAGAGAATGGCGCAAGGAACTGATCAATTTCGGTGCTCAGTGGTATCTACCTGGGACATAAGAACGATGGACTGGTTGTAGATTGCCTGGCCTTTGCAGATGACATGGCACTGTTTGCTGATTCTCTTGAGATAGCAACAATGCAGGTAAATTGCCTCAGAAAACAGGCTGCCAAAGTGGGTGTTCAAGTGTCGCTGGAGAAAACAGAATGCTTCACCAACATCAAAGAAGCAAACAGAGCGATGTTACTAGAGCAGGGAAACATCAAGAGGACTGAAAAATTTAAGTATCTCAAATTATCTCATTAGTATCTCATTAAGAATGCATTGAACCCAACTTATCAGAAAGAGCTTCAACAACGAGCTTCGTCAACAAGTTAGAAGTATCCTATCGACTGACTAAAAACACCTACAGCAAGAAATTCCTGTCATGCAACTTGAAACTTAAGCACACACATCAGTCTTACTACCAGTAGCCCTGTATGCCATGGAGTGTCTTTCCTTGAACCGAAGAGGTCTCGTAGAGAAATTTGAAGTCAGAGAGAGAATCCTCAGGAAGATCCTAGGACTGGTAAAGGAGGATGGGGAATTCCAAAGGCGACATAACTCTGGGCTCTACGAACATATTGAGAAGGTGTCCGACTGTGCAAGGAAAAGAAGGGTAGCTTTCTATGGCCACATTGCAAGATTGCCTCCAAACCGACTAACCAACCATCTGCTCACCTTCTGGCAAAACAAGAAGGTTTGTACCACTTGGTTGACAGAAACCAAGAAGGATATTAAAGAACTGGGAATAACAGATCTCCAAAACAGACAGTCAGTGATACGCACCCTGAAGGAAGTTTGTGGATTTCAGGAAAAACCTTGAAGAAAGTGTACCCCCTAGACAGAAGAAAGAAAGGAGTTACCTAACAAAGTAGGCCTATTGGAAACAAGACAACAACACAAAAACTATAAAACAAATAATAATACTTGATAGTATAATACTGATTGAATGATATGAATCATTCTCAGAAGAAGAATTTTCAAATGGAGAGAATAAAAAATCCATTTGTTAGATGCCTCCACAATTGGCTCGACAAATTCGAAATTTTATTGCACAGCTATATAAGTAATCGAATTATGTTGAATCCAATAGTCCTCATTTAGATTAAATTATTTTTAAACAAAAGTTTTATTATTACTCTCCTAAAATATCAACTATCTCATTTGCAAGAACCAAATATTTTAACCAGATCACATTCATGATATTTAAAATAGATCAAGGAAAAATTAAAAGCATCGACCGAAAATTAATAGAAAGAAAGAAAAGGCTCAAATTTCCATAAATGTGTGTTTGAACAAATGTATTATATGTATTAATGTATGTTAATGTATATGTATTAAATGTATTATTATATATTATATAAAGTATAATTCATTAAATGAACAGATGTAAATAAACAATGGGAAGCATATGTATATATAAAGCATTTGATATTAATGATTTGCTTTTCAAACAACCACTACAATGAAAGCAAGAAGAAAGAATTTAGTTACCTGTGCCATAACCAAGCTTTTGCAACATAGGTGATGGTGGAATGATAATAGTTTTTCCCTGCACATGACTTGTCTTCCGCTGTTTTTTAGGTGTTCTGCAAACATCCATTTCAGGGCAGTGTTTCAGGTGCTTGCACAAGAAATCAAAATATGGAATTAGAATCAAACTAGTAAACCACTAACGAACAAACTCAGGAAAGAACGTTAAAACAATTCAAAAGCGCCGAGATCAATACAGGAATGCAACCTAACAAAACAAAAACACTAAGATAAATACAAGAATACAACCTACAAATAACAAATTTTTCAATGGATTCGAAAACTGACAACATTTAACCCTTTCGCTGCGAATTACTTTTTTGAACTGATGTTATTGTGTTCAATATTCTGAACATTACATTATAGCCCGTGCGGAATACTTTTATCACTTTGTATTATTTGCAATAATTTGCAAATATTGACAAATTTTCAAAAAAACAAAATCTCTTTGGAAACAAATTTTGTTTTTTTGTTGATTTCAGTTGATTGACAAACATTGCAAAATTCATTTGTTTCATGTCAAATTTGTAGGAAAATGTCAAAACAATTAGCAAATATTGCCAAATTTTCAAAAAATTAAATCTCTATTCGATGCAAAATTTGTTATTTTCTGTTGATTTGAGTGGACAAACATTGCAAAATTAATTTGTTTTATGTCAAAATTGGACGAGTGTCAAAATAATTGGCAAATATTGCCAAATTTTTGTAAAAAAAACGAAATCTTTATACGAAACAAAATTTGTTTTATTTTTGTTAATTTGAATGGACAAACTTTGCAAAATTCTTTTGTTTTGTGTCAAAATTGGACAAGAATGTATCAATAATTGGCAAATATAGCTAAATTTTCAAAAACCAAAATTTTTATACGAAACAAAATTTGTATTTTGTTTTTTGAATGGATAAACCTTGCAAAATTCTTTTGTTTTGTGACAAAATTGGACGTAAACGTCAAAATAATTTGCAAAAATTGCCAAATATTGTAAAACCAAAATCTCTATTGGGAGCAATTTCTGTTTTTTTGTAGATTTCAGTAGACACACTTTGCAAAATTCTTTTGTTTTATGTTAAAATTGAACGAAAACGACAAAATAGTTTGCAAAAATTTGCAAATTTTCACAAACCAAAATCCGACGCAAATTTTGTCTTAGGTTGATTTTGTAGACAAACTTTGCAAAATTCATTTGTTTTATGTCAAAATTGGATGAGAATGTGACAATAATTGGCAAATATAGCCAAATTTTCAAAAACCAAAATCTTTATACGAAACAAAATTTGTATTTTGTTTATTTGAATTTGTCCATTCAAATAAACAAAATACATTTTTTTTTATTTTAATGTAATGTAACCTAGCGACATTGAATATTTGCGTGCGTTATTCAAGTTTTGTAAAATACAACTAATATTGACAATTTATCGCACTAAAAAACGTGCACCAAGAAAGTACTATTGTGCAAGAGCGATAAATTTTTTTTTTTTTCCACAACTTCAAACTCGCAACAGGGTAGGGTCACTTTATATTCGAGTTTCAGTTTGGTTATTTAAGTACCCCTTTTAAACCCCTGATATGGTAACAAAAGTGAAAAGAAACAGTTAATAGATTATCAAATCCAAAACTTATAATTAGAATAAATAATATCAATGAGTTATAATCAATTATTGTAATGCAAGTTTACGAATGGGTATTTAAATACCCCTTTCAAACCATAGGTATAGCAACAAATTTCAACCTTAACTTTGACGATACTTGATTAACTTTTACTTTGACGATAAAATAGCATCAATGAGTTATAATCAATTGTTATTGAAGATTCCGGTTGGGTGTTTAAATACCCCTGTGGAACATTAAAAAAAAATTTCAAATCCCATCAATGAGTCAACATCAATGAGTTATGACTGATTAATGTTATTGAAGCTTCCAGTTGGGTATTTAAATACCCCTTTCATACCTTAAGTATGGCTAAAAATTTCAACCTTAAATTTTTACTTTTAGGATAAAATAATATCAATGAGTTTTAATCAATTAATGCTACTCTTAACATAATTAATTAATGTTATTTAAGTTTCCGATTGGGTATTTAAATACCCTTTTCAAAGCTTAGGTATAGCAACAAATTTCAGCGTTATTTTTTTTACTTTTAGGATAAAATAACATCAATGAGTTTTAATCAATTAGTGTTGTTCAAGATTCCGGTTAGGTTAGATTCGGAGATTAGATTTATTAAACTTTGAAAGGGGTATTTAAATAACCAATCGGAAACTTGAATAACATTAATTAATTTCGTTAAGAATGGCGTTAATTGATTATAACTCTTTGATATTATTTTATCCTAAAAGTAAAAATTTTAGGTTGAAATTTGTAGCCATGCTTACGGTTTGAAAGGGGTATTTAAATACCCAACTGGAAACTTTAATAACATACAAACATTATGTCAAAACATTATGTGTGGCAAACATTATGTGTGGCAACAAAAGAGAAAAGAAAAAATATTTTCAAATCCCAAATTCATTTTTATAAAAAGGATAAAATAATATCAATGAGTTATAATTAATTCATGTTATTCAAGTTTCCAGTTGGGTATTTAAATACCCCTTTCAAGCTTTAGGCATGGCTACAATTATCAACCTTAAATTGTTACTTTTAGGATAAAATTATATTAAGAGTCATAATCAATTAATGCTATTTATGTTTCGGGTTGGGTAGTTTAATGCCCCGTTTAAACAAATATCTAAATCCTTATCCTTTAATCATCAAAGCATTTTAATACATTAATATTATTCAAGTTTGTTTTACTTTTTCTGAAACAAATAGTCAAGATAAGTTCAAGAACATTAATTTCCCACACATTTGCAAATTTATTCTTTGTAAATATGAATGAGCGCACAATTAAAATTCGCGGATAAGATCTGCATAAATCAAACAATTTTTCTCGGGGTAGTTTTCTTTCCGAGTAATCGCAACAAATTTCGTAACACGAAAGTGGCCCATTCGTCATCGACATAACACACACAAACCTTGTGTTTACCTACGTGACAGTTTAATGTTCCGCCGTAATTCCAAAAGGGGGTGTCCATAATTAGCCGCTTAATTACTGTGACGGCGTCGATGTACAACCGAATGGCTTGTTTTGCCTGGCTTTGACAGCCGTGAAAAATAATTAACTCTATATATTAACTCTATATTTTTTATTTTTTGTTGGTTTGAATGGACAAGCCATGCAAAATTCTTTTGTTTTGTGTCAAAATTGGACGAGAACGTCAAAATATTTTGCAAAAATTGCCAAATTTACTAATAACCAAAATCTCTATTTGGAGCAAAGACTATAATATATAGTTTCCATTACGAGAGGAGATTTTTTCACCTCGAATCCACATTACATCTTCAAATTCACGTTGAAACTACATTTTGCGACAACTTCATGTTGAAACAACTTCATGTTGCGGCTTGGTATTGCGACAACTTCATTTTGAACTTGAATTAGACTGCTAACTTAAAATAATTAAGTGCACCATGGAAAGCACAATCTAATACGTCTAGTCCAATTCAGTTAGCATTGTAGAGAATTCATTAAATAAAGTACATTGTAATCTAGTAGACTACATAGATAAGACAAGAAAGAAACAAGACTAGATAAAGACAAGAAGGAGACAAGACTGGACAAGACTAAATACAAGACAAATTGACGAGAGCTTTGCTAAGAATAACTCCAGAGTTTCTTCGGACAGACACTCTTCTAGTAGACACTCAGAAAATACGCTGCACCATGCCTCCACTTCAGAGACTCAAAAGGCAAACTGGCTTTTAACGACACGGACAACTGCCATCTTTTAACTCAGTACTTTAAAAATCTACTTAACTGTGATCCACCCTGCGAAAACTTCGACTAAAAGCAAGCCACACCAAACCCGCGCTCGCTGCCACCTTTATTGGAAGAAGTAGGCCAGATCAGTCAACTTCTTAAGAACAATAAGGCAGCTGGAGAGGACACTATAGTAGTTGAACTGTGGAAAGGTGCTGGAATCAATGCCGTGGCCAAGCTAATCTAGATTATGCAGGAACCCAACAGTTCTTCACCAATCTGGGAAACAGAAAAATTACCACCCGATTGGAAATCGGCTCTAATGCATCATCCGCTTCACAAAAAGGGAGATTTTACTGATCTAAACAACTACCGTGGAATTTCTTTCGTCCCGGTAACATACAAGATTTTCTCCAAGGCGTTACAAGCAAGGGCAGAAAATCAGCTGGATTGGGAAAATCCATCTTCTGGGAAAATATCAGAGAGGCTTCAAGAAGACTCGATCCTGTGTTGAACAGATCGTCAATCTTAAAACTGTACTGGCATACTTCAAGATGAGAAACCGCAAGGTGGTCGTCACCTTTGCTGAATTAAGGAAGGCCTACGATTCCATTGATAGAGAAACGCTTAACAAAGTGTTCCAGGAATTAGGGCTAGACAACAAAACTTGCAGACTTATCCTAGAAACCTTCACCAATACCCATCCAAGGTTAAATTTAGAGGTGAGATCTCAGAAAGCTTCCAATTTAAAACTGGAGTGAGACAAGGAGATGGACTTTCTCTACTTCTCTTCAACTGCGTCCTTGAAAATGTTATGAGAGAATGGCGCAAGAAACTGATCTACTTGGGTGTTCAGAGTGGAATCTAGGATGTTCAGAGTGGATTGCCTGGCCTTTGCAGATGACATGGGATTGATTGCTGATTATCTTGAGATGACAACAATGCAGGTAAATTGCCTCAGAAAACAGGCTGCCAAAGTGAATCTTCAAGTGTCACTGGAGAAAACAGATTTCCTCATCAACATCAAAGAAGCAAACAAAGAGATGTTACTAGAGCAGGGAAACATCAAGAGGAATGAGAAATTGGGGGGAGAATGAGAAATATCTCGGCGAATGGATTGAACCCAACTTATCAGAAAGAGCATCATCATAAATGAGAGTCAACAAGTTAGAACTAGGCTATCGACTGGCTAAGAACACCTACAACAAGAAATGCCTGTCAAGCAACCTGAAACATAAGCACTACCCATCAGTTTTACGACCAGAAGCCCTGTTTGTCATGGAGTGTCTTTCCTTGAACTGAAGAGGTCTGGTAGAGAAATAGGAAATCAGAGAGAGGAGAACCCTCAGGAAGATCCTAGGCCTTGTAAAGGGCCTAGGATCTGGGGATCTGGGGAATTCCGAAGGCGGCATAACTCTGAGGTCTACGAACATATTGAGATGCTCTGACTGTGCAAGGAAAAGAAGGGTAGCTTTCTATGGCCACGTTGCAAAATTGCCTCCAAACCGACTTACCAACTGTCTGTTCACCTTCTGGCAAAACAAGAAGGTTCGTTCTACTTAGTTGACAGAAACCGAGAAAGATATTAAAGAAAAGGGAATAACAGATCTCCAAAATAAACAGTTTGTGAGACGCACCCTGAAGGAAGTCAGGAAGGATTTCAGGAAAAACCCCGAAGGAAAGGTACCCCCTGACAGAAGAGAGAAAGGAGTTACACCGGCAGAAGATGCGACAATACTGGGCAAAGATCAAAGCCCAACAGTTGAATAAGCGTGGTCCAAAGTAGGCCTATTCGAAACAAGAAGAAGAAGGAATATCTTCATAGTAATGAAATATTTCAAGAAATCAAATTGTTTTTTTCATTTTATTATACAAATGTAATAATACTAATACTAATATAATATTCAAAAATAATACAAATATAATGTTCAAAGTAATAAAAAATTTATAATGTAGGTTTAATAAATCAACAGTATTTCGAATTGAGGAGCTTTAAAATTTAATGGCTAATATGAGTATAATTGTAAATATTACGATAACGCTCACAATAATTATAATTTTCTGAAAAAGAAAGAAGAAACAATCAAATAAACGCAAAAAGTTCAAATACAATAAATCCAATATAAAATACAGTGTGTCCCTTTTTCTTTGGATAATTTTTTTTAAATTTATCAGTAGACCTTCAAAAGGTATATCTGGACCATACAAAGATAAAAATAAACCTTAAAAAAACTGTTTATTACTATTACCTTTTTTATTATTATTATTACCTGAGAAAAACTTTTTATAAAAAAAAAAATCAAAAAACTACGGGTCTACTACAAGTCACTTAATATAGATTTTATATACAGGGTGTGTCAGAACTCCACCGACAAACTTTCAGGGTTATGATCCAAAATAAGCATAAAACTCTTAATAAAGTAGAAGAATCACAAAAATCTTAAAAAATAGCTAAAAACCGTCACGTGATTAATGGACGACCCCTATAGTGATTTTTTCAATTCAGTGTAAGTATGAATTATGACGTAGGATGGTTGCGACTGTTACTACTTGGTAAAATGACCGTCAAGCGTCGAAACTCGAGTTGTGATAAATGTATAAATTTAGGTAATAAGGAATATCCATCAATTTTTTTTATTTGCTTAATTCACTTTATACTTTGTTTTAACATAGTAAAAAATAAAAATACAGTTGGAAGTGTTTCAATTAATTTAATAAAATATATATAAAATACCGATTAAATTTGACCTGATCGAAACGCATCACCATTGGTCATAGTTATGTGACGTACGTTGATTTATCAGCCTCGATATAAACAGATGTAGGTAGGGTAGACTATACACCTCGATAGGGACTTTATCATACACTTTATCTGGTGTACTATAATAGTGTTTTTGCATTTCGGTACTATACAATACCTATAAAATGTTTTTTTAGGTTTTTCCATTATCGAAATAGCAAATTCAAACTGAAAATCCTTAACTGTAAATAAATGCAAATACGCTATGCAACACAGAATGTGTTCGTCATGATCATGGGACCGTTAATCCCATTTATCTCACGCTTTGGATAACGTCGCAACACATGACATTCAGTGTTGCATAGCATAATTGCATAGACAGTTAAGGATTTTCAGTTTGAATTTGCTATTTCGATAATTGAAAGAGCAAAAAAACCATTTTATAGATATTGTATAGTGCCCGAATGCAAAAACACTATTATAAGCACACCAGATAGTGTATGATAAATAAAGGTTTGAACTTTAGGTAATTGCCTATTTTTTTCTTTATAGGCAGAAGAAAAGGATAAGCAAATAAATCCGTTTTATATGATTCTCTATCGTTTTACACTGGTTTTAAAAAACCTATTTTAATGTTTTAAATTTTTACTGCCTAAAAGGTACTCAATGAGCTCTTATAGTGCCTATTTGTGACCTAAAATAGTGAAAAATTGTTTATTCATAAATTCTTAGTGTGTGAAATTACGGAAACGTTAAAAAGGCTTTCCTGAAAGCAGTGGCGGATCCAGGGGGGGGGGGCTCAAGCCCCCCCCAAAAGCATCTGAGTTCTTCCGTGGCAAATCAAAGTGAACTCATAGGAAAATATGTTATCATAGTTCATCTTCTTTTTGGCGCAACAGCTTAACTGGGACCTAGGTCTCCTCCCTTTACGTATACTTGTGTTTGGTGTCTATGTCTATAAGCGTAAGCCTTACGTTTTTTAACGTGAGAGGCGAGCCACATTTGAGGGAGCTATTCTCGGCAATTTGCTTTGCCAGAGTAATGCCATGCATAAGAGGACGGTGGCTTACTACAATACGTGTCCCGAGATCCAACCGCTAGCTGTCGAGAAGGCATGCAGCTTGCCTAGTGTTCGCAATATGATGGCAATAGTAAATAATATTACCAGTTTTATACGAGAGTCAGAAAAAATATTGGAAGTTTTCAAACGAGCTATCGTTTAACAACAAGCTATCGTTGTTTTTAAAAAACACCCACAGACGAAAAGAGTCCAGTTCATACACGCTACAGTATACACGCATACAGTTCTTTGACCCTATCACACAGTTCCTTGAAGAAATCGACAGAACTTCTCCGTCATTGAAAAGTGCAAGATTTCTAGCTTCTATTCAACGATTCGACTTTGTCTTATCTTAATGGTAACCGCCGCAGTATTTGAAATCACAGTTTCGCTTTCACAGGAACTGCAGGCTGTTGCATTAGATCTTAATCTTTATTATGAGATGGTAGAAAGTGTAGTAAGAACGAGAAGAGTCGCTTTTCGAGAGCAGATCACTATTCGATTCTCGATCTGTTCCACCTTCTACCAAGTGCCATCGTAAACACAGAAAATCTGACCTCGATAGTAGCAGCTGCATGCGTTTACAGTGACGATTTATCTCATCCTCTCTCGTTATCGGGATAAATATCTCTTTGGAAGGAGCTATGGAGTGGTAGACAACATCTCTCCCAAACAGCAGCTGAAGCGCATCAAGAGACAAACGAGTTTTTTCCAAATATATAAAATGTTGTTACAAATCCTCGCTACATTACCAGTAACCACTTGTATTGTGGAGCTTCTCTTCGCTTAAAATAATAAAATCGTACTTTCGAACGGCAATCACCCAAGACAAGTTAACCGGTTTGGCTTCCATGTATATTCACCGAGATATCTCTGCTAATCTACAACCTTACGAAGTCATTGAGGAATTTGCGAAAAGGTATCCGAAGAGACTTATTATGTGCTAAGCAAAATAAAATGTGTGTTTTTTAGTGTTTTCTTTGCTAGTCTTTACTTTGCCTCGGCGGGGTCAAGCCCCCCCCCCCCCCCCAAATGACAATCCTGGATCCGCCCCTGCCTGAAAGTATCTTTAAGAGTTGAAGTTTGCAAAAATTTACTACCCCATTTGCCATTGCCACCCAAACCAATTATCACAAGATGGAATACTTGGCTAGAAGCGGCATTTTATTACTGCAACAATTTTGATGCTGTGAGAAAGGTTTGTTTCTCTGTGTTTTTTATTTTCTTTGGTTGTAATAGAATTTGACTGTAGCTGTTCAGAGTCTATATGCAAGGCACAACATTGTTTTAAAAATACAGACATTAAAAATTCTTTGGCATATATTTCATCCAATTTTTACATATTAACAGAAACAATTGGAAAAAACTGGAACTCCATTAACAAAGTATGATCATTGGTGGACAGTGTATTAAACCATTTGAAAACTGCACTAGGCAAAAATGCACGAAGTGCATTTTTAAAACTTGAGGCCGTTTTACAAAAACTCCAGACTTTTCTATTTTATGAAATGTAAAATGAAAAATATTAAGTGGCGAAAATGTTGAGCTTCCTGAAAACATAACGCTAGAAACAGCGGTAATTTTAAAGTATGTATGTGTTACGGTGAATGACCGAAATTAAAGAATTTGGTGAATGTCAACACATACCAAATACGTCGGTGAAAGATCGAATATTTCATTACTTTGTTGTACATTCGGACCCTCACCGGTGTATGACGACAATCACAGATACGCTCTGGTGGAGGCCCAAAATGGAGATGCCGACAAAGAGGATTTGGCTCTCCTGTCAATTCCTTCGTTCTGCTTGGAGTCAATCAGCTTTATCAGTCTTATGTTGCAATAAATAAGATTTGAATCACATAATTATGTAATTTTTTTATTACCATTATTTTCGTTTCTCATTTAGAATGTACAGTGGGTTTTAAATTATTGGTCACTCCTCCCAGAAGGAGCAGCGAAAAAGTTACGTCACCCTTGTGACGTTTTATAGCGACTGAATTACTGAGAAGAAAATATAAATCATGTTCATGTGTTCATATCTTCATCACATGTTCAACATTCACCATCAGTGCACGGTGAATGTTGACATTCACCGGTGAAATTCGACATTGAACCACTTTCGGTCTTTCATGGTAACATATGCACCGGTAACGTCATGCGATGTTGAACGTTCTTTTTCCGTATATAAAATGGCTTTATCTGACAGACGACACAGCCTAACACCAGACAAACGAACAATTTTGAAAACCTGCCATGTCTTTCTAATCTTTATAGAACCTATTAAAAACCTATTTTGTGTTTTTTGACAACCTAATAACCTACATATTCTAACAATTTTTAATGCCTAAAGTTACGACCTTTAATGATAAAGTCCCTATCGATGTGTATAGTCCACCCTACCTACATCTGTCAATATCGAAGCCGATAAATGTCAACGTGCACGTCACTTAACTATGACCAATGGTGACAATTTGAATTTCGCTCGCATATTTTGTACTTTTTGGTTTAAATTATTGGAATTAAATACAAACTAAATGAGAAAATAATGGTATAGGTGTAATGTCAAGATCATAAAGTATCGGTGACAAAAAAATCAAGTAAATTTAAATTTCTTGCATATTCCCTGTTGTGAATAATAAGTTATATAATATTTTGACATATTATAAGTGTGGATAAAACATAGTGAATTTATCAATTCAGTGTAAGTATGAATTACCACGTAGTTACTTACAGTCACAACCATCCTATTCATATTCCAAACTATTTTATTTAAAAGTTATACACTTACTCTATTCTTTTTCTTGGATTTCTTTGCTTTATTCAAGTTCACTCTTGTATTATCTATGTAATCATTGGCTATTAAAGCATGGTGTTCCACTCTATCAATGTTCGATTGCTAAAAAAAATAATGATATAAATTAGGTAGTGAATAATATTTTAAACCTTTAGATTTGCTTTTTTGGTATCTATGTAACGAAAAGTAACTTATTAACATCAACAAGTTAATAGTGTAAATAGACAAAATAGACTAAATAGTGTAAATAGACCTTTTTACGGTTAGTTAAGCGCATGCGCATCCTCCAAGTTTGAAAGGCGGGAATATGAAAGTTTCGGGCTCATATATAGTAATACGTCAAAAAGTTCGGGCAATTTTGACGTATAACATGGCGGAAATTGACGCATGCGCACAAAAAAAAATTCAACTATGAAAAAGTCTATACGTTAATGTGCAACTATTCTAAGATGGTTATACAAAATGAGATATCACACAACAATCTCGTAAGTTTGAAATATTTTTTTGAAAAAATATTTTTTATCTACGACCACTATTGTAAATGCCCATTTTTGTACAGTTCGTGGACTATGTAAATACATCATACCAAACACATATGTAACAATCCGCGATTAATGTTATGTAATAATTCAAAATCACCCATGAACGTTTGGTTTACGATTAGTTGATTGGTTGAGAGCTGCACGATGAAACAATTTTTAAATATAGTACTCTGTGATTTCCAAACAATCATTAAACGCCACATCATTCACATATAAGCTGTCATTCATTTCGTTTTTTCACGTTTAAATCTAAAACTACAAATAAGTACTAAATAAAAAGGTATGTAATCATTATGAATGTATTTATTTTCATTTATATCAAGTTAAATAAGGTCCAAGGTGTTCACATCATACACATTTTTCTTATTAAACAGAAACAAATTAGTGTGATCGTAGATAATGTATAGTACATAACTCTAGTTGTAAGGCAATTGCGTTCTCGCGGAATTAACTGTTCCGCTCGTACGTAAATATGCTTCTTACAACTCTTGTCGCGTAATATATTATTATTAACTTGTTTCTCCGTTTGTTTAAACGGAATATAGTGATTTCATAAATGAATATATGAATTGTGTATTTTTCAAATTAAGATTGCTACTAAAATATTAATACAACATAGACGTATTATATCATATTTCAAGTTCAATTTATTCTATAGTCCATTTTTTTAAGAATGCAGTAACTAGAAACCTGATTTACACTATGAAAAATGTTCAATCTAGTTACAAAATTTGGCGCCAAATTCAAATATAGTTACTTGAATGGGAAATTGGTAATTCACTAATGGTTTCATTGAAAATCTTATTATTATTGATTAAATACACCAAATAGCAACAGTAGTAATAACATACAAACAAATAAATGGAGCAAAACGCAAAAAATCTAAAAGATACAAACAGATTACATGATAATTGTGAATTGACACGGCAGCCATTGACAATTAATAGCTGAAAAGAAAGAGAGAGAGAAGAGGTTGAGATGGAGAAGTAAATATCGTCGGTGTGAACATCTCCTAGATTTAAGCCAATCAGAGAACAAAGTCAAATAAGCCTATCTTCCCTGTACTGCATAAAAAACCTATCTTCCCAGTACTGCATTCTTAAAAAAATGGACTATAGTTTGTAAATATTGTCGTCTCATTTCTAAAACATTTACATCTTCAAAAAAACAATAGCATTTTTCTGAGACATTGCTAGTTTGAATAGGTTGCTTTTGATTTCTACGGATTTCATTACCAAATCTTTCCTATCAGAAATTGTCATAATTCTCAAATACTCTCGTGTGATGATATTGAAATCCCAAGTGAAATTAAAATGAAAGTGAAATATAATTTGAACATCTGTAATCAGCAGCAAAAACGTTTTGAGAAACGTTTTTAAATTGCTGTAAACTCAAAAAATAACGATGTTGACAAAATCGATTTTCTCTCATTTCGTTGTTTCCGCGGTCTAGACTGTGTCTATCCTGTGTCGATGGTATTTCTTAACTGAAAGCTTACTAGGAAATATTGTATATTATACGTTTTCCGACTAATTTTGGGACGCTGAATCGATTGGTGAAGACTACAAGTCTCTGTGATGAGCCGTTCAAAAGTTATGCTAGGTTTTTTAGCACGTATATGTGCATGTGTAGCATGAATTCAGTCGGAAATGTGAGGTGTGTGTACAGCGAAAAAATATATAAAATTTGTTTATTTGTAAATTTAATTTATTTCTAGCTAATTTTGGGACGCTAAATCGATTGGTCCAGCCTAGAAGTTTCTGTGGTAAGCCGTTCAAAGGTTATGCCAGCGTGAAATGTGTCGGAAATGCGAGATTTTATTTAATTAGTTATTGTTTGATTGTGCCTGTTGTTTTTATACACTATTATTGGAGGCGAAGTTGTTTTTTTTGGCCACAGGTGGCGCTAAGCGCGATTATGCACGGAGCGACTCTTTCGTGTCACAAAACAGGAACTAGATAAATAACATTGTTTTAAGATCATGTGCAAAGATTAAGTGCAAAGAGCAAAGCTGCACTGATGAGAGATAGATCCCGAAACGCGTCTGCAGATGGCACTTACATTCCAGAATAATATAAATTCAGTAATAGAAATGTCATCCGTGGACAAGTAACCCAACCTTTACTACAGAATTCACTACAAAATTAACGATTGACTAATTAAAACATTCATAGTTCAATTTTTTTTGCGCATGCGTCAATTTCCGCTATGTTTTCTGGTTCTTTTTTGTGTGAAAATAACAAAATTTGCCCGAAACTTGCATATTCCCGCCTTCTAAACATTGCGGCCGTGCATTCACTTAACTAGCCGTAAAAAAGTCAATTATTAAATTTCAACTAACCTGTTGTTCAACTAGCAATGCCAACTTTACAAACATGTCTTTAACTTCCACCAGATGTGATTCTATAGCTAACAATTCCTTATGTCGTTCTTCTAGATCTGATAATTGCTGCCTAACTAATCTCTCGTCCGCTAGATACTGGAACAAATTTCAATATAATAATTGTATTTTATAATTGAGGCATTGCGAATACGAAGGGCGAACTCAACATTGGGTCATTTTTTTTTCACGGATGGGGTCAGAACCCTCTCGAGAATCCGCAGGTATAGGTTTCATGTTGAGTTCGGCATAAGTTCATCAAAATCGACATCAGTCTTTGCTGATTTCGCTCTTTATCCGCAATGGATAAAAAAATTCAAATGCGCTTTCCTCGAAACTACCATTTGATGATTTCGCCCTTCGTATTCGCAACGCATCAATTGTACTTTCTCAATATTTACATTTTGCACAAATAATCTTCTATCGCTTCCTTCAACGTTTTCTTCCAAAGAATCCTCATCCAAATCATCTCCATTTACAATTCCATTGCATTTTCTGATGATTTCTCTTCGGAGGTCGCGATGTTTCTGCACACATTGTTGATGATTCTCTAGGGCTTCTTTGAAACATACCTTCGCAGAGGTGTATTGTAGATATTTCATCCGGTATTCAGTGGAGTGTTGGTCCTCAGCTGCTTTGAGTTCATTGCTGATTTTCTTTAAACTGTTGGATATGTTCACACAGATAGTTTCGGATTTCTTGAATATAGACTGTAGTTTTTCTTGATATTCTAATGCATTTGAATAAAAAAAAAAATTATTAAATATTTGAAGAATTGGGATTTTAGGTTTATAAATAGTTTATATTTGGGATGTCCAATGGGTGTTACAGAAAGAATTTAGATTATTTCTTTCCGAAGTGCTTACCACCTACAACAAAGAGATCAGAAGGGCAAAAAGGAAAAACTTCAGGACCTTCTGTGAAAATATAGAATCCATCCCGGCTAGATTGCACAAAGCACTGTGGTGGAATGAGACCCACTCTCAAGAGACCGGATGGAAGCTACACGGAGGACGAAGAGCAGAGAGCTCTCCTCTTACTAGAAACCCGTTTTCCGGAATGTAGAAAATACAATGAGACCGAGGGCTTGATGCAACCACGGAGACCAAGTCGGGCTGACTGGAGGAGAGCCTCGTCCATCTGTACGGAAACCGGAATCAGATGGGCTATCGGCACTCTGCTATTTAAGGCCCCAGGTGTGGACGGACTAATTCCCGCCTTCCAAAACAAAAAGGAGGGAGAGAAGTAATGCCGTACCTTCTAAAAATCTTTTGAAATAGTTTAGCCCTCGGATACAAACCGGAGCAATGGAGAAGGACTAAGGTGGTACTCATACCAAAGGTGGGGAAGAAAGACACCACTCTGCTAAAGTCTTTTAGATCCATTAACCCATTATTTAAAGACAATGGAGAAGATAATTGACAATTACCTTAAAACAATAGTGCTGGTAGGTACACCACTTTACAACTGTCAGCATGCATAGAGAGCCAGGAAATCCACAGAAACCGCCCTGTACCAGCTGACAAATTAAATAGAAACAGCACTAGAGAAAAAAGTAGTAGAGATATGTACCTTCTTGGATATAGAAGGAGCCTTTAATAACACCACGCACAATGCTGTCAAAGCGGCTCTCGAAAGAAGGAATATCTACAGCACTATCTAAAAGTGGATGGGAGAAATGCTGAGAATCAGAACGGCGGAGGCACAAGTGGGAAGAGACACCATCAAGATCTCCACAACTCGAGGGTGCCCACAGGGAGGTCTGCTATCACCACTCATGTGGAGCCTGGTAGTTTGATGAATTAAACAACGACCTAGACATCAAATGTCAAGGTTACGCCGATGACATTAGTCATCATAGCCAGAGGGAAGTTTGAGGGAACGCTCTATGAAATCGTACAGAGAGGCCTCAAAGTTACTAGTAGATGGTGTCAAACAGTGGGACTGAGACTCAACCCGAACAAAACCACGATAATATAATTTACTGGAAAGAAAACTAAAACTGCCTACAGCCCATACTGTTAGATGGGAGGGCAGTAACAGGAGATGAGGTATCCTGGTATAACACTAGATAGCAAACTCATATGGAATAGACACGCTGAAGCAATGGTAGGAAAAGCCAAACGCGCTTTAATGGTGTGCAGAAATCTGGCAGGAAAAACGTGGGGTTGTAATCCCAAAATCCTGCGATGGATGTACACTATGATAGTGAGACCTGCGATCACTTACGGGGCAGTTGAGGGCTATGAGGAAGCAGCTTGAAATGATTCAAAGACTGGCGTGTGTATGCATCACGGGGGCGATGGGGTCGTGCCCGACTGCAGCATGGATCCGATGGAACTGCTGCTGGATCCGACTTCGTTCCACCTTATCGTGGAGAGGCAAGCCAGATCGGCAATTGTAAGGTTCAGCAAGGAAGGAATAGGCAGAGGTAAAATAATCGGGAGCAGAGACCGGAACAGCCTCCCTGCCTGAATCCCCTGGCTGGAAGCACCAAAAGACGAAATGGTATGCAAATACAATTTCGAGAAAAACTAGCAATGTGTAGTAGTAAAGTCGATTGCAGCGACGAATCCTCAGCATACCATATAGAGCAAAATGCTACCAATCAAGTGGTATACAGATATAATGGTATACAGAGAGTGGTATACAGATTGTTCGAAGACAAAGGAAGGTACTGGTGCAGGAGTGTTTGGACCTCGTAGCAAATACTTCGATTCCATGGGAACATTCCCAAGTATCTTCCAAGCAGAGGTACACGCAATCGAAACACAATACAACCTCGACAAGAATTATTGCAAAAAACGAATTGCTATCCTGTCAGATAGCCAAGCAGCCATCAAGGCCATTAGCTCTTACACCATCAGATCCAAAGTGGTATGGGACTGTGTGGGAAAGCTTGACAGAGAAAATAAATTAACGCTATATTGGGTACCAGGACACACTGGTATAGACGGAAACAAGGGGTCTAGTAATCCCTTTATAGGTCCGGAACCCTATTGCGGTATGAGTTTGAACACCATCCACAAAAGTTTAGATGAAGAAATAAGAGAACAATGGATGAAAACCTGGAAAGAAGTTCCAGGGTTGAGACAATCCAAAGTAATGCTGGGATATGTTAACCAGAAAAAAAAACAAAAACTTGCCTGAGACTGAACAGGAACAAGCTTAAAATTCTTGCAGGAGTCCTGACGGGACACTTCAGACTTAGAAAATACCTCAAGACCCTAGGCCTAGAAGAAGATGACAGATGCAGATTATGTGTTCCCTCAAACTCCCGCTGGCTTTGATGACTATGTCATCGGCGTAACATTGAAATTTGATGTCTAGATCGTTCAGCCTAGCCAATAGTTCATCAACTACCAGGCTCCACATCTGCTCAAACTGCGGAGCACTGCTCCCTAAGAGACAAATGTATCTTGAACGCACAGGAGTTGCAGTCCTTGAATCCCACCCAGATCCTGGGTTTCCTAAAGGAATCAGGACTAGAGGAGGCGCTATAAATGGGTTAGTATAGCAACTTTTAGAGGAAGATCAATCCGACAATAGATCTACGAAGGTCGCAGTACAAATCGTCACCACCAATACTACAATCTACAATCTAGATTATTTCTTAAAATCAGCTTAGAAAAAGCAGATTGTGAAACTGTGGTTGAATTATACAATCATTATTTACATATTCACTATTGTGGAAAGTAAAGAATACTCAAATTTCTAAATTTGCATACATGAATATTAAAGGAAGATCTACAATGAAACTCCGATCATTAGAAACAAGTTGAGTCTAAATTCGTCAGATTCCTAAGAATTTACGCCTAGAAAACTTATTTTTACTTATACAGAAGACTCTCGCTAATCCGACAAACGTTTTGCAAGTCGGTGTCCGATTATCAAATTCGTCGGATTAAAGAGTGTTACCACCAATCCCTTATAGTCCGGAACTTTTTGATCACCTAGTAATCTAAAGAACCAAATATTCATCAAATTTCTTTTGTTTTACATTGGCTAAACATGAGTGTAATGCCGTGTTCTCATCTTCCTAAAAAGTAAAAGTTCGTTGTATGTATACACCGTTTTTTTCTTCTTCTTCTTTCGAATAGGCCTACTTTGGATCACGATTGTTCAACTGTTGGGCTTTGATCATTGCCCAGTATTGTCGCATCTTCTACCGGTGTAACTCCTTTCTCTCTTCTGTCCAAGGGGTACCTTTTCTTCGGGGTTTTTCCTGAAATTAACGGACTTCCTCCAGTCACCGTTTTTCGGCTCATCACTTCAAATTTGTTGATAGCATTTTTGGTACAACTTGTGCCGTAGTTAAAATGACTTCGCCGTCATCATCGTCTTGATCTATCATTGGAGTAGAAGATTGGTTGGTAATCTCAACCTCAAAAATATACTTTCTTCTTTCTCCATACCAGATGTTCAAATTTTCTGCGTCTCGCACTAATCTACTACTAATCTACGTTTTGGTGGCGACTTGATCTGTGACTTTCGGAGTGACACTGAGCTCATCCATAACGATGTAATTGCTGGTAAATAAATATAGACAGACAACGAGTATAGGGTAAAAGTAAATATTGACTCTGCAGTAATTGTAAACCGAATAGTATTCAATAATATTAGATATGCTGATGATGCTGTACGGGACGTTGAACAGGTCAGATCCTTTCGCGGGGCAAACGCGGACTCCGACCATTACCTTGTTGGAGCAAGGTCAAAACAAAAACTATCGACAGTAGCTAGCGTAACAACTGCAAAGCAGCCAAAATGGCACATAGATCGCCTAAAAAACCCAAAAGTTCTGAGGGCCTACCAGGAAAGTCTCAGAACTAAACTGCAAGAAAACCAAGAAACACAGGACATAGAGCAAGACTGGATGAACATCGAAAAATTAATAACCGAGAGTGCTATGGAAAGAATTGGAGAAAAAAGAGGAGTTCACAACGAAGAATGGTATGACGAGGAATGTCGAGAAGCAACCTCCGTGAAGCGGAAGGCTAGACTAAAACTGTTAGACAGAAGCACACGAGCTAACCAAGCAGCCTATAATAGGGAAAGAATAAGCGCATTTAGAATATGTAGAAAAATGAAAAGAGAGGCACTAAACAGAAAGGTAGAGGAAATGGTACTGAATCATTCTAGAAACGAAACAAGAAAATTTTACAAGGCAATAAAACAAAACACTCAGGGTTTTAGACGAAAGATAACAGTATGCAAGGATAAAGACGGAAACATGCTCACAGAGAACGAGGAGATACTCCGAAGATGGAAAGGGTACTTCTCGGATATTTTTAAAAGAGACTGTAGTTTAGAGCATGAACAATTACAGCTAGATTTACATACGGCAGACCCCAAGATTGAGAACCCCAGCCTAAGAGAAATAGAAAGTGTTATTGGAAAGCTAAAAAATAACAAGGCCCCTGGGTCAGACGGTATAACAACCGAAACTTCTGAAATATGGAGGAGAACACCTAACGGTAAGACTAAAACACCTGATTAATGAAATCTGGTAGCAAGAGAAAATACCAGAGAATTGGGCACTGGGTATCATACAGCCAATACACAAGAAGGGAGACAAAACGATCTGTAGCAACTACCGGCCGATAACGCTCCTTAACGTAACATACAAAGTTCTAACCGGCGTTCTTTATAACAGACTCGCTGTCTACTACGAAGAGATATTATGACAATATCAGAGCGGATTTCGTGCCAATAGGTCAACGATAGACAACATATACACCACAAAGCAAATGCAGGAGAAAACATACGAGTTTGATATATCGCTGCACAACCTCTATATAGACTTTAAGCAGACATTCGATACCGTCAAAAGAAACACGATCCTTGACGATCTACTGATGCTAGGAATACCCCGTAAATACGTAAAAGTAATAAAAGCTACATTGTCCGGTTCGAAAGCCTCGGTTAGAGTAGACAACCAACTTACATCCGCCTTTAAAATCGAAATCGGTGTTATGTAATCGGGGAGATACCCTGAGCGCCATGATATTCAACCTAACATTAGAGGCATGCATGAGAAAGCTGAATATAACGGGATACATTGGCAACCGATCAACACAGGTTGCTGCATATGCAGATTATGTCAGTTTGACATGTAGAAGCAAAGACGCGCTAAAGGAAGCACTATTGATGCTGGACGATGAAACGCAAAAAAGGGGATTGAGAATAAATCAGGTAAAAACTAAATACATGCAAGTTGGAAGAGAACATCACGATAACAATGACCTTAACTTGGGCGAGTATCGCTTTGAGCAGGTTGAAAGTTGTGTCTACTTGGGAACAGAAATCAACAGAACAAACGTAATAGCTAAAGAAACAAGCTCGCGAATACTTAGTAGAAACCGATGCTACTACGGATACGAAAAACTGATGAAGTACAAGTTATTGAGTCACAAAATCAAACTTCAAATATACCGAACACTCATAAGACCAGTAGTAACGTACGGATGCGAGGCCTGGACCCTAACCACCGCAGAGGAGGACGCGCTACGCATCTTTGAAAGAAAGATCCTCAGATAGATCTACCGACCGATCCTAAATGAGCATGGAATTTGGAGGATACGAATGAACCATGAACTAAGCAGGTTAATAAACGATGCGGACATAGTGAGATATGTAAAAGCTGAAAGAATAGCATGGCTGGGACACCTGTACAGAATGCATGACGACAGACCAGCCAAGAAAATGTACAACTGGCGGCCAGTAGGAAGAAGGAAAAGAGGCAGGCCAAGGAAAATATGGATGGAAGACGTGGAGGGAAGTTTTAGAAAGATGGAAGTAAGGGATTGGAGAGAGAAGGAGGGTGAAAGGACAGAATGGAAGAAGATTGCTGTAGAGGTAAAAACCCACCGCGGATTATAAAGCCAACAGAATAAGAAGATGATGCTGTATTGAAAGCAAGAAGCTTGATTGACCTGTGCGGCTGAGGTTGTGTGATTTGTCCTTTTATTTTTGTAGAACAAACAATAAATACAACGCCGAAAAAACAATTAAGCGCCAGGAAATGATACTATCCCCTCTGAATGCCTGAAAATGGGAGTTAATCTTACTAATATGGGAAAGTGAAACATTACCGGAAAGTTGGAAGCAGAGTGTTATTATACCCCTACATAAAAAAGGAAGCTATCAGATGTGCAAGAACTACAGAGGGATACCTCTCATCAACACCGCATATAAAGTGCTTGAAATCGTAATTCTAATTTGCATAACACCATACGCGGAAGAATCCATAGGTGACTATCAGTCACCTATGGATGTATTCACCTATGGATCAGTCACCTATGGATGAATCTATTCATATGGATGATCAGTATTTTTCTGCGGAAAAATGTACGGATGTGCTAATAATCTCCAGGATGAGACAGGTAGAGCAGCCATCGCCGTGCTAAATCAGAACCTACGAATCAGGGAAGTTAGTAAGCAGACATCCAACTTTGTATGGATCGATATCGAAGGTTTAAGAGTATATAGCTGCTATATCTCACCAAATATTGACGAAGATTTCCTAAGGCAGATAGATGAGCTGGAAGAGAATCTGAGATCGGCGAACAGTGAAGTTCTTGTGGCAAGTGATTTTAATTGCAAATCACCAGAATGGGGCTCAAGAATAATGGATAGAAGAGGCGAAGTTCTGTCTGAATTGATAGCGAGGCGGGACCTAGTGATCCTTAACGAGGGAAACTCTTTTACATTCCGAAGAGGAAATACTGGATCGGTTATTGACGTTACAATAACATCGGAAAGCATCGCGCCTAGGGTGGAGAGGTGGAGAGTACTAGAGGACGCCACCCTTAGCGACCACCAGTATCTGGAATTTAGCCTGAAAACGAACCCAAAGAGTCAACAGAGAAACACTACCATCGAACATGGAAACAGAAACGGATGGCTGGTGAAGAAACTCGATAGCACTCAGCTAAGAGCGACACTGGAAGTAGCCAAGACGCATTGAGAGTTGCAAAGACTCTCAGAGATAGGTGACGTAGATGGACTTGTAGAATATGCGATCGAAACCATTACAACAGCGTGTGATGCTTCGATGCCAAAGCGCAAATTTGCCTTAAATGAAAAAAGTCAGTTTACTGGTGGAACGCTGAAATCAATAATCTAAGGAAGAAGTACGTTACGGCACGCAGGTCCGCCCAACGCCACAGAAGACGGCGGCAAAGCACAACAGACAGGATGGCTGGACTAGAAGTGGACCTAGACGCGAATTTCAAAAAAAGCGAAAAAGGAATTGCGCATGGCCATAAAAAATAACAAGCAGAAATGCTGGCTCGAACTTTGCCAATCCATAAATGAAGACCCATGGGGCCTCCCATATCGAATTGCTACGAAAAAACTAATGGGTAGACAACTGATACCTGGGATATCATGCCCACAACGGATGAGAGAAATAGTTACCACACTATTTCCAGTTCACGAACGAAGACCGACAGAAAAATGGCAAACCACTGAAAATCTCGTAACACCTTTCAGCTTAGAGGAGATCTTTGAGGCTAGGAAACGATTACTGTCAGGGAAAGCACCTGGTCCAGACAATATTCCAAATGACATTATCACAGAAGAGGTGGAAATGTGGCCAGAGTTGTTGCTGGAAACTTACAATGCGTGTCTTCGAAAGGGAATTTTCGCTACGCAATGGAAAAGACAAAAACTCGTCTTACTGAGAAAAGGGGACAAACCATTGGAAGAACCATCGTCATACCGACCGATATGCCTCCTGGACAACATAGGGAAACTTTTTGAAAGACTAATACTTAGGAGACTTGAGACATATATCGAAAACAACGGAGGACTGCCCCAATGGCAGTATGGTTTTCGAAAAGGTCGATCAACCGTGGACGCTATTGCTGAAGTAATTAAAGCAGCAGAAAAGGTCAAAAATGGAACACGGCAATCGAAAGGTTATTGTGCATTAGTGACCCTTGACGTTAAAAACGTCTTTAATTCAGCAATGTGGGATGTAATCATGAAGGCATTAGCATCAAGACAGACACCAGAATACTTGAGAAAGATGATAAGCAGCTACTTGAGCGACCGACGGTTGATATATCAGACGGACGAAGGTGAAGTTGAGTATGAGGTAACGGCGGGTGTCCCACAAGGATCGGCCTTAGCACCATTCTTGTGGAACATTATGTACGATGGCTTGCTAAACCTAGACTTGCCTAGAACAGCGCAAATAGTTGGGTTCGCAGATGACGCCGCAGTGGTAGTGACTGCAAAGGAAATAAGTACACTAGAACTAGCAACTAACGAAACCCTTCGGCGGGCAAATAATTGGTTAAAAGAGCAGGGTCTAACAATGGCAGTTCATAAAACAGAAGCGATACTTATCACGGATAAGAGACTATTCACCCCACCGAAACTCTTTCTGGAAGGGCAAAATATCCCTTTATCGAAATCATTGAGGTACCTTGGCGTCCAACTCGATAGCGGTCTGAGATACACAGACCATATAGCCAAAAGAGTAACAGCTCTGGTAAGGTTGATGCCGAACATTGGAGGACCGAGGGAATTGAAACGGAAACTTCTCAACAATGTAGTACACTCAAAAATTCTTTACGCGGCGGAAATATGGGCGGGCGTAACGAAAAAGATTGGAGCGAGAAAACAACTTACAGGAGTACAGAGAAGAAGTGCTCTAAGAGTAATTTCTGCCTACAGAACGGTTTCGGAAGCCGCGGCGCTGGTACTTGCAAGCACACCCCCAATAGACTTACTGATTCGCGAGAAACAAGAAGTCTACGAAGACCTACAACAACACAGGGCGAAAAAAGAAGTAAAACACGAAAGAGCAGCCGCTAAGGAGAGAGCACGTAAGAGACTCATGGACCGATGGCAGACAAGATGGGATAACGACACTAGTGGCAGGTGGACATACAGACTTATCCCTAACGTAACAGCATGGTATGAAAGGTCACACGGACATATGAGTTACCATCTTACACAGGCACTCACTGGTCATGGGTGCTTCAACGCATACCTCGAACGGTTTAAAAAAAGAGACACTGCGGAGTGTTTTTATTGCGGTCATATCCCAGACGACGCACAACACACTATCTTCATGTGTACAGAATCAGAGAACGAAAGAACTCGACTCGCGGAGACACTAGGCGGTACAAAACTAGAAGAACAGAACATCATGGAAGTTATGTTAGAAAGTGAGCATAACTGGGATGCAGTACAAGCTTACATAACCGAAATCATGTTGGGAAAAGAACAAATGGAGAGAGAATGGAAGGCGATTATAATATCATACGAAACACAAAGAAGCTAACATGGACGACTAGATATGTGAAGAAAAGACCGGAAAATGGTTTATCACACGACTACATAACTAATACGACAGAAGACGAAAGACGAAATCGAAACGAGTAAAGGACAATAAAAATAACAATAAGGAAACAATTGGTACAAACACCACCACCCACCTGAAGTAACGCTCCCGCAGTTCCGGGTGGAGTGTAGTGTAGAGACAGAGGAGGGGGTTTAGTGGGTATGCTGGTCACGAAGAACTCGATCAGAGAGCCCCACACTACACGGGTTTGAATATCCGGTGTGCAACAATGCATTCCACCTCCTCTCTGAAAAAAAAGGTGACTATCAGTGCGGATTTAGACCGGGCAGGTCAACGATGGATGAAATCTTCACTATCCGCCAAATCCTCGAAAAACACTGGAAATTTGATAAGGACCTCGACCAACTATTCATCTACTTTCAACAAGCCTATGATATTGTGATAAGAGATCACGTATGGGCAACCATGGCAGTATGTGGAATCCCAAAGAAAATAATCAATATTACAAAAGTGTGCATGTTGGACAGCCGGTGCTGTGTTAAAGTTAGGAAATACATGTCAGAAAACTTTATGGTAGACAACGACCTGAAACAGGGTGATAGTTTGTCTCCAATATTATTCAATATCGTTTTAGACGTAGCCATCAAACGAGCTAACATCGACGTGGAAGTTTTTCCAAAGTGGACCAAACCTGATACTGGCATATGCAGATGATATAGACCTTGTCAGTAAAACAAGCATTAAAACCAAAGAGTTGTTTGGAAAAATAGAAAAGGAGGTAGACATAGTAGGATTACGTATTAATGAAGACAAAACAAAATATATGTATAACACCCGGAGACAGGAAAGAGATCGACTAGGGCAAAACATAACCATTAGCACCTACAATTTCGAAGTAGTCAGAAGTCGAATACTTCTAGACACTCGCTTTCCAGGAAGGTGGATACTGGGACTTAACCCCTTTCGGCTCTTTCTTTCGGAGCCACATAAAATATTTTGTGTACAGTGAAAAGATATATCAATCATTTGCCGGCGGTTGGTACAGTTACACCTGATATGTATGTGAATACCTGGCGAGAAGTGGAATATCGTCTCGACGTGTGCAGGGCAACAAATGGATCCCACGGTGAAGTCTAGTAATCTTAAAAAAAAACTTGAAAGTACTCTCTTAAATTGCATGTACTCGTTGATGTAGTTTATTATTAATTTCAACATTAAATTTATACTTAAAACTAGGGAGTTCTTTTTCACAACACACTGTATTTTGGCTATGTAATGCGCAACGAAAAATAGTTTGCTACACATCATTACTCAGGGAAAATTGAGGGTTGCGGTGGTTAAGGCAGACGAAAGACCTCCTGGTTAAAGAACTTACGACCATGATACGATCTCGGCAGTTATGCATTATTTCGCACAGCTGTAAATAAGATAAGTTTGGAAATTATGGTGGCCAACGTTCTTGGACATGGCACTTAAAGAAGAAAGGGTAAAACCCAAATCTTTCATTTTGAACTCTTTTAAAGTTTTCACAATACATTGACCTGTGTTTTTCTGAACTTAATTGGAATATCGGATTACCAGGGGACCCGGATTAGACAGGGGCCGGATTGCCGAAGGCCTAATGTATTTGCATTTGCAAAGTGTATTACTCGCTGCCCGTGAAAATTGGACAGAAGATTCAAATGTTTAAACAAAATCTGTCAACAAATTGAACTTACCTGGAGAAATGCTATGTAAACTGCTATTCAAAATTCCTTCACAAACTTCCGTATTTGTTTCAACTTGTTTAATCCAATCCTTCGTTGTCTCAGTGGCTTGAAACGTTTTTCTTAAATCTTTATGTTTAGTTCCTTTGGTTTTAATTTCCACTAGGTCAGTCTCAGCTGCAGCCTAAACAGATTATGCTATTGGATAAATAAGTGATTAACTACTGTGTATCAGATGTATTATTATTTTAAATAATGCCAATTTATGGATAAGTCGAGTAAGAGGTTCTTAAAGATGTTCGGGAGGGATATTCGGAGACAAGATATGAAATATGAAATCAGAATATGAAATGTACCAATATTAACATATTTTAGCAGAAAATGATGTAAAGTAATAATTTGTTTAAATTTAAACTTGGTTCTATTAAATATATTTTCCAATTTTAATAATTTCAATGTGCGACTTTTGTCATCGAATATACCTTGAATCCAAAGTGATTTGCAGAGTAGTTGCCACACATTTACGGTACAAGTTCATTTTAAGGTAGGCGTCCACAGTTCCTCATCGTACGCATCGCATCAAACGGATCGCAGTATTCTTTCTATAGAAAGTAATGCAAGTGCGTCCACTGTTCCGCATCGTACGGATCGCACGAATCTACCCGTCGGCAATGCCGATGCTCCGATGCTTGCCGATGACGTCATACGGAATATGGTATTTGCTAGTAGTTGCGTCGGCCAATTCGATTACTGCCGATACTGTGGACGCGCTGTAAAAAATAATCCGTTTGATGCGATGCGTCCGATACGTACGATGCGGAAATGTGGACGCCTACCTTTAGGCAGAAATTCAACGAACTTTAATGGTGTAGCGAATCATGATGAAACTCTACAAAAGTTATTGTGAATTTATTAAGCTGCTCATATGATATTTTTTTTAAATTTTGCCATCTCTTTTTATGACTTTTTTGGACTCTTTATGCTGAGAATATAGTGTGCTCATAAGACGCCGTGTAAAAACTGTTCAACTTTGAATTGTAATAACTATTAAACGGTTTAGAGAATTGTTACGAATCCTTAACAACATCCTTAACTATAAAAAATATTGAATCGATCCATGAGTCAAAGTGTCGTTTTTAATTCAATATGTAGAAATAAATAAAATATAAATGTCGAACCCACTATATAAATTATATAGTTATATACGGGCGCGTTTTTAAGCTATTCAGTGCCTCCGTGCAGGTTTTTGGCGGGGCTCGCACTCAGAGAAGAGAATAGTATATTTTACAGCAAGAGATGAAAGTGGCGTTTTTTTTTGGTGAGGTGGGAGTTTGCTCACGACCGCCAGCGAGTTAGCAATCACACCGAACCAAAAAAAACGCTTTCATCTCGAGTAGTAAATGCAATTTTTTCTATTGATTTCGGTTGTAGAATCTATAATTCGACTTTAATAAATCCAATTCGAAGCGAACTAACTGTCAATACAAATTTAATTGTTGGTTTGGTCGTTTCCATGGTAACATATTGCATTCCCATAGAAGGCAATACTTTTCAAGTCAATTGTCCTAATTTTATTTCGTTTTTTTAAAGTTTTAGGCTCGTTTTACGTTTGTACATAAAATATTTCATTGAAATTGATGTAATTAATAAGAAAGTCCATGCAAATTTGGTTAGTTTAGTGTTTTAATCGAGATAATCATAAATTTAAAATGCTCATTTTCGTCTCTAGATGTGAAAATATTTTCATCTCTAGAATGAAAAAATGTCACTTTCATGTAGGGTAAGCCGTGAAAATGCAAATTTTCACATATATCAGTAGAAAAATGTACATTACAACGTTGTACATACAAATGTATAACAACCATCACCAATAGTTCTGTTTTTGGACAATTTTTTGGCCCAGATTGTGGCGTTACGCTGCTAGTTCTGTAAACTCCAAAATCAGATGGCGTTATTAAGCGTTGTATGGCCACGCATTGTAAAGTAACAAATTTAACAAAAGGCATTTATTTTATCGGGGTGAGAATTCATTTGTGATACAGCTTGGAACTAGCCAAACACCTTAATGTTCAGTTAACATTAATATCAGCCAGTAAAGCTATCAAATATACAGCAAATACCTAATACAAAATTCACTAAAAATTTATTTTTCTTTTATGTAAACAAAAGTAAGCAATATAGCATAGACAAAATCAACAAAGGTTTAAAAAGATGTTTATGTGCGAACGTCTCGCCTTTAACTTTAGCCGAAATATATATTTTTTATAATTTCCTCTAAATTTTGATTATTGAGAGTATCTATTGAAGGTAATGCCAAATCAGAAGTTCTAACTTGAGTCATTGTGCTCCTTAGGTGTGTTTTCAGTCTACGCAATACACTAAAAGATCTCCCAGCACTTGCTATACCTATGGGCAGCGTTACAAATAATCGAAAAACTAATTCAAGATTGGGGAAAAGAATTTTTTTAGAATATCATACATTTTCTGTTCAACTTAATATTCTGGATGACTCAGTATCACAACAAGGGTTATCACGTGAAAAATATATGTCCTGAAATTGTATCATTTCATCTATCAAAATAGGGGAAATAAATTACTACTCGAGATGAAAGTGTTTTTTTGGTTCGGTGTGATTGCTAACTCGCTGGCGCTCGCGAGCAAACTCTCACCTCACCAAAAAAAAGGCCTCCTTCATCTCTCATTGTAAAATATTCTATTAAATATATCACTTAATAATGTTCAACTTTTTTCCAAATCTGATATTGCACTGTTTTTCATGAAGATTGGATTTAGAAAACTTGAAATAATTCTGTAACATCTTCCAGACCCCTAATTCCTCCCAGACATTTCGTTTACCATTGCATCTATTACATTAGTTTTACAATCGATTACAGGATCTATAACAGGATCGTCTCTGTTGCCTTCGAATTCTTCTGTTTTTAGATGCATGTGTTCTTCGTCCATATCACATTGAAGCCATTTCGACTTGGAAAGTTCCAAAATTTGGTTAAAATAAGCGTCAGTTCTTAGTGGTGCAAGTTTATCTTTAGATTTTTTCATGCACGAAACGACTTGAAATAAATTAATGTTTTTTTTTTCTGAAATATTTTTGATGTACAATAATAACATCGACAGTTTGCAGAACATCATTCCAAAAAATTAAAATCATCTAATGTGAAACTATTTAGAAGTCCTGAGACCATAGCCACTTTATCGTGGTCGTACCTTATCTCTACAATTGCTTCTAGAAAACTATTTGACTGAAAAAGAACTGATTTAAAATTTTGTAATAAATCACTTGTTGCCTTTGCTCTTGCAGACCACCTTGTATTGGACAGATCTTTGAATGTGTGTTGTTTTCCCTTTCTTGAAAATACTTACTACATCTTCTTCATTTTCTGAGTGAAATTTCGTTTAATTAAGTTTCCCCTTCGGCTTCCTTCGTATTATTGGTTCCTCCCTCACTAATTTCAGCATTTTCTGTTTTTGTAGTAAACTTATCTAATAAACTTAATAAAGACGGAACAAAGCTTGAATATATAAATATACTCAACCTTTCCGGAACTCTATAATACTAATGAGTCTTTTTAGGACTACCAAAAACAAATCTCTTATGAAATTTGTCAGTTATTCTATAGCTTTCAGTCCACCTTCGTGGCACTCAACAAAAACCATAAAAATAACATTGATTTTTAAGATCATGTCTTTCCGATACCTTGAGTGGATAGCCATCTGTGGACGCGTTTCGAGATTTATCTCTCGTCAGCACAGCTTTGCTTCCATGAACAATATTTTGTAAATCACTCACTTGAAAACCCATGTGTTGATTAGGGTTAGATGTTTTTAATTTTGACATTTTGTGAGAGAGACATGAACTTAGCAGGTTATTGATATAAATGATAAATTTTGAATTGGTAAAACCATACAACATTATAGATAATAAGATAAACTTAATAAAGACGGAACAAAGCTTGAATATATAAATATACTCAACCTTTCCGGAACTCTATAAAGTTTTCAAGTGAGTGATTTACAAAATATTGTTCATGGAAGCAAAGCTGTGCTGATGAGAGATAAATCTCGAAACGCGTCCACAGATGGCTATCCACTCAAGGTATCCGAAAGACATGATCTTAAAAATCAATGTTATTTTTATGGTTTTTGTTGAGTGCCACGAAGGTGGACTGAAAGCTATAGAATAACTGACAAATTTCATACGAGATTTGTTTTTGGTAGTCCTAAAAAGACTCATTAGTAATATAGAGTTCCGGAAAGGTTGAGTATATTTATATATTCAAGCTTTGTTCCGTCTTTATTAAGTTTATCTGATTATCTATAATGTTGTATGGTTTTACCAATTCAAAACTTATCTAATGATTCTAAAGACTCGAACTAAGCGCTAGGTGTAGAATTCAACGATGGTGTAGGTGTGAGAAAAACAGACAAACATTCATTTTCTGACCCTATCTATTGTAAACCAAGTGTACATGTGTATTGTAAAGCAGGGATCACCAATTAGTTTCTTCAGGGGTCCGGTTATTAAAAAAAAATTACCATCGCGGTCCTTTTCTACTTGAGTTTATTAAATAAGTAAATGTAATGTAGAGAAGTAACAAGGAATTTTTTTACATATCAATGTGAAAAATGACATTTTTTGCCTTGAACTTGTTTGAAGTTTGGAGTAAACTTGGTGTAAGCTATTGTCATTAAGTCCTGGAGATGTTCCTCAGTAAGTCGAGATCGAAATTTATTTTTATTAAATTCATCTTCGAAAATGCTGCTTCACAAATATATGTTGACCCAAACATTGTAAGAAGTTTCAGGGCATTTTTTTATTTCTGGGTATTTATTACCACACACGAATTTCATCCAGAACTCTTCACAAGGAACTTTGGTATGTTTGTGTTTTAATACTGTGTTTTCTTGGAAATCGATCATTTCCATATGCAGAGTAGCTTTATTTCTCCCGTAAACATTTGTGGCTTCGTTGCGCCATTCACCATCAGGATGCAGAGAGTAAATGTTGCTGAGGATTCCGACGACATTCTCAATTTTCTTAAAATCTGTGAATCTGATTCCAAATTCCGATTTAAGATCCTTAATGAACGTCTTGTATTGACCGACGACAATTTCGTTGTCATTGATGATTATTTTATTTAAATTTGGGAAATGCAGGCATTCACTACGAAGGTCAATATAGAAAAGATCGAGTTTTCGCGGAAAGCTTTTTACTTCGGACAGGAGCTCCCATATAAGCTTTCCTTTGCTTTGTAGTTTAAGGTTGAAGTCTTTAATATGCTAAGAAAGTAACGGAAGCTACATTTGTTTGCTTCGAAAAACTTGGTTCAAATGTTCTAAAATGCTGATCTTTGTAAAACGCAACATTTGCTTAACCATCTCACTTTATTATGCAACAGTAGATCGTCATATTGTGCACCTACTTCTTCAAGAAATGATTTCAATTTACAATGTTTCAGTTATGATTTTGCACAAAGAAAATTTACTATTTTAATTACTTCTTGCTTAATACTCTCAAAATTATTATTAAGTTTGCAGCAAAGCATAGTTTGGTCTATAATACAGTGGTAGGAAATAAAATTTTCATTACATTTTGCATTGGTCCTCATTAGATGAACTAGTCCTTTTTAGTGAACTAGTCCCCAACCATTGCTGGCGCACCATCAGTAGTTACTGTTAAAAGCTTTTTCAGGTCTAAATCATCTTTATCGAAATAATCCATCACCGCGTTGTTCCTGTATCTTCTCGTCGGGTACAAAAATAACTAGTTGTGCCAGTCACGTCGTATGATTCATCCATAGCCAAGGTGCAATAGTTTGCATCATTTATCTTCCTCTTCACTTCACAATGATTTTTTTCTGACAAAACGTTTGTATTTCGTGTGTTAGGAGACGAGGATAACGGAATCTGTTGAATAGTATCAACAATATCTTTTCTGTTCTCAAACAAAACATTGCCTGCCTCGACAAAGCATTCTTAAACTATGTCAACATCAGTGTATGGCAGGATTCGAAGAAATACGCAAAGAAGCTTCACCACAGTTTTCCCGCTCAGTCATTGAACGACTCATGATCTGGGTCGAAGATGCGTAGCTCGATAATAAAATTGCAATTTTAGATATACGCAACTTACTACCTAGTGGAAATTTTTCGACAAATGATTTAAGTTTAGTATCATAATGTCGTTCAATGACTGAGCAGGAAAAATTTGGAAATGAAAAATGAAAATCGCGGCTGCCTTTTAGATTAGATCTAAAAAAAACAAAAATATAAATACATATCGTAGGTCCTTGAAGTCCAACAAATCAACGAAACAAGAAACAAATGAAGTCAAAGCCTCACAATCAACCTATAGTCAAGCCATAGTTTACAATCGACAAATCAGCCGAACTCGATAGAATCGATGTTGCAGCAAATATTGAAGCGACCCGACAATCGAGAAAAAAGATCATACATAATGTATACCTTTATACGCATTATTGAATGGAACGCTAACGGATTGTTGCATCATAAGGACGATCTTCAAGTGATCTTAAGCAGCCACAACATTGACTTATGCTAGCAGAGACCCACTTAAAAAATGAATCTGATCTGATTTATGTTTAGTATCAAAATGTCGTTTAATATTCGAGCTTTTATTTAAAGACACTGCTAGTTGACAATTCTGTAAAAAACTGATTTCAAACCAGCCGGAAGTATACGCATCATTCAAAGTATCGGTGCCATTAGATAAATTAGAGGAGGTAAAAAATCCGGAACTATGGCCCCAAAATACCTACATAAATCGTTTTTTCCTGCATTTGGAGCGAGCCAAAACAAGGAAATAATTGCTAATGAGGTAAATACAAATATATTACTATTTCTGAATATACAATCTCTACGCAACAAATTAGACCATCTAGAAATATTATGTGAACAAGAAAAACCGCTCTTCATTTGTCTAGCAGAAACCTGGTTGGCAATTGATAATATTACTTCAGTACACATAAACAATTACCAGCTAGTCAGCCACTTTAGTAGAAGCCAATTCAAAGGTGGGGGTGTAGCTATATTTGCTAGCCTGCCTGTTCTTAAAAATGGTTCTGTCGAAAGATTGGACCTAGCAAACGCCTCCATTGAGAAGACTATGGAGATATGTGGAATAGAGACAAATATTAATAATACATGCACGCTAATATTAAATATATACAGGCCACCACTAGGTTGCACTGTCACGTTCTTGGCAGTCTTGGACAGTGTTTTACAAAGTTGTAGTAAAATTAATAAACAAATTATTCTAGTTGGAGATTTCAATATAAATTTTGAAATAAATTCTAAAGAAAAATATAATATTACCAATTTACTTGAAGCTTATGGGATAAATGAATATATCAAACAACATACCAGAATCACATCCACTAGTAAAACTCAAATAGACAACATATTTGCTACTGCGGGACTAAAATTAAAGACTACGGTGGAAGACACTCCCATGTCGGACCATCGTATGTTAAAACTGAGCTGTGTAACCAAGATAGAAACCGAAGACAACTACAAACTGATAAGAAGCTTTTCAACTCCTAACAAAATTCGTTTTGCCAACCAGATACGCAAAGAAACATGGGAGGACGTTTTTATCAATTCTAGCAGCAACAGCAAGGCAGTTGCCTTCATCAAGGTACTTCAATATCACTTTTTTTCAAGTTTTCCAGTGATAAAAGTCAAGGAAGATAGAAACGAATGGGTTACAGAAGAAGTAAAATTCTCGGCTGCTAATCTTAAAGATATGTTCCTGCTACAGAAAAGTTACCTAGCTTTAAGAAACCTATATCTAAAACAAAAAAAGGTACATAACAAATTAATTACAGTAACAAAACAAAAATATTTTAACTATAAGATAATGAAAGCAAAGAATAAATCAAGAGCAATTTGGAATGTAATTAATGAGCAATCAAATAAGCTACTAGTATCCGGACCTTCACAAATAATCCAAAATGATATCCGATATACAGATCCTAAGGAAATCGCAGAGGTATTAAATAACTACTTCGAAGAAGCCCCAAAATTAATCGCTAACAACATTAACCCGACAACCATCTCAAACAAACATATAAAGCCTAATTCGAAATCCATATTCCTAAATGATTTTACCGAAAGTGAAGTCCTATCAATAATCTCCACATTAAAAAACAAATCAACAATTGGTCCTGATGAAATCCCGTGCACCATCATAAAAGATTTCAGGCATGAGCTCATAGCACCTATAACTGAGATAATAAATACATCTATCGCTGAGGAGAAATTTCGGGAGATCCTGAAAATGTCAAAAATTATCCCAGTCTACAAAAAAGGAGCAATCACAGATGCCCAAAACTATAGACCGATTAACCTTATCTCTGTTTTAGCTAAAATTCTTGAATATTGTATGCAGTCCAGACTGATCCCATTTATAGAAAAGCATGATTTGATTCCTTCCCAGCAGCACGGTTTTTGTAAAGGGAAATCTACTTCAACAGCTTTGGTAGATTTTCATAACAAAATATTGGAGGAAGTAGATAAAGGGTATCATCCCATTGGAATATTTTGTGATCTAACAAAAGCCTTCGATTGTGTATCACATATGATTCTCCTGAACAAATTAGAAGGCTATGGGATCAGAGGAAAAGCGGGCCGCTGGATACAATCCTACTTAGAAAACAGAAAGCAATTTGTATCGGTAAGGATTGGAAACAGAATTGGACAATCCAGGACAGTATGTACACACATAGGGATACCCCAAGGAAGTATACTGGCTCCAACCCTATTTCTGCTATATACCGCCGATTTAGTTAAATACATAATAGGGTGTCATTGCACTCTATATGCAGATGACACTAGCTTTATTGTATCTGGAAATGACTTCAGAATAATGTTGAGGAAGCCAAGCGAGTATTAGAAATGGTTAATGAATGGTTTACAGCAAATAAGCTACATTTCAATCAAATCAAAACAGAATATGTTATTTTTCAATTGGCAAGAAGTGTCTATGTCGACAATATTAATCGAACAATACAAACTCATCAGCTGAAAAGAGCAAAATATACAAAATTCCTAGGGGTATATCTGGAGGAACATTTAAAATGGACCAACCAGATACAACATATCAATGCTATACTTCCGAACAATGCTATCTTCACAAGAAGGCATTTTTAATCAAGTACCTATCCAAAATCTTGACTAAGGAAGATCTTCAGACCTGGTATTTTGCTGAGGTTCAGAGTATTCTGTCATATGGAATAATCTTATGGGGCGTTTCTTCTCAGATAGAAATAATACTTATTACTCAAAAAAGAATTCTGAGAAACATACTAGGGTTAAAAATTACTGACTCCTGCAGAAATCACTTTCAGAACATAGGAATATTGACAGTAGTCAGCCTGTATATTCTAGAAACAACAGCATATATTCATAAGGCGAAAGGAACTCGCCAGAAACATGCGGACAATCACAATTATAACACGAGAGGGAAAGATCTCCTATACGCCCCAAAATCAAATTTAACCCTATGCGGCAAAGGACTAGAAACCCAAGGAATAAAACTATTTAATAAACTACCAAAGGCTCTCCGAGATGAAACTTCTAATAAGAAATTCAGAAGTAAGGTCAAACAGTTGCTATTGCTACAAACGCCTTTTTATAACATCAATGAATTCTTTAATTGTAATTTTAAAAATCATTAATGTGTATGTATTTATTGTCGTTGTCAATTTTTTTTTTTAAATTGTGAATTTTTAAATTGTAATTTTAATGTGTACGTATTTGTTTTTAAATTGTAAAATTTTTAATTGTAATTTTAAAATTATTAATTTGTATCTTTTTATTGGCATTGTCAAATTTTTTAAATTGTAAATTTTTATTGTATTTTATGTATGTTTGTGACTGAACCTATAGATTGTTTATATCTCAAAAAGGTAAATAAAGAAATTTGAAATCAAGCACATTGGTACTGCTCAAGTACGATTTGGCAGCGTAAAGCAATATAAATCGCTGCATTCTGACAAAAACTGTCAATTTTCGACTTCCACCTATCATTTTTTCGGTTCCATTCTAAAAAGGACAAAATTATACAAAGAAAATTCTAAGCTCGTAAGGTAGGAAAAACTTTACTTAAGCTCCGCGCATTTGGTGGGTTCGACATTTTAATTTTATTTATTTCTAAATATTGATCCTTAGCTATCTAGATCAGTGGTCCCCAACCCTATACCCGCGGGCACCGTGGCGCCCGGCGACCGTTTTACGCGTGCCCGCCGCAAGTAAACGTAACCAAAATAGCAGCATACATTGCAGAACTTATTCAAGTAAAGACAGAAAAACTGGAGCTAGAAATTGTTGACCTTCAAAACGACATTTTCCTAATATCCAATGTATCAGATGAGGACTTCTTGAAAATTATAAGATGCTCGCCGCCCGTCCGGCTTTCTAGAATGTGCTCTTGAGTGCTAAAGGGTTGGGGATCCCTGATCTAGGTCTATAAAGCTGGCACCCCTACTCTTCAAAATTCAAATTTGATAAGACCAGAATTATGTGCTATTTATGTTCTAATTATGTGCCGCAATCGCAATTTTTATGCTCGAAGCGTTCAATGAAAAAATCAAATTTTACTAGTGGGGGTGCTAGCACCCACCCATCTGAAAAGTTGGGATACCGATACCTAATAAGCACTAAAATTATGTGCTCTTTCTGTGCTTTTCAAGTACCTCGCAGCGAATTCGCTAACTCAAACCCTTGTGCGAAAAACTCACCCGAACGGAATGAGCCACAAGAGGAGAAATCTTTAATGACAAAGTACAAAATTTTTAACCAAACCGAAAACGTTGCAATAATTATCTTAAGATATGCTATTCGTGATTTTTGTGGTCAGCCTTATACTCACTCTCGTGCTAGCCGTCGTAGAGAACGGACGTATACGCGCCGAGAATATTAAATTCCACTATTGTAAAATAGTGTGCTATCGAGATTTGGTAGCATGGCGGAAAAAAGTGGCGGCAATAATCCGCAGCAGGACATGGACACACTGGACATGTCAAAAAAAAACGACACCTCGACTTTTAACCATCACCTACAAACGAACCAATTGCCCTCTACGTCATTCGCAAGAAGCCAGGAAAGAGATGACATAGGGCTGATACTCAGACGAACGCCCAGGAAAATTACCCCCTTTGCAGGTATTTCACGCAAGAAACGCCAAAGAAAGGACTCTCGTGATAACGAGTCAGGAAGCGACCCTGAGCCACAATATATAAGCACCCAAAATAGATTTTCTGTCCTCATCCAAAACCCAACGGTGATTGACAATGTAAACACATCGGACAATCAAACCAAAAATCAGCAAGAAACAGCAAACAACAGTAGCGAATCGAAGCCGCCCCCCATATTTATACCGGCAGTGGACTCAATAAACGTTCTAACCGTGTTGCGGATAAAAAACCTAAGCGAAATTGTTCCAAATGACGACTATACATACAAATCCATAAACAACGATGGCCGCCAACTGAAAATCCTGGCCAAGAGCACAGACGCCTTAAGATCAATTGTACGCAAGTTAGACGAAATAGGTGCCTCTTATCACACCTATCAACTTAAACAACAACGAGCCTTCAGACTCGTAATAAGATCACTGCATCCCTCCACCTCTCCCAACGATATTAAAGAAGAAATCGAAAAGCATGGCCACCAAGTGAGGAATGTAATGAACATCAGACAAAGCAGAACCAAACTACCGCTCCCGCTATTCTTCCTAGATCTCGAACCGGCCAATAACAATAAAGATATAAACTAGATCTCCTTCTCCAGGCAAAGATACAAATCGAACCCCCCAAAAAAAGATTGGAAATAGTGCAATGCACCAGGTGTCAAAGATACGGGCATACGAAAACCTACTGTCGCATGCAATAAAGATGCGTGAAATGCGGAGACGACCATAGTACTGCAAACTGTAGAAAACCGAAAGACACCCCTGCCAGATGCGCACTTTGTAATAAAAATCACACAGCTAGAAGAAAAAAGAAATGCAAACTTCCAGAAATCGCACTAGCACCGATCAATAGCCAATAATACCCGAGATCCCTCAAGTCAGCTCCAAAGACCACCGCGCAACAGATCACATGACAGAAATAATCACACAAGCTATGCGGAGACTGTAAGGCCAGGCCAAGCGCTGATACAAATAACAACAACACAACAAATACAGAAATAGCATCGTTCCTTGTAAAATCTTTTGACGAATTTAAAGCCGCCTTCAAGCAGCAACACGAACTTTTAAACACAATGCTACAACTACTAACAACAGTACTTTCGAAGTTCGCCAACACAAAATAAATCACTTTTACAGTATAGTCGTATGGAATGCAAATGGCTTGGTGCAACACCGCCAAGAAGTAACAGCATATTTACACACAAACAAAGTAGATGTTATGCTGATCTCCGAAACTCATTTGACTGCTAGAAGCTATCTTAAAATTTGAGACTACAATATATATGAAACATAACATCCCGATGGCACGGCTCATGGTGGTACAGCAATTATTGTCCAAAAATCGATTAAACATTATGAATCAGTTAAAAGCGACAAAGATTATTTACAACTTCCATAGTCATCGAAGACTGGAAACACGGCCCCATAAGTGTACTGTCCCCCAAAGCACGTAATAAAAAAATAAATGTTCCTGGATTTTTTCGGTAGTCTGGGACCGCGCTTCATCGCAGGAGGCGACTTTAACGCGAAGCGTTTTTTGGGGCGGGAATTTTATATAAGCCTGTACGAGAAAAACTACGATCAATTGTCACCAAGGGAACCCACATACTGGCCCACAGATGTGAACAAAATACCAGATGTCCTAGATTTTTTCGTAACGAAAGGAATAGTCAAGAGTCATACACTAATAAGAGCCGATTTAGATCTCTCATCAGATCATACTCCCGTCACTTTGACCATTAGTACTAGAGTTCTCTTCCGGCAACGATTACCCTTCCTATATAACAAGAAAACGGACTGGAAATGTTCCAAGATATAACACAAAGCGATATCAACCTGAAAATGTCCCTAAACAATGGCAACAATATTAATGCAGCCAGTGACTATCTAACAAAATTAATACAAGATACAGCTCGGCTAGCCACGCCCCAAATAGAAACAGAAGCTCGCGAGAACTTCTATCCGAGAGAAATAAGAGACAAAATAGTTGAAAAAAGAGAGTTGAGAAAACAATGGCAGGTAACAAAAAATCCCATAGATAAAACGAACTTTAATAGAGCTATCCGAGAGCTAAAAAAGTCAGTAACAGAATTTCAGAATGAATCTTTCCAATATAACCTACAGAATCTAACAAACACGGCGGACACAGATTTCTCACTATGGAAGGTGACAAAACAAATAAAGCAGCCTCAGAAACAAAGTCCACCTATCAAAAAAACAGATAACAGCTGGGCCAGAAGCGACGCAGAAAAGGCAGAGGTATTCGCTAATCACCTAGCCAACGTTTTCAAACCGTATCCTGCAACTCAAAATATACCCAAAATACCTGAATACCTCGAGACTCCCAATGCACCTACCGATACAACACACCTCGCCAAACGAAATTCGATACTGTATAGCAAAAGAATTCAAAGCCAGAAAAGCGCCTGGTCATGACCTCGTCGATGGAAAAATTCTCAAAGAATTGCCCAGGAAAGCCATTGTCCTTATAGCCACATTATTCAATGCCATAATCCGGCAATCTTATATACCGTCGCGATGGAAATCAGCACAAAATATACTCATTCTAAAACCAGACAAACCCCCGAACGAAGTCACATCGTACAGACCAATTAGTCTGCTACCCACCCTGTCAAAATTGTTCGAGAAAATATTGCTCAAACGAATGAAAACAATAATTGACAACGACAAGCTCATCCCGAAGCATCTGTTTGGATTCAGAAACAGACACTCGACAATAGAGCAAGTGAATATAGTCTAAAACGCCATATCAAACTCAATTGAGGAAAAGAAATACTGTTCGGCTGTTTTCCTTGACATAAAACAAGCATTCGACAAAGTCTGGCACGATGGACTCCTATACAAAATAAAACAAACCCTACCTCAATACTTTTTATCATGAAATCATATCTCAACGCGAGAAAATTCCAAGTACGACAAAGAGTTCAAGGACAAGTAAGGACAAGAGTTCTCACAACTCTATTCAATAGAATCAGTCGAACCGCAAGGAAGCGTGCTTAGTCCCGTCCTATACACACTCTTCACGGCCGATCTACCCATCGAAGATAATGCAACGGTCGCAACGTATGCTGACGATACAGTCCAGATACTCCAAGTACAGCTAAATAAAATAAATGGAGATTAAAAGCCTGCGAAATCCGTCCATATCACGTTTGCGACAAGAAAGGGGAACTGCCCATATGTTAAACTCTATGGTCAGCCACTTCCAATCACAGATGAGGTCAAATACCTCGGAATCTACCTCGACAGGAGACTCACGTGGACTAAGGACATAAAAACAAAAAGAAAACAACTCGATCTATCAGTCAGCAAAATATATTGGCTCATTGCCAAAAAATCTAAGCTATCGATATATAACAAACTCATCATCTACAAAACGATATTAAAACCGATATGGACATACGGTATACAGCTATGGGGAACAACCAGTAACTCCAACATCGAAATACTGCATAGGTTCCAGTCAAAAACATTGAGAATCATCCCCAATGCCCCCTGGTACGTGACGAATAAACAAATCCACAAGGACCTCAATATAAATCCGACAAAAAAGGAGATACGGCAATTCAGCGAAAAATATCAGCAGAGGATCACCGACCAGCCCAATCAACTGGTTTCCATCCTTCTAAATGAAGACATAATAACAAGACGGCTTAAAAGATTCAAACCAAAAGACCTCCCGGAGCGATTCCCAGCCTAAACCGAGTACATGCGTGCGAGTGAATGTGCGAGCGCACAAACAATCGTAAACACTAGGGAGAGGAATCACTGGACACCCACCTAGAATTCGCATCAAACCCATCTTAATGTCAACCAGCTGAGAAAATCTCAATGTAACCAGCTGAGTGTTGTAATAACAACAGATTGCCGTTGACTTATTAATAAAAACAAAGCCTTGTACGAAAAATTCACTCCGAACTCATCACATGTCTGGGATAAATGTCTGTTCACATGTATGTCTGGGTTTCGCACAATTACTACACTACATTTGTGCGACGTGCAACAAGAAATGCATAAAAAAATAACTCTTGTGAAGAACACGCGTTTCGGAAGAACTCATCGGGAAGACCACCTGAGAACAATCATCGGAAATCATCGATACCATTGGTAACGATGCGATGTTCTGAATATCTGAATCTCTGATAATGAACAATATCAAAGCAATATGAATACCGAAATTAATCGCACTAGTAATATAAACAATACCGAAAAATGGAAACGTAAAATGACACTTCAAAAGCTGTGAAAAGAATTTCGAAAGCACATATTTATTGACAATGATTTATACAGTCACTTAGACAATGCCTACTCAAATTGAAAAGTGATAATAACATTCACTTTTGGGTCAGCTTTACTAATTAAATCAAGGTAAGGACACGGAAGATTTCCCTTGATTTAATTAGTAAAGCTGTCCCAAAGTGGACGTTATTATCACTTTTGCACATATTTATTACGTGCATTTTCGTGTCGGTCAAAATTCTTGTAATCGAATATTAGCGTGCGAGCACAAAAATCGCGAATATAATATCTGGAGAGCACATAATTATTGCAACCATTTCGCGTCGGTTAAAATCTGTGTGCTCGATTATTAAAAATTTCACCTCTTATAGCTCATACAGTTCGAGGTGAATTTTTGATACAAGGGTGCGAGCACAAAAATCGCAAATAATATATCTAGAGAGCACATAATTATTGCAACTATTTCGCCACGGTTAAACTGTATGTGCTCGATTATTAAAGATTTCACCTCAAGGCTAATACAGTTCGGGGTGCATTTTTGAACAAGGATGCGAGCACAATAATTTCGAATATCATATCTAGAGAACTCATATTTATTGTAACAATATCGCGTTAGTTAAAACTTGTGTGCTCGATTATTATAGATTTCACCTCTTAGGGCTCATCTAGTTCGGGGTGAGTTTTTCGCAAAAGTGGTTGAGTGGTACTAGAAAAGCACATAAAGAGCACATAATTGTAGTGCTTATTAGGTATCGCTATCCCAATTTTTCACATGGGTCGATGCTAGCTTGACTGTAAGTTAGCACCCCCACTAGTAAAATTTGATGTTTTCATTGAAGGCTTCGAGCACAAAAATCGGGATTGCGCCACATAATTAGCACATAAAGAGCACATAATTCTGGTCATATCAAATTTAAATTTTGAAGAGGTGGGGGTGAAAGCTTTATAGACCTTAACTATCTGTAGAAGTTTCATAACTTTTTCAATATATTGGGCAACCTCCCGAACATCCTTAAAAAAACAACAACAAATTTAAAACAGTAATATCACTCTCAGTATGCAACTTTTGTTACGTCTTATCCCTTTACCCCTTTAAAATGTAATCACAAGATTGTAAACACCCTGTATATTTTCTTAAAGGGCGGCAATTTATCTTAATGTCTAGGACGACGTAAACGCTAGAGCGGCCGCTGAGAATATATCAATTTACGATATACTGTTAGTTTACCTGCAATGCAACCTATTAAATACTTACTTTCAATTATATTTAACATAGCATTGAATACATAACTGTAATGTATGACTAAACTATGTCGCTAAATTTATTTTAAACTATGTCACGATAACAAATTACTTATAATAAAGTTATATTAAACTGCGAACTACACCTGGTATTAAAGTAAATTATAATGTATTTGTTAATTTAATTAGTAAGGTAAATAATATACAATTTGTTGTTACCTGTTGTAGCTCGACGAGGCGGTCTTTAGTTGGCATGGTGTCATCGTCATCTACCTACGTTTTATCTACTGGCTTATCGCCCTAAAATATTTGTTTACGGATATCATATCTAGAAATTATTATTTTTTCATTTGTAATTAATTCAAATATTAACACTTTCTTTTGAAACTTAATATAGTAACAGTAGTAAAGGAAATGTGTACTAATTCTAAAATTTAATTTGAATTGTGGAAAATTTTGAAATCAGAATTTGATTCGAAAAAGCAACAGAAAATTAATCTAATCCTAACACAACATTAACACACAAACTTAACACAAAATGTGATTACCAGTTTTTGCAGAAGACGGTTGATTATAATTATTGATTTACATTTTTATGTACAAATGGAAGCATTTCCAAATTCTAAGAATTTACAAAGTTTAGGATGTCCCGCAAATATTGGAGTATACCAAGTTAATTTTTGGTTATCAACATATCAATTATATTGATTATATATCCATTTTTTTTAGCTAACTTGTAGTACTAATAATCTAATAAAATACTAATAAAATACTAATAATAAATACTCGATTATTACTAGTGTAGACGAATGATGAATGATCACTCGGACTAGAGCTGAATCATTCGATTATCATGGATCATTCGAAAACGATTATCCCTCGAATGCAGTAGTTACGAATGATCACTCGGATATGGGAATCGAAATCGGGCGTTAGTAGTCCTCGGCAGTGCCGAGATGCGCATAATCGTGTAATAGTAAATAAGTCGAATGATTTTAGTAATTCAAATTCAAAGCTTATTTATCGATAAATGCAATATATACATTAAGATAACGACAAAAAGGGGAGAAATTAAAAACACGTGAAAGTTATAATGCAAAATAAAATTACACTGATTGTGAGATTACTTTTGAAAAAAATCCTTTACATTGTAAAAACATTCTTTAATTAGAAAAGCTTTGATCTTTCTGCACAATTAGTAATTTCTTTAAATTTCATTGGTAAAGAATTATAAATTTGTATACCAAATCTGCCAGGTGCTCCTTGACAATCAGTTATATTTCGCTTTATTGCTCTAAGGTTCAGAAAAGTCTTGTATCTTCTCATCGTTCTATCTTCTCTCATTCCAAATAAATTTCTGTTTGAATATATATATATATTCAAACAGAAATTTATTTGGAATGAGAGAAGATAGAACGATGAGAAGATACATATATATATATATATATATATATATATATATATATATATATATATATATATATATATATATATATATATATATATATATATATATATATATATATATATATATATATATATATATATATATATATATATAAGGAATAAAAACCACTTCATCCAGTAGGCCTAAAATAAAATTGTAACTCCCAAATAAGGCCTACTGTATGAAGTGGTTTTTATCCCTGTCAGAGATCAAAAACAAACAAACCCATGGCGCTACAGCCCAGGGCGAGCCTTGGCCTCCTCACACTGTACCTACACTTGTGCTTGGTGTCTTGATCTTAGACACAAGTGTAGGGCAGGCCTTACAGATTTTAACGTGGATGGCGAGCCACTAATCGTGGGGGAGGGGTTTCGAGGCAGATTTTTACTGCGATGACTTTGCCAGAGCCATCTATAGGAGAACGGTGGCTTATTTTTCACAATGTCCAGGATTTGAATCCGGGGCTTGCGGCTCCGAAGTCCGACACCTTGACTAATAGGCCACTAGGCCACCACCGTCACCCCTGTAAGAGATCTTATTATTCTATTTTTTGAGCTAAGCAAACACTTTTAACTTGTGAGGAAGTTCCCCACACTAGTTTGCGCTAAAATAGATTGAATCTCGGCATGGTACACTTTGAGGAGACAATCGACTTTGACGAGACTCACCAACCGAATATCGCAACTTTTTCAGCTGCTACGACTTGTTATATAATTTTTTATTTAATGAGTCTATTGTAGTTTTCCATTTGCGATTTTCAGCCAGGTATACTCCCAAAAATGTTGCTTTTTTGTGTCGTTCTTGCCTAACATCTCCAATTTTTAGTGGCATATCGTCAGTGCTATTTCTTCTACTGAACTGAAATATGATGTACATAGGTTGTTTTATCAATGTTGAGATGTAGGTTATTAGCACAGAACCATTCGTGTAATTTGTCGAAACTCATGGTTTTTGCCAGTGAACTCTCTGAAATAAGTATATTCGTATTATCCTCATAGGCAGGGGCGGAACCAGGATTGTCATTTGTGGAGAGGGGGTGGGGGCTTGACCCCGCTGGGGGTAGGTAAAGTATTTTATCAATAAATTTATTGATTGTGCCATCCGTGGAAAAGTAGTTTTCCCTTAAGAAGAACGGGTAAGAAACTCAAGGGTCGCACTTGCACCTATGTATTAAATTTTTATCTGTAATATTCCTTAGCATCAAATGATTGTATATTTGAGCGATGAGTTGAACGTTTGGCAGTTCTGGGTAACTGGACTGGGATCTCCAAAGGTTCTACAATAATACACGCCTCTTGGAAAATTTCTTCATATTTAGTTTCTCTATAACTTTCTAGTGTCCTTACTACACTTTCTACCATATCATAACAAAGGTTAAGATCTAATGCAACAGCCTGCAGTTGCTGTGAAAGCGAAACAGTGATTTCAAATACTGCGGCGGTTACCGTTAAGACTAAGTCGAATCGTTGAATAGAAGCAAGAAAACTTGCAACGGAGAAGTTGTACGAAGCGCATCATGCCTTTCAACCCAGCGTGTATCACTAAGACTTTGCAACTTGACTCTTTTCGTCTGTGGGTGTAAAGATAGCTTGTTTGAAAAGTTTCAATCTTTTTGCTGACTTTCGTACAACACTGGTTACATTATTTACTATTGCCATCATATTGCAAACACTAGGCAAGCTGCATGTCTTCATTAGGTTTAGTTTAAGCGCGGCACAGTGCATGTACGGGGCTAGCGGTTATATCCCGGGACACATATTGTAATAAGCCACCGTCCTCTTATTCGTGACTCTGGCAAAGTCATCATAGCAATTTGCCGAGAATACCTCCCTCAACTGTGGTTCGCCGCCCACGGTAAAAAACGTAAGGCCCCCCTACGCTTGTGTCTAAGACCTAGACACCAAACACAAATATACGTGAAGGGTGGACCTAGGTCCCAGTTAAGCTGTTGTGCCAAAATGAAGAAGAAGAACTACATATAACTACATACTCTCTTTTGCCTCTTCTTCGTTTCGAATAGGCCTACTTTGGACCACGCTTGTTCAACTGTTGGGCTTTGATCTTTGCCCAGTATTGTCGCATCTTTTGCCGGTGCAACTCCTTTCTCTCTCCTCTCCAGGGGGTACATTTCCTTCGAGGTTTTTCGTGAAATCCACGGACTTCCTTCAGGGTACGTCTCACAGACTATCTGTTTTGGATATCTTTTATTCCCAGTTCTTTAATGTCCTTCTCGGTTTCTGTCAACCAAGTGTTACGAACCTTCTTGTTTTGCCAGAAGGTGAACAGATGGTTGGTTAGTCGGTTTGGAGGCAATCTTGCAACGCGGTTATAGATAGCTACCCTTCTTTTCCTTACACAGGCAGAGAGCCCCTCAATATGTTCGTAGAGCTCATAGTTATGTCGCCTTCGGAATTCCCCATATTCCTTTACAGGGCCTAGGATCTTCCTGAGGATTCTTTTCTCTCTGATTTCCAATTTCTATATCAGACCTCTTCGGTTCAAGGAAAGACACTCCATGGCATACATGGCTTCTGGTCGTAAGACTGATGTGTAGTGCTTCAGTTTCAGGTTGCGTGACAGGCATTTCTTGTTGTAGATTCTTAATCAGTCGATAGGCTAGTTCTAACTTGTTGACTGTCATGGATAATGATGCTCTTTCTGATAAGTTGGGTTCAATCCATTCGTCGAGTTACTTACATTTCTCAGTCCTCTTGATGTTTACCTGCTCTAGTAACATCTCTCTGTTTGCTTCTTTGATGTTGGTAAAGAATTCTGTTTTCTCGAGCGATACTTGAAGACCCACTTTGGCAGCCTGTTTTCTGAGGCAATTTACCTGCATTGTTGTCATCTCAAGAGAATCTGCAATCAGTGCCATGTCATCTGCAAAGGCCAGGCAATCTACAACCAGTTCATCGTTCTTGCGTCCCAGGTAGATATCACTTTGAACACCCAAGTTGATCAGTTCCTTGTGCCATTCTCTCATAACATTTTCAAGGAGACAGTAGAAGAAAAGTGGGGAAAGTCCATCTCCTAGTCTCACTCCAGTTTTTATTTCGAAGCTTTCTGAAATCTCGCCTCTAAATTTAACCTTGGAATGGTTGTCGGTCAAAGTTGGCCCACTACTTAAGAAGGATATAAATAAGCTAGTTTTTCTATTAACACAACTATTTAATTTGTGCATAGAGGAGGGAGTCTTCCCAGACTGTTTAAAACTGACTAAGGTGATCCCCGTTTTCAGACCAATTTCGCTGATCCCAGTCATAGCAAAAATCTTACAGAGTAATCTTAAAGTTCAGCTTACCAATTACTTTGAATCTAATGACTTACTTATTAAAAACCAATATGGATTTCGTGAGGATAGATCAACATCAGGGGCATGCCTCAATTTGTCGGACTACATAGTGGGGGGCTTTGAAAGGGGTCATTATGTGGGCTCTGTCTTCTGTGACCTCAGCAAAGCCTTTGACTGTGTAAACCACAATACATTAGCTGATAAGCTCAAAATATACGGGGTCAGTGAGAGAGGACTGCGGTTGTTGACTGATTATCTTTGTAACAGATATCAGCAGACCTTCTGTGGGGGTGGCCTGTCCGAAGGGAAATTGGTTAAGAGTGAAGTACCAAGGTTCGCTTCTTGGGCCGTTACTTTTCCTCATTTACGTCAATGACCTGTCTACTGCTACATTCCAAAATGAGTTGATTCTCTTTGCAGACGATACAACGGTATTGTGTACTAGTAAGCATTGTGACAACGTAGTGCTAATTATAAACAACATTATCCTAGACCTAGAGGATTGGTTCCTGGCAAATCACTTATGTTTAAATCACACTAAAACACACAGACTGGTGTTCTCACTAAGGCCGCAGCAAGAACAAGAGATATCAACTGTAAAATTTCTGGGTATTAAATTTGATACCAAGATGACTTTTAAATCTCATATTGACTACATTGCGGAGAAAGTGGCATCTGGCATCTATGTCTGAAATGTTTGTCTGAATATGTTGACAGTAAAATATTAACCCTAGCCTATCACTCTCTTGTGCATTCCTTACTCACATACGGTATACTCACTTGGGGGCACATTCACATTTGGGGGCGCGAGACTATTTCGCTTACAAAGAAGAGTCTGGCTGAAGAAGAAGTCTGAAGAGTCTTCTGGTCTGAGTTGCCGAGCTGATACAAAGAACGCCTTTATAAAACACAGCATACTGACTTTACCATCATATATACTGTTCCCTGATTCTCGCGAAGGAAAATTGTCATAGATATATGGTTCATAGTGACATCCACAATTATGGAACCAGGTACAGAGATAACCTGATGCCTGCTCAACTTAGATTGAATAAATCTTGGAACTCCAGTCTTCGCCATGCTCCGGTATTTTTTAATAAACTACCTCAAATTGTGCGTGATTTGCAAGCAAAAAAATTCAAGGCTGTGATAAAACAGTACCTGTTAATTGAGGCATTCTTTAATACAACCGATTTTTTAACTAGTAATGTAATTATAGGATAAGTTTTTTTTTGTAATTTGTACTAATATATTTTATATTTTGTAAATTTAATGTATGAATAAATGATTTGATATCATTTGATTTTCTAGGATGAGACTGCGAGTTTTGTTGTCTAGCCCTAGTTCCTGGAGTACTTTCTTGAGCGTTTCTGTATCGATGTTCTCTATCAATTCACGATTTGTATTTCCTCTTGAGATTTTCGTGAAATGGCCACATGATCTATATGGAATTCGTCCAGGTTGTTATTAGGTGAAATCCAAGTCTTCTGCTTACTTGGCAAGTGTTGAAGACTGTAGACTTCATGAGCAACCCAAAAGTCCTATACAGATCCACCAATCGTTCTCCGTTGCGGTAGGTTCGCTTATGCGCCGGATAATTGCCCAATATGTTTCTGTATTTTTCTCTCTTCCCAATTAAGCATTGAAATCACCAAGCAGTATGACGGTGTGCCTCTCTGGAAATTTAGAGATAATATCTTCTAAGTCTTCCTAAGTCTTTGTTGTACTGGTTGATTGAGGCATGTAGATTGACTATACTGTAGCCCTTGTTTGCGCATTTGAGAGAGAGGATGGACACGACTACTCGGGGAGGTAAAGTCGGTGACTGAATCCAGTATCCTGTGACTGATTACAAATCCTGTACCTAAGTGGGGTACGTTCTTCATTACCCGCTGACCCCTTTTCCTTTGAGGATTCTGTAGCCTTGGGACCGTCAATCTGGTTTCCTGTACTGCTGTCAGTATTATGTTGTATTATATTCGGAGCCAACGGAACCCAAAAACGCGAAGGGAAAGGCATGGGAAAATGGCAGACTACGTTCAAAACATAAAACTCCGATTTCATTTATAAATCACAAATTCCAAAATGACGAAATTTCATAGCAAAAATTCAATAAAGTGTTTACAGATAAACATTGGAAGATGTAAAGCCGCTACAGCTGCCCTCTTGGAAAAAATAACGAGGGATGACATTAAAATAGTTTACATTCAGGAGCCACATGTCTTTAGAGGAAAAATCTTTGGGTTTCCAGCTCATTACAAAATTATATATGATACTAAATTTGATGAATCCACCGTAAAATCGGCCATTGTGATATCGGACCCTAGAATTAATTTAATTTATAATGCCAATTTATCAAATAAGCTGATGACAGTCATCCAATTTTTTTGTGGTATAGTATTTTATGCCATATCAATTTATTTACAACCACAAGCTCGACCAGTTGAAAATGATACTTTCGATGATAATTTACAAATTTTAAGAGAAATATTAGAGAATATTAGAACAAAAGGGGAGATCTTGATTGCTGGAGATTTTAATGCTAAATCATATACTTGGGGAAGTGCACTTGAAGACAGGCGAGGGAAAAAATTGGAAATACTTTTTGGTCAGCAAAATCTACTCATTCTGAACAATGGAACTGAACCCACTTTCACTGGACACAATGGATCAAGTCTAATAGACATAACACTAGCAAGTGGCAGATTGAGCGAGTTAATTAATGATTGGCATCTTCCAGATGAATGCAGTTTATCAGATCACAAATTTATTAGCTGGTCAATAGGGATGGAAACAGAATTAGCTGAACTCAAACGTGGATTCTGCACTAAAAAAGCAAACTGGCAAGAATTTAAACAAAAATTTCAAAATTATATCCACAAGATTTCACCAAAATTAAATGAATGTGTCTCTGCTGAAGAAGTAACTTTTTTTGCAGAGAAGCTTAATAGATCCTTAATTACAGCAGCCCAGGACACCATTCCCCCTAAAAAGTTTTTTAAAAATTGAGTTCCTTGGTGGACTTCGGAATTGACTGTCCTTCGCAAAGAAAACAATCAACTAAGACGTAGTTTTCAAAATAGTGCTGGTGAAATTAGAGAAGAAAGACGCATCTTATATAATCGCAAATTTCGTGAATATAAAAAGCAAATTATAGAGACAAAAAAACAAAAGTGGAGGGAATTTTGCACATTATCTTCAAATGGTGATCCTTGGGGGCCTGTTTATAAAGTTATTAGGGGGAAAAAATCTTCTGCGGCATATCTTAGTGGTCTAAAAAATGGAGGTGCTACCTTAGATCTAGTAGAGACAAGCCATCTGCTACTGAATGCCTTCTTTCCTGAAGATAATGAAGAGGATACAGTAAAGCATAAACAAATAAGAGACGAGTCAAGCGCAGGCAAAGGAGGACGTGACGATAGGAATTTTACAACAGCAGAGATAAAACGAACAATAAGAAAAATGAACCCTAAGAAAGCACCAGGAATTGATGGTATCACTTCGGATATTGTTCAGGTAGCATTCAAATCTTCTCCTACACTTTTTCGGGAATTATTTAACAAATGTCTGAAGTATGGAGTTTTTCCAGAATGCTGGAAAGAACAACTAATAAAGGTGATTCCAAAACCTAACAAGCCTGGCCTAGTAATTAAAGATTTTAGACCAATTAGTCTGCTACCAGTAACAGGGAAGGTGCTAGATGCACTCCTGATATCTAGGATTGAACATTATTTTTATAGTCAAAATTTATTTAATAGTAATCAATATGGTTTTCGTAAGAGTGTTGGAACGATTGAGGCAATCGCTAAAGTTGTTAGTTTCATTAAGGATTCTATTAAGAAAAAAGAATACTGCACAGCAATTGCTCTAGATATAAGCGGTGCATTTGATAATGCCTGGTGGCCATTAATAATTCATCAATTAATCAAGAAACATTGTCCAAATAATTTGATTAATCTGGCTAAAAATTATTTTGCAAATCGTAAAGCCGTCATTTCGGAGCCTGGAGTCTATATAGAGAAAATCATTAGTAAGGGATGTCCGCAGGGATCAAAGTCTGGCTCAGGATTTTGGAAAATTATTTACGATTCAATTTTTGATATTGATCTTCCTGAAAACTGCGAAATTGTTGCATACGCTGACGATACAATGTTGCTGATAAGAAGTAAAACTATTTTGGAATTAAAACATAAAGCGAATCGTGCTCTATAGAGCCTCCAAAACTGGACAAAAGAATGCAAGTTAAATTTTAATGCTACAAAATCCGAGGCATTATTCTTTGGAAAATCGCCGATACAAAGAAGACCTATTTTTACATTAGGTAACGAAAAAATTAAATGGCAAGATCATATAAAATATTTAGGAGTTTTAATAGATAGATGTCTAAATTTTAAAGAACATATTAAACAAGCGTGCGCAAAAGTTAAACTATTTAGTTCACGAATTGGAATTGCATGTAGAAAAGAATGGGGTCTTGATAAATCTGCTATATGTGAAATTTATAGAGGAGCGGTAGAACCGGCATTACTATACGGCGCATCTATTTGGCATAACTCGTGTGGTGTAAAAGAAAGAAACAAATTATTAAGTGTACAGCGTCAAAGCACGATATCTGCAGCAAAAGCATATCGTACGGTATCTACAGAGGCGGCGTGTGTTATTTCTAGTCTTTTACCAGTTGATCTGAGGCTAAAGGAAATAGCATATAAACATTTAAAACATAATCTGGATGAAACACTATTCAAACAAATAATGGGTTTGCAGGCTTCTCCAAAATTAATCGAGTCGAAAATAAATATTCAAAAGTTTATTCATCCTTCAGAAATTGACCTTGTAAATTATTATGTGATAACATCCAATACTTTCCCTATCCAAATATATACTGACGCTTCAAAATCTGAAAATGGTGTGGGCGCGGCATTTGTGGTTTACATTCAAGATAGGGAGGTTTATTATAAACAAATTCGTATTGAAAAATACTGTTCAATATTTCAAGCAGAAATTACTGCAGTCAAGCAAGCCTTAAATTACATTGAAGTAAATAAACATTTTATTAAGAGTTGTTCTATTCTTTGTGATAGTCGCTCAGTACTTGATGCTCTAAAGTTTTTGTCTGTTCCCACAGAACTTGTATTCAATACTTGGTTAAAAGTAAAAGAAATTACAAAAGATGTTAAATTAAGATGGCACTGGGTTAAAGCCCACATTGACATAGAAGGAATTGAGAAAGCCGATAGCCTAGCTAAACAAGTATCAGGTGCTGATAATTTCAATAATATCCCGATTTCGCATAATAAAATCCCTTTACAAACTTTTAAATTAAAATTAAACAATTATTTTCAAAAAATATGGCAATCTCGCTGGGAAGAGGCGAAAACAGGTAGATGGACAAAAAACTTCATCCCAAACGTTGGAGTCTGGAAAAAAATGGATATAAATCTATCACACCATGCTGTCCAACTTATTACTGGACATGGTAATTTACAAGAATATTTACATAGATTCGGAAAACGAGAATCGCCTAATTGCATTTGTGGACAAGAAGACACTGCTGCACATGTGCTATTCAATTGCAAATATTCTGACGAGTGGAGATTCAAAATTAAAAATGCTATGAAGCGATCAGGATGTATTTGGCCGAAAAATGAAGACGAATTAAAGAACATTGAGAAAAATAGAAAATGGTGGTTGATTTTCGACAATAATGCCAAGCAATTAAAAAAACTAGACCACGACCTAAATTGAAAAACGAAAAGTAAATATATTGTAAAAACTGGCCAGCATAGTGTTTAATTTTAAACGGAGTGCTGCTTAATATTTATATTACAATTTGTAAATATTAAATAAACAAATAAGCAGTATTATGTTGTGTCGTGTTAATGAATCAGTCAAATGTTTCAGTTTACCCACTTTTAGCAGTGAGTTGGCATTAAATGTTGCGAAGAAGCTTTGCCGTCCTGGTCTGAGTTTACGTCCGGTGATTTCAGGATGCTCCGACTCATCCTTAAAGCATGTTGGTGCAGACTCCCCAGAATCCGAAGGGCCACTAACGTCACTATAGGTGACGGTGGATTGGTTACCACCTGGGGTAGTGCATTTAGCGAGATTTTCCTCCATGCTCAGTTGAAGAATACTCTTTATGGGACAGTGGCGAGCCACTGTCCAAGATACTACCCAAGTTGTTAGCTTGGGAGGCTTATTATTCGGGGTTGTCACCCCTAGACAGGTCGCCTTCACTACGGCTAAGGAGTCCTGTCCACCCCACTCTTCCCAGCTGCTAGGCTTCGTGCCATTGTTTGCCAAAGATGTTCAAGGGGTACGTATTATTATATTACTACGTCCAGATCTGTTTTAGATTTTTTTGTTTATTCATAATTTCTAGTTGTTCTTTTATCAAATGTCAAATTAATTAAACGTCAAATTTAGAAATTCATTTAAAAATAGAAATCACTTTGTTTTTACACAATTTTTTTACACTAACACCAATCCAATGTTAACTAATTGTTTTTCACTATAAACAAATGAAATTTCATTATTAACCGATTTCTGTTTGTTGTTACTATGGCAACAACTTGCGTCACTAAACAAAAATCATCGACGTAGTGAAAATACATTTTCTGAAATATATTAGAATTGAATTAATTTTTCTTATTTTTAATCAATAAGTCTCGGCCTCTCAATCTGGATTTATCTGGCTCTAATATAACTTAGCCTAACCATAACCTAATCTAGTTTAAATCTACTCATTGCAATTAAACCACTCGCCTTCCGTTCGTGCTTTAAACTCATCGCAACTCATACACAAAAGCCCTTCTTCACACACTTGTATCATAAATTAATATTATTGTATACATTCGTATACTTCTCTATATATATATACAAAAATATATTTGCATACATTTACAATAAGAAATAGATATTTTCTAAAAGCGGGACATTTTTAAAAATCGGCGGGACGCGGGACTGTCCTCCAAAAAGCGGGACTGTACCGCCAAAATCGGGACGTGTGGTCACTTTATCTAATGATGGTGACTTTACAGTCAACTAAAATAAACTGTTTTCTTTTTCAAGCCGAATGTAATCATAAATTCCCGGAAATTGAGAATCTCAAAATATTGGATTATTGGACCGAAACTTAATCTTCTTGAGCTATTAGAAATGTTCAAAAAGATCAGTAACCCATCCGTTAATCTCCTTAACGAATAAACCGACTTAATTTTTTCGCAACTCCTTAATCTTGCAAAATCGTCTCTATGTAAGAAAGAACACACCTCCAAAAAACCCTAAGTATAAATCCAATCTATCATTAATTTGTAATACTATACAGTCTATAACTGTAATACAATACAGTCGAGTCTGAACTCTCAACGCGAGTGGTTGTGTGCTCTCAGTTCTATAAACCGAAAACTTTTATTTTATTATTCTTTATTAATTTTTGGCAAAGCCGGAATATTTGAATAACCAAAATGTCTAGACATCTAAGATCTACCACAGCTACAGACAATCACAGTGATGTAATAATCACATTCTTAAGAAGCGCTGATTTTGCAGACATTTTAAGTGCATCGTTAAATGAAAAAGTAAGCCCTCTGCAAGATTACATTACTGAATTAACTGATCAAATCAAGGCTCTTATAATGGATAACAAGGATCTAAAGGAAAAATTAACTAAAATACAATCGCAGCTGGCTCAACATCCCACGGCTATTCAAGAGGAGAAGCACTCGACAGGCGAAAACTCTAGCGATAACAATAACACCAATGTCATCGTCACAAATCCACATCGCACCGACACTATAGAGATAGCAACTAAAAAACAGGTACCGATTTCAGGCACCGAGAATAAAGTTGATAAAGAAAATGATACGGACAAGGACAGATGGGAAGTCCAGAAAAAAACTACAAAAAAGAAGCGTCGTTCAAATATAATTATTGGAACAAACACGGAGTCGGCAAATATAAAAGCGGTTACGAAATTTGCGCATTTACACATCTCGAGACTTGAACCACAACTGAGCGAAAATGACATAACAGCGTACTTGAGAACCAAAAACTTTAAAAATATTATATGTAAAAAGATGACCTCAAACCGCCCCGAGGAATATTCTTCCTTTAAAGTTTCACTCCCTCTAGAAAATCTTGAGGATATCCAAAAACCAGAATTATGGCCCCGTTATACGCACATAAACCGTTTTTTTCTGAACCTGGAGAAGAACAAATTAACAAAATAATTAATTTTCCTGTAAATAAAATAACTACAAATACTGTCATGTACATGAATATTCAATCTATTAACAACAAAATCCCACATTTGGAAATTTTAATTGATGAAATAAATCCGTTTTTTATCTGCCTAACAGAAACTTGGGTCAGTCACGAAAATCTGAAACGTCTGTATCTGCACTGTAGCTTCACTCTGATTAGTTCATTTTGCAGATCCATATCTACCGGAGGTGGTGTCGCAATCTGGAGTAGAAATACTTTGGATGAAGGTACGATCACCGTAGAAGAAATACCAATTCAATCAATCGAGAAACACATAGAAATCTGTGGAATCGTTTGGAAATCCAAACGAGAATCGACCATAATAATTAATTTATATAGGCCACCAAATGGATGTATAGCAACCTTTATGCTTACGCTCGATTGCGTACTTCACCAATATTTTAATAAATCAAAAAAACTAGTTGTTACTGGAGACTTCAACATTAACTTCACTGGAAATTCAAAAGAAAAAGTTAATTTAATAAACCTTATGTTATCGTATGGTTTGGAGGAACAAGTTAGAGAATACACCAGAATAACACCTACTTCACAAAGCTGCATTGACAATATTTTTGTAAATTTCAGTCAAACTTCGACGTCCGTTTCCGACTCGGCTATAACTGATCATAGAATCCTTGTTCTCAGCAGAGATGTAACCGTTAAAGCAGATACTTACTACTTTAAACGAAAATTTAGCCAAATGCATAAAGAACAATTTGCTCAAAGTCTAGAAGAGGAATCATGGACAAAGATATATGAGGCAGCTAATATAAACGACAAATGCACATATTTTCTTAACACGCTGCACTATCACTTTAACACATGCTTCCCTATAGTGAAAGTTCACCGAAGAGAAAAGACTTGGATAACCAATGATGTTAAAAGGGCAAGTAGGGATCTAAAAGACCTGTTTGTACTCCAGAAGAAGTACCCTTTCTTACGAGTAGTATACCTATATAAAAAAAAATGCTACGGCGTCTATTTAACTCAGCTTAAAAAACAATTCTTTAGCAAATTACTAAAGACCTCGGAGTGCAAACAGAAAACAGTCTGGAAGATTATCAACCAGCAGACAAATAAGTCTACGAGAAAAGAAGAGATCCATCTAAACCACAATGGCTCCAGCATCGACGACCCGGAGAGAATATCAACTCTTTTCAATGAATTCTTCTTACAAGCTCCGGAGTTAATAACCCAAAACATTACTCCATCAAGCATATCAAACCATCATATGTCTTTCAATAGCGAAACCATGTATCTGGAGGATTTTTCAGAGAATGAAATCACCTGGCTTATAAAAGGGAAATTAAAAAACAAATCAACATGTGGCCTAGATCTACTCCCATGCAATGTTTTTAAGCAATACGTAGATCTGTTAGCTCGTCCTATTACGCATATAGTTAACTATTCGTTCGATACGGAAGAGTTTCCAGAAATACTAAAAACCGCCAAAATCGTGCCGATCTACAAGAAAGGGGAAAAAACAATTCTAAATAACTACCGACCAATTGCGATATTATCTCTAATGTCTAAAGTGATGGAATACTGTATGCTCCATAGGCTTACTCCTTTTATAGAGAAACATCATCTGATCCCCAAGGAACAGCACGGCTTCCGTAGGGGAAAATCTACAACTACGGCGATCATAGAATTCTATTCCAAGGTTCTACAAGAAGTTGATGAAGGAAAACATCCAGTCGGGATTTTTTGTGACCTTTCTAAGGCTTTCGACTGCGTGTCTCACCAACAATTATTAAACAAAATATATACAATGGGCATACGAGGTAAATCGCATAATTGGATAAAATCATTTCTTCAAGAGAGAAGGCAATGTGTGGAAATCACTGTTATGAATAAAACATTTAAATCTGCACCGGCAAGTATAAATATTGGTGTTCCGCAAGGAAGTGTCCTTTCCCCTACACTCTTCCTTCTCTATCTAGCAGACCTACCACGTTTTATAAACAGTAATCACTGTACAATATATGCAGATGATTCTAGCTTTCTCGTATCGGAGATTTCAAGAAATCTGACTCAAATAGAAGCCAACAAACTATTAAGCAAAATAGTAAACTGGTTCTCCAGTAACAATCTGTTCCTTAATGGTAGCAAAACAGAATACGTAATTTTTCAAACTCAAAGAAGCTCCCGAGCAGATAACATTTCCATAGGAACTAATAACTTTCAATTAAATAGAGCACCGGCTACAAAGTTCCTAGGACTGCAAATCGAGGAATCCTTAACATGGAATTTGCAGATTGAGAACTTATGTAAAAGATTGCATAATAAGGCTTACTCAATCAGAAGATTATGTCGGCTATTGAATAGATCTGACATCCTTATCTATTACTTCTCTGAAGTTCAGTCAATACTATCTTACGGTATTTCAGTATGGGGAGCCTCTCCCAAAACTGAAATTCTCTTAATTGCTCAAAAAAATGTGATCCGTGCAATAATGGGTATTCCTAGAACAGTTTCATGTAGAACTCACTTTAGACAACTGGGGATCCTAACAGTCGTCAGTCTTTATATTCTGGAAGTGGCCTGCCTAATCCACAAAAACAAAGCAAACTTACAAAGAAATATGGACAAACATAACCATTATACAAGAGGACATAGAAAGTTGTATGCTCCTAAAAGCAATCTTACAATCAGTAGCAAATCTCCAACCGTCTACGGAGTCTTCATTTACAATAAGCTACCAGCGAGCATGACAGAAGAAAAATCCCATACTGTTTTTAGAAAAAAACTGAAACTATTTTTGTTGAGGGAATCAATCTATAGCCTACAGGAATTCTTCAACTTATGTTAGGAGTATATTTGTCATTTTTGTTGAAATATAATCAGTTCAATTACTGTAATTACTTCTTATTATTATTCTTTATTATTTATATATACTATTTTGTTTTTGTTTTTGATTTTCTTTCCATTTGACTTTTACACATATGTTTTCTGTACATCTATACTGTAATAAATATCTTTTGATTTGATTTGATTTTGATTACTCATTGAAATGCCCTTCAGTAGTCGAAACTCGAGTCGTGTTAAGTTTTTAAATTTAAAGAACTGTGAATAATTGTTATACAGTGTGGAAACTTTAACTGGAATAAAATTCATAACTTCCATATAGGCGATTTTTGCAAAAAATCCCGAAACACGTATTTTTTTGATTGCCCTCATATCTATGTTTAGGCTGTTTGTTTATCTGTTCCCCGGAGTGCCCAGACACCTCCGACCTTTTTGTTCAAATGGAAATGTATGTCATGTAATACCTCGTTTAAATGATCTCCTCGAAAGGAATACAACACACTATTTATTTCTTGAATATTTTCAAAACCCACGTGATAAACAAAAAGAAAACCTTTTTTATAACTTGAATACTATTTAATGCAACAAATGTTCAAAATGGACACCGTTTGTTTCTTGGCAAAGTGCATATTAAAGATAACATGCATCTCTAATGTTTTGTAACATTTCTGGTGTGACTTGCCGTATTTCATACCTAATACGTTATGGCCCTCAATGTCGTTCGGTTTTGTTACATAGATTTTACTCTTGAGATATCCTCACAAAAAAAGTCAAGGGGAGTAAGATCCGGAGATCTCGCCAGCCATTCAATGTGGCCTCTCCTTCCAATCCATCATATTCATTCATCAAATCCGGATCTAACGGATTTGGAAATAAAGTGGCTAACGCTGGCATGGTCTTGAAGAAACGTAAGATATGTTGCTCCATCAATATTATCATAGAAAAATAATGGTCCGACAATCTGATCACCTCTTATTCCAGCCCATTGACTTTTTGCGTGAACTGAGTATGAGTTTCTCGCATCCCATGAGGGTTATGGTCAGCCCAATAACGACAATTTTGACGGTTAACGTCACCATGTAAGGTAAAAGTACTTTCGTCGGAAAAAAGAATTGATGTTATTGACATTTGGTTATTGTCGCTCTGGTTATTGATCCGGGTCATCCTCTGTTAGAGTGCCTGCATCTTGTAAGGATGTAGCTTGGCTGATTTTCAGGACAGTATTTCAATGACTATTTTCGTTGTCACGGGCCAGTCGCCTAGCTGGATTCACAGGATTTTCTTGAAGAGTTAATAAAGTTAGTAAAGTTTATAAAGTTGGATTTTGCTGTATGGCTACAACCATGACATGACTCAAATTGTTGTATTGTGTCTCAATTTTGCTTATGGTACCTTGGTATTTTCGGATGCTGTTCTCGAAATAACTGAGCAACCCCAAACTTCGTCTTATGTTACCATAACCTATCATCATCAGAATCTCGATACGGAGATTTTCAATTAAATACAGCATTTTAGAAACTACTTTAACTTGTTTGTGTCTATTATTATCACCATTAACTAAGCAACGTGGTTCCAAAGCATCAAATATGCGTCAGATGAAAATACGGACAACTAAACACCGCACACTCGAAATAAGGGAGGGTATGCGTAAAACAATGCTAAACTCGTCGAGACGGGATGCATTCTCTCGCCGGCCAGAGTATAGAAATGAGGACAAGAAAAAACAATACGTAGTGTTTCGGGATTTTTTGCATAAATCGCCTATATCGTAATGAATTTTATTCCAATTACAGTTTCCACACTGTATACTATTTTTGCATATTAAGTATAGTAAAACATAGTGAATTTTTCAATTTTAAATTGTTGAAAACGTGGTTATCCAATTGTGTTTTGAGATATCGAATTTATGATTAATATTATTATTAAGTAGATAAAATTATTTTAAAGAATAATAAAAACTTTAAACAACTTAAATAACGAATATTTTATATACAAAATATTTACATTAAAATTACTTTACATACAAAGTCTTTTTTACACCCTTTTTTACAATTTGATATTATATTCTATATAAATATAACTATTTTATACTACGTAAAATACTTACTTATAAGTACTGCTGCTTACTCATGCAAGGCACAGGAATCAAATACTTGACAATAAATCTGTCTCTAAACAGTTTTAACCTCTACTAATTAGAATACAATATGGATAAATATAAATTTTAACACCTCTCGGAAATACCTCTAATTGTAAAAGGAATATTTGAAAAGTAACCAAGCAGAAAAATATTTGACAAAATATGTTTCGATTAAACCTTAAAACGTATTACTAGTTTTTGTAATGACAGAATATTTTATCTAATGCTTATTTAAACTCTCTATTATTTACTTTATTAGTTATTTCCAAACTTTATATTTAGCATTCATTTTATTAGCTATTAACTATAAATTAGTTATTAACCTATTTTAAATTTGGCCAATTCAAATTATATTTATACACACCAAAATGATCATATTAATAAGTAACTGATGATAATGATCACATTAATAAGTATGCCATTATTAGAATCGTGTGTAAAAGTATCCAAATCGTGCGTAAAAGAAGAAATTGAATGCTAGATAATTAGCATTGGCTCAATTTGATAAAGCTAATAAAAGCTAACATATGGATTAAGTAAATATTAATGACATGAACAAACTGAGAAAACCATTCAGTTTTATAAAAAGATTACTCTATTTATACATCATTAAACAGTTAAAACAGTTAGAGTTAACATTTTAATACATTCTTACTTTCCCATTTAAATACCTCAAATTGCATTTTTTAACATGTATTACTAGGATCCCTATAATTCATCAGACTATTTATGATTCCCTAACACAGTCGGTAGTTACTTATTATAAATTTAATTGCATTAAGATAAAATGAAGCTTGTTACAAAACGTTGACGCAACTAATTTGTGTGTAATTTATGTTAGTAATTTTGAAAGATTTAGGAAATATTCTAAATTTGCTTAAAAGAGATAAGCATCATACATACAAAATTACACAATTTCTATGATTCTTTTTTATGTAATATACTAGTCCAGTCGTCTTAGTTCAAAAAAGGGGTCAATCTCGGAATCTATCGGAAGAAGCTGAATTTTTGTATAGACCTTTATTTTAGCATTACAAATATTGTCCCAAAAGTCACATATGCCAACATGTGAGCGTCCTTAAATATTCAAGGTCAAAGGTTACAAAAATCAGTTTTTTAAAAATACCTCCTTTTCTCTGTACCCTATTGTATTTGCACTTAATATAGAAGTTGTACAGAATAAAATTCTCTACAAATTTCATGTAAAACATTTTTTTATAGGTCGAACTATTTTTGAGATAGAGGACGCAAAGTGTGGAGCGCTCGGCCATATGTACCTTAGCGCAAGGTAAATACAGAAATTGGGATTCAGCTCCGCATTATTCGCTCCGAGCGCAACAGAACTAGCGCCCAAAAAGTAATTCACGACTTTCTCTACTCGAGCGCCGAAATTTCATCAATTCTTGCACGCGATATTGAACGCAAAAAGCTAGCGAAATATAATTTGCATTTCTGCAATCAGCAGCAAAAATACTTTCATAAACATTTTTTAATTTTGCTGTGACTCAAAAAATAACGATTTTGACAAAATCGATTTTCTCGCATTTCGTTGTTTCCGCGGTCTAGACTCCCCGTGTCGATGGTATTTCTTAACTGATAGCCTTCTAGGGAATATTAAATACGTTTTCCGACTAATTTTGGGATGCTGAATCGATTGGTGGTCTCTGTGGTGAGCCGTTCAAAAGTTATGACAGTGTGAAATCAGTCGGAAATGCGAGATGGTGTACAGCGAAAACATATATAAAACTTTTTGATTTTTCACTTTAGAGCAAAATAAACTGGAAAACCGTTTTCAGCACTTCGATTTCCTTCGTGTAACAAAAAAAAAATCACGAAAAAAATTTTCAAAAAAAATTTCGACAAAATTTTCCATCATTTCGTTCGAAAAATACATGGTTTTTCGTTTTTTTTCGGTTTTTTCGAAAACGGTAAAGAGCAGCGAAATCATTTTGGGCACACAGAAACTACACGACAAGACGAACAAGTCGATATGTAAATTGTATGAAAAGATTTAACAATTCGTCGATAAATTTCAAACTGAAATTTACCCGATTCTCGATTTGCTAAGCAGATATCTCGAAAACGGAAGCAGATAATTAAAAACGGATTGCGGCATTGTTCCAAGAAGGTCATTTTCCTATGGATACACTACGTCTTTCGGCGTGAAATTCACGACTTTCCGAGTTCTCCACTAGAGCGCCGAAATTTCATAAAAATTTCTTCAATTTTTGCAGGCGAAAGTGAACCGAAAGAGCTAGCGAAATAAAATTTAAACAACATCTGTAATCAGCAGCAAAAATTCTTTCAGAAACGTTTCTAAATTTTGCTGTGACTCAAAAAATAACGATTTTGAAAAAATCGATTTTCTCGCATTTCGTCGTTTTCGCGGTCTAGACTTCCCGCGTCGATCGTATTTCTTAACTGAAAGCTTCCCAGGGAATATTATATACGTTCTCCGACTAATTTTGGGACGCTAAATCGACTGGTGAAGACTATAAGTCTCTGTGGTGAGCGGTTCAAAAGTTATGACAGCGTCAAATCAGTAGGAAATGTGTTAATGTGTACAGCGAAAAAATATATAAAATTTGTTTATTTGTAAATTTAGAGCGAAATAAACTGGAAAACCGTCTTCAGCACTTCGATTTCCTTCGTGTAACCAAAAAAAATCACGAAAAGATTTGGAAAAAAAAATTCGACAAAAATCTTCCATCATTTCGTTCGAAAAATACATGCTTTTTCAGTTTTTTTTTATTTTGTCGAAAACGGTAAAGAGAAGCGAAATCATTTTGGGCACAGAGAAACTACACCACAAGAGGAACAAGTCGATGTGTAAATTGTCCGGAAATATTCAATAATTCGTCGATAAATTTCAAACTGAAATTTACCCGATTCTCGATTTGCTAAGTAGATATCTCGGAAACGGCTGCAGATAATTAAAAACGGATTGCGGCATCGTTTTCAGAAGGTCATTTTCCTATAGGTGCACGAAGATTGTCCGTGGGAAATTCACGACTTTCCGAGATCTCCACTAGAGCACTGAAATTTCATACAAATTTCTTCAATTTTTGCAGGCGAAAGTGAGCCGAAAGAGCTAGCGAAATATACTTTCAATATCTGTAATCAGCAGCAAAAATTCTTTCAGAAACGTTTTTAAATTTTGCTGTGACTCAAAAAATAAAGATTTTGAAAAGATCGATTTTCTCGCATTTCGTCGTTTCCGCGGTCTAGACTTCCCGAGTCAATGGTATTTCTTAACTGAAAGCTTCCCAGGGAATATTATATACGTTCTCCGACTAATTTTGGGACGCTGAATCGATTGGTGGAGACTAGAAGCCTCTGTGGTGAGCGGTTCAAAAGTTATGACAGCGTAAAATCAGTAGAAAATGTGTGATTGTGTACAGCGAAAAAAAAAATAGTTTATTTGTAACTTTAGAGCGAAATAAACTGGTAAACCGTTTTCAGCACTTCGATTTCCCTCGTGTAACCAAAAAACAATAACGAAAAAAATTTGCAATAAAATTTTCGACAAAAATTTTCCATCATTTCGTTGGAAAAATACATGTTTTTTTCGTTTTTTTTCGATTTTTTCGAAAACGGTAAAGAGTAGCGAAATCATTTTATGCACACAGAAACTACACGACAAGACGAACAAGTCGATGTTTAAATTGTTCGGAAATATTCAATAATTCGTCGATAAATTTCAAACTGAAATTTACCCGAATCTCGATTTGCTAAGTAGATATCTCGGAAACGGTTGCAGATAATTAAAAACGGATTGCGACATCGTTTTCAGACGGTTATTTTTCTATGGATCCACTAAGATTGTCCGCAGGAAATTCACGACTTTTCGAGATCTCCACTAGAGCGCCGAAATTTCACAAAAATTTCTTCAATTTTTGCAGGCGAAAGTGAACCGAAAGAGCTAGCGAAATATAATTTGCATATCTGTAATCAGCAGCAAAAATGCTTTCAGAAACGTTTTTAGATTTTGCTGTGACTCAAAAAATAACGATTTTGAAAAAATCGATTTTCTCGCATTTCGTCTTTTCCGCGGTGTAGACTTCCCGAGTCGATGGTATTTCTTAACTGGAAGCTTTTTTGGGAATATTATATACGTTCTCCGACCAATTTTTGAACGCTGAATCGTTTGGTGAAAACTAGAAGTCTCTGTGGTGAGCGGTTCAGAAGTTATGACAGTACGAAATTTGTTGGTTACAACTTTCATAATAAATGCAAATACGGCGGAGGAGGCACAGAAAGCGAGATCAGAAAAACTGATTTTCGCGACCTTTGACCTTGAATTAGATATTCAAGGTCAAAGGTCGCAAAAATCAGTTCGCTCAGGACGCTCACATCGTCATCAGGGCGCTCACATGTTGGCATATGTGATTTTTGAGACAACATTTGTAATGCTAAGATGAAGGTCTATACAAAAATTCAGCTTGTTCTGTTAGATTCCGAGGTGATATGCCTAGATGACTGAACTATACTCCTTAAAAAACTGACGTAATATATTTTCTTAATACTAAATGATATGTTTGATCAAAATGAAAAAGAAAATAAATTTTATGTATCGATCGGAAAGAAGGAGCGAATGTTATTAACTCGATGTCATTTATTCCTCTTCGCTGATCCTTTCAGATATTCAGCAACGGTATTGTGTCGATTTGCAAACGCCAAATCTGCAGGTGTAGAATCCTCTGCATTTTTCAAAGAAGGATCAGCTCCTGCTGCAATTAGTTGTTTGCAAACTGGTAAACATCCTACTAGAGCAGCAGCATGTAACGCGCTCTCTCCATTCTAAAAACCATACAATTTCTTAATAAAACAAATGCATTATACTCGGGCCGGCGAGAGAATGCAGCTGTACTGCGCCGAGGTATGTGGGGCGAGGGACGCGCAGGTTAGTTTGAGTTAAGTTTAAGTCTTTCAAAAGATAGGCGTCCACAGTTTCGCATCGTACTATCGGACGCATCGCATCAAACGAATCGTAGTACTCTTTCTGTAGAAAGTAATACAAGTGCGTCCACTGTTCCGCATCGTACGGATCGCATGAATCTACCCGTCGGCAATGCAGATGCCGATGCTCCGAGGGGCAACTTTTCCGATGCGTGCCGATGACATCATACGGAATATGGTATTTGCTGGTAGTTGCGTCGGCAAATCCGATCGCTGCTGATACTGTGGACGCATTGTAAAAAAATAATTTGTTTGATGCGAAGCGTTCGATACGTACGATGCGAAAATGTGGACGCCTACCTAAACACGGGCAACTGAACACCGCGCGCTCGGAATAATGTGGGGGTATGCGCAGAACAATGTTAAACTCGTCGAGACGAGATGCATTCTCTCGCGGGTCCCAATATAGATTTGTTTATCAAAAATTCAAAAACTGCACATACTGGTAAAAGTCCTAACGACGGTCCGTATTTTAAAAGTTCACCAACTACGGCTGAATGTCCTTTATGTGATGCTTTGAAGAGAGGCGTTGCACCATCCTTAAACGACAAAATTATAAATTACATTAATTAATGAGAGTTCTTATATTTACATGTCGAGCAGCGTCCACTCTGGCACCGGCTTTTAACAGTTGTGCGACTATGTGATCGTGCCCCATTTGGGCGGCGATCCAAAGCGGAGTCGCGCCGTCCGTTCTTCTAGAATCTGCTTCAAATCCTTGTGCTAATAAATAAACCAATATCTTATAGTGTCCGTTTTGTGCCGCTATAAATAAGGGAGTTGCTTTATCCTAAAAAATAGTTCAATATACTCGCATGTCTTGTGAACAAAAATTCTTTAATGTCGACTATGCAACACTATTCCCCCTATTATGAAGGGTTATCTATTCAGTCATCTAATAGGTTCGTTGTAGACATAACCATTTTATTGTGAGAGAACAACAATAATATTATTTATGAATATGAAACTACGTGTTGAAATGCAATGCTATTAAGTTTTACAGTTACGTTACTTTTCAGTAAGCGTTGGCTCTATTAAAACGCTTCTGTTCTTTGCTTCCTCCTTATCTTCTCCTTTTATTTAGGTTTCTTTGTGCGGTAGTCCGAAACCACAATAAATCCATTTCATTTGAATACATTTGAATTTTCATTTCGCGTAACTAAATTAGAAAGGAGGAAAACGCAAACCCAACAAAGCGAAAACAAAACATAAATAAACAATTAAATGTAAATCTTAAAATTTTATTTGTTATTGTTACCTACTATTAAGGTAATTACAGACAAACATTGTATAAATTAACCAGACTTACTAGACTTAACCAGACGGACGAAACTGCACAAAAAAAGTATAGATAAAGAAGACCAGACAAATAAGGCCCGACGTAAAATACTTCAAACCGGCAATACCAAACAACACCAAACCGACAAGATAAGATTAGACAGATAAATCCAAACCGACAAGATCAGATATACATAGACCAGACATAGAAGACAAGGCAGATAAGAACAGATAGATACAAACAGACAGTGAAGAATAGAGAGTTAATATCATACAGGTAAGACAAGACAGACATAACCAGACAGACAATATTAGACAGAGAAGGCCAGACAGACAAGATTAGAAAAACAATACTAGATAGGTTAGGTTAGTTAGGTTTAGGTACAAAACCAGACAGACAAGACAAACAAAATCAGACAAACAAGACTTTTATTTGGTTTATTTTTTTATAGGGGGGGGGGGGCAAATGGCACCTTACGGTTAACCAAACAAGTGATCCCCTTGGAAATAACCGAGCACCCTGGGACTGCTATTTGCAGTCTCCCTGGGACCCATTACATCAGGGTGGTTGGTTGACCTATATCTATACTGGCTACTCCCCCTTCCGCTCTAGGAACGATTAGGGGTTCGATACATTTCACTTGCCTCCATCATTTTCTTTTTGGGATATGATTTTTCTTATAATTCCAGTTATTGTGTCCCAGTCTTTCTTGGACTGCAAGAGTAGATCCATCATATTTTTTGGGTCGAGTTGTATCCCATCTTGGACACTCGTATATAGTGTGAGTCACACTATCCACCTCACCGCAGTAGACACAGTCTGGGTCAGATGCCCTCCCGATGTAATGGAGATAATCTCTAAAGCATCCGTGACCCGTGAGTACCTGGGTTAGGTGGTATGATAATTTCTATGATCGGGATGAGTATTTTTGTCCACTGACCCTTTTCTGAACTTGACCACGCCACTTGCCATTCATCTCTGAGTTTGTTGCTGACCTCTTTCCTGGCGGTTTTGTTTTTTCCTGCCTCGTGCATGTCTTTCCTGTACATAGCTTGCAGTTCAATTGGGATGATTCCTGAGATTACGAGGACTGCGTTTCGAGATACCGTTCTATAGGCGCTGCATATACGTATATAATGGCGCTGCATATAGGGCCATTTTCCTTTGAACCGTAGCTAGTTTCGCTATTTTCACCTTATTTAGAGCTTCCGCCCAGATGGGAGCACCGTATAGCATGACAGAATGTGCAACAGTGCTTAGTAGCCTGCGCTTGCTACTTCTAGGTCCTCCTACGTTGGGCATGAGTTTCTCGAGCGCTGCTGTGAATCTCATTCCTCTCTCTCACGCCTTTTGAATATGTTCAGTAAAGCATAGACTTTTATCAATCGTGATGCCTAGATATTTTAAGCTGTGCTTCGGTTTTATGTCTACGCCCATCACTTTAAAAGAGATGTGGTCAAGTTTCCTATGGCCCGTCAGCAGAAAAGCTTCGGTCTTTTCCGGTGCTAGGTTGAGGGACCGAGTTGACAACCAAAGTAATCAGCTCAATTGCTAGATTAGCCCTGGTCATAATGCCCCTTTTTGTTTTTCTAACTATGGTGAGAGCTAGGTCGACTGCGAAACCTATAATGTCAACACCCTCGGGAAGTTTCAACTCGAGCACACCATCGTAGAGTATATTCCATAGTGTAGGGGCCATGATGGAACCTTGTGGAACACCGCTGGTGATTTTGAAGGGTCGGGAAGCGTCTTTTGCTTGTAGGATTACGCTACGGTTACACAAGTAGCTGCGCACCATCCTCAGTAGATATGGAGAAATACCTCTATCTGTCAGTTCAACAATTATGTGCTGCCAACTAGCTAAGTTAAATTCGTTCCTGATATCTAGTGTTATTAGTGCTCATATTTTACGGATTGCTTTGGTACCTTCTTTGGCACTTTTTGCTACGTTGTAGATTGTAGATATGGTGGTGACGACTTGTACTGCGACCTTTATAGATCTATTGTATCCCACCCTCCTCCTCCAAGTGTTGGTGTACTTACCCATTTAGAGCGCCTCCTCTAATCCTGACTCCTTTAGGAATCTCAGGATCTGGGTGGGATTCAAGGCCTGCAGCTCCTCTGTGTTCAAGCAGTGAGCCCCAAGGTACAGCTGTCTCTTGCGGAGTAATGCTCCTCAGTCTTTGAACAGATGTATAGGGGTTTCCTCTGCTGAGCCACAGAATCTGCATCCATCATCCTCCTCTAGGCCTAGGGCCTTGAGATGTTTCCTAAGTCTGCAGTGTCCCGTCAGGGCTCCTGTCAGAATTCTGAGCTTGTTCCTGCTTAGTTTCAGGCAAGCTTTATTTCTCTTCTGGTTGAAAGATCCCAGCATCACTTTGGATTGCCTTAGCCCTGGAAGTTCTTCCCAGGTTTTCATCCATTTCCCTCTTATTTCTTCATCTAAACTTTTGCGGATGGTGTTCACGTTCATACCGCAAAAGGGTTCCGGACCTATAACGGGGCTACTGGATCCCTTGTTTGCTAGGTGATCGGATTCTTCGTTTCCGTCTATACCAGTGTGTCCTGGTACCCAGTATAGCGTTACTTTATTATCCCTGCCAAGCTTGTTCAGCTTCCCCACACAGTCCCATACCAGTTTGGATCTGATGGTGTATGAGCTAATGGCCTTGATGGCTGCTTGGCTATCTGACAGGATAGCAATTCGTTTTTTGCGGTAATTCCTGTCGAGGTTAAACTGTGCACATCTTTCGATTGCGTGTACCTCTGCTTGGAAGATACTTGGGGATGTTCCCATGGATTCGGAGTATCTGGTACGAGGTCCAAACACTCCTGCACCAGTTCCTTCCTTTGTCTTCGAACCATCTGTATACCACTTGATGGCATTTTGCTCTATGTGGTATGCTGAGGATTCGTCGCTCCAATCGGCTTTACTACTACACATTGCTGTGTACTTTTTCTCGAAGTGGTATTTGCATACCATTTCGTCCTTTGGTATTTCCAGCCAGGGGATCTTGGCAGCGAGGCTGTTTCGGTCTCTGCTCCCGATTATTTTACCTCTGCCCATTCCTTCCTTGCTGAACCTTACGATCGCCGATCTGGCGGCGCTCTCCACCACAAAAGCAGCGGAGCAAAAGTGCAGCGGAGTCAGATCCAGCAGCAGCTCCAATGCTGCTGTCGAACACCATCGCTCCCGTGATGCAGACACACGCCAGTCTTTGAATCTTCTCAAGCTGTTTCCCATCTGGGTCTGGGGCTTTGTTATTGCGGAGGCGGCTGCTTGCTATTTTAAGTTCTTCTTCAGTAAATAGCGGGCTATTAGAGACGGGGGGTTGTTCCCAGGTTGGATTAGGGTGACTTGGAAATAGTGTTACAGCTATTTCCAGCAATCTGTCCATCGGTAGTTGTGGATTGGCATTGCGAATTCTGAGGCTTTTTGTGGCTAGACAGGCAAGACTAGACAGACAAGACAAGACGGACAAAACCAAGTAGACAAGACCAGATAGATAAGATCAGACAGACGGCCTATTTGTATGATTTTTCATATGTGCGCATATAAAAGTCAGCATTACGTCGAGCTCCACACTATGCTGGCTGTGTTTCTTAATCTGGCACAAAAAAAAACTTATAACTAAACCGGCTGTCGTGGTCTAGTCTGGTTAGTATTTTCGCATTATTGTCGAAGGTACGCCACCACTCTTTAGTCGTTTTAATTGACCTAAGCTGCTCTTGGTTATTAGGCCAGGTAAGGCCATTTTGTTTGTAGTCTAGCTCCAGAGTTTTTCTCCGTTGTGCGGTATCTGGCCACGAAAAGATAACGTATTCAGCAGTGTCATTTACACCATACTTGCATAACGGAGTTTCCCTCGTCCTAAATCTATGAAGGTACGTCCTGAAGTTACCATTGCCAGTTTTTAGTTGAACCGAGTGGTGGGACAGACTGACGTAAAAGCCTTTCCAGGCTGTGGTGAATAACCGAACAAGAAAAAAGTTTCGGAAAGAGACTGGTACAAAGATTAAAACTGTGACACATCCATTAAAATATATAACACCAAAGAAATAGTAACAAACAGTGACACTGGCCACTGGTTTTGTCTGGGTAGCACAGAAAGAAGGCTATAATAATCGCAGAAGATTTCAATGCCAAATCAATGCTCTGGAGAAGCAGAAAAAATGATAAAAGGGGGAACATTGTCGCGGAATGGATCTCGGAACTAGATTTGAGCGTAATAAACAAAGGCGGACAACCAACGTTTCAGAGGAGGGAGTCGAGTTCGATAATTAACCTTACGTGTGCTACCGTGTCTTTAGTAGGCAGGGTCAAGAAGTGGTAAGTCCTTGGAACACTCAGCAACCACTGAACGGGAAACACTCAGCGACCACAACTATATCTATTATAAAGTCCATCACAAACCGGGACGCAATCCAGCTGGAAGCAGATACTACAGGAGATGGTTAACAAAGAATATGAATGCAGAAAAAGTTGCAGATGCTTTTGCACGACAGACTAAGAACCGGCTAACTGAGCACGGGTCGCTAACCTTACCAATATATGCAAGAAATGTCTACCGTCCAAGAAGAACTCGGCAAAAAAAGGTGTACTGGTGGACCGATGAGATCAACATTACCAGAAAGATCTGTGGGCAGACCAGGCTTACATACCAGAGTTGTCAAAAGAAGGACGCAGAGACGACGGCAAGGAAAGAAACACTCAGGATAAAGTACGTAGAGTCCAGGAAAACGTTGCGGAGAATGATAAATAGCGATAAGAGCAAATGCTGGGCAAACCTCTGCACGGAAATCGATGAAAACCTCTAGGGAGCTGTTTACAAAATTGCAACTAGATAGCATAAGCTCTGGAGCTCAAACATGTACCCGCACCCTGACTTGGTAGAGGAAATTGTCCGTGCCCTATTCCCAATCCACCCGGCACGGACTTGGAGAAACCGATGTGCAGTGAAGTCTTGAAATTTACAACCGAAGAACTCGTAGTGACAAGTGATTGACTTAACAAAGGCAGAGCATCTGGGCCAGACATGATTCCTTCCGAAATCATTAAAATTGCTTGTGATATTGTACCCCAATACATTCTAAGCGTCATGAATAGGACTCTACAAGAAGGTGTTTTCCCGCAGATCTGGCAAAAGGCCAGGCTGATACTGTTAAGGAAAGGTGACAAGCCGCCCAACGAAGCAATATCGTCCAGGACCCTATACCTGATGGACAATGCAGGTAAACTACTGGAGCAGCTGCAGCTGCATTAAGAGAACTGAAGACCGGCAAAGATCTCGCTAACAACCAGTACGGTTTTAGGGAAAGGCGATCTACAATTGACGCTCTCAACAAAGTTGTAGCCATTGCAGACGCCGCAAAAAAAGGTACCAGAAGAACCAGAAGAATATGCGCTCTAATCCCGCTGGATGTGCCCAACGCGTTTAACTCGGCCTGCTGGCAAGACATTTTAGAGGAAGTCGCGCGACGCAGCTCTCAGCCATACCTGATAGCTATGATAGATAGTTAGCGATGATAGATAGTTACCTATCTTAAAGGACAATTGTCATCGAATCAGACAGCTACCGCTCTACGAAGAAGATTCATAGCGGTGTTCCACAGGGATCAGTCATGGGCCCAAGGTTGTGGAACATAGTGTACGATGGGGTTCTCAGACTCAAGATGGCAGAAGGAGTAGAGTTGGCTTCGCAGACGATCTTGCTCTGGTAGTATGCAGCAGAACCGATGATGAGCTAAAGCGGAGGACAAATGAAGCATTGCTACTAACAGACAAATGGATGGAAGGTAAACAGCTCAAGCTGGCACCTGAAAATACGGCGGCAGTCTTATAAGATTGTAGATATGGTGGTGACGACTTGTACTGGGACCTTTATAGATTTATTGTACCCGACCCTCCTCCTCCAAGCGTTGGTGTACTTACCCATTTAGAGCGCCTCCTCTAATCCAGATTCCTTTAGAAATTTCAGGATCTGGGTGGGATTCAGGGTCTGCAGCTCCTCTATGTTCAAGCAGTAAGTCCCTACGTACATCTGTTTCTTGCGGAGTAGTGCTCCGCAGTCTTTGAGCTGATGTATGGGGATTTGCTCTGCTGAGCCACATAATCTGCATCCGTCATCCTCCTCTAGGCCTAGAGCCTTGATATGTTTCCTAAGTCTGCAGTGTCCCGTCAGGACTCCTGTCAGAATTCTAAGCTTGTTCCTGCTTAATTTCAGGCAAGCTTTTCTTCTTTTCTGGTTAAAAGATCCCAGCATCACTTTGGACTGCCTTAGCCCTGGAAGTTCTTTCCAGGTTTTCATCCATTGTTCTCTTGTTTCTTCATCTAAACTTTTGTGGATGGTGTTCACACTCATGCCTCAAAAGGGTTCCGGACCTATAAAGGGACTACTGGATCCCTTGTTTGCTAGGTGATCGATATCTTCGTTTCCGTCTATACCACGGTATCCTGGTACCCAGTATAGCGTTACTTTATTGTTTTTGCCATGTCTGTTAAGCTTTCCCACACAGTCCCATGCCAGTTTGGATCAGATGGTGTATGAGCTAATGGCCTTGTCTGACAGGATAGTAATTCATTTTTTGCGATAATTTCTGTCGAGGATAAACTGTGCACATCTTTCGATTGCGTGTACCTCTGCTTGGAAGATACTTGGGAATGTTCCCATGGATTCGAAGTATTTGGTACAAGGTCCAAACACTCCTGCACTTTTGTCTTCGAACCATCTGTATACCACTTGATAGCATTTTGCTCTATGTAGAATACTGAGGATTCGTCGTTCCAATCGGCTTTACTACTACACAATGCTGTGTAGTTTTTATTAACTGGCATGATAAGAATTGTCAACGTATCTTTCAAACTTAGAGACGCTACTATCACACCAAAGTGGGCCCTAAAGTATTTAGGCGTAATAATAGATAAAAACCTGTCATTCAGGGACCATGTCAAAAAAGCTGCCGACAAAGCTCACAAAACTTTTTCTGCACTGGAGAAGCTCATGCCTAACGTAGGGGGACCTACGGCTAGTAAGAGAAAACTGCTGTGCTTGGTGGCCCACTCCGCAATGCTTTATGCGACCCCTGTATGGGCCAGGGCTATGAGCGTGAAGGCAACCAAGCACAAGTTGGCAGCGGTCCAGAGAATGCTAGCAATTAGAACTAGTAGCGCAAACTAGTAAACTAGTAAAACTATATCAAGGGCGTCCTTGGTAATAGCAGGCATTCCTCCAATTGAGTTGCTAGTACAAGAGAGGCTTAGCATCTACTCAGCTAAGCAAATCAAATCAATTGCTAATAAAAAAGAATCCAAGAGGATGGCACGGACTGAACTATTACGGGCATGGCAGAAGAAGTGGGTAGCAAGCGATAAGGGACAATGGACAAGGCTGTTAATAAAGGATGTTGAGAAATGGTTAAATCTGAAACACGGAGAACTAAACTACCATCTAACACAAGCACTCACGGTGGACACGGATGCTCTCGGGATTACCTCCACAAGATAGGCAGAGCTGCTGATGGCAGCTGCGAATACTGCGGCGAAGAGAACAGCGTGATACACACCATCTACATATGTAGTAGGTGGGACACAGAGAGAAATGCCCTACCAAAAGACCTAGAACCTATAACCACTATACTCTTCATGTTAGAATCGGAAAACAACTGGAACATAGTCCAAAACACACTATCTGAAATAATGAGTTATAAGGAGCGGGATGAGGAGAAAAGGGAGATTGCTGAAAAACTACGGCTAAACCAAAACCCAGTGGAGAGATATTTGTACATTCTGCACGGGCTGTTGTTTAAACCTGTTGGGTTTACCCAAGGCGTGTGAGGATCTCCATCCTAGCCTCTTGGTTAATTGGTAAGCATTAGCTTAACCAACACCGAAAACTTGGAGAAAAACGTTTCCGAAATCTTGTCCAACATTTTGATCATCCTGAATGCTTCCTAAGTATTCTACCAGAATGAGGAACTTCCTCTTTGTGGTAGAAAACCTAGGAAACTTCCTGGATGCTTTCTAGATTTCTTATCGCAATGAGGAACTAATTCAACACATCTTCATGGTCGTAGCTATTAAGCATCCAGGAGAATACTTTCTATGTTTTGATACTCCCTAGGTTTTCTACCAGAATGAAGAAGTAAATCATCACATCTTCAATGTGGCAAGAAACCTGGGAACTATCCAAGAGGATGCTCCCTATGTTTCGATACATTCTAGGTTTTTAACCAGAATGAAGAAGTAATTCATCACATCTTCAATGTGGTAAGAAGCCTCGGAACTATCCAAGAGGATGATTCCTATGTTTCGATACATTCTAGATTTTCAACCAGAATGAAGAAGTAATTCATCACATCTTCAATGTGGTAAGAAGCCTGGAAACTATCCAAGAGGATGCTTTCTATGTTTTAATATTTCCTAGTTTTTCTACCAGAATGAAGAAGTAATTCATCATATCTTCAATGTGGTAAGAAACCTGGGAACTATCCAAGAAGATGCTTCTTATGCTTCGATACTTCCTAGGTTTTCAACCAGAATGAAGAAGTAATTCATCACATCTTCGTTGTGTTAAGTAACCTGGAAACTATCCAAAAAGATGTTTCCTATGTTTCGATACTTCCTAGGTTTTCAACCAGAATGAAGAAGTAATTCATCACATCTTCATTGAGTTAAGAAGCCTGGGAAACATCCTGGAGGATGCTTCCTATATTTCGATACTTCCTAAGTCTTCTACCAGAATGAAGAAGCAATTCATCACATCTTCATTGTGTTAAGAAGCCTGGGAAACATCCTGGATGATGCTCCCTATATTTCGGTACTTCCTAAGTCTTCTACCAGAATGAAGAAGTAATTCATCACATCTTCAATAAGGTAAGAAACCTGGGAACTATCCAAGAAGATGCTTCCTATGTTTCGATGCTTCCTAGGTTTTCAACCAGAATGAAGAAGTAATTCATCACATCTTCATTGAGTTAAGAAGCCTGGGAAACATCCTGGAGGATGCTTCCTATATTTCGATACTTCCTAAGTCTTCTACCAGAATGAAGAAGCAATTCATCACATCTTCATTGTGTTAAGAAGCCTGGGAAACATCCTGGAGGATGCTTCCTATATTTCGATACTTCCTAAGTCTTCTACCAGAATGAAGAAGTAATTCATCACATCTTCAATAAGGTAAGAAACCTGGGAACTATCCAAGAAGATGCTTCCTATGTTTCGATGCTTCCTAGGTTTTCAACCAGAATGAAGAAGTAATTCATCACATCTTCATTGAGTTAAGAAGCTTCTGAAACATCCTGGCGGATGCTTCCTATGTTTCGATACTTCCTAGGTTTTCTACCAGAATGAATAAGTAATTCATCACATCTTCAATGTGGTAAGAAGCCTGGGAACTATCCAAGAGGATATTTCCTATGTTTCGATACTTCCTAGGTTTTCTACCAGAATGAAGAAGAAATTCATCACATCTTCATTGTGTTAAGAAGCCTGGGAAAAAAACCTGGAGGATGCTTCTTATGTTTCGATACTGCCTAGGTTTTCTACCACAATGAAAAACGAATTCATTACATCTTCATTGTGGTAAGAAGCCCGGGAAGCTTCCAGGAGAACTCGATTCTTCAAGCGCAGCACTTCAGCTAAAACCGACCTGTGACAGCCTGTCCGATGGAACAAACTCTTCTTTATGTGCCTCTTGAATCATATCAAAAGTCTCTGTTGCGGTTTTGCTCAGTTTCGCACAAAACTTTATTGAATAACGCTGCTCCAAATGACGCTGCATTTTCGGCTCTCTGACTGCTCGACAGGGGTCACTGACACCCACTCACGGTACTAGGGATCTACTCACTACAGCATTTCGGAGGCAACGGCCGCCGGTGCAGTCGGTTTGCTAAAACCCTTCGCTCAGGAAAAATCAGTCTTGAAACTATGTGAACGTACTCTGTACATGGCTAGAGATAGCCTAACTAACCGATACTTCCTAAGTCTTCTACCAGAATGAAGAAGTAATTCATCACATCTTCAATAAGGTAAGAAACCTGGGAACTATCCAAGAAGATGCTTCCTATGTTTCGATGCTTCCTAGGTTTTCAACCAGAATGAAGAAGTAATTCATCACATCTTCATTGAGTTAAGAAGCTTCTGAAACATCCTGGCGGATGCTTCCTATGTTTCGATACTTCCTAGGTTTTCTACCAGAATGAATAAGTAATTCATCACATCTTCAATGTGGTAAGAAGCCTGGGAACTATCCAAGAGGATATTTCCTATGTTTCGATACTTCCTAGGTTTTCTACCAGAATGAAGAAGAAATTCATCACATCTTCATTGTGTTAAGAAGCCTGGGAAAAAAACCTGGAGGATGCTTCTTATGTTTCGATACTGCCTAGGTTTTCTACCACAATGAAAAACGAATTCATTACATCTTCATTGTGGTAAGAAGCCCGGGAAGCTTCCAGGAGAACTCGATTCTTCAAGCGCAGCACTTCAGCGTAAAACCGACCTGTGACAGCCTGTCGGATGGAACAAACTCTTCTTTATGTGCCTCTTGAATCATATCAAAAGTCTCTGTTGCACTTTATTGAATAACGCTGCTCCAAATGACGCTGCATTTTCGGCTCTCTGACTGCTCGACAGGGGTCACTGAGACCCACTCACGGTACTAGGGATCTACTCACTACAGCATTTCGGAGGCAACGGCCGCCGGTGCAGTCGGTTTGCTAAAACCCTTCGCTCAGGAAAAATCAGTCTTGAAACTATGTGAACGTACTCTGTACATGGCTAGAGATAGCCTAACTAAAATTGACATGAAATATTACATATAACATAGTCACATATAACATAATCACATATAAGATGACTTATCATCATAAGTCACATATGACATAACTTTCATTGTGATATGGGAGAAGATATGTTAAATGATATAGGAAGATATTGTTAATAAACATGGTATAATTATATAGCTGTGCGAGCTGTAATTATGATAATAGATAGAATTTAAAGCAGACAATTATTGTTAAAATAATACAGTAAAAGTAAAAGCAATTAAATATGAGAATTAACATGGGTATTGCCTCTGAGAATAGAAAACCACTTAAGAAGTTTTGCAATTTCATAACTATATACTAACGCTACACATCATATCTAAATATAATGATGATAATTAAGAATTTGCGTTATCTACAAAAAATATATTTCTTGATGCATAAAATATAAATTACAATTAGTTAGAGCAATTAAAAATAAATTTAGTTTCAACTAAACTTTGTCGTACATATTTTTCTTGAAGTGGTCATGCTAATTAAACAATGCACTCGTTGTTTAGGCTTTATAAAAGGAATAATAAATTTGGAATAATCACTTGTTTAAAAGAGAATTAGTTAGAAGTAGAGAAGTAGAAGAATCAGTATAATATATTATTGCACAACAGCAAATTAATTATTTTTAATTAAAACAGTTAAGAACTCTTGGTACTTACGTACTAACGCTACCACAGCTACAGATTTGAACAAAATGGATGGTTAGATTAGGTTACAACGGAGCAGATAAATCTAGACCACATATCGCGCGGTAGCGCAACCTTTCGTTGCGGTGGCGTTAATACGTAAGTACCGCATTCTTAATTAAATTTATAACAATGCTTAATTAAATTTATATAGTTTTTTAAATCACTAAAGTTTGTCAATCTAAACTGCTCACAAGTTGTTTTCTAAGATATTCTAAAAAAAAATCTCGTTTTTATTAATTTTAAAAATATATAAATTTTGAAATTAAGTTTAAATTAGTCTTCATTATATTTTTAATTGATTTTAATTAAAGTTAGCGTTGTTGGCGAGACCAATGTGTTTGTAGCGTAATAAAAGTGTGCAGTTCGTAAGATTTATATCTTTTTAGATTAAAGCGCATTGAAAACCATAAATTCTTTATAGCTTTCCATATAATTTCCTTTCCTATAAACATTAATGATCCAAAAAATATAATAACGAAATATCAATGTAGCAATAAACTTTGTTTTATATAGATTAAAAGTAAATCAGAATGTGTATCTTCTTTTACAGAAATGTTATTTTTTTCCAACTCATTGTTTTGTGAACCCCCTGACATTAGTTAGTTTATAGTACCATACTACCATATTTGTAATAGTTTATTTTAAGTTTGAGGGACTGTTGTTAACTTTTCGTTTGATATTCGTACTGACGAATTTTTCAATAGGAACGATATAATTTGTATCCCTAAATGTCATACGCTTACAGAACGATTGATTACGACGAATAAGACGAATATCCGACAGTCTTATAAAAGTAATTGTTCTTTTGTGAATACAAGTGCTTAATGAAAGTTATGGTCTACATCAGTGTTTCCCAAAGTGTGGTACGCGTACCCCAAAACGATGGGTACGAAACGATGTTAAAAAAATGTATGTGTGCCAAAGTGTATAAGGAGAAAATAGTATATTGTGCAACTAGCGCGGTAAGTTGTCAGTTGCCCACGAGAGCAAAAATGGGTTCACGAACAAAGTGAGGTTTTTTTCGCAATTGACAATGCCGCACGAGTTGCAGTTAATATTTCTTATTACTCATGCTAGGGGACGTATCTTACAAGATTGGGGTCCAGAGGCCATAAAAAAAAAACGAAGTAAAAACGAAGAATTTGATTTTTCATTTGTCTCCGGTGATGTGAATTCGTCAAAAGAACTCTCCTCAGTCTCCGGTATCACCATAGAATGTACACTCATTTTAAAACGTTTTCTTTAATTCTTATTTTGTAATGAAAAAAAAACAAATATTACTTTCACGTCACTTTTTTAATATTAAGGTTTTGATTGTGTTTATTTTATTTATTCAATTTTTTTTATGTAATTTATCGATTTTTATTGAATATTAGCGTTCGCGAAGCATACTTTGAATTGACAAACGGCCATTTGTCGCACCCAAAAAAACGGGCGCCAAAATTGTACTTTTCCACATGAGTAGTAAAAATAAAATTAATTAATACAATACAAGCAATTGATTATTTTATTAACGATAAATTGATTGCAGATTGTTTTTGAGTATATAAAGACAAGTGAAGAGACGAAGTGAACACATAAAGAATAACATTTTTCCTAAGATTTGTAATAATTTTTATGCGATTTTACCTTAAAAAGTCACGTTTAATTCCTAATTCCTAATAAAAATTTTATTTCGCTAGTGAAATAAAAGTATCCATAGCAACGCATCAAAATAATTCCCTTGTGGGCTCCGTAAAAACAACACAAAATGTTGACTACCCTGATGTTCTTTTTTGATCCCCAATCACAAAACTTATTACACATTTTTTGTGTAAATGTCTTGATTTCCGCGGGAGTAATCTTTCCGCAATTGCGTCACCATTTAGCAATTCTTAGGATGTATCCATTTATGATTAATAAAATACAAATTACTTAAACACTATACAAGATTTTGACGTACGTTATAAAAACGAAGAATTTGATTTTTCAATTGTCTCCGGTGATGCGAATTCGTCAAAAGAACTCTCCTCAGTCTCCGGTATCACCATAGAATGTACACTCATTTTAAAACGTTTTCTTTAATTCTTATTTTGTAATGAAAAAAAAACAAATATTACTTTCGCGTCACTTTTTTAATATTAAGGTTTTGATTGTGTTTATTTTATTTATTCAATTTTTTTTATGTAATTTATCGATTTTTATTGAATATTAGCGTTCGCGAAGCATACTTTGAATTGACAAACGGCCATTTGTCGCACCCAAAAAAACGGACGCCAAAATAGTACTTATCCACATGAGTAGTAAAAATAAAATTAATTAAAACAATACAAGCAATAGATTATTTTATTAAGGATAAAATGATTGCAGATTGTTTTTGAGTATATAAAGACAAGTGAAGAGACGAAGTGAACGCATAAAGAATAACATTTTTCCTAAGATTTGTAATAATTTTTATGCGATTTTACCTTAAAAAGTCACGTTTAATTCCTAATTCCTAATAAAAATTTTATTTCGCTAGTGAAATAAAAGTATCCATAGCAACGCATCAAAATAATTCCCTTGTGGGCTCCGTAAAAACAACACTAAATGTTGACTACCCTGATGTTCTTTTTTGATCCCCAATCACAAAACTTATTACACATTTTTTGTGTAAATGTCTTGATTTCCGCGGGAGTAATCTTTCCGCAATTGCGTCACCATTTAACAATTCTTAGGATGTATCCATTTATGATTAATAAAATACAAATTACTTAAACACTATACAAGATTTTGACGTACGAATTATCAATTTTATCGTTGTCATGATAACACTACAATAATGGGCGGACGACTTGATGCTTCTCTTAAAAAAATATATAATGGAATTTAACTTGTTAAATAATTAATTAATTAAAAGTTTGTATGCACTAGCGAATAAAATTAAGCTGGAACTCGCGAATTTAAATCTCGTTAAACCTTAATTTCAGCTCTTCTAATTTCTAATTCTAATTCTATTCTATTATTCTAATTTTATTCTATTCTTCTAATTTCTTAACTTCAGCTCTTATAATCTCAATTTAGTATCTCCTATTGTCAATACCGAACTGCTAGCTATAAAAATTGCCTGTCTCACTATTATTGTGTTATACATTCCTCCAGCCACTCAATTAGATGATTATGCCCAACTTTTTGAATATCTTGAATCATCTATTGACTTTTCTCGCCCTGCTTTGTTAGTCGGTGACTTCAATATACCAGAACTAACTGAGTGCATGTCCGGAGCAAGAACATTTAAGTTGTATGAGAGGCTTACACAGTTTATATCACTTCACAATTTAAAACAACAAAATACAATTGTCAACTCGAATAACAGAATTTTAGACTTGATATTGACAACAGAGCACCTGTCCACTGTAGTACATAAGCAACAAGATCCTTTAGTACCTGAGGACCTGCACCACCCCTGCCTTGACATCAGCCTAAGTTGTGATCTACGACTAATGACCCAGTTTCCAAGAAAAGAAGATCCAACCAAGTACAATTTCCGCAAAGCGAATTTCATCGAATTATACGCTTCCCTCGCCTGTGTAGACTGGTCTGCTATATTATTGATAAACGACGTGGAATCTGTTTGTTCTTATTTTTATGGTGTCCTCTACGAGTTGATGGATAAATTCGTTCCTAAACCAAGCCTATCTCCCAAGACTGCCCACTATCCAATGTGGTTTACCAACGCCACAATTGCCTTAATCAAAGAAAAAAACAGGTCCTGGAATCGTTATAAGAAAACCAAACTTACATGTCACCGTGAGACTGTGAAGAGTTTACGTCATGATATAAAACAAGCAACTCGTCGTGATTATAAGCGTTTTATTGCGTCTGCTGAGGACTCCCTGCGAACTGATCCTAATAAGTTCTGGAAATTCATCAATCAAAAGAAAAGGTCAACGAGTGTGCCGGGCTCCATGATATATGGTGATAAGCTCTTGGAGAACCAGCAAGATATTGTCGATGCGTTTGCCGACCACTTCGCAAGTGTATTTAATTGTGATAGTCACTCGCCCTGTGACAACTGTGGAGAAAAATGCTGTGCTTCTGTACATGATAGCAATATAAGTGTTAATCAACTCTCTCTCAACTCGTTCACCATCAGTGAATGTGACATCCTCAAGTCTGTTGGTAAAATCAGATCGAACAATGTATGCGGGCCTGACAACATACCCTCCTTTATTATTGTTGACTCTATTCACTGTTTGCTGGTTCCGTTATGCCACTTATTTAACCTAATGTTAAACACATCAGTCTACCCGTTAATGTTCAAAATGAGTCGTGTTATCCCTGTGTTCAAGTCCGGTGACAAAACCCAGATACGAAATTACCGTCCGATTGCTCTCTTGTGCAACTTTGCTAAACTATTTGATTGTATTGTATCTGACATTCTTTACTCCCATGTGATCACCAGATTAGCTCCAGAACAGCATGGCTTTATAAAAGGCAAGTCCGCTGCCACCAACCTGGTTGAGTTTACACAATTTGTATCAAAAGCTCTAGACGATCGTTTCCAAGTGGATGTCATATATACCGACTTATCTAAAGCTTTTGACCGTGTAAACCATTGCATTTTGTTAAACAAACTGGGTGGGTTTGGACTGTGTAATGGTTTCTTAAAGCTAATTAAGTCTCTTCTGGCTGATAGGGCACAATTTGTTGAATACGGCGGTTTCAAATCGGACGTTTACTGCACCTCCAGTGGAGTTATTCAAGGTTCCAATTTGGGGCCTCTACTTTTTATAATTTTTTACAATGATGTTGTTAGTAGTGTTGACTGTAGAGTGTTTATTTATGCTGATGATCTCAAGATAGCCAAGATCATTGGTGCCAAATCTGATTGTTTACTTCTGCAAAATAGCATAGACCAGTTGAACGCATGGTGTACGAAAAATAGTTTGGAACTTAACATTAGTAAATGCAAAAAAAACAGCTTTACAAGGAAAACTCAAACTGTCAGATTTTATTACAATATCAATGGTTACCCGCTAGTGTCATGCGATAAAATTTTAGATCTCGGTGTAACTATGGATACTAGGCTCACCTTTGTACCTCACATTACAAAGACTGTTAATAATGCATTCAAAGTGTTAGGTTTCATTTTTAGAAACACTAGAGACTTCACTAGCATCACCTCCATAAAAGCGCTATATTATGCTTTTGTGCGCTCCAAATTGGAATACTGCGCTGTTGTTTGGATGCCATGTAGTCAATTACACATCCGTTTTTTGGAAAGAGTGCAGCGGAAGTTTGCCAAATATGTTTTCTTTAAAATGCGTGGCTATTATCCTGTGACGCATGTCGATGAGGCTTGGCTCCTAGACTTGTCTGGGCTCGACTCCTTATTATGCAGGAGAGATATTATCGCTTTGATCTTTTTACAAAAAATATTAACAGGAGCAATACATTGCCCGTCAATCCTAAGCGAGATTTACATTGCCGTACCGAGAACAGAAAGTAGGAGTCACTTAACCTTTTATTTTAACATACCTAGCACATTTCACCACTTCAATTCCCCATTGATTAGGTACAATAATTTATATTCACAAAACTCGGAGTTTGATTTATTCCACGTCCAGTTCAATAAACGTGCAGTTAAGAAGCAATTAACTGCCCATTTTGCTACTCGACCTACACCTTGATATCTTAGTTAATTTCGTAATGTATTTTATGTATTTTTATTATGATCTGTCCTTTATCTTGTTACCTATATGTATTTTATGTATTTTTATTATGATTTGTCCATTATAGACAAATATTGTCTGCTGGAAAATAAACTTATTATTATTATTATTATTATTATTATTATTATTAATTTTATCCGCTTGTATAATAAATCTCAATATTTTTATCTTTGAAACCCCAATCTGGAGTCTGTATATTACGTAAAAATGACAAGTACAGTTGTTGTTTTTAATAACATAGCTCCGAAATTTTCTACTAAGGGGTACGAAGTGTTAAAAAATATTAGAAAGGGGTACACGTGATTAGAAAGTTTGGGAAACACTGGTCTACATCAACGGTTCTCAAACTGTGGTACGAGAACCACCAATGGAATGTGAAGCCTCGAAAGATAGTACACGAGAAACTAATAGAGGGTGGGCAAAATCCGATGAAATCTCAAAAGAGGTTCTTTTTGAGATGAATTTGCATCGTTAAGTGTTCGATTAAATGTTTTCCATTTTTGGAAAAGAATTAATGACATCGTCATCATGATCTTTTTATTCTCCCAGAAACATACATATTAAAAAAAAATGCTTCTTTATTAGTCACACCTTTTTCTGGTGCCTCCTACGAGGTTGGTGCCGGTGTGATCGGTGATCGATCGATAATCATGGTTTCCCCCCCGAAGGGGGAGGGCTGTTGTAGGGGATGACCCTTTTCAGCCTGGGTGTGGATGTAGATGACGATGACAGGACGACTTGATATTGTCCAGATTTGACCAGATATTGTTGTTGTGGCGTGTTGCTGTTGTGGCGTTGTTGATGTGGCGTCGTTGTTGCGTTGTTGATGCGGAGTGTTGCGCGACGTGCAGGTTGGGGGGGGGGGGGTTTCTGGTCTGCTTTTTTTTTTCTACCCCCTTGGTTGGTTGGGGCCGGTTCTTTTTTTAATTTATTTATTTATTTTATTATTATTATTACTATTTTTTTTCCATCTTGCTATTTACTTTTTTATAATATTTTTTTTTGCTTATTATTTATTTATTTATTATTGTTTTTTTGTTATTGCTTAGGTTTGGGATGTTCCTTTATTTGAAGGCAGCGGGGGCAGAGTTGAGGATGGAAGATAGCTCGGGTGGGAGTTCGGTGGTGCAATGAGATAGGAGTTTGAGGTAGGGATGGGGATCTTGCGTTTGGGGATTTTGTGACGAATCTTGACGGGGGGTTTTTGGAAGATGGAGAGAATTGAGGGTTGATTGGATATAATTTTCGAGGAAAGGCGACCTTGCAGACGGGAGAGGCGGACGTCGAATGGTACCATGTTGGAGATTTCGGGCAGGAGGGAGGATGGAAAATTGGGAGGCAGGCGGAATATGCGGCGGAGGCAGGATCTTTCGAAAGCCAGAAGTCGGCGAAGGTGGGATTCATGGCTGAGGGAAAGAGCGCAGACTTGATAGTCGAGGATTGGTCTTACGAAGGTTTAAATCGGTGATCGAGGTTTAAATTGTGATCGGTGCCGGATACGGTGCCCTCGCGGGTGGTGGCACCGGCTTTGGTCCTGGCGCTTGTTTCGTCTCACTAAAGGAACTTATCCATATATTTCAGACTGGTGCGAGGGTGATCGGTGCTGGAGCCGGTGCCTTCGCGGGCACTGGCACCGGCGCTGGTCCTGGCGATGGCTGTATTAACTTTAACGATATATTTGCTTCATGTTGATATAAAAATCAAAATTTAATCCCGAGAACCTTTTCAACTTTTCGTCAAAGTACCGAATTATTTTTTTACATAGAGAACCTACTCGAACCGAACTCGACCTACTTACTCTGCTAGCATTATTCTCTCTTCGTGGCGCTACAGTCCGATTTGGACCTGGGCCTCCTCCCACTGCCTTACACTTGTGCTCGGTATCTTGATCTTACAAAAGTGTAGGGACATTATTGCTATTGCTATTTATGTATTGTTGAGTTTGAAGATTTTTATATTATTAAATAGTAACATTTGTATCTTTTCTTCAAAGATTTTTAATCTTTCTATAAAAACATTTTTTAAATAAAGAATCCAAAAACTTTCTTAATATAATTCAATGTCAGTCGTGGTGTTTGCCAATGAAATAGTTGTTTTGAAAAAATGTTTTTTATAGAAAGATTAGTTATACTAATGATGTCAACTTTGTTGACGATATGTATACAATGATTACCTAGAAATTATAATCTTTGAAGAAAAGATACAAATGTTACTATTTAATGTTATTGCTATTAATAGAATCGTAAAAAAATTGGAAAGTTCGAATAAAGTCGAAATGCAAGAAGTGAAGCGAATATTGTAGGTGCATGAGTATTTCAGAAGATTTAAAGTAAATGTTCAAAGTGATAACGACTCATAGAGTCATATAGTTAAAACTATTAAAAATTGAAAATATAATAACATCCACTACGGGACAGCTTCACTAATTGAATCAAGGAAGGAACACGGAGAAATACGTCGGAAAATTAGACAATTTGTTGTATGCACCATATGCGATGGCATTGTTTGGTTTGTACACGATACTACAACTGTTGAATGGTCAGGTAACGAGGAATTTGAAGAAGAACTCATGAACAAATGTGAGGTTTCTCGTTTTACCCAAGGAGTGACGTTACACAAATTATACCTATCTTATGTTGCTTTATTAGTACATAAACCTCTGGCTTTTAGGCCCTGACATATTAGGTCTTGACCTTTCTCGTTACTTGCTTTGACGTAGCGAAAGGCTCACACAATGCATCTCGAGCACCGTGTGCTAAAGTGTAACAGAAGATTTCCGTGTTCCTCCCTTGATTTCATTAGTGAAGCTGTCCCATAATGGATGTTATTATATTTTCAATTAAAAGTAAATTTATCGATCCATTATCGTTCTCAAGAATTTGGACAAAATGTTCAACAACGATAAAACGGCGTATTAAAAAAAAGTTTATACCAGTAGCGTAGCGAGGGGGATCAAGGGGGTCTCTCATGCTCCAGGCACCACTTCAAATTAATTATATTATTATTTATATTATATTCTTATTACGAGTAAATTCTATATATCATATTACTACATGTGTTTCTAGAGGGGAGAGAGGTTGAGTGCCGCCATGTGCCAGTTTTCGCAAAATAACGAGACATAATTGTGCAGTTTTCTTTCAATCCCAGTTTTCCATTTTTTGTCTCTAAAACAAAGACTTGTGGCTTCGTATTCTTTCAAATTAGACTTGAACGTCTGATAAAAGTCTTGGGCATTGTTTTTCATATTCTCGAACTTCACGTAAAACATCTAAGTCTTCAGGTCTCCTGGTCGAGTTCCACTTATTCCAGGCATTTGTTCATTCGACCACCACCTCATCACAAACGTTTCCACCATCTATGCTTTCTCCTTTTAGCTGTCAGGATTGCAGTATTAGTCTTCAGGTCTCCTGGTCGAGTTCCACTTATTCCAGGCATTTGTTCTTTCGACCACCACCTCATCACAAACCTTTCCACCATCTATGCTTTCTCCTTTTAGCTGTCAGGATTGCAGTATTAGCTGCTTGTTGGATCTTGGAGGCGATGTTCGTCCAACTATGAGATTCTAATGGCAGTTGCTGGTGGTAAGTATGTATTTATTATTCAGACTTCGATACCAAGACTTTCGAAATAAAGTACATATTTACATTATTGATTATTAATTTACTTTAACGTAATCTAATGTAATGAAATCACTACCATTTATGTAAACGAATCAAAGATAAATGAGTAGCTCCCTGTTCTTGTATGAACATGTTAGTGTTTGCAGCTTGTACATGAGAGTACAAGGGTGGTTTTGGTTGTATATTTCCAGTTGAGTATGGATATGGATCCGATGCATTAGAAGAAATTGTATGTGACGGAGAATATTGTGACTCAAAAATTCATATTCGCAAAGCACATCATGAAGTTCCTTCTTTGCTTTTATTCTTAGAATCGGTGAAAGCTTTTGCAGCACGCTTCTTACGTAGTCTGAAAATAATACCAGGTCTTGATTGTCGCTATAAGTGGACATATTTTTTTTTAATTTTTAACGAGATTCTTCTCTTTTTAGGGATCCGTACCGAAAACGGAACCCTTATAGGATCACTTTGTTGTCCGTATGTCTGCCTGTCCGTCTGTCTGTCTGTCAAGACCATTTTTCTCAGGAACGCGTAGAGGTAACAAGTTGAAATTTGTATCAAATACTCGGGTCTGCGGTCTCTTTCAGCTGTGAAAAAATCAAACTTGTAAGTCAACGCGATCAAAAGATATGACCGTTTATGTCGCATATTTTGCGATTTCACAAGGGAATCAAAACCTATAGGGTACTTCCCGTTGACCTAGAATCATGAAATTTGGCAAGTAGCGGTGTCTTACAGCACATGTAAAGGGACTAATCTGAAAACCGTAAATATGTAGTTTAATTACAAGAAAAATGCGAATTTACTATTAGAAACTTAGATAGGTAGAGATACACTAATGTGTTGCGTGGTATTGTCAGGCACCAGAAGCATATGGGTTGCATACAGTTAGGTCCTCCTAAAGACACCTTACTTACAAGTTTGTAGGGACCCTCGGTGCGCGAGTCACAACTAGCACTTGGCCGGTTTTTTTTTTAAGGTAATCCAGTATGTCCAATATTTTTTGCCTTTTATTAGATTTCGGAAACTTTGTACTAGATATCTGTGAACTTGAAAATAATGTTCTGTTAATGCCGTTCTAATGTGCCGTTAGTGGAGTGGTATTAGTTCTTCCTTAATGTTCTCTGACTGTTGTTCATTCTATAAAGAAGTAGATTCATCGAGTTGATCAGACTTAGCTATCCTGCGTAGTGTAATCATCATTTTTTATATTGTTTACCGTTAACCGTTCCTTAGATGCTGACTCTAAGAACAATAACAAATTATCGTATTTTTTAAACTTAGACCTTGGATTTTTAGGTGCTGCTGATCCAGTTCCAGATTTATTTCTACGTGTCTGACGGAAATAAGTGTCTTTTATATTTTTCCAACGCTTTTTGCAACCTAAATGACCTAAAAACTGTATACTTTTTTTAAAATAACTGAACATTATACAAACTTTTTTCAGTTTTCAGGTCATTGTGACTGAGGAGAGCTACGCATCGTTTGCCAATAGAATATCGGCATGTTATATTTACCAAATAATACGACAAGTTCTTAAACTGCTAAAGCAAAAACTAATGCCAACAGCAATGCCATCACCAAACAAAAATGATTTCAAACGAATTGAAAAAGATTTTTGGGATGGAATGTGATTTTGGAAAAATGGATTATGCCAAACTGTGTTTAAAGTATTGATGGGAAGCTCGTTCGCATTAAAGCAACAGAACATAGCGGTAACCTTTATTTTGGGTTGATAATGTTTGCTATGATGGATGCTAACTACACATTTCTGGCTCTTGATGCTGACTCGTATGGCAAGGAAAGTGATAGGAACATATTTAGAAAGTCGGTCATTGGAAAAAAATACCAAGCAACAATTTCAATTTGTCTGACGCAAAAACTTGCTTAACATTCGTGTAGGGCACGAATGTTAAATTGCCTCACTTTTTGTTAGGAGACGAGGCTTTTGCTTTAAACACATACGTGGTCTGTTAGAAAAGTATCCGACCTTATTTTTTAATGTGAAAACTTGATGGTTTTGAATCAAGCGCGCTTGCATACGCCGACCTTGAACCTTCGTGCGCATGCGTGAGTTTTTTCCCGCCCGTAGATAGCGTCAGTTGCTGTCGAGCAGTGTTCGAGTGACGTAGTGTGTAGTGCTCTCGTCGGTTTTTCAATGCAAGTAAAATGACGGAACGACTGGAGCAGCGCTACTGCATCAAATTTTGCCAGAAACTGGGCGACCACCAGATGGAAAGCATTCGGAAGATTCAGACGATTCAGAAGCATCACACAGATTAAGGAGTGGTACAACCGGTTTAAAGACGGTCGCACATCGGTGGAAATCGAGCCACGCTCTGGTCGACCATCAACATGCAGAAATGACCATGTCATTTCCAAAGTGAACGCTGTGGTGATGCGGGTCCGTCGTGTGACTATCCGAGAAATTGCGACTGGAGTTGTGGTCGTCAGGAAATTGGCGATTCCATCACGACAATGCTTCTTCGCACTTGGTTCACAATTTTTTGGCCAAAAACCAGACACCCTCTGGTTCGGTTCTACTTACTCTCCTGATATGCCCCTGCGACTTCTGGCTATTCCCCAAAGTCAAGAAGGAACATTGAAAGGAACGCGATTTCAGACAAGAGAGGACATTATGGCTGCAACGACAGCCGAATTAAAGTCGATTCCGAAAGAGGCTTTTTCGGAATGCTTTCAACAATGGCGGCACCGCTGATAGAAGTGTGTGGAGTCCCAAGGAGACTACTTTGAGGGCTGATTAGGTTTCCAACGCTTCAGGTATGCCAGTTTTTTTTACCGGCTAAAGGTCGGATACTTTTCAAACAGACCACGTGAAATATGAAACCCTGTTCGATAAGAACAAAGCTTGATCGCCAAATGGAGATATTTAATAGACCTTTTCATAATTAAATATTTTTATGCTCATGCATCAATTTCCGCCATGTTTTGGAGCACTGTTTGACGTATAATCAGTGAAAATAACAAAATGTGCCCGAAACTTTCTTATTCCCGCCTTTAAACAAGACGGACGCGCATGCGCTTAACTGACCCTAAAAAGGTCTATTATAGACAATGTCGCGCACATCGTGTAGTAGAAAATGCATTTGGATTGTTTTATGCATTTTACATTGGATAGTCAAGTTTTTAGGGAGTATTTGCACTCCAATTGCGATAGCGCCAGACACTTGCACTGATGTAGTACTTGTAGCATGCTGTTTTCAAAATCTTTTACGTGTTCCGTACCTGAAGGATACTATTCATCCGTACTATGTACACAACGCACTAGAAAACCCCACCAAGAACATGATTGATCTGGCAGGTACTAGGGGATTTTCATATGATGCTGTACATGTGCGAAATGAACTCAAAGCTTATTTCAGCTGAGAAATCGGTCAAGTATCTTGGCAAGAAAATCATCTCTTTCTTCACTATATAACCCTTCTGCAGGGTGTGGTGACATCAATTTGCTACGCTCGCAATGACTCTTCGCTAGCGCTGTATCTTGGGCAGATCTCATTACTTCCTCCATCCCTTGTCCTGTCAGGGTTTTTGTCCGGTCTATCTATCGTGTCGGCGATCTTCCTCTTGGGCGGCAGCCTTGGGCTTTGCCTTCTACTATGAGTCGCTCAATTTTGTCAAACCTCCTTGCCACATGACCCAGGTATCCCAAATACCGTAGGTTTATTGTCTGGTATAGTCTGGTCTTTATACCGAGTTGTTGAATAATAGAGTCGCTTTTGCGGTGGGCTACGTATTTGCAGCATTTTTCTATAGCACCACATTTCTAACGCTTCTATTCTGCGTTGGTCTGAGGTCCGAATAGTCCACGTTTCGCAGGAGTAAGTTGCAATGGAGAAGACCAGACTATGTATCAGCCGAAGTTTTGTGTTTTTGGTAATGGCTTGATCTTTCCAAATTTTCACCAGTTTTGCCATAGACGTTCTGGCAATCGCTATTCGTTTGCGGATTTCTTCCTCCGATCCACCTTTGTTGGTAACTACTGATCCTAGATAATCAAATCTTTCCACCACTGCAAATCCAGCCACGGTGTCGTCTTGTGGCAGGTTTTCATTTTGTCTGTCTATTATCATGATCTTTGTTTTGAGAAAATCATGTATAATATGAATTAAAGAAAATATAACTGATTAAAATTCAGTCAACGCTTCTAGTTAATATTGTAGCAATTTCATTCCAACCTTTCTTCTTTTTTTGTTGGTTTCTGTAGTCCTCTTCACTTAAATCATTTATCATGGCATTTTGAGACACTAAATTTATTAGTGTCTCATCTTCCTTCTTCGTAAATATAACACTGTTGGCCATTTCCAATATGTCATAAACAATTTATAACGTCAAAACTTAATTGGGTTCGTAGCGGCCGTGCGACAGAATATTGTGCGCGAGCGATCGGTCGCTATGGCTCATTGTCAGTGCAGTTGCGACACTGTCGCCATGTCAGTGTCGCTGCGCTCGAATGGCGCCTCATACGTTTCCATAGTACATAATACTATCGCTGCGTTAGTGATGCCAGAGTCGTTTTGCTCGGAAATCTACTTTAACTCTTTCACTGCCATGACAATTTTAAGGAATAACACACAGCGCCAATATTTATAAAAATGTCGGTAGTTATAGAAGCGGAAAATAACGCTCCTCTATAAACCTTTGCTCCTCCATAACTCGGCGTCGCGGCGCCCGGCGGTGGCACCGGTTATACTGCCATAGGTTCAATCTAAAGAACTGAGTCGAAAAATCACGAGTCCGCCGCGGCACGTTGAACGCGAGTCCGCCCTGCACATTTATGGAGATATTTCCGGATCGGGCGGCCCGACGGAAGTGCCCATCGGTTTTCTATATTCTCGCATCAAATTTTCGCTGATGACCGTCGAACGTCGAAATTTCCGACCAAAGAAGCGGTTGCGGATTTTTTTCGGCATTTCGGACGCACCTGGTGAAGGGAGCGACTCAGGAAGCCGCGAGTGGTACCGAAATACGCGTTTCGGCAGGCGGAATCGCAAAAGTCGGTTTCGGCCGCGCTGTGAGGGGGGTAAATGTTATAAAATCGTAAAAAAAAGAGTTATATTTTCCAAAGTCGGCAGCTCAACGGGGCGGCTCGGATCGCGAATCCATAAATGCAAAAGAGGCGCGGTTGTCCGTACCGAATCGAACGCGTGCAGTTTCGAGTCGCTGCGCCCAGAAACGGCGAAACTGCAGGGGTCAGACTGACCGCACCTTCCAGCAAAGGCATAAGTTTCAAATTGTGGCGGGCGACTTCGTGGTCGCAGCGACGCAACTCCGATACCAAAATGCGCGACTCGGCGGGGTCCACGTGCCGGTCAACTTGGAATTTCATAAACGTTTTCATTTCAAACATCCTGGTGCACCAAATCGACATTCAAGTTCTTCTCTGTGCAGATTAACAGTTATAAGTGGGCGTCGCGACGTGATTCCGCGACGTCCAATTATGGGTGCGGAAAGCCAAAAGACCATTCTACAATCCACTGAAAAATCCAGAACATTCACCGGGGGGGTGTAAGAATATGGACGTTTTGCTTTCGTCATTCGTTTCTTGCAATACGGCGAGTTTCGACAGTTGCAAACGAAGTAGCGCGATGCCGCTTGTATTAGAAGATAAAGCGTTCAATTCTCTGCGGGAATCGCGCGAAACCGTTCCCGCAGAGCTTATGTCGGCGAATTTTCAGGAGTTTTCCTGGAAGTCCAAAAAACGTCGTTTTTATGGCGTCGCGACGCCATGCATCTTCAGTTCAATCGGGATTAAACTCGAAAACAAACTATCGGGTTCTAGGTCCAATCAAACGGCGCCGGTCCCGTACCGATACGTCAGTTGCTTCGGACGTTCTAGGTACCAGAGCAAAACGCCTCTCGTTTTTTCACTTTTTGCGCACTTTTCTCTTTAAATTGCTGCAGATTCGCAAAAAGTCGCCACTGCTTAACGAATCCAACCGGCGAACTGGAGCCCTATAAATAAGTGTAGGGCGTCCGTGGAAGTGATTGCAACATCGGCAAAAAAAAAGTTGCATTTTCTCTTGCACTAGGTGGACGAGAAGGCGCAGGACGGCGAGCGAGGCCTCTAAAAACGTGGCACGACGGCAGCTAAAGCGTCCGGGAAGGAAATCCGACGCAAAATGCGCCTCTTGGGTAAAAAATTCGTGATTTTGGGTTTCATTTTGCGTCCGAACCTGGGGGGTTGAGTCGCGAAAATGGCACCGCTCGACCGGGCTCTCAGTTATACACCAGAGATATGTACAATCCCGTTTGGCGCTGCCGCCTCGGCTTCCATCGTTCCGTTTCCGCAAAAACCTAGATTTTCAAGGGAGGTTGGCCCTCTGGATGGGGGCGGCAGGACAGAGGACTTAACCTGGGGATGCGCAACGTGCAGACGGACATTCGCAGATAAAGCATCTGCAGACGGACGGACATCCGCAGTTAAAGAAAATCTGCCGCCCCCGGCGGCATAAAAAAGCCGAAATTGACCTTTTCATAAAACCCAGGTGGTGCGGTCTCCGCATGAGAAAATCGGGAAACGCCACACGTCAGTCGTCTTAGAATTGATAGAAATTTGCAATTCCGTAATGACCTGGCGATTCAGGCCGAACGCTTCCCCATACGGACCCCAAAAGATACTGTATTAGAAAAATTACCACTTTTACGGAGGTCACGAAGATGCCCGGGGAAAATGAAATTCACGAAAAAATTCCGGTAGAAAACTTCGATACGCGTCCTCCGACAGCACTCTCGTCGCTGCGCGACTGTTGTCGGCGACGTTATTCATATTTTTCTGCGAATCCGGGTCCTCCGACTAAAACGCCGCCGGCGCCGGCGGTGCATTAGATTCTTGTAGCCAAAGAATAGACGAAAGATCCCACGCACGGCGATTTTCGATAACGCTTCCGGATCGCGTCATTTAAGCGTCCAAAAATGACGATTTTTTGCAAGAAAATTTGAGTTTTTCGAACGTCTCAAAAATTTTAAGTAAAAATATCGAAAAGCGAGGTGAGAGTCGGATGGACGACGACGTTCCGGAAACACCGGCGCCGGAACCACGTCCGTGCGACGAAAACTGTCCGAGTTGTGTGTGAAAAAGTGACAAACCTGGAAAAATTCCCCCATCCGTCCCCGGAGACGGCAGGTCGGTGAAATTAGTTTTAAAAAATACCCGATTCTTTTGCAAATCGGTTGCGGGAGATTTCCAATCGTTACGTAATGTTTAAATATGTTTTAAAAAATTTACAAAAAATCGAAAAATTATTTCTGTTATGTTTCACAAATGAGTTTGTGAAATTTACACCTAGTGTCCGTAATTTATTTCTGTTATAATGTTTTACCTACTACCTACAGCTGAAACTTTAAATTTTATTGATGCATATTCCATATTGCTACTAATGTCAAAAAAATGACTACAAATACCACATGAGACACATTTGCTGACATAACTTGTTTGAATGAATCATATTGGTTTATACGGTTTATACGTAAGTAAAGAAAGAATAAATATAAAGAAAGAATAATTCACGTTAGCTAGTATTGGTCCCCATAGAAGACCCGCTAGTACATAGTTCACAGATAGATTTATTTTTTTAGGCACAACATTTTTTCTTTTTTATGCACACCTATGTATACCTATGTACACATATTATATAATAAAAGTGTGAAGATTATTAAATTTACTCGTAATTAAGCATTTTGCACTTAAACAGTAAAATAAAAAATATTTCTTAGTTTTGAATAAATCGATACAAGTTACATAAATATTGTTGGCTTACTTTCATGTGAGTATTTATTTTGGCCCCTCGTGCGACAAGTTCTTTAACGATGTCCATATGTCCACATTGACATGCGACGAACAACGGACTTCCTCCGTCCTAAAACAAATATCCAGGTTAACGGAACGACGGATAGAACATGGAAGGCGACTGAGAATTATTCATTATGTAGTTTTTTGCTGTTGTATCAGATTTAATAAAATTATAATGAAAAGAGAAAAACAACTGTTTCTGCCAACTCAATCTCGGTCATCTAATAAAACTGCATTTATAACATTCTTAGATATTTCTATGAGAAATTATTTTGTAAACTATAAGTTAACATTAAACAATAAATATTAATAAAAAGGTATTTATAAAATGTATTTGGCGTAAGAAGAACTGTGAATATTTAAACTGGGTTAGTACTAAATATATTATCGTTAATATTAATTAAAAAAACATAATCACAATTAATAGTACCAAGCCTATTGAATAATATAATTAATCTAGCATTTAATAATAAGATGCGCTAGTGTAAATGTGTTTCTGTATAAATGAGATACTTACAACACTTGAGGAATCTACTGGTGCATTATTATCTAAAAGAATTTGTACGATTTCAAAAAATCCGCATTGTGCGGCGAAGAATAGGGCTGTCGTGCCGGTCTGCAAGAAAATTATTTTCATTATATAACAAGTTAAAATTAGTTTCTTTAGTGGGCAAGAATGAGTAGTATAAGACGGCGATAATGAGTAGCAATTAACATTTAACTTACGACTCGGCACGCTGCAGGATCTGCTCCTTGTTCTAATAATTCCTTCACGCATTCCAATTGGCCGTTCGCCGATGCTAATATTAATGGCGTTGTTCCCTCCTGGAAATTGTAATTATTTCGCTTAAAATTTATTCATCCAATATTCGATTAGAAGTATACAAAACTCAACATACAATAAATGGATGAAGTTCTACAATAAATAGCTGGATAAATACAAAATAAATTTATCAATGCAAAATTCGGTTACTTCGTACAAAATAAATTACTTAATCCAAAAAAAGGTTAATTCATACAAAATAAAATGTAATCATACAATAATTGTTTTTTTCGTACAAACTATGATTTTTCCTTACAATCATCGATTAAATCGTTAACATATTCGTAAGTGCAAAATGCTTAATTATGAGTAAATTTAATAATATTCACACTTTTATTATATAATATGTGTACATAGGTATACATAGGTGTGCATAAAAAAGAAAAAACTGTTTACCTTATTGATTAGTGGATTAGTTCGGAAATAAATTATGTATCAGGGTTAACACTGTAAAATTACTAAAGGCCAAATATGACAATAAATACCTGTGAATTATAATAATTGTAAAATCATTCGTTTTCCGTTTCTATCGGAATTCTATCTCACATTCTTAAGCAAGGCGACATAAAGAAGAAAGCTTCATGCTTAAACAGTCGTCAGTTGCTTTGTATTTTTGGAACGAAGTTCCTTTAGGGAGGTATCGATATGAGTGATTCGGTAGAAAACTTTATACGCCCCGTTGGTTTATTTCCCTTTCTCACAGTGTATATTTATATATAGCGCGCTCTCTCTTTCTTCTTCTTTCGAATACGCCTACTTTGGACCACGCTTGTTCAACTGTTTGGGGCTTTGATCTATGCCCAGTATTGTCGCATCTTCTGCCGGTGTAACTCCTTTCTCTCTTCTGTACAGGGGGCACCTTTTCTTCGAGGTTTTTCCTGAAATCCACGGACTTCTTTCAGGGTTTTTCCTGAAATCCACAGACTTCCTTTAGGGTGCGTCCCACAGACTGTTTTGGAGATCTGTTATTTACAGTTCTTTAATATCCTTCTCGGTTTCTGTCAACTAAGTTGTACGAACCTTCTTGTTTTGCCAGAAGATTAGGTTAGGTTAGGTTTCCGGTTTGGAGGCAATCTTGCAACGTGGCCATAGAAAGCTATCCTTCTTTTCCTTGCACAGTCACAGAACCTTTCAATATGTTCGTAGAGCTCAGAGTTATGTCACCTTCAGAATTCCCAATCTTCCTTTACCGGGCCTAGGATCTTCCTGATAATTCTCCTCTCTCTGATTTCTCTACCAGACCTCTACGGTTCAAGGAAAGACACTCCATGGCATACAGTGCTTCTGGTCGTAAGATTGATGTGTTTGCGCTCTTTCTTTCGATATACGCCGCATTAGTTAGAAAAAAAATTTGAAGGTCGTTGTTTGTAAAATTTGTTTATTGTGAAGAAATAATTGTATTTTGTATAAAAAAATATTGTTTGTAAAGAGCAATCAAATTTTGGATGGATCAACCTTTTTTTTTAGAGTTAAACCTTTTTTGGGTGAATTGATTTTATTTTGTACAAATCCATAAATTATTGTACTAAACCATTATTATTTCTAAGAATCAATCGATTATTGATTGGGTGTTTATATTTTATTTTGGACGAAGTAACCTTTTTTTAAATGAAGTAATCGTTTTTTATATGATAAACCGTGAGATAAAACGCTTTTAAATAATAAACCGAAATTTGTATTTTTCCAGCTATTTTTTGTAAAAAAGCATCTATTTATTGTACGCAAAATATCCAAGCCATTTTAAAACGATATCTTAACATTGATGAACTAAAAATCATTTACTATGGAAAGTTTCGTAGCCATTTACGCTTCGGCATTGTGTTCTGGGGCAGAGTAAGGACGAAATCAAAATTGAAAAATCAGCTCTACGAGTTGTTTATCCAGGGGTAAATTTAAAACGCCAAATATCCTAACAACGATCGGTATATACGTATACGAACCATTATTGTTTCTATTTAAAAATAAGAAATTTCCTGACATGCATCAATCTTACAACACAAATGACACACGCAATAGATATCTTAATTGTTTTCTACCTTGTCACTAATTAGCCATGTCGGTAAATGTCATCAATATTAAAAGTCTATAAGTTAAATTATATAATGCACTACCAAATAATGTTACATTTATTAACATAACCAATATTTTCAAGAAATAAATTTTCAAGAAAGAAAGTTTTAAGAACATCGAGCCATACGCACGATTGTAGTATTACAGAGGAGTACAATCCTTTCAAAGATGAAATGACGTATTTCATTGAGCATACTAAATATTACTATTATGTAACTCAATGTCAAAATAAATCAAAATGTGATGGTTTGTATATGTAATGTAGAGGGCAACTTGTTGAGGTCAGAGGTCGTACTGGCTGACGCAGGCCGGAATTTTTTTTTCACTCGCGAAAATAAATTCTAGGCTTCTTTTAAAACGAGCAACGAATTTTGCGGAACAACAGTGAAGGATCAGCTTTCAGAATGGAAATATTTTTGTAAAAAAATATTTACTTTTATTTATTTACTTTATTATATTAATAAACTTAAAAAAAAAAACAATTAACGTCCAAAAATAGAAAAATAAACCTGTTAATGTTGAAACAGTAACTTTAATAATCCTCAATGCGTTTGTGAAAATTGTTTATTTTTTAATAAACGTTTCATATGAATATCAATCTTAGTAGAAGCAACGCAAAGAGGTTTCCAAGTTTATATCAGTGATGCGAGACCTATGCTTAGATTTCGTAAAGGCCATTCTTGAGAAAATTGTTCACATCTATAAGTATTTCCAAATAATGCAATAATTTTCTTTTCATTATTAATTAACTGAGGAAATTCTTCTGGATTTAAAGATTTGTAAAAGTCATCCTTTGCTACTTCCATAAATTTCAATTTCAGATCACATTTTGCTTGAACTTCCAGTAACTCCATTTGATATCCTTGCGGAACAAGATTAATATCAGGAATAGAAAACGGCAATACGAAAATATCAAAAAATATCTGCTTGGAAAAAAAATCTTGGAATCTCTTTTCAAATTCATCGTACTGATTTTGTAAAATGGTGATGAATTGTTTTTCATCATGTGTTTCTAGGAATAAATTGCCAAACGTTGGAAAGTTAGTGAAATTATTATCGCATAAAATTTATTCATCCAATATTCGGTTAGAAGTATACAAAACTCAACATACAATAAATGGATGAAGTTCTACAATAAATAGCTGGATAAATACAAAAATAAATTAATCAATCCAAAATTCAGTTACTTCGTACAAAATAAATTACTTCATCCAAAAAAAGGTTAATTTATCCAAAATAAAATGTAATCACCCAATAATTGATTTTTTCTTACAAACTAAGATTTTTCCTTACAATAATCGATTGAATCGTTCAACATATTCGAAATTCACCCAAAAGAGGTTTTTTATTTTACTTAATAAGTGCAAAATGTAAATTTACGAGTGTATTTAATAATCTTCACAATTTTATTCTATGCATAAAATTCTATGCAATTCTATGCATATAGTGCTTCTTATATATAGTGCATCTATCACGTCTTCTTCTTCTTGTTTCCAATAGCCCTACTTTGGACCACGCTTGTTCAACTATTGGGCTTTGATCTTTGTCCCGTATTGTCGCATCTTCTGCCGGTGTAGCTTCTTTCTCTCTTCTTTCCAGAGGGTACCTTTCCTTCGGTTTTTTTTTTCTGAAATCCACGGACTTCCTTCAGTGTTTTTCCTGAAATCCACGGACTTCCTCCAGGATGCATCTCACAGAAGACTGTCTATTTTGGAGATCTGTTATTCCCACTTCTTTTATATCCTTCTCGGTTTCTGTCAACCAAGTGGTACGAACCTTCTTGTTTTACGAGAATGTGAACAGAGACTGTTGGTTAGTCGGTTTGGAGTCAATCTTGCAACGTGGCCATAGAAAGCTACCCTTCTTTTCCTTGCACAGTCAGAGAGTCTCTCAATATGTTCGTAGAGCTCAGAGTTATGTCGTCTTCGGAATTCCCCATCATCCTTTACCTGGAATGCCTAGGATCTTCCTGATGATTCTCCTCTCTCTGATTTCCAATTTCTCTACCAGACCTTTTCGGTTCAAGGAAAGACACTCCGTGGCATACAGTGCTTCTGGTCGTAAGACTGATGTGTTTGCGCTCTCGCTTTCGTTACACGCCGCGTTAGTTAGCAATAAAATTTGAAGGAATCAAGTCCTTGTGTGTAAAATTCGTTTATTGTGAAGATATAATTGTATTTTGTATAAAAAAAATTGTTTGTAACGAGCAATCAAATTTTGGATGGATCAACCTTTTTTGTACAGTTAAACCTTTTTTTGGGTGAATTGATTTTATTTTGTACAAATTTATCAATTATTGTACTAAACCATTATTATTTGTAAGATTCAATCGATCATTGGGCGTTTATATTTTATTTTGGACGAAGTAACCTTTTTTGGATGAAGTAATCGTTTTTTGTATGAATAAACCGAATTTTGTATTTTTGCAACTATTTTTTTGTAAAAAAACATCTATTTATTGTACGCAAAAAATCCAAGCCTAATTATTTCTATGAAGTGGTTAAATACATTGTAAACGTGCGTGCATAGAAATCGGCCCACTGTAAACTTTTGACTTTAACTATTTTTTTTTTTGGAAAAAATATTTATGAGAAGAAATAAAGAAATATGACGTTTGAAAGACAATTTAATATACTTTAATATAAGTTTAAATTTATTTCGGTTTCTTGTGTTTCAATTCAACATAGAGAAATCAAGTCATTAAATAAATTAACTTTTTTCATTATTAGAAGAAATATTATTGACAATAATCTAAATTAAGACTTAATTTTTAATAATGGGTAGGCCACCCTCTTGCCCTAATATCATCTTTTCTACGATTACGGCATTGATCTAAACAAGTTCGCTATTGTTTCGTGTGGGATGTTAAGCTACTCTCCTTCCACTGCAACAATATGCTCTGAGATCGAGGTTGGCGCACGAAGCCTAGTTCTAATTCTTTGTTTAAGCTCATCCCATAAATGTTCTATCGAATTTAGGTCAGAACTGCATGCTGGCCACTCCATAAACCGAAAACCGATTTCTGTAATGTAATCTTGCCCGATTCTTGCGGTGTGCGGCTTCCCACTGTCCACTATCCATAAAGATATATTCTTCTCCAATGTACCACGTAAGGTACCACATGAACTGCTAAAATCTCCTCGATGTACCGTTAAACCTCCTCTCCCGTGACCACGGGCGCCCCTGATGATGAATGCAGGAACCGACTTTATAAGCAGTCCGCTATTGAATGCAGGATTCTGCAAATCGCTCGCTTGGTCTCCGGTACACTTTTCTTCTTCGGTCGCTACAATAGAGGTATGTCTTGGTCTCATCTGAGAACAGGACATACCTCATTGCTCCAACCTCCTATTTAAATGATCCCTTGTAACACGCAGACGTGCTTGACGGTGAGCTGGGTAAGGTTTTACGTCCAACTGTCCACTGACCAATAGCCAATTGGCCGTAACAACCGGAAAACAAAAACGAACGTATTTATGTAGTGGTTATAACAAGAATAAAAAACTTGTGAAAGATTGTAGTTATTGACTTTGCAATTGAGATTTGCACATTATTCCTTTTTAAGGCTTCGTTCTTATCAACAACGAACCCTTATAGTTTCGATATGTCCGTTCGTCCGTAATTTGGCCCAGCGATACTAAATACGTTCGATTTGAATACGTTCGTTCCGATTGTAACGCCTATAAGTGATAAGAATTCTTGATAATTTGAAACTCATATTAAAGTATATTAAATTGTTTTCAAACGGCATATTTCTTTATTTCATCTCACAAATAGTTTCTAAAAAAATAGTAAAAATAGTTTAGAGTCAAAGTTTTACAATGGGCCGGTTTCCATGCACGCAGTTGTATATTTGGTTTTTAAATTGCAAATTATATTATATAATATATTGTAACTTGGATGGCTGGGTCCAACTTCTAGCATTGAAAAGCCGAACAAAATATTTTCGTGTTTACAAATTTCAAAGTTCGTATACATGAACGACTTTATATGAACAATATCTATTATTTTTTAAGTATTTTATCAATACAATTATTTTTTTATATGAATATTCGAAAATAGTATTCCTAATTATTTCTATAAGTAAGAAATAGAAAAAACTCGTTTGTTAAAAATTGTAATAATAATGTAAATATAATTGTAAAAATAATTGTAAATGTCGTTTTTTAACACCACTCTCGTTATCAACAACTTTTTGCCATTTAGTTGCTTGCTCTGGACTTACTCTCTCTCTCTCTCTCTTCAGTCCATAACCCTTCTGCAGGGTGTGGTGACATCAATTTGCTACGCTCGCAATGACTCTTCTACAGCGCTCTCTATCTTGGGCAGATCTCATTACTTCCTGCATCCCTTGTCCCGTCAGGGTTTTTGTTCGGTCTACTCATCGTGTCGGCGATCTTCCTCTTGGGCGGCGGCCTTGGACTTTGCCATCTACCATGAGTCGTTTAATATTGTCGAACCTCCTTGCCACATGACCCAGGTATCTCAAATAACGTTGGTTTATTGTCTGATATAGTCTGGTCTTTATACCGAGTTGTTGAATAATCGTCAACAACTCGGTTGCCGAGTAATCCTAATCGTCAACCGAGTCGCTTGTACCGCACAGTGCGGTGGGCTATCGCAGGTGTAAGTTGCAATGGAGAATACCAGGCTATGTATCAGCCGAAGATTTGTGTTTCTGGTAATGGCTCGATCTTTCCAAATTTTCACCAGTTCTGCCATAGACGTTCTGGAAATCGCTATTCGTTTGCGGATTTCTTCCTCGACCCACCTTTGTTGGTGACTATTGATCCTAGATAATCAAATCTTTCCACCAATGCAAATCCAGCCACGGTGTCGCCTTATGGCAGTTTTTCATTTTGTCTGTCTATTATCATGATCTTTGTTTTAGCTCTATTAATCTCCAGTCCATATGAGCTACTCTCTTCTGTGAGTCATGAATCCTCCGAAGCCAGAATCACAGTATCATCTACATATCTCAAATTCGGTATCCGTTTGCCTCCAACAGGGATCCCTCCGTTCCAATCTTCTAGTACAAGGCTCCCCACAAAACCGGGGCGGTCCTGCTAATTGGGCGAAGAAAGCTGCGTGAACTGACCGTGCGAATGGGGACAGTTGACGTACTGGCTCGGATATTTGTAAAATATCTTGGGGTACGGCTTCAGCGAAATCTCAGGGTATTCGAACAGGTCAACTGGGTGGTTAACAAGGCTACAGTGTGTGTGAGAGCCCTTGAACGGCTGATGCCCAACATAGGTGGGCCGTGGGCCTCCAAGAGGAGGGTTATGAATACAACCATGCCCTCCATTCTCCTGTATGGCGTGCCGGCATGGATGAATCCCATCAGGATTGAATGCTACAGAGCGAGAGTGATTGAGTGCAAAGGTGTATGCTGCTGCGTGTGTGCAGTGCATACAGGACTGTTTCTAGTCACGCCGTGGCGGTCGTTGCTGGAGTCATCCCGTTAGTCCTTCTGGTGCATGAAAAGGTGGGAGTTTGGGAAGGTAATGACCCTAGAACTGAAAGGGAAAAAACAATAAGTCTATGGAAAGAGCTATTTTAGGGGTCGAAAAAGAGAGCCTGGATCAGGCAACTGATTCCGACAATCGATGAATAGGTCAACCTTGGGCACGGAGGTGAATTTTCACCTCACCCAGGAGCTTAAGGGGTATGGATGCTTTGGATCTTACCTGGTACGCATTGGAAAACTGGTTGAGGCGCACTGTAGGTATTGTGGAGCGACTGAGGACAAAACGGAGCATACCAGCCTTGAGCGTACGAGATGGGTGAGAATGGGGAGCGCAGCAGAATGTAAGGTGGGATAGAATGTAAATAAGGACAGTATGGTGAGAATCATGCTCCGCAGAGAGTATGGATGGGGCGTGCTGACTGGCACAATTGGATATATAATGAAGAGAAAGGAGAAGGACAAAAGGGATGAGCGTGAGGCGGGATGAGGGGTACACGCGTTGCCGCCGTGCCCCCCCCCCTCTGTGAGGGGGCACAACCAATAACGGCTCGCCCGTTACAACGAGTGAATGCGGATGAATGCTTTGGAAATGAAAGGGGGAGGAAGGTGATAAAATTATGGCAAATTTTGGATACCATCACGTTTTCTCTGATTTAGCTGTGGAGTCTGAATGGTGGGGTTTTTTTTAGTGGATCATTACGTGTGATAATGAGCTCGGGTCGGGTGGTGTCGGTTTGCAGATTTTCACATCAAGCGCGTGCAAAAAAAGTCTTGTCTGTCTAGTATTGTCTGTCTAGTCTCGTCTGTCTAACTGATGGAACACGCAGAAGGACCACTTGTGGGGTGTCGCAGGGATCTGTCCTAGGTCCGACATTGTGGCTAGTCTTTCATGACAAAGTACTAAGAACGGATACAGTAATGGGTGTTAGGTTAATAGCTTAGGCAGACGATCTTGCCATTGTGGTAACATCTGGGACACCACAGATCCTGGAGCAACGTATAAGACTTGCCATAAACAAAGTCGGCATGACATTGAAGGAAATGGGTACATAGACAAAGATGTAAGAATAACAACACATATTAAGTGGACATGCGAGAAGGCTAATGTTGGCTTTGACACCTGATGGCTCTGGCAAAAATCATGCCAAATATTGGAGCGCCGAGAACAAGTAGACGTATAATTCTTGTTCAAGTCATCTCTTCAATACACCTAGATATGGAGCTCCTATATGGACGCAAGTCCTACGCCACAAGAGATATGAGGGAATGCTGGAGAGCAAAATTAAAAAGATGGCTATACTTGCAACAGCGGCCTACAGGATCACCTCAACCATGGCCTTACTTGTCATAGGCATATAGCAGGCATGCCGCCTAAAAAGTTACAAGTCAGCCAGAAACGGCAGCCAGAGTAGTTTGTCTAGTCTTGTATGTCTAGACTTGTCTGTCTAGTCTTGTCTGTCTAGTCTTGTCTGTCTAGTCTTGTCGGTTTAGTCTTGTCTGTCTAGTCTTGTCTGTCTAGTCTCGTCTGCCTAGTCTTGTCTGTCTAGTCTTGGCTGTCGTGTCTGTCTAGTCTTGTATGTCTAGTCTGCCTAGTCTTCACTCCACAATGCTCTACGCAGCCCCAATTTGGGCAAAGGCTTTGAGAAAACAAGTGGTTCGACAAAACTTGGTAACCGTTCAAAGGAAAATGGCGCTAAGAGTATGCTGTGCTAACCGGACTGTCTCTAGGGATGCTGCCCTAGTGTTGGCCGGCATACCACCCATAGAATTAGTGGCAGAAGAGAGGGTAGAAGTCTAGAATGGCAGATCAAACGGCGATGGCACACAGGCCGACAAAAAGGCTCTAGCAAAGGCCCGAATATACCAGGCCTGGCAAAACCAGTTGAGCCTATCCACTAAGGATACTGGACATAATCCTAATCCCTGATGTGGAGCGTTGGGCAACTAGAAAACACGGCGAAAGAAATTTTTTCGTCACCCAAGCTTTTAGTGGACACGGCTGTTTCAGGAACTTTCTCCATAGCATCGGTAGGGCCACAGATTGCCTGCCTCTGTATTTACTGTGGACTCACAGACAGCGCGGCGCATACCGTTTTTGAGTGTAACAGGTGGATACCTGAAAGGGATAAATGGAAGGATAAGACTGGACAAACACTTAACCCATCAACTATGGTTGAACAAATGATCTCGTCGGAGGACTTATGGGCAGATACATCAAGCATGATCCAAGACATCATAACAATAAAAATGCTAGACGAGCGCACAGGAAAAGAAGCCGAAAAGATAAAAACTGTTAGTACCTGAACCCCTAATCACTGTAAGTGAAGGGGAGATGTAAGGGAAACACTATGCAGCAACATCTTGAAAGTTATGCGAAAAGCGGTCCCAAGATGCTTGTGATATTCCGGAGGGTCCATTTGCTAAGTTAACCGTAAGATGCTTACTACGACCCCAACAAAAAAAAAAACAAAGTCTGTCTAGTTTGTCTGGTCTGTCAGGTCTGTCTGGTCTGTCCGGTCTGTCTGGTCTGTCTGGCCTGTCTGATCTGTCTGATCTGTCTGGTCTGTCTGGTCTGTCTGGTCTGTCTGATCTGTCTGATCTGTCTGGTCTGTCTGATCTGCCTGATCTGTCTGATCTGTCTGGTCTGTCTGGTCTGTCTGATCTGTCTGGTCTGTCTGATCTGTCTGATCTGTCTGATCTGTCTGGTCTGTCTGCTCTCTCTGGTCTGTCTGGTCTGTCTGGTCTGTCTGGTCTGTCTGATCTGTCTGATCTGTCTGGTCTGTCTGGTCTGTCTGGTCTGTCTGATCTGTCTGATCTGTCTGATCTGTCTGATCTGTCTGATCTGTCTGATCTGTCTGATCTGTCTGATCTGTCTGGTCTGTCTGGTCTGTCTGGTCTGTCTGCTCTCTATGGTCTGTGTGGTCTGTCTGGTCTGTCTGATCTGTCTGATCTGTCTGATCTGTCTGGTCTGTCTGCTCTCTCTGGTCTGTCTGGTCTGTCTGGTTTGTCTGGTTTGTCTGGTTTGTCTGGTCTGTCTGGTCTGTCTGGTCTGTCTGGTCTGTCTGGTCAGTCTGGTCTGTCTGGTCTGTCTATTCTGTCCGGTCTGTCCGGTCTGTCTGGTCTGTCTGGTATGTCGGGTCTGTCTGGTCTGTCTGGTCTGTCTGGTCTGTCTGGTCTGTCTGGTCTGTCTGGTCTGTCTGGTCTGTCTGGTCTGTCTGGTCCGTCTGGTCTGTCTGGTCTGTCTGGTATGTCTGGTCTGTCTGGTCTGTCTGGTCTGTCTGGTCTGTCTGGTCTGCCTGGTCTGTCTGGTCTGTCTGGTCTGTCTGGTCTGTCTGGTCTGTCTGGTCTGTCTGGTCTGTCTGGTCTGTCTGGTCTGTCTGGTCTGCCTGGTCTGTCTGGTCTGTCTGGTCTCTCTGGTCTGTCTGGTCTGTCTGGTCTGTCTGGTCTGTCTCGTCTGTCTGATCTGTCTAGTCTGTCTAGTCTTGCCTGCCTAGTCTTGTCTGACTAGTCTTGTCTTTCTAGTCTTGTCTGTCTAGTATTGTCAGTCTAGTCTTGTCTGCCTAGTCTTGTCAATCTAGTCTTGTCCATCTTAATTAGAAACGTATAGAATTAATAAGGCAACAATAAATTATGTCACTTTGTACGTCATTTAGTTCGTCATTTCTGAAAAGTGTCTATGCGAGTTTCATGTTGTTTCAAGTTATTTCGATTTAATGACACATAGAAACAAGGTTTTAAATTTTATGACATTGATTTAGAACTGTCAAATACATAACAATGTCGCTTTGTATGTCATTTAATCTGTCATTTCTAAGTAGTATTCATGCTAGGTCTCTTGCGCCTCTTTTTAATGTTTAAAATTGTTTCTGTGTAATAACCTATGGAAATGACATAGCAAATTACATGACAATGAATTAGAACTATCAAATGCATAACAATCTCTAATTATGTTATTTATCACTTGGTATGTTATTTATATGTCATTTAGTCCATCATTTCTAAGTAGCATTTATGTTATTTTTTATGTTTAAAATGGTTTACGTATAATAACCCACGGAAATTACATAGCAATGTAAATGACAATGAATTAGAACTGTCAAATGCATAACAATATCGCTTGGTATGTCATTTATAGCCATTTAGTCCGTCATTTCTAAGTAGCATTTATGTTTAAAATTCTTTATGTGTAATAACCCATGGAAATGACATAGCAAATTACGTTTGGAACATTGACACGTTTTGGACAATGAATTAGAGCTCCCGAATGCATAACAATGTCGCTTGGTATGTTATTAATATGTCATTTAGTCCGTCAGTTCTAAGTAGCAATTATGTTATTTTATATGCTTGAAATTGTTTCTGTGTAATAACCCGTGGAAATGACATAGCAAATTACATGACAATGAATTAGAACTGTCAAATGCATAACAATGTCGCATGGTATGTCATTTAGATGTCATTTAGTCAATCATTTCTAAGTAGCATTTATGTTATTTTTTATGTTTAATCTCGTTTTTGTGTAATAACCCATGGACATGAGATAACAAGTTGTATGGCAATGAATTAGAACTGTCAAATGCATAACAATGTTGCTTGGTATGTCATTTATATGTCATTTACTCCGTCATTTCTAAATAGTATTTATGTTATCTCCCATGTTTAAACTTGTTTCCATGTAATATCCCATGGAAATGACATAACAAATAACATGACGATGAATTAGAACTGTTAAATAGATTACACTTGACACGAAGGAATGAAGGTGGGCAGCTGCTGCTGCTGGGGTAGCGGTTTCTGCGACTTATCCAGGGAGAGGTTCTCGGGCGCGTCGATTGTGTTGTCCCCCCCCCCCCTATGCAAATTACATACATACTGCATGTCATTTACATGTCATTTCTAAGTAATATCTGTGTGATTTTTGTTCCCTTTTTACTAATAATTTTTGTTTTGTTTTCTAGTCGGATGCACGAAACGTGGACGACTGCACCTTCAAACAGGAGGAGTCCGACTCGTCCGATCAGGACGACGTCAAGCGGCCGCGTCGCTTCCTGTCGGTCCCGGCACCCATCGGTGGTCGACAAACTCGCCGACAAACTCGCCCGATCCCCACCTCGACCTTGAGGACGACAACACGACCGACGCGCTCGAGAATCTCTCCCTCTAGAAGTTGCATAAGCCGCCGCACCAGCAGCAGCAGCCACCCGACTTCATGCCCTCATGTCAAGACTAGGACGGATCGTTAAAAATCAATTGGTTTTTATGCAAAATATCTGGAGGTGGCATTTTCATCCACATTTTCAAATTTTTTGCCACTTAAAAAATCTTGTAGCGAAGGGAATTAATGGAAATCCAACGGCGCAATATAGGGCGAGTATATTACCATCTGAGGAGTGATCCAATAGAACCACGTCAGGCTTGTTCGCCGTTAGCTGCCTGACGGTGGAGAAGTTCCAATAGATTCGGCACCCTTCGCTCTCCACAACGGACTCAATATCGTTCGGGACATAGGGCAGAACAGGTGACCGGTGTATCGCATAATGATGTTTTAAATGAATGTATAACACTCTCAACGCCGCATTGTGGCCGATGTTACCGGATACACCGGACAAGCCGCCAATATATGCATCGCTGTTTCAGGGGCCCTGTGAGCCCAACAGCAAACATTCGGCACCTCCATACCCATCATGCGGCTGCGATAGACCAAGGTGTTAAGTACACCATCTTGAGCAGCACAAATGAATCCCTCAGTCTCAGACTTCAGTCACACTTGATCTCAGAAAGGCAAATGTATGCCTTTTGGATAAGCTAAGGCTTTGATTGTTCTTGAAGAAAATACTGTTATGGCTTCTCATGAGCATATTATCTTGCTCGGAGATTCTGACGTGGGGTGAGGCAATAACTCCCACCCCAATCCATTAATTTTTTCCAGGGTTCTTTTTGCGCAGTGCGGTCTTGCATTATCGTGTAGCAGAATAACGCCTTTCTGTTGACAATCGCTGGCCACTTTTCTATTAAAGATTGATTCACTTGATTCAGTTTTTCACAGTAAAGATCTGCATTCGAATTTTGTCCAGGTTTCAGCATTTAGAAATGAACGAACCCGCGAATACGTTTTCGCACATCCGCGAATACTCCAAACACATTATGCAGGACCCAAATACCCGCCCTGCTTAGTTTCTCAATCTACTGCAAATGTTCTTGGATGGTCGAGCAAGGTTGGTTAAGTGTTTGACAACTCATCGATTGTCTTACACGGATTTGCTTCCACTTCCGCCCTAATATATCATTGTCTATAGTTGTTGACTTCCTGATCGATACGAGTCGGATAGATCAAAATTATCGGATTTGAACTTAGAAAACCACCTTTCGCACCTACGAATGTATGATGCGTTTGGGTAAACATCGCAAATATTTTTGGTAGAAACTGTTGCATTACTGCCCTTGTGAAACTCATAAGCATACAATGCCGAATAGGTACCTCTTCTGGTATCTGTGCTGCCATTTCACCATAAAGAGCAACAAAATTTAAATTTCAGTATTTAAGAGTAATCAGTCATTAGTAGCGAAAGATGATGCGTTCTATTCCTACCTCCCGCACCTTATGGGAAATTACACGTAAATCTAGTACCAGGCACCTTATGGGGAAATCCTATACAAAATAGTACAGTACGCGGCCGAGCGTGTATGTGTAGATGGCGCAGTAATTAGCGAGCGCGGCGGATAACGGGAAAATTCGAAATTGATTCAAATGGTTAATTTTTGGCATAAGGTGCTTGGTACTAGATTTACATGTAATTTCCCATAAGGTGCGGGAGGTGGGAATAGAACGCATCATCTTTCCCTACTGACATTACTTTCCGATCCTCCTAATAGTTTTATTTACGAGTAAACGGCATGCGAAGAAACGACATTAATTTCCGGTCCTCCTAATAATTCTATTTTGGAGTAATCGACATGCGAAGAAACCACAATACTTAACGGTCCTCCTAATACTTTTATTTGCGAGTAATCGACATGTGAAGAAACCACATTACTTTCCGGTCCTTCTAATACTTTTATTTTCGAGTAATCGACATGCGAAGAAACGAGATTACTTAAGGCCTTAGGCCACCTTAGAATTTTCGAAAAATTAATTATTTTTTTTAATTCCAAATGGTCCCCTAGGACCTCAAAAATGATGTCCCAGAAGATTATGGCCGGGAAAAACCTTTAGGTACTCGGTTTTCGAATTTTACTACAAGGTCATCTGGTCCGCAGCGAGCTCCTTTTGTGAGCGCTAGGGGGAAGGTACGTTAGGGGACTAGAGCAGGTATACGGCAGATGTTATTGAAAATATTTATTTCCTGACTAGTCTAGACGAGTTTATGCTTGTCGAACGTCTCCTTTAGTTAGTTGGGCACAGCCAAGCATTTGAGAAGGACGCTAGTCGACGAACACTTGTTTTCCTCGATATTTCTGTGAACTTCCATTTCTTTTTCCCTGTATAATTATTAAGTTTTTACAATGAGTGATAAAGTAGTGTACAGTGCGAAGAAAGGAATAAAAACGTCGTTTTGCAATGGAAAGAGACCAAAAATATCTCGAAGAAGACCATTGAATCGCCATGAGCTAGAAGCACCAGACGACTTGAATGCCAGTACATCGGCAAAAAAACTAAAGCAATCGGAATATTTATATGATATTGAAGTGGATCCAGCGTTTGCAAACGCTGTCGTTTGTAAGATATGCCAATCGGAATTGAAATTTACTGAAAGCAGTAAGCGTGGTTTGGGATTCAAACTAGTAGTGTCCTGTGAGAATTGTGAAAAGACTGAGATACCGAGTTGTCCACTTGTTGAGAAAGGCTACGAAATCAACCGTAGAATCATAATTGCCATGCGATTGCTTGGAGTTGGTTGGCACGGAATAAGAAAATTCTGTGCATTAATGGAATTACCTCGGCCTACCTTTCACTCATTCTACGATAAGATTGTCAAAAATGAACTCTGCAACCAATCTAGTTTGCAAGAACAGTATGATGAGAGCTGCGGAAGAAGAGAAAACCGTATCTATTGAAAATGGAGAAAATGGAATTGTAGTATCAGGCGATGGCTCGTGGAGAAAACGTGGATTTACGTCTTTGTATGGGATAACGACTCTTATTGGCTATAACGGTGGAAAAATCGTTGATTGTGTAGTGAAATCAAAAAACTGTAAGGCGTGTGAATATTGGGCTAAAAAAAAAGATACCGAAGAATATGTGCAGTGGGCAAAAAATCATGCAGAAGAATACGCTGTGAATCACGATGGATCGCCAGGAAAAATGGAAGTCGATTCAGTTGTTGAGATGTTTCGCCGCTCTGAAACTTTGCACCAGCTCAAATATACTCACTACATTGGTGACGGTGATTCTAAGACTTTCAAAGGCATTACAGATGCTAAGCCGTATGAGGATTTCACAGTACTCAAGAAAGAGTACATAGATCACGTGCAAAAGCGAGTGGGCACCCGACTACGTAATTTGAAAAAGAAGACAAAAGGTCTCGGTGGAAGGGGCAAATTGACTGGGAAACTTATAGACGAGCTATCTATTTATTATGGATTAGCGATTCGTAGAAACAGTGATTCAGTTAAGAACATGAGAAGCAGTATATAGGCTACACTGGATCACAAATTATCTACTGATGATAAACCGCAGCACGACAAATGTCCTATATGGAGAGGATTCATGGTGCTCATGGCAACGCGCTAAAGCTACAAATACTTTGGCTGAGTACGAACATAAGCCAGCTCTTGCAATTGAAGTCTATGAAGCTATCAAACCAATCTATGAAGCACTGACAAGTGAAGATCTTCTAACTCAGTGCATCGGTGGTTACACACAAAACAATAATGAAAGCTTCAATTCCACTGTGTGGGCATTGGCCCCGAAATCCATTTTGAGTGGTAAAACAATCTTGGATGTAGCCACGGATATTGCAGTTTGTGTGTTCAATGACGGGTTTGTTTCAATTTTGCACATAATCAAAGCAATGAACTTGGAAATCGGCCCGAACAGCTACGAAATGTGTCTGGAGATTGACAAACAGCGCATAAAGCTTGCAGAAAGATCGCTGTCCGACCGGGTAAAAGAGGCAAGAATCGCTTCAAGATCAAGCAGAAAAGAAATGCAAGAGCAGGAAGATAATCTGGAAGGCCAATTGTATGGTGCAGGCATCGCAGATTAATTTTTTTTATATTGCGTAGTTATTTGTTATTAACAATTATCTGACAATTTTTCAGGCAAGTTTTTCACTTTTCACTTTAGAAGGGCGCCATTTCGTCAAAAATCAATATATCGCAAAAATCCTACGTACTTCTATAGCAATTACTATATATAATTTAAAAATTACAGGAGCTGTTAGTCCGGCCGTGGACCCCGAAAAAAAAGACGTCGTCGCAAAAACGCTGCACAGCCGCCATTTTGTAATAAATCGCTTCAAAAAAATTATTGTAAGCAGTCACTGATATAGATAATAAAATCACGTTTCTGTTATCTCGAGTTATTTTGTAGTTTTTCAGAAAAAAAATCCCCAAAAAGCCTATTTTTTTCAGCCTCTAGGGTAGCCTAAGGCCTTAACGGTCCTCCTCCTAATACTTTTATTTACGATTAATCGACAAGCGAAGAAAGGACATTACTTTCCGGTCCTCCTAATACTTTTATAAAAACTTTTATAAGAAGTTACTGAACATGGGTTTAAATTGGTCAAATTATTTATAATTGTTTAGAACGACAGACGCTAGTAAATAGGCTAGACAGACAAAACTAGATAGACAAGTCTAGACAGTTACAACTAGTGACTCATAATTACACATTTTTGAACATACAATACTAAAGAGACAAAACTAGTTATACACGAGTAGCCTGAATAGACGAGATAAACATGCAAAACTAGGTTTAAAAACTTAAATTAATTTAGCTGTAACAATCTCTTCCTGTATTTAATAACACCGTCAAGATAAATAATGACGCCATCAAGATAAATCTTAAAATCTTTATTTGATATTTCTAACGTATTTTATTATAACTACATGTTAACCACCTATTTATTTCTCTTAACTTTATTTATTAAATATTAGAACTACTAGAATTGAAAGTAGGAGATTATCACTACGATATCTTCAAATCTGTCAGTAGCTGGAATTACACGGATATCTTCTGTTACTCTTTGGTATACCATCTCTTTGGCAAACGCATCTTCAGCGGGGTGTGCCAAAGAGTAACAGAAGATATCCGTGTAATTCCAGCTACTGACAGATTTGAAGATATTGTAGTGATAATTTCCTACTTTCAATTCTATTATAAATTTGGTTCAAACCATGACACCTCATTTTTAAATTAGAACTACTGTTAATTAATTTTATATTTTCATTTGATTATTAATATTTAAATTGTATACTTGTATATTGAGTACTAAGTAAATCAAATTTATATTTATATTAATTTATATATCAATTAAACATTTTTATTAATTAAGAAAAAAATATTTTTTATTAATTAAAGTTTTTGTAAATCCGACATAGAATTGCAAATGTGCCAATTACATAAACTCGTGGACTTTCTCTCGCGCATTGTGCGTTCACAGATTAATATCACACAAAAAATAATAATGATAATATCGTGCATAGTGTGGAATGTATTTAATAACTGAAATTATGGCACGCGGGATGAATGCAAGAGCGTGCTGAATATCTATACTTCGCGCTCTGTGCACAATGTAGCATTTCGCTCATTATTTTTGATTTGTTGATAGAAAATTCTAGCGAGGCTAATGAATGCATTTTTTACAATTTGTTATAATCATAAAATTCTTAAGTATTTCAAGAAGCATAAAGAGTTAATTGCATATTATGTATTTACTTAATAAAAACAGTTTTATTTACCTAGTACGGACTAGAAGTAATGTCAGTTTTAATACTTGTACACATATGCATATAAGTATGTACGCTTGCCCTTGCTTAATTCTCTATGTATTCTTCTGTCTAATCTTGTTTGTCCAGTCTACTCTGACTAGTCTTCAGTGTATTATTTGTCTAATTTTGTCAGTTGAGTTGAGTTTTTGTTAGTTTAGTTAATTATAGTTCAAATTAATCAAGCTTATTTCACCTTCATTGCCCTAGCAAACAAGGCTTCACACAATTTAGGTCTTCAAGGTTTTAACACAGTCTTGGTTTTCAAATTTTAGATAATCAAAGTTTTTGTAGGCCAAGGGTTTGATCATCAAGCTTCTAGCAATCAAGGTCTAGGTCTTTAAGGTTGTGGTAATCAATGTTTTGGAGGTGTAGGGTTTGATCGTCCGACTTCTAGCAACCAAGGTTTTGACACAGTCTTGATCTTCAAGGTTTTAACACAGTCATGGTCTTCAAAGTTCTGGTAATCAAGCTTTTGGTGGTCAAGATTTTGATCATCAAGCTTCTAGCAATCAAGGTTTTCACACAATTTAGGTCGTCAAGATTTTAACAGAGTCTTGGTCTTCAAATTTGAGATAATCAAAGTTTTTGATGGCCAAGGGTTTGATAGTCAAGCTTCTAGCAATCAAGGTCTAGGTTTTTAAGGTTGTGGTAATCAATGTTTTGGAGGTGAAGGGTTTGATCCTCCGGCTTCTAGCAACCAAGGCTTTGATACAGTCTTGATCTTCAATGTTTTAACACACTTTTGGTCTTCAAAGTCGTGGTAATCAAACTTTTGGTGGTCAAGGTTTTGATAATCAAGCTTCTAGCAATCAAAGCTTTCACACAATTTAGGTCTTCAAGGTTTTAACACAGTCTTGGTCTTCAAATTTGAGGTAATCAAAGTTTTTGATGGCCAAGGGTTTGCTCGTCAAGCTTCTAGCAATCAAGGTCTTGGTCTTTAAGGTTGTGGTAATCAATGTTTTGGAGGTGAAGGGTTTGATCCTCCGGCTTCTAGCAACCAAGGCTTTGATACAGTCTTGATCTTCAATGTTTTAAAACACTCTTGGTCTTCAAAGTCGTGGTAATCAAACTGTTGGTGGTCAAGGTTTTGATAATCAAGCTTCTAGCAATCAAGGCTTTCACACAATTTAGGTCTTCAAGGTATTGACACAGTCTTGGTCTTCAAAGTTGTGGTAATCAAAGCTTTGGTGGTCAAGGTTTTGATCATGAAGCTTCTAGCAATCGATGCTTTCACACAATTTAGGTCTTCAAGGTTTTAACACAGTCTTGGTCCTCAAATTTGAGGTAATCAAAGTTTTGTGAAGGGTTTGAACTTCAAGCTTCTAGCAATCAAGGTCTAGGTCTTTAAGGTTGTGGTAATCAATGTTTTGGAGGTGAATGGTTTAATCGTCCGGTTTCTAGCAACCAAGGCTTAGACACAGTCTTGGTCTTCAAGGTTTTGACACAGTCTTGGTCTTCAAAGTTGTGGTAATCAAAGCTTTGGTGGTCAAGGTTTTGATCATCAGGCTTCTAGCAATCAAGGCTTTTACACAATTTGGGTCTTCATGGTTTTAACACAGTCTTGGTCTTCAAATTTGAGGTAATGAAAGTCTGATGGCTAAGGGTTAGATCGTCAGGCTTCTAGCAATCAAGGTCTAGGTCTTTAAGGTTGTGGTAGTCAATGTTTTGGAGGCGAAGGGTTTGATTGTCCGGCTTTTAGCAACCAAGGCTTTGCCACAGTCTTGGTCTTCAAGGTTTTGACACAGTCTTGATCTTCAAAGTTGTGGTAATCAAACTTTTGGTGGCCAAGGTTTTGATCATCAAGCTTCTAGCAATCAAGGCTTTCACACAATTTAGGTCTTCAAGGTTTTAACACAGTCTTAGTCTTCAAATTTGAGGTAATCAAAGTTTTTAATGGCCAAGGGTTTGATCGTCAAGCTTCTAGCAATCATGGTCTAGGTCTTCAAGATTGTGGTAATCAATGTTTTGGTGGTCAAGGTTTTGAACGTCAAGCTTCTAGCAATCAAGGCTTTGGTACAGTCTTGGTCTTCAAGGTTTTAACACAGTCTTGGTCTTCAAAGTTGTGGTAATCAAACTTTTGGTGGTCAAGGTTTTGATCATCAAGCTTCTAGCAATCGATGCTTTCACACAATTTAGGTCTTCAAGGTTTTAACACAGTCTTAGTCTTCAAATTTGAGGTAATCAAAGTTTTTGATGCCCAAGGGTTTGATCGTCAAGCTTCTAGCAATCAAGGTCTAGGTCTGTAAGGTTGTGGTAATCAATATTTTAGAGGTGAAAGGTTTGATCGCCTGGCTGCTAGGAACCAAGGCTTAGACACAGTCTTGGTCTTCAAGGTTTTAACACAGTCTTGGTCCTCAAAGTTGTTGTAATCAAACTTTTGGTGGTCATGGTTTTGATCATCAAGCTTCTAGCAATAAAGGCTTTCACACAATTTAGGTCTTCAAGGTTTTAACACAGTCTTGGTCTTCAAATTTGAGGTAATAAAAGTTTTTGATGACCAAGGGTTTGGTCGTCAAGCTTCTAGAAATCAAGGTCTAGGTCTTTAAGGTTGTAGTAATCAATGTTTTGGAGGTGAAGGGTTTGATCTTCCGCCTTCTAGCAACCAAGGCTTTGGCACAGTCTTGGTCTTCAAGGTTTTAACACAGTCTTGGTCTTCAAAGTTGTGGTAATCAAACTTTTGGTGGTCAAGGTTTTGATCATCAAGCTTCTAGCAATCAAGGCTGTCACACAATTTAGGTCTTCAAGGTTTTAACACAGTCTTGGTCCTCAAATTTGAGGTAATCAAAGTTTTGTGAAGGTTTTGAACTTCAAGCTTCTAGCAATCAAGGTCTAGGTCTTTAAGGTTGTGGTAATCAATGTTTTGGAGGTGAATGGTTTGATCGTCCGGTTTCTAGCAACCAAGGCTTAGACACAGTCTTGGTTTTCAAGGTTTTAACACAATCTTGGTCTTCAAAGTTGTGGTTTTCAAAGCTTTGGTGGTCAAGGTTTTGATCATCAGGCTTCTAGCAATCAAGGCTTTCACACAATGTGGGTCTTCATGGTTTTAACACAGTCTTGGTCTTCAAATTTGAGGTAATGAAGGTTATTACTTAAAGGGGTACACAGAAGAAGTCTCCCCGAAGATGGCGCTGTCTCGCATGAGAACCACAATCGTGCGTACCCTGGAAACGTTGAACGTGTTCAACGGCTAATTCTTCGACCGGAAGACATTCTAAAGACCGGATCTACGATAAACGAAAATGAACAATGTCGTTACAACAGGCCTGCCAAGGAGGCCTTTCTCAAGGCCATTCTTGGTTACGATTTCAATTAATATTGAAGGAATTTCTAGTCTTAAGGAAGTTTTATTGGCGGATATGAGCAAGCAAACAGAATGCGACGTGCTTCTGGTACAGTAGACCCACCGAGGCATCACGCGGAACAGACCAAGGGTGGCTGGCATGAGGATGGTTGTTGAGAGACCACATGATCAGAATGGGAGCGCTATTTTTGTCAAGCCTGATGTTGACGTCATCTCCACCTCCTTGACAGATTTAGATAATATCGAGATGCTGACCATCCGTACTCCAAATTTTTCAGTGACGTCACTGTACAAACCCCCGGATGTCAAGTTCAAGTTTTCAAACGCGAACGATTTCCGCCAGCAGGACATTAACTCCGGAAACGGATGAGAATGAGGCAGAACTCGAAAAGTGGGCCAAAACCAACGAACTGCAGATAATACACGATCCCAAACTCCCACCCTCCTTCCACAGTGGCCGCTGGAGACGAGGATATAACCCCGACAACATCCTCGTGAGTACAAGGGTGGTGGCACAATGCGAAAAGAAATTCGGAGAACCAATACCGCGAATCCAACACAGACCGTTAATATGTTCCATCAGCGCTGTGGTAAAACCAGAGGATGTGCCCTTCAAAAGACGTTTTAATTTCAGGAAGGCTACTTGGAACTAGTTCATCAAAGACGATGAAAGATCGATGTAGAGATAGCGACAATCGCTCCTCAATCAGAGATGTACGAAGCATTCATAAAATTGGTTGGGAAGGACTCAAGAAAAAACATTCCTAGAGGCTGTCGCACCGAGTACATCCTCGCTCTATCTGGAGATGCGAAGCCCCTTATTTCACGCTACCAAGAATTGTACGACGCAGACCCCTTTGCCGAGGAATCATCTGAGGCCGGAGAAATACTTATGGCAAAAATGGCAGAGGACCGAACGGCCAAGTGGTGTAACATGCTAGAAAACCTAGATATGAATGTCAAAAGCAGACGGACATGGAAGACACTAAAAAACTTGAGCGGTGACGCCACAAAACCAGATCGAAACTTTATTCCAGTCACTTCAGATCAAGTAGCCTGCTACTGAATGGTAAAACAAAGGGCAAGAAGTCCAAAGAGCACATTAGCAGGGACCTTAAGCATGAGAACAACTCCCTCGGTGACCCTTTTTCCATGACTGAACTTGTGGCTGGGATTAAAGGGATGAATCTCAACCGAGCGGCGGGCGTGGACGATCTGAGGGCAGAACAGATCAAGAACTTTGGACCACAGAGCCTGCGATGGCTCCTTAATGTTCAACGTATGTGTCACGCAACTGAATATCTCCAAAGAATGGAGGAAGGCTCGTGTTGTCGCGTTACTCATACCTGGCAAGGAACCGACTGACCCTAAGAACTTCAGGCCCGTGTCCCTTCTGTGCCAACTCTTCAAACTGCTGGAACGACTGATTCTAAATCGAACAGCGGAGATTTTGGATGCCAAGATTATCGAACAGCATACCGGCTTTCGCCCAGGGAAATCATGCTGTGGCCAAATCCTCAACCTAACTCAACACATAAAGGGTGGTTTTGAGAGAAGGAAGATTACTGGAGTGACGTTCATCGATTTTACAGCCGCTTATGACACTGTCAACCACAGGAGGCTGTTAAGAAAGCTTTACGAGACAACAAAAGACTATATATAGGCTCACTATGGTCATCGTTATATTCCTCCAGAACAGGAGATTTTATATTTCACTCCAAAACAAGAATAGCAGATGGAGGGTCCAGAAGAATGGATTGCCGCAAGGCAGTGTCCTGTCCACACTCTTGTACAACGTGTACACGAACGACCAGCCGATTCCTGACAATATAAGGCAATTCATCTATGCCGATGATATAGCTGTTGCAGCCCAGAGCACCGAGTTTACCGAGGTGGAGGAGAAGATGGAGGTCACCCTTGAGGAACTGGAAATCTATTACCAGAAAAACCACCTAAAGGCAAATTCAAGCAAGACTCAGGTCTGCGCCTCCCACCTGAAAAACAAAGAAATACGACGGGAGCTAGAGATACATTGGCGAGACGAACGACTGAAGCACTTCCCGACGCCGAGATACCTGGGCGTGACCCTGGACCGTACTATGTCCTTCAGACAACACTGCATCAATAATAAAGGCAAAGTTACTGCGCGTAATAACATATTGCAAAAACTTACAGGCACAGCATGGGGAGCTCAACCAGAAACGTTAAGAATCTCGGCTTTGGCGCTCTGTGTGTCCACTGCGGAATACGCCGCACCGGTTTGGACAGCTTCAGCTCCGCGATACATGTGGACGTCGCTATCAACGAGACAGCAAGAATCGTGACAGGCTGCCTAAAGCCAACTTCAGTTAATAGTTTGTACCCACTTATTGGCGTGGCGTCCCCATCTGTGCGAAGAGCCGTCGCCATGGATGCTGAAAGGACGAAACAGGAAACCGATGCTCGCCATCCTCTGCACCAACACGAGCCAGCCGGTCGTCGCCGAATATCAAGGAAGGGCTTCATGGCAAGATCACACACACTCGAGGGGTCCATAGAAAATAACCGTATAACTAGGTGGACCCAACAGCTAACTACTCGGGAACCCCCAAGAGAGGAAATGGCCCCAGACAAACACCTCCCTTTCGCGGTATGGAAATCCCAAAATCAGCTCCGGACATGAGTGGCAAGGTGCAAGACAAATCTGTTGAAAGACGATGTGCTTTGTGCATGTGGTCAACACCAGGATATGAGCCACATACTGGTCTGCCCACAACTGGAAGAGGAAGTGCATTTTTCTTCCAGACTTAATTTTATGTAACGACAAGGCTATTGCAGCCGCTATTTTTTGGAAAGATGTCGTATGAGCCGGACACGGAAAGTAAGTAATTACTTAAAATAGAATAAACCAAATAAATTGTGACAAAACAGACAAAACAAAAATAAAAAGAATCAAATTAAACAGAATAAGATAATATAAGAAATCTCGTTTGTCTAGTCTTACTCTTGTCTATCTAATCGCGTCTGTGTAGTCATATCTGCCTAGTATTGTCGGTTTATTCTTGACACTCATATGTTATCTATCTAGTCTATGTGGTCTCTCTAGTCTTGTCCGTCTAGTTTTGTACATTAAGTCTCGTCCATTCAGTCTTGTCTCACCAATCATGCCCGTCTAATCTTGTCGGTCTAGTCTTGGCCGTCTAGTCTTGTCCACCTAGTCTTCTCCATCTGTTTTCCTCGGTGGTGTAGTTGACAACATACCCGCCTTTCAATGCGAGAGACCCGGGTTCGAATCCTGGTCGGGAGACAAACAACTAGAGCGGTTTTCACTAACCGTCCAGGCTGCCCACCCTGAAAGAATGCAAAATATGCGATACCGGGGTGGCGCATACTAAAAGCCAAGGTGGAATAGGGGGTTTAGTGAGAGCCTCCCCGGAACCACTAGTCTTCTCCATCTAGTTTTGTCTGTCTAGTTTTCTCCGTATAGTCTTATCCGTCTAGTCCTGTCCCTCTAGTCAAAAAATAGTCCTGTCCATCTAGTTTTATTCGTGTAGTATTGACTGTCTAGTCTTATTGTCCCTCCAGTCTTGACCCTCCTTACTTGCCCGTCTAGTCTTGTTTGTCCGTCTAGTCTTATCCTTCTAGTCTTGTACGTCTAGTCTTGTACATCCAGTTTTGTCCACCTTATCTTGTCCCTCTTGTTTGGTTTGTCTAGTTTCGTTTGTGTGGTCTAGTCTTGTCTGTCTAGCCTTGTCTGTGTGGATTTGTCTATCTTATCTGTCCAATCTTGTCTCTCTTATCTTATCTAGGTACTTTACAGCTCTATATTAGGTTACCGGCAGCTACGCCACCCAATCTTCTAATTCAATCTGCGAATCTTCTACGGTGTTCTGAGATATTAGGAAACTGACATCATCAGCAATCATCAGCGTCATGTAGTAGGTTTTATTTGCGTACAGGACTAAACCAGCCAAATATTGAATAAATAGAGTCGGCCCTAAAACACTTTCTAGAGGGACACCCGTAGACAATGCCATTTTTGAGGATACGATATTAGTAGAATTTAAACGTATTGTGTTCCTAAAAAACCTAACCTAACCTAACCTAAAACACTTTCTAGAGGGACACCCGTAGACGATGCCATTTTTGAGGATTCGATATTAGTAGAATTTAAACGTATTGTGTTCGATTTTTGAAATAGAATTGTAGCCACACACCCGCTTTTACTGCTATTCTAAATCTATATAGTTTATCGACTAGATGGTCAAAAGCTTTGCTTTCTTCACAGAATATGCCTATAGGAAATTTTCCCTTATCAACTTCTGCCAGAATTTTATTATACAGTGCACGAATAGTTGTGGCGGTTGATTTGCCACATTCAAAACAATGTTGTTCGTGTGGACATTATGGTGATATTGTAGAATATTAGTGAATGTTCTAGTCTTCTCATAGATATTGTCAGTATTCAGAACATGTCATGTGTCTGTCTTGTTGGTCTAGTCTTGTCTGTCTAGTCTTGTATGTCTCGACAATGTCATCCCACAGGATTCGACACTAGGCCCTGTGGAACGTGCTATATGACGGAGTACTTACGATAAGGCTGCCCTTGGGAGCCACCGTAATCGGCTTCGTAGGCGATAACACACTATACCTTTTCAACTGGTCAAACTTTTCAAATTGGGAACAATTTAAAAAAAACAATTTAGATATGAGAATAAACAATTTCAAAATGGGAATAAACAACAATCACAATAAGCCGGAAAGAGCAAATACGGAAGAAAATAAAATAAATAGACGTGAATATGCTCACAAACTTTTACAATAAAATATCAAGCATAATATATTTCTATAATTTATGTGGATGAAACCAACTTTAATTTATTTATATCAAGAAAAAAGGGCGATCAAAGAAAGGAACTTGTGGCTCGTGGCTCATATACTTCTACTAACTGTAGAGGAGCAAACATTCATGTCATCAGATATATAGGCAATTTATCATAAGATTAGAAGAGAAGCAATCAAGACACCGGAAGCAAATGAGTTTGTGCCTTCGTAATGCTCAAAATATGAATCATACGATACGATCATACGATCATTAGAAAACAGTTACTGCCTCACTAAAGGTGCTCACTGGTTACGATAGCTTTAGGCATTATCTCTATTCAACATTGGCAGGGCAACACACGACCTATATATATATATATATATATATATATATATATATATATATGTATATATATATATATATATGTATATATATATATGTGTTGTATTGTTTTCTCGGGGATTCCGCGTTGATGCTGAGGGTTGGCTCTGAAAAGAACCGGATTCTCGACGTTTCGGCGAACTAACATTCGCCATTCTCAAGAGATATATGCGTCCGTAAGGGTCAACCGTTCGACGCATACTGAGAGCTCGTTCATGTGTCCTGTGCTGGTTTGGCGGTTTTGAGCTTTTCGCCCAGCTATGCCGCCGTCGTGGGGTTTGGTTGTCGTTGTGTTTTTTTTTTTTTTAGTCTGTTTTGTCTGTGTTTCGTTGGGTTTCATTTGGTTTTGCTTGGCTATAGTTGCGTCTTGTTGTCCTGGTGTGGTTGTCGGTTTTCTTTCGGCTTCTTCAGTGTTTCGTCTTCTGATAAGAGCTCGTTCGTGCGATGCGACTACTTATAGCTGTCTGGCTTCGGGTCATGCGCGTTGTGTGCGATGCTTCGGTTCGGTTGTTTGTTTGTTTTGTTGGTCGTACATGAGTCTGGGGTGTCTGGGATTGCATTTTGAGGGTGGATATGATCGGTCGCCATGCTGGGGGCAGTCTCAAGGAATCGTCTCTCGTGTTCATGCAGTAGTCTCGTTTTTCTATCTCTTTCTATTTCTATGAATGATATATATATATGTATATATATATATATGTATATATATATATATATATATATATATATATATATATATATATATATATATATATTTATATATATATATATATATATATATATATATTTATATATATATATATATATATATATATATATATATATATATATATATATATATATATATACATAGATATCATATAAATCATGGAAGAACCCATTAGCGCCAGAACAATATCTCATAGATGTTAAAGGGAAAAACAAACTGGAATAACGTATACGGGTTAATTCTTACAATAATGAGAGAAAGAAAACGATGAGATGCACTCCAAAAAGCGAAAAGGGAGAAAGAAAACGATGAGATGCACTCCAAAAAGCGAAAAGGGAGAAAGAAAACGATGAGATGCACTCCAAAAAGCGAAAAGGGAGAAAGAAAACGAAAACAAACATGTAGACTAATTTTTAAAAGCCGTCCGTCACTACGAGTTTATGCGACCATCGGGTCCAGAGTGTATGGATGTGATTCCAAAGGGGCCCACTTGTTTGTTTTGTCTAATATTGTTTGTCTAATCTTACGTCCAGTCTATGTAGTCTTATTGTATAGTCTTGTGACTCTATTTTTAATACATAAATACTATTGTGACATTATAAAAAAAATTGTAATTACATAATATTTACCTTATCTCTAGAATCAATGTGCACTTTTCCACTATCTAATATTTTCTGCAACGATTCCAAGTCGCCTTTCATTGCTGCTTGGTGTAATTGGATGTCAGACGGGGACTCCTTCTGCAAAAGAAAAAGCAAAATTACCAAGAGATTACATAATGTATAGCTTGGTTAGCGCAGATCGCTTATTGTAATCTATAATATTATCAATGGAATAATGTTCTCGAAGTCGACATATTTGCATAATATTAAGACGCGAATAGATTTAACAAAACAGAATAATGTATATTTGGGCGGTGCATTCACATTTGAATGTGGAAAATTGAGAGGATTGCTTATAGTAGATATTTTAATATAATGTTAGTTAATTTTATTTGTCATAAAACACTGTGAAATATGTGCTGCTCATATATAGGTATAGTTTTATCTGTCTATTACCGAGAGTATATGGTTTCATAAATTTTATCCGTCTAGTCTTTTCGTCTTAGTTTTATTGATCTGTTTTCCACTAAACTTATTTATAGGCTGCACGATACTACAAATACTGCGGGATGAAAACAATTATGTTAGGTTTATATAAACCAATTTAACTGCCTACAGTCCGTAATAGTATATGGAGCAGTAGAATACAAACTATTTTGGATTTATGTTTAAATCCAAGTCACTTGCGTACATCTTGTTCAGACGTTGGCGAAAGACGGAAAGACAAGTTTGCTGCGTACTGCCGCTCCGCTACAATTTAAATGTGGTATACTAAAATGTGGTATATTTAAATGTGGTAGCCGAGGCGCTCTACTGCAGTGTAGTTCAGCTCAGTGCGGTCTTACCTTTAAACTAAGGGCTAGCTGCTTGAATAACGCCATCCACTTAAAAACCTCTGGCGGTCGACTAGTGACTAGTCCAGGGATCGGCAAACTCTATAAACTTAAAAGCCAAATTTCTATAAAAAAATAATTTCAAACTGGATCAAGAGCCACGGATGATTTTTTTTTTTCAGAAAGTTACATTTTTTTATTTTCTTCATAATTGGCCATTATTGAGCGCATTTGCGATAATACTATTGGTGACCTTAACTACCAAATACATAAGTTTACCGATAACTTTTGGAAATGTTTGTGTGCAGAGTGCTTCCTGATGAATTATGCAATGGAAAGATAACACGTCGTGATCAATTTTTCATCAATTTTTCTCCATCTGTTTCAATTGACACAATTTTAATAAGTGGGATGTGATTTTTCTTCATATATTCGGTCACAGCATTTTCAACATCTTTTCCTCGTGTTTGACGAACTCACAGAAATTCTTCTTTGGGACCATCTCAAGAAACATAGTGAGCAAAGAGGACACCTTGCGCAGTATTCTCAAAGACTCATCGACCGCTATTGATATGGCTGATGCTAATTTTACGTTCTCAACTTGTTGTTGGCATACATTGAACGACAGTTTTTGCCGTATCTGTTACAGTTTGGGCAACAAAAAAAAGTAAAAATAAATACATACACATTAATGATTTTTAAAATTACAATTAAAGAATTCATTGATGTTATAAAAAGGCGTTTGTAGCAATAGCAACTGTTTGACCTTACTTCTGAATTTCTTATTAGAAGTTTCATCTCGGAGAGCCTTTGGTAGTTTATTAAATAGTTTTATTCCTTGGGTTTCCAGTCCTTTGCCGCATAGGGTTAAATTTGATTTTGGGGCGTATAGGAGATCTTTTCCTCTCGTGTTATAATTGTGATTGTCCGCATGTCTCTGGCGAGTTCCTTTCGCCTTATGAATATATGCTGTTGTTTCTAGAATATACAGGCTGACTACTGTCAATATTCCAATGTTCTGAAAGTGATTTCTGCAGGAGTCAGTAATTTTTAACCCTAGTATGTTTCTCAGAATTCTTTTTTGAGCAATAAGTATTATTTCTATCTGAGAAGAAGCGCCATAAGATTATTCCATATGACAGAATACTCTGAACCTCAGCAAAATACCAGGTCTGAAGATCTTCCTTAGTCAAGATTTTGGATAGGTACTTGATTAAAAATGCCTTCTTGTAGTAGCATTGATATGTTGTATCTGGTTGGTCCATTTTAAATGTTCCTCCAGATATACCCCTAGGAATTTTGTATATTTTGCTCTTTTCAGCTGATGAGTTTGTATTGTTAGATTAATATTGTCGACATAGACACTTCTTGCCGATTGAAAAATAACATATTCTGTTTTGATTTGATTGAAATGTAGCTTATTTGCTGTAAACCATTCATTAACCATTTCTAATACTCGCTTGGCTTCCTCAAAATTATTCAAATTATTGTAATCACCAATCCTTTGTAAATACGCTTCGGCGGATGTTTACGATCGATAATGGTTTTCGATGCTTGCTGGTCGTAAACAAATGAAAATACAATGCAATGTTTATGTTTCAGGTTCCTTAGAATAAGTATTTAAATTTTGGGTAGTTTTAAGATTAGCCATAGAAATTACCACGTGCACTTCGGGTTGGAATTCTTCTTGGTTTAGTGGGGGCAGGCAAATGGGAGGTGGGATTGAGTTTTCCTGTTTGTAACAATATCTAATCACACTCAGTTCAGTTGTAACCCTCTTGCCACAAACACACCAAGAAGATTCCAAACTCCGACAGTGCGCGTCGTCACAAGTGCTAAAAATAGAGTTAAATTATAAATACATGTTTATCGAGGCGTACAAGTTTTTTTTGCCTAAACATATAATTTCCAGTGTCGATCGAATCTATTGGCAACCCTGAATTAACCGCCTTAGGTTTGATCACGCTAACGTTTTGTCCAAAGACAAACATCCACCGCGACTCAACACCCGTGCTTACCTACGGTATAGAGACCATGATACTTACACAGAAGTTCGCCGAGAAGTTCCGAGTCGCGCAGAGGGGCATGGAGAGAGCGATGCTCGGGATCACCCTTTGTGACCGGAAACGTAATGATTGGATCCGGAATAAGACCAAGGTGAAAGACTTCATGGCTGTCATAGCAAGGAAAAAGTGGACATGGACAGGACACATTGCGAGAATGAAAGAGAGTCGCTGGACGAGACGAGTCCTTGAATGGAGACCCAGACCGGATACTCGAGGGAGCGGCAGACCACCGCAGCGCTGGATGGACGACATTCGACGGCACGGAGGTCGAGACCTGATGAGATGGGTACAAGATCGTCAAGAGTGGAAGAAGAGGGAAGAAGCCTACATCCAAGATTGGATCAGCAAAAGCCATGATGATGATGATGATGTATGAAATGAAAGAGGTGGTATGTTTGCAACTGATGTTTGAAGGCTTACGAAAAAAACGCAAGTATAAAATGATGTATAAAAGCTTACGTGTTCAAGTGGAGGAATGGCGGGTGGAAAGGCTATTGGAAGTCAAGCTACAAGAACATCAAAATAATAAAATGAAGAACTTCGAAGAAGAAGGTCGAATATATTCTAATGAAAGATTTGTATAAAAGATGTGTAGTATGTGAGAAAGGGTTGGATTAATGGTTGCGCTGGTTATAAAAATGTGAAAAATGAGATTGGAATGAATGAGAAAGAAAATTAGAGAAGAGATAGAGAAAATGTTCGAATGCAGACGGCAGTTCTTTGAAAATTATGGGGAAGATACAAGGATGGAGAGATCAAAGGGTTTAAATAATTTACTTAGTTATACTTATTTAGTTAGTAATAGAGCGTATTTTATTTTATACATATAGTATTTAAGTTGTCTGAAGTTATTCTGATTTAATTTTTTTTTTCCAAAAAAAGTATCTGATATATAATACCAGATAGGTACTTGTATTTTACAATATTTATTTTTTTTTACAATATTTCTTTTTATGAGCATTTAAATATTTGTCCTGTTGCTCGCTCGTATAAATATTTATCGAAATATCGTTACATTTCTGTTCACTCAATTTATTATTGTTCATTCAATTTAATACAGCTAACTTACATATAACTTCTAGGTCTCTTCGAACTTCGTTGAATATTTGTACCCCAACCCCTATATTCATCAGTGCAATAATATCCGCAAACAATTTTTAACGATCCTGCTACAATCTGCAAAATCATTTGTGTATGACTGTATAGGAGAGAAACTATTATTGATCCATAGAAGACCAAATTACTTTACTTTTGTCGCTTATTTTCAATATATACGATTATAAGCAAGCAGTCGCATTTTCTCTAATACCATAGAATATGTAAAGAAAATTTAAAGATTCAGCTAGTGCCTAGGTGAAATATTATAAAAACAATGATAAATAAAAGACACTAGGTGTAAGTTTCACAAATTAGTTTAATTTAAACACTTTATCGAGTCTTCCAAATCCTAATTAGGATTTTACTTAAATAATCCCGTTATCTCAAAAGATAAGCTTTTGATTTTATTCATTACATCTGCTTTATTGTTAAAATTGTGATAAAGTGCGTCAGCCACATTTATTATTCTTCATTTATTGAATAATTGTTAATGTTTTGTTTATTGCTGCTTGGACATGTTACCAAACTTTCTGATTCCGGTCCAGTTCCTGATGTTCCTCAGCCATGTTGGCTGTTCACGTACGATGCCCCTTGTATCTTTCCTTCCCGAGTATAAACTGGGGAATTCAATATTTTGGCCCCCTTAGTATGAGATCTAGATAACCGATCTTGCGTTTTATGGTATTGAATAGTAATGTCCATTCCTGCCCTTCGCAGCACCTCCTCGTTGGTAATGTGTTGCACCCATGGGATACGGAGCATTCTTCTGGGTGTCAACATCTCGAACGCCTCGGTCTTGTTAATGGATGCTACTTTTATCGTCCAGGTTTCTGTTCTAGACAGTAGGACTGGCCAAACGTAGCATTAGACCATTCTGTGGCGGATTTCTAAATTTTGTTGAATGCCTGTCTGGCTTTTTCTACCCTACTCTTGATCTCTTGTAGTGGGTCCCATCTTTTTTTTTATGTGGTTTGGGGGAAGCTCTACCAGCCTGTGTGTAAGGCTCTCACTCACTAAACCCCTACTTACACTTGGCTTAAAAGTACGCCACCCCGGTATCGCTTGCGCATTCCTTCAGGGTGAGCAGCCCGGACGGTTTTTTCTTTACCGCCCTAGTTTTTCTGTTTTCCTTTTCTTTGATCTAGGGTTGGCCTTTGCGACTTGCCACACCATCCCTTCTTTCGTCTTCGTCCTTTTTTTTAAGGATTTAGGTACACAAATTTGCCATTATCTTCCAGTTGTCCACGCTCTTAATCATGAGATTGACAATATTCTGCTTGTTAATGGGTTCCCTTACCTCCTGTTCTGCTATGGCCCTAATATCAGCCCATTGGGAACATTGAAATAAAGTATGTTCAGCAGTATCCGTTACTATATCCGTGACTTCATAGTTGCGTTTTGGATGTGTCTACTCCAGGATAGCCGTTGGTCAATATGGACGCCGAGGTACTTTATTGTCGGTTTTGCCGACATCAACCTGCTTAGGATATTAACAGTTACGGTGCCTATTCTCTTGCGAATTCTCTTGCTATTCTCTTCTCGGTGCCTATAAGTGCGATGACCTCGGACTTCTCTGGAGCTATTTGCAATTCGTTGCTTTCCATCCAACGATGAAAGGCTTTTACTGCGGTTTCGACCATGATTGCCACAGCTTCCTCGTTGGTGTCCGCGGACACAACAAGGAGGTCGTCGGCGAATGCTACCAGTCTACAGTTCTCGAAGTCTTTTGTCTTTTCTAGGTCTAGAACGCCATCGTAGAGAAGTTACACAGGAGCGGTCCGAGAACCGACCCCTGCGGGGCACCACACGTCACTCGCCTGGTTGTGTTGTCTATTATTAGGCTCCTGTTCGTGAAGTAGCTTTTAATTAGTTCCATTAAATATGTAGATATCCCTTTTCTTCTGCTTGCGTCTACGATTTGCCGCGAGGGCGCGGTGTTAAACTCATTCTTAACATCTAGTGCAACGGCTAGACATACTTTTCTGTGCCTACGTTTACCCAAGTTGACACAGTGGGCGATCTTGATAACCTCCTGGGTGGCGTCTGTGGTCGACCTCCACCGCTCGAAAACCATATTGTGCTGTTGATAGCCATCCGTGCAGATCAAGTTACTGATTTATCCTGGTGGCTACTATACGCTGGAAGAGTTTGCCTAGGCTGTCTAATAGGCAGATTGAACGTAGCGACGAGGGCTTTCCTGGCTTGGGGACTAAAACCAATCTGGTCTCTTTCCATCCACCTGGTATTTTTCTACTGCGAATGACCGACTTGAACATTTTTGCAAAGGTCTCTGAGTGAATGAGGTCTCTTCCGACTTCCGGTAGGATGCCATCAGGGCCTGGAGCTTTGTTAGCTTTTATTCTCGCAGTAGCTTCTAAGACTTCTCTAGCCGTGATTTCTGGGGGTACAGTGTCCACGACTTCTCAGTCCCAGAAAATGGGTTCTTTCTGCGGGAACAATTCGTCGGCTGCTTTAATCTTGCTCCCAGTGGTAAGGTTTGGTATGAGGTACAATCCTAACCTTTTGCAGACAATTTTATAGCCGTCTCCCCAAACATAGCCGTTCACGGCCTCAATGACTTTTTCCCAGCAGGCCATGGGTTCCACTGTCGTTTGCTAGTGAGCCTAGATATATCGTACTCGTAGTTCTTTCGATTGTTTCCCGCTCTACCGTGATGGACGCTCCTGCCTGATTATTATGGCTTATAAAAATGAATTTTGTTTTGGATCTGTACATTCTTAGTCCGACCCATTAGTCTTAGTCTGACCCCTTTCTGTTTATGTTGTTCATTAGTAGCTGTAGATCTTGCTGATTGCTTGTCCATTGTCGATGAAGCACATGCGGATGGTCTTCCTTTGGTCATAGCAGTTTTGTACCAATGTGTTTAGGTAGAATGTTGATTCCCGAGTACCAGTACCGCTCTTACACCCAAACTGCGTGTCTCCGCTTAGCCCTTCAAGTTTATTAAATAGCCTTGTGTGTATGATGCGTAGGAATATTTTTAATGTGTGACTCATTAGCGAGATTGGCCTTTGATCTTTGCATTTGGTTGCTGTTTTCTTTCTGGGCAAGCATTATGAACGTGGACTTTAGCCATTCATTTCGAAGTTATCCAGTGTCATAGATCTTATTTTATAATTTCACAATTATGTTTTCCTACTGTATCTGTTTGAAATATTCTGCGTAGATATCGTCTGGACCTGGTGTTTTGTTGTTCTTTGCAATCTTAATAGCGTGTACTACTCTTTATACAACTTTTTATTTACTCACCACCAGTGAATTATTTTCCGTTTGACGATTACGTGACTCAAGACAAAGCTTGCCATGTTAGTATCATTTGCAGACTGCATCCAACAGTTGAAAGCGGAACTTGTCTTTGCATGTTTATATTTGAAATGTCTCTTGACATTAGACGTTTTGTTGTTTGTTAGTTTTTGATGCCAAATAAGACAAGTTGGAAGACCAGCTGCATTAGGTACAAACGCAAACGATTCAGTCCATTCAATTTAAAAAAAAAAACGAGATCCGCGCTGTGTCTGTGAGTTATGAACTTGGTGGCGGCGGGCGTAAGACTTCCGAGGAGAGACATTTCTTTTTTTTTTGTTTTTTTTATATTTAAATTTATTTCTGAAGAGTCATAAGCTCATACCATAGGAGCCAGACTTTGCTGACCCCTGCACTAGTCGATCGAGATGGACCGTTTCAGCTACTCTGGTATATACTATTAAGTACCTTTAGTCTCTTTAATTATTTAGTTTATCTAGGGAAATCAACCCTTTCAATGTATTTTTATAAAAATCTAGGAATACATCAATAGAACACAATGGCAAATAAAACACATCAGTGTTTTTTATATATGAAACAAGGTTTATTGTGCCCTATTGCGTGTTTATTCCGTCAAGTATCGAAGGATCGGATAAACGCAAGGTAGAAGTACGACGCGTAACATGTTTACACTTCGTGCTGGTAATTACTTTTTTTCACGTTAATCAGCTTATTCTCGTCTAGACATTATTATATTATAGATTTCCAGTGGATAAGTAAATTAAGTAAAAAGCAGAGGCTTATTAAAAAATAATGCATATAATTATTAATATAAATATATATATATATAAATATATATATATATATATATATATATATATATATATATATATATATATATATATATATGTGTGTGTATGTGTGTGTGGGTGAATAATTACATATTTCTTTATTTATCATGTAACAATAAAAATCCTTGATGGTACACATGTTCATAAAATATTTATTTTTTAGCGCAGTAACGGTACAGTTGCTGCACTTATGGGACCAACACTTGTGGGACCAACATAAAATGTTTTCGTCTCCATAATACATGGCAAAAATGGTTCATAAACCAAGTATAATCAAAAATACATATAAAGCGGTCTTTAGAACGACTAACTAAAAGACGAATATAAATAGGACAACTTCCATAAAGCGCTTGAAGACAAACTTGATTAACCCAATAAATTTTGAGAAATAAAAATATATATGCTAGCAAAAATAAATAAAAATAGTAGAAACTATATAAAATCTCAAATAGATATTCGACAATCAACTTTAATTTAAAAATTACTTACTAATTAAATTTTTAATAAAATTACTCTGAATCAAAAAATTCACTATGTTCTTACCATTAATTTTGTTTAAACATTATATAACTTGTGAAGTTATATAAATCTACACACTTAACACGACTCGAGTTTCGACTTATGAAGGTCATTTTCCAGTGAATTACATATTGATGAGATTGAATTTATAATAAGAGTTTTTTGTGGAGAGAAGAGGTGTCTGTCTGTAGTTGCCGACTTATCTGGAGACGATTCCGTTAGATAAAAAGTTTAGGCCAGTTTGCTCATTAAGAAGATTTACTGATGGATTACGGCTTTGTTTGAAACTTTGTTTGAAAGGACACCTGCAGATGTTGTTGTGGAAGCTTCAGGCCTTTGTTGCAATTATGAGTTACATTCTATTATTATGAATTACATTATTACATTCTCCACAATGCAATGGTTAGGAAATGAACTTTTTTTAAGACGAAAGGCACGAAAATGTTCTGAAAAACGAATTAAAATACTTCGTTCAGTCCAACCTACGTGCGCGTATACATTACGAATATATTGCATAACGAACAATGAATCTCAAATACGCCGGATTTTTTGGGCGCCGGGGGTCGATTTTGTGGTATAATTTTGAAAAAAGTTTAAATACTACTTGTAGATTGTGTTTTCGCAAAACATTTGCTATTTGTTCGCTTCTTTTGCCAAAATATGTGAGAAAAATTAAAGTTTTATCTGAATTTGGAGTTTTCGGATATGTTTCAGTTGTGATTTGGTTTCGTTTTTTATTTATTAAATATGGGATTAGTTAAATTGGGAAAAAATTCTCTGTGGCAATTGACAAGAAAGTGTTTAATTTTTTAGTCCGCGGTAGGTATTTCAATGGGCATGACTACAGTAACCAAGAATCACAAAAATATTTTGTTTATCTAATGTGATGGGAATAATAGATTGTGAAAAATGTATTTAATTTCATATTTAGTACGGGATTGATAATATTTTTAATAAAACAAAACTACAAAATACATTAATAGGTATGGCGGACACATTAATAGGTAGATGGTAAGCCAATCATCAACAAAAATGAAAGGATACTTGCTTGGAAGAACTATATAGAAGACCTTTTTCACGATGGTAGACCAGATCCACCTGAAGTTAATGGAAAAACAGGAACAGATATTATAGCGAAAGAAGTAAGGTAGCAGTAGAGGCAATGAAAGATTTGCCATGTTTCATCTGCAGCAGGAGCAGATGGAATACATTCTGAATTCTTTAAGTTATTTGATAAAAACAAATTGAGTGGTTGACGTAGCTTTTCAATAAAATTTATAATTCGGGGAACATTTCGCAAAAATGGCTTCAATCAGAGTTTATAATCTTGCCGAAGAAACGAGGAGCTAAAAAATACATTGATTTCGGAACGATAAGTTTTATGAGCCATCTACTGAAAATATTTTTGAATTCTCAAAAGAATCTAGAAAGTTTGTAAAGAACAAATGTCACCTACACAATTTGACTTCAGAAATGCTATTGGTACTCGAGAAGCTTTGTTCTGCATCCAAATCTTATTCCAGCGTTGTAGAGATGTTTTTGCCTGTTTTATTGAGTATCAAAAGGCTTTTGATAGAGTGCAACCTTACAAGATAGCCGAGGTGCTAAAAAACAGTGGGATAAATGACAAGGATCTCCAGTTAATAAATAATCTATATTGGAATCAATATGCAGCCGTGAGGGTAGAAAAGGAGAAATTTGACATAGTAAAGATATGCCGAGGAGCGAGACAGGGCTGTATTTTGTCGCCTTTGATATAATCCGCCATAATATAGTCCGCCATAAGTTGAACACCAATCAGAGTGAATTACGTCACGCGTTAGAAAACCTCGTACGAACTTGGACGATCCCTGCACTTTCAAGTTAATAAAATATTTTGTGTAATAATTCTGTCAGTTAATAAAGTACGAGAAAGACTATGTAATACACTAGAAAGATTATCCACGCACAAATTCCTGCTCAAATACAAAGAAAGGTCCTGTGGCACTTTCTTGCAAAAACTTGTATTGACTGATACAGATATAACAAAAATTGAGGAAGAGACAAAACATAAGAGCTGCCTTTGGCATGAATTAAGATATGGCAGGGTGACGAGCATATGAATTTAGTAGGTGCAAAAGCAGTGATGGAATGCTGATTGCTTTAATAATGTGAGGAAAAATCCCAGACATGCCTGCAATGAAACGCGGTAGAATGTTTGAGGATGAAGTGGGGAAAACCGTCAGTACCACACCGGGAAAAAAAATTAAAATGTGACCTAATGATCTGTAAAAAATATCCCATGATAGCAGGATCACCTGATGGGAACTGCGAATCCAGCATAATAGCAATGTGAGTCCAGTAAATGTGAAGACTGAAAAATTATGTAGAAAATGGGAAAACGATCCAAAAGCATGTGTAGATGCGGGAATAGTAAAGAATATGGTAGGCTCCGAAAATCGGGTTTCTCACTTTTTTGACCTGATTTAATTAATAAAATCGTCTTCACAGTGCTTTAGTAAGCGCGGAAAAATGAAGCTTCCAAGTCGTCCGGTTAAAGAAATATTTGGATTTTTGTAATAAAAAAACTCACATTTTAAACACAATAACTGACGTGTATGACTGGTCACATAACTAAGAATGTGCATACAACTGGGTAAGCGGTGGAAAATTTAATTTTGACAACATATTATAAATAGTTTTAATTTTTCTGCGTCACATGTTTGCGTAAAGTATATACAAAAATGGTTTCCAGATATTATTTGTCTATTCTGGATATTCATAATATTTTAAGAGATCCCGACCAAACAATTCAAAAGTTAGTTGAGAGGAAGTTGATACCGGCCGAGGGGCAGTATATGTGTCAAAAATGTGAGGACGGTATCAGAGACGGTATTTTGATCCTGAATCTGGATATTTATAGGATATTTTTTTTAATATCATATGTTTAGTGGCTTCTAACATATTGTTTTATTTTGATTTGAAGACATGGTAATTGTTTTATTTCAAGTTGGATGGTTTTCGATGGGTCTGTAGTCATAAGGTGATAAAGCGATCACTGAGAGACAAACTGAGACAGAAGAGACAAAACCAAGTATCTTCAATAATGGCAATTTTGTCCTGGCAAAGGAGATACCCTTGCGGAATTCAAGGGTGTGGTCACACATTTTTGCTTCTGGCTTTTTCTTTATCACCTTATGACGACAGACCTTATACAAACTTATACACTTTAGAATTCATATTTAACACGCAAAACAGCTGATTTCTTTCTTTGGCTCCCTCATGTTTTCGGTCTATTTACTAACACCTGACGTCACAAGCAGACGCCATGCCACCTGCGATCGTTTCCGAGCTCATTTTAAATTTTGAATTTCAATTTCTTTTTTTCTAATAAAACATTGTTTCCTGCAGAAATAATGTATATTTTTGGAAATAGTAGGTACTTTAGAATATTATAGAACACTTTTTCAAAATCAGTCATCATGCCTATTCAGAGTAAGTAGTAACGGCCGTACCTATACACTTTATAAATTAAATTAATTTTGATTTTATAATTTTTGCTACAATTGGAAGTAGGTACATATAATTACAAGTATAGAAAATAAAAGGTAAAAAGAGATGGAGCCAAAAAAGCATGGATTACAAGGGTAATATACAATAGGAATTTTTAGCATTTCTTTTGATGCAAATTCGTCGTCATTCAATGATAATTGTTATAGGTTTGTGGTGGTAGAAGTGGGGTGTTTGAAACTTACCTCTGAACCACTTAACCATTTATATTCAAAACAAACAATTAAAAATTTTATAATAATAGATAAAACAATTGAAATAATAACAATAAAGTCAATACTCGAACACGTGAACAAAGATTAGCCGAAACTGTCTAATCGCGCAGCACACCTAAACTCACAGTCTCTCTAATCGGTGTAAACAGGGTTTTTCACTCTTGGCAGTTAGTATCCCACAGGTTTATTCTTAAATTTCATTGTATTTATTATGTATTTATGTATTATGTATTTATTCATTTTCTACTTCTTCAGGTATTACTAGTTATATTTATTAGGTATTACTAAGTATTTCCTAGATTCCCCTTGTCATGTTTGCAGTAAATACGGAATATGGGTTTGTCCGTAAATAGGTTCTTTGGAGAGATTATGGATAGGATTAGATGTAGATTTGAAGCCATCGGTGGTGACTTGTACTGCGACCTTCATAGATCTATTGTACCCCACCCTCTTCCTTTAATCGTTGGTATACTTACCCATTTAGAGCGCCTCTTCTAGTCCCGATTCCTTTAGGAATTTCAGGATTTGGGTGGGATTCACGGACTGCAACTCCTCTGCGTTCCAGCAGTAGGCCCCAAGGTACATTTGTCTCTTGCGGAGCAGCGCTCCGCAGACTTTCATCAAATGCATGGGGGTTTCCTCTGCTGGTCCGCAGAATCTGCATCTGTCATCTTCTTCTAGGCATATGAGTTGTTTTCTAAGTCAGCAGTCTCCCGTCAGGACTCCTGTCAGAATTCTAAACTTGTTCCTGTTTAGTTTCAGGCAAGCTTTTGTTCTTTTCTGGGTAAAAGATTCCAGCATTACTTTGGATTGTCTTGACTGATTGCACTGGAAGTTCTTTCCAGGTTTTCATCCACTATTCCCATATTTCTTCATCTAAAATGTTGTGGATGCTGTTCATACTCATACCGCAAAAAAGGTTCCTGCCCTATAAAGGGATTACTAGATACCTTATTTGCTATGTGAGCGGCTTCACATATTTCAATCTGTACCAGTATGTCCTGGTACCCAGTATAGCGATACTTTATTTTCTCTGCCGAGCTTGATTAGTTTTACCACACAGTCTCATACCAGTTTGAGCTAATGGCCTTGATGACTGCTTGAGGATCTGACAGGATAGCAATTGGTTTCTTGCGATAGTTCCTGTCGAGATTAAATATCGTCTTTCGATACTTCCAGCCAGGGGATCTTGTTTCGGTCTCTGTTCCCATTTATTTTACCTCTGCCTATTCCTGCCTTGCTGAACTTCACAATTGCCGATCTGGCGGCCCCCTCCACAACAAGGTGCAACGAGGGCAGATCCAGCAGCATGATCCAGCATGACTTCATCGCCCCCGCAATGCAGACACACGCCAGTCTTTGAATTTTGTTTCTCAAGATCTCTCAAGCGACTCAAGATCACAGGTCCCACTATCATGGTGTACATCCATCATAGGATTGTGGGGTTACAACCCCACGTTTTCCTTGCCAGATTTATGTACACCATTAGAGCGCGTTTAGCTTTTCCTTCTATTTCTTCAGCCTTACTAGTTCATAGGAGTTTGCTATTTAGTGTTACACCCAGATACCTACTTGTATTCTATCCTCCTGCTTGTATTCTACAGTATGGGCTGTAGGCAGTTTAACCTTCTCTTCCTAGTAAATGGTATCACCGTGGTTTTGCTCGGGATTAGTTTCAGTCTGACTGATTGACACCATCTATTAGTTACTTTGAGGCCTCTCTGTACGATTTCACAGAGCGTTCCCTCAAACTTCCCTATGGAGAGGTTTAACGGGATGTCTTATTGTTAGTTTGGAGATAATATGCCAGAAATTTGTTCAATCAATGTGACTCATATTTTGACAAGAAACATATTTTGAAGAGACGCATATTTTATTGTCAAGAATAAATTCGTGTTTATGGTTAATGTGATACTATTGTTAATGTGATACTACACCAGGGATCTGCTCTCAGCATATATCTCTTTGCCCTGGTAATGGATGTGCTAGTCAAGGATGTGAGGAAAACGGCGCCATGGGGCATGATGTTCACCGACGACGTTGTACTCTATAAACTGACCCGAGAGAAACTTCAAGAGAGGCTCGACGGGTGAAGGAAAGCCCTAGAAGAAAGGGGAATGGGGATCAGCAGGGTGAAAACTGAATATATGTGTATGAAGGAAGCTCAAGATAAACCTAACCTAACCTTCAGGAAGAAGAACTTCCACCGACTAAGAAGTTTAAATATCTGGGGTCATATATTCAAAGTGATGGAGGGCTGGATTCTGAAATACAACACATGGTAAATAGTGTATGGATGAACTGGAAGAAATTGAGTTGAGTACTGTGTGACAAGAAAATCAGCTACAAGAGGAAAGGAAAGCTCTACAAATCTGTCGTGAGGCCTGCTATGCTATACAGTGCGGAAACTTGGCCGATTACAACAGCACATGCGAGCAAGATGGAAGTGGCAGAAATGTGAATGTTGATATGAGCGGGGTAACAAGAAAGGATAGAATAAGGAATGATCACATCAGAGGAACAGAGGAACAGCGAAAACGGGACCCATAGGAAAGAAGGTTCAATAAAGCAGGCTAAGGTGGTTTGGACATGTGCAGAAAAGAGAGGAGGACTACGTGGAAAAAAGAGTTGAAAAGCTGGAAATAGGAGGGTCAAGGAAGAGAGGAAGACCAAAAATGAGATGAAAAGTCAAAGTAGCAGGAGATTTGATAGACGAAGTTTCGATGAGTGAGGACGCATTGGATAGATATTTATGGAGAAAAAGAATGCAACAAAGCAACGCCGACCCTACGTGATATAGGAAAAGGCATAGAAAAAGAAGAAGAAGAAGTTAATTTGATACTAATGTATCTCTATATTAGATTCTACATCACTTTTTAAACATGCTAAGCATGTGAGGTAAATAATAGACATTATATACAAATTCCTAGACAAATTAATGTTCCAGGAAATACTAAAATCTAATATTCATAACCGGTTACAAAGATATTTACAATACTAAATAAGAAACACGTATTGGTAGTTAACAGAAATATTGACTCTATACCATTCGGTTAAAAGAGTAAGTGCGGATTTACTGCAATAACCAAACAATGCACTAATGAAACGTCTTCATAAGGCTAAGCGAGATTAGAAGTAACGAAATAACATCCGAGAAAACTGAATAAGAAGACAACATTATGCAAAACAAAGCATTCGTACTGCGATCTTAAAATAATATCAAACCGATGTAAGGCTATTCCATTCATGCAAAACCAGAGAAAACAACAGTAAACCCAAACTCAGTTTGACATTATAATCAGACTAGATAAATGTAGATTTGATGATATTAAACGCGACTAAACATTACTATAAAATATCAGACATGATTTATTTAGACCATGATAGTCGTGCTTAAAGAAGACAAAATAAGACTAGACTTGAGACTATATAAGTCTGGATACGAGATTAGACAAGGCTCTAGACTCGACAATACAATACAAGACTAGAAATTCAAGACAAGAAATACAAGAGTAGGACTAAATCTAGACTACACCAACAAGGCCAATCATTAGTGGATAAAACTGCAACACCTGACTTGACATAATTAAACCTATAACCCAGATTATATATATATATATATATATATATATATATATATATATATATATATATATATGGGTTCTGGACTCCTAGGTGGAGCATAGAGCCTCCATAAGCACCCTCCAGCGGACCCTATTCTGGGCCATTGCTTTGGCTTCACTCCAAGAGGTTTTCTGGGCTTTTAGTTCATCTAACACTGTTCTCCTCCATGTTTGAGCCGGTCTTCCTCGTGGTCTCGTTCCTTGGGGATTCCAGTCTAGTGCTGCCCTTGCAATGTCGTCTGGTTTTCTTCTTAGAATGTGGCCGATCCATCCCCATTTTCTTTTCTTAATGTCGTGCTCTATTGTTTCTTCTCCGCATCGTTTAAGAAGTTGCTCATTAGTAATTTTCTGTGGCCAGAAGATTATGAGGATGATTCGTAGACATTTGTTGGCGAAAACCTGAAGTTTATGTTTTGTGGCATTAGTGTTTTTCCAGGTCTCTCATCCATATAAGAGGATTGCTTTGACGTTTGTTCTATATAAACGCAGCTTGCTCTTTGTTTTTATGATGTTGGACCTCCATATTGTGTTTAGTTGCCTGAATGCCATCTGTGCTTTTTGAATTCTGTTTAGAATGTCTAGGTCTGTTCCGCCCGTCTCGTTGAGAATGCTTCCTAGATACTGAAACTTTTCTACATTCTCAATTGGTTGGTCGTTTATTTGAAACGGTGCGTCGTTATTTGTGTGCATTCGCATCGCTTTTGTTTTTGAGACATTTATTTTCAACCCTATCTTCTGTGCCATGTCTGATAGTAGGGTGAGTTGCCTTTGCATACTTTCATGGGTATGCGAAAAAAGGCAAATGTCGTCTGCGTATTCGAGATCTTTGAGATTAGAGTAAAGAGACCATCGAATACCATCGTTTGGTCTGCAAGACTTTTCCAGGATATAGTCAAGAGCAATGTTAAAAAGCAAGGGAGAGAGCACACATCCTTGCTTCACTCCTGATCTCACCGGAAAAAGGTTGCTATGTGCTCCGCTATGCAGGATACTACATGATACGTCATGGTACAGTTCTCTAATCGTGTCGATGATTTTTGTTGGCACGCCTCTTGTCCGTAGTATCTTCCATATAGCAGAGTGGGATAGGCTGTCAAAAGCACGTTCAAAGTCGATGAAAACAAGATATAGTGGCGATCGCCATTCAACGGATTGTTCTATAATTATTCTTGTTGAATTTATGTGGTCTATGCATGAGCGGTTTGGGCGGAAGCCTGCTTGGTTTGGACGCAGTATGGGTTCGAATGCTTCTGCCAGCCTATGTTGGATTACACTTGCAATAATTTTGTTTATGGTGTTTAACAGCGTTATTCCTCTCCAATTTTTGCATTGCGTTAGGTCTCCTTTCTTTGGCAGTTTGATAATGAGACCATGTTTCATTTCTGCTGGAATTTCTTGGTTTGTCCAGATCCCTTTTATTATTTTTGCAAGTAGAGGTGCAATCCATTTTGGGTCTACCTTGATTAGTTCGGCAGGTATGTTGTCTACCCCTGCCGCTTTGTTGTTTTTCAGCTGCTTGATGGTATTTAGTATTTCTGTTTTTGAAGGCGCGTCTATTTTTATATTCAGCTGTTCATTTGCATTGTCTTCTGGAGCTATCTCAAGTTCGTCTTCCGTGGGTGAGCTGAGCATATCAGCAAAGTATTCCTTCCACCTATCGAGCTGAGTTTCTGGGGTGGTCAGTGGGCGGTTGTCTTTGCTTCTAACTATATTTGTGGTCTTTGTGTGCTTTTTGGAGAGCTTGTTTGTCAGTGTGTAAAGAGTCCTCGAGTTGTTATTTTTGGTTGCTTCTTCTGCTTGCTCACATAACAGGTCAATCCATATTCGCTTGTCTTTTTTGGCAGATGCTTTAATTTGTTTGCATAGTTGTGTATATCTCCAGATTTCATCATTTTTTGTCATCGAAGTTTTGCACTGCAGTACCAGTTTCTTCGCATCCTTTCTGTCTTGTATAAGTTGCCATGTTTGGTCTGAGATCCAGTCTTTTCGATTTCTTTCCTTTGTGCCAAGGGTTGTTTTGGCCGATTCGAGTAGTGTCTTGGCTAAGCCATCCCAAGATGTTATGGGATTTTGGTCTGCATTTTCATGCAGGTTTGTTAGGAAAACTTTTTTGCAGTTTGGTTGGCGCAGTTTGTGTAGGTTGAACTTTACTCTCTTTGATTGTTCAGGTTTCTTTGGTACGGCCAGTTTGATTCTGAACGTGCCGAGCAGAAGGTGGTGGTCGCTGGCAATGTCTGCACCCCTTTTGTTTCTGACATCAAGTAGGGATCTCCGCCATGTTTTCGATATTGCAATATGGTCAATTTGGTTTTGGGTTTTCTTGTCGGGGGATATCCATGTGACTTTGTGGATTTGCTTGTGTGGGAACACTGTTCCACCTATAACTAGGTCTGATGTTGAACAGAGTTTCGTGAATAGTTCACCGTTTTCGTTTCTTTCCCCACATCCTTCTTTACCCATGATGTCTTCTAGGTTACTGTTATTTGTCCCGACCTTAGCGTTGAGATCACCCATGAGTATGGTGATATCACCTCTGTTTATCTTCCTTAACGTACTTTCAAGGATATCGTTGAAATTTTCTTTTTCCTCAGCATTCGCACTGTTTGTGGGTGCATAGCATTGTACAAAGGTGATATTTCTGTATTTAGTGTGGAACCTTGCTGTAATTATTCTGTCATCAATGGGGTTCCATGAAATTAGGCTCTTTCTGGCTTTTTTAGTAATTATGAAACCAACGCCTCTTTCATGAGACCCAGTTTCTTTGCCACTGTACAGGAAAAGCTCCCCAGATTGTAAGTTGGGGAGCTCAACTTACAATCTGGGGAGTCAAGCTTCCTTGCCAAGCCAGCAAACTTCTGATAAGCCTAAAATTGAGATGTTGTAGTTATTTAATTCTCTCACCGCTTGATGCAGTTTTGATGCTTCGTATAGAGTTTTTACGTTCCAGCATCCAAAACGTAACTTTTCCTTAAGTGCAGCCAGTGTTGTCTTCGTTTTGTCCGTCCGGATTTGTGTTGTAGAGGTTTCATTAATAGCATAGTTTAGGCCAAGCAGGTTATTAGCCCACTGTGGCCGTAGTTTGGTGATGGGGCTGCCAGCTATAGCTTCCAAACCAGCCTCCTGTTTACAGGATTTAAATCAGCCGCCCATTCTGGGTCAGACGCTGTTGCAGCCGCCCAATCTGGAACAGACGCTGCGGATTTGTAGCCGCTCATTCTAAGTGCAGACGCTACATTTGTAGGTTTTGGTCCGCCCCGGATATTTGATTTCCCCGGTACCACCCTTATCTAGGAGGCATCCCCTATCCGCCACCTGGGGAGGCGCCCGATGGGGACCTACAACCCCACACGGGAACCCAGATTATATAAGTGATGTCAATCTTACAACCTTTATTGATCCTTTGTACCCTACTACTTAGAGCACCTATTCTGATTAGACTTAATAAGAAATTGTACAAGACAAAAGACAATCATACAAATTGATACAAGATCAGCCAAGACCACACAAGACTAAAAAGACTAGATTAAATCAGAGTAAACCACATAACTTTAGATAATGAGTATATACAGAATAAATGACATGTTATAAATTGTAGGAATACGACAATGTTACATTTAAAAGCATATTTCTTATTTAATTTAAAATGAATATTGAAAATTCCACTAAACAAAATCTAACATAGTTGTTTAACACATTTGATAAATGTTAATATAATCAATATACGATCTTAGCACATATATGTTTTGTGCAATAAATTACAAACAACAGTTTATAAATAGAAAATCTCGTTCACGAAGATTAAATTTCCTAAATGCCATTCAATCAATAATGGGAAGACCTTGAAGTTATTTTGGATAAAATATAATTAAGGGCGCCTAGGCGAACTTAATTTAAATGCCACTAAATACTAACGCCTGGCATTTAAATTAACACACTTTATTACCACGTTATTTTGTAAACATCCCGATTTACGTCATATAAACTGAATTAATATTGTTACTGTTTTAAAGGTTATTACAAATTAATAGTTGCTATTACAAATTAATTAGGCTAGCACCAATTTCATTAGTTTCAAGGACTAAAAAATAAACCATAGGTATTTACTATATTTATGAATATATTATAATTATAAATTGAAATTGGCTATAGAAAGATCAGCTATAGAAAACGAAATTATGGTGCATTTACAATGATGAGGCAGTGCGTGCAACATAGATTTAGTCCCCTATTCCACCTTGGCTTTTTAGTATGCGCCACCCCGGTATCGCATATATTGCATTCATTCAGGGTGGGCAGCCCGGACGGTTAATGAAAACCGCCCCTAGTTGTAGCCTCCCCGACCAGGATTCGAACCCGGGTCTCCCGCATTGAAAGGCGGGTATGTTGTCAACTACACCACCGAGGAGGACGCACATCGATTTAGTCCAATGCAATAAACTCTTAATAAACTATAATAGAATTTTTGCTACTTTTGGATATTTCTTCTTCTTCTTCTTTCGAATAGGCCTACTTTGGACCACGCTTGTTCAACTGTTGGGCTTTGATCTTTGCCCAGTATTGTCGCATCTTCTGTCTTCTGTGTAACTCTTTTCTCTCTTCTGTCTGCGGTACCTTTCCTTCGGGGTTTTTCCTGAAATCCACGGACTTCCTTCAGGGTGCGTCTCACAGACTGTCTGTTTTGTTATTCTATCTGCTATTTCGAGTTCTTTAATATCCTTCTCGGTTTCTGTCAACCAAGTAGTATGAACCTCTTTTTTTGCCAGAAAGTGAACAGGCGGTTGGTTAGTCAGTTTGGAAATTGCAACATGGTCATAGAAAGCTATCCTTCCTTTCCTTGCACAGTCAGAGAGCCTCTCAATATGTTCGTAGAGCTCACAGTTATGTCGCCTTCGGAATTTCCCATCTTCCTTTACCAGGCGTAGGATCTTCAGGAGAATCTCCTATCTCTGATTTCCAATTTCTCTACTAGACCTCTTCGGTTCAAGGAAAGACATTTCATGGCATACAGGGCTTCTGGTCGTAAGACTGATGTGTAGTGCTTAAGTTTCAGGTTGCGCGACAGGCATTTTTTATTGTAGGTGTACTTATTCATTCGATAGGCTAGTTCTAACTTGTTGACTCTCATGGATAATTATGCTCTTTCTGATAAGTTAGGTTCAATCCATTCGCCGAGATACTTAAATTTCTCAGTCCTCAGGATGTTTCCCTGCTGTAGTAACATCTCTCTGTTTGCTTCTTTGATGTTGGTGAAAAATTATGTATTCTCCAGCGACAATTGAAGACCCACTTTGGCAGCCTGTTTTCTAAGGCAATTTACCTGCATTGTTGCCATATCAAAAGAATCAGCAATCAGTGCCATGTCATCTGCAAAGGCCAGGCAATCTACAACCAGTCCATCGTTCTTACCTCCCAGGTAGATAACACACCCAAGAAGTTACACATCATCGCATCAGTTCCTTTCGCTATTCCCTCATAAACTTTTCAAGGACACAGTTGGGGAGAAGTGGGGAAAGTCCGTCTCCCTACAGTTTTTATTACGAAGCTTTCTGAGATCTCGTATCTAAATTTAACCTTGGAATGGGTGTTGATCAAGGTTTCTAGGATCCGTCTGTGGCTTTTGTTGTCTAGCCCTAGTTCCTGTAGCCCTGCACTTTGTTAAACATTTCTCTATCAATGGAATCTTAGGCCTTCCTAAAATCAACAAAACAACGACCACCTTGTGGTTTCTCATCTTGGAGTACGCAAGTACAGTTTTAAGATTGAGAATCTGTTCAACACAGGATCGAGTCTCCCTGAAGCCTCCCTGACATTCTCCCAGTTGACTATCCAGCTGATTTTCTGCCCTTGTTTGTAAAGCCTTGTCCGGGATTGGCGTGATTTGTTTATAGTCGAAGTCTTCGCTGGGTGGATCACAGTTGAGTAGAAGTACTGAGCTAAAATGTGGTAGTTGTCCTTGTCGTTAAAAGCCAGTTTGCCATGTGAGTCTCTGAAGTGAAGGCTAGGCAGGCTAGGTATTTTCTGAGTGTCTGCTTGAAGGTTCCATAGAAATCTCTGGAGTTATTCTTAGCAAAGCTCTCTTCGATTTGGATTAGTTGATTTTGTGTGAAGGTTCGTTTGGTTTCTCGAATTATCTTGGCTGTAACCTTTTTTTGTTCCGAAAATTTATGACAATTTTCCTTCGACTTTTTAGACTTCCACTTCACCCAGGTTGTCTGTCTTTGGTCTATTGCATTGTCACAGTCCCCCACGGATGCTTCCTTCTTCAGCGAGAGGGGCGTATTCATTGGCCGCCTTGGCAAGAGTCTCCTTCAGTTGGTCCCAGCTGTATAGATCTGTATTGTTCAGTCTCTAACTTACTTCTTAACAGTTTTTAAGCCGCTCTACGTTAAATCTTATCATTTTGGAGGTTCTGTGTAATCTAGTGTTTCTAGACTGGAGTCTTATTTTGATCTTTGAGAGGTAGTGGTCTGAGTTAAAAATATTTTGGATATTTATCTAAATAACAAGTTGTATAATTACATACAACTTTAAAAAAATATTTCGCTGAGGAATACTCCTGGGTGCGAATGTGCTATGATGTGACAAATATATTTATAATTCTAGTTACATTCAAGAATACCTCATACGTCAAGAACTCGGTAATAGGATAGTGAATATGAGAAGGAATTTTCAGTGAAGGAGGTGGTAAATCTGGAAAAATCCTTAAAGAAAAGAAAGGCGGCAGATCAAGGCGGGGTAACGAATGAGGCATGGATGATGGAGGCATGACAAATGATCAATGCTTAGAGAGAGTGACAGACGAATTCAATAGAATATGGCGGAAAAAAGTTGGAATGCCAAAATGCTGGACGGTGGGGGAAGTGATCTCTCCTCGGTCCTATTACCCTCACAAGGGTTTGGTGGCACTATGCTTCTACCATTTTTAAATCAATTTTCCACTCCTCTCTGTTTTGGGCTAGTTCTGTGGCCTCTTGCAGAGAGAGTCCTGATTCCGTCTACCCATCGGGTGGGAGATCTTCCTCGTGACCTTCGTCCGTCGACTTTGCCTTGAACCACCAGCTTTTCTAATGCATCCGGTCTTCTGGAGACGTGCCCGAAATACCGCACTTTGTTCCGGTTTATTCTCCTGGACAGTCTATCCTCGATTTTTAATTCTTCTAGGATCGATATATTGGTGCGGTGCTGCCTCCATTATATTCGGAGCATTCGTCGGTAAAGCCACATTTCAAATGTATCTATTTTCTTTCCGTCCGCTTGTCTGATCGACCAGGTTTCAGCCGCGTATGATGCAATTGGGAAGTGATACCTGTCTACAAAAGTGGTGAGAGGGAGGAAATGAGAAACTATAGGGGTATAACGCTCATGGATTCATCCTATAAAATGTGGAAAAAGTTGCTACCAGAAACGCAAGAAGGTTTTAGAGAGGAAGGGGAACTACTGAGAAGAAAGAAGACAAGCCTGGAAAAAATTTAACAGCCGCAGAAGACCCGAAAAATGGAAAGAATACAACAAGATACAGAAGGCCTCCTCCAAAATAAACCGCAGAGAATAAACAGGTTACGAAAACAATAAGTTGAAGGAGATAGAAGAGGACTGCAACAAAAACAACACACCAAATTTTTACAGAACATTCAGAGAAAATATGACAGGATATCAACCACCGAGCTTACGCTTCAAAAGACAAGACGGAACAAACCCTAAACAGAACTGTGAAATATTAGAACAATAATGTTCAAATTGACAGCGACTTATAGTCACATAGACAACGCCTACGCAATAAAAAGTAATAATCATCCACCTTGGGACAGCTTTACTAATTAAATCAAGGGAGGAACACGGAAATCTTATCTTACTCTTTAGCACACGGCGCTCAGATGGCGCACACAGATGCATTGTGTGAGCCTTTCGCTCCGTCAAAGCAAGTAACGAGAACAAACATGTACAAACCAGACAAAGGAATCGTATATCATGCATACGTCGGAAAATTGGACAACAATCGTGTCCCATGTGCAACGTTAGATAACGAGACACGATTGTTGTACAATTCCAATCGTGTTTTCCAACCCGACGTATGCATGATATACAATTCCTTTGTCTGGTTTGTACACGATACTACAAATGGTCCGGTGACGAGGAATTTGAAGAACTCACGAACAAAAGTGAGGTTTCTCATTTTACCTAAGGAATTAGGTTACACAAATTATATCTATCTTATGTTACTTTACAAGTGCAATTTGAAGAACTCACGAACAAAAGTGAGGTTTCTCATTTTACCTAAGGAATTAGGTTACACAAATTATATCTATCTTATGTTACTTTACAAGTTACATAAACCTCTAGCCTTCAGCCCCTGACATATTAAGTCTTTGACCTTTCTCGTTACTTGCTTTGACGTAAGCATCTCTAGATCTCTGTTAAGTTGGCAGAACCAACGAGAAAAAAAAAATCCGCAATGGCACATAATAATCCGCTTTTTATCCGCTAAATATTGTAAAAGGGAAAAAAAATTCACGCATTTCCCATTTCCCGTGAAAATGTGGTCCCCCAAACTTAACAAAAAGTTAGCGGGACCCATCCTAAAAATCATTATATTGAGGAAATAATTGCACCGGAATTATCCGCTTTTTATCCGCAAACGATTGTAAAAAAAATATTCCGCACTTCCCATTTCCCGGGAAAAAGGGGTCCCGCTAACTTAACAAAAAGTTAGCGGGACCCATCCTAAAAATAATTATATTGAGGAAATAACTGCACCGGAATTATCCGCTTTTTATCCGCAAACGAATGCCGCGAGAAAAAAAAAATCCGCAGTTTTCATTTCCCGGGAAAATTTGGGAATTTTTTTTTCACGGAGTTCGTTTGTGGATGAAGCAAAGGTTATCATGTACAATCGCGGCGAAATAAGGATACCGGGGAAAAAATGCTGTGAGGTAATTTTAAAGAACAAAGAAAGAAAGGGGTAGATAATGAGGAAGAAGAGAAGAATCTACGATTTTTTAGAGGAAAATTTGATTTATTAAGTTCTGTTAAAATTCTGATAAACCTCTGAAAACAATTCTATAGTGAAAGCTAATCGCAACGAGAATAAATAAGTAATTTCGGGCTGACATTCCTCGTATCCATCACAGGTATCGGTGATTCATGAAACCCATCGTATTCATTCCAACCCGGAAATAGATAGCGGATTTCGGAAAAGAGCGGAGTCTAAATGTTTTTGTTTTTCCCCGGCCGAATCGTCATACGTTATTTCTATTGGCCCGTTCAAAAAGGCATCGGCGCGGCGGCGAAATGCTAGGGCCTTTCAAAGATGCGGGCGGAATGCTAGGACCTTTCAAAGGTGCAAGTGGCATGTTAAGGCACTTTCAAAGACGCAAGCGGTATGTTAACATCTGAGAAACAGAAAAAAATACCAGAAAAATGGAAATCAGCCCTAATGTACCAACACCACAGATACGATTACAAACATCAGGAAAAGAAGGGCAAAGTTCTATGAACGGAAAAAAAGTCTACTCTTAAAATTACAGTTTAAATAGTAGCAGCGGCCTTACGAATTTGAAACTATAAAAACTAACAATTGCTTTTTTTAAATTACAGTTTCCGGTATTATTAGTAAATAAGTTTTAAAAATTACAGTATGCGATTGCAATTTCTACAAATTTGTATTCGTAAAGCCGCTGCTACTATTTAAACTGTAATTTTTAGAGTGTACTTTTTTCCGTGTGGACACATACATAGGATGAATGGAAACAGGCTGACCAAGAAGATTTTTAAGATAGTGACAACTAATACAGTGGAAACCAACTGGGTAAAACAAACTTTGGAAGACACCAAGAAACTGAACATATCCACAGAAGACATGACAGACAGGAAAAAATACAGAGAAAAAAATTAAAAAACAGAAGTTTGAACAAACTCCCAAAAAGAAGAAAACAGGAAAGAAGTGGACAGAAGAGATGAAGAAGAAACACGGTGAATATATTAGAGGTTTCTGAGAAGAAAGAAGACAGAAAAAATGGCATGATAATTGATTGTGTTTTAGCGCTCTCCTTAAAGGGGAATTATCTATAATAATAATAATTATTATTATCATTATTACATAAATATTACTAATGAAACATTGTTAAAAAATACAATAAATGTACAAACATCGGTACTCTTGTCTAATGTTCTCTATAAGCTGCGCGGATGCGCAGAGTTTTAGTTACATTTTTAAATCTGCGCAGATAAATTTAGTTTCCGCGCACTTAAATTACGAGACGTAGATTTTGTCTTCGAAATTGGCGAAATTGTTAGATTTTTAAAAAGACATATTATTCAAAAACAACACAGAGAAGCTGTTAATAAACAACAAATATTGAAAAAATGTTAATTTTGAAAATGTAAAAATGTTAATGGAAACACCTAAAGGATATCACGAAATAAAAAGGAAAAACTAGAACGGTCAAAATTTTATTTTGAGAGAGTTAATGAATCAATCGAAAATGTAATATTAACGAATAACAAATACGTATCAATGAATTCCGTTCCGAAAATCCATAAGCATATGGAAAAATTAAGTTGCCACAAAATCATACTTTTAAATTCACCCAATGTATAAACAATATCCTGGAAAAAAATGTTTTTAACGAAATGAAAATTCAATCTTCTATGCACTAATTGTGGACGACAGCAGCGATATTTCAGTACAAAAAGTACAATTTTTTTATTTTAAATATCGTGATAAAGATATAAATTACAAAACTGTATTTGTTGGTATTTTGAAAGTCGAACATTGTGACCGCAAGTCAATTGTAACAAAAAATTTAAAGAACTATGTTGTACATAACTTAAAGATAAAATAGTATTTTTTGCAACTAGGACGGTAAGGTGTCAATTGATCACGAGAGCGAAATTTGGCGCACGAACGAAGTGAGTGCGCACATTCGCTCGAGAGGTCAATTGACAATACCGCCTGTGTTGCAAATAATATTTTTTGTTACTCATGCGAGGGGACGTATCTTACAAGTTTGGGATCCAGAGGCCATCCAAAATGATAGAATAAAAAATGAAGAATTTGCTTTTTCAATTGTCTCCGGTGATGTGGATTCGTCATAAGAACTCTCATCAGTCTCCGGTAACACCATATAATTTACATTTTAAAACATTTTCTTTAATTTTTAATTTTTAATGAAACAAAATTTCTGTCACTTCACGTCACTTTTAATATTGAGGTCTTGATTGTGTTTATTTTATTTATTGATTTTTTTTTTAATGTAACTTACAATTAGCGATATTGAGTATTTGTGTGCGTTACCCAAGTTATGTCGTAATACAACCAAAAATGCATTTCTCGCACTAAACCATTTCTCGCACTAAAAAACGTGCGCCAAGATAGAATTTTTAACGCATGAGTAATAAAAATACTATAAGGTGTACTGGAGTTAATGTCATGATTGGAAAGAAAAATGGGGTGCAAAATTGGTGCAAAAAGGTGCAAAATGCACCTGTTATGCAGAACATAAAAAAAATACTCAGAACTGTTTACACGAAGTAAAGTAGTTTTCCAGATATTTCGCAGTTAGTGCAAAAATTACGATCGATACTTCAAATATATATATAATGCAATTTGTCCAACGTGTCTGTATGCATTTGGAAAGACGATTTCCCGATGACGATCAAAAAACAATGGTAAGCACTCGATAATGAGATTGTTATAAATTCAAGAAAAAAATTAAAATTTTGGAAAACAGAACAGAACAATCTTTCCGAAAAATATTCTATATTTATACAAACTTAAAACACACGGAACACAGCCTGAATATATAAATATATTCAGCCTTTCCGCAGCTCTATAACAATTACTGAGTCTTTATGGACTGAAAGCTATAAAATAACTTTCAAACAAATTTCATATGAGATTGGTTTTGGTAGTTCTAAAAAGACTGAGTAATTGTTATAGAACTCCGGAAAAGCTGAATATATTTCAGGCTGTGTTCCGTTTGTTTTAAGTTTGTATGATTATCTATAACGTAGGATGGTTTTACCAATTCTATTCTATATTTATGATAAATTACAATATTACCATTTATAAAATATGAGATTAATATTCTGAAATGAAAATTACAATATTGAAGAAGAGTAGACTTGGATTGTTAAAAACATTCCACTATACGTAAACTTTCTTACTAACCCATTCATAATATTCTAATCTTGCTATGCTTTACATTTATATAATGGGTACCTTCCAAGGGTCCAGTGCGGATTACGAACGGGGATTTTCAGTCATGAATTCCATTAAAAGAAAATATCGCAACAGACAGCAATATAAACATCTAGGTGATTTAATGAGAATAAAATTACATTTATCAAATGAGCAAATAATTAAAACCGAGTTTTAAAAAAATATCCAAAGCTATTACTTTGCTACTTGATAATATGATTTGAATAAATAAAAGTATAATTAAATAAATAATAAAAGTAAATTAAAAAATTGCGCAATTCATTTTTAATTTAATTTTTGCACACATTTGACTTTGGACCGCGCAGCACTAACAAAAATTAGAGGGAACTGACAAGAGCAGTGGCTCTTGTCAGTATCTCTAATGTGCCTTCTAAAAATCTTCCCCGTACCACCAAGTGGCATGTTTTGTTAAATGATTTGCAAAATCTTTATGTGGCTTATTTGCACAATGGAATACAATTTGAACATTTAAATACAATACAATTTTCATTTTACTACTGTAAATGTTACTTTGCTACTGTTTATTATGGTTAATATTGTATGTATAGGATATTTGTATCTTAAAAATGCTTATAAAAAATGTATTAAACAATTTACATAAATTATTTTCATAAAAAAATCTACGGTTTTCCTGGTTTCGATTGAATGGTTAGTTGAGATCTACAATTTTGCCGATAAAAAGTGAGTTATAAAGAATCAAATTTGTTTTCATTTTTTATTGCGGTAGTGCGGTTTTCACCAGTCACTGTTTGTTAGGTAATGCGTATTTAATATTTATATCTTTTCCATACAATTATGTTGATAGTTCTATTAGGAAAGATATATAACTAAGCCACAATAACAAAACAAATGTTTTAGTTTCGTTATTGTTAATAATAGCTTTATAATAAAAAAAATAATAATTATTTTATATTTATAATAATAATATTTTTTTTAGCTTATTTATAATAATAATAATCTTTATTGTCACCAAAAGGGAATAAATGGCTGATGATATGACATAATCTTATTTACATTTATCTACTATTTATATTTATCCACTATCAAATACCAGACGAATGGTTAAAATCTGTCCTATTACCTATACCAAGGGTCGGCAAACTCTATAAACTTAAGAGCCATTTTTTTATTTAAAATGATTTCAAACTGGATCAAGAGCCACGGACATTTTTTTTCATAAAGTCATATTTTTTAATTTTCTTCTTAATTGCCAGTGATTAAACGCCTTTGCCATAATATTATTGGTTTGACTACCAAATCCAGCGTCGGACTGGCCATGTAGTTGAGGTGGCGTTTGCCAGCTGGGCCCTATCCTGCGCAACCCCCCTGAATCATGCGCGAGCCCTAGCTTGCGAGGCCTGCCGCAAGCCAGACTATTGAGGACGTTGTCAAAGCTGCAAGTTTATTTGCATCCGATGTTCAAGACTGAATGCACAAAAATGCCAAAAACATTGATATTGACAATGTTAGGAGGAATATCTAGAAAACCAAGAAACACGACGAGTTATGCCAAGACGCAGTGGCAGTACTGGCTGCAGACGCAAAAAGATTCTGTTCTGTTTCTGTCAAGAAAGTCAATAATACAGATTTAGTTAAAATAGATGAAAAATTCAACTGCAACGAATATTTATTGAAGAATGCCGCTTGTTTGAACCCGAACAAGTTGAAAACTTCAATTAAATTAATAAAAATGGCATTTCTAAGACGCATTAAAGTGTCTCGCATCAATTGCAAATATCGATCGAGAATTGCTATCAAAGGAACTAGAATCTTTTAACATGGCGCGACGCGACGTAAAGTGATTTGACGTAAACTTAACGGTAAGGTATGTTTGTGAAACGTCCATCGACATTTTCTCTTCTTTCTGTTGTTGTAGTTACTGGCTATTGCATATATAAATCACAACATAATGCCACCAATCACAAAACACAATACCAATGTCAGTCTTGAATTCGATTGCATGCGCGCAAAAATCGAGATTGTTGATTGGCAAAAAGATTCATGTGAATCAGCTCAACGTTACGTAACGCGCAGCGAAGTTTGACCTTTGGTAGCTTTTACGTTGCGTTAAGTTCTGATATGTACATCGTGTCGGCCGTATTCGGCCGTATATAAAACAACGTGTTTAAGTTTTACGTCACGTCACGTCACGTCCCGTCGCGTCCCGTTACGTTAAGTTCATCGGAATCTGGCCATAAGTCTGTCAAACTTATATTCCCAAAACATATCATAAATGGCAACAACATTCTTTGCATCATTAGATAATTATGTGTATTTGTCTAATCAGTTATTATTAACCATTAAAGCTACATTTATCATTTCAATCTGTCAGAAGTGGTAATAATCGTAAAATAGTTTATAATTGTCAAATAACATTGGAATAACTGTCAAAATTGATAATAACTATTAAAAATGCTAATTACTGTCCAAAATGACGATAGCTGATAAAAATTATCAAAAATGACAGTAAATTATATTATCATTCCTTTATAACCAGAACTTACAATTATCAATATCCCGTACAGGGCCCCGGGTGTATGGGGAGCTACCCAGGCCCTTCCGGCCCAGTCCGACCCCGACCAAATCCATAACTTTACCCATATCTTCTGGAAATGTAAGTCCGCAAAGTGCTTCCTTGTGAATTATGCAATGGAAAGATAACACGTCATGATCAACTTTTTCTTTTAAAATTGTGACAAATCCTTTATTATTGCCCACCATACTTTTAGCTTCATCTGTTGCAATTGAACACTATTTTAATAAGATCGATATGATTTTTATTTAGACATTCGTTCACTGCATTTTCTACATCTTCTCCTCGTGTTTGACCCTTGAGTGCCATTAATTCCAGGAGTTCTTCTTTGGAACCAACTGATGATATATGGCGAGCAAAAAGGACAACTTGTGCCGTATCCTTTATGTCACAAGACTCATCGACCGCTATTGATATGACTGATGCTGATTTATCGTTCTCAACTTGTTGGCATACATTTAACATTTTTTTTGTCCTATATGTTGTAGTTTCGGCATACAATGGTAAACTTTTGATTTTGTCCACAATATCTGGTGTATTATTAAAATTGTGAAAAAGAGTGACTGTGAGTTAAGAACTTGGCGGCGGGGCCGGCAGTCCTAAGAAAAGGGGCAGTTCTGTTTAATTTTTATTGTGATTTTTTTGTTTCGATATGTTTTTGAAGAGCTTACACCAAAAGAGAGACATGTGACTCGCGAGCCACACTTTGCCGACCCCTGACCTATACCAAAGAAAAATAATCCTAAGTCTTGCAATGATTGCCGATTAATTAGCCTCATGAGCCACACATTGAAAGTTTTAATAAAAGTTATCCAACAACGTATATATAAAAAACGTGAAGAGCAGCTAGACAGCACACAGTTCGGATTAAGAAGCAGAATGGGAACTAGAGATGTGTTGTTTGCAATGACGGTATTATAACAAACGTGCAGGGAATATACTAAAAGCGTTTTCATATGTTACATAGATTACCAAAAAGCGTTCGATCGAGTTCAACACGGTAAGCTTATACAAGCACTACAAAATATAAACGTAGACCCAAAGATATTACTCTAATCAAAAATCTATACTACAGCCAAATAGCTGTTATAAGGGTAGATGGCAATGAAACGAACCAGATAGAAATTCAAAGAGGTGTTGTAATAAAAACCAGGATTGGACATCTGTGCCATTAGCGCACATTCCAAAACGTGCCCTTTGTCCCACGTTTTGGATAAATGCAATTGTTTTATAGATTTATAGTTTGTTCAGAAACTAAGGATTTTTAATACCACGCTAAAACCTACTTGCCCCAAACATATTAGAAAACGTGCGAAGGCCTATATATAAAAACCTTCTTATAAAGATTAACCAGAGGACCAGACATTTTCAGGTATTTAGAGAATTTAAGCCTCGATTGTTCATAGGAGGAGCCAAGAAAATTCAATCTCCTCCTTATTTGAATTAGAGGGATGATTTATCCCCTCTTACAGATATATTATACTAGGAATGGTATAAATACCATTCCCCAGTTGTCAGTAAGAAGTAAGAGGTAAGAAGTAAGAGAGAAAAGAGTAGAGTGTTAAGCTATAAGTTCTTAAGTTATTTCGTTGTATTATTGTTTAATTAAATTGTTAAAACCAACTCGACTATTATTCGACAAACTACATGCCTTGCGAATCCCGGTGAACATTACATTACAAGATCCCGAGATATTTAGATATATCTCAACATTGAAGTCGGCGATGGTTCACACCACAACCCCCTTCACAACATTGGTGACAGCCCCACAACTTTGGTGGCAGCCTCACAGCAGAGGAGTCAGACAAGACTGCGTGCTGTCATCACAATTGTTCAATGTGTATTCACAGCTAATATTTCAAAAAGCACTATGGAAAAGAACGGAAGGTGTGAGCATTGGAGAAACCATCATTAATAACATAAGATTTGCAGACGATACCGCAATCATGGCAGAGAGTATAAAAGATACACAAATCCGAGGGGTCATCCAGCCCTGAAATGTTGCAATGTCTTCGCAATTATCCTGATATTTTTGGTAATTCGAGGTACTTAATTCTTAGCTAATGTGAAGTACTGGGAGAAATCACAAGCGTAATGCTTAATATTGTCAGATAATTTTTGAAATTCTTAGGTACTGCAAAGTAATGCCACTTAAAGGAAGGAAATTTGAAATATTTACTTTTAAATAATTAAATAATTTCTAATGAACTGAACGTTAGAGTATATTTACTTGTTATTGCTATGTGCAACCTGTAAGATAAGAGTGCTAGTAATGAAGAAGACATCACGTTAGTAATATCGTCATTAAATAACGAGTGTGTTGAATTTCTATACATTTATTGAAATTGGATTGAAATATAACAAAATTACAATACTCTAAACTACTTTTTCACATATTTGTATTGCTTATCAATATGAAATCATATGTCACAGTCCTGTGAAGTTAGCAACCGAATTTGCAAAAATATTACATCGTAGTTCCTGGTAGATATGAAATACTTCCTTTTTATCACCGCGTGCCATTTTTCTTAAGTTTCCACATTATAAAATGCTAACGTGCCCAATAACTTTGCCTGTGTTACCATATTAGCCTGAATATAATATTGGCTTGAATGCGATATTTGAAAGTTTCAAATTCCCTTCCGATTTACAAAAATTAAGGGTCACAGCGGGATTCCTTTAACTACAGACCAATCTGTATTCAAAGTCAATTTTCAAAAATTTTAGCATTTTTGCCTCGATTATCAAAATTCTTGGAAAGTAATAACATGCCGGAAAACATTGAAAACAGATTCTGGAAAACCAGTTCAACTAATACTGCTCTGTTAGACACTGTTAGTTTTATAATTACTTCTCCAAATTGTATCAGGAGCTTATTGCTTTATTTTACGACCTGACTAAAGCATTTGACTCTTTTGATCATAAGCTCCTTCCACAAAAAATTGAAGATATTGGAGTCGACGAGAACTGGGTAAAATCTTCCTTGCATCACAGAGGACGAACAGAGATCATAAACGGTTCAAAATCGGAAAGAAAATTAAAGAAGTGGGTGGTACCCCAAGGCTCTCTAAATGGACAAACTCTATTCTTGATATTTGTTATGATCGCAAGTTCCTTCCACAAAAAAATAAAGTTATTGGAGTTAGAAGCGTCGCAAAGAACTGAGTAAAATCTTCCTTCCATCAAAGAGGACGAACAGTGATCATAAACGGTTCAAAATCGGAAAGAAACATATAGAAGTGAGTGGTACCCCAAGGCTCTCTAATGGGACAAACCCTATTCTTGATATTTGTTATGATCACAAGCTACTTCCACAAAAAAAATGAAGTTATTGGAGTTAGAAGCGTCGCCAAGAACTCAGTAAAATCTTCCTTGAATCAAAGAGAACGAAGAGTGATTGTAATCGGTTCAAAATCGGAAAGAAAATTAAAGAAGTGGTTGGTACCCCAATGCTCTCTAATGGGACAAACTTTATTCTTGATATTTGTTATGATCACAAGCTCCATTCACAAAAAAAAGTTATTGGAGTTAGAGGCGTCGCCAAGAACTCGGTATAATCTTCCTTCCATCAAAGAGGACGAACAGTGATCGTAAACGGTTCAAAATCGGAAAGAAAATTAAAGAAGTGGGTGGTATCCCAGGGCTCTCTAATGGGACCAACTCTATTATTGATATTTGTTAATGAACTGGCGCAAACAAATAATGTTGTAATTATATTTTGTACCCTGACGATAGCAACATTTTAATATCTAACGCAGATTTCAATTACAAGTAGCAATTCATACATCATTGTTCTAATACAGGATTCAATTACAAGTAGCAATTTACAATCAGAAACGTTAGGGGATGATGTTTAAATCTTTAATGGATTTTAAATATACACAAAACTTACTTCATGATTATAGTTTACATCAAAGATTTGAAAGGAGCCGAATCAATAAAATGTCTAGGGGTAACACTTGATCAAAAGCCAAGGGACTATCATATTGTACTAACATGTTCGACATTAAATGCTGGGTGTTATCTGATTCCAAACCTAAGAGAATGTGAAAATGTTGATTCTGCAAATATTTTACGCCATCGTTCAATCTAGCTTGTCATAAGGACTGATATTTTGGGATCAGCAGCAAATAAAAATGCTTTAATTATAAAGATATTACGAGCGATATTCTCAATGTACATCAAGTGCTTCATCAAGCACAACATTTGAAAGCTACCCTCCTTTCTCCCGCACGCATGCCATTGGTTCGGCACTGCTGTTCTAGAGTACTAAAAAATGGAAAATACCAAAAATGAGCTAGGAACACTTTTGAGAAAAAGTGTGCGTTTTTGACTTATTACTGCACGTCGTCCATAGTTCTGGAGTACTTGATCAATTTTGCAAAAAGTTCTGCAAAAATTGACATTTAAAAAAAAATGAAAATTGCAAAAACAGTTCTTTTCGCGGATCTAAATTACACCCTAAAAGTTCTATCGAAGATCCCTTTGACATTTTTTGACCAAAACCTTGGTTCAAAAGATATTTTCAATAATAAGGGACCCATGCTTTTGAATATTTAAAAAAAATCGCGCAACAGTTATTTTTGCAGAACCTGATAGAGCTCCTAGAGTTCTATCGAAAATCCTTATAACATTTTTCTGCAAAGTTAAAAATTGAAAAGATATACAAAAATTAAACATCACCGATGCGGGGAAGTGAAGAAAAAAAATCGCGCAATTGTTCTGTTTGCATTTTCCGGTAGAACTCTTAGAGTTCTATAGAAAATCCTTGTAACATTTTTCTGTGAACTCAAATATTGGAAAGATATTCGAAAAAAAGTTCACTTATGAGTTCAGCAATAAAGTGCAAAAAAAGTGGCGCAACAGTTCTGTTCCTATTTGTATTCGTTGGTTTACTGTAAAAAATATGCACATTTTCTAACTAAAATTTTCTAACTAAAAACTAAAGCCTGGTTTACACGGGTATAGTAATCAGGAGAGTAGAGTATCTACTAGAGTTCGCTCTACTAGTTACTCTACCACTGATTTTTTTTTTCGTTTAAACATAGTAAAGTACCAAGTAAGGTTGACTCTACTAGCTACTCTACCACTTTTGATTTTTTTTTCGTTTAAACAAGAATAGTACAGTAGTGCTATACTATATGAAGCAAAATGGTTGTTAAGAAATTGAAGCACAATTATTTACCTAGGGTTTTAATAGCTCTGATTAGGGAATTTGCGGAAGCGATTGATGAGGAGATAAACAGAGAAGAAAGAATGTGGGTGAGAGAATGGCTCAAAAGAAGAGACTCACTCGGAGCAACATCGGTTCTACTAAAAGAGTTAGCCGTAGAGGATCAGTTAGAATATAAACGATGTCTCAAAATGACACCAGTAAATTTTGAACAGCTGTTGAGCATGGTGAAAGACAAAATTCAACGCGAGGATACGATGATGAGAGATGCTATAAAAGCTAAGGTCAAACTACAAGTTACATTGAACTTTCTAGCTACTGGGAACAGCTACAGAAAAGCCTTTCACATTTCCTTAGGGTCTCAAGACCTTCTTTTTCCGCGGCCTTCGTCATGTCATTGTTTCTATAGTGTATACTGCCTAAATTCCACAGACACTCTTGTTCAACAAATAAATCAACAAGTTTAATTGTTTCATCCTCCGAGAACTTAAGGACGTTCCCAAGCAGCAGTCGTGTCGCTTTATAAAATATAGTTGAAGTTCAGTGTTCAGGGTGCCGCTTATCTGCGTAGAAGTTCTAAAATACTTTTGTTGCGTCGTTTTTCCGATCCGACAACATGGCATTCTAACTCTATATTTTTATGTTGTTGACATGCGTAGCGTTTCGATATTTTGAAAAAAAAATTAAATATTGGATATTGCAAATAATATATTAATGATCTCTCGATTGAAGAATGGTAGATTTGTTAAAAAAAAGAAAGTGATGCAATAGCTACATCTATCGCGGGTATGTCTGACGCTACAAAACAGGGTAACGTTGCCAAGTCGCCATCTCCCACTCTTCACGTTATAGAAGTAAACATGAAAACCATCAAAAGTGCTTGGCTTTTAACAATATTATAACAAAATCAATACCGCTTGTTAATGTTATTTTTACAGAAAGATATTTGTTATATCTTCATTTACTGATTCTCATTTTATCAAAAGAATATCAAGAAAATTACTATTGATATTTAATAAAACGTGTGTGAGAACATCAATCCGGGTATGGTTTACATGTTAAACATGCAAATTATAACCGTCAATATTTACAAATTTTCCAGCGCAAGGACTATTTAAACAAATTTCTACGGGTAAAGGGTACTTTTAACTATATGTATTCAAAATTACAGAAGAATTTAAAGAAAACTAATTTTCTTGGGAACGTCCTTACTTACTTACTTACTCCTCGGCGCTACAGCCCATGAAGGGCCTTGGCCTCTCTGACGATCGTAGCCCAATCCTGGCGATCTTCAGCTTGTTTCCTCCATCTTCTGACTCCCATCTTTCGTAAGTCATCCTCTACATCATCCAGCCATCGTTTCCGTGGTCTCCCTTTGCACCTTCTGCCACCTGGGTTTCCTCTGTGTACCTTCTTGACAGACCTGTCATCTGGCATTTGCTCTACATGGCCCAACCATCTTAGTCTATTACTCTTTATTTCCAAAACTATGTCAGCATGACCGTATAGTTCCTACAATTCCCTATTTTTCCATATTCTCCATTGCCCTGCGTCATTCACTGCCCCAAAAATCTTTCTTAATATTTTCCTTTCCCATCTTCTCAGACATTCCTCTTCTGCCACCCTCATTGTCCATGTTTTTGAGCCATACATTACCACCGGCCTTATAACCGTTCGATAGACAGTTATCTTCGATTTTCTGCTCAGGCTACGTGGGAACGTCCTTAACCATTTTTAAAAGAAAATATTGCGCAACAACGTGTACACTGCAACTTAAACTCTACTGGTACTTGCTGTTGTAGGGGAGAAAATGTTTACACGGGTAGAGTGAAGAGGCTAGTAGAGTGGGATTTGTGGTGGCGGTAAGCAGAGTCCACTTTACTGAACGCAGTATAGTACTGTACTCTACTAGATACTCTGTACTCTATTCGGACAGTTTTTGGGGGTTTCTACGAGTAGAGTTACTCTACCCCCTACTCTACTCTGCCCATTACTATACCCGTGTAAAGCAGGCTTAAAAGTATTTACTACAAAGCTCGGCGCGTAGATTTCCGTGCGGCCAACAAAGGAGTAAGCCGATCTATTCGCCGACAAAGCAGAAACATTCAAAACACCGCTCGGTCGCCCCGATTTTTTTTTTCTTTTTCCCTTCGTCGAATCGGTGAAGTTTAATTTTTCGCATATTTTTCTAATTTTATTCTAATTAAAGGCTTTTCGAAGACAGAACTCTAATGCCCCCCATTCAAGATCAGTTAAACTGATCAGTTGAACTGACGTACATCCAAAAACTGACGGTGAGTGTGAAAACCTAACGTAAAATTTTGAACTGACGGCAACCCACGGATTTACTGGGCGCACCATAAGGCTCGCTACACACGTACCGTGTGGATGTATCCGGCGCAGACCCGGCACCGGGTGGAGGGGGTGGTGTTGCATAGTCTAGCATGGAAGAGTTCAGACGTGCCGCGTGAGTCCATCCGGCGCCGGGCCGACTCATTTTGTCGGGTTGTCACTGGCCGGCCTCCACTGGCCGTCCGACTGCCGGGTACCGGCTCGGCTATGGTGGGCTATGGAACTGTATTGAAGCTTGCCCACATGCCGGTCCGGCAGTCTACCGTCTTTACTTGTTGAGTGGGTGCACCCAATGTTTTCTTTGCTTTTTTCTTGCGAAGTAACCGCCGATAAAGTAACTACATACAAATAACTCTTTCGCGATCCATTTTGTCAATTAAATACATTGCTCGGAGCTCGACCTCGTGGGCCACCGGGGCCGGTTCCGGACAAATCCATCCGGCATGTGTGTAAGAGTCCAACCCAGTGCCGCGCCGGCGCCGGACACATCCACACGGTACGTGTGTAGCGAGCCTAAAGGCCCTTTCACACACATCAGGCACGTCACGTCACCGTTCCGTCAGGTCCGACAAGTATCAGTTACAAAAAAATTGTTTTCGTGGTAGTCAAATGGCACTGTCTACACTGAGCCGGCGCAGTCATGAATCAGAACCGGCCGTCGTACTGCAGTCACCGAACCGTCATTAACAGATTTCTTCTCAACGATATTTTTTGTTTGACTTATAATTTTTTGAAAAGTTAAAATGGGTGATGATGAGAAGTTAATTGAATGTGTTCAAAAATATGTTACTGGAAAAATATGTGATATGGATACTGTTTTCAAAAACGGAATATAACGGAATAACAGTCCCATATATAATAGTTATTATATCTGGTGCAACATAGAAATTTGATTCTTGAGAATATTTGGTAGTTTAATGTTTTTCTTACATATTTCAGAGTTTATATTTATTTGTGGAATTTTCAAAATTAAATATTTTGAAAGAACCAGAACAATAACTAATCTAACCTATCTTGTGTTTTATGTTAGTATATTATAGTATGTTTATATATATTATGTTTTATTTTATACAAAGTATCTGAGATTTGACAGCTATTGTTGTTTTAAAATGTCGAATACCTTTATTGCTCGTTGGCATAAAACTGGTTATTGATATTTCCTATGTCAAGTACGGTTTGTTTTGTAAGTATATGTATATATTTTTACAATAAATATTTATTGTTCCTATGATTGTTATATATAATAAATATTCTGTTTTTTTTTTTATTTAACTTATTTTAATATTATTTGGTTTATATATTTATATCGGCTTTCAATTTTTTCTAATACAATAGGGAATCAATAGGGAACAATTTTTATTTCATGGGAAAATATCAGAAAACTTTCAATAACAACAAATTAGTTAATATTATATCTTGTTGCTACATCTTTACTATTCCATTAAAATAGAAAAATTACGGATAGATGTGAATACAGTCGCTATTTTGACTGAGACTGAACGGCGACGGCTCTAATTCGGAACGTTGACTGATACGTGACGTGACTGATGTGTGTGAAAGGACCTTAAATCTGCTGGCTTCAGTTCGTTTTCATCACGCCAAACTAACCGCGCATGCGCTTAGTCAGTCGTAGTTTAACCGACATGGCGTCAGGACGTGCAATAAGTAAAGAATTTATAGAAAAATAGCTTGAAATATGTACATTCGTCACTCATTTAACAAATTAATATGAGATAACTGTTTTTCTTTTTGAACCATTTGTTCGTTTCGTTTTTTTTTTTGTTGTTTTTTTTTGATTGGCTTCAAGCAGCAGCCGTCATAGGTAGAATATCCTCTTCAGAATCCGAATCAATTTTTTTAAGTTACGCTGGGAGAAATTTGCTAGCCAGATACAGCACGCGACAATGGAGAAATGAAGGCCGGTTTTAAGCCAATTAGAGGGGGAAGTTATTTTGAACTGATCAGTTTTAACTGATCAGTTCTAAACGTCAGTTCAACTGATCAGTTTAAACTGGTGTGAATGCTGGGCTTAAGAGTTCTACCAGGAACTTCAAACAGAACTATTGCGCGGTTTTTTTCTTTTTTACTTCGTCGCATCGGTTAAGCTCAATTTTTCGAAAATCTTTTCAACTTTTTTAACTTTACAGTAAAATTGGGATTTTTACAATTATAAGGATTTTCGATAGAACTCTAAGAATTCTACCGAAAACTGCAAACAGACCTATTGCGCGAAATTTTGTACAAAGTACTCTAGAACTATTATAATAACTAACATAACTGATATCTACCAGGAACTTCGATGTAATACTATATTTTTTGCAAATTCGGTAGCTAACTTCATAGGTCTATATGTTACTATTAATTGTTAAAATTTGATTATTAATATTATACTTCCTAATTTTAAACCAATTTCACTTTATTTCAATTGGCATCGGCTTCTTTCTATTATGAGGAGTTTAGTAGGAGCTCACTGTTCTACTGCAGCACATAACGAGGCGCATGATAATCTCTCGCAGGTGTAGTGGGGAGCTAATGCGGCCGTAGTGTGATAATTTGAACGTAATTCAGGGAATGCAAGAGTAATTCAAGGAATGCAAGAGAACTTTGTGTATTGTAGTGTAATACTTACATAATGCTAAGGAATGCAAAGTAATGTGCGGTAATACATCTAAATATTAACATGTATTGCAAGAGTGGATGGCCCCTCGTATAAATCCTTCCAGATAGCATTAATAGGGAAAGCAAAAAAATGGGACTAACAATGAACATAAGTAAAACCAAATACATGGTCATCTCAAAAACTCCAATTACAACATAGAATTTGCAATGGAGGCTAAACAGTTAGAGAGGGTCGACAAATATAAACACAAGGGAGCAACTATAAATTCACAATTGTACCAAGATGAGGAGATAAAAGTCAGAATGAAATAGCCCGGAAAGGATTTATAAAATACAGTTCAATGTTCACAAATAAGAAATTAAGTTTAAGCAGGACATTAAGGTTTCTAGAATGTTATGTATGGTCTCAGCAGTTATATGGGGTAGAAAGCACAATCCATAAAAAGATCGGAGGCATTTGAAATGTATCCCTACAGACGCATACCTATATTTCCTTGGACTGCTAGAACCACAAATGAAGAAGTACTAAGAAGAATCAGACACTGCAGAAAACTGATGACAATCGTCAAAATAAGTAAAACAGCATATCTTGATCAGAGGGTAGGAAAGGCATAGAAAGAAAAAAGAAAATGCACGGAAGGACGGCAATATAAAGAAGAAGAGGACTATCAAATAAAAAGGAACTAATAGATAATATTTATTAAATTAAATATCAAGAAGTATAGTTACCTTAAATTGGCACAAATTTATATATTTATTACCGCTAATCATAGTCATAGAAAATATAAATTAGAAAATATCAAAAAGACATGAGAATGTTAATAGAAAAATATAAAATTTATGTAATTTTTCCTCGACTTTCCCAAGGAAAACAATTTATCCTACAAGGCTAAGCTAACATTACGTATAACAATGATAATTGTATTTCAAATAAAAATAAGTTATGTTTTGCATACCGTGTCTTATCTGCTTAGTCATGACATAGCAATTTTGTCTATATATTTTGTCTCGTCTATGTTAATTCATACAGACTCTCCTAACTACGCAAATTATAAAAAAATCAGTATGTACCTATGAAAAGCAATTATTTATATTTATTTATATAGCCTTGTTTGTGTATTTACCACATGTCTAGTATTCTCTGTCTAGTCTTGTTTGTCCAGTCTTGTCTGTAGAGTCTTGTCTGTACAGTCTTGTCTGTAAGCAGTTTAATTACTGACTGGCACCTACCCGAAGAAGATAGCCTATCGGGCCACAGGTATAGCTGTACAATTGGACTTGACACCGAAATTCCCGAATATCTTAGGAGCTTCTGCACTAAAAACGCTAATTGGGAATTATTTAACAAACCTCTGGTCAAGCATGTAAACGTAATTACACCGAAAATCGAAGACTGTCATTCGGCAGTCGATATCTCCAATTTCGCGGAAGCAGTAAATCATGCGCTTATTAAAACAACCCAAAACTATCCTTGGCCGCAAGTCATTCCACAACTCTGTCCCCTGGTGGACAACCGAATTGACAAAACTCGGGAAAGAAAATAACCAACTCAGACGAAAATTTCATCAGAGCTCTGGAAGCAGTAGAGAAATTCGTTACACTGCCTATAGAACCAAGCAAAACGAGTACAAAACAAAAAGAAATCTTGAACACTAAAGAACTAAAATGGCAGGAATTTTGTACATGCTCCTCCCGCAGTGATCCATGGGGCTCAGAATATAAGGTAATAAGAGGGAAAAACACCAACTCTATAATCGTAAAAAGTCTAAATAAAAAGAATATTGCTGGGAATTTGATGGAAACAACACTAGAGTTACTCAATCTACGACGTAGATACAGAAAAACAGAACACACATCAGACAAGAAGTTTTATCCAAAAAAGGAGGACCGGATGACAGAAGATTCACATTATGCGAGATAGAACGAGTTATTAACCTAATGAAGCCAAAGAAGGCACCCGGAGTAGACGGTATTACTTCAGACATAATACTGGGCTGCTTTCCACATTATACCACAAACTTTCCTGAACCTCTACAATAAGTGTCTTGACCGGGGACTTTTTCCGAACTGCCGGAAAGAACAACTTGGTGTTGGAACAGTGGACGCCATAAACAAAGTACTACCTGCGTTCCACAATAAGTGAGCTATTAAACCTATTTAAAAATTCCAAAATAAGTGAGCAATTTAAAAAATTTAAGAACTTCAACAATGGAAACATTTTTAATGGATTATCTGATTCTGACACATTAATTAAGTACAATTTTATGAGCTGAACAAATTTACTAGTGGTTTAAAGTGATATCAATAAAGTATTAATCGAGGGGTCATCCACTCCCTGAAATCTTGCAATGTATTAGCAATTTTCTTGATTTTTGAAGTGAAAACTTCTATAGCCGCGCTGAATGACATTTGGGTAGGGGGTAAAATCAAACATTTGCATCATCGTCATCAATAGCTGCGTTCTATAGAAAAAAATTCTATTACTCAAAGATGTGTTCAAAAGAACGCAGCTATACGCATATGTTTTAAGTTGGCTCTGAACGTCAAACTTAATAGTCAAAGTTTTTGGCAGTGTTGACAGAACGTAGAATTTCTAAGGAAATATCAACCCGTAGAATTAGTGTGCAGTACAAGAGTAAGTACTTTTACCGGATGTAATAGTAGATGTACTAGTACTGGATTATTGGAAAGTTTTTGGCAGTGTTGACAGAACGCAGCGCCTCAAAGGAAATATCAACCTCTATAATCAGTGTACAGTACAAGAGTAAGTACTTTTGACGGATGTACTAGTAGATATACTAGTGCCGGACTATTGGAACGTTCAGATTACTGGATTGTATCGAAGAATTCATGGTAAATCACGAATCAGACGTATCAAAGTTTTAGGCAACCAAATGTACTGGCGTGCTCTCCAAAGGAAGGAAACTCCAAAATAAAATTAATAGTCAGCGATATAGAGATAAGAATAAGAAAAAAACTCTTGCAATAGTTAATTCAGAAATTTCTAAACATCGAACAAACACAGCTGAGAAGGAGGAAAAATTAAACATCGTAAAGAATATTCCAAACAAATAGTTATTTACATTAGAGTGCGGAAACGTTGATTTTACAATGCAACAGCCCGTTTGGGGAACGAGCCCGAAGGGCGAGTATTTGATTTTTTTGATGTATTTGATTTTTTGAGATTTTTTGGCCGACAATTATTATTTAAGAAACAAATAGATTTAGATTGTTTACAATTTTGTAAATTATTTAATTTTGTAATGTTGGTACTCACAAACTTTGACATTTTTACTAATTCAAATTTATTAGGTACATAATATGTCATTTTTCAACATGTCAGACGAACAGTAAAATTAAAAAATCAGTCTTATTTTCTACATTATCGTGAGAAATATGGTGTAAAGTAGCGTTTTCTAAATTATATTTTATTGTCTTATACTTAATTTAGTTTGTAAGTGTCCCTGAAAGGTTAAAATTTACTGGTCACTTTACCGCATCGTAGCCGTACTTTGCAACATTGTGTGTAAAAATCTAGTTTCGCTGGACGTATTCACGATGTCAAAGCTAGCTTTACAATTCAGGAGGCCAAAAAATCAATTTACATACAGAAAAATCTTCAAAAGCAGTTATAAGGCATGTTTCTAACTCACAAATTGCAGACCCATCAACAAGAAATGTGCCATATATCCTACCAATTCATTTTGCTGACCTATCAACACAGAATCAACCAAACATTCCGGATTCAAATTCATATTATGATGATGACATTAAACCAGTCATTCTCCTTCAGAAGTTAGTTATGTTCCAGAATTACATAAAATAATACTAACAAACTATGTACCAAATTTGATTAATTAACATACTGATAAATCCTCAAAGCCGGTTTTAAAGCTTTTTTTTTTTCAAAAGTTTTCACTTCAGTCGGCAGTGCCTGCCTGCCTATTTTTTTTTTTTGCCACATTTCCACCACTTCTGCGATGATCTCGTTTGGGATATTGTCTGGACCAGGTGCTTTCCCTGACAGTAATCATTTCCTAGCCTCAAAGATCTCCTATACGCTGAAAGGTGTCACGAGATTTTCAGTGGTTTGCCATTTTTCTGCCGGTCTTCGTTCGTGAACTGGAAATAGTTTGGTAAATATCTGTTGTGGGCACGATATCCCAGGTATCTACCCATTGGTTTTTTTGTAGCAATTGGATATGGGAAACCCCATGGGTCTTCATTTATGGATCGGCAAAGTTCGAGCCATCATTTCTGCTTGCTATTTTTGATGGCCATGTGCAATTCCTTTCTCGCTTTATTGAAATTCGTCCAGGTCCACTTCTTGTCCAGCCATCCTGTCTGTTGTGTTTTGCCGCCGTCTTCTGTTTCGTTGGGCAGACCTGCGTGCCGTACCGTACTTCTTCCTTAGGTTATTGATTTCATCGTTTCACCAGTAAACTGACTTTTTTCCATTTAAGAAGCATCGCACGCTGTTGTAATGGTATCGACCGCATATTCTACAAGTCCATCTACGTCACCTATCTCTGAGAGTCTTTGCAACTCTCCATGCATCTTAGCTACTTCCAGTGTCGCTCTTAGCTGAGTGCTATCGAGTTTCTTCACCAGCCATCCGTTTCTGTTCCCATGTTCGATGATACTGTTTCTGTGTTGACTCTCTGGATTCGTTTACAGGCTAAATTCCAGATATTGGTGGTCGCTAAGGGTGGCGTCCTCTAGTACTCTCCACCTCTCCACCCTAGGCGCGATGCCTTCCGATGTGATTGTAACGTCGATAACCGATCCGATATTTCTTCTTCGGAATGTAAAAGAGTTTCCCTTGTTCAGGATCGCTAGGCCCAGCCTCGCTATCATTTCAGACAGAACTTCGCCTCTTCTAACCATTATTCTTGAGCCCCATTCTGGTGATTTGCAATTAAAATTACCTGCCACAAGAACTTCACTGTTCGCCGATCTCAGATTTACTTCCAGCTCGTCTATCTGTCTATCTTAGGAAATCTTCGTGGTCAAGATTTGGTGAGATATAGCAGCTAAATACTCTTAAACCTTCGAATCGATCCATACAAAGTTGGATGTCTGTCTACTGACTTCCCTGTTTCATAGGTTCCGATTCAGCACGGCGATGGCTGCTGTAACTGTCTCATCCTGGAACCATGAACCTGTATCCAGAAATCTATACTGCTCGCTGATTATTAACACATCCGTGCATTTTTCCGCTGCAGTCTGTAGCATGAGATCCTGTGCTTCGCGGCCTCTGCCTAAGTTTATCTGAAGAAACTTCGTCATTACTTCGTTTTCTTTAGTACCTCCTGGAATGACTGACATCTTATACCACCAAGGGTGCGTTTCGCGTCTCTTTTGCAATCTTTCGCAAAGTGGTTTTCTTTTCACAAAGACGGCACGATTTGGATCTGTCTGTCCCTTTGCAGTGTAGTGCTACGTGACCAAATCTTTGGCAGCGGAAGCATCGAATAACCTCTGGATTCTGTCTAACTCTGCATATGATCCATCCTACTTTGATTTTGCCAGGCTTCTGCAGTCTTTCTGCAATTTCCTTCGATGTTGTCACTACTGCTGTTTGAGTGCCACTGAAACCTTTTCTGAGTGATCGCACTTTCACCGAATCTGCGGAGGTTTCTTCTACTACTGCTAATATGGCGGCAGTCACAATAGACCGCTTCCTCCGTAATCTCGTCTAGATCCCGGATCTGGATTATGCACTTCCGTGTCATGGTCCGCACAGTGGCCTGCTTTCCCAAAAGTTTGGCGACTGCAGTTCTCAAGGTTCCAACACTCCCGTTTTTTATTCTTAAAAGTAGTTCGTTGTTTTGTGTCCGCCTTATCCTTAATATTTCAACTCCACATTTTTCTGGATCTATGATTTTTTTAATCCTTCGTAGTATGTCTGCAAATTTTATGTCTAGTCTTGTCTGTCTAGTCTTGTCTGTCTAGTCTTGTCTGTCTAGTCTTGTCTGTCTAGTCTTGTCTGTCTAGTCTTGTCTGTCTAGTCTTGTCTGTCTAGTCTTGTCTGTCTAGTCTTGTCTGTCTAGTCTTGTCTGTCTAGTCTTGTCTGTCTAGTCTTGTCTGTCTAGTCTTGTCTGTCTAGTCTTGTCTGTCTAGTCTTGTCTGTCTAGTCCAATCTGTCTAGTCTTGTCTGTCTAGTCTTGTCTGTCTAGTCTTGTCTGTCTAGTCTTGTCTGTCTAGTCTTGTCTGTCTAGTCTTGTCTGTCTAGTCTTGTCTGTCTAGTCTTGTCTGTCTAGTCTTGTCTGTCTAGTCTTGTCTGTCTAGTCTTGTCTGTCTAGTCTTGTCTGTCTAGTCTTGTCTGTCTAGTCTTGTCTGTCTAGTCTTGTCTGTCTAGTCTTGTCTGTCTAGTCTTGTCTGTCTAGTCTTGTCTGTCTAGTCTTGTCTGTCTAGTCTTGTCTGTCTAGTCTTGTCTGTCTAGTCTTGTCTGTCTAGTCTTGTCTGTCTAGTCTTGTCTGTCTAGTCTTGTCTGTCTAGTCTTGTCTGTCTAGTCTTGTCTGTCTAGTCTTGTCTGTCTAGTCTTGTCTGTCTAGTCTTGTCTGTCTAGTCTTGTCTGTCTAGTCTTGTCTGTCTAGTCTTGTCTGTCTAGTCTTGTCTGTCTAGTCTTGTCTGTCTAGTCTTGTCTGTCTAGTCTTGTCTGTCTAGTCTTGTCTGTCTAGTCTTGTCTGTCTAGTCTTGTCTGTCTAGTCTTGTCTGTCTAGTCTTGTCTGTCTAGTCTTGTCTGTCTAGTCTTGTCTGTCTAGTCTTGTCTGTCTAGTCTTGTCTGTCTAGTCTTGTCTGTCTAGTCTTGTCTGTCTAGTCTTGTCTGTCTAGTCTTGTCTGTCTAGTCTTGTCTGTCTAGTCTTGTCTGTCTAGTCTTGTCTGTCTAGTCTTGTCTGTCTAGTCTTGTCTGTCTAGTCTTGTCTGTCTAGTCTTGTCTGTCTAGTCTTGTCTGTCTAGTCTTGTCTGTCTAGTCTTGTCTGTCTAGTCTTGTCTGTCTAGTCTTGTCTGTCTAGTCTTGTCTGTCTAGTCTTGTCTGTCTAGTCTTGTCTGTCTAGTCTTGTCTGTCTAGTCTTGTCTGTCTAGTCTTGTCTGTCTAGTCTTGTCTGTCTAGTCTTGTCTGTCTAGTCTTGTCTGTCTAGTCTTGTCTGTCTAGTCTTGTCTGTCTAGTCTTGTCTGTCTAGTCTTGTCTGTCTAGTCTTGTCTGTCTAGTCTTGTCTGTCTAGTCTTGTCTGTCTAGTCTTGTCTGTCTAGTCTTGTCTGTCTAGTCTTGTCTGTCTAGTCTTGTCTGTCTAGTCTTGTCTGTCTAGTCTTGTCTGTCTAGTCTTGTCTGTCTAGTCTTGTCTGTCTAGTCTTGTCTGTCTAGTCTTGTCTGTCTAGTCTTGTCTGTCTAGTCTTGTCTGTCTAGTCTTGTCTGTCTAGTCTTGTCTGTCTAGTCTTGTCTGTCTAGTCTTGTCTGTCTAGTCTTGTCTGTCTAGTCTTGTCTGTCTAGTCTTGTCTGTCTAGTCTTGTCTGTCTAGTCTTGTCTGTCTAGTCTTGTCTGTCTAGTCTTGTCTGTCTAGTCTTGTCTGTCTAGTCTTGTCTGTCTAGTCTGTCTAGTCTTGTCTGTCTAGTCTTGTCTGTCTAGTCTTGTCTGTCTAGTCTTGTCTGTCTAGTCTTGTCTGTCTAGTCTTGTCTGTCTAGTCTTGTCTGTCTAGTCTTGTCTGTCTAGTCTTGTCTGTCTAGTCTTGTCTGTCTAGTCTTGTCTGTCTAGTCTTGTCTGTCTAGTCTTGTCTGTCTAGTCTTGTCTGTCTAGTCTTCTCTGTCTAGTCTTGTCGGTCTAGTCTTATCTGTCTAGTCTTGTCTGTCTAGTCTTCTCTGTCTAGTCTTCTCTGTCTAGTCTTGTTTGTCTAGTCTTGTCTGTCTAGTCTTGTCTGTCTAGTCTTGTCCGTCTAGTCTTGTCCGTCTAGTCTTCTCCGTCTAGTCTTGTCCGTCTAGTCTTGTCCGTCTAGTCTTGATCGTCTCGTCTTGTCCGTCTAGTCTTGTCCGTCTAGTCTTTTCTGTCTATTCTTGTCTGTCTTGTCTTGTCTGTCTAGTCTTGTCTGTCTTGTCTTGTTTGTCTAGTCTTGTCTGTCTAGTCTTATCTGTCTAGTCTGTCTAGCCTTGTCTGTCTAGTCTTGTCTATCTAGTCTTGTGTGTCTAGTATTGTCTGTCTAGTCTTGTCAGTCTAGTGTTGTCTGTACTCTTATAAGTCTAGACTTGTCTGTCCAGTCAAATCAAATCAAATCAAAGTCTTGTCTGCTATTTGTAGTGCTATTTGTCCAGACCTGTCTGTTTTGTTTGCCTAACCTTTGCCCAACAGTCTTCGCTATCTATTCTAGTGTAACTAGTTTTGGCTGTCTAGTTTTTTATCTTATTCTCTATTTACTCCTCTTAGTTTAATCTGTTTTGTCTTGTCTGATATTATATGTTTAGTCTTGTTTATCTAGTGTTTATTCCTTATCCGTTTATTCTTATTATACTCGTCTCGTCTATCCTGGTTTTTCTGTATATTCTGCACTGTTTCTCTGTACGCCTGTCTATATTTGTCTGCCTGTTCAATCCATTGTCCTAAATCTTATTTGTCTAGCTTGTTGGTCTTGTCTGTTAGGTCTCGTGTAACGGACTAATTTTCATAGATTTTTCTGTCTAGTTTTGTCTCTCAAGTAAGGTCTGACTAATACTTCCGTCTATTATTATTTTTAGTCCAGTATATCTAGTCTAGATTATCTTGTCTTGTTTGTCTAGTTTTTCCAGGCTAATATAGTTCGTAACATAATCATTTTAAATACACTATGTAGTGTTACATATATTCTAGATGTATTGTTTTAATCTCATCTAATAATTTGCAATCAGTTTGAAACACAAATTTCTTACAGTTCTTCATAAACATAAATAAATACATATTTATACATAATATTTTATTACAAATCAGTTACCTTAGAAGACATGTCGTAATTTTCCCGGAGAAAAACAGTAGAAATGTTCGTAGCACACAGTTCACACAGTAACTTACATCAATACAACTCTCGCGTGTCTCGATTACGCAACAGCACACCACGTCCGTTTAAATAGTGGTCAACAGCATCTCTTTAGAACTGAACGCCGTTGCAACTGGATTGTGACTGAAATGCCAGTGCGGGTCGCGCGCGTGTTTACTGCCACTCCTGCAGCCGCAACGACTAGCAGCGGGATATTGAGTTTTGAGTAAACGACGCCGACGGCGACGGCTTTCACGCGGTCTCACTGAAACTGCGCATGTCGCGCAATTTATTAACGTATAAATCCCACAATTTTAACAGGAAAGTACAATTTTAGGGGAAGATTTCGTTGATTGATTTTAAATTCTTCAGAAAATCAGGATCAAACAATAATAGGCAGATTATTTAATACTGTTCCTCCGTTATTATTAGAAGTGAAGGTTTGAATTACTAGCCTGTATATACAATAATCTGCAATTAATACAAGAAAATTAACAAAAAGTTAGGTAATTACATATTAACGCCACCACCGCTATATATTAGATCGGGAGTTAGATCGCGCTGCCGTGCGTATGTTATCTTGATTTATCTGTCCGCTTCCCGGGGGAGCAACCTAATCTAACTGGGGTTAAAAATAAAGTATTTTTAGTTTTAAAAATGTTTTAATGTTAAATAAAATGTTTTATTTTATGATTTATCATAAAAAAATAGGTGTAGATTGGCGGCATTTAAACATGTAGCGATGGTGGCGTTAATCCGTAAGTACCAAAAGTTATTATAGGGTTTATGAGTATTGGTTATGATTAGTGAAAATATAATAAATTTAGATCAAAACTAACTACGGGTTATTTGCGTTAATATTACACATACGTAGTAGTGCATTTCTTACGGATAACTAAGTAAAATAGTTAGCCTCTAAAAAACAACAGAAGATGACAGATGAAATTCTTCAACTTATTAACGAGAGAAGGGAACACAAAGCCACAGACAATAACCGGTACAGTGAGTTGAACAGGGCGGTGAGATCAAAATGCCGAAAAGCAAAGGAAGGATGGGTAGGCTGAAAAATGCCGTGAAATGGAGACAATAGAAAAAATAACTCGTTTAATCTCCACGAATAGATCAAGGAATTCACAAACATACAACACAAGCAGATCCACGGTATTTTGTAAGATACAATCTCATCAAGATTTTAACGAGCGTTGAGGAAAAGCTAAAAAGATGGAAGGAGTATGTTGAGGCTCTCTTCAATGAAACACGACCCCACCAACCATCTAGAGACGATGATATCAACAATCTCAATCCTGCTATCATGATAGAAGATGTGAGACGTGCAATAAAACTTTAGAAAAATGACAAGGCTGTAGGACCAGACCTGATTCACACGGATACCTTGAAATTGATCGTCAATCCAGATGACAGGGGCCTAAAACTTCTTACATCTTTGTTCAACTCAATATCATTCCATCAATCAGCTTATTGAAGTCCACTGCTGGACGTATGCCTCAATAGTTCCCACTGTCCTCATTCTTGCGCTGTCTGCATCCATTTGGTACTGATGCGTTTTAAGTCGTCGGTCCATCTGGTGGGGTGTTGTATGTATAGAAAGCACACTAACTCCAAGAAGACCTCTTTACGACCTACGATCTTTTTGCTTTTCATGTACGTTATAATATTGAATAGCTCTGCAAGTGTGCGTGGGTCAACTCTCATAGTTCTCTCAGTGTCTGGTATGTCCTTGAAGAACGGAACATTTGGAAGCGCTGAAGTGATCATTTCAGCGTTGTCTGTGTAAAAGTTGTAACAATTAGATAGCAGTTTTCGGTGATCACTGTTAATGTTTACAAAAAGATTTTTTGGTTTTGGGTTTATTTGCGTCAATTGTCTTACAACGTTTCAGGTTGTTTTGCTTATGTTCTCAGAGTGCTTGAGCTGGTCTTCTATTAGTTTCTTTTTCTGCGACTTCAAAAGCCTGTTAAATTCTCTATTAAATTCTCTGTTAAATGCTATTATACATATTTTTAATTCTGGATTATGCTTGGCTAGTATTTGTAGCAAGTCCAAACGTTTTTTTACATTCATAAAAGTATTCCATTGCCGATTTACCTGCAACTCACCCTATTGCAGAATCTCTTAGGTTGTGTTGTAGGTCTTTTCTTGCAGGCGTTGTTTAAATTTCCCCACCTTATTCTGATTAAAAAGTCGCGTGAATGGAAATATTGTGAGTTGTGCACATCCTATTTCTGAAGGCTTCCGATCTAGGCCTCCAGTCAAAGATTCGTCTTGTCCATCTGTCATCAGCAGATCTCGCAATGTGTCCCGCCCAGTTCCATTTTAGTTCAGTTATTCTCTCTACCGCTTCTGGAACTCCGGATCGTCTGCGGATTTTAGTATTTATCCCTGTGATCCCTGAGAGAGATTACCAGCATTGATCGTTCCATCGCTAGTTGCGTAACTCGTATTTTCTTTATTGTCCGTTTAGTCATTGTTCGAGTTTCGGCTCCGTAGGTAAGGACTGGAAGGACACACTGGTTGAAAACCTTTCTCTTTAGGCAGTTAGGAAACTCTGCCTTGAACACATATTTGAGATTCCCATATGCAGCCCATGCGAGTCCTATTCTTCGAAGAATTTCTAGGGTGTGATTATCTCTTCCAATCTCTTCCAAATTATCTCGTGTCCGAGGTATTTAAAGGATGTAGTTTCTTCCACACTGATACCGTCAATGTATATGCCCTCACCGAGCACAAGGTTTGTCATAATCTTGGTTTTGGGGAAATTTATTTTAAGTCATACTTTCTTTGGCTTCATTAAGATTTCTTAACATTGAGATTCCGTCATCCAATCGTTCCGCTATGAGGACTATATCGTCGGCAAATCTTAGTTGATTGAGTCTTTCGCCGTTTTTTCACACCCAAGTTGTCCCAGTCTGTTTGTTTGAACATGTACTGGAGAACAGTAATGAAAAGTTTTGGTGAGATGGTGCCACCCTGACGTACGCCTCTTTCAATATTGAATTTGTCAGTGTTGTCGTGGAGTCTGACACATAGCATTCTCATACATATTTTTGATAACTGTCGAGTACCAACAATCTATTCTGCAGTCTGATAGAGCCTTCAGCATTGCGTGTTAGTCTACTGAATCGAATGCTTTATCATAATCTACGAATATAAGAACTAGAGGTTAATTGTACTCCACACATTTCTCAGTAAGGTTCTTCAAAACCTGTAGGTGGTCACCCGTTCCTGCTCGAAAACCAGTTTCTTCTCAACTCAGTATACAAAACTCAGAAAATACCAATTGCCTGAGCTCATCACTTTACCAAAAAACCGAACACTTCTCAATGCGGCGACCATCGAATGATAAGCCTGACGTCTCATGTCCTCAAGGTCTTTCTCCGAATCGTCTACACTCGCATATACGTTAGATGGGAGGGACTCGCTGGAGAAACGCAATTTGGATTTAGGAACGGATTGGGTACGCGCGAGGCTCTCTTCTTTCTCAACGTTCTCACACAAGGATGCAGAGACATGAATCTCGATATATAGGCCTGCTTTATTGACTACCGAAAAGCTTTCGACTGTGTCTCGCACCATAGGCTCATTGAGATTCTAAAATACACCGGAGTCGATGAGCGAGATCTGAACATCGTCACGCAGCTGTACTGGCATCTCCTAGTAAACAAGGGTTCTAGTAATTCCTTTATAGGTCCAGAACCCTTTTGCGCTATGAGTATATGAAGACCATCCACTAAAGTTTAGATGAAGAAATACGAGAACAAGGGATGAAAACCTGAAAAGAACTTCGTGGGCTAAGACAATTCAAAGTAATACTGGGATCTTTTAAGCAGAAAGAACAAAAGCTTTCCCGAAACTAATCAGGAACAAGCTTACAATTCTGACAGGAGTCCTGACAGAACACTGCTGACTAAGAATACACCTCAAGGCCCTAGACCTAACGGAAAATGACAGATGCAAATTCTACGACTCAGCAGAGCAAACCTCCATACGTCTGCTCAAAGACTGCAAAGCACTGCTCCGCAAGAGACGAATGTACCTTGGGGCCCACAACTTGAATGCAGAGGAGTTGCAGTCCTTTATTCCCATCCAAGTGGACCAAGTCCAAGTGGAGTCCTGAAATTCCTAAAGGAACCAGGACTAGAGGAATATCTCTCTGAATGGGTAAGTATACCAACGATTAGAAGAAGAGGGTGGGGTGCAAGCGATAAGTCGCAGTATAAGTCACCATCGAAATCTACAAATCTACAATATACAATGTGGAAGAGGATGTCTCGCAGAGGTAGGTTGTTAAGAAATGCATCAATTCTTTTGTTGCGCGTTTGGAAATTTCCGTATATTCTTCCTTTAATTTTATTCAAAATTGGCCAATGCCATTATGTCTAAATGTAGATTTTAATGTGGTGTCAGTACATATATCTATAAGTTGCTCCTCTTCTTTAATTTGCAAGGTATCTACATCAATACACGCATTACAAGGATTTTCGACCCAACATAAATAATTGTTATTAGGGAGAAAATATTCCAAACATGTCTTCTGCAATCCAGTTAAATACTCATCATACTCAATTGGCTAATTCTTATCACCAATCCAAGAAAATTCAAAATTCAAATAATCTTCATCATACTTTCGTTTTTTTCCGGCTTGTTGAGCCCGATTTATTTTCTTCTTCAATGTCTTGCGCAGGTTCTTCTTCCGGTTTAAATATTAGTATTGGAAGATTATTGGAATTTACATAAGACCAAGAAGCTTGTTCTTCGGATCTTGATTCCAATTTCGCAAATTTAAACCAATTCTGCATTCCATTTCTGAAGGGTTTAGCGATAACTAATGTATGATCCCAGAAACCGGCACGGCGTAGTATCCTCTAGTTGTGAACATAGATTAACGTTAGAATTATATTATCGACTCACGGTACTCTTGAAGAGTTTGAGTGGAACCTTAGGGTTCCGTGGAGCACAAGTTGAACAACTCTGGTTCAATTAATAATAAATCGATGGTCTACTTGCAAAATTTTCTGCTTGAAAATCGATGGAATCGATGGAAATAAATCGATGGTCTGCTTGTTTTTTTGAGAAATTGAGGTTTTGGAATGGCTGTGTCGATGACGTTACCCTGCACGTCCTCAAATCAACCCGGTGTTCCAAAGTGCTTTTCCTAATGGCGGTTTCTAATCTCTGTTAGAAAACTGTTAGAAAAGTATCCGACCTTATTTTTTATTTTGAAAACCTGATGGATTTGAATCAAGCGCGCTTGCATGAGCCGACCTTGAACCTTCGTGCACATGCGTGAATTTTTTCCCGCTTGTAGATAACGTCAGTTTGCTGTCGAGCAGTGTTCGAGTGACGTAGTGTGTAGTGCTCTCGTCGGTTATTCAATGCAAGTAAAATGACGGAATAACTATAGGGAGTACTATAGGGATGTAGCCGGCGCGAGTGGCGTAGTGGTGACGCTCGTGGCCTCATGTTAGAGCGCTAACTGACGAGTATAGAGGCCCGAGTTCTATACCCAGCGTCCGGCCGCATTTGTTTCAGAAAGACAAATGTGAAAATGGCAATTTACTATAACAACAGATTTTCTGGGCCTAGGTGCATGTGATAGAATACAATAGGCTACCAATAGGCCGCAGTGTTCGAAGGGTCGGCAAACCCGGTAATCACATCGAACCAAACTTAAAAAAAAACAAACTATAGGGATGTCCTACGTCGCTTACGTGATGCTGTGCGCTGCAAGCGACTGGAGTTGTGGTCATCAAGAAATTGGCGACTCCATCACGACAATGCTCCAGCACATTCTTCGCACTTGGTTCACATTCTTTTTTCGAAAAACCAGACGCCTCTGGTTCGACAGACTCCTTACTCTCCTGATATGGCCCCCTGCGACTTCTGGCTATTCCCCAAAGCCAAGAGGCCATTGAAAGGAACGCGATTTCAGACAAGAGAGGATATTATGGCTGCAACGACAGCCGAGCTAAAGTCGATTCCGAAAGAGGCTTTTTCGGAATACTTCCAACAATGGCGGCACCGCTGGGAGAAGTATATGAAGTCCCAAGGAAACTACTTTGAGGGTGATTAGGTTTCCAACGTCCCAGATATGCCAGTTTTTTTCCGGCTAAAGGTCGGATATTTTTCTAACATACCACGTACTTTTAGATCTTTATAGACGTAAGTCTAAAATTGTTAATTTAAGCCTCATTTATGTCATTTTATACTCTTCTTCTTCTGGTGCCTATCTGCTACGGATGTTGGCGATCAACATAGAAATTCGGACTTTGTTTGTTGCAGTCCTAAAGAGATTTGCTGTTGCACAAACAGACTTGTGTGGAACCAGATTTGAACATTTTTTAGACACGATATTCTCCTTCTTCTTGGCACTCTTCTTCCACCTTTTCGTCCTTGTAATATAAGTTGCAATAGACCGTACCGTTGACTGTTTCTCATCATATGGCCAAGATATTCCAGCTTTCATGTCTATATTGTTAGTAAGACCCCTCGTTCTTTTCCATCATTTCCACATTTCCATCATTTTATACTCAATATGCAAAATTATGTAAGGAATACTTATCTAAATATCATTGAAAACAATACAACAGTATTTTGTCATGTTTTGGACTAACTTTCTTTTGCAAGAACACCATCGAAATATGACATAAACCATGACGGATATTTTCATAAAGTTTTATATTAAATTTAGTTACAAACAAAAAAGCTTCTATTTTGCTTCTTCGTTTGATGGAATGAACCTTTATTGTTCGCACGAGTTCCATATCTGCTTAAATGTATTAAACCTTTCCGGAGCTCTATTTGGGGGTTCAAACCCCCCGGAATATGCAAAATATAACATAAATATTATATTGAAATCAGGAGGGACGAGTAGAGACTACTATCTTCAAGACAGCATGTTAGATGTGGAGTTTAGGAACCCTTGTGTGTTTTAGAAAGAAAAAAAGGTGCATTTCTTGAAATGGTATTTACATACCATTTCATCTTTTGGTATTTCCAGCCAGGAGATCTTCGCAGCGAGGCTGTTCTCTGCTCCCGATTATTTTTCCTCTGCCTATTCCTTCGTTAAACCTTACAATCGCCGATCTGCCGGCCCCCTCACGATAAGGTGCAACGGAGTCAGATCAAGTAACAGTTCCATTGCTACTGTCGGACATGATCCCTTCCCTTCCTTGATGCAGACACACGCCAGTCTTTGAATCTACTCAAGCTGATTCTTCATAGAGACCAGCTTGGTTCCATGCAACTTTCCCATGTAACTGACCAGTATGTAAACTAAATGACGAAAGGAAATATGTAAACTAAATGACGAAAAACCAAAAACGAGTTTCAAAAACAAATATTGGAAAAACCTTCCAGAAATCTATGAAGATGAGAACGTAAATGAGATCTGGGGTACAATAGAACGATCAATATCTAATGCTGCCAAGGACATACTGGGTCCAACACAAAAGTTTACTGGTTCGACGATGACTGTCGGAGGGTATTAGAACAGAGAGAAAAAGCCAGAATGCTAACAATACAAGAGCCCATTGAGACAAACCGAACATATCTTAGTGAAATAAAAAAGGAAGCTAGAATACTAATACTAATAAAAGTCAAAGAAAAGTAAACATGAACAACAAATACTAGAAGAATTGGAAACCAATTTCAGAGGCAATCAACTAAAGGAATTCTATAGGAAGGCGGATGTAGCAAAATCTGGATTCAGACCAAGAACAGGGAACATCCTGAAGAAGGATGATGTTACCCTAATTGCAAATGAGCAAGAAATTATAACGGAATGACATAACTAGTTTAGTGGACTTCTCAATATTCAAGTAGGCGATAACCAAAATGCACAAGCTTATCACACGGCAAATTTTCCTGTAGAAGACCCCAGTCTGGAGGAGGTCCAAAAGGAGGTCCATACAATTCGATAATACGACCGATGGTTATGTATGGATGTGAAACGTGGACACTCACAAAAGATAGCGAACTAAAATTGAGTGTTTTCGAGCGGAAGGTACTCCGGAGAGTGTTTGGGCCGATACAGGATCCAGTCCATCTTGTCCACAGAACTAGAAAAAATAGGGAACTCACTGAGTTGTACAACGAACCCGATATTGTAAATGTGATGAAAGGGATGAGATTGAGATGGGCGGGATATGTCCAAAGATTGCCGAACGAAAGAACGGCAAAATTGGCATGGGAGAACTACCCCGCTGGTAAACGACCGCTGGGAAGGCCGCGAATGAGATGGCGCGATAACGTAATGAGAGACCTACGTACCATGGGATTGGACTACGATCCTCAGATGATGATGGACCGACAGAGGATGGTGGATGATGGACCGACTAAATAAATAAATGCAACTGACCATTGGATACTTGTAGACATATATCGCATATCAAAAGCCGACTATATAAAAAAAACAGACCAGTATATGTTTGAACAGGTATCAAACCATTGTAACTAGTTTTGGTGTATGAATGTATAATATTTATGAAAATGGAACTTTTGAAGTTTTAACTTTTTGATTTCACTTTCTGGATTTGGTTTATATATAAACCAAAAACGACCTATGAACATATACGTTGATGGGGCGTCTTAATTTAAATGATGATTTAACAACCATTTAATCATGAGCCTTATTAACGTTCATATTCCCATTTTATTGTTATTTAAGTCTAAACCAGGAAAAAAAATGTGCAAATATATACAGGTCTAATTAAAATATTAAAAATTCTTAAAATTATTTTTTTGAAGAGCACCACCAAAAAAACATCAAATATTGATACAACAAATTTCATATATAATCCTCTCAAGGTTTTCACAAATTGACTAAATTGAACACATGGGATAAGTATGATGAATTTTGACATTTTTTATCATTAAAAACATTTTCTAATTAGATAGATGCATCTTAAAATAAAGACTTATACGTGTGTACCATGTATTATTTCTGAATAATACAGGTATTTTATCAACGGAAGTAGCGCCATTGTAATTTTTATACAACGCAAGTTACTTTTATTAGACTTATTTTATTTATCTATTTTAACGTGTCTCGCGTCTACAGTTTTTACCAAATTTACTTTCAAATCAAATCATTAAAAATTGAGAATTATTACCCGGATGCCCGTATTACCTCTTTTCATTGTAGATTATACGAAACAGTTAGTGTAAATATGTAATATACAGTAAGACATAAATTTATAAATTAATTAATATCATTATTCCAGAATAAAAAAAAAAATAAAGATTACATTTAGCAGATACAATTGCTCTAGCCTTAATTTCCTAAAGACCAAAGATTCGACAAGAATATATACCATTCTTGTTTATGAAGTATGTAGTTCATGAGGATATAACGGTTTATCGTGATTCAAAAATTTCTGTTTTAATAACTGGAAATTGTTTGTCTTGCAATGTTTGGTTGACATATACGTTCGTTCCTTTTTGCTGTAACTCGAGTTCAACTGGGTGGGTGGAAATTTATGCGTCGTGTTTATCGTGAATTACTTGGGTTAGTAATAATACACAATATACACGCGGACAAAGCATATTATTGAAAACTTTGGTATAAATTAAATACTTTGTTTAACTTAAAACCAGCTTGCGATATATTTTCATTCGTAAAAAGATTATTATTATTATTTCGTTATTAGTATTTCTAGATTTATCCAATGCTGTCTAGTAGGATCTAGTCTTATTGAGACTCGCTTGTATAACCTTATATAGCCTTTGATAGCCGTCTAATCTAGTCTTGTTCAATCTTGTCCAATCTAGTCCAAACTTGCCCAGTCTTGTCTAATCATATACACCTTTATCTAGTGTATCGTCTTTATCGTATATAGTCTTGTCAAGATTGGTTCTATCTGGTTATCTCTGCTCTTGTCTGATCTGTCTGGGCTAGTCTTCTCTTATTGAGATTTGTTGAGTTTAGTGCGGTGTTTCCCTACGTGGAGCCCACGCCCCACAGGGGACAATTTGATTGTTATGGGGGGCAATTCGAAAATGAACTCGACACGAGGTTAACCATTCTTCTCCGGGACATTTAAATGCAATGCTAGATTTCGGTGCCAAAATTGAAAGAAAAAAGCAAATTCTTAAATAATTGCGGCTAATAAATATTATAAATTTGTTTGACGAGGCCAAAATACCTCTATATCAAAACTGGATTTTTTTGGCGTCGTCAAGTTAACCTCCCTTCGGCAGTCTGCAGGTAACGCGGGGACTCCCGGACGCTTTAAAATCTCGCTGAACAACGCAGTTTTGGGGTTCATATCCAAATTAAATTTGGGTTCATACCTGGTGGTCACGATGAGCGGTTCCCTTTTTGTATTTTATGTCAGCTATGCTTGACCAACGAATCAATGAAACAAGGTCGCATTGAGGCGCATTTAAAGGTGAAACATATTGCTCCTATTAATTCAGATTTGAATTACCTTCAAACTTTAACCCTTTCGCCCCGAATGGTACACATATGTCCCAGCAAAATTTCAAATCACCCGACAATTGAATTTCAAATTGTACTCGTTTGGAAAATTTACCTGCCATTAGTTTAACATATTATATGTAATAATAATATGTAGAATATATATATATATATATATATATATATATATATATATATATATATATATATATATATCTATATATATATATATATATATATATATTATATATATATGAGCCGTTTATTTTAAAAGTGGCCTAAGTCCATTTTTCAAAAATATTGAGTTAGTTACCTTAATAGTTAGATTTTTACTTGATCTTTTGATTGTGAAGTAACTTGTTACTAATATATTTAAAATCATTAAGATTTTGTAACACCAAAATATGCTGGGTTAATGAAGTGATGAAAAAGGCCCCGGAAAGATATTTATATGATACTCGGACGATATGTTGGTACTAATTAAATAATAAGATCCTGCAAGTTTCAGATCGCTAACTCAATTGGTTTTCGAGAAAAAGTGAAATGTGTCAAAAACGAACATACATTTTTTTCCCAGTAACGGCTGAATCGATTGATCTAAAAATTTAATATGTTTTGGGGGCCGATATGAGTTCTTACGAAAAAAATTAACAGCTAGATAGCTTCATAACTATCTTGAAAAAAAACAACTTTTTTTAAATTTTAATTTTTTAACCATGGTACAGTTTTGGTACAATTATGAAACTTTCTTTTTTTTCAAGTCTTATATATTACCCTTTAACTTTATGAGTTTTTCAGATTTTTAAAAAAGGTAGGCACAGTAGCAAAAAATGAAAACCATTTTTGGATTTAATTTCCTTAGTTTTAATTTCCTTGTTTTTATGCATATTTAGCTTATTTATAATTATTAGAAATAACACTTTATATTCAAAATAACAACAATAATTTTTTCATCAAAATAAAAAAAATAAAACAGTTAAAAATAACTAATTATTATTAATTTCAATAAATATTTTGAGAACTTTTTTTTATTACAAAGCTCGATTATTGTTTAATATATTAACTATACAACATTTCTTTTCATTTTGTGTTGAAACTTCTGGACGTCTGGACTGGCTTGAAATGGGAAATCTTGGGACATGAAAAAACATTGAACTGCGGAATTTGTCATCATCAATGAGAAACACTGGCGGTCGAAGTATAACTCAAGCACTTTTTAGTCAAGCTTCGCACAGGCAATTTTAGAAATAGAAGAATAGCAGTTAATAACAAAATATTGTAAACAAGTGACTCAATCTTTCGAACAAGACGTATAACCACTTCATTTTGGATTACGTGCAATATCCCGAAATGATCTCATTCAAAATCATACATCTGCGGTTGCTTAAAAACTTAACATAATAATCACAATGGAAAACTCATTATTATTTGTTATGGGACGTATGCTCGCCATGAGGAAAGTTCAAATAATCACTATCAGAGAAAGTCATATTCTGGGCAAAAAAGTGCCGCTGTGTAAACCATTTACGATTTGTACAACTGATGGATACATTATCGATACGCCAGAGCCGTATTATGCTACCCAAAATGTATATCTATTATCTATGAATTATAGATAATCCAAAGGGTATATGTAATTTATAGAAACCTGGTGATACATTTGTGGTTGATCGTTGGATGCGTGATGTTAACCTTTAAGTAAGGACGTGGAGTCTCACAGGCTCCGCGCGGTTTAAGAAAGTTGATTTTAAATACCTGTTTTTTTTTCTTATTAGGGACCTATTTTCAGATACAAAAATGGTTTTCTTCTTAGTAGGCACCTATTTTCAGATACAGAAATGGTTTTCTTCTTAGTAGGGACCTATTTTCAGATACAGAAATGGTTTTCACGTGATTCGGAATCAGTTTCTAGAAAAAAGTTGCGTGTGAATATAGTAGCCTGAGAAACTCCACGTCCGCAATAGTGTTAAAAATATTAAAGAGCACCTAGAAAGTAAGAGTTTTGAAGTATTAATGCCAGCACTAAAAAGAAAACGCAATCAACTAACAGCTGAGTCGAATGCGTCAAAAAACGTAACGAAATTGCGTTGGCCAGTGGAAGCAGTGCACGGGATGTTATAACAAAAATATCTGCTGGATAAAAAAATTTACAACAAAATGCTTCCTAGAATCGCGTCGTTTCTCATTAATAAATACAGCAAACGCCTAACTTCTGATGCCGACTGCCTGTATGGTATTGTAGAAATGATGAAATGCCAAAATGATGTTGAAAATACGTTAGCTGATGAAGTGACGCAAAATGGTTGGCAACTTAGAAAACTACCGTTTCAGACAGATGATTTAGAAGATTTTAAAGAAATGACGGAAAAAGATTTAAGAATATTTTTCACTGGTTCTTATCAATTTAAACAAGCGATATCCTATTTATCAGAAATGATGGATGAATCGGGTGATAACACCATTCAGTATGTAAAAGACCATTCAAACATACTAAAATCACAAGTTCAATCACGTCACATTAGCAGGAAAGTTTATAGATGCTTTATTAATTACAAGCCAAATACTATCAGATACAAAAGCTTTACGAGACGCAGCTGGGAGTGTGCAAATGGTCTTAGAACGATTGTTGTCGCGATTGTTAGTTTTTTGTCGCACGGGAGATACTTATCAAAAATTCCTAGGCCTGCTACAATATTAAATAAACTATTTAATAAAGACGATACTTCAGTTGTGATTCAAGAAGACTGTGATGAGGATTGATAAAATTCTATTCATCTATATTTTTGCTGTATCTATCGTATTTGTTTTTCTTTTCTCTGTTGTTTATTTATTGAAAATTAGCTTAATAATTTGAAAAAATATGTTCTTTTATCATTAATATATTAACTGTGGTTATATCAATGAAATTAATTTAGTAGAATATAATAATAATCGAGCTTTGTAATAAAAGAAAGTTCACTCAAAATATTTATTGAAATTAATATAATGAAATGATGAGTTAGTTATTTTTAACTGTTTTAATTTTTTATTGTGATAAACAAATCATTGTTGTTATTTTAAATATAAAGTGTTATTAGAAATAATCTAAATATACATAAAAACAAGGAAATTAAAACTTGGAACATTAAATAAATGTATTATTTGAGCCAAAAATGGTTTTTATTATTTTCTGCTATGGCCTACCATTTAAAAAAATCTGAAAATCTCATAAAGTTAAAGGGTAATATATAAGGTTTGAAAAAAAGAAAGTTTCATAATTGTACCAAAACTGTACCATGGTTAAAAAATTGAAATTTAAAAAAAAGTTGTATTTTTCAAGAATCTTATGAAGCTATGCTGATAATTTTTTTCGAAAGAACTCAAATCGGCCCCCAAACCATATTAAATTTTTAGATCAATCGATTCAGTCGTTACTGAGAAAAAAAATATTTTTTGTTTTTGACACATTTCGCTTTTTCTCGAAAACCAATTGGGTCTGAAACATTCAGGATCTTATTATTTAATTAGTACCAATATATCTTCAGAGTATCATATAAATATCTTTCCGGGGCCAAATCACCATGCTTATACCCCTAGGGCCTTTATTTTGAAAGTGGCGTAAGTCCCATTGTAAGAGTTTCAAACCGATATGGAAAATATGCAATTAAAGTTTATGTGATCTCGTGAGCTTTATATTTAATTATTAAAGTAGCAGTTGAATTATAAAAGCGCAATTTATTATAAATACTTTAATTTCAAATATAAGTTGCGATTTGATAATGGATTCATATGGGTCTCCTGATATACCATTGTAATCCACCGGGCGCAGTGCCCGTCGCAAAGGTATTAACAACGTCAAACCACACCGATGCCGCGTATAGGAGTCTGCTAGTGGCAACACTGGCAACATTGTCAAAGCTGTAATACCATCCTTGTCGGTCTTGTCGTTTTTGCAATCTCTAATGTGTTGTTTAACTCTACTTTCCAAATATTGTTTAGTCTGTCCTATATAACATTTTTCACATTGTTTGCAGGGTATTTTATAAATTACATTGGATGTATATTTAGTTTCTTCCCCATCTTTTAATTATGAGTATATAATTTTGTTGATATCTAAAGTATTATATAAGGCTAATTTAATTTTGGTGTCTAAAGCAATTTTGAATTTTGTTCTCTATACCTTTTATAAATGGGAATTTGCAAAATATATCATTTGTGTCGTTAATCCCTTTTTTTAGTATTTTCTCTTTGTCTTTTTATAAGGAATTGATTTATATAATTATCTATTATGTCGATAGGATAGTTATTAGTTCTTAAAATTGTCCTTACTTTGGTAATGTCTTTTAGAAATTTTTGGTCACTAAGTGAGAAGACTATATACAATATTTTTTTTAACCACGGAAATCTTATATGTCATTTTATGTTGTGATCTATAATTTAAGACTCTACTTGAATTTGTTGCTTTCTTATACCAATTTGTCTGAATGGTCCCATCATCGTTGTGATGTATCATTACATCAAGAAACGGTATCATTCCATCTTTCTCAATTTTAATTGTAAATTTTATTCTATTCTTAAATTGATTAAATAAATCCAGGACTTCCTCTATTTCTTCCTCTGGTACTGCAAGGTTAGTATCATTAACATATAATTTTAGATATGGTAGTTCAAATGTAAATTGTTTTACTACATTGCTAATAATGTAATTCTCCACAATATTAGCTAGTACCTGGCTGGCTGGGTTTCCCATAGGTGATCCGTCTAATTGTTTGTAAAATTTTCCATTAAAAGTGAAATAGCTTGTTGCAAAATTTATCTCTATTAATTCTAACACAATTTCCTTATTAAATTCTGTATAATATTTTCTAATATATCTCCATTGTTCTTTAATAATATTTAATACTAAATTTTTAGGGATGTTCGTGAATAGGGAAACTATATCTAGTGATATAATCTTATAATTCTTTGGTAATGTTATTAGCTTTATACTTTCTATGAATTCAAAAGAATTTTTTATATTATAATGAAATGTTGTTGTATATGGATATAGAATACCATGTATAAATTTAAAAATATTATATGCTGGTGACTTTATGCAGCTTACTACTGGTCTGAAGGCCACTGCTTTATCTTTGTGTGTTTTCCTCAACCCGTATAGCTTTGGGGGGACCGCGTTATGTTTCATGAGATTTTTTGCTTCGTTTCCTGTTATAAGTTGTTGTTCCTTGAGTTTCTTCACCATTGTGTTCGACTTCTGTTGAAAATTTTGTGTTGGGTCCTTGTTAAATTTCTTGTATATGTTCAAAAATCAAAAATATATATATATATTTTAATATACAAAATATATTTTACTACTCGTCACAAATGTATTTAAGTTATTTTCACTACGCCTCTGTCTCCCACTGTAATGCGCATGTTCGAAATTGTAATACGCATGTACGAAATTTAAAATAACGACGGCAACGTACACCACCGTCATCGTATACGCTCCTAAGACTTTCCCATTGTTTTATTTTTATGTTTGTGATAATTGTAACTGTTTGTGTTGTATTTGGAAATATATCTAGCATTTGTTCTTTGTGTAACATCTCTTGATTAACTTTTGATGAGACTTAACTTATAAAATCTTTTCGTACCCCTTGCAAACCTCTCGAGTACCCCTTGGGGTACGCGTACCACACTTTGGGAAACACTGCCCTAGAGCAAGGATCCCCAACCTTTTTGCACTCAAGAGCACATTCTAGAAAGTCGGTCGGGCGACGGGCAATTTTTTCTATTCAAGAAGTACTCATATGATACATTGAATTTTAGGAAAATGTCGTTTTGATGGTCAAAATTTCTGTCTGTCCTTATTTGAATAATTTGCTATTTTGGTTGCGTTTACTTTCGGCGGGCACACGTAAAATGGTCGGCCGGCGCCACGCTGCTCGCGGGCATAGGGTTGGGGACCACTGCCCTAGAGGGATGCACCCCACAGGTTGGAAACCACTGACTTAACCACTGATGTAGTGTATATGCGTGGCATGCGCAAGATAGGCAATATCATAAACACATATTGCAAACTATTAATTTCATTGTTTAGGTAATAACAAAATTTGCTATTTTAAAATATTATTAGTTTAAATTATTTAACAAAAATACTCTTAATTTGCTATAGTTCTATTTAAATTAATTCACAATATTAATATAAAAATTTATATAACTTTAAATTTGCCGCTGTTTTGTTAGGCTCCACCAAGCGGTAGTTAGGGGAGTTCCTTTCAGCTTCAGCCATTTTGAGCGTAGACCTCGTGTAATTCAACAATCGGTAAGTTCCAGAGTTTTTAAACGAAAATAATATTTTTACAAAAGGTTTTTCTGTAAATAATTATTCTTTGGTGTCATTTTAGTGTGAATTAAATAATAACAATGGAAAACGACGCCGGAGAATTCGTTGACTTATACTGTCCAAGGAAATGGTATGTAAAGAGTTTCCTACACGTGTTTCCCTAAATTAAATAAAATTGAGGAGAAATTTTTGAAATCAATCCTAGAGCTTTTTGAAAACAGATACTTTTATGCTATGAAGTAAACATGTTTGTTCTAACCTTAAAGTTTCTAAATTATAGGAAGTAAATGTTTCTATGATTTCTCTGTTAACCTTTTCACTACAGGGTGCTTTTCTACAAGTCGTGCCCTGTGTACGGGGTGCTGAGGGTAGTGCGGATTCATCTGGTTCTCGTAGTTAGGTACTTACTCTTTGCATATAAACACGGTACCTGTAGTCTGTAGTAGTTTCAAATTCATTTATTTTATTTTACTCGTTTCATTTTATTTTCTTAATGGGTAACCAAAATAATACACAATTCAGTTCTTGGTGGGCTAAGCATATGTCCAGAATTATAAATGAAAGGTTGCACAGTCCTCGTTTATGCATTTTTTGAAGGGGCTGCAGTGAAATGATGCATGTGGATTAATACAGTTCCCGTAGTTTGGGCCAAAAAATTGATTACTCTAAAACTAAGTTTTTATGTATCTATAACACTTTTAGTAGTGTATATGATAATTAGAATACAGTCGATAAGTTAATTTCCCTTATTAAGTATAAAAAAACACTTGCATATTAATCTGGTTCCCGTACACAGGGCACGAAAATATTTTATGCCTTTATCCAGTTCCTGTAGTGAAAGGGTTAAAAGGCCAATGTTATTTTCCAATTTTATCGTATATAATATAAATATCATATTGATGGTCTACTTGCAAAAAGACATAAGTCAAGAGCAAGAAATGTTACAGGAGAGACAAAAAATTGAGTAGTTTGCTAAATTGCACTTCCTTTTTATTTCAAATGCTTTGTAGATGAGTATAACTTTGCCTATTTGAAGCTACAAGTAAGAATTTAGGACATTTCTTAATCCATGAAGTAAAACAGACGCGACATTTTGCATGGGGATTTTAGAAGTTAAAAAAGCACTTTAGGTTTATTTCATGATGTTAGGAGCTATTGAACAACGGCATGCACATTACAGCTGAAATATCAATTTTATTTTTTGTTTTAAACTTTTTATGTTGAAACTTATTAAATAGGGGTCACTGAGCACGATTTTAAGGTTAAACGTTAACTGGGTACAAAAGTTTACAAAACAAAAATTTGGTAATTAGGGGTATGACCACACTAGGCAACAAATTGGTGGCAACATGTTGCCAACACTTTGACATGCAACATGAAGTTGCTTGAATTGTATCTGCATATATGTTGTCTGTGATGTTGTGTGTCCACTAGGGTGGAGCGAAATATTTTTTTTGGGCTGTGAGTGATCTAATAGTGAAAAATCGGTGCCTTTTAGACTCAAATTAATCCATGCAAAATATTATTTGATTTGAATTATAGTAATAGCCTCCGCAACGTCATTGAATTTTTGAAAAAATATGGTTTTTAGACTAATTGAAATTTTAATGAACAGACTTATTTTATTCGCAGAAATTATTATAACTACAGTTTATTTTCTATACAAAACCAAAAAAATGCATGATCTTTAGTTCATAATATAAAATAAGCGGTGTCAGGGTGGAAGGGGAACAATTTGAACACTTGTCGCGTCGTCACTGGACTACTGGTTTTGGCTTGAATTAGTTATTAAATGTCCTATTTTTGGTGATATTTGTGAGATAAAAGACAATGTTCTACCTACTTACGAAGATGTAATAAAATACTATGAATGGACAAGACATATACTAAAGTTGCAATGGGAACTGCAAAAGAGCCCAGATTTTCAGAAATAGCAGATATAGTGACATCCAGAAATGAAAATATATGGATAATTAATCCATGTAATCCATGGCAAACTGCATCTATTCCGGTAGTAACACCAACAAGGGTCGTACAGATGTTAAAAGCATACCATTTAAAATGCAAAAACCTACTCAAGTCTGTCAAAAGGCTCTCTCCGGAAAAGCTAGAAAGTTTTCGACAAAGTAGTAAGGTACTTTTTGATATTGCATGCAAGTGTAAAGATTTCCCTCAATGTATCTGTCGCAAGGATAAAAACATTCCCAAACAAGAACATACTTTTTTAATTAATCAAAGAACCTCTCGAAGTATGATAATAGGTGGAATGGACTGTGTTACGAAGAAGTTGCAAAAGACCCTAAAGAGAAAACAGGAATGAGAAAACCGCCCAACTAGAGCCGTAAATACTTCGTTATCTGTTATAGAATTTAGTATTTCTCCGGTATCGTCAGCGTCTGAAAGTCGTAGTAGCTCAGATAATTCCACTAACACCATAAACAAAAGCTTTCCGAAAAAAAAATATGCGTCGATTTTCCAACTTTATCGAAGACCTGCGACAGGTATGTTGTATCAGATAGAGCAGTTGCAGCGATTGCATCGTCTATAGTGCCGCCTATAAATTTGAATGCTTCAACATATATATTGATTTAATTGATTGGCAAGAAATATTAAGTGAACCACTGATTATGAAAAACTTGCCTGACCAAGAAATTCAGTCTATCGTTTAATCAGGTGGTGAGAGTGAAGTGTTGTTTTAAGGCTTTCATATTCCATAAAGTTGACGACGATGGCTGCCACTTCTCAATGCATAAAAAAGTCACGATTCGGTGCAATAAGAGCCAAATTGGAGTCACGAAACGTAATGCCTAAATTAGAGACAAAATGAGATTTTCGAGCAAATTAATTGTTTTTTTTTTTAATAATATTTTTATTCAAAAAATGTTGTATTTTTGATTGAAGGTGATTAATATATATCTGAATTATATATTGCGTATCATTTATCACCCATTTATCATTAAATTAAGCTTAATATTTGGCAATAACTGTACTAGACTTTTATCATTAAATTTAAATTTTTGAAGTCAGTGCGGGGGCAGAAGATATTCATCAAATTAATTCAAAAAAAAAATATTTATATTAACTTTAATATAATGCACCAATCCCCCCTATTATAACTTTAAATCTAGAAAAAAAAATCTTTGTGCTGCTTGAATCTTTAAATCTTTGTGCTGCTTATGTTGTGATAGCTGCCAGTTCACAAAAACGAAATATTTCTGCTTGGTTCCTCAATTTAGCGATTTAATTTTGCTTGCAATCTCATCTGCATTTGTTTTAAAATGTACAGCCATTTTACGCATTTCGTCATATTTAATATTTCTGTTTTTATATTCTTTCGTTGCAACATCCCACAATGCTGGCACACCTTGCAACATTTCTATCAGTTCTGTACTTTTTTGTTTGTTCCAGGAATATTTAATTTCTTCACTATCACTATTCTTCATCACTTTTTTGAATTATAAATTATAATTAAGAATTAATGAATATTATTATAACAAAAACGAAGTAGGTAGCTAACCTGCACAAATGAAACCTCAACCACTGGGATTCACGCAAAATGTTGAAAAACACATACACAGCGATGTTACCGATATAAGAGCGATGTTACCCGTATAAAACGGGATCCAAGCAATAAGCAACAAATTTCTTTGATGTATGCCGCCAAATGTTGACGAGTATTCATCAACATGTTGCTTGTTTACAGCAACATGTTGTCAACATTGTGTTGACAACATGTTGCCAACAATTTGTTGCCCAGTGTGGACCCAGCTTTAGCAATGTAAAAACTAAATCTTAATGAGTATGAAATTTTGTGAAACATTCAATGAACAGTCCAATTTGATACATTGTGCTTTGGCCTCTGCTGGAGCAGTCGTTGCCACCACATCGTCTTCTTTTCCCTTCCGGAATTGAAATGACATAATGGTGCAGCCCATAATAGTGTCATAATGTCATTGCTCACATGAAAGTTGCTCCCTGCCACTTATGGTATCCTCCCAGGAGCCTGTGTTGCTACCTGGTATCTCCTTAGGTAGGGTAACCAACAGATCTCTTTTCTTACAATTATTTCTTGTTCTCTTTTTTCAAATTTTATCAGGGATAACAAATTATAAAATTATTAGTATGAAATTCAATTTTAATCATGTATTTGCATATGTTTATGGGAATGGTACAGTGCTATTACGATTTGATTTGAAGGATTCTTTTGAATGATCAGCACCATTTTATTGCTAACCGAGCAGTACTGCTATCCAAAATATTAATTGATATAAATAGTCGAACTTCCCTAAGTCAAATTATGTACCATAGTTCATGAAAAAAAATTCGAGTTATGGAAAATTGAAGTTATAGTACTATAACTCGAGTTATGGAAGTTCGACTGTATATTGAAACGTTAATTAAATAGAGAAAAGTAACCCTTTTTAATGGAGTTAGTTTAACACATTTTTTGAAATGTTCTCTGCAATGTTTACTATTCAAATGTCATAAAAAATGTAATTGAAAGAGCCCATATTTTCAACAATTGAAATGAAGGTAATTTGTGGCACATTGTCATGGAAACTTTATACCATCAAATTTTTCATATTACTATTTTTTCCGTTTAGATAGCCAAAGTTATATCCTAGGCATATAAAATGATGTCATTTTAGATACCTTGTATAAGATATATAAGTCTGACAAACTCTTCTAAGTTGGCAGGACCAACGAGGAAAAAAAAATTCCGCGCTTTTCATTTCCCTTTGAAAGTTTTTGTTTTTGCGCGGCCGAATTGCCACACAAGGCGCGCGCTTCCTCTGCTTTCTTTATTATTTCTATTGGTCCGTTCCAAGACGCATCGGCGACAAAATCTTGGGAATCTTGCGGATTTTTTTTCGTGGAATTGGTTTGCGGATAAAAAGCGGATAATTCCGGTGCATTTATTTCCACAACATAATTATTTTGGGGGTGGATTCCGCTAACTTTCTTTTAAGTTAGCGGAATCTCATTTTCCCGGGAAATGGGATGTGCGCGATTTTTTTTTATTTACAATCGTTTGCAGATAAAAAGCGGATTATTATGTGCTATCGCGGATTTTTTTTTTCATCATTGGTCCTGCCAATTTAACAGAGGGAGTCTGATAGCCCAGTCATTTTAGCAAATCACTCCGGAATCTAACGGAAGAAGCTGAATTTTTGTATAGCCCTTTATTTTAGCATTACAAATGTTGTCTCAAAAGTCACATATGCGAACATGGGAGCGTCGTTAGATGTCAAAGGTCTCAAAAATCAGTTTTTTGAGAATATTTCATTTTTTATACCTCTTACAGTATTTGCATTTATTATCGAAGATGTAGAGAATACATTTCTCTACATGAAGGTTCTCGGCCTTCCCTTCTTCCTTCTGTTAGTTGTGATGTAAGACATTTTTTTTGGCCATCTTTCACTCCTTATTCTTATCACATGGCCGTACCATATTAGTTTTCTGCTTTCTATTCGATCCATAATAGTATTTTCTATATGCGCTCTTTGGTCTAACTGGTCTAACCTGGATATTCTAAACGATCGGCGTAAGTCCATCTCTACTCCTTTTAGCTGGTTCCTTATTTTTTATGTTAGTTACCAGCACTCTGCCCCATATGTTGTAATTGGTTCTGCGATAGAACGGTATATAACTGCACTTTTGTATCTATGTGAATTTTCGAGGACCATTAAGTCGTAATTAATTTTTAATATATTTTGAATATTGACTGGTAACATGGTAGTATGTTTTTATTACTCATGCATTAAAAGTTTTATCTGTTGTATGTTTTTTATTACGAGAAAACCTTACATTTAGTTGTTATTCCACGTAACTTGGGTAACGCACGTAAATATTCAATATCGCTAGGTTACATTAAAAAAAACAAATAAAAATAAAATTAACACAATCAAGACCTCGATATTAACAAAGTGACGAGAAGTCAGAATTTTTTTTCATAACAAAAAAAAAATTAAAAAAAAAGAAAACGTTTTGAAGTTAGTGTAAATTCTATGGTGATCCCGGAGATTGAGAGTTCTTATGACGAATCCACACCACCAGAGACAATTAAAAATTCAAATTCTTCATTTTTTGTTCCATTTTTTTGGATGGCCCCCGGATCCCAAACATGTAAGGTACATCCCCTCGCATGAGTAATAACAAATATTGTTTGTGGCACGGGCGGAATTGTCAATTTCCCTCTCGAGCAAATGTGCGCACACCCAATTTTGCTCTCGCGAAAAAATTGACAACTTTCTGCCCTAGTTACAAAATATTCTATTTTATGTTTCTAGCAACAACATAATACGTTTTTCATGGCTAATCACTGGTTCTCTAAATGGGTACAAATTCCCATTCAAAATAATAAAAGAAATGATTGGTGCTGAGTAAAAATAAGAAAATATACAATATTATTCCTTAAATGCGTAACCCTTAATTCATCACCCTAATTGGATTCCTAAAAAATTATAACCATTTGTTATTTCTAGATAAGATTGATAAAACTAGAAAACGATAAGACAAGACTGGACTTGACAAAATTGGAAACAAATCAGTAATGTATTAATAATAAATCATTATTAATACATTACTGAATGTATTAATAAAATAATCAGTAATAATAATTAGCCATGAAATTGACAATGTACAATATTGTTATTCTTGTTTTAGTTCTGCCAGCAACAGAATCATCCATGCTAAAGATCATGCTTCTATTCAACTCTCCCTTGTAGATGTCCACCCAAAAACTGGAATCATGACAGAAACCACGAAGAGCTATGCCCTTTGTGGAGCTATCCGCAGGATGGGAGAGTCTGATGACTGTATTGTACGGTTAGCCAAGAAAGATGGCATTCTTTCAAAGTAAGTTAAATGTATTGTTAGCACCATGATACGTTTTTAAGAATAACTAAATGTTATTTATGTATGTATGTTTATTATGTATGTATGTTATTTTTTTATATTTGTTTTTTTTGTTTCAGGAACTTTTAGATATATTATGTCATGAAGGGGTGTTGTTTATAAAAATATTTTTTTGTGGTTAAATAAATCATTATTTATAAACAACTAGTCTTCAAAAACAAATTATATTTACTCAAATCCCTTCCTGTTTTAAATTATAATCCAATTAAATATATTAACTTACCTGAATAGGATGGTTGCGATCGTTACTACAGTGTAATCCATACACTAAATTGAAAAATTCACTGTTAAAACATAAAAAATAGTGTTTTTTTGTAAAATTGACCAAAAACACCAATACAAATTGACCAAAAACACCAAATAATTGAATATTGGTGAAACCATACTAATTCATAGATACAATCATATAAACTTATTTGAGTGTGTCTCCACCGAATGTCTCCACCGATAAACTTTCAGGGCTGATTCTATAATCTAAAATAAGCATAGAAGTCAATACATATAAGGTCAAAAACGCTTTACCAACGCTTTACAAAACAGTTTTACCAGTAACACAAGCAGTGGGGTGGAATTTTTTGATAAAATTTACAAGCATAAAAGAGAACTATTTACAATTTATAAAAATTGTTCCAAATTTCACACCCCATGTTCAATGCACCACCGCCGACACCGCAGCAATAAAGAACGACGAACGCGTCCAAAAATGGAGGGCATGTTTCTAACTGTTCGACACGCTTCATTTACACGTGGCAGTAGCGCCTCAAGTGCTCCGACTGGAATTTCGTACACCAAGATTTTCAGATGACCCCATAAAAAATTTGGGGGATTCAGATCTGTGGAACGAGACCCGGCAATGGTATCGGACCGTTCCTGCCCATCCATTTATCAGGATACCTCGCATCGAGGTATGCGTAAGCCTGGCGACTAAAATGTGCTGGTGCACCGTCATGCATAAACTACATTTCATGTCTCACAATCAGTTGTACATCGACCGGGTCTAATCCATTGAGGAAATCATTTTCCATAAAATTTGTGTAAACCACCCCCGTTAAGCGATCCGGCAGCATGTACTTCTCGGCTGAAGAAGCCCTCACGCAATTCATGGTAGAGGTTATCAACATTGAAAATCTGTGTTGATAACCTCTACCATGTATTGCGTGAGCCATAACCTATCGCACATTCCTTTCATTGTAAACGCAGCCTCATCGGTAAAAAGTCTCAACTCTGGAAACCGTTCAAGAACCACCTACAAAACTGTATTCGTGCAGCAAAAATCATTACAATCCAGTGCCTGGACTTCGTGAATTCTAAAAGGGTATAAGAGCTGTTCGCGAAGAACTCCACACTGTTGAAGTACTGGTTCCAAGTTTGTGTGATGTAGTTTGAACACTAATTCTCGGATTATTGGCAACAGCATCCAAGACATAGTACTCTAATACCACAATACGCACCGTTCTATCGTCTTGTATCTATCATATGACTCAAATTTTCCACATTCTCGAAGACGTTGAATTGCTGCGAAAGTTATATGATGAGGCTGCCACCTATTTGGAAAACGTTCTCCATAAATCCTTGCAGCTGCTCAGCCGTTGCCGTTAGCAGCACATAAGCTAAATGCACATCTGCTAGTTCGAAAAAATATATTTTTGAAAAACTATTGGGTAGTTGGTTAAAAACAACACACAATTTTCAATGAACTAAAAGTGGACATATGATTTTGGTAAAGCAATGTTAAATTTATATTTTTGTTTTATCGCAATGTGAAAGAATTCTCCTTATTCACATTATGTTTTGTGCGTTATTGTCCGTTTTTCTTTATCAGAATTGTTTTTCGGTTTTTTTGTTGCCTTCTGGTAGACCCGTTATAAATATATTCAACCCGTTCGTAGCCCTATAATATTAAGTATTATTTAGAGTATGACAAATCTCATATTGAAACAACTACTTTCCTGGCTAATACCAGGCAGGATATTGAATTTGAATTATTGAAACAACACAAATTTGCATGTTATTTCTAGTTCCAGTACATTTTCATGTAGTAGATAAATTTCAAGTAGTAGATAAATAAATGAGATTTGTCATATTGATTTGTCATATCATGTTTATTGGATAGATATAATAAAATGGAACCACACAGCTTCGGTGTACATCAAAACAGTGCATAACTATATTTTATAATTATACTCTGTGGCATACAAACTGCAACAGTGGGGTAGGAATTTTTGGACCAAACTTGTCAGAAATGTTAAATTTAATTCAAAATAATCCAGTAGCCATGGTAAATTTGACGTTTTACTTGTTGTTACAATCGAAATTATCGGGTGTATATCTTGCGAGATTAAGTCGATTTCGATATTTTTTTGGTTGCAATTCTTTTCTTTTAGAGATTTTCTTTACGTTTGCGATTATGCCTAGAGTGCCAACTTGAAAATTATCGACAACTGAGTGAATTCGAGATGTGGTCGCATTATTGGCTTACGTGAAGGTGGTTTTTCATTCAGAGAAAGGTTGTCCAGGACCGATTCATGGCATTAACCCCTTCGCGCCGGACGCATTCCCGCCAGGCGCGCGCTATATCTGGATCTACAAAGTGTATATACAAACGCAAATAAACACAGACTGACAATAACGTAACGAATAATCTGGACAGAAGAGAGAAGGAAGTTACCGGCAGAAGATGCGACAATAGTAGGCAAAGATGAAAGCCCAACAGTTGAACAAGCGTGGTCCAAAGTAGGCCTATTCGAAAGAAGAAGTAACGAATAATATTCCAGTCCCCACGCTCTAAATGGGCGGAACTTTACACTACCACTGAAGTTGGTAAATTGCAAACACTGATAAGCGGTATCCGGAATAGCATAAAATACATTTAAAATGACACATAAGGTTGATACACCGTATAAGAGAACGATATTAGCATGATCACCCATATGCATCATCCGGCTGTAGCACATAGTCGGGCATGATGCAACCTTATGCATCACCGGCTCGAAAGAGTTAAGAGACTGATTCTCTAGTACAAGATCAATAGCCGATCGATGGTTTGGAAACGAAGGAAACAATAGAGTTTATATTGCGAAGGACCTCTCAGTTTCTCTTAGAACTACGCATGGGTCACTGTAGCAGACCAGACAATTAGGAATAGGTTTTAGGCAATAAAGTTTGAGGGGAAGACGACTCGTCCAAAAACCCTATTTGACACGACGCCACACAATAGCAAGGATGAATTTTTATCCTGAAGATGTCGCATGGCAACTACGACAATGGAAGTCTGTGCTCTTCACGGAGGAATCAAGGTTCCGTATTACTCGTTGCGATTGTCGAGTACGTGTTTATAGGCGCCCAGGAGAATGCTACGCAGCAGCTACTATCCAGGAAGTTGTAGGGGTTCAGGTTTGGAGGATGGAGGATAGGAGATTTGGAGGTGGTTCAGTTATAGGGTGGGATTAGTATCGGCAGTAGAACCAACCTTGTTGTAATTCCAGGAAATCTTAACCGTAATCTCTATGTTGACATTGTGTTAGGAAAACATGTTGTCCCTGTGGCATATGGAATAGGACCAAATTTTTAATTAATGCGGGATAATGGAAGACCACATACTGCACGAATCACCTTAGACTTCCTACAAAAAAAAGCAAATTCAAACAATGGTGTGGCCTGCATTAAGTCCTGATTTAAATCCCATAGAGCATGTTTGGGATATGCTCGATGAGTTCATGGTCGCCCGGATTCTCCTAAGACCATCCAACAGCAAACGGCGGCTCTTATTGAAGAATCGGACTCAATACCACAAAATGACCTTCGAATACTTTTGCGAAGCATGCCAAGACGGCGTATTGCCGCTATTCGTGATATGGGAACATATACTCGTTATTAAGTTTAACCACTTTATCTACAGAAGTTTACGTTAACAATTACTTTAAATTCGTTTTGCACTTTGGTTTTCGTAGTTGTTGTTAATTATTACGGGTACTTTAAAAGTACGTGATGCTGACACTTCCATATGTGTCAATTAAATAGAGCGTCTTTCAGTAGTTCTTAATTTTATTGACATGTATTGGCCCCTTTGAATTTTATGGAGGCACATATTATTGACCCATTGTTTTGACGAGTGTATATAAAAAAATGAATCAAATAAAAAATTTTGGTTGCCTGCAAATAAATCAAAATAATCCTTTTATCCTTTTACAGCATTGTAAATAAAGAGGCCCAGAAATTTGTATTTCTTTAATTTATTATTTCTGACATAAGAACACTTCAAAGATATTGTTCAAAAATTATATTAGTGTCTTCATCATTTCCTATGATGAAGACACTAACATCTTTTTAAATAAACTAAAACATCTAACATGGTATTTTACACAGGGGAAGAAATCTTTTAAAATCATTAAATAGTTCTAAACAATGAACCATATATGAGACTGAGATTATTTTGCATATGGTTATTGGTTCATTATATGAACCATTAAAATTTTTTTTTTGCGTTTGAAGCATCCAAATAGCCTTTGTATATCCGCGCTTAGATGAAGAAACAATGGAACAGTGCATACAAATCTGGCAAGAACTTTCAGGGCTAGTAATGCTTGGATTATTTAACCAGAAAAGTTGCAGATCCAAAGGTGTTGTAGTTGCAGAGGTGCGAACATCGACTCAGACCACTACCTCACCCGAGTTAAAGTAAAATTCTCGTTTTCCCGTACATTCAAAAGTTTGACACATCCAAAATTCGAGAAACAAAGGTCCGACTTCTGCAACAAAATAATCATAAAAGCCGAGGGACAACACAAACCCAGGCAAAAAAGGCAAAATATCCATCGTGGGATTCCAACTGCGATCAAGCCATCATCAATCGCCGACTTGCCTTTCAAAAATACAAAAGCAACAAATCGCCGGAAACCTACAACACTTTCTCGACATCCGCAAAGAGACAAACAGAACCATCAGGAAAACCGAACACCAATATATAACCGAACAGCTCACATCAATTGAGGATAACTTTAGAAACTACAACAGTAGAAATTTCTATAGAGCTTTTGCAAATAAAATTAAAGGTTACTCGCCACAGAATTTGACCTTGAAAAAAGATGAAAAACGCACTTACCAACCAAGAAAACTGCGAAGAACTGTCAAACTACTTTTCCGAGCTCCTTAATTGCCCCGAACCATCCGAACGATTCCCACACACATCCTCACGAAACCCGACGCTGATCCACCGACACAAGAAGAAATTTGACACCGCATCACCTGACACAAAACTGAAAAATGAAAGACATCAAGAGAAGATGGAGTAACCGCAGAACTACCGAAAAATCTAGCACCAGGATCATTACAGGAAATCACACAGATCATTCAGGAAATTTGGCGAAGTGAAAGATTTTAAATGCGCACTCATCCACCCACTCCACAAAAAAGGAGACAAATCTGATGTGAATAACTACAGAGGAATCTCCCTCCTTTCCGTTCCCTACAAAATCCTGTTCGCTTGCCTTTTACAACGCACACAAGAACAACTCGAACCCCTAATTGGGGAATATCAAGCAGGTTTTAGACCACACAGATCATGTACCTGAGCTACACGATATCTCCCACCCATCTGCACATTTCTCGACTTCAGGAAAGCTTATGACCGACAATCCTTGTTTAATATATTCGAAGAAAACAATCTGGATCTGAAAACACAACGGCTCATCCAACACACACTAACAAACACAACTTACAAAGGCAAATTCAACAGAGAAATCTCAAAACCTTTCACCATCAAGACTGTTGCACGGCAGGACGATAGCCTCTCCCCGTTACACTTCAACATCGTTTTAGACAAAGTTATCAAAGCATGGAAACAAAAACTGGAAAATCGAAAAATAAGACCCATAAGACTAGGAACATGATAACATCAACGTCACATGTCACTAGCCTTCGCTGATGATCACGCGATCCTTTTCGAAAATGGACAAACAGCAATCCATCAGATCGAAGTCCTAAAAGAATGTGCCGAGAAAGCTGGACTACCAATTTCCTTTTCGAAAACCGAATTCATGGCCTTAAAACACATAAAAACAGAAAATGTAATTACAAAATACGGCACAATAAACAAGGTCACTTACTCACTTCAAATACTTCAATTTGAACCTACATTAGGGCGAATTTATTTAACCTACAGGAACAGAAAGATTAGCACAAAAAGCACGGGAACTCAAAATGCGGAAAGCATATGGAACATTTTCAAGCTTCTATAATAAAAAATGCATAAATATTAACACAAAAGTCCGACACTACACGACTGTTATCAAACCTGAAATACTCTACGCCAGCGAGATATTAAACCTTAATTACATAGGAGACATAGGAGAAAATAATCAGAAAAATCCTTGGCCCAAAACTAAGAGACGAAGGATATCGTCTACATTCACACACTGTCACGAAAAAATACTGAAGTACCTACAGTCAAGTAGAGTTTTTAAGTACCTACAGAAAATGAATAAGACAACAGTCTGGGTAAAACAGGTCCAAATTGATCTAAAAACGCCAACATCAAACCGACAGACATCTAAGGTAAAAAAATCTTCAGACATAAAGTCTAGAGCTGGGAAATTATTCTCAAAGGAAAAACCCAAAATAACAAGAGGAAAAGGGACAGATGAACGTCGAGCCAAACATAGCGAAATAATGAAACAATTCTGGAAGAACACGAAAAATAACAGCAATAGGTAATAATTTGTTTTATGTGATCCCCTGTGGGATTAAACAAGGTAAATAAATAAATATATCAAATATCAAACATTTTTATTCCATTATTTAAGCGTACATAGAAAGTGTGTATAATATAAATAATACATGTTACATTTGTAGGCTAAAATGGAATTGATCAAATTGTTCTTAACTTTTGTAGGATTCTATTCTAGTATAAAATTATTGAAGGGAGTATGGTTCAATTTCTATGAGGAGGCGTTTGAGCTCCTTCTTAAACTCTATAAATTTGGTTAACGATTTTATATATAGTGGTAGCTTGTTATATAATTCTATATTGCTATAGGGTGGTAACTTTTCTGTCAGAGTTAGTTTGTGTGGAAGTTTCTTATAAATTGTATCTTTATTTCTTGTCTCCTTTGTGTAATGGAATTAATGTTCTTCAAATAACGGTTTATTCTTGACCAAAAATAATAAAGATTCATACACATACGTGCCGCTCACTGTTAATATGTTAGCTGTTTTAAAGACATCTCTGCATGTTTCTGTGTAGTCTAAATTGTATATTGTCCTTAGTGCCGCCTTTTGGATCTTGAAGACGTCACTAATTAGTGTACCGCGCCCCCAGAACATGATACCAAATCTTAAGTGGCTGTGAAAATTTGCAAAGTAAACCATTTTTAATACATGGATACATGGATTTTAATACCATAATACCTGGTTTAATTATCGTGTTAGGGTTCTAAGAGCATAAAGTCCCTTATTTACTCGCTTAGTTAGGTTTAATATGTTGGTTGTCCAGTCAAGTGTATCGTTAATGTATAATCCAAGTAGTCTTCCGTCATGTTGAATTGTTATAGTACTATCATTCAAAGATATTTCATTATTATATATGCGATTGTCCATTAAAACCATTCTGTTTTGGTTGAACCATGTTGTAACTGTTGTGATTGTTGATTTGATGTTTGGTTCAATATCTTTAACTGACTTATTAGCTGATATCAGGGTAGTGTCATCTGCATACATAACCATTTTAGAGGAATTAATTAGGGAAACATTTGGCAGGTCATTAATGTATAGAGTAAATAGAAGAGGCCCTAAGATGCTGCCTTGGGGGATTTCCATGTCAACTGTCAGAGGATTTGATCTAACTCTGCCTTTAGTTGTGGGTAACTCTACTATTTGTATTCGATTCGCTAGGTAAGAGGACATCCACTGCAGTGCTATGCCTCTGATTCCATATTTTGTTAGTTTTTTTTTGTAAAATGGTATGATTGACCGTATCGTAAGCTTTCGATAAATCTAGTAGTATCCCGCATGGTATATTGTGTTTTCCTAATTGCTCCGTAGCTTCTCTAATAAATTGGAACATGCTGTATCGGTGCTCCTCCCTTTAATAATACTAGATAATAAATTAAACTCTCTTTAATAAAACTAATAATTATATGTAATTCAATATTGGTGGAATGCAGAATGTGACGACGGACTGAGACGCCGGAAAGAGACATGGAAGAAATGCAGCTCGACGAAACGAGATGATGATCTGTTAGTCTACCGAAATCAGACGAAACATACAGCCCGGACTTTCAGAAGGACTAAGAGACAATATGAAAAATATACACGGAACTTTTATCGGACGTTTAAATCCAGGTTATGGGGTTATCAGGCACCAGGAATGTGCTTCAAGAATGAAGAAGAGAAGTTAGGAATGACCGATAAGCAAAACTGTGACATCCTTGCCAGATATTTTGACTCACTGCATAACTGTGATGGTCCGCAAGAACATTAAAATGGAACCACCAGAAGTCATCATCTCCCAATTCATTGCCTCCTGACGAAGAAGAATGAAAAAGATACACGGAACTTTTATCGGACGTTTAAATCCAGGTTATGGGGTTATCAGGCACCAGGAATGTGCTTCAAGAATGAAGAAGAGAAGTTAGGAATGACCGATAAGCAAAACTGTGACATCCTTGCCAGATATTTTGACTCACTGCATAACTGTGATGGTCCGCAAGAACATTAAAATGGAACCACCAGAAGTCATCATCTCCCAATTCATTGCCTCCTGACGAAGACGAAATTTTCCGGAACTTAAGGCAAACAAAGCTGCTGGTGCAGATGGTATCGTCCTGAACGCCTACAACTCGGATCTGCGGGAATCGTAAAATCTTTCACTCGGTTACTTGAGAACATATGGATAACTGAGAGGATCCCTGACTGGTAAATGGCTTTGATCCATCCCCTTCATAAGAAGGGTGACAAGATGGACTTTAATAATTATAGAAGCATATCTCTTGTTTCAGTTTCTTAAAAGATTTTCTCGAAAGCATTACTGACAAGAATAGAAGGGTTATTGGATTCTGAATTGGGTGAATACCAGGCAGCCTTTCGGAAAGGGAGATCTTGCACGGATCAAATCTTCAAACTGCAGAATATCATAAAAGTACAAGATTGTTGGGACAGAATCAATATGTTGCCGTCTTTGTGGACTTCCGGAAGGCCTATGACTGAGTGGACAACAAGACGAGGAATCTACTTCAATAGACGATTAGCTACTTACTAGCTATACTTTCTCCAAAATAAAGTTCCGGTTGGAGTTGTCAAAGCCTTTCGAAATCAAAACTGGTATACGACAAGGCGACGGGCTATCAACTGCGTCTTAGAAAAAGTTATTCGACAATGGAGGAAGGGAATTTCGGATAAAGAGGCTTTCAGATTAAGGAGAGGTAAATAAAGTATATGAACGGATTGTTTGGCATTCTCCGACGACGTTGTGATATTCACTACCGGTGTTGAAAAAGCGATAAAAAGAACTGAAGAACTCCAGATGATAGCCAAGAAGACTGGGCTTCAAATTTCTTTTGAGAAGACTGTCTTCATGACCAACATCAAAGACGCTCCTCTCCACTTGGAGTTGAGAGGAGCCAAGCGAGTTAAGTGTTTTAAGTATTTGGGAGAAAAATTACAGGACAATGGGTCGGATAAGGATGCGATCAAAGAGCGGGCGAGAAGAATGGAAATGGCTTATGAACTCACGAAGGATACATATAACAAAAAGGGTCTATCCTTTGGGGCTAAATTCCTAGACACCTAGATACTGTTGTCAGACCTGAATGTATATATGCAGTGGAAACACTAGACATGATTGGTAAGGGTGACCTCGAAGACATCCGGAGGAAAGAAAGGAAAATTCTCCGAAAAATCCTAGGCCCAAATATCAAGGATGGAGAGAGGAAACTAAAACTTAACAAAGGACTATACCTGAAGACAGAAGGAATTGTAGCCCTAATGAGAAAAATGAGAATAGGATGAGAATAGGAATGAGGATGAACAGTACCAGACTGACGAGGAGGATTTTTGAATTCTTCAGGAAGAGGAAAACGGAATCGAAATGGTTTCGGGAAGTGAGATTGCAGTTGGATGGGATGGGAGTGAAAAAAGAAGACATAATGGACAGAGAGAGATTTAGGCGACTAATTAGGGAGACTAATTAGGTTTACAGGTTTCGAGGTGACAGGGGGATTGTCAGTAAGAAAAGGAAGATCTTACACGGAGGAACAGAAGAAGGAAGTGGGAGAGAGGATGAAGAGATATTGGCAGAGAGTGAGGACAAAACAATAATGTAAAAACTGTCAAACGTGGTCCATAGTTAGCCGTAACGACTAAAATAAAATTAATATTTGTGATTTACTTATTGATATAATTATTATAAACTTTGTTAGTATAGTAGTGTAAAGCAACTCTCTTATGTTTTAAAAGAATAGATTATTTTGTTACACAGAAGAAAATTGGACGAAAAATAACATTTCTGGAATATAATTCAAATCCATCATGATATAAATCCAATTAAATAAATATAATAAGACGAAAAATAGCTTGAATATAAAATATTCAACCTGTTCGTTAATCTACAAAAGATCATAAAAGTACAAAATCTAGTTTTGTTTTATTAATTATTTATATCTTGTTGGGTAAGTCGTATTTCATTTTATTCCTAGTTACAATTTGTTCTTAATGATAAAGCCATACTGATGAAGCCAAAAGGCAGAAACGCGTATTTGGATGTTCATTAATTAATTGATAATTATTTTTTGTATTTGATCAGGATATTGTTTTTTTTTTGGGAAAATCACAGGGTTATGTAGAACCCAAAAAACTTTCTTAATGTAATTCAATGTCAGTCGTGGTGTTTGCCAGTGAAGTAGTTGTTTTTAAGAAAGTTTGTTAAAGAAAGATTAGTTATACAAATGATGTTAACTTTGTTGACGATATGTATAAAATAATTTCCTAGAAATTAAAATCTTTGAAGAAAAGATACAAATGCTACTATTTAATATGTTTATTTAACAAATAGTGAGGCCACCATAATTTTCAATAAATTCAATTATTAGTAATATTACTTAGGTAATAGACTGGAAATTTTTATTGAAAATAGCAGATAAATTTCGATTGATAAGTTTTAGAAATTTGACAAATATGTTTATAGTTAAAATAGATAACAATTAAATTATGAGAATAACTTCTTACAGTGATATTGTTTACTTAAGGCTATAAAATTTAAGTAAATATTAATTACAATGTTGTTTTTTATCACCCCTATTATTCATCGTTTGTTTAGTTATTTCCCAATAACTAAACAAACGATTAATTACAATTTTAGATTCTTTGTTCTGAAATCATTTTATCAATATGTGTTTCAAACCAATTAGGTTCATTCAAATCTCTTGAAATCTACAATATTTAATTTTACCTGTATAGTGGGTTGCAGGTAATTGTTATATGTTCCTTGAAGCCGCTTCAGAAGCACCAACTATTTTCAAAACTAAAAGACTGACCAGTAACTTTTAAATATGGCGGAAAGTAGTGACAGTTCGGTGTCATTAAATAACATAAATACACAAAAGGAAAAAGCGACGTTAGTGCAATCCGAATGTGTGGATGATGAAAAGACTGATAAAGGTAAATATTCACAAATAACTCCAAATCTTTATCATTCGGTTCTACCGAAAACATCTGTTTGTCCGTACAGAACCAAAAGACTAAACATAAATATTTTGAACGTTCCATGTAATATATGAATTATTTATAATTCTAAATGATTATTTAACTATTGTAACGGTTTCTGGATGTAACAATTTGCGTTTGTTTTAAACCAGTGAATGTAGGTTAGAATAGGTGACTCATTAGTATTGGCATTTCAGTAGACACGCTGCTTCCGTGCTCTTGCTATTCGTTTTCAATTTTCATCTACTGGAATCATATTTATTTACTTTTTGCTGTTATTGTCGTCTTACAAATCATGGAATTTGCCAAAACATATTACGAGCATGTTTGCTTTTGTCGAAAATGAACATGAAAATCAACAGGTTATTCAACTAAAAATGCGGTACACATTGCTACCAACTTGCATCCAGTAATGCATCTCTTTCTCACATTCAATAGGGCATCCAATAAGAAGTGCCTGTTTGTACAATGTTAAATATTTCTGGTTATTTATATATAATTTTGTTGTTTATTATTAATTGTAATAAATCGTCTATTATTAATTGTTTATAAACCTGGTTTATATTATTGAAGGAACAAACATACTGGACAAGACAGACAAGACTAGAGAGACAGGAAGACAAGTCTAGACAGACAAGACTGGATTGACAAGATTAGACAGACTAGACAGACAAAACTAGACAGAAAAGACTAGAAACATATAAGGCTGGACCGACAATACTAGATAGACAAGACTAGAGAGATGAGACTAGACTAGACAGACAAAACTGGACAGACAAGAGTGGACCGACAAGACTGGACAGACAAGACTGGACAGACAAGACTGGAGAGACAAGACTGGACCGACAAGACTGGACAGACAAGACTGGACAGACAAGACTGGTCAGACAAGACTGGACACACAAGACTGGGCCGATAAGACTGGACACACAAGACTGAGTAGATAAGACGGGCAGACAAGACTAGACAGACGAGACTGGACAGACAAGACTGGACAGACAAGACTGGTCAGACAAGACTGGTCAGACAAGACTGGTCAGACTAGACTGGGCAGACAAGACTGGACGGACAATACTGGACAGACAATACTGGACAGACAAGACTGGACACACAAGGCTGGGCCGATAAGACGGGACAGACAAGACTAGACAGACGAGACTGGACAGACAAAACTGGACAGACAAGACTGGTCAGACAAGACTGGTCAGACAAGACTGGACGGACAATACATTTTTTTTTTTTTTTGTTGGGGTCGTAGTAAGCACCTCACGGTTAACTTAGCAAGTGGACCCTCCGGAATAACACAAGCATCTTGGGACCGCTTTTCGCATAACTTTCAAGATGTTGCCCCTACATCCCCCATCCACTTACAGTGATTAGGGTTTCAGGTACTAACATTTTTTATCTTTTCGGCTTCTTTGCCTTTCCGCTCGTCTAGCATTTTTATTGTCATGATGTCTTGGATCATGCTTAATGTATCTGCCCATAAGTCCTCCGAAGAGATCATTTGTTCAACCATACTTGATGGGTCTAATGTTTGTCCAGTCTTATCCTTCCATTTATCCCTTTCAGGTATCCACCTGTCACACTCAAAAACGGTATGCGCCGCGCTGTCTGTGAGTCCACAGTAAATGCAGAGGCAATCTGTGGCCCTACCGATGCTATGGAGAAAGTTCCTGAAACAGCCATATCCGCTCAAAACTTGGGTGACGTAAAAATTTGTTTCCCCGTGTTTTCTAGTTGCCCAACGCTCCACATCAGGGATTAGGATTCTGGTCCAGTATCCCTTAGTGGATAGACTCCACTGGTTTTGCCAGGCCTGGTACATTCGGGCCTTCGCTAGAGCATTTTTGTCAGCCTGTGTGCCATCGCCGTTTAATCTGCAATTGTAGACTTTTACCCTCTCTTCTGCCATAAGTTCTATGGGTGGTATGCCGGCCAACACTAGGGCAGCATCCCTAGAGACAGTCCGGTAAGCACAGCATACTCTCAGGGCCATTTTTCTTTGAACGGTTACCAAGTTTTGTCTAATCACATGTTTTCTCAAAGCCTTTGCCAAAATCGGGGCTGCGTAGAGCATTGTGGAGTGAACCACCGAGCAAAGAAGTTTTCGCTTACTACTGCGGGGTCCTCCTACGTTGGGCATTAATTTATCTAACGCTGCTGCAGTTTTCAGTGCTTTGGCTGCCACTGTGGTGATATGGCGATTAAAGGATAGACTCTTGTCAAAGGTTACACCTAGATATTTGAGCGATTCCTTTGGGGTTATTTTTTCTCCTTTTATTTTAAATGTGATGGATTTCGTTTTTCGTAGTCCAGTTAGCAATACAGCTTCTGTCTTTTCTGGTGCAAGCTTCAGATTCTTGATTTCCATCCATTTGTTCACCTTTTCAATGGCCTTGTTTGCTCTCGACATAGTTTCCATTTCCGTCTTCCCCAACACTACAAGTGCCAAATCATCAGCGAAACCCACGATGTCCACACCTTCCGGTAGCTTTAGTCTGAGTACTCCGTCGTAAAGGACATTCCATAGTGTCGGTCCCAAAACAGAGCCCTGCGGCACCCCACTACAGACATCACGCTCCACTAATTTGTTGTTTTCTTGGAGTACAACTTTCCTATTATGTAGGTAACTTCGTACCAGACGTAGCAGGTATGGTGAGATACCTCTTGCTGAGAGCTCCTCAAGAATGTTTTGCCAGGCAGCTGAGTTAAAAGCGTTGCTTACGTCAAGAGTGATAAGGGCACATACCTTTCTAGTTCTCTGTGTGCCCGCTTGCGATTTTTTTGCTACTTCAATGACTTTCGCTATAGCGTCTACTGTTGATTTTTCCTCTCGGAAGCCATATTGTTTTTCTGACAGTTGTTTAGCTGACCTAAGTTCTAGTTTTAGTCTGCAAAGTATCAGGTGTTCCAAGAGTTTGCCTGAAACATCTAAGAGGCAGAGGGGCCTATATGAGGAAGGTTCCTGTGGTGCTTTATCACCTTTCTTAATTAGCACCAGCTTGGCTTTTTTCCAGTCGTCGGGAAAGATCCCATCGCTAACTATATGGTTCATTACGTTTAGGACATATGTTGGGAACTTATCCACTGCGGCTTTTAGAGCCTCAGGTGGTAGTCCGTCTAGTCCTGGCGCTCTACCATTGCGAATACGTTGGCTGGCTCTTAGTAATTCATCTTCCGTAAATGGGACTACCTCCATCACGTTGGGTTGCTCCCAGCTCGGCTCTTCATGAGTGGGGAACAGTGCGTCTACCACCTCCAACATCTTTTCCATCGGAACCTGTAAAATTGGGTGCCTTATTTTCAGCCCTCGCATTGCGATTTTATACGCATCCCCCCAGGTATCTTCGTTAATTTTTTCGCACAGGTTTTGCCAGTGAAGACGTTTAGAAGCGTTTATTTTTTGTCTGAGAGACTTTTTGGCAGTTACATATTCTTATCTGTATTTTTCCCTGAGAGCTAGGTCTGAATTCTTTCTTCCTTTGCGCAGATATATGCGTCTAGACGCAATGCAAGCTGCCCTTGAGGAAGCGATTTCATCGTTCCACCAATAGACACGCCTGGCTTTTACGAACCGCTTTTTTTGTGGGAATGTTGCCTCAATATGCTTTGCTTAGAGTCATTATAAACGACTCTGCTGTATGGTCTTTTGACTTTTTGATTTGTTCCTCAAGATTAAGGCCGAAGTTTTGTAATATTGCGGGAGTTGTTCTGGTGGGCCATCTCCTATTTTCCATGTACCTGGGGGAGATGCACATTTGACAGTCTTTAATCGTGTAGATATAATTGTGGTCACTTAAGGATTTCCTCTGTAGGACTTTCCAGTTTCCTATTTTCTTCGCTAAGTTATTAGTTGTGAGTGTGAGGTCAATAATCGACTCGGACTCCCTGCGCTGGAAAGTTGGTTCATTTCCTTCATTTTTTATATTAAGGTCCATGGTAGAGATCCAGTCCATTACAATATCGCCACGTGGATCCATTTTTGGTGAGCCCCAATATGGTGGTTTCGCATTAAAACAATGGACTTACAATACTGGACAGACAATACTGGACAGACAAGACTGGGCCGATAAGACGGGACAGACAAGACTGGACAGACAAGACTGGACAGACAACACTGGAGAGACAAGACTGGACAAACAGACTGGACAGACAAGACTGGATAGACAAGACTGAAGAAACAAATTTGGCAGACAAGACTGGACAGAAAAGACTGGACAGAGAAGACTGGAGAGACAAGACTTGACTGACAAGAATTGACACACAAGGCTGGTCAGACAAGACTGGACGGACAATACTGGACAGAAAAGACTGGACAGACAAGACTGGACAGACAAGACTAGAAAGACAGGACTGGAGAGACCAGACTGGACAGACAAGACTGGACAGACAAGACTGGATAGACAAGACTGAAGAAACAAATTTGGCAGACAAGACTGGACAGAAAAGACTGGACAGAGAAGACTGGAGAGACAAGACTTGACAGACAAGAATGGACACACAAGGCTGGCCAGACAAGACTGGACGGACAAAACTGGACAGAAAAGACTGGAGAGACAAGCCTGGACAGACAAGACTAGAAAGACAGGACTGGAGAGACCAGACTGGACAGACAAGACTGGACAGACAAGACTCGACAGACAAGACTTTTTTTTTATGGTGGTTTGCGGGAAGCTCTCCCAGCCTGAGTGTGAGGCTCTCACTCACTAAACCCCTTATCTACTTGGCGTTAGTATGCTACACCCCGGTATCGCTTGCGTATTCCTTCAGAGTGCACCCCGGACGGTAGATGCCGCCCTAGTTGGGAAAGCAGGTGTTTCTCACCTTCTTCGTCTTCTTCCTTGCCTTACTTTCGGCGTCCAGCTGCTGGTTCTGGTTCGAGTTTACGCGTAGTTTTTTTTTTGCCTTCTGTCTGCTTCTCTCGTCCTTCTCTTTGGAGCTCATTATGTCAGATATGACTTTCTGGATACTGTTCCAGTTGTTTTCAGATTCCAGCATGAACTCTATAGTGTTCCGAGGTTCTATATCGTATGGCAACTTGTTTCTCTCTGTGTCCCACCTGTCGCAGTCATAGATGGTGTGCGTCACGCTGTCATTTTCCCCGCAGTATTCACAGTAGTTGTCGGGAGCTCTCCCGATCTTGTGGAGATAATCCCTAAAAGAGCCATGCCCGCTGAGGACTTGGGTTAGATGGTAATAATTCCTCTCTACCCATTTTGAGTCTCTAAGTTTGAATGCTACATCCCCTATTTTTTCTTGCCTGTTAAGAGTACTGCCTCGGTCCTTTCGGGTGCTAGTTTGAGCTGCTTGTCCCCCATCCATTTGTCTATTAGTTGCATGGCTTTGTTGGCCCTCCGATTCAACCCCAGCTCAGTTTTGTCACATACCATCAGGGCGAGGTGATTTGCAAAGCCGACGGTCTCCACTCCTCCCGGCATCCTGGGTTTAAGAAGTTGATTCCAAAGTTGATTAGTTTGAGTTTGTTTCACAGCGTTGGGCCCATGACTGGGCCCTGAGGTACCACCACTGTGGACTTGCTTGGTAGTGCAGTGGTCATCTGAGACAAAGACGATTTCCCGCTGGGATAGGTTACTATCAATCATTGCTAGCAGATACGGTGGGAAGCTGGCTTCGTCCATAGTATCCTGCCAGCAGGCCGAATTAAACGCATTTCGCACATCAAGGGTAATTAGTGCACGTAGCCTGGCCACAACTTTATTAAGAGCGTCGATTGTAGATCGCCCTTCCCTAAATTCATACTGATTGTCCGAGAGATTTTCACCGGCTTTAAGTTCCTTCTTTATCCTTAGTAGCAGCAGCTGCTCCAGTTTACCTGCAGTGTCCAAAATGTATAGGACGTTGTTTCGTTAAGCGGCTTGTCGCCTTTTCGGAGCAGAACAAGTTTTGCCTTTTTCCAGTTCTGTGGAAACACACCATCTCTTAGCGTTCTGATCATAGTATTTAGAACGTACTGGGGTACATCGCTGCATGCAGTTTTGACAATTTTCGTTGGGATCATGTCCGGACCTGGTGCTCTGTCTTTTTTAAGCCGATTGCTGGCCAGTACTAGTTCCTCGGTGGTAAATTCTGGTGCTTCTCTGCAAGTCGGTTTATCCCAGGACCGTGTTGGGTGAGTTGGAAATAGTTCGTTGTAAATTTTTTCCATCATGTCCGGGTTGGGCACAGGCTGGGCTCTCTTGTCGCTATTTGGCACGAGTCTCCCTAGGGGTTTTGGTCAATTATGGCGCAAAGGTTTAGCCAACATTTCCTTTTTTCCAAATTTATGGTGTTCCGTAGCATTTTCTTAGAGTGTAGATAGTTTTTTCGTAGAGCTTCTTTCCTTACCGCCAGCTCTGCATTTTTTGTTTTTGCACCTTTGGTACGCATGTTTGGCCTTAACGCAGGTCTTTCTCAACTTACTGATCTCCTCAGTCCACCAGTACACTTTCTTCTTCTTAGATGAGGTCTTCCTAGCCGGAAGACATTCCTTACAGACGTTGGTAAGGGTAGCGATCATCCCTTCCGGCGAATCGGCTTCCCTGTTTTTTGTCCAGCGCTTCTGCCACATTTGAACTGTTGCCACCCCTGGTGGACCATCCAGCCTGCATCGTAGTGGCGGCCGATCCTGTGTTGGTGCCGTAGATTATTTGATCTATCTTCCCTGTCGACTATCCCTGGCAGCTCTGGCGCTGAGGGGGTTGACCTCGTTGGTTTTCTTCTAACACAATATAAATGTATTTATGGTCGCTTAGCGATTCCCGGTCCAAGACTTCCCAGCTTCTAACTTTTCCTGTCAGTTTTTCCGTAGTAAGGGCGATGTCTAGGATAGAATGGGACCTGCTACGTTCGAAAGTGGGTGTATCTCTTTTATTGCAGACATGCAGATCCAGTTCAGCCACCCAGTCCATGACGATACCCCCACGCTTGTCCATTAATTGGCATCCCCAATATGGAGATTTCCCATTAAAGTCTCCTCCAATCAGTACTGGTTTGTTTCTTTTGTCCTTTTATTTGTTAACTGAACTCGGCCAGTGATTTTTTAAGATTTCCCAGGCTATCTTTTGGTGATAGATAACAGCTGTAAATTACAGACTGATGCAACTCAATCCATACAAACCCAAGCCCACAGCCTTCCTAGTACCAACGTGTTTTGTTGAGCGTTTTTATCGCAGCATCTTTTTTGTCATCTGTGTACCATCCCTCCTGTGTTCGAATTTTATTGGGTTCACTTAGCATAATAATGTCATATTTTCAGTTCGCGTGTTGTGACGTTAAGGAGGTCATGTGCCGCTCGGCATCTCATTGCATTTAATTGGAGTATTCTGAGCTCTGCGGTGTGACTTATTTGCGCCTCGCCTCTGTCAGCGCTTTTTGGAATGCTGGACACATTCCGGAGTTTGCCCGATGTACTTTAATTTTGCAAATAGGACAGAATTTTTCATTGTTGCATTCATTGGCAATATCCCCATATTCTCCCCACTTTAAGCACAGCTTTTGTCTATCTGGTCCATTGAATTCTTTTGCAATATGCCCGGTTTGCCAGCATCTATGGCATTTGGTAATATTTATGCTTTCCCTAACTCTGCATTCTACCAGACCGATTCGAATCCTTTTTCGCTGGAGTAGCTTTAAGGCTTGGACTTTAGGGAGAGCCACTGTTGCTATTTGGTTTTCACCATAGCACTGTTTTAGATTTCTTACCTCCACATTAATATCTTGTTCTCCAAGATGTCCTTTTATCGCTTCTCTATTACATCTACTGTAGTCACACTACTGAAATATTAAGTTTGCTGTCTTAAGACGGACGTCGGCTGTTGGGCACTTTTGTGCTATTTTTTCTCTTAATTCATGAGCTTGGCCACCTTTCACCTCTATTAGAAGATCTCCTGTTTTTGATTTTCTTGTGTTTGTGATGACTCCAGTAGTTTCTACGCCAGCTTCATTTCTCACCATTCTTAGGAGGTCGGCATATGTGCGTCCTTGCTCTTTAATGATTATTGCCTCTGTGTTTCTTTTCCTGAGGATCCCTTCTGTCTTTGTGTGTATGCGCTTATGTACAACTTCTGTCCATTGATTGTCCTTCTTTTCAGTTATTGACTCCATGGCTTTCGCCATCAGACAAGACTGGACGGACAATACTGGGCAGACAAGACTGGACAGGCAAAACTCTTCTATTTTTTTTTTTTTGGGAGGGGTGTAGCAGGCATATAAATTAACCTGCAAGTGGAATCACGAACATCGTGGAACCGCTCTTTACACAGCATTAACCTGGGTTGTCTGTTCTCTGTTGTCGCCGCTCTGCTCTTGGCATCTACAATATGATGTCCCCCTTTCACTTAGGGGTTCGGGAATCTGGCTCTATAGTTTAGGTTTTCCTTTCTGTAGTTGATTTTAGTCCGTTCGTTTTGTTCTTTTTGTGTCAGGATGTCACGTATCATTGTCTCCATGTATGTCCAGTCCTCTGGCGATCTTAGCATCGCCTCTTCTAGTGTTTGCACCTCTAGGTTGAGACCTGTCTGCTCCTTCCATCTGTCCCTCTCGGATATCCACCTACTGCATTCAAACGCGGTATAAAGTGCACTGTCCACGTCGCCGCAGTATATACACATTGCGTCACTTGCCCTGCCAATACTATGTAGTTACTCCCTGAAGCATCCGTGGCCTGTGTTAGATGGTAAGTTATCTCTCTATGGTTCCGTGTTACTCAAGGTTTAAGTTTTGGGATCAATACTCTGGTCCTGACCTGTTTCGGACATGCTCCATGACTTTTGCCTCTTTTCAAGTATTTGGTTGTTTGCAATTTTTTTGTCTTTCTGTCCTATTTCCTTGTATTAAGAAGACAAAACTGTACTGACAAGACAGAACAGACAAGACTGGACAGACAAGACTAGACAGACAAGACTGGACAGACAAGACTGAACAGACAAGATTGGACAGACAAGACAGAACAGACAGGACTGGACAGACAATTTTTTTTTAATGGGAATGAATGCTTGCTAGCACCTTTCGCTTAACTTGAGCAAGTGGACCACCTGCAAGCCCGCACATCCCGGAACCGCTCTTCGCATTACTTCAGGTTGGTGGCATATCACATTCTGAGTTGCAACTGGTTAGAACTATGAGTAGCTTTACATCCCCCATCCAAGAAATGCGATTAGGGGTTCAAGTGTTCTGTATGTTCTATGCATCTCCCTTGGTTCTGTTTTTCTTTCTTTCTGATTCGTGCGTATCTTTCTCTTTTGCTTAGGATGTTATAACCATGGTTTCCGCTGCAAGCCAGTCTTCTTTGGACCTGAGCATCTCGTCAGTCATTGAAGTTGTTTGGTTTGTAGTTGTTTCATTCGTTTTGGTTGCCCATACGTGTCTACGACCTCTCGCATACGAACACTGTATGTAGAGCACTATCCGTAAGGCCGCAGTAACCACAGCGATTGTCTGGGGCACTGCCGATTCTATGCAAGTGCTCTTTGAAGCACCCAAGCCCAGCTAGCGCCTGAGTGAGGTGATAACCCACTTTTCCGTGCTTTTGTGTGACCCATGGTAACAGATCTGACATAATCTGACTGGTCCAATGGCCTTTGTTAGAAGCACTCCAGTGTCTTTGCCACTTTTCGAACATCTGGAACTCCCGTCTTATCTTATTTCTCCCGTCCCCGTGATTTTTAGCGTTATACAGGTAGGTCCTTTCCTCGGCCATGAACTCTAGGGGCGATATGCCCGCGATCACCAGGAAGGCGTCTCGCAACACCGTCCTGTACGCACTGCACACCAGTAGAGCCTTTTTTTTTAAAGAATTTTTCTTTGTACCGTGGCAAGTTTCTGTGTCATGCTTGCTTTCTTCATCGCCTTCTCCCACACAGGAGCCCCATACAGCATTGCTGAATGGGCAACCGAGCATATTAATTTTCTCTTACTACTTCTTGGACGTACTACTTCTTCCAGCGTTTGGCATTATTCTGCCCAGTGCTGCTACTGTATTTAGCACCTTCGCCGCGGCTAGTGTGAGGTGCTTATTAAATGATAATTTTTTGTCGATGGTAACTCCTAGGTATTTAATCGTGTCTTTAGGTGTAACTGTCACATTTTTCACTTTGAATATGATCGGGCCGAATATGATGTGTGTTCTTTGGGTAAGAAATATAAGCAGCACCGCTTCGGTCTTTTCTGGCGCCAGCTTTTGCTGTTTTACTTGTAACCACGAGTCCACCAGTTCTAGGGCTTTGTTGGCTCTTAGCACCCACCAATCCTCTTTCGTTTTTGCCCGTTACAACAAGAGCCAGGTCGTTGGCAAAGCCGACCATCTTTACTCTCTCCGGCAATTCCCGCCTGAGAACCACGTCATATAGACTATTCCACAGGGTAGGTTCTAAAATAGAGCTGTGTGAAACACCACTAGTTACCTCTCGTTCCGCAGCTTTTCCTCCTGCTTCCATTATTATTCTGCGTTCAATTAAATATCTATGCAGCAGTCTCGATGCGTACGGAGGGAAGCCTCTTTCTGCTATCTCCTCCAGCACATTTTGACAGAGATTAGAATTGAACGCGGACAGCCAAGACTGGACAGACAAGACTGGACGGACAAGACTGATCATACAAGACTGGACAGACAAGACTGGACGGACAAGACTGATCATACAAGACTGGACAGACTGGACAGACAAGACTGGACAGACAAGATTGGACAGACAGGACTGGACAGACAAGACTGGACATACAAGTCTTGAAAGCAAGACTGAACAGACAAGATTAGACAGACAACACTGGACAGACAACACTGGACAGACAAGACTGGACAGACAAGACTGGACAGACAAGGCTGGACAGACAAGACTGGACAGACAAGACTGAACAGACACGACTGGACAGACAAAACTGGTCAGACATGACTAGACAGGCATGACTAGACAGTCATGACTAGACAGACAAGACTGGACAGACAAGACTAGACAGACAAGACTGGACAGACAAGACTGGACAGACATGGCTGGACAGAAAAGACTGAACATACATGACTGGAGAGACAACGCTGGACAGACAAGACTGGACAGACAAGACTGGACAGATAAGACTGGACATACAAGACTGGACAGGCAAAACTGGAGAGACGAGGCTGGAAAGACAAGACTGGACAGACAAGACAGGACAGACAAGACTAGGCAGACAAACTGGACAGACTAGACTAGACAGACAAGACTGGACAAACAAGACTGGACAGACATGGCTGGACAGAAAAGACTGAACATACATGACTGGACATGCAAAACTGGAGAGACAACGCTGGACAGACAAGACTGGACAGACAAGACTGGACAGATAAGACTGGACATACAAGACTGGACAGGCAAAACTGGAGAGACGAGGCTGGAAAGACAAGACTGGACAGACAAGACAGGACAGACAAGACTAGGCAGACAAACTGGACAGACTAGACTAGACAGACAAGACTGGACAAACAAGACTGGACAGACATGGCTGGACAGAAAAGACTGAACATACATGACTGGACATGCAAAACTGGAGAGACAACGCTGGACAGACAAGACTGGACAGACAAGACTGGACAGATAAGACTGGACATACAAGACTGGACAGGCAAAACTGGAGAGACGAGGCTGGAAAGACAAGACTGGACAGACAAGACAGGACAGACAAGACTAGGCAGACAAACTGGACAGACTAGACTAGACAGACAAGACTGGACAGACAGGACTAGACAGACAATACTAAACAGAAAATACCAGAGAGGAATAAACCGACAACACTTTAGAGATAGGACTGAACATAAGAGTGGATGGACAAGACTGAACCTTCATGACTAGACAGTTAATAGAAATTAGGAAAAACTAGACAGACAATATAAAATTGACTAGACAAGCTGTCTATACAGTATAGGCTAGATCGACGAGGATAGCCTGAAATAAATAGACTGGCAAGATTGGACGGACGAGACTAGACGGTTGAGGCTAGCCGTTTAGATTAGATGAGCAGGATTAAGCGGACAAGACTAGACGAGTGAGACGAGATTGAAGAGACTAGACGGACTAAACTACGATAGACAGAAATCTATGATAGACAGAAACTGAATGTGCAAGACTGGACGAGTAAGACCAGAAACACATGAATGATCAAGCTGTATTGCATAGAAATACTAAATAAACAAGACAGATTCGCTATGCAGATTAGTTTATAGAGTCTTAAAAAGATAGAAAAGAGTAGATACATAAACCAGACATGCAATATAATTGTATTGAGACTTGATAAAAATTATTAGAATGGTAAAATATTCAAGTCTCTATTATAAAATATTATACAGTATAATCTCGGTAATTCGGCTGTTGGGTAATCGGACGACACGTCCAGTAATCGGGCGGTCTGGAGAACCCTCGCGCTATTCCTTCCCACCACTCTTTCTTATACCCCGCGATTGTCGGGTCCCATAAGTGTCGGATTATCGAGATTATGCAGTAGTTCATTAATTTACCTTGTGTTTTATTTTACGAATTAACATTTTGTTTATAATAATATTTCACTTCTTTTAATTCGGGACACTTTTTTAGTGAAATGGGAAATGGGAGCGATCGTTAATCCGGCACTTCCATTTTTATAATATATTTTTGTAAATATGTAGAAGTATATGATACAAGTGTGTGAATAAGGGCTTTAATCGCAATGAGTGTACACAAGCCTTTCACACAAGTGTGAGATACATTATTTTATTTGGTAACTAGGGCGAAAGGTTGTGAATATTACTCGAGAGCTAAAATGTGCGCACGAACGAAGTGAGAAAAAATTGACAATTTCGCCCGTGTTACAAACAATATTTTTTATCACCCATGCGAGGGGAGGTATCTTATATGCTTGGGATCCAGATGCCATCAAAAAAAAATTAAACAAAATTGAAGAATTTGCTTTTTCAATTGTCCCCGGTGGTGTGGATTCGTCATAAGATCTCTCCCCAATCTCCGGTATCACCATAGAATCTATACTCACTTTAAAACGTACAACGTAAAATACAACTAATATTTTCAATTTATCGCACTAAAAACGGTGCACTATTGTGCCATTTTTTTTTTCTTCTTCGTCTTTTCCCGTTCATGCAGGGTCGACGTTTCTGACAAGTCGTTTCCATTTTCCTCGGTCCCAAATGGTGTTTTCTATTAACAGCTTCTTCAGGAGATCATCCTGTACGCAATGCATCCATCTTCTTCTAGGCCAGCCTCTATCCCTTTTGCTTTCCACCTCCAGATCAAGCAGTCTCCTTCCTACATAACTTTCATCCCTGCGCATAATGTGGCCATCCCAGAGCAAGCGTCTTTCTTGCACCTTTTTTGATATTTCAATCACTTTTACGCTGCCTCGTATGCAGGTGTTTTTGATGTGATCGTTTCTTCTAACATCACACATCCATCTTAGCATCTACTTTTCAGCTACCTGGTCCCTAGGTCTCACTTCATATTTATAAGTTTTACCCTTTACTTGGATATTCAGTCTCCTGTCACAGAGAATACCAGATAACCTTTTCCAGTTTAATCAGGCAGCCTGAATTCGGTGGGTAATTTCCAGATCTAGATTGCCATCGTCAGATACAATAGATCCCAAATACTTGAAACTGTCCCTTGCATGTAGTTGGCTACCATCCATCTGAAGAGTTTCATTTCCAGTTCCTCCAAGGCACAGGTATTCGGTCTTATTCCTACTGATTTTAAGGCCTCTGTCCTATATGGCTCTTCTCCAAAATTCCAGTTTATACTCAAGCTCTTCCCTGTGCTGCATAAAACAATATCATCTGCAAATAGCATACACCAAATAGCTGGTTTTCTTAAGCTTTCAGACAAGACATCCATTATAAGATCAAAAATATAAGGGCTTAGTGCAGATCCTTGGTAAAGACCTACTTGAACCGGTATAGTATCTGATAATCCTACACTGCTTCTAATTCGTGTCCTTGCTCCACGGTACATATCCTGAACAATGCGTACATACTTGATACACTGATACTCCCTTGCATCTCCGGCATCTCCATACCTCCTGACGGGGCACCCGATCAGAAGCTTTCTCTAAGTCTATGAACACCATATGTAGTTGTTTTCTCTTCGCCCTATGCTTTTCCATGATTAGGTGCAAAAATAGCATCTGTTGTTCCCTTTCCCGGCATAAATCCAAACTGTTCATCTCCTATTTTCGTCTCCACCCGGAGCCTACTTTCAACAACTTTCTCTCAGATCTTCATAGTGTGCGACATGAGTTTTATTCCTCTGTAATTTACACATTCCTGAATGTCACCTTTATCCTTATAAATGGGAATTATGGTACTTTCTCGCCATTCCTTGGGCATTACTTCCTCTTGCAGTACCTGTTGGAATAGATTCCACAACATATCTATGCATGAGTGACAAAAAAAAATTGTTTCTTACCGATGAAATTGTAAAAGTGATCGATGACATTGACATTCTTCAAACATACTTTAAATCACTGACACAATAAGGTTAGAAGGTTTTTATCCTCCGTGGAAAAAAAAATGCTAAACTAGTAAAAACGCACAGTGACGGAAACACTATTTGCAACTACCAAATTTATGACCGATGTAATCGGTCATAATAGGTTAACCTAGATTTAATCTTCATTAGGTTATGTTTAGGTTAAGTTATATTAGAGCCAGATAAATCCAGACTGAGAGACCGGGACCGGGAAAATAAAAAAAATTAATTGAATTTTAATATACGTGTGAAAATTTATTTTCACTACGTCTATGTTTTTTGTTTTGTGATGCAAGTTGTTGCTATAGTAACAACAAACAGAAATCGTTTAATAATAAAGCACCATTTGATTTCCATTGGAGTTTTACGCACGATTTGGATACTTTTACACACGATTAGAATAATATCATCCTTCACATAAAATAATGTATTTATTAATGTGTTCGTTTTAGTGTGATATTTACTCTCACTAAAACGAACACATTAATAAATACATTATTGTATAATTATATTAAAATATATTATAAATCGTTTTTAGTTTCTCTTAGTTGCTTTTGTTTAACTTTCCGCCTTATTTCAACGATGTTACGTATTAGTTTAATACAGTTAAAATTCGATCGTTCCCAAATCACAAATAAAAATTCCCTGTGGGGCATTTGGACAGGGTCGGATCATCACAAACAGCCAGTTCCATTTTATTATCTTATAACAATCACATTATCGAATTTCTTTTATAAACCTTTTCAGTTTTCGTTTTATTTTCAACATCTTTTATTCTGCTCTTACAATTTGTTAATATCGTTTTTCCTTTTTTATATATTGCATTTTTTCCTTGGTGTTTGGTTGCTTATTTGATTAATTTCAACTATGTCTATCTAGTCTTCTAGTGCTATAATATCTAGTAGAGAATATCTAGTACTATAACATTTATTTTCCATGGCCTTGCCATTTAGTGTTACTCAGTTTGTGTTTAGTGTTACAAATTAGGTGATACTATACGTCTTGCCTATCTTCGACTATATAACGTGAGTCCCAAAAGTCTTGGAATCCACTCTTGCCATGAATTTGAAGAAGTAGGTCATTTCTTAATTCACATACATAAAATTAAACAAATTATCAAATGTCATTTTTAAGTAGCTGTCAGTGGTCTTGAGGTTATGTCGCATTGTTTTTAGTGTTAAGTTCAACAATTTCATTAGTTATAAAGTTATAAATAAAACGCCATCTCATAAATTTAACACTGATTTATTTCATGTGTTGTGAATTATAAAATTAACAAAGAAGAACAAACATTACAACAGATGTTGAATGTGTTGTCCATTTTCACGAATACACAAATTAATTCGCCGTTATAACCCGAATAGACCTTTTCGTAGTTGAAATTTTTTGTGCGCAATTTTTGCCATGTTTTTCGGGCACTATTTGACGTATAACCAGTGAAAATAACAAAATGTGCCCGAAACTTTCATATTCCCGCCTTTTAAACATAGCGGACGCGCATGCGCTTTACTAACCGTAAAAAGGTCTATTTATTTTTACAATTTATAACGTTTACCGCTTAAGTTTATGTAATACTGGACTGGCAATTAATTAAATTAGTATTAGATAATTATTTCATTCAGAGCATTCGTCTTAACCAAGTAGTAATTAAGTCGTCAATACAGAATGCAACAAGCACTTAGTTTTAATTAATCTAGCAAACGGTTATCTCAATTAATAATTTCCATAATGATCCGTGATTTTGTGTATGCATAATAATTAGTGATAATAATCTCGTGGTCGTTGAACTAGAATGGTGTCGAATCATTTAAGTTTGACTTTCGTTTGCAGTTCTCCTAGTCGAAGAGATCGAGACGGATGTTTATCCGGAAAGCTTCGTAAATGTTCTTGGAGAATTGAGGAAAAGAGGAGAAAATCCGAACGTCAACGACATCATAGTATGTCTTGTCTACCTGCTCATGCTTGAAGAAGGCTTCGTGCCCGCGGCCTCTGAATATGAAGACCACAAAAGTGTAAACTTTGACCTCCGGCAAGTTCTTGCGATGTCTGTGCGAATTCCTCAAGATTGGAAACGCAGCGATACTTTCTATGAAATGGATTTTGTTTTACCTGGATTCACTCAGGATTTATGCAGAATTATTTGTATTAACAGTATAGATGACCTTATTATTAATTCCTCGGCTCTAGGATTCTACTATTCAATGCTTGTTGATGTTGGATTGTATATCATTGATGCCGGATTGCTTAGGCTTTATCAAAACATTAGATTATTTGCTGTGAGATTTAAAAATGAAATTTCTAATTTGGCTAAAGCCGATATTCTCAGAAAAAACAATCGCATTGTTCCAGCAACATTGCAAGACCTTCCATTGGACTTGAAGATAAACTTTAAGAAATATTTTAAGATTGATATATTAAAAGATTTAGAGATATTTTAGTTCAATTCTGGTTTTAATAAATATTTGTGCATAAAATTATGGCTAAGGTTTTAGAATTTAAAAAATGATAATACAAGGGAAATATTGGTAAAAATAATAGAATAAAGTAGAATAGACAAACAACAAATATAATTGTTACTTTTAGTACTATTATATATAGACACACGTGTGTCCTCAAGCCATGTTTTTACAAACCTTTGTTATCAGTTATTTATTATATATATTTTAAGGTTCTTCATGTTTTAATTGAATTCATATTAAACAATTTAATGAAACTCTGCTTTAAATTCCAATTAATCCTATTTTTTCCCAATGTGTATTAGTAATTGAACGTTATTAGTAAATGCTCATTTACTAAAAGTTTATATTACAAATTTTTTATTGGTAAAACTATACATGTACAAGTGTAAATATTTAAATTCCGTGACGATATCACGTTACTTGTGGCGTGAAATAATTTGTTAAAGTTGTTTGTTAAGTGTGACATTTATGGTTTTTAAAGGTGCATACACGTGTGACGTTTTAAAATTTAGTGTTATGTAAGTGTCGAAAATGTAATAAACTTTGGTACGAGTTTGGTAATGGCTCGACATTTGTGAGCAGGCATTACTGGTTTATACTCTTTTTATTCGATGTTTTATGAGCCGGTACCAAATCACTAACGTCTTTTTTTATTGTCGTTGCAGAAAATGGACCAATTAGCGAGACTTCAGATTCTCAAAATAATTTAAGCAACAATACTAGCCGATTACCCGAATGCTCAATTCCAAATGGGGAAGAAAGTAAGTAATATTTAATAAATACTACATATAATGAATATTATATATTAAATACTACTCAAAGAGTCATGTAGAAAATATATTATTTTGTAAATGAAACTTTCTTTCAATGCGATTACAAAATTCTATTGATTACAGTTCGAACCACAGTTTTGCAAAAGTTTTGTTTGAATTTTTGTTTTGGAGTCGGATAGGGTACTAATGTTTATGATTATTATTACTATTAATTGTTATTATCTTTTATTATTGGGAATAATCGTTAATCTAAATTTTCCAAGCTCTTGCGTTATACTTTGCATTATATCGTCGTTATAATATAGTGCTGCTTCAAGCTAACAACAAGCGCACGTCAACTTTAAAATGAAAAAAATATACGTGTTCTGTTAGAAAAGTATCCGACCTTATTTTTTATTTTGAAAACCTGATGGATTTGAATCAAGCGCGCTTGCATGAGCCGACCTTGAACCTTTGTTCACCTGTAGATAACGTCAGTTGCTGTCGAGCAGTATTCGAGTGACGTAGTGTGTTGTGCTTTCATCGGGTTTTCAATGCAAGTAAAAATCACCAAAGAGTACTACAGGGTAGGACATCCCTGTAGTACTCTTTGGTGATTTTTTTGTCGCCTACGTGATGCTGTGCGGCGCAAGCGACTGGAGTTGTGGCCATCAGGAAATTGGCGACTGCATCACGACAATGCACCAGCACATTCTTCGCACTTGGTTCACAATTTTTTGGCGAGAAGCTAGACAAACCTCTGGTTCGACAGGCTACTTACTCTCCTGATAACGCCCCCTGCGACTTCTGACTATTCCCCAAAGTCAAGAGGCCATCGAAAGGAACGCGATTTCAGACAAGAGAGGACATTATGGCTGCAATGACAGCCGAGCTAAAGTCGATTCCGAAACAGGCTTTTACGGATTGCTTCCAACGATGGCGGCACCGCTGGCTGAAGTGTGTGGAGTCCCAAGGAGACTACTTTTAGGGTGATGAGGTTTCCAACGCTCCAGGTACGCCAGTTTTTTTTATCGGCTAAAGGTCGGATACTTTTCAACAGACCACGTAGTAGCATGTGAAATGATGGAATTTTATTATTATTTGCAAACAACATTCGGTACCATTATGATTTAAAAATCACATAATGCAAATGGCCTTCTCAGCTGCGTTTGCATTGGTTGATCCGCGAGGCCCAATTTTGGACGACTCTCTTCAGTAAGTTGGGCTGCAATGTTTTATAAAATTTCTGCAATGGTTCAATTAATGTTGTTCTCCAGTTGGGGAAGAGTTGTTGGTTTATTATCGTAGACCAGGGGTCGGCAACCGGTTTTAAGTAAAGAGCCATTATCCGTAACATTATTTAAAGTTTAAGTAGAATAGACACAACAATATTTGTAAACATTTGTAACATTATTTGTAAATTTATTAAAAAAAATTAACATCTTAAGAGCCGCAGGGATGATAGTATAAAAATCACAATCAGTGAGATTTTTACTAGTGAATTGATGCATAGATTTGTTTTATATCAGGTTCGTAATTTGATATCTTTAGATTTAAACAACTTTCAAGTCTAATGTCATAAAGCTGCTGTGCCCCCATTTTATATTCAGGATATTCATGTTGTTAAAACTCTGCTAGCAATAATATATAGAGCCCCAAATTGATAAGATTTCAAATGCCACCGGCTTAAATTAAATGTAACTCTCAAACTGTTCCAAATATAATTTCATCTTTCAAGATTTCAAAAAGTTTAATTTCCATGCGCTTCACAAAAAGGGAGATTTCACTGATCTAAACAACTACCGGGGAATTTCTCTCGTCCCGGTAACATACAAGATTCTCTCGAAGGCGTTACAAACAAGGGCAGAAAATCAGCTGGATAGTCAATTGGGAGAATATCAGGGAGGCTTCAGGAAGACCTGATCCTGTGTTGAACATATCCTAAATCTTAAAACTGTACTTGCATACTTCAAGATGAGAAACCGCAAGGTGGTCGTCACCTTTGTTGATTTTAGGAAGGCCAACGATTGATAGAGAAACGCTTAACAAAGTACTCCAGGAACTAGGGCTAGACAACAAAACCTGCAAACTCATCCTAGAAACTTTGACCAGCACCCATTCCAAGGTTAAATTTAGATGCGATATTTTAGATATCTTCCCCACTTCTCTTCAACTGTGTCCTTGAAAAGGTTATGAGAGTATGGCGCAAGGAACTGATCAATTTTGGTGCTCAGAGTGATATCTACCTGGGACGTAAGAACGATGGACTGGTTGTAGATTGCCTGGCCTTTGCAGATGACATGGCACTGCTGGCTGAGTCTCTTGAGATGGCAACAATGCTGGTAAATTGCCTCAGAAAACAGGTTGCCAAAGTGGGGAATGCCAAAATAAAGAACTGGGAATAACAGATGTCCAAAACAGACAGTCTGTGATACGCACCCTGATGGAATTCCGTGGATTTCAGGAAAAACCCCGAAGGAAAGATACCCCCTGGATAGAAGAGAGAAAGTAGTTACAGCGGCAGAAGATGCGACAATACTAGGCAAAGATCAAGGCCCAACAGAACAAGCGTGGTCCAAAGTAGGCCTATTCGAAACAAGAAGAAGAATTTGAAGTATCGTCTCGCCCTTCTCGCAACTTGTTATTGAGATTGTTAAGATGCGCTGTCTGATTTCAGTAGCACAGTGGTTCTCAAACTGGGTGCCGCGGCACCCTGGGGGTGCCTCGAGAGTATGCCTGGGGTGCCGCAGCAATAATCAAGAAATGTAAAACGAATTTGAGTTCCTATTTTTGATGCAAAATTGTAGACAATTCGCTAAAATTTGGATTGGTCTAAATCAATCAAGTTCGTCTGGCTACGTTCGCGATAGCGCAACTCACGACCAAAAGATAATTCGAGGAAAAATAAGGAAATATGATCCTAGCTAGCTCATATCGTTTGGCTTTGTTTCTGTTGGGAACGAAGAAGCACCGGAAGGGCAATGCGTTATCTGTCATAAAACTATAGCTAACAGCATATTGGTTCCATAACAATTAAAAAGACATCTGGGTAGCAATAAGTCTTATTTCCAAATGTCCAATGTCCAAAAGTCCAAAAAGTCGAAATTTTTATAGCCCGACAAGGGTGCCGCGAGATTGTTTTAGCTCGATAAGGGTGCCTCGGCAAAAATAAGTTTGAGAACCATTGCAGTAGCAAAATGGATTTTTTGGATGAGTCGTCGAATGGACCAGTCGTGATGACGACAAAGAGCATTCGAAGTCTTTGGCGAAGCCAAAAAGCATTCAAAGACAATGAAAATGTGTCAATTTGTTCGATATATTTGACTGAAATTTTGAAGAACATTTTCGAAATGATTTAATGGTTTTGATTGCCTTTATCTACTCCTTTTGCTTCGCCTTGCTTTTATCTACTCGTATACTCGTATATATATATATATATATATATATATATATATATATATATATATATAAGCTACATATCTGTTAAGCTAATAACCTAAGGCCTTTATTGATTAAATTTATATTAGGTTAGGTTAGGCTTACCTAGATAACATCTACAACGACCAACTAGTGTTGCCGTCACTTTGCGTTTTTACTAGTTAGCAATTTTTGCCACGTCTCATTGCGATGTCTCGTGTCATGTCTCATCACGACTCATTGCGATTAAAGCATTTACACTTCGCAACTCATGCATAAAGGCCCTTCTTCACACACTTGTATCATAAACTACTCTTTTAATCTTGACAGGAAATAGTTTGCGTACACAGCAGCACCTCTTGATGTATAATGCAATGATTCACCTTTCACTGCATTATAGATCAAGAGGTACTGCTGTGTACGCAAACTATTTCCGGTCAAGATTAAAATAGTAGTTTATGATACAAGTGTGTGAAGAAGTGCGAAAATGTCAATCCTAAAACGGGAACGTACTTTTCTCATCTAATCTAAACAATCAAATGTAATTTTCTCTCAATGTCTATTTTAATATATGGAAGTTTGATTTGTACCAATAAAATTAAAATACAAGTTATAGACGAGTTGAAGAGCCACACAGCTTAAGAAATGAGCTGCATGCGGCTCGGTAGCCGCGGGTTGCCTACCCCTGGCGTGGACCATGGACTTATTGCAGCACCAAAGAAAAAATCACTAAGTTTTAATCACACTTGATATGTAAAAATATTATATAACTTGTTCTTTACAGTTGTAGGTATAAACTTCTACACTCCATACGACTCGAGTTTCGACGGTTGAAGGTCATTTTCAAGTGTAGTTTTCAAGATCAACTTCAAAATAACTGTCCACTGTCAATTGTCGAATTTCAACTATCGAAACTCGAGTCGTGTGAAGTGTAGAAATTTATATAACTGTGTATAACAAGTTATATATTATTTTAACATATTAAGTGTGGTTAAAACAGAGTGATTTTTTTAATTCAGTGTAATCCTATAGTTCAGTGGTTCTTAACCTATAGGTCGCGACCCAAAATTGGGTCGTGAGACATATTTCTTGGGTCGAACTAAGCGGTGAAACAGAAAAGTTTTTTTCCCTAATTTTACGAGAAAACGTAGGTATATGAACTATGTAACCTTGGGTTACATAGCTTGGGTTAGTTTTTTGTTTTTTTCCAAAGCGTTTTTAATATCTTTGATCCAAAATCTTGTGTTTTCATCCGTAGCCAGCCTTTTCCCCCCTTTCATCGGTAATCGCCCCATGGTCGTTCAACAAAGCCTCCAACTCTCTCAAACTCAAACTGTGCCCTCCCATTACCTTCTCTGCTTCCTCCATGGCGTTTTATATTATCTGCTTCCGATAAATGTTTAGACTTCAACTGATTTCTCTTTGGCTGAAGCAAACTTGGTTTAAATTGGAACTGGCAATTCTATTTACATAGTATTGTTTGGGTTTTGAATGCGGGAACTCCGGCATCGAAGACAAACACCGGTTTGATCTTGAAGTACAAAAGTTTGCAAACCCGATGGTAAATCCCCAATAGATGCGCGTAGGGCGGTGGCGCCCCCTAGGAGTCGTGAAAGCCTTTGTTTGCCTGGTGCAGTCAAATCGAAACATCTCATCTTAAGCTAAGGATCAAAACCAACTAATTCTGTACAGGTTAGATACATGGAGAAGGATATGGACATGGAGAAGGAATTTTTTTCGTTTTCTAACGTATCTAGTAGCACTGGTTTTCCTGAAGGCTCGATCAGCTTCCACAAACCGTGAACTCCCATAGTTCAACTAATTCTTTAGTTATAAGTTATAACTTATAACCATTGAAGATTTTAAAACTAATTAGTAGCGTCGACTGCAGAAACTAAATTACACAAAAACATTGGGTGGTTACCCATTATTATTTATTAGTATATTCATTAAATTTTCCTTGGATCGAAAAATAGCTTTATTTATATTTTACTTGAAAATGACCTTAAACCGTCGAAACTCGAGTAGTGCAAAGTGTGTAGATTTGTATAACTTCGTCTATAAAAATGACCTAGTCAAAAAATGGCAAAAGTGAGTAACTAGACATGGACACTTAACTGTAGATATTTTGATGTTAAAGACTTGACCATTTTGGGGCCCGTGGTAGAAGGTTATGATTAGCTACGTATATTGGCTTGGACAAATTTTTCACATAAAGGTATCATCATCAGCTTTGGCTTCACAACCCATTATGAGTCTTGGCCTCCTCTAGATTTTTTTTCCATTCCAATCTATTCCGGGCCTTAGTTTTCCTCGTCGTCTTAGATTCCGGTCTTTTTCCGGACCGGTAGAGTCCGGTCTTTTTTCTTAAAGTTTTCGTAACGGGTTTTTTTTCTATGATGGGGTTGTTGGCCCCAAGGCAAACCCCCTTATCGGAGCGCCATCTCTCCCGCTCTCGTTATCTCTAACCTCGCCTTCCATACGGATTCATTTCCGCATCTCCGACGAGGTTACTCAGGTTACCAGGGTTCACCACGTGGAGGTGAGAGTCGTCTAGAGTTGGGTAGGAGAGGCTATGCGACAATCTCTTCCTGAGTGGTTTGGTGCGCATGCACTACCCTTGAACCCCTCACATAGAGGTAGCAGACGTTAAAACGATTTGAGCAGATTATCTCATTTTTGTCAAATTTTGAGTTGATCACTTTTGGCAGTACACCCACGATATGTGACTTAAAATGTCATTGTAAAATTAAAGTTTTTTTTTAATTATGGTCTAAAAATTCTTCCGTTTGGTCTTTTGGGTCGCGCTATAAACAAATTCCTCAAAATTGGGTCGCGGCTTAAAAAGGTTAAGAACCACTGCTATAGTTCACTCACGGTCAGTTAAGCTGTTCAGTTGAACTGACGTTTTTAACTGATCAGTTAAAACGGATGTAAGCCAAAACGATTTCCTCACTCAGTGGCTTCAAACCGGCCTTCATTTGTCCTCGATTGTCGCGTGCTGTATCTAACTAGCAAATTTCTCACCGCGTAACTAAAACAAATGTATTTGGTTTCTGAAGAGTATAAAAGCCCAGCCTGTAAACGTGGACGAGAGCCGTGGTCTCGTGACTTCAATTCTAGTACCAATTGAATCTTATATGGGTACAGAATTTGGTCTTCAAGCACACTTTCAGCGACAGCTGTAGGTATGTCACTTATTTTGACCGCTGCTTGTTGCCATTTTATCAATAGAAAACCCAAAAAAATGAACGAAAGAATGGTTAAAAGAGAGATATCAATTATCCCATATTAATTTGTTAAATGAGTTGTCACCCGAACCGAGTGACTGGCGTAACTATTTGAGAATGGACGAATCTACATATTCCAAGTTATTTTTCTATAAATTCTTCAGTTATTGCACGTCTTGACGCCATGGCGGATAAACTACGACTGACTAAGCGCATGCGCAAACAGTCGGTTGCCGTCAGTTAAAAAATTTACCTTGAAGGCCGGGCCAGACGCTCCGTTTTGCACAACTTTGCAGAACCTGCGCAGTTCAACACGTTGCAGATAAAACGTTGTGTGTAGATAGCAAATCTGCGCAGTTTTGAAAACTGCGCGGAGACGGTACAGTTGCAGCGATAACTGAGCTAAAGAGCATAGATATCCATTAACTGTGCAGACAAGTCGGCGCATGTAGACGGTAGCTCTGTTTTCCGATTCATTTTGTTCAAAAATGACCAGACTAATACCTCCTCCATGACGATTTCACTAAAACTGTGCGAAATATACAGATATATCTGCACCGTATAGACGCTCTACAAATTGCAACGTTTTTAATCCGTCTTTAGCCTGTGCAAACAAAAGGTTATGCAAAACGGAGCGTCTGAACCGGCATTAAGATTCCACCCTCAGGGTCAGTTTTTGAATGTACGTCAGATCAACTGATCAATTTAACTGACTTTGAGTGGCGGGCATAACGGTGTTAGATCGCACGATCTTATTGGGCACTCGACGTCAACCCTTTTCGAAATAACGCGCCCTGCTGGGAACTGCTCTTGCAATAACTTGGGCGTATCACCCGCTGTGTGGCACGTGGCACCATCTTGTTGGAACCACATGTTGTCTATGCTCATATCGTCCACTGCGTGCGACAAACAGTTTCTTATCATGGTTCTATACCATTCGCCGTTAGTAATTGCCGCCTGTTTTCTTTTGTTTCGAAAGATGTACGAACCACTAATGGCGCCCACTCACAATCTGCACCAAACAGTCAGTTTCTCAGGATACAAGTGTGCCTGCAGTATCTCCCGTGGATGGGTGTCGTTCCAAATGCGGCAGTTCATTTAGCCAAAATCCGCTTCGTCGCTGAAGCTGATTTGAATATGATTTTTTCGCCAAAACGAGAATCCGTCTCCAGCTGCCCCAAAGCCCAGCCTGTAAACGCGGGACGAGAGCCGTGGGCTCGTGGCTTCAATTCTGGTACCAATTGAATCTTAAACGGGTACAGATTTCGGTCTTCCAGCAAATTTTCAGCGAAAGCAGCAATGTTTTGGGTCGATCGTTTGAGACGATCACGTATAGGCTTTACTCGATTGCGAACCGACCCAGTTTCCTCAGCAGCGGCAGCAGAAATGTTTTGGGTCGATCGCTTGGGACGATCGCGTTTCGGTTTTACTCGATTACAAACCGACACAGTTTCCTCAAATCTCTTTATCAATCGTGGTCTTCTTTGGACGATCATTACGACCGTAAACATCACGAAGTGCGCGCAGCGTCTGACTTATAGAGCACAAATTTGGGTAATAAAGTTTCACAATTTGTGTGCGTTGTTGAAGCGTGTACTTTTGTTAATTACATGGGGGCTATAACAAAATACAAACGTAGCTGAATAACGACATAAGCGTTTCAAAACAGAAACACAATCTCAAGTCAAAGTTGATGCGTGACAGTTGAAAGACCTTATATTACGCACGGTACTGGACTATCATTCGGACGTACAAGGTTCCGAACCCTGATGAGTTTTATATGATGATTTTTATTATAATTTCTTTTTTTCACTTTTCTTTGAAACATCTAAAAATTTAATTTTTACCATAGTAATTAAAATAGTATATTTTGTAACTAGGGCGGAAAGTTGTCAATTTTAACGCGAGAGGGAAATTGGGCGCACGAACGAAGTGAATGCGCATATTCGCTCGAGAGGAAAATTGACAATTCCCCCGTGTTACAAACAATATTTTTTATTCCTCATGCGAGGGGACGTATCTTACAAGTTTTGGGATCCAGGGGCCATTCAAAAATGAGGAATTTGCTTTTTCAATTGTCTCCGGTGGTGTGGATTCGTCATAAGAACTTTCCTCACACTCCGGTATCACCATAGAATTTACACTCATTTTAAAATGTTTTCTTTAATTTTTATTATTATTTTGTAATGAAAAAAAAAATTCTGACATTTCACGTCACTTTTTTAATATTGATAAATGTCGACATCGGTCTTGATTGTGTTCATTTTATGTTTTATTTATTTGTTTATTTTAATGTAACCTAGCGATATTGAATATTGGCGTGCGTTGCCCAGGTTATGTGGAAATACAACAAGATGTGACATTTTTCGTATTAAATAATCTACTTCAAGAAGTACTTTTCGCGCATGAGTAATAAAAAAATCATATTTTTAAAGACGTAAATCTGAATATAAATAAATAAATTAATCATAAACATGAATATAGATAAATTAATAAAATATGATTATTTTATAAGTTAATTTGTGTCTATAATCTTTTTATGTTATCTGTAAGACACTCGCACAATTGAAAAAATCGTCGAGTGCAAGGGTTACAAAGATTTTCTATCGCATTTCGCAATTTCTGTTTCAACTTCTATCCTCTATAATATATATAATAATATATATCCTCTAAAAAAATTGCAAGAGGAGGAAACAAAATTGCCGCTATCGAGATGTTGTAAAATCTCGAACGTGTCAGATGTGTTTTAGCAAGATCCGCTTAGAGAATTTATCCTCGTGCCGTACGTCCATATGTGAAATTGATGACGAACAACTACGGTCCATGATAAATGAGAGATCCTCGACTGACCCCACTTGTACAAATTAAACCAGAAATTGATTAAAAACAATAAAACCTCTATTGTTGAACATGAAGAGCTTTATTTTTTACGACGATAAGGTCAGACCAGTTGTATCATTCGTCATTCCAGAATGGAAAATGACAAATTTTGTAATATTTATCATACAAACCTGACTTAGCACCTACTAATTATTATAGTTTTTAATTCTTGTGTGTGATTTTTTATGCACGAAGAATACCTTTTATGCATGAATTATTGGTAGTTTATGATAAAAGTGTGTGATGAAGGGAAGTTGCGAAGTTGTGAAGAAAAAAAAACCGGCCAAGTGCGAGTTGTGACTCGCGCACCGAGGGTTCCGTACAAACTTGTATAGTATAGTATTATTATGTAGATTATTAACTTATTATGTTGATTATAAAGAAAAATTAGACGAAATATAATATATACAGGATGTTACGGGACTTGAGTATGTCGCATGTCGGTTATAAAAAAGCAAAATTTAGACATAATATATACCCTGTATATATTATGTATATAAAGCGTACGTGATGAAATGCATAACGAATATAAACAATGAAAATTCAGAATAAACCTAGAATAGGACCTAACTGTATGCAACCCATACGCTTCTGGAGCCTGACAATACCACTACGACAACATTAGTGAATTTTCATAAGTTTCAAATAGTAAATTCGCATTTTTCTTGTAATTAAACTACATATTTACGGTTTTCAGATTTTTCCCTTGACATGTGCTGTAAGACACCGCTTCTTGCCAAATTTCATGATTCTAGGTCAACGGGAAGTACCCTATAGGTTTTGATTCCCTCGTGAAATCGCAAAATATGCGACATAAACTGCGACATAAGGCGACATAAGGTCATATCTTTTGATCGCGTTGACTTGCAAGTTTGATTTTTTCACAGCTGAAAGAGACCGCAGACTCGAGTATTTGATACAAATTTCAACTTGTTACCTCTATGCGTTCCTGAGAAAAAGGTCTTGACAGACAGACAGACGGACAGACAGACAGACAGACAGACAGACAGACAGACAGACGGACAACAAAGTGATCCTATAAGGGTTCCGTTTTCGGTACGGAACCCTAAAAAGCACGAGCCGAAGACGAGTATTTTAATCGCAATGAGTGCATAAAAGCCTTTTACATACGTGTATCATACATTATTTTATCTACGAAGCATTTTAAAATACTGTTGAATCTAAATGAAAATAATTGTTTCTTACCGACATTTCAGCGTCTCCGTGGCCAAAATTGCTAACTAGTAAAAACGCACAGTGGGAACGGGAACACTATTTGGTCTTTGTAATCTAGGTTAATCTAGATTAGGTTATGGTTAGGTTAAGTTATATTAGAGTGAGTTAATAAGATAGATAATAAGAGCGAGATAACTTCTTGATTCAAAATCAAAAATTATTTATTTCATTAATAAAGCTATGTATACATGAAATATAAAAGCTAAATGAAATATGTCATAAAGAGATACAAATAATTTGCTATTCTTTGTAGGCATTAGATTGATTCAAATACTCCTGTATGGTATATGGCTCTAAATTATTGATATGTTCGAAGATTTTTTGTTTAAAGGTCCTTATGCCTGGAATTATTTTAAGTTCTTTTGGTAGAGCATTAAATACTTTTATTCCGCTTTATATGGGGCTTCTTTCACTCATCGTCAGTTTGTAATGCGGTGTGTTGTAATATATCTGTTTTTGTCTGGTGTTTTGGGCTGCTAGGTATATATTAAATTTACTTCTGTTTTTAAACATACAAACAAGTAGATAGTGAATATAAATATTTGCAACTCCGAAATGCAGGTGTGATGGGAAGTTGGCAAAGCAGACTGTCCTTAGGACTTCTAATCCCACATAGCCTTGCAGAATTCTTAGCGCATATATTGCTTTATTTAATTTTGGCAGCACTCTAGCAATATGGGTAGACCAATCTATGATATTATCCACATGTATTCATGTGAAGTCTAACGGTTTGTCTTATTTCGAAAATCTCTCCTTCTATGTCGATGTTTTTGGGGTATACTTTTAGACTTCTATTGGTTTTAAAGATGATTATGTTTGTTTTCTTTTTGTTCATGATTAGGCGATTTGTATTGAACCAATTTTTAATAGAAAATATTGCTGACGCTGCGTTACTCTCAATGTCATCGACGGACTGGTTTTCTAGTAAAAGAGTGGTGTCGTCAGCATAATTTATCATTTGGAAGGAATTGTTTAGACATAGATTTGGTAAATCATTTATATAGATAGTAAAAAGAAGAGGTCCCAGGATGCTTCCTTGTGGTGTCCCCATCTTCACGGTTCTCATGTGTGACCTCGTAGTGGAATTTGATGTCTGAATTTTGGTACATTGCGTCCGGTGAGTTAGGTACGAGTTGATCCAATTTAAAGGGATTCCTCTGATTCTACATTTCTCCAGTTTTATTAAAAGAATATTATGATCTACCGTATCGTAAGCTTTCGATAAGTCAATCAATAATCCCGATGGAACGGATAAGTTTTCAAGCTGCCTAAAAATATTTGTTATAAACTGGAAACATGCCGTATCTATACTTTTCCCTTTAACAAAGCCGTGTTGGTTATCATTGAGGATATGATGTCGTTGGAGAAAACCTTCTATCCTAGTGCAAAATACCTTCTCAAATATTTTGGCAAAGGATGAGAGGATATTTATGGGTCTATAGTTCTCTAAGTTGTACTTATCTCCGTTTTTGTAGATGGGAAATATTTCTGAGATTTTTAACAGATCTGGAAAGAAGCCGCTTGAAATAGAGTTGTTAATTATGAACTTTAATGGTACTGCTATATGTTCAGAAGTATCCTTTATAATATGTATTGGCACCTCATCGTATCCAGTGCTCTTTTTATTTTTCAGGGCCATAACTATATTATACAATTCATTATCTCTTAGAGGATTCGCAAACATTGAGTAATTGAAATGCGACGTTATATTATCTTGGTATGGAGTGTTTGGTAGATTTTTTATTAAAAGTTCGGCATTATCCGTGAAAATGTCGTTAAAATTTCTGGCAACATCTATTGGATTTACATCTGTTTGTATGTGGTACCCCTTCGTTCTTGGTTTTAGTCGTGTTATTTGGTTGACTGCTTCCCAGGTTGTCTTGCTTAAGTTATCCGAAGTTTCTGGTTGGTATGCAATATTTTTTGATTTTTGCTTTCTGATTAGTGAATTATATTCTCTACGCTTGTTATTATATTGTTGTTTAAAGTTACTGTTATATTTACCCAATGTTTGTAAGATTTCCATTTGCCTTCTCATCATGTATATCTCCTGAATATTATATAAACAATGGGAATTATTTCGGATTTTAGTGGGGATATTAGGGAAACTTTAAAGTATTTTAAGAAAATGCTCATGAATGAGTTCCATTGCTTATTGACTTCTGATTCGCCACAATTCCAAACATCGGGTCAGGTTTCTTCCTGTAGTTGCTTTTTAAAATGGGTAACATTCTCTTGATTGAAATGGCGCTGGTATTTGACAGTTGTTTGCTGATTTGTTCTTTCGAATGTGATTAGTTGGGCGTTGTGGTCCGATATGTGATATTCCAGCGTTGTTGTGTGAAATCTCATTCCTTTCTTAACTATGACATTATCAATACAAGAACCTGTCGCAGGGTGACTGGATTCTTTAAATGTTAGGGTACAATGGAATTGGTCTAGAATAGAGTTAAATTCTCTACTGCTCCTTGTGTTTTTCAACACGTCTATATTAACATTGAATTGAAAAATTCACTTTGTTTTTTACCACACTTATATTATGTAAAAATATTATATAACTTATTATTCACAGTTATATACATTTCTACACATATCACGACTCGAGTTTCGACGTTTGACGGTCATTTTCAAGTGACTTAACAAATTGATAAAGTTGAATATATACCCTTATAGTTTTGGTGGGGTGGGGGGCGGTGTTTGTCCGAAGATGAGGACTTATCTGTTTGAGATTGGGTGAGATTAAAAAGTTGGGAAAAGATTAGGTCAGTTTGCTCGTTTAGGAGATTAACTGAGGGATTACGGGTTTTTTTGAAAATTTCTAATGACTCTAGGAGATTTAGTTTCGGGCCTTTGTTGCAATTATGCAAGATTTTTAGATTATCTATTTCTGGGAACTTATGATTGAATTCGAGACAATGGTTTGAAAAAGAACTAGTGTCTTTTTTCAGACGAAAAGCGCGAGAATGTTCTGAAAACCGTGTTGCAAAACTTCGTCCTGTCTGCCCTATGTACACGCTATTGCATTCGGAACAATGAATTTCGTATACGCCGGAATTTTTAATGGGATCGATTTTGTCTTTGGCATTAAACAATATGTTGGACAACTTAGAGGAGGGTTTAAATGCAACCTGAAGATTTTGCTTTCGAAGGACATTTGCGATGTGTTCGCTTGTTTTGCCAAAATATGTCAGGGAGATGAAAGTTTTGTCTGAATTTGAGGTTTTCGGATAAATTTGGGCCATTGCGAATTGGGTTCGTTTATTATTGATAATGTTTTGGATGAGTTTTGTTGGGAAACCATTCTCTGTAGCGATTGAAATGATGGTACTTAATTCTTTGATTCTCTTTTCTGTGGAAAGGGGGATTGAAAAGGCTCGATGTATCATTGAATGATAGGCCGCTAATTTGTGTGTTATCGGGTGAAATGATGAATACGAGATTGTAGAGTTAACATTGGTGGGTTTTCTGTATATATCAAATTCTATTTTGTTGTTTTTGTGAATCAGAGTAAGGTCTAAGAAGTTTATTTTGTTGTCTGTTTCTACCTCGATGGTGAATTTAATTTTGGGATGAACGTTGTTTATTAGGTTGAGAAATTGGTCTAATTGACCAATTGGTCTAATTTGGTCCAATTTGGTCTAATTGTACAGGTTTTGTGTCAAGCTTGGTTTCAATTGCTGCACATTCAAAGGTATATTCTACCGCTAATTTATTTATGTCAGCCCTTTCCCTGCACATAATCTCGTCTTGCCTACAGTAAATAGCAACACCTCCATGCATTCCCTTTTTCCTACAGTAACTAGCCATTTATAATTAAGTAATTTTTATAATACATAAACGTCACAGCAAAAATATAATTTCCATAAAGAAAATCTCCCCTAGAGTGACTAGCCTGGTCCTGAAACTAAATACAAGATACCACATAAAAATCGTACAAATCTATGCACCGACGACCAACTACAGTGATGAGGAAGTAGACATCTTCTACGACGATATATCTACGGCCCTAAGAGAGCAACCAGTCCAATTCACCATTGTATGCGGAGACTTCAAGGAAACTTTGGACTGGAAGGCAGGAATAACCGAGGTGAGACGTTGTTGGGCTTCCTACTACAAAACAACCTATTTCAAATGAACAGCTTCTTCTATAAAAAACTAAATCGAAGATGGACCTGGGAAAGTCCAGACGGCCGCACAAGAAATGAAATAGACTTTGTAATAACGGATAAGAAACATATAATTAAGGACGTAACGGTATTAAATAGATTTGATACTGGGAGCGACCATAGAATGGTGCGATCAAAAATAACCATTGATATAAAGAAAGAAAGACACAAAATGGTTAAAAAGACAACCAACCAACAATGGCACAGCCCACTAGATGTAGAGGAATACCAACAGTGCATCGCAGACCGGTTGACGAGTGGAAACGCGGACAAAAATGAAAACATCAACAACCTAAACGACCGAATAACAAATGCCATAATAGAAAGTCAAAGTACATGCTGCCCTAGAACAAAACAAGAAGAAAAACTCAGCCAAGAAACAATACAGCTGATGCAAAGTAGAAGAAACATGAGAAGTGAAGAGACAACCTCCATCGAAGAACTACGAGAGATAAATAAACAGATATCGAAGGCAATAAGGCGCGACATAAGAGCACATAATAAAGATAAAATTCAACAAACCATAGAAAACAACAAAAGTATGAAGGTCCTACGTAGAAAACTGGGAAGCGGGAAGAGACAAATAACTAAACTCAGAAATAATCAAGGAAATATAACAACGAACAGAGAGGAGATCCTAAATGTCGTTGAAGAATTCTACCAACTTCTATATACAAGCCAAAAAGAAACAATCCCGGAATCTGAACCAGATATCGTATCAAATAAAAAGGGCATCATAAACCAAGGGTCTGAAATACTACCAGATATTACTTTAGATGAAATAGAATTAGCCTTAAGTAAAACGAAGACAAACAAAGCCCCCGGAGGTGACCACGTCACCGCAGACGCCATCAAAATCGGAGGTGTCCACCTGCTAGGAAAAATCAGAGACCTGTTCAATCTTTGCCTGTTCAACAGTACAGTACCAAATGAACGGAACAACGCTATTGTGATCTTAATGCACAAAAAAGGAGATATAGCTGACCTAGAAAACTATAGGCCGATAAGCCTTCTAAGTCATCTCTACAAACTATTTACAAGAATAATAACAAATAGACTTGAAAATAAACTGGACTTCTACCAACCAGTGGAACAGGCAGGATTTCGCACAGGATACGGAACCAATGACCTTCTACAAAGTGTTAAAACAATAGTCGAGAAAAGTATTGAATACAACAGACCACTCGTACTGGCCTTCATAGATTTCCATAAAGCATTTGACACCGTCGAGTTAGATGCAGTTATGGGAGCACTACAGGAATGCCGTGTCGACCATCGCTACACGAGAACCATTTACAACATCTACAAAAACGCCAGTATGACGGTTCAACTCCATGAAAACACCAAACCCATTCCAATTGGTAAAGGCGTGAGACAGGGGGATACGATATCGCCTAAATTGTTCACCGCGGTTTTGGAACTCGCTTTCAAAAAGCTCAACTGGGAAAGAAAAGGCTTAACCATAGATGGCAAAAATCTATCAAATCTGCGATTTGCAGATGACATAGTGCTGCTTGCTGACGATCTTAACGATATAAAAACAATGCACTTAGAACTCCAGGAAGCATGTAATACCGTAGGCCTAAGAATAAACTATTCCAAAACAAAATGTATGACAAACTTGGTCCCGAGCAGACAGATAGATGTAGGCGATAGAGATATTGATTTCGTAGACAAATACACCTATTTAGGTCACGAAATACGCATAACTAGAGACAACCAAACATGCGAATTTAAAAGAAGAATAACCCTCTCTTGGGCCGCATATGGAAAACTTCGGGACGTATTCAAAAGCGATCTGCCAGTCTGCTTGAAAAGGAAAGTGTTTGATCAATGTGTATTGCCAGTTATGACCTACGGCACTGAAACCGCAACACTCACCGTCGCCACTGCAAAAAAGCTCCAAATTGCACAACGAAAGATGGAAAGATCGATGCTCGGCGTGCAGCTACGAGACCATATAACAAACGAAGACCTACGCCGAACAACAGGTGTCACAGATGTGGTTGTGCGTATGGCGAGGCTAAAGTGGAACTGGGCTGGACACGTGGCCCGAATGTCAGATGGAAGATGGACCAAGAGACTACTGGAGTGGAGGCCAAGAGCAGATATACGAAGCAGGGGGAGGCCCCCCACAAGATGGACAGACGATATAAAAAGAACAAGAGGAGCCTGGATGCGAGAAGCTCAGGATAGGAGGAAATGGGCGGAAATTGGAGAGGCCTATGTCCAGCAGTGGACGCAAAGGGCTGTTTGATGATGATGATGAACTAGCCATTAGGGTAAATTGTTTTAATTTGTATATATCTAATTAGTCCTTACTCTTCCAATGTTCTGTGAGTGAAAGGTATCTACAGTATCGATTTTCCTCCAGCATATATTCAATTTTGTCTATTGAGTTCCCTATGGACTGTACATTTAGGTTTATTAAAGTAACTGTTAAACGGCACTTATGATATATGTTAGCATTTTCCTTTTTTCGTTGTTCATTTAAAGTATCTGTGCGGCTGAGGATGTTCATAGAAAGGGGTTTAATACGACTAATTTGCAATTCTTGGTTTAAAAATCGGTCCTTCTTCGTCGTGGTCTTGGGAAATTTGTTTGCGATCTTCTGTGTTCGCTACGGAACTTAAAACGTTCGTGGAGTATACCTTCTGGCCAGAAAGCATCCTGGTATACTTCTTTCAGATCCGGTTCCACTCCTATCTTGAAACTCTTGTTGTTGATCCTCTGTTTATATTGTTTAATTTCTTCCACAACAAATATATTTTCATCTTTACCGGTTTTTTTCGCCAAGTATTTTGCAATTATGTCCGAGTTTACGTGATCTAAGGCTCTGGATATGTAAAGCCAAATTTTGGGCTTAGAGTCTCGTCCTATGAAACCACTATTTTTTTCGGCTTCGGGTACCTTTCCGTTTCCTATTGATACTCGGTTCTTCCTCTTATTCTGTGCCATGTTCATATGCCTTTGGTCGTCTAGTTCAGTTTCTGATTGATATCTATTGGACTGAGATGATTGCGTAGATTGAGATGGTATGTTTTCGGTCTCCAACGTTATTGTAGCGTTATTGTAGCCACGGTCTTGTTGTGTGATAAGTTTCTGGTTTTCTTTTTTCCCGCTTTTTTACATTCGTTAGCACTTCAATCTTCTCTTTTAGTAATACTACATTTTCTTTTAGCACTTCTACGTTAACTTTTAGGATCTTATTCTTGTCCTCCATTTCGGCCAAAAGTTTTTTTAGAAACTCATTTTCTTGTATCAGGTTGTTATTTATGTGGTTTGCGGTGTTTCCCCAGTTTTCCACGGTTTTTTCTTGAAGTTCTTGAAATTCGTGATCATATTGACTAGCTCTAGTAGTTCTCACGTTTGATATACGTTTTGTGTGAAAAAAATGTTTACATTTTATACAAAATATAAACTCTGTGGCTTTTTTCCCACAAACATTGCATAGTTTTTCGTTTATATCAGTTTTTTCGGCCATTCTGATATCGCTATGTGTCGCTGCTGTTTTTTTTTCTTTTCTTTGTTGATAAAGGTGTAGAAAAAGTTTATCGCGCTATTTAAACTTATCGCGCAGGTAGGTTTATATTGTCGAATTTAACCAGTGAAACACGGCACGGCGCGGCGTGGCGAAGACAAAATCACTTTATAAAAAATGTTATCGAGTCAATTTTCAACCAACTAAAAGCACTGATACTTGCACAACACTAAACAGTCTTATTACTTCCTATGTAATGTCCTGAGATATAGATTATTTTCAAAATAAAACTATTTAACACGGAGCACTCTCTCACACGTCCAACACGAACGACACTCGACTGTGAACTGATTCAAAATAAGAAAGATTAATTCAATTTTAATTTACGTCAGAAAACTTATTTTCACTACGTCAATAATTTTTGTTTAGTGACGCAAGTTGTTGCCATTGTAACAACAAACAAAAATCGTTTAATAATGAAACTCCATTTGAGTTTTACGCACGATTTGGATACTTTTACACACGATTGTAATAATTGCATCCTTCAGATAGAATATTTGTTGTGCGAGTAGATAAAATATTATTCATGAATAACGTGTTATTGTTAATAATGTTGTATTCATAAATGAAATGTACATTTATGATCTGATTTGTTATCGTTTACGAGAAAATTTGATAAAATTTTAATTTCTTTAAAATTTTAATTTATCAAAAATATACTTCTATAATAATTCTGAACTGGTAAACACCCAAAATTGAATCGACTTTTTTTAACGTTTTTTGAGCGTCCTTATATTAAGGTCAAGAAAAGATGAATAGATTATATGAAATAACTAATATATGAAATGACTTCAATAAGATGAATAAATATATGAATGGTAATAAACTATTACCATTCCATGTTCCAAACTATTTCCATTCAAAGAGATTTGTATAATGATATTTGGCTTTAGGAGTACTACCTGATTTAGTTGAGAGCGGATAATCACTGTTTTTGTCGCTTCCTTTACTTGCGCCACCTGCAGTCGAACAACACATTTCTGAATCTGAAAAATTAAATATTTCAATTGCTTATAAAAATACGGGGCAAATAGTAGATATTCCGTAAAGGCAGGCAATTTCAAGTTTTGTTTATTTTGTATCCATATAACGCAACATTAATATTTTAAAGCACTCCAAATTAATGGCGCTATAAAAATTACTTGACAAAAACATATTTCATCGGCTCTTCTACATCTGTTTTTGTGGCTTTCTGTAGGCGTTGTCTACAAATAGAATTATATTCAATAAGTATCTAACAATGTCATTATTAACAAAGTATTAAGATTAATCTATAGCTTTATTATTAAAGTATATTTGGGACCAAAATAAAACAATATTTATTAATCTTGAAATGTTGATTTTAAGTTATTTTTTTTATAATAATTGAGAAAATACAAATTTCAAACAAAAGGAACACTGCCTGAATATATAAATATATTCAACCTTTCCGGAGCTCTATAACAATTATTGAGTCTTTTTAGGACTACCAAAACAAATCTCATGTAAAATTTCCAAGTTATTCTATAGCTTTCGATATAGATAACATTCCTTATTTACATAAGAAATTAGAATAAATCATATTTGTTTACATTTTGAATTTTAATTCTGTTTTGATAATTATCAAAATAATAATAATATTCTGTTTTGATAATTTTGATATATTGATAATGATCTTTTTTATGGATCCCATTTTTTATGGATCCCATTTTTCATCCCCGAGATAACAAATTTTGAAACGTCATTTACGTTTATGTATACATAGGTATGTATATTACGTTTATAATAACCATTTCTTATTTTCCCAAATTCATTTTATATATCTTTTCTACATTTTATTTTGGTAATATATGGTAGAACTTCATAATAAATGCTATAGATCATGCCTGGGAAAATAGCGGCCCGCGGGCCGCATGCGGCCCCTGGCGACATCTTATGCGGCCTACGAAACATTCTATAATTTACTTTAATTAAAAAATATATATCTATGTATAATATAAACAAGTTGGTTTACAAAAAAAAAATGGGTTGGTTTCGTGACCGTGTCGTGTCAAAATATTACAATCCCAAAAGTATGTCTATGACCACTGCCACTATCTTCTACCTTCCAATCTCCTTCTTTAGCCATTAGGTCCATCGTTGGGTATAGGCCTTTTGTATAATTGTTTCTATCTTTCCCTATTCTGTGCTAGTTGGATCTAGTTTGGATAGTTGCTATGAGGTAATCATACCATCTTATTCTATGATCTCTATTGTATGATTCGATTGTCCCATCTCATCTCACTTCTTGCAACGTAACCTGCGCATCTTCATTTGAGGATTGCAATTTTCTCTCGAAAATTGGTGACTAGTTATTGCTAGTATTATTTCGTTTCGCTATCTGTACCTTTTTGTAATTCCTATCATTGACCTCTGCATTGCTCTTTGTGCCGTTTCAAGTACCATATGTCATCACAGGTATGTACAAGTACTCTTGAACTCTTGATTTCTATCCTAGGTACATGTATTTTTCCACCTTTTTGACTTCCTGTCCTGCCCTTTGCTCTTTGTTGGTCTGCAATTATTGTTGATTTAACAAATATTCTATACTATGTGCCAGGATAATAATATCGTCAGCATATCTTAGATTGGTTAGTCGATTTTCATTGATATTGATAACTTTGTCATTCCAGTCAGTTTCCGTAAAAATCTTTTCCAATGCTAAAGTCAAGAGTTTTGGGGATAAGGAGTCACCTTGTCGTACTCCTCTTTCAAGTTGGATATCTCTATAGTCGGTTGGTGATTATTTTTGTCAGTAATTTGTATACATGTGACATAAGACTGATCAGCCTGTAATTCTCTATCTTGTTGTTATCACCTTTTTTGTAGATTAGGACCACGTTAGCGTTTTTCCATTGTTTTGGTATTTTCCTCGTCTTTAGATATTTGTATAGCAGTTTCGTAATTTTCTTTATTAGATTATCTCTTCATTCGCGTGTCATCTCCACCGTGATATTCTCATCTCTAATTGCTTTATTGGATTTCATGTTGTTCAAAGTAGTTTTTACTTCCTCCATTAGCTCTGCCACAATTTCATAGACACTGCACATTAAAATAACTATTGAAATTGAAATTTTTTTAATGCGGCCCGCGATTAAATTTTCATCCGCAATGTGGCCCTTCAGCCAAAAGATTTGCCCACCCCTGCTGTAGTTAATATCTGTGGCATTTTTATTCGTTTCTGCAAAAAGGCAATATAGTCGGCAAATATAAGATCAGTGAGCTCGCGATCATTACTATATTTTACTCCTTGTCTAACATTCCATGCGCGAAAAGTATTTCTTGACGCACTTTTTTTAATACGAGAAATGTCACCTCTCGTATTTCCACATAACCTGGGTAATGCACGCAAATATTCAATATCGCTAGGTTACATTAAAAAAAAAACAAATAAACAAATAAAATAAACAGAATCAAGAGCTCGATATTACAAAAGTGACGTGAAGTGTCAGAAAATTTACAAAATAATAATAGAAATTAAAGAAAATGTTTTAAAATGAGTGTAAATTCTATGGTGATACCGGAAACTGAGGAGAGTTCTTATGACGACCACACCACCGGATACATTTGAAAAAGCAAATTCTTCATTTTTTATTTTATTTTTTTTGGATGGCCCCTGGATTCCAAACTTGTAAGATACATCCCCTCGCATGAGTAATACAAAATAATGATTGTAACACGGGCGGTATTGTCAAGTGCACTCTCGATGAAACTTCGTTCGTGCGCCCAATTTCGCTCTCGCGTCAAATTGTCAACTTACCACCCTAGTTACAAATTATACTATTTTAAACTAGCTTGGATTATGAATAGGATGGTTGCGACAGTTACTACGTGGTAATCCATACTTACATTGAATTGAAAAATTCACTTTGTTTTCTACCACACTTATATTATGTAAAAATGTTATATAACTTATTATTCACGGATTCTTGGATTATATTAACGTACCATATAATACAGTCCTTTTAACACATTGCAGTCCGTTGATGTAATAATACGTTTTCTTTATTTGAAATATGGTAGCTGACGACGTAGGTCAATTTATAATCAAGGTTATTGGTTTTATAATCAAGGTATAGGTTACGTAAGTGTACGTTATTTTTTATTTTATTCCTTTCCCTGAAGAAAGCCGACTGAAGAACTTGGCAGTTTTCCGTATCGTCCGCTAATGTTTTGGTGGAACGTAATTAGAAAATTAATAGTGGTGCTTGCCCGTCTCCAGAAGCAACTAGAAGTCTGTTTACCATAAAAAACGCAAGCTGGATATTTTGGACACGTTATGAGAGGGGAAAAGAACCGTATCTTGCAGAATATCATGCAAAGCAAAATCCAAGGTAGAAGAGGTCCAGGAAGAAGACGCACTTCCTGGCTGAAAAACCTGAGAGAGTGGTATAGTGTCAGTTATACTAGCATGTTTCGTGCCGCTGGTGATAAAATAAAAATCATTATGATGATCCTCGACGTCCTCGGAGGACATGGCACGTAAAGAAGAAGAAGAATTGGAAAATCGGTTTGATTTCTTGGGGTTTTGAGATTTTTTTGTTTTGAAAATTTTGGTAAAACCATTTTTGGTTTTGTTGAAAATATTGAGTTTTTTTCACGATTTTTCTGGAAACTGTTACTGGAGCGTTCGACTAGACCAGGGGTCTCCAAACTTTCCAGCCTTAGGGCCATACTGATTACTCCAGTAAGTTCCGAGGGCCAAAACCATATTATCATTGTTGTCGGTGGTAAAAAGTGAAATAGTCCACTGATGAAAAAAAAAGTCCGAAAAAGTACGCAGGGTTTAAAAAAGACTGCAAATCGGACTAAAGTCCGTAAAACGGCAACACTGCATATTATTAATTTTCCAGTCATTATCTGTAATTTCTAGATTAGTCGTAGAGTACGAGCCATGAGGAGTAACGTGACACGACATCTGGTGGACACAAGCGGAAATAGGTAGTACCTTCTATAGCTAACAGATGGCGCTAATAGCACGTACAGAATAATCTCGTTGGTTCGAGAAAGTTCTGGTGTCTTCCACTCACTTCTAGATGGCAGTAATTGGAATATATAAGAAGGCTTGTGGCGCAACCACAAGTCAGTTCCTATGACAATGTTGTGAAATAAAATAGTGCGTACCTCCTTAAAACGTGTTTGTGCGTGCTTCAGTTTAAGATATCTTTGTAACAGTATTTTGATTTGAATTGTTGCTTTTGTGTGTGATTTAGTAGTATGGAAAAGAAGCGAAAAATTGATAGTGTATGCAGAAAATTCAAAGATCAGTGGAACATTCAGTATTTCGTAATTGAGTCCAGTAACAAGGCGCTATGTTTGATTTGTATCTTGTAGCATAGCCGTTCCAAGGAATATAACATTAAACGTCATTATGAAACAAAACATTTTCAAAATTACTCAAAATATACAGGAAGTTTGCGGACAGAAAAATTCGAAGCTATGAAGCGCGGATTTAAATCGCAGCAATCTTCATTTACAAAACTCAAAACTGAACAAGAGGCTGCAACTCGTGCCAGCTTTCGTGTGGCTCTTGAAATTGCAAAACGTGGAAAACCATTCACCGATGGAGAAATGATCAAAGAATGCATAATTGCAGTAGCCGAAGAAATGTGCCCTGAAAAGGTAAATTTATTAAAAACTGTCAGTATGTCAGCAAACACTGTGGCTCGAAGGGCAGAAAACATCGCTGAAAATATATCCTCTCAACTGTTCGACAAAAATGGACATGTTGAGTGGTTTTCTTTGGCCTTGGATGAGTCAACGGATGTGTCAGATACTGCTCAGGTGTTGATTTATATTCGAGGAGTAGATAAAAGCTATGAAGTGCATGAAGAACTTCTTGATATGTATAGTATTCATGGCACAACTACTGGTACAGATATTTTAAAAGGAGTTGAAATGGCCATTAATTAAAAGAACCTTCGATGGAAAAACTTGAAATGTATTACAACTGATGGAGGCAAAAAACATGAGTGGGAAAGATAAAGGAGTGGTCGCTCTTGTGTCAAAGGCTGTAGAAAATGACGGTGGTTCAAAACCATTAGTTTTACATTGTATCATTCATCAACAGTCTTTGTGCGGAAAATGTTTGGATATGTCTGAAGTTCTGAAACCAGTCATATCAACTGTTAATTTTATCAGATCTTTTGGGCTGAATCACCGACATTTCCGACAATTTATTGAAGAGTTGGAGAAAATGACTTACCTTATCATACTGCCGTACGTTGGCTTAGTTGTGGGAAAGTCCTTCAGCGCTTTTTTGAACTTCGAGCAGTGATCGAAATTTTTTTGTATGAAAAGCGTCGCCCTCTTACTGAATTACAAAACAACGCATGGCTGTGGAAGTTAGCATTCTATGTTGATTTGACAAAACATGTGAACGAACTGAATTTGAGATTACAAGGAGAAAACCAGCATCTTCCTGATTTATACACTAATATCAAATCATTCCGGAAGAGATTGATACTGTTTCAATCACAACTACGAAGTAAATGTTTTTCACATTTTAAAACATGTGAAATATTCAGCCACACCACTGAGACTGAGTTTCCTATCGATTTTGCAATCGAAACTTTGAGTGCTTTGAAAATAAATTTTGATAATCGTTTCTCGGACTTTGATGCCATTGCGAATCAAATTAAGATTTTTCAGAATCCTTTTGATACTGACATTGAAAACTTAGCCCCGGAACTTCAAATGGAAATGATTGATCTACAGTGCAGTGATATAATTAAGAACAAATATCCAAACTCATTTTTGTTGGAATTTTATAAGAGTCTTCCACTGACACAATTTGATAATTTGCATAAATTTGCTCGTGGGCTGTTTTCTGTTTTTGGTACTACTTATTTGTGTGAGAAGACCTTCTCCAAAATGAAGTACACAAAAAATGTTTACAGATCTAAATTAACTGATGAGCATCTTAAATCTCTTTTAATGATTGGTGCAAGTAAAATTAGTCCACAACTACAAACTATTGTCAGTGGAAAATCTCAATTACATAAATCTCATTAGTATTTCATATGTCATTATGCTTGTTATAAGTTATGTTTTTATTTAAAATGAATAAAATGTTAGCTGGATTCATTTCAATAATTTGTTAATTATTATATACTGAAGTTAAATTTTCTGCATATTATACATGTCTTTACTCATTACAATTCTGTGTTTCTTTATCCAACTTATCACAAAAACAATAACAATAAGCCTACAACAATGTTATGAGTAGTTAGCCCATGACCATATCAATGTAGATGTCATATTAATAATTATTCAACATAAAATTAGAATACTTCAGTAAACTAAATTTAATTTGCCATATATGTTCTCTAAAAGGAGTTTCCAAGTATGCTAGCTCTCCGCGGGCCGGACAAAATCTGTTCGCGGGCCGGATGTGGCCCTCGGGCCGTAGTTTGGAGACCTCTGGACTAGATCATGGAACTGGAGAAATTTAAAGATTTTCCTCGATTTTCAGAAAAATCTTACCTACATTTTGTATCAAACCATGAAGAACAGAAGAAGTCATTGTAATTTTAATGTTCTTTTAATTTTGGACCACTTACCTTCTATCTACAAATATCTATCTGGCCTGCTCCGTTGAAACGATCCTCCTGTCGTCAACTAATTTAAGGGAGGAAACAGGAAGGAATAAAAGACAAAAGGATACAAATAGGTGTAAAACCCTTACAATGCAGATCGTCCCAATCCTCGATTTTCAGAAAAATCTTTACCTGCATTTTGTATCAGACCATGAAGAACAGAAGCCGTCATTGTAATTTTAATGTTCTATTTTGGACTTACCTTCTAGGTTTCTAATTTTGGACTTACCTTCTAGCTACAAATATCTATCTGGCCTGATCGAGACGACCGTGCAAATACACTAAACACAGTAACTGAATATATGTACTTCGTTGCGTGATAATTGCGCACTAATTGAACGCGATATGTCGACACCTGTCGAAATAATTGCTCGCGATATCGACCCCTGTCCGAGTACCTGTCGACCATTTTTGATAGGCCGAAAAAGCAATAAAAAAGGGCCCCAACACCGTTATATGTATTATGTACCAAGCTTTGAGAAACCCTTTGAATATGTTGTTGGAAGATTTGGAGTTTCCTCAAGATTTTCGAAAAAAATGATAATTGGATTTTGCACAACATTTGAAATTGTCCATATTGGATAACATGGAAAATTCCTAAATTCTTCTTGATTTTTTGAAAAATTACAGCTAGCATTTTGTACCGAGTCTTGCAGAACTAAAGAATTTTCTGAAAAAAATTGTATTGTGCGAAACTAAATCGGTCGGATTTTAGATTTGAATCCTGACCAGAGGAGGATTTTTTCTAAAATCCTTCGAAAAAATCCTCGTAAAAATAAGAAAGATCCTAGGAAAAACTTTAATTTCGAAAATTTGCCATGTGTTCTTTACTATCGAAAAAGGTAGCCCTAATTGTATTTTGAACCAGAAAATTTGCAATTAGTGTTAAAAGATTGCAAATAGAACTCTATGAAAATAAATTCCGTAAAGTCTTTGTTAGGTCAAGCAATCTTGCAAAAAGCATCAAATAACTAATGCAAAACTTAAGAACAAAACAAAAATAAAGTAGAATTGGTAAAACCATACTACGTTACAGATAATCATATAAACTTAATAAAGTCGGAACACAGCTTGAATATATAAATATATTCAACCTTTCCGGAGCTCCATAACACTAATAAGTCTTTTTAGGACTACCAAAAACAAATCACAAGAAATGTGTCAGTTATTTTATAGCTTTTAGTCCACCTTCGTGGCACTCAACAAAAACCAGAAAAATAACATTGTTTTTTAAGATCATGTCTTTCCGATAACTTAAGTCTCATCAGTACAGCTTTGCTTTTATGAACAACAATTTGTAAACCACTTACTTGAAACCTATGTGGATGATTAGGGTTAGATATTTTTACTTTCACATTTTGTGAGAGAGGCATGAACTTAGCAGGTTTTTCATTTAAATGATAATTTAGAATTGGCAAAACCATACTACATTATAGATAATCATATAAACTTAATAAAGCCGGAACACAGCATAAATATATAAATATATTCAATCTTTTCGGAGCTCTATAACTTGTAAACTTGTTTTTGGTAGTCCTAAAGAGACTCATTAGTGTTTTAGATCTCCGGAAAGGTTGAATATATTTATATATTCAGGCTGTGTTCCGACTTTATTAAGTTTACAAAAATAAAGCATTTTTTTTCTATTCCGAATAATATATTTTTCAAATTATTGGTATCTCAAGTTGAACGGAAGTCTGTTGGTTTAAATTGGTAAGTTGTCTGAATATAGATTACTTGGGTTTTGAGTCTTGCCAAAAGGGAAAATTAATATAATTAAAAATATTTTAAATCGGTTTGTTTTTACATAGTGAGATATAATTTATATGATGTGCAATTTAACTTAAAGTGTTACCACAATATGGTGAGCCATAATAGTTACATTTGCAATGTCTAAAGATATCCAGGATATACCAATTTAAATATTTCATTATAATTATGTTCAAATGTTGAATATAATATATAATTATATATAATAATAATAATATATATTCAACTTTAAATGCACTTAACTTTTATTGTTGTCCCTTTCATTCGTCTCTCATCTTTTAATATTTTAAATGATTTCTCCCTTTTTTATGTCATCCATCTACGCATTTTCAAATGGGCTCTAAAATTCTCTTAGATGAAAGATCTAAATAATCAAAATGGATAGGGATAATAAGATTTAACGACTATGATAACTAGAATGTATTGCTAGTACTATAAAGTATAAAATAAAGCATTAAGCTAGTATAAAAGGCATTATCACTTGAAATATATAATTTTAGCATAAATTTTGATTTGTAATGCCTTTCGTCTTTTGGTTTGTAACACCTCCGCATCTTTTGTTTTGGAAGATTTCGAATATTTTTCTAATTATAAATTCATTTCGGTTTTGCTCCCCATTCATATCTGCATTTTTATATTGTGTTAGGTGTGCGCGTTCGCCTTGTAAGTTGGGGGGGAGCGAGCGCCGTGCGCGCAGCATCCCTATGTAGCTCGGTCCAACCCTCGTCTCCTCTTAGTCGTTCCGATCTCCCTGGTCGAGTGTATGCGAGTATATGTGTTGGTATCTGTGCGAAGCATCGCGACGGCGTAAAACGGCGCCCATTGTTCGATTGCTGATTAAGTCGTTGGTAGATCGATGGTTTGAGGCGGACCAGAGTGGTGGTTGGTGGCGGTTGGTTTCTGGTGTGTGCGTGTGTGATTACCGGAAAGCTGGAGTCGGAAAGGTGTTGGAACGGGCATCTCATGTTGACCCACAGCCATAGCGATGGCGAATTTCCTATTTATAGTCAAGGTAAAAAAAGGATTTTCTTACCCGTTTCTACAGTATAACCTTCTTACCTATTTTATCTGTGGCAATATATACATAACAAATCGCAGAACCCTTTTCTAGGAGAATTACTCATTGTCTCACCTTTATTGTTATATCAAGGCCTTTACTTTAATCACGGCACCGTCTTATACTTTCTAAAAAAAACTGAACTGTATAAAAAATATATTGAAGAAAAACCTCTAGTCAGAAATTCTGATTTAGCAACAAAGTATTGTCTTGCTAGACTAGTAAGCACAATTTTATTATTAATTGTCTATTTTGTGTCACATTATTTAGTGAAACTAAAGTTAAAGATGATTTGTCTGTTAACCCGAATTTATTATCAATTTTAACACGTCCTCTTTGTAACAGACTTGTTCTTTATTTAAGTTTGAGTTAAATAATAGTCTATAACAACATTTATTGTATACTTTATGCATTATACAAAGGGCTATCGACTACAAGGTCTTTCTGCCGTACTCTATAATTAAGTTAGTTTTTGCATATTTCTTTACAATGCATACCATCGGGTATTATAAGCTAATCCTTAATGCTATTTAGAACCGATAGAAACCTCACGATGCTCGTTGTATACTTTTCCATCTCTAGTTGTAATGCGACTCCTTTTCGTTTAAGTCAGATTTAAAATATGCGTATATAAATATTTACGGGAGAGATAAAAATCTTTAAGGCGTGCACGCTGATAAGGATTTATCGTGAAATTCGATAAGAACAGTTTATTTAGTAGCAAATGAGGTTTCATAGTGGTGGTGCAAATTTTGTAGTTTTGTTTAATTTGTTTTGTGATGGGTTCCATGCGTAGGAAGTTATCTAGATTTCTATCTAGAGAGAATTTGCATGAAGATGTTTATTCAACTGATCCAGCTCCATCTGGTAAGGTTTGCATTATTTGTCCTGTGCTAAAAATAGTTTCATTATCTGGCATACATTTGAGCTAAGTAGATATTGAAGTGGATGTCTACTTTTTATTAATAATCTAATATTTTAAAAGAAAATTAATAATATTAACAACATACATTTCAATTTTTCGTATTAAATTCAAAGCATATTGAAACACTACGTCAAATATTCAATATACTTATTGTAGTATATTTAATATTATTTATAGATTATTTCTTCTTCTTCTTGTTTCGAATAGACCTACTTTGGACCACGCTTGTTCATCTGTTGGGCTTTCATTCATCTTCTGTCGGTGTAACTCCTTTTTCTCTTCTGTCCACGTACCTTTCCTTCGGGGATTTTCCTGAAATCCACGGACTTCCTTCAGCGTGCGTCTCACAGTGTGTCTGTTTTGGAGATTTGTTATTCCCAGTTATTTAATATCCTTCTCGGTTTCTGTCAGCCAAGTGGTACGAACCTTCTTGTTTTGCCAGAATGTGAACAGACTGTTGGTTAGTCGGTTTGGAGTCAATCTTGCAACGTGGACATAGAAAGCTACCCTTCTTTTCCTTGCACAGTCAGAGAGCCTGTCAGTATGTTCGCAGAGCTCAGAGTTATGTCGCCTTCGGAATTCCCCATCTTCCTTTACGGAGCCTAGGATCTTCCTAAGGTTTCTCTCCTCTCCTACTTCCAATTTCTCTACCAGACCTCTTCGGTTCTGGTCGCTGGACAGGGCTTCTGGCCGTATGACTGCTGTGTAGAGCTTAAGTTTCAGGTTGCGTGACAGGTATTTCTTGTTGTAGGTGTTCTTAGTCAGTCGATTGGCTAGTTCTAACTTGTTGACTCTCATGGATAATGATGCTATTTCTGATAAGTTGGGTTCAATCCATTCGCCGAGATACTTAAATTTCTCAGTGCTCTTTATGTTTCCCTGCTCTAGTAACATCTCTCTGCTTCTTTGATGTAGGTTAAGAATTCTGTTTTCTCCAGCGGCACTTGAAGACCCATTTTGGCATCCTGTTTTCTGAGGCAATTTACCTGCATTGTTGCCATTTTAAAAGAATCAGCAATCAGTGCCATGGTATCTGCAAAGGCCAGGCAATCTACAACCAGTCCTTTGTTCTTACGTCCCAGGTAGATACTGCTCTGAACACCCAAGATGATCAGTTTCTTGCGCCATTCTCTCATAACCTTTTCAAGGACACAGAAGTGGGGAAAGTCCATCTCCTTGTCTCCTTGTCATAGCTTATGTCATTGTTTATATAAATCTAGAGCTTGAAAAATTTTCTTCTTCTTCAAGTAGCACTACAACCCTATGTGGGTTTTGGCTGCAAGCACATTTTGCCTCCAACGACTTCTACTAGCATTGCTTCCTGTTCAATTTCGATGCCCATCTTCCGTATATGAGATAGAACATTTTCTATCCATCTCACTCTAGGTCTTCCCGATGGTCTTTTGCTCGTCGGTGTCTCCTGCACGCTATTTTCAGCATTCTGTCATCCGGTGCTCTGCATATATGTCCTGCCATCTCAATCTTTGGACTTTGCTTCTCTCACAATATCTCCCTGGTACAATTGTTCTAACTCCGCGTTTGTTCATATTCGATATTGCCCTGACCTCGGATTCTTGGCGGTCCATATATTTTCCGCTCGAAGCTTCGCAGGGCTTCTTCGTTTGCTTTAGTGACGGTCCACATCCGTATGTGACTACCAGTCCTATAGTAGCATGGTACAATTTTAGTTTTGATGCTCGCGACATTATTCTCGATTGGAACAGTTCTCTTAGTTCATAATAGCATCTATTACCGCTCTGTATGCGGGTCTTCATTTCTTTATTCATGTTGTTGACTGCGCCGAGGTATTTGTAATCTGAGACCCGTTCGAAATTGTAGGTGCCAATGGTTATGTTTTGCCCTAGTCGATCTCTTCCCTATCTCCGGGACTTATACATAGATTTTGTTTTGTCGTCATTAATACGTAATCCTACTATGTCTGCCTCCTTTTATACTTTTTCCAAACAACTCTTTGTTTTTAATGGTTGTTTTACTGACAAGGTCTACATCATCTGCATATGCCAGTATCAGGTTTGGTCCACTGTTTGGAAAAACTTCAACGTCGTTGTTAGCCCGTTTGATCGCTGCATCTAAAACGATATTGTACAATATTGGAGACAAACTATCACCCTGTTTCAGGCCGTTGCCTACCATAAACTTTTCTGACATATTGTTCCCAACTTTAACACAGCACCGGCTGCCCTCCATGCACACTTTTGTAATATTGATTATTTTCCTTGGGATTCCACATACTGCCATGGCTGCCCATACGTGATCTCTTATTACACTATCATAGGCTTGGAAGTCGATGAATAGTTGGTGATAGTCACCTATCGATTCTTCCTCGTGTGGTGCTATGCGAGTTAGAATTAGGTTTTCAAGCACTTTATATGTTGATGAGAGATATCCCTCTGTAGTTTTTGCACATCTGATAGCTTCCTTTTTTATGTAGGGGTATAATAAAACTCTGCTTCCAACTTTCCGGTAATGTTTCTCTGTCCCATATTAGTAAGATTAACTCATGCATCCTCTGATAGAGGGCTGGACCTCCCATTTTCAGGCATTCAGAGGGGATAGTATCATTTCCTGGCGCTTTATTGTTTTTTAGGCGTTGTATGGCCTTCGTCACTTCTTCAAGTGTTGGTTTCTCGGTTGCTATTTCGGCGGTTTGGTACACCGGTATATTTGTTGTGTCGTCCTTTGTTACATTGAGGAGTTTCTCAAAATGTACTTTCCATGTTTTTAATACCTCTGTAGCGCCGGTGATGAGTTCACCATTATCTTTTCGTATTATATTACTTGTTTGCTGTTTAAAGCCTATTTTCATTCGAGATGTTTCTTTAAAGAATGCCATGCTGTTGTTATGTCTTCGACTATCTTCGATATCTTGTATTATTCTCTTCTGATGTACTCTCTTTTTTCACTAATGAGTTTTCTTGCTCTACGTCTTGCATTGTTAAAGTTATCTATGTTGTCCTGTGAAGGATCCTGTAACATTTCAGCCCTAGCTCGTTGTCTTTGGTTCTGTATGTCTTCACAATCCGTATCGTACCAGTTATTTTTCTTTTCCAATAGTTGTTTCCATTGTTTCCAGAATGATCGTCTGTATAGCATTCCACATGGTGTTTCGCTTTATCCTTACACGTTTCCGGTATATCCCGCATTTTAGTTGCAATCTTAGGTTTGTAGTCAGCTAGGGTTTCCTCTTCCTTAAGTTTATCCGTGTCCCATTTAGCTGTCTTATTTGCTTGTTGTAGACCTGACTTTTGTTTCTTGATCCTTATTCTTGTTTTGGCACATACTCTCTTTTACTTCCGACGTCTATGATGTTATTTTCGTGCCTGGCATCTATTAGGATGTGATCTATTTGGTTTCTTGTGACACCATCGTTGGATACCCATGTCAGTTTATGTATGTCTCTGTGTTCGATCATAGTAGATTTGACCATAAGATTGTTGAGTCCTGCTAGATTTGCTACCCGTAGTCCGTTGTTGTTACTTATATTGTGTAGGCTATGTCGTGCAACATGCAGTCTTCTCTACCCAGTTTTGCATGGAAGTCGCCCAGTACCACTATCATATCTTGCTTTGGGGTCGAATCGATAATTCTGGTAAGTTGGTAATAGAAAGTGTCCTTCATCGTCCTTCTCTTCCGTTGGCGCGTGTACCGATATTAGTGTGTAGTTGTACCATGGACCTCTTAGTCTAATGTAACATATTCTTTCATTAATGGGTACAGAGTCCATTACTGCATCCAATAGGTATTCCTGTATTAAAAAGCCAGTTCCAAATCTTTGTTGCCACTTAAAATACCATCGATTTACCCATCTTTACATTGCCAGTATCAGGCCACCTGATTTCCTGGTTAGCCGTAATATCCATTCCATACTTTTCTAGCTCTGAAATAGCTCTCTTGGCTGCTCCTGGTCTATACCAGCTTAATACATTCCCCATTCCGAAATTCAGATTGCTTATTCGTTGTTGTTTCGTCGTCGTGTTTCCTTCCTATTCCGAGGCTTATGTGTTTGGTTCATAACAATTTGGCATTTCATAGGATGTGGTTGTTAGCCCCAATGCCTAACCCTCCTCTTTTACCCGGGCTTGGGACCGGCTACGGCCCCAATGAGTTACTCAATCCACCCATGGAGACCGCAGGCAGAGTTGGTACAGTAAAAAATTACCTAGAAAAATGTTAGTACTGTATAATCTTGGTAATTCGGCCGTTGGTTAGTCGGACACGTTCAGTAATCCGGCGGTCTGGAGAAACACGTGCTTTTTCTTGTCGCCACGCCGCACCGTATACATATAAGTTAAACATGCCCGCTCGTGCCCTTCCCTCCCACTACTCTTTATATTTCTACTCATTCAGCTCGCCGTTCAATTACATCTTGTTTTGTTATTGGTTTGTCGTTTATCGAGTGTATTTAGTGTATATATTTATTTAGTGTACAATGTCAACCAAACGGAAACACATCACTTTAGTTTATATCAAAAATCATCAATAATCTTGATAAAGGAGAAACCGCGGAAAACCTCGCACGCACTTATGGCGTTGGAAGATCCACGATCTACCTCATCAAACTAAACCGTGAGAACATCCTAGAATTCGTCAGGACTGCTGAGGGGGACTTTAAGGAAAGAAAGACAGTTAAAACAGGTGATTGTCCTGAAACGAAAAATGCCTTATTTAGTTAGTTTAGGCAAGAGCGTGCCCGGCATACGCCATTATCTGGAAATATCCTCTGTGAAAGGCAAACGTTTCTTAACTGTCACAGGAAAAACATTATCAAGTGATGTTTGAAACATTATCAAGTGATCATTTTCAGAGGGAATTGGAATTAAGAATCCAAGAATTAGGTCTCTTATCAGAACAGTTTGCAACGCAGATGAAAGTGGTTTATTCCGGAGGAAGCTTCCCCATAAGATCCGAAGAAAGTGCCCCAGGAAGAAAAATGTCAAAGGACATACTGATATTCATGCCCTGTGCAAATTCCACGGGCACAAACAAACTTTCCTTATTGGTTGTAGGAAAGGCCAGCATCCGCGCGCCTTTGAAAATGTAACTCACTTATAAAAACATATGTTACACCAATACATGTAATACCAGTTACATATAAAAATCAAACCAAAGGATGGGTTACCCGAGATATGTTTAAAGAATGGTTCAAGCAAGATTTGATTCGGGCGGTAAAAGTGTTTTCAAAAGTTCACATCCTGCCTCCTAAGGCTTTGCTTCTTCTACACATTTACCTATATAGGTAGATATTTTATTCTTCTTGAAATAGAATTGTACATAAAATATGTAAAATTGTTATTTTTTCGTTTAACACCCGATAATCCTGCGGTTGTCTGGTCCCATATGTATCGGATTACCAAGATGAAACTGTACATAATTTAGTAAGTCTAGTATATAAGTATAAGTATAGTATATCTAGTCTCTCTTCAGTGAGAGATCTTGTTAGCTTGAAAGATCTTTAAGACTTTTAATTTTGGAGATTATACACAGACTGCAAATTCCGTCAATCAGAAAAGGCCCAATTTTAAAAATTGTTGATAGCAGTTCACCCATAGATGCAGCAAGATAGATTAGACTAGACGAGCTTAGATAAGAAAAGGCAAGATTAGCCAAGACTAGACAATACTAAGCCAGATGAGGCAATACCATTCGGGTGCATCTTATTTATTGAAGGTTCACGGTTCGTTCACTAAATTGCTTTCTATTCTTGTTAATATGGAACATTTAACCAATGTTCATGCCTGCCAGTTTCGAACCTTTTGTATTCACGATATGAATCTCCTATTATCCAGAATTCCCCAGAATTAGTTATTCTGCCTTCTATATTTGTAGTCTATTATTAGATGTAGCATAGTATACTTTTAATTATGTAATACGAGTTACGTAGTTTCTCTTTGTTTTTTAGTTTTTTAAAGCAACAAAGCGAAATCCAAAATTAGACAAAACAAGATATGACTAGATAAGGACTGAGGCGGTTAGATTAGACTAGGCAATATTATAAAAATCTAGGCAACAGTGGAGAAGTGGTAAACGATATTAGACAATACTAGACAGGACTATACAACCTAGTAAGTCCTGACCAAGACATAACTTGTCTATTCGATAAAATGAGTTTCACAAAATATACACTTTCGAATTTCACAAATTCGGCAATTGACAATTTTGCTCATTTTTAATGGCTGCCGCGCGTATGTGGGAGACAACATGATTTAAAAACAATTGTACATTCATTCCTCAAATTTATTTGATAGACTCAGAAAAAACTAACTTTTGACAGATTCGGTGTAAACTGCTGCGTAAGTTATTTCTCTGAATTTTAATTCACTCATTTTCCTATTATATAAAAAAAAACAATTAGCGCCTTGGTTTCACAAATACATCAAATCACTTCAATTTATGCTGTCTCCCTATACATATACAACTTGGCATAGAAGTTCTGAACTTCCTGGAGAATATCTTTTGATGTAACAATCTCACCCTGGATATACTGATCTTTACTGATGGTAAATGATTACCTGGAGTTTACTGATGGTCTTCTTCTAGTTCTTCCCGGTGGCCAGCTTTCTGTTTACTACTTTCGTACTCTTATTTTGTTCTATTACCAGGGCAATATTGTCGGTGTATTTCCGTATGTCCTTTCTGGCTGATATTAATGTTTCTATATTGAGTTTTCCTAGCTCGTCCGATCCATTGGTGTATTTGCTTTTTAGTTCTCTTCTAGCTTTCATTGGGCGTTTTGTATTATTACTAAGTTTCCCGATGTATTTAGTTTCTTTTGGACAGTACCTTTCTTGTGTCTTTAAAATATTTGCTATCGACCCCTCTTTTCAACTGGTCACTCTGAGCATATGTCCAGGGCCCCGCGATCTATAGGGGGGCCCTAGTTCCTGCCAGATCACAAACGAACGATGCGAAGCGTGAAGCGCCAAGTTAGAAATGACCAATTTAGTTGAGAAACTCCATAGAAAATTGATTCAAAATGTGTCTTACGTTATGTTTAAAATCTCATCATTTAATCGATTATTCGAAAGACCGATCACCTACGACAGAGGTTTAAATATGTTGTGGAAGCATACTGGAGCGGAGGCAATACGTGGAAGCAATAATCAAGGAGAAATGTGAATTTGCCACCTTTGTATCATGTGCGGGACGTTCACTAAACTTGGTAGATGCCCATGTTACTGAATGCGTATTAGAGATTACAAAGTTTTTTGAATTGATTCAGAAAGTGTACTACTTTTTTTCGGTTACCTACCGACGGAATGTATTTATAGAACATAGAGGTTCAAGAAAAGTCTTTCACAAACCAGATGGTCAGCCCGAGTTGATAGGCTTCTGGCATCAAGGTCATCAACAAATTATAGAAGCTTTGTCCATCGAAGCTAATGTCCATCGAAAAAGATACAGAACAGGCACAGAAACTAGAGACGAAGCCCTTGTCTGTCCACAAAAATGGGAAACCTAGAATTTATTATACTAACGATAATTTGGAGCTCTATATTAGATAGAATAGACAAAACATGTAATTATCTTCCGTAAGAAACAATAAGGCGGGCTGCGGATAGAGCAACTTTAGTTGAAGAAACTATCAACTTTTTAATAGTTTTCGTTAAAAGTTGCCAGTTGCAGCAACAAAAAGGCCCAGTTTACGGTTGCCACGATTCTAAATAAACTTTTCAAATCCATAGTCAACAGTCAGTGCGTCTAGGGATCACGAAGAAGCAGCACTTAATACGTCAAAGGTGGCATTACTCTTTATACTCACTTTCTCAAACAAAAAACCTATCTTTTCTAGGTGATTAGCATACTCCTCGGAACACATCCCAGATTACACGATATTTTCGTATTTCCTCGATAAAATCTTCTGTGTTCAAACTATCCTCTTGATTTCTTTCGTCATGTTGGTTTCCTCCTCTCTCCATTTTATATTCGTGCACAGGAACGTCAGATGTGTGAACACAACGATACCTTGAACAAGTCTGCGGGGGTTCCTAAAGGAATCAGGACTAGAGGGGGCGCTCTAAAGGGGTTTTAAAACCTACGTTTAGGGTGGGGTACAATAGATCTATGAAGGTCGCAGTACAAGTCACCACTAAAGGTAGGCGTCCACATTTTCGCATCGTACGTATCGGACGCATCGCATGAAACGGATCGTAGCATTCTTTCTATAGAAAGTAATATAAGTGCGTCCTCTGATCCGCATCGTACGAATCGCACTAATCTACCCCTCGGCAATGCCGATGCGGATGCCTCGAGGGGCAACTTTTACGATGCGTACCGATGACGCCATACGGAATATGGTATTTGCTGGTAGTTGCGTCGGCAAATCCGATTGCTGCTGATACTGTCGACGCATTGTAAAAAAATAATCCGTTTGATGCGATGCGTCCGATACGTCTTCTTCTTCATGTGTCATGCCCTCCAAGGGCGTTGACGACCAATTTCATTATTTGAATTTTATCTGCAGATTTTCGAAATAGGGATCTTGTACTTTGTCCAAACCATTGGCGAAGGTTCTTGAGCCATGATGTTCTGCGGTGGCCTGGACTCCGCGTACCGTCCGATACGTACGATGCGAAAATGTGGACGTCTACCTCAAATCTACATTCTACAAGACTACGGGGGACGGGGAGGGAGTGAAAGCGCTCGACCAGTTATGATAGGGGAAACCAGCAACTTGACACAACTAGTACAATTTTGAGAGTTGCTAGTTACGTCAATTTGAAACTGATTCTCGAGTCTTCGAGTGCAGTAAAAGAAAACTGTGTCGGTTAAATCTGAAAAAAAAAACTGTGTCGATTATCGAAACTCGCAACTAGAGTTGCTTCGTCTTCGTTTCTTTATGTTATAAGTAAACAGCTAGTTGGCGCAATACGTATATCAAAGTTGCTCTCTCTGCTTAACGCCTAACACTGGAACTTGCAACTAATTTGTTTACTTCACTTGATGATTTTATTATTAACCTCCAGGATAGATTACTTCGAAGTCCAACAAAGAAAGAAACCCGGAATCTGACTACAAGGACCTATCTCAAAAAAAAACAAGACCTAAAAACTCACGCCAGAGTTTTTTTTTTTTGGGAACGAAGTTCCTTTAGGGAGATCTGGGTAGGAGCGATTCGGCAGAAAACGTTACGTTACGTACGACGTTCTCGCACGCTGTCCTCGTACACTGTCCGTTACGCGCCCTTTCTCTTTTTCTCAGTGTAAATTTCTATACCACGCGCTCTCTCTTTTTTTATCATTCATTTCAACTGAAAGCTTACCAGGGAATATTATATACGTTCACCGACTAATTTTCTGACGCTGAATCGATTGGTGATGACTAGAAGTCTCTGTGGTGAGCGGTTCAAAAGTTATGACAGCGTCAAATCAGTACGAAAGCGAAAAAAAAATATATAAAATTTGTTTATTTAAACAAATAATTAAAGTAACTTTGTAATATTTTTGTAATATGTTTATTATGTTAATGTAAATTGGAAAACCGTTTTCAGCACTTCGATTTCCCTCGTGTAATCAAAAAAAAACGAAAAAAATTTTAAACAAATTTTTCGACATAAATTCCATCATTTCGTTCGAAAAATACATGCTTTTTCGGTTTTTTTCGATTTTTTCGAAAACGGTAAAGAGCAGAAAAATCATTTTGGGCACACAGAAACTACACGACAAGACGAACAAGTCGATGTGTAAATTGTCCAGAAATATTCAATAATTCGTCGATAAATTGCAAACTGAAATTTACCCGATTCTCGATTTGCTACGTAGATATCTCGGAAACGGTTGCAGGTAATTAAAAACGGACATTGCGCCATCGTTTTCAGAAGATAATTTTCCTATAGATACACTAAGATTGTCTGCGGGCAATTCACAACTTTCTGAGATCTCCACTAGAGCGCCGAAATTTCATAAAAATTTCTTCAATTTTTGCAGGCGAAAGTGAATCGAAAGAGCTAGCGAAATATAATTTGCATATCTGTAATCAGCAGCAAAAATGCTTTTAGAAACATTTTTAAATTTTGCTGGGACTCGAAGAAAAACGATTTTGAAAAAAACGATTTTCTCGCATTTCGTCGTTTCCGCAGTCTAGACTTCCCGAGTCGATGGCATTTCTTAACTGAAAGCTTCCCAGGGAATATTATATACGTTCTCCGACTAATTTTGACGCTGAATCGATTGGTGAAGACTAGAAGTCCCTGTTGTGAGCGGTTCAAAAGTTATGACATCGTCAAATCAGTAGGAATTGTGTGATTTTGTACAGCGGAAAAAAATATAAAATTTGTTTATTTGTAACTTTAGAGGGAAATAAACTGGAAAACCGTTTTCACCACTTAAACAAAACGGTAAAGAGCAGCGAAATCATTTTAGGCACATTAATCACTTTTAACTTAAGTAAGTAGCCATCTGCAGACGCTTTTCGAGATTAATAAATGCTGCACTGATGAGAGGTAAATCTCGAAACGCGTCTCGAATCTCTTATAAAAATTTGACTTCTTAAAATATATGCATCATTTCTTCGACAGCAACTGTATAATTCACCTTACTTAAATGCATGTCAAAACTAGTGCAAGAAAAATACTTGATAGTGATTCGTACTTGTAGTGATTCGTAGAAATCGTATTTATAGTCTTAAAAAGACTTAAGAATATTATAGACATTCGGAAAGGTTGAATATATTTATATATTCAAGCTGTGTTCCGCTGTAATAAGTTGGTACCTTGTACTGAGTTTGAATAAGGAGATTTAGATTGTTTATTCATATTTTCCAGAACATTCAATCAAAATATTTGCGTGCACTTTCATTATTTTAATAATAATTTAAAAAAGAAGTTGTTCGATTCTGTTAAATGCGCGAGGAACTTCGTTCCTGTCGGGGGTGCCCTGGCCGCATACGTCTTTTGATGGCTCTGCACCGTCAGTCCAACTGAATGGAAAAGAGAAATTCAAAGTAGAAACGTTTCTTCCAATATTTAATACCCTGCACCACATTAGTCAACGTTTTGTTTTTTTTTTTTTGCCTGAAAACTCTGAATTTCGAAGAGTTGAGACAAATTTGGAAGGAATTTGCTGAAATATATTATGAAGACGTTAACGAGAAAGAGTTGGAAATGGAGTGTCCGCATTTAACAGGCTACTAATAGTATATTGGAAATATATCATCTTTTGATAGAAAACAAAATTGAAGACAAATTTCCAAATGTAGAAATCGCATTCAGAATCTATTTAAGAATGATGGTAACTGATTGCAGTGGGGAAGTCTCTAAAAACTACAATGCTTCAAGAAAGATTAACCAGTTTGTAGCTGATGTCCATAGAATGTGATATGCTCAAAAACAAAGCTTTAGAAGAGGTGATTAATGATTTTGCCCACCTCACATCTAGAAAGATTTTTAAGCACCAGCTTATGAATGCTACAAGAGTTACTTTTATGAATTATTATTTTCTTTGTCTATTCTAACAAAATAGTGCTCTGTCTTCTTCTTCATGTGTCATGCCCTCCAAGGGCGTTGACGACCAATTTCATTATTTGAATTTTATCTGCAGCTTTTCGAAATAGGGATCTTGTACTTTGTCCAAACCATTGGCGAAGGTTCTTGAGCCATGATGTTCTGCGGTGGCCTGGACTTGCGCGTACCTTGTATTTTACCCTGTATTATTGTCTGCTGTAACCTGTACTTATCATTTCGGATAACATGACCAAGGTATTCCAGTTTTCTTCTCTTTATTGTGTTGAGAAATTCTGTTTGCTTATTGACTCTTTGCAAGACCTCGACGTTAGTAATTCGATCCACCCAAGAAATTCTCAGCACTCTACGGTAAGTCCACATCTCAAAAGCCTCCACTTTCTTACACATAGCCTCCGTAAGTGTCCAAGCATCGACGCCGTAGTACAGGATACTAAACACATAGCACCTTAACAATCTGATTCTGAGGGGGATTTCCAAGTGCCTGTTGTTCAGCACTTTCTTCATTTTGGTGAAAGCTCCTCTTGCCTGTTCGATGCGGCTTCTAATTTCCGATGTCATGTCCCATTTGTCGTTTACCTTACAGCCAAGGTACTTATAGGAGTTGACGCGTTCCACCACCTCATTTCCAACTCTTAGATTCAGCTGGTTATTTACGCTGGTTTTATTTACGACGAGCCATTTTGTCTTATTAACGTTGAGTTTAAGACCCATGGACAAGCTGTGCTCTGTAACGGTTGTCATTAGTTCTTGTAGGTCTTCTATGTTCGTAGCCAATAGAACGGTGTCGTCGGCATACCTCAGGTTATTGATCACTATGCCTCCTACGATTACTCCTATGTTCTTGCCATCCAATGCTTCTCGAAATATTTTTTTCTGCATAAAGGTTAAAAAGTAATGGCGAGAGAACACAGCCTTGTCGCACCCCTCTTTGAATCATGACCTCTTCTGACAGTTCTTTGTTCACTAACACCGCTGCTGTTTGGTTCCAATACAGGTTGGCTATAATGCGGATATCTTGCCCGTCTAATCCTAGTTCTTTAAGTATATCTACTACTTTATTATGGTTTACGGTGTCAAATGCTTTTTCATAGTCTAAGAAGCAGGCAAAAACATCCACATTAACATCAAGGCATCGTTGTACCAGAACTTGTACACTGAAAAGTGCCTCCCTTGTGCCGAACTCATTCGGAAAGCCAAACTGGGACTCGCTGATCGACTCTTCACATTTGCGGTAAATACGATTATGGATGATCTTCAGAAATAGTTTCAATACTTGACTCATGAGACTGATGGTCCTATAATCTTTACATTGTTTCGCATTTGATTTCTTTGCTAAGGTGATGAAAGTTGATTTTAACCAATCTCTTGGTATTTCACCTGTTCTATATATATTATTAAATAGGTCTACTATTATTGAGAGAGAACTATCATTTTTAAGGATCTTAAAAATTTCTGCGTGTATTTCATCTGGGCCAGGTGCCTTCCCATTCTTTATTCTCGCAATAACATGTTCGATTTCTGATCTTGTTATGTCACTTCCGTCATTTCCGAGTAGTTCGATATTATAGGGTTCATGTCTGTTGTCCTTAAAAATAGTCTTTATGTATCTATTCCACGCTTTTAGTTTATCCTCTGTTGATGTTAATATAGTGTTTTGCTCATCCATTAGCATTTGGGATCTTATAGGCTTGTGGTTACCAGCGACCTGCTTCACTTTTTTGTGCAAGTTAAAGGAGTAATGCATTATTTCAAGGGCTTCAATTTCAGCGCATTGCGCAGACAACCACACCTCTTTTGCTGATCTTATTTTCGATATGATTTCTCGTTGGGTTTCTTTATATCTTAGTGCGCATTTGTTTTTGTATGCTCTTCTGGAATCCATTAGTAATAGTATCTCTTCGGTCATCCATGCTTGTTTTTTCGGCCTTTCGCTTGGTCTTAGATACCTTTCTCCTACTTCTATTACTGTGGTTTTCAGCTGTTTCCACGTGTGTTCTATGTCTGCATTTTCTGTTGTATTACTCCATGTTGTTAGTTTCTCGTTTATTTCATTCCTAACCTTTGAGCGTATGATCTGATCTTTTAGCCTGTGTGGAGTACTTTTTGCGTTCTAACACATTTTTTCAGTGTTAGATTTATAGATGCCGTTAGTAGGTTATGATCTGTATGTACATCGGCACCGGGATATGCTTTGGCGTTTTTTATTGCATTTCTGAATCTACTATTAATCATGATAAAATCTATTTGGTTTCTTACACATCTGTCTGCATTAGACGTCCACGTATACAGGCGCCTTGGATGATGTTTAAAAATGTGTTTGCGATGACGTAGTTTTCATCCAAGCAGAATTGAACCAGTCTGTTTCCACGGTCGTTTGGGTTTCCCAGTCCGTAATCGCCTACAATACGTTCTCGTCTTCCCTTTCCCACCTTGGCATTAAAATCACCCATAATTATGTTTATTTCATGCGGTTTAACTGTATCAGTTGCCCTTTTCAGATCGTTGTAGAACAACTCGGTAACATCATCTGGTGCATCTCCTGTGGGTGCATATACTTGAATTATATTGCACGCTATTGGTCTTGTTTCTATTTGCACTATAATTACACGATCAGATATGTTTATGACATTCTTTACCGCCTTATTTAAAGTTTGACTGACGATTATGCCTACTCCATTCCAATGTTTAGAGTCGTCGTTCCCGGAATAGTAGATAGTGTATCCCTCGACTTGACATTCGCCAGACCCTCTCCATCGCATTTCACTTACTCCGAGGATGTCTATTTTTAGTCTGTCTATTTCCCTTAATAGGTTTTGAGTTTTTCCACTTTCGAACAAGCTACGCACATTCCAGGTACCGATACTTTTAATTGTTGACATTTTCCTGGTTTCTGGAGTTTTTTCCTTTGTGTGTATTGCACTTGCCATGTAAGGATTTCGCCGGATAACGACCCGAGAGGCCTTACACTTTTCTTCTTTTGCGATGTTTCCGCTCTTGCCGGATCTTGGACTCCGAGATCCATGATCGGTACGGTTTTCCGTTACTATTGTATTCATGTAATTGGTTCTAGTAGGAATATCCCGAAGGATCTTTAATGTGGTGGTTTTCCGTTGCCTACCATATGCTCGTGACGTTGATCTGTTTAGATTCATCCGCCTTTAGGAACCTTTTCTTGTCCCAAGGATACGGGGGTACCCTTACTCTTGCCAGCTCCTCCACCCGTAGCTGTTGGCTAGCAAGAGATTATCTGCTTATTCCGGCAGAGATTCGGTCTACAGAGCCTCGTTGGTTTTCTAGCAGGGTGCACCGCGAGTAGGTGAGGTTGTCATTTGGGTAGCCTTTTGTCACCACCCCTTGCACCCCAAGGTGCACAGTGCTCTGTGGGGCTCCATTATCCTAATGTGCCCAGGGCCTCCAAAAGGTTAAGGACGGGCCTGGACATAACTAGACAATAATAAACATGTCACTGGAAACATTGCATAGAAGATTTCAAGAGACCGTATGGTCTACAGATTGACCACCACTGGTCTAGTTTATTTAGCGTCTACAGCATAGGTTCCTAACCTTTCCAATACCATTATCCCTGTAACTTATTAGATAACTGATTTTACCCCTACTTTAAAATGTTATCAAAACAAACTATTCAAGCAAATACAAATCTTTATTAATCACAAATTATACTACAATCTTACAATTTTAACATATTTTAATAATCAGTGTGAAGGTTGGTATTGTTTGGCATTCGCAAGTCTTTTACGTTTCGAATACGTCTTCACCACGAGTAGTGGTGAGCCGAGACTTGTCTAATCTGTTTCTAATCTCATCTCTTTTACATTTGTCTGACGTGTTTCCTAGATTTTCTAGATTTCTATGCATCTCTAGTTTAGTATCACCTAGTCATGTATCATTTCACATCTAATTTTTTCACATTTCAAATGTTTGTGAATTGAATTTGTTTTTCCTTTGAATTTGAAATTCAAGTGCAGCTTTGGGCGTTTCGCGAACGCAAGTGTGTAACGGCTTGATCCGAGTTGACAACGTTCGCCACTTGTTCTTGTCAGTCGCGAGGTTTGTGTTGAAACAAAGGCGCCCCGACGGCGTACTTCCGAGCTGACACTTCAAATTTTAATGCGGACAATAACCTACCCGAAAAGTAACTATATATCACTGTACACGAAAATTGTAAATTCTTTTGACGATGCAGCTAAGTAGGCAGAGTCGACATTTATAAAGTGGGCAGAAAATACACGAGATGAAAAGCGTAAAACTGACGGCGGTGACAACAGTTTTTTTAATGTCGTTAAAATAACGGGTGTGAAACAGACAATAACTTCCAGTAATAAAAATTTTCGCTAAATTTTTAATTAAAATATTGATAGAGATAACTTTCTCATTGATAGAGACTTTTAAAAAGCTTCTCCACGGAACTGTTGCATAGTAAGCTACCTCATAAAATATGTACACCAATTTAGATTTTCTTTTTAAACATTCGCAAATTAATTATGTAATAATTATTATTAAAGGACGAGTTCAATAAGCGCGATTTTACGCGACTTTTTTGGAAAACGACGAGCGTAGCGAGGAGTTTTCTAATGGACAAGTGCTGAAAAACGCCCGTGTATATATATATATATATATAAATATATATATATATATATATATATATATATATATATATATATATATATATATATATATATATATATATATATATATATATATATATATATATATATATATATATATATATATACGTTTCACACCCGTTATTTTAACGACATTAAAAAAACTGTTATGTCACCGCCGTCAGTTTTGCGCTTTTCATCTCGTGTATTTTCTGCCCACTTTATAAATGTCGACTCTGCCTACTTAGTTGCATCGTCAAAAGAATTTACAATTTTCGTGACAGCGCTTCTTCAAAGATATATATATATATATATATATATATATATATATATATATATATATATATATATATATATATATATATATATATATATATATATATATATATATATATATATATATATATATATATATATATATATATATATATATATATATATATATATATATATATATATATATATATATATATATATATATATATATATATATATATATATATATATATATATATATATATATATATATATATATATATATATATATATATATATATATATATATATATATATATATATATATATATATATATATATATATATATATATATATATATATATATATATATATATATATATATATATATATATATATATATATATATATATATATATATATATATATATATATATATATATATATATATATATTGAACAAGAGAGGCGACAATACACATCACTGTCTAACACCTCGACATATCTTAATCTCCTCACTCAGATCTTCTCCGACTTTGATTCGTTCTATTTGGTGCCAATAGAGATTGGATATTATTCTTGTTGTTTGCTATCGTTTTATATGTTTTTGCTATCGATGCTTTTTCTCTTTAGCATCTCTAGGAGTTTTGGGTGTTGGACTTCAAATGCCTTTTGAAAGCCTATAAAGCAGATGTACATATCATGCTTCATATCTAGGCACCTTTGTCTCAGTACGTTTAGTCCGAAGAGCGCTTCTCTTGTTCCCACGCCCTTCCTAAAACCCATTTGAGTGTCACTGATGTCTTGTTCAAACTCCTTATAAATTCGGTTATGTATGATCTTTAGAAATATTTTCAAGGTGTGACTCATTAGGGCAATGATTTTGTGTTCCGAATATTCTCTGGCTTTATTTTTCTTTAGCAGTCACGAATGTTGAGGCTAGCCAATTGCTAGGAATTCTGCCCGTCTCATAAATGTTGTTAAACAGTTTTAATAGAATATTTGTGAAATCTTCTCCGAAAAGTTTTAGTAGGTCAGCAGGCACTTCGTCATGTCCTGCTGCCTTTCCGGATTTGCAGTTTTTAATTGCATGTTCGAATTCTTCCCTGAATATTTCTGGGCCAGTATACTCCATGACGTAATATGAAGATCGCAAAATAGAAACAGGAAAACATGCTTTTAAACACTTAAACGCCTGACGACATCTAAAGAAATAACAAATCTATTTACTTGCTACTATCCTTTGGACTACAAGAGCAAGTTAGTCAGTATCCAAGGGTCACGTCAACATCGAGAACAAGTATAGATAATATTTTTATATCAAAACGATTCCCTGGGGTCACTATATGTGTTAAACATACACCTATGTCTGGTCACAAGTATATAACCATGAGTACCGATTTACTTAAATCATCCAAGCCATGTTACATATTTAAAGGAAAATTCAGTATTTAGAACAAAACACTTTTTTCGAAAGCTCGGAAGGAAGAAACGTGGGTAGACATCTATTGGAAAAATAACTTATCTTGGTAAATTGTAAAAACTTTACCACGTTTAATAAGTAAGTAAAAGCTGACTAAGAACACTTACAATAAAAAATGCCTGTCACGCAACCTGAAACTTAAACACTACACATCAGTCTTACGACCAGAAGCCCTGTGTGCCATGGAGTGTCTTTGCTTGAACTGAAGAGGTCTAGTAGAGAAATTGAAAATAAGAGAGAGGAGAATCCTCAGGAAGATCCTAGGCCCGGTAAAGGAAGATGGGGAATTCCGAAGGCGGCATAACTCTGAGCTCTACGAACATATTGCGATCCTCTCTGATTTTAGAAGGAAAAGAAGGGTAGCTTTCTATGGCCACGTTGCAAGATTGCCTCCAAACCGACTAACCAACCGTCTGTTCACCTTCTCGCAAAACAAGAAGGTTCGTACCACTTGGTTGACAGAAACCGAGAAGGATATTGAAGAACTGGGAATAACAGATCTCCAAGACGGACAATCTGTGAGACGCACCCTTAAGGAAGTCCGTGGATTTCAGGAAAAACCTCGAAGGAAAGGTACCCCCTGGCCAGAAGAGAGAAAGGAGTTACACCGGCAGAAGATGCGACAATACTGGGCAAAGATCATACCCCAACAGTTGAACAAGCGTGGTCCAAAGTAGACCTATTCGAAAGAAGAGGAAGATAGGTCTTGTAAAAAAGCTTTTGAATTGGTAAATCGAAAAGGTGTACTGTTCCATCATGACAACGCTAGACCACACATATCTTTGGTGACTCGGAGAGAACAACAGAACAACTGCAGAAATTTCTGGAGCTCGGATGGGAATCCATTATATAGCCCTGACCTTGCACCATCACATTTCCATCTATCCTGGAGTCTTCAGAACTCACTCAGTGGCAAAACTTTTAAAAATGAAGAAAACTTAACAAATCATTTGGACCAGTTTCTTGGAAATAAAAGTTTCTCCTTCTACGAAAGAGGAATTATGAAATTACCAGAAAGATAGCAAAAGGTCATTGATCCAAACGGAAACTATTTTCTTGAATAAAAGTTATTCTGTTCATAAATTTTTTAAATTTATTTTAATACCAAAAAAACGCAAAACAATTCAGGACAACCTAATATTTAGAATCCTTAAGATTTTGTAACACGAAAATTTTCTGGCTTAATGAAGTGATCAAATGTTTATTTTGAAAGTGGTGCAAGTTCCATTGTGAGAGTTTCAAATTAAAATTGAAAATGGAAAATTTAATTGTGATCTCGCAAGCTTTAATGTGATCTCGTAAGTTTAATTCTCAAATCGGCAAATTAATTTTCAATGTGTAATGAATTTGTTATAAACAATTTAATTTCAAATTTTAGTTTGCATCCGCTAGCGGATTTATACGGGTCTCCGGATATGCCATTGTTATTTTCAGAAATTCATTAATAAATTGTTTATAACAATAATCTTTGAGTATGAATTTCAATGTAAAATAACAAAAATACGAAACTACTTTTTTATTATATTAGAGCACCACCAGCTATTTTAAATCCCTCCTGTACAGAAATTGATGAGCACTGAATAATAAATAATATTAATTTTTATGTAGAAATTATTTAACAACGACTATTTTTTATTATTTATTATACATTATACATTTTTATACATTACTCATGCGTTAAAAGTACTATCTTGGCACACGTTCTTTAGTTTGAGAAATTACATTTTTGGTTGTATTACCACATAACTTGGGCAACGCACGCAAATATTCAATATCGCTAAGTTACATTAAAAAAAATTAAATAAATATATTAAACTCAATCAAGACCTCAATATTATAAACGTGACGTGAAAGTGACAGATTTTTTTTTTCATTACAAAACAAAAATAAAAATTAAAGACTCAAATTAAATTTTGAGTGTAAATTCTATGGTGATACCGGATATGGTGATAGACGAATCCACACCACCGGAGACAATTGGAAAAACAAATTCTTCGTTTTTTATTATATTTTTTTTTGTATGGTCCCTGGATTCTAAGCTTGTAAGATACGTCCCCTCGCATGAGTAATAAAAAATATTATTTGCCACGCGGGCGGTATTGTCAATTGCTCTCTCGAGCGAATGTGCGCACTTCGTTCGTGCGGCCAATTTCGCTCTCGTGACCAATTGACAACTTACCGCCCTAGTTGCTAAATAATAGTATATTTTGATTTTATAACATAAAACTGTATATATTTATTTTTATTTCAAGGAAAATTGTATTTCTGCATAATGTATTTGGATTTGTGCTTTTTGAGAATTCAAAACGTGATTTGATTGATTTTGAAAGTGACCTTCACCTGCAGCCATCAACATTATTCTACTATGTTGTCTGTTACCCATATTTTTAAATTTTATCCAACGCAAACCCTTCAATATCCGCATTCGTATATATTCGTATTCCACATAAATGGATTTAGGCCACTTTTAAAATGAACAGCTCAATTGAGGAAGAGAAAACACGACAAATAAACAACAAGTATTATGGTCTATAATTAATGATTGAAATAACAAATTACATCGAGGTGATGTGATTATAATAAGGGAAGATTACCAAACCACCACTGATGGAGGAGGTAGCAGGAAGATTTAATATATTTTTAAAAAATGCGCCAAAGCATGTAACGAAGAACATTACAATCAAGAACTTTAAAAATGATCACTTTCCCAATAGGAATAAGGCCGAGGTAGGGTTTCTGAATATCCGCACTTTTTCAAAACCGCGGTTTTCGGTTTTTGAAATTTAAAAACCGCGGTTTCGGTTCGGATTTTAAGAAGAACTCGGTTTGGTAGTAGTGTCTGATATTTAAACGAGATCTTAGTTTTGTACTAAATTTGGCGCTAAGGGGAAAATATCTTTCGGCGTTGGTATGTAAAGCTTTAAGGCCGATTCTTATATACGCGACACACAGTTACGCGACGTCACGTGACATCGCCTGCCAAGTAATGATTACATTGTTTTAAATGGGCACGTTCTCACTATGGATACGCGACAGCTACGCGACGTGCGCATTTAAAACAATGTAATCATTATTTGACAGGCGATGTCGCACGAGGTTGCGTAGCTGAATGTCGCGCATATGGGAATGGACCTTTAATTGTAAAAAGGACGTAAAAAACTTTTCTTTCTTTCTTCGTATTCCTTTAGAATTAAGTTCATAACACCTGAAGGGAATTTTGGCAAAATTTGGTTGGGAAAGTGACCAGCTATTGCTTCCCAAATAAATGCAGATTTTGAAATTGCTCGGACAGATATAGCGTCGATGGTTGCCATTTTTGCAACAACTTTCAATGTTTGAAAGAGCACTAATAGACCTTTTTTACGGTTAGTTAAGCGCATGCGCATCCGCCAAGTTTGGCAGTAGGGAATATGAAAGTTTTGGGCTCATATATACGAGTAGTTATACGTCAGTAAGTTCGGGCAATTTTTGGCAATTTTAACATGGTGGAAACTGACGCATGCATGCACATAAAAAAAATTCAACTATGAAAAGGTTTATTCAATGTGTTTTATTTATTTTTAGATAAAACCGAAAACCGCGGTACATTATGACGGTTATACGGTTTCGGTTTTTGCACAGAAAACCGCGGTTTTGCGATTTGGTTATTTCCGAACCAGAGACCCTAGGCCGAGGCCGCACTACGGCCTTTTCCCGCGAGCGGTAACCGCTATAAAACCGAAAACCACACAGTACGCTTTTGGAAAAATCAGTCGCGGGAAAAAACCGCAACTGAGGCCTCTTGTATTAGCTTACTTGCGGCCTAGGCCTAACATCATGTGTCTTGATGAGATGACAGACACAAAAATTTTAAATATATGCCATAATGCAATATAATTAAAGATTTTTTCATAGAATTGATAAAACCGATTAAAGGCATTGTTAACACCTCGTTCAAAAGGGACAACTTTCAGGAAATATTTGAAACATCCATGATAATACCTATTCATAAGAAAGGAGACAAAACGGTATTGAACAATTACAGACCAGAAGCGATGATTTCAGTAATATCGAAGATATTAGAATACTGCATGGAAAGTAGACCTTCCTGACAAAATACCTAAAAATACCGAAAGGGCAGCTTGGTTTTCGCAAAGACAGATCAACCATAACTATATAATAACATTGTTTTTAAGATCAAATCTTTCTATTTAAACCAAAGTGAAGAGCCATCTGCAGACGCGTTTCGAGATCTATCTCTCATCGGTGCAGCTTTGCTCTTTAGAATTGGAAAACACTTACATTAGTTTGAAAACCATGTACAAATCTACTCACTTTATACGACTCGATTTAGACTGGTCGATTTAGACTTCAAGTGATTTGTTAAAAGTCATTTTCAAGTGACATGAAAATTCAACATTCGAAACTCGAGTCGTGTAAAGTGTGTAGATTTATATAACTTCACAAGTTTTATAATATTTTAGTGTAAAAAAACATTTCAATTAAGAATAGAATAGTAAAAGTTCAGTCAATTTCCGAATTTTTGCGGTTGTTTTATTCTGTATCGATTTAATTGCAACAAATTAAGTCTATTTCGATGGCATGGATATGATATTTTTTCAGCATATTTTGCGATATTTTAAAAACATTATAATTATTATTGATGATCTATTTCTCGACAACTATTAATATTCATCAAGTCATCACGTTATCTAAAAAATGTCATTGTTTACTCACAATCTAAAATATTTCACGAAATAATCACTGTACTTATCGATGAGATAGTGACTTCTAGTAGGTAGTCTATTTCGATATAGCTTTTGTTTTGTCTGAACTTTTAAGCAGATTCACAAAAAAAATAGGTTAAAATATAAAATCTGCTGTAAGCCGTTTGAGATACGTTTGAGATTAAATGAGACTAATTATAGTCTCTATGTTTGACGAAGTTTTTATTTTGGTTGTGATATTAAAAATATTTAGCAATATATTTTTTTTTAATATTACTCAATATATTACTCATGCGTGCGAAGTACTACTTGACGCACGTTTTTTTAATACGAGAAATGCCATTGTCTTTCCACATAACCTGGGCAACGCCCGCAAATATTCAATATCGCTAGGTTATTAAAAAAAAAGAAATAAATAAAAATAAAATGAACACAATCAAGACCTCGATATTAAAAAAGTGACATGATGTTCCAGAAATTTGTTTCATTACAAAATAATAATAAAAATTAAATAAAACGTTTTATAATGTGTGTAATATTGGTACTTAAGATCTGAAATCTTGTTGCGTTGTTGCCATTTATCCGGACATTCGGTAACGACATAGGAACTATAATGGGGATTAAAGTTGCAATCGATCCTGTACGATGCACCCTCAGCGATACATCTAAAACGTGAGGGGCAATTTCATGCGAAATGTTTTTTGCTACTAAAAGATCAGCCTTATCGCTGGGCTACGTTTTACATTAAGCCCATTCAATTTATCAGTCCACGAATGTCTGTCTTTCGCGTTCATTCTAACTTGGCAATTCGGCATCAGTAGATTCTACCAATTTTTTATTTATTTATTCTCTACATTGTCAATTTACAAAAAAATCTTGATACATTATAATCACAGTATAAATTGCCTTATTTACTACTTAATTCTGCTACAAAATATAAAATAAATAAAAATAACAATAACTATTGAACAAAATACTAAGGGGTCGTTATGTAATTAATCACGTGATGTTTTTTAGCAACTTTTTATACGCCCCTCCCACCTGGTGATACGTGGTGAGGTTTTAGGTTGAGCACCCCCCACCCAAAATCACGTGTATTTTTTTGTAAAAGTCGCGCGCCGATTTTCGGTTTACAAATCACGCGTTCAGCGAAAAAATTAATACACGTGATATTTCACTACAGCTAACTTGCTTGTCCATTTCAAATTAGATAACTGTGATATATTGTTTCCTTTTTCTGTCAAAAACATTTCAATCTCGTCTTTCAACTCGAAAAATCTGTTCAAAACTCTCCCACTACTTAGCAATTACTTTAGAAAAGTACATAACATATTCATATTCTGCATCTATTTCGTTTAACCCTTTGCACTCGTATGTCCCCGTACAGGGGACATCAATCGTTTTACCGTGGTACTCGAATGTCCCCGTACAGGGGACATTGCATCTCTATGTTGACATTATATATTTACATTGTATGCACGTGTTCAAACAGTTGTAGGCGTTCCTATTTGGGTTAAAACTTTAGTTTAGTGCCATACCGAATACCACCCAAGACGGTTATAGTATTATTACTTTATATATTCTGCATCTATTTCGTTTAACCCTTTGCACTCGTATGTCCCCGTACAGGGGACATCAATCGTTTTACCGTGGTACTCGAATGTCCCCGTACAGGGGACATTGCATCTCTATGTTGACATTATATATTTACATTGTATGCACGTGTTCAAACAGTTGTAGGCGTTCCTATTTGGGTTAAAACTTTAGTTTAGTGCCATACCGAATACCACCCAAGACGGTTATAGTATTATTACTTTATATATTCTGCATCTATTTCGTTTAACCCTTTGCACTCGTATGTCCCCGTACAGGGGACATCAATCGTTTTACCGTGGTACTCGAATGTCCCCGTACAGGGGACATTGCATCTCTATGTTGACATTATATATTTACATTGTATGCACGTGTTCAAACAGTTGTAGGCGTTCCTATTTGGGTTAAAACTTTAGTTTAGTGCCATACCGAATACCACCCAAGACGGTTATAATATTATTACTTTATAACTTATTATTTTTTACGGTCGCAATGCCTAAGCGACATTTACGGGGCAACATTGAAAATGAGTTTGAGAGCAGTGACGACGAATTTTATATGGACGATTATGCTCAATAATTAGAGTGCAATGAAAGTAGTGACGAAGGTAGGAGCGAAGAAGCTGAAGGAAGTGATAAAAGTGGTAGTGACATTATATGTACAAACAAAAAGCGGGCAATGCCTTTGCCCAGCACAAGCAGCAGCGACGACGCCTATGATGCAATTCAAGATGCAGGAGAAGACAATTATGGGCCATGGGTGAATGTTACAACGCAGGATAATGAACCGCACAGGATAGATTTTACTTCTGGGGATAAGCTGAAACACCACAGATTCCTGACAACTGTATTGACTCTTACCCATACCCATTGACTCTTAGGCTTTTTTTGCGAAGGAATTGATGGAAAAAATTGTAGAACAGACGAATACATATGCTCGTAATAAAATTAAAAAACGTTATCAAAGCGATCCACGTGGAATACATATGTGGATTTTACAGTGTCAGAATGTGAGGCCTTTCTAGGAGTCATTCTAAATATGGGTACATTAACCGTTTGCCAGCTGCAGGAATATTGCTCCCAAAACTTTAATGCGAAAATTCCTTTTTTTGGTTCCATATTTAGAAGAGAGCGATTCATGCAAATTTTTTGGATGCTACATTTGCATGAGACAGATCCAAACGAACAAAGTCTTCGGAGTCGGGTGCAAAAGGTCAGTCACTATTTAGTTTTTTTGGAAAAAGGGTTCAAGGAACATTTTGTTCCGTCAAGGGAAATTTCCGTGGATGAATCTGTAGTTGGTTTCAAAGGCAAAATATGTTTTTTGACATATAATCCAAATAAGCCAACAAAGTGGGGAATCAGGATATATGTATTTGAAGATGCTAATACTGGGTACATATATTCCATTTTGCCTTATTACGGAAGCTTGACTCCGAGAATTTAGTAAGGCCTGACCTTCCTATAAATACACGTATGTAAACGTACACGTATGTAATGTACTGCATTTGTACCAAAAGTTACTGGAAGGCAATCCTGGCAGTAAAGGATATCATATATTTACTGACAGGTATTATACGAGCCTGCCACTAGCACGAGAACTGCTGAAAGTAAACGTGTCCGGACTCCATAAAAAGACCGCAGTTTTCCGAGGATAGGACATTCGCCTGCAGATCGGGAAACTTATTATTATTGGCCTGGAAAGATAAAAGGGTCGTCACTGTACTTAGCAGTTGGGACGTTTCGGGCACTCAGCCAATAAACAGAAGAGTACTTGGAGGAAATTTTCAGGAAGTGAAGAAACCCACCGTTGTTATAAACTACAACAAATATATGGGGGGTGTTTACTCTTACTCCGCAGCATATTGGTTTTTGCGAAAATCGCTCAAATGATGGCGAAAATTATTTTTTGGGGGTCTTGAGTCATGCAGCGTAAACGCATATTTGCTGTACAAAATCGATCAACGTCGCCAAAATAAGCGCCCCATGCCGCACTTAAAATTTGTTCGGCAATTGGTTGATGAACTTACAGGAAATTATAGACAATCCACTAAACTTCCAGGTGGACCATCATCAGCTGATAAGGAAGAACGGTTAAACGGCAAATTGCACGTGTTGCGTCAGGGGAGCAAAAAGGACTGTTTAGTGTGTTCCGACACAAAAGTGGCAGGTGGAAGACGGCAAACTACTTATATGTGCAGTACCTCTACTGGAAAGCCAGGACTACATATCGGGGACTGTTTCGAGCGTTATCACACTCTGCAAGATTATAAAATGTAATTGTTTCTTCATGTTGTGCTTCTTATTTTGGTTCTAGTTTGGTGTTTTTATTATTTTTTCATTATGGTGAAGGCGCGGGAGCGGGGGCGGCAATGTAATTATGGTGGAGGCTTACATTGATTTTTTTGTCTTGTTATAAGTTCACAAGTGATATTTACTTTTATAATGTTGTTTATTATACAAAATACATAATTAAATAATAAATATTTGATTTTTATTGTTCCTGTTCAAGGAGTTGTAAACAGGGATGAAACCTTTGTATTTTTAGATTTGAACTGTCGAACCCTAAAATTGAGAGGTAATATGTTCTTCTAAAAATACTTTTATCCTAATCGAGTATGACAAAAAAATCTGAGTTGGTAGGTACTCTTCTCAAACATAAATACGACTGCAAAGGGTTAAGATTTCTCGAAATTTTCGTTAGTTTATACCGAAAAAATTATGTTGCTTGGTGGGCCGCAAAAAAAGTGGAAACCCTTAAATCAAATTGTTCCGGCCGTGCGAAAAGCCGATCAAATTAACTAATAAACGCGAGAGTGGCCAACATGTCGGCTGAGGTCAGACGCACGAAAATGTTGCGGACTCGCCGTACTCTCGAAACACACTGCCGGATATCTCATATCGCGGCGTAATTTTTTTTGCTAATTTAGCACATCTCGACCCAGGTCGGGCCACCTGTCGCGAACCTGGCCCGAACAAGAATAAAGGTGGAATATTTTCAGGACTTATTCGGACTCTAAAATAGAACACAAAGTTTTCGATCATCATTTATTATAAAAATGCCTTATTAGGTTTCGTAGAACTATTTATGGTCACGGCTGAAACGACATATTTTCTATTAAATTCCCGCAATAAGCGCCTTTTAGAATTTATTCCCGGATAAATTACAAAACGCATCCTTGGCAGTCATAATCTACCACTCACAAAAAACATTTGGCAACACGCCAAAAATTCCACAAACTAAATAAACGATACTAACCACTATCAAATTATGAGAAACAAAACTTTCAAAACTATTATCAAGATTAATATTTTTCTTGCAATTAGATAACTAGCTTTACCCAATGCAACTTAATAAAGCTAATATATTTTTAAAATGTTTTATTCTTTTCTTATTCCAACATTGTTCATAATATCTACTACCAAAGCAGATTGTAAAAAGACTGAAGATTTTCTTAATTGTTTATTAAAGTAAAAATATATAATAATGCTTACCAAATAGCTTTTTAATAATGTGATTATTGTTTATGTATTTTAGAATGAAGTAATAATCGTAGACAAAATTGTGTATGAAGAATTATAATTAAGAGCAAGCGTTCGCGTAATAATTGTCCAGTTAATTGTGAAATTGCAAAATACGCGCTGACATTAATTATAATTAATATTGCTAGGTTTTAACTAAATAACAGTAAAAATAAACTATCGCGTAAAAGTTATTTTATCTACCTCGCCTTGTTTGGCGCTATATATACCTCGAGGTATTATATATACCCCGCCTTGATTGTTTGTACTGTCTATTTTTAAATTTACAAATTATTTATAAAAAAATAATACATATTTTTAACAACTTCTTCATATTTTGAACAATAGGTAATAAAAAGATATTTTTAATGTTCATGTAAATTTTAAACAACTTTGAATAATTTTGGATAGTTAATTTTAATAACAACTTTTAGTTTTTTTTTAGTCGATATTCAGGGTAATTTTTTTTTAAATTAAAACCACCCAATTTTTCTTTTATTTGTTAATCAATTATTGTTGTCAATCAATTAATTGCCCTCTTTATCTAATAACAAGTTGATACGTTTTTTGGTTTCTAATTTTTTACTATTCTAATCGTTGACTTAGATTCATCAAATTCAGTCCAAATTATAACACCGACATTGTTTGCCATCCCAAATATTTCCAAGCCACGAATTAAAACAGGTCAATCGTGACTGACCGATTTTCGAATTGACTCAAATTGTATCTATTTGCCCCGTCCAGGGACAAGTAGATACAAGTTTGGGACAAGTTGATACATTTAACTAAAACGTTGAAATAAATCAAACACATCAAATAATATTTTGAGTAAAAAATTAGAATTCTTCACCAATATTAGAGAAGCAAACAGAGAGATGTTATTACAACAGGGAAACATCAACAGGACTGAGAAATTCAAGTATCTCGGCGAATGGATTGAACCCAACTTATCAGAAAGAACATCAGTATCCAAGAGAGTCAGCAAGTTAGAACTAGCCTATCGGCTGACTAAGAACACTTACAATAAGAAATGCCTGTCACGCAACCTGAAACTTAAGCACTACACATCAGTCTTACGACCAGAAGCCCTGTATGCCATGCAGTGTCTTTCCTTGAACCGAAGGGGTCTAATAGAGAAATTTGAAATCAGAGAGAGGAGAATCCTCAGGAAGATCCTAGGCCCGTTAAAGGAAGATGGGGAATTCCGAAGGCGGCATAACTCTGAGCTCTACGAACATATTGAGATGCTCTCTGACTGTGCAAGGAAAAGAAGGGTAGCTTTCTATGGCCACGTTGCAAAATTGCCTCCAAACCGACTAACCAACCGTCTGTTCACCTTCTGGCAAAACAAGAAGCTTCGTACCACTTGGTTGACAGAGAAGGAGACCGAGAAGGATATTAAAGAACTGGGATTAACAGATCTCAAAAACAGACAGTCTGTGAGACGCACCCTGAAGGAAGTCCGTGGATTTCAGGAAAAACCTCGAAGGAAAGGTATCCCCTGGACAGAAGAGAGAAAGGAGTTACACCGACAGAAGATGCGACAATACTGGGCAAAGGTCAAAGCCCAACAGTTGAACAAGCGTGGTCCAAAGTAGGCCTATTCGAAAGAATAAGAAGATTTAGGGTCAAAAAATTGTACAAATGTTAAAAATAAGGTTAAAAATTAAAAATATCAAATAGTTCAAAATTATCTCCTACTCATCTTCACCATCAGAATCACAGTGAATGCATATAAATCTAGGACAGTCCTTTCCGCATTCTAGATGTGGCCATTTGCGACACGATATGCATTGGATCCATTGCTGTCCAGAACGTGATTCAGAAAACCGTTTGAGGCACCTTAAACAAACAGCGTCTTCGTTCTCTGACTCGTCACTAGTTTGTTCAAATGGGACAGCTTTGGATACCTTACAACGTTGCTGATTGGCATTCTGAACCGCCTTTGATGGTTTTTGAGCTTTGAACTTTTGAGCTTAAGAAAATAAGTTCTTTTTTCCTTTTCCTTCCCTTATTCTCGCCTCTTTTTCTAATTGTTCTGGGTCATTCCATGTCAAGTGGTCTAGGGCTCTCTGCACGACCATCTCGGATTTGGCTGAAATTTTATGTGGAGGACTACCTATATCCAAAATGAACTTAAATTTTGAACGTAAAATTTTAGGTTCACTGATGGAATATTCATGGAGCTACAGTTCTTTGTTTGACCCCATACTGGAATCCGCGACAGTATGCCAGCGAGATTTCAACAACTTTGAATCCCAATATCTCATTCTCAAGTTTTTCAAAATGCATGAAATTTTGCCAACTTGTACAACTTTGTGGGCTTTATTCAATGAAATTAATCAAACTTTTTATGCATTGCACCCAAAAACTGTAAAATGCTTCAAAGTTGGCCTAAAATTTTACTGTTAAAAAAAATGTAAAGTTTAAACAACTATGGCTGTAGTTAAGCTACAGGCTTGATACTTTGCACATAGTGTCTCTGTATAACTGTGTTTTCGAATGTGCAGTTTGAACTTCCTAGTTACTCATGTTTGATTTCAAATTGAGTGTAAAGTTTGTGATTTGTGTAATTCGGCCAATAATAGGGTATTTTCAAACCGATTTTGCAAAAAGAGTCATCCAGAAACTTTTTGAAACCTGTTCCATTAGAAAGAGCATGTTTTAAACTCCCTTGAAAAGTTGGATTGATTAGATTGGTTCGAGAGATTTTTGTCTCTGTGTATCACATTGGACTTGAGTACATTCTCCAATGAGAAATACGCTTGCCATCATAACTCTGGCTCTAACATATTAACAACTCTTATTTGCCATCATAACTCTGGCTCTAATTTCCGCGTTTCCAGGCCTTGGCAATTGATGTTTGCGCCCAGATACTTGTTCACTTGTTCCGTTTTCTTGTGTTTGATTTCTTGGTGTACCCGTTCTACTTTGCACTAGCGTCTTTGTTTTGTCGTTTTGCAGACCGATTGTCTGGGCTACCGATTTTAGTAAGCTTCCCCCGTGGCTCGTTTTGTGTGTTCCATTACGTGAATATCATCCGCGTATGCTGCAAGTTGTACGGATTTATTTATTAGCGAATTGTCTCTTCGTATTCCAGTCTTTCTTATTACATGCTCCAGGGCGAGATTGAACAGCGTCGGTGCCAGCCCATCGCCTTGTTTCAATCCACATGTGAAGCTTTCCGATAAAATTTCCTGCACCCGCACATGTGCGGTGCATTCTGACATGGTGAGTTGGACAAGTCTTACCAGCTTTTCTGGTATGCCCAGTTCCGTCAGTATCACGGAGCTATACGTCTCTGTTCATGGAGTCGTATGCTTGTTTAAAATCGACCATCACATTGTATACGAATTTCAGGATTTGGGATGGATTCAAGGATAACAACTCCACTGTGTTCAAGTAGTGGGCCCCAAATTACATTTATCTCTTGCGGAGGATCTTCCTTCCGACTCTTATCTACCATATGTTATCTTCCTCTAGGGCCTTGAGGTGTTTTCTAAGTCTGCAGTGTCCCGTCAGGACTCCCGTCAGAATTCTAAGCTTGTTACTGTTTAGTCTCAGGCAAGCTTTCGTTCTTTTGCTGGTTAAAAGATCCCAGAATTACTTTGAATTGTCTTAGCCCCGGAAGTTCTTTACAGGTTTTCATCCATTGTTCTCTTATTACTTCATCTAAACTTTCGTGGATGGTGTTCATAGTCATGCCACAAAAGAGTTACGGAGCTATAAAGGGATTACTGGATCTCTTGTTTGCTAGGTGATCGGCTTCTTCGTTTTCATCTATACCAGTGTGTCCTGGTAGCTGGTACCCATTTTCTCTGCCGAGCTTGTTTAGCTTGCTCAGCCCACACAGTCCCATACCAGCTTGGATATTATGTTGTATGAGCTAGTGGCATTGATGGCTGCTTGGCTACATGACTGTAAGATACTTGGGTAGATTCTCACAGTTTCAAAGTGTTTGGTACGAGTTATCATAAGTACCTCCAGCAACTCTTTCCATATGCCCTTAATGAAATCGCGCACTTGCAACAGAATTTGGAGCATCGAGTGTATAATTGGACACTTCGAGACGAGTATGGGAACAGGTACCCTCTCTTTTGGGCTCTCACAATGCTCACATGAGTAAAGTCCAACTCTTCCGGAATTTTATAGAGCAGTAAATCATCTATTGAATACCGTTTTTCGTTTTATTAAAAAAAGTCGTCTTTTTAATTATGGACAGCTTTTTACGCATTACCGACCACTGTGCAGTGCCCAGATAATTTGCGCTGCCGTATGTTTGTATTTAAATTTATGTAAAAAGATTTATTTTCTATACAGCAATAATCTAGAAAAGTATTCCTTTTGCCATTTCGAAAGTGTTCATCTGATTCTATAGTCATCTTGCACAACGATTTAGATTCAACATTAACGTTTCTACAGTTATGAGTATATGAAGGGCACCTGTTATATATATGCCATATGTTAGTATAAGAAGTGTACTTTAAGCTACACTGTATAAGATTGGAAAAGTTAGTGTTAGTCCTTATAAAACTGACATTATAAAATAGATATTAAGGGAAGAAAAAATGTAAGCCCTAACTTTAAAATTCACAAAATCACGCGATAAAAAACCGCGGCGGTTTAGCCGTAGTGCGGTCTAGGCCTTATATATGCAATTCTGCCGATCACTGCTTTGAATTGGATTATTTTCCTTCTACCATAGTTGTTGACCATGAATGCGGTGCCATTTTTTCCCTGTTCCTTTTCTCCAGAGTAGTATAGCGTGAAGTTCTTTCTGTCTATTCTTCCTTCACCTTTCCACCCCACCTCTTGCAGCGCTCAAATTTGTATTTGGTCATTTCATTTGCTATTTATTGCGTTTTCCCAGCTGTTAACATCGTTCTTACATTAAACGAACCATTTCTTGTTCTTTTGCTTCTTCTTTTCCTTTTTGTTGGTGGCTTTTGTTTTTTCTTTCTCTTCTCTTGTACTTGGCCATTGCGTTGTCGTCATCTGTGTGTCTCTTCCTCCGGTTTCCTCTACTTTTTTGATATCATCACTTTCCCATTAATTGTTAGTTTTTGGAATCCTAACTTTATGTTTATGTTTATATCTTTCATCCTTTCTGCTTTAGCCACGTCTCTTATTTTCTTCTGGGTTACTCTTCTTCTTGTTTCTTGTTTCGAATGGGCCTATTTTGGATCACGCTTGTTCAACTGTTGGGCTTTGATCTTTGCCCAGTATTGTCGCATCTTCTGTCGGTGTAACTCCTTTCTCTCTTCTGTCCGGGGGGTACCTTTCCTTTGGGGTTTTTCCTGAAATTTACGGACTTCCTTCTGGATGCGTCTAACAGACTGTTCACTGTCTGTTTTGGAGATCCGTTATTCCCAGTTCTTTAATATCCTTCTCGGTTTCTGTCAACCAAGTGGTAGGAACCTTCTTGTTTTGCCAGAAGGTGAACAGACGGTTGGTTAGTCGGCTTGGATGCAGTCTTGCAACGTGGCCATAGAAAGCTACCCTTCTTTTCCTTGCACAGTCAGAGAGCATCTCAATATGTTCGTAGAGCTCAGAGTTATGCCGCCTTCGGAATTCCCCATCTTCCTTCATCGGGCCTAGGATCTTCCTGAGGATTCTCCTCTCTCGGATTTCCAATGTCTCTACCAGACCTCTACGGTTTAAGGAAAGACACTCCATGGCATACAGGGCTTCTTGTCGTAAGACTGATGTGTAGTGCTTAAGTTTCAGGTTGCATGACAGGCATTTCTAATTGTTCTTAGTCGATTTTGATTATTAGTTATTAGATTCTGGGTTATTCGTTATTGCTTTGTCATTTCGCTATTTATGCATACATCGCTTCCTCATAGTTTGTTTTTGTTTTTTAGTATCTTCATTTTTTCGTTCCAGTCCGCCATTTCTACTACGTATTTGTTGTTCGCGATTTTCCTGGCGCCCTAATTGTTGTATTATTATATATCCTATATATTTAAGACGAGCTACAATTTGAAGTCATTACTTCCATGTTATAAAACTTTTGTACATTATTCAACTCCATTTACCTTTAAGTTATACACTTCAATGCTTCCATGTTCTGTGATGAACTGGAAAACTAATAAGAGCTGCTAGAGCGAATGAAGAGGATAATTATAATGTATTAATAATGAGCTCGAAATCAGAATATTTTCAAATAAAATCAATATAACGTTATTATAATATTTATATATTTTTTAGTTAAAGATATTATTTTATCAGTTTTATGTAAATAAATTACTGTATTTTTATTTGAAGCCAATGTGAAGAAAGTGGAACAAGTAGCATATTTATACCTTTAAATTTTAGAGTAATGGTAGTTTATGATACAAGTGTGCGAAGAAGGGCTATTTGCATAAGTTGCGAAGTTTAAAGCACGAGCCGATGGCGAGTGGTTTAATCTCAATGAGTGCACAATAGTATATTCTACAGCAAGAGATGAAAGTGGCGTTTTTTTTTTTGGTGAGGTGGGAGTTTGCTCATGAGCGTCAGCGAATTAGCAATCACACCGAACCAAACACTTTCACCTCGAGTAGTAAATGCAATTTTTTCTACTGATTTCGGTTGTAGAATCCAAAAGTCGACTTTAATAAATCCAATTCGAAGCGAACTGTCAGAACTGTCAATACAAATTTAATTGTTGGTTTGGTCGTTTCCATGTTAACATATTGCATTCTCATAGAAGGTGATACCTTTCAAGTCAAATATCCTAATTTTATTTTGGTTTTTTAAATAGTTTCAGGCTCGTTTTACGTTTGTACATAAAATATTTCATTGAAATTAATGTAATTAATAAGAAAGTCCTTGCAAATTTGGTTAGTTTAGTGTTTTAATCAAGAAAATCATAAATAAAAAATGCTCATTTTCGTCTCTAGATGTGAAAATATTTTCTTCTCTAGAATGAAAAAATGTCACTTTGATGTAGGGTAATCCGTAGAAAAAATGCCATTTTCACATATATCAGTAGAAAAAAACCTTTTACACACGTGTGTCACATATTATTTTATCTACGAAGTCTATTAAAATACTGTTGAATCTACAAAAAAATAGTTCTTTCGTACTTCAAATCACTGACATAATAAGGTAAGAACGTTCAGCACTTCCATGGAAAAGATTGCTAACTAGTAAAAATGCACAGTAACGGGAACAGTATTTGGTCGTTAACGATGATTAGGGAAAGATTTTTCCTTCTAGACTCTCCACTTATTACCTTGACACTTCCAATTTCGATTTTGAATTTTCCCGCCTGCGTGAAATTTTGTATTTTCCCGCCTGCTCCGAATTTTCCCGCGTATAGTGCAGGACCCGGGGATGGGACGGCCGGTTGTGGGAAACCGGTAGCGGAGTCGAAACCAGAAGTCTAAGACGGAGGTCGAAACCAGACCTCACACCCAGCGTGGGGTTACATAGACCTCACGTGGGACTACATAGACCTCACACCCAGCGTGGGGTTCAGGCTCCATAGATCTCACTTTCTCATCTGTGAAAATCCGGAAGTGGGAAACCAATGTGTCAACCTTAACCAACAAGTGTCAAGGCCAATGGAGGTGGAGGTGCTAAAAGGAACCATCTTTCCCTACTTTGATGTAATCTAGGTTAGGTTAGGTTTGGTTAGATTTACCTTATTTACCGATAATATTGGAAAAATTGTAATTTTGACAGACAACGTAAAGGTTAAGAAGACACAATAAGGCCAGAACGTTCAGCGCTTCCGTGAAAAAGATTGCTAACTAGTAAAAACGCACAGTAGCGGGAACAGTATTTGGTCGTTGTCGATGAGTAGGGAAAGATTTTTCCTTCTAGGCCCTCCACTTACCTAGACCTTGACACTTCCCTTTTCAATTTTGAATTTTCCCGCCTGCGAAAATTTTTGAATTTTCCTGCCTGCACCGAATTTTTAATTTTCCCGTGTATAGTGCAAGACCCGGAAATAGGACGGCCGGATGTGGGAAACCTGAGCCAGAGTCGAAACCAGAAGTCTAAGACGGAAGTCTAAAAAGGAAACGGAAGTCGAAATCAGACCTCACACACAGCGTGGGGTTACATAGACCTCACGTGGAAATACATAGACCTCACACCCAGCGTGGGGTTACATAGATCTTGCACGTGGGGCTCCATAGACCTCACACTCTCATCTGTGAAAATCCGGAAGTGGGAAACCGCAAACGGAATTCGAAAGAGGAAGTCGGAACCGGAAGTGTCACGGTCAATGGAGGTGGATATGCCTAGAAGGAACCATCTTTCCCTACTTCGATGTAATCTAGGTTAAGTGAGGTTTGGTTAGACTTATTTACCGATAATATTGAAAAAAAATGTAATTTTGAGAGACAACATACAGGTTAAGAAGACACAATAAGGCTAGAACGTTCAGCGCTTTCGTGGAAAAGATTGCTAACTAGTAAAAAACGCACAGTAACGGGAACAGTATTTGGTCGTTGTCGATGAGTAGGGAAAGATTTTTCCTTCTAGGCCCTCTACCTCCACTTACCTATACCTTGACACTTCCGGTTTCGATTTTGAATTTTCAGGCATGCGTCAAATTTGGAATTTTCCCGCCTGCACCGAATTTTGATTTTTCCCGCGTGTAGTGCAGGACCCGGAAATGGGACGGCCGAATGTGGGAATCCGGAACCGGAGTCGAAACCAGAAGTCCAAGACGGAAGTCTTAACCGGAAACGGAAGTCAAAACCAGACCTCACACCCAGCGTGGGGTTACATAGACCTCACACGTGGGACTATATTGACCTCACATCCAGCGTGGGGTTACATAGACCTCGCACGTGGGGCTACATAGACCTCACATTCTCATCTGTGAAAAAACGAGAGTGGGAAACCGCAAACGGAAGTTGGAACCGGAATTGTCACGGTCAATGTAGGTGGAGTGCCTAGAAGGAACCATCTTTCCCTGCTTCGGGATGTAATCTAGGTTAACCTAGATTTAATCTAGATTAGATTATGGTTAGGTTATGTTATATTAGAGCCAGATAAATTCATACTGAGAGGCCGAGACTTATTGATTCAAAATAAGAAAAATTAATTAAATTTTAATATACAGAAAATCAGAAAATTTATTTTCATTACGTCCATGTTTTTTGTTTTGAGGCGCGAGTTGTTGCCATAGTAATAGCAAACAGAAATCGTAGCATACGAAATTACGTTCCATTTGATTTACATTGGACTTTTACGCATGATTTGGATGCTTTTACACACGATTACTGTGTCAGGTCAATTGAGCTCGACTAACAGATAAAACAAACAGAAATACTAACATGTCAAACAATAGCAAAATGTGTATAAAACGTATGACAAAGTACCGACGACGACCCGAAACCAAAATTATTCCAAATTTTTACTGGGCAAATAAGGTTAGAACGTTCAGCGCTTCCGTGGAAAAGATTGCTAATTAGTAAAAACGCACAGTAACGGGAACAGTATTTGGTGGTTGTCGATGAGTAGTAAAAGATTTTTCATTCTAGGCCCTCCACTTACCTAGACACTTCCGATTTCGATTTTTAATTTTTCCGCCTGCGACAAATTTTGAATTTTCCCGCCTGTACCGAATTTTGATAGTATAGTGCAGGACCCGGAAATGGGACTGCCGGTTGTAGGAAACCGGAACCGGAGTCGAAACCAGAAGTCTAAGACGGAAGTCTAAACAGGAAACGGAAGTCGAAACCAAAGCTCACACCCAGCGTGGGGTTACATAAACCTCACACGTGGGACTACATTGACCTCACACCCAGCGTGTGGTTACATAGACCTCGCACGATTGCTACAAAGACCTCACACTCTCATCTGTGAAAAACATCTGAGAAAATTTTTATTTTCTCAAGTGACTCCACTCGAACGGAAGGACAGAGGGTCCCTCTGTTCTTCCGTTTCAGTGGCGGTGCGCCAGCGATGGCATTATTGCCTCTACGCACCCTTCAAGTAAAAGTACAACAGGTTTTACATGAAAGTAAAAGATGCTATGCAATAGCATTTACAATTTACAATAATAATTCCAACAAAAGTAATACGAAACAAAAAAAAACAAGAAAAACCCTACCGCCCTTGTTCCCACCCAGTTAACTCCTTAGCCCGTATGACTGTAGCCGCGAATCGGCTTAAGGCGAGCTAAAGGCCCGCCGTCTCCATCCACTCCCAAACGAGTTCCCCCGCGCGCGTGACCCTGAGACGCAGCATATCCCAGCACCTGTCGGTGAAGACAAGTGCCAGGTCGTCTACGTACGCCACAATATCCACCCATGTGGGCAGTAACCGTCTCAGCGTCCGCAGAAGGCTGTCATAGGCGACATTCCACAAGAATGGTCCTAAAACCGATCCGTGCGGAACTACGGCAGATAACCCCCGCTCACGCCAGTCACCGCCCTCGCGGTACCTGATGGTTCTGTCGCGCAGGTAATCGACAGTAAGCCTCAAACCACCATTGTACCGTGTTGGAGGCATTGGCGACGTCGAAGCTGACGACCACACAATGCCCCCTGGTACGGTACGGTCCGCTGTTGGCCCCCTCCGCAACACAAGGTCTAAGACGGAAGTCTAAATCGGAAACGGAAGTCGAAACCAAACCTCACAGCGTGGGGTTACTTAAACCTCACACATGGGACTACATAGACCTCACACCCAGCGTGGGGTTACATAGACCTCGCACGTGGGGCTACATAGATCTCACACTCTCATCTGTGAAAAAACGGGAGTGGGAAACCGGAAGCGGAACCGGAAGTCTGAACCGGAAGTGTCATGGTCAATGGAGGTAGAGTGCCTAGAAGGAGCCATCTTTCCCTGCTTCGATGTAATCTAAGTTAACCTAGATTTATTCTAGATTAGATTATGGTTAGGTTATGTTATATTAGAGCCATATGAATCCATACTTATAAGCCGAGATTTATTGATTCAAAATTTATTGATAAAAATTTAATTCAATTTTAATATACGTCAGAAAATTTATTTTCACTACGTCTATGTTTTTTGTTTAGTGACGCAAGTTGTTGCCATAGTAACAACACACAGAAATCGTTTAATAATGAAACTGTATTTGATATACATTGGACTTTTACGCACGAATTGGATACTCTTACACATGATTATAATTTTCACAGTGTCAGGTCAATTGAGCTCGACTAACAGCTAAAACAAACAGAAATACTAACATGTCAAACAACAGCAAAAAGTGTATAAAACGGATGACAAAGTTCCGACGACAACCCGAAACCAAAATTTTTACTGGGCCAACTAGAATTTTTTTGTAAATTTATGCTTAAAAAAATTATAAAATTAATTATAAATTTTTTTACTACATACATTTATAGTAAATTTTTACACCTCTAAAACTAATTCACGGCACGTTTGGGTGCCGCGGCACCCAGTTTGCAAACTTCTGATCTAGGGCTTCACACGTCGCTTCTCGTCTCGTAAAAGCGAGAAAAGACCGAGACGGGGCAATTTTGAAAATTATTTAGACGAGAGTAAGACTATATACGCTGAGACACGAGCACCTCGTTTCTGATCTCGTTCATATTTCTTCAATCTCTGACTCTCACACGCGCAGCCATTAAATTTTCTTGCATAAATTTCATCTGAAAAAAAAAAGATATCTTAATACATATTATGCTTTTAATTATAATAATAATGTTATAAACATAATAATACGAAAAATAGCCTGAATATAATTAATATTCAACCTGTTCCTTAATCTACAAAATTAAGTCTTACTAGGACTTGTCAGAAATCTAGAAATGTCATGTAATATTGAAACAACTACTTCCCTGGCTAATACCACGCAGGACATTGAATTACACAATATACACTTGCATGCTACTACTAGTACTACTAGTTGAGTAGCCATCTGCACATGTCACATGCGTTATGTTGAAAGAAATTATCTTAAATGTTACTTAACTAGTAGTACTAGTAGTAGCATGCATGCGTCTATTGTGTAATTCAATATCCTGCGTGGTATTAGCCAGGGAAGTAGTTGTTTCAATATGACATTTGTCTAAGTCCTATTAATATAGAATATTAAGAATATAATTATATTCAGGCTATTTTTCGTATTATGTTTACTTAAACAATAACTACAACTAGTTAGGTCCCCCTCAATTTTTAATAATAATGTTATCCTCAGTATGTATTTTTAATCCTGTGCATTTTCGGTTTGATTTTGCTTTTCGTATGTACAATTTGCATTGCACTCTTGTTTGTTTTACGACATATTCAAATTTCGGAATATTACTATCTTTAGAATATAAAAAAATAAAATCCAATTTATATTCGTCTACATGTTACCATTTCAAATGTTTATACATGTCTATAATAATATTAAATTTTATATTTATTTTTCAGGTACGTGTAGTGAAGAGCTTCCTCCCTTAGACGGTGAGTGCTTTACAGAATAACATATCTCTATATAATAACTGTCGGCTATTTACTTAAATATTTATTTAGACTTCTATATTCTGTCGCGGTCGAGTAATAAATCAAGCGAATGCGGCTGGCCGCTCGATTAATAATTTACTCGACGTACTCTCAGTTTCATTGATATTTCCATAAACAATGCTTGTGTATACTATAGATGGCGCTATTAATATAGGCTGTGACGAGAGTTTCACAAACATCGGACAGATACAACAATCTTCCCACGAATTCTGATGAATAGTAAATTGATGATAATTAAGCCGGGTATAATAAGTGAAACTTTTGCCAAGTTTGTTTTCGTTACGAAATATGCTGATTTAGGTGTGTGAATATTACGTACGGCGGATTAATTACAACGAAAAGGAAAACTTGCTTTTGTTGGATAGATCTAATCTTGATTTTAATTATTTTTCTAATATCTATCTACATGAAATATTAGGGGTAAAAATAAATAAATTGATAAATTCTATATGTGGGCCTACTTTATTTTCATCTTATTGTTAATAGTATGTAATGATATTTATTAAGACAAAACTTTGATTCATATTCATTCAAATTATCTTCTTTTAGATTACCTCCTTGTAGATTATCTTCTTATAAATTTAATTAATATGCTTTTTATACGTAATATAAAAACGTATTCATTGAAAAATCATAATTGTTTTTTTTTTTGTTTCTGACCAATTCTCTCCCTAAGTGTAATTAAGTTTGTTTTATGTCTGAATCTGTTTTTTACGCTATAAAAGTTTTATTTCGAAGAGCTGAACTAAAATGAAGGCAACATAAAAACGTTTTTTCTTCTATAGTCTACATTCCTCAATAGTCTTCTTCGTTTTAGTATACACGTTTTAGTATGATGATTTTATTTTTAAACAATCAAGTTACAACGTTTTTCGTCTTCCGATTCCTAATCGCCATTCCTCTCTGTTCGTCCACAGGTCTTGTCCAATTTCCTTGTCCACTCCGTCTGCGTGATCTTCCTCGTTTTCGGTTTCCTTGTGGGTTCCAGTTTAGTACTTACTTTGTGATCCTGTGTTCTGGCATTCTTTGTACACGACCCATACCATATTGGCTGTTTAGTGGTAATGTAATCAATAATGTCGTGTTGTATTCCCATTTCTTGTCTAATTATTTTATTTGGGACTCTATCTCTCCTGGATTTTCCTGCCGCTCTTCTCCAGAAATTCAGTTCTGTGTCTTTTAGCTTTTTTTGCTTCATCGGCCACACATCCGAGCTATATGTGATTATGCTTTTCATGATTGAGTTTTTCAATTCAATTCATTTATTGACCACAAGATGTACATATATACAGATACATATGGGTACGATACATAGATGTACATATATACAGATACATATGGGTACGTCCAAAGGAAACAATGTCTACAGAAAACTATATAGAATTGAGAGAATTCACAAACTCATTGTAGTCGAAGGGACACTGTGAAATAAGTAATTCTCTCATTACGCTTCTGAACCTCTTATATGAGGTCTCCTCCGTGAGGCTCGTTGTGAGCTTATTGTACATAATAATGCCTAACTGAAGAACAACTAGAAATATGTTCATGGATCAACTAACAAAATCGCCAGAATATCCTCCATGCTACGTAGCGTTGAAGACACCATGCCGTTAGAATCCCATGAAATTTACGAAATACCCTGTGGAACATGTGAAGGCACCTATATTGGACGTACCAATAGAAAAATATCAAAACTTTAAAACTAAAATTTAATACTTTTCAATAAAAAAAAAACCTTGTCGATGGAGACATTTTTTGTCGACCGACACCGACATTTTATAATTGAGGTTATTCAAAACCCATGTTTTGTCCGGTATATCTGGGGCTTTATTTCGGAAGTAATAAATTTCATTAGAGCAACAAATTGTATTCAATTGACTTTTTTAAATTATATAAACTTCAAATTATATATGCCAAACGAACATCGATTTTGAAATTTCATCGATATTGAAATGTATTCAAATAATGTTCTGAATACGATAACATATATAATCCGAAATATTTTCTATAATTAATGTACCTGACCTGAATTAATAAATTCAATGCCAAACATTCTTCGACATTTGCTCGAAACATTGTTGAAACAAAACAAACACGATTTCTAACTGGTTGAAACTGACTAGTTTATTTTTCAAACAAATATATTATGGTCTATGTTATTTTATTCATTCGTAGTTTTGTGTCGGTTGATTGAAGCCGAGTGGTCCGCTAGAGTAATTGTACGCATTTAAAGTCAATTGAGACTAATTCAATTGTCTGACTGATCTCAGCTGGACGATGATGCGTCTATTCGCGTTCGCTCTCAATCAATGAACCCAGCATGTTTTAAACGGCCCATTGTCGTCCTTGTCTGTGCGAAACTCCAAATCTTACAATGAAAGATCTCGCGGTGAAATTTTTATTCCTCCTTGATAAATATTCACACAGCATTACGTTACAATGAATAATAATTTACTTTTCACTTCTATTTAATGCCTTGTTAGTTTTAATTTACTGACACCACATTTTTTTTACATTAATTTCAAACAGTTGTATTTTGTAATCATTCAAACACAAATACAAAGCATGTCCGTTAATAGCTATCCACGCTGATCCTCTTACGAGTAATACTATTATAAATCTAATTAATACAAATTAAATACGGACATAATTATATTTGGACAAACATTAATAAACACAAAGTATTTTTAAATGTATAAAAGGAAGAAATTCCATTTAACTCATTAATACTTTTCTATTTGCATTATGATCCAAATGCAAATATGATTAATTTTATCTAAATCGTTAATTCGAAAACCTTCAAGGCCACTTTAAGAATAGTAGTAAGTAGCAAATTAATAAATAGGAAAGTAGTATGATATGAGTAACGGCTTTATAATTTTTTTTTAATAAAATTCTGGTCGGGGCTGCTGCGAGCTCCGGCCCTTCGCAGGATCCGCGCCAGTGTCCAAAAGTTATTTCTGCAACTGCTCCTCCCCACCGGTCGGTGAACAGCTAGGTTCCAGAATCGTGTGCCCCCAGCAGACGAAGGGCATTTGGCATTTCTCGTTGGCAAATGTTGGCATTTCTCGTTCCCGACAACGGACTCAATATCTCCCGGCAAGTAAGGCGGCACAGGCTCCTGGTCCATCTCATACGAGTGCCTAAGATGGTAATAGAGCACTCGCAGTGTGCAGTGCGTTATGTCGATGGATGTACGCCGAGACAGCTTTTGTCGGACAAGCCGACAACAAGTGCATCAGTGTCTCCGGCGCCTTGCAACAGGCCCTGCAGGTGGTATCAGGGACCTGTACACCCATCACGCGGCGACGATAGACCAAGGTGTTGATAAAGCCATCTTGACAGGCCGTAATGAATCCCTCGGTCTCCGCTGTGAGCCCGGCTGACCTCAGATAAACGAAGGTCAGCCTTGTCGACAGATCTCTTGCGTCTATGTGCCTATAAAAGACACCGTGCATCGGTCTGTCGACATGCCGCCCACAAGTCCTGTTCGGCGGTCCTAATTTGGGCTTTTAGATGATTCGTCTGCAACTCGGTGATCAACTCGGGGTTGCCACCTCGTCCGCCTCCTCGTCTAATTTCAAATTGGAGACCAAGTTCTTCAGCGGCCCTGCTTGCCGCCTTGAAAATAAACGCCCCCGCTCCCATATGTTCGTGATCTCTCACGAGAGATAGGAGCGGGTCCGAGCTCCTTAAGATCTTAAAAGCTAAACCTAGAACCACTCTGCCATGCATACACTCCAGGCTCAGGAGTCCTCTGCCACCTCGATGACGTGAGAGGTACATCCGGGGAACGGACGATCTCGGATGCACTCCTCGGTGTATGTGCATCGTTTTACGGGTATCCCTGTCGAGTTGTCGCAACTCATCGACTGTCCACTTCACTACTCCGAAGGAGTAGAGCAGGACTGGAACGGCAAGCATATTAGTGGCAGACGCCTTATTCTGTAAGGATAATTCGGAAGACCAAATCTTCCGTCCAAGGTGTATTTGCCGCGGAGAGCCTCTTTCACCCGGGGGGCATCATGAGCATAGTGCTGCTCAATCCCCAGGTATCTATAGGTCTCTCCAGCATCTAGATGTTTCAAGATGCTTCCATCGGTGAGCTGCATATCGTCAGGCAGCTCCGGTGATCGTCCTCTCCTAAGATGCATCACTGCGCACTTATCCAGCCCTAGCTCCATCCCAACGTCCCGTGTGTACTCCTGGACCACTTCGAGAGCCAGGCGGAGGTCTCTCTCCTCGGAGGCGTAGATCTTGAGATCATCCATGTAAAACAGGTGGGTGATCTCATGCCTCCGGTGGCTCGGTGGTCCACATGCATAGCCACAGGTACGACTCAAGGCAATGGAAAGCGGCAGCAGTGAGATGCAAAACAAGAGGGGGCTCAAGGAATCTCCTTGAAACACACCCCTCCTGAAAGTTACCAACTCCGTGACCCGCTTTCTACCGGATGTTATGATAAAGCGGGTCTTCCAGAGTGGCAACAGGTGTTCAATGCATCTCACTAGTGGAGCTGGTACCGCAAGGCATCCGAGCCAGTGTAACAAAATCTCATGTGATGTTGTGTCAAATGCGTTGCGATAATCAATCCAGGCCATGGAGAGATTACGTTTGTAATGCCGGGAGTCCTGAGTGACAGCATGCTCTATCACCAGGTTCTCTCGGCATCCCTCCACGTCGGACTTTGCTCCACGCTGCTCGCTTACCTGGTGCAACACCGGACCAACCACCCTCAACAGCCTAACATACAAGACACGTGTGAATATCTTGTAGCAGGTGCTGAGACAAATAATCGGCCGGTAGTTGCGCGGGTCGGTCAAGTCTCCCTTTTTGCGGAGCAGCACAGTGCGCCCTTCAACAACCCAGCTCGGAATACGTTCCCCGGTTATCGAAGAGTTATAAACTCTGACCAGACGGCGATGGGTTGACGGAAATTTCTTTCACCACCAGTTGTTAATGCCGTCTGGGCCCGGGGTAGTGTAGTTCTTGGCCCCGACAAGTGCTTGTCGGATCTCATCCTCGCTGACTGCCTCGCACACTTCGACTTGGTTTTGATGCCTTCTACAAAAGGCGTCGAAGTGCACTAGCGCTAAAGTGTCTAGACGTAAGGAGGGGACTTGTCGTAGACTCCCTTCCAGAAGTTTTCAACCTCCTCCACAGTCGGCGGATTGGCAACAGTGGGTTTTGGAGTTCCGAAAAGTCGACACGGATTGTCACGAAACAAGGAATTCTCTCCGATTCGCTTAATCCGCCTCGCTAGACTTCTCTTCACCAACTGCAATGCTCGAATCCTATCCACACAGTGCTGCTTGATGGTCTGCAGCATGGTGCGATTTAGTGTGTGATGGTGGCGGCGTAAAGTGGCTGCCACACGCCTGATCTTGGGCGTAAGCGTCCTGCCGCTCAGGATAAAATCCATCACAAACTGCTTCTGAGATGCGTGCCTTCTCGCCGACTGTACTTTGGCCTCAACTTGTTGTAAGCGCCGTTCGGTTTTCTTGACTAAGTCCTACGATCTCTCACATCGCCTTTCCGGGACGAGTCGCCTTGCAGCGCTATATATGGCCTCGTTGATTTGCCAGAGGTCTCCATCTTCTGGAAGTTCATCGTCAACCAACGCTTAAAATGCATAGTTTCCATATCCATATCCGCTATTGTTTTTAAGATAGCATCTTCCTATTTCATCCAATTGAATAGCCATTTGCAGACGCGTTTCGAGATCTATATGAGTACTGAATTTAGCCATGTTAACGGACGCTTTAGGTGGACGAACGGACTTAGGGACGACCTTCTCGCATGCTACAATCGCAGCGAACCGACCCGCAAGGGATACATGGCGCTGTTGCATGGACTCTGGTGCATTATGCATCCTGAACACCGCGCCTTCTCTCAACAACATCTGAGAGATCAGGTATCCTACCTGCGTAGGGTTGGCTACATTAGAGCGGATCTCCAGCAGGAAGCAAACCTAGCCGAAGAACAACCAGCGCCTACGCCACCGCTGGTGCGGCGTAATCGGTCTGGTAGAGCTAGCTTGCTTCAGAACACCGAGGTTAATCTGAGCACAAGGAGGTATCGCATTAACACCAAAATTTCTCTTAAACCACGTGACGGCTTTATTATTATTATTATTGGAAACTATATATTTTTTATTAAAGCGGAATATAGCTTGAATATATAAATATATTCAACCTTTCCGTAGCTCTATAATATGATTAAGTCTTTTAAGGCTACAGAACAATTCTCATGTTGAAACACAACAGACATTTGTATGCTATATACTAGCCCTCAGTTCACTTTTGTAGCACTAAATAAGAACCAGATATATAACATCGTTTTTAAGATAACATCTTTCTTTTTAATCCAGGTGAATAGCCATTTGCAGACGCGTTTCGAGATCTATATGTCATCAGTGCAGCTTTGCTGTTTTGAAATATAAAATGGAATACACTTACATTAGTTTGAAAACCATTTGCCGGGCTGTCGAGGATAGCTTATGATTTGACATGTGTGTGGAAAGACCTGAACTTAGTTTCAGTTATTGATTTAAATGATAATTGAATATTGGGTGAAACTTAACTAATCATATATATTTCAAACTAATGTAAGTGTATTCAATTATATATTTTTTTCGTAATAATAAACAAGTTTCCCACGTAAGAACGATGGACTGGTTGTAGATTGCCTGGCCTTTGCAGGTGACATGGCATTGACTGCTGATTTTCTCTTGAAATGGCAATAATGCAGGTACATTGCCTCAGAAGACAGGCTGCCAAATTGGGTCCTCAAGTGTCGCTGTAGAAAACAGAATTCTTCACCAACATCAAAGAAACAAACAGAGAGATGTTATTACAGCAGGGAAACATCAAGAAGACTGAGAAATTTAAGTATCTCGGCGAATGGATTGAACCCTACTTATCAGAAAGAGCATCATTATCGACTTTATTAGCCTATCGACTGTCCCGCAACCTGAAACTTAGCACTACACATCAGTCTTACTACCAGAAGCCCTGTATACCATGGAGTATCTTTCCTTGAACCGAAGAGGTCTGGTAGAGAAATTGGAAGTCAGAGAGAGGAGAATTCTCAGGAAGATGCTAGTTCTGGTAAAGGAAGATGGGGAATTCCGAAAGCGACATAACTCTTAGCTCTACGAACATATTGAGAGGCTCTCCGACTGTGCAAGGAAAAGAAGGGTAGCTTTCTATGGCCAGGTTGCAAGATTGCCTCCAAACCGACTAAACAACCGTCTGTTCACCTTCTGACAAAACAAGAAGGTTCGTTGATAGACATTCGTTGACACTTGGTTGATAGAAACCGAGAAGGATATTAAAGAACTGGTAATAACAGATTTCCAAAACAGACAGTCTGTGAGACGCACCCTGAAGGAAGTCCGCGGATTTCCGGAAAATCCAGAAGGAAAGGTACCCCCTGGACAGAAGAGAGAAAGGAGTTAAAGTAGGCCTATTCGAAACAAGAAGAAGATAAAATACATTAAATTGTTTCCACTTTCGGGACAAGGTTTTAGAATAGGCACCTTTTTGAAATGCTTAGTGGGGCCAGTTGCAACATTTCTTGTCTCTGTAAATATCCTATTATTGAAATGTACAAGTTGAATTAAGGTTTTTTTTTTTCAAGGATCCTTCGTTTCCTACTAATTTTGAATCATGTAACATAAAAATGCTATCTAATAAATTATTAACCTTTGAATGATATTAAAATTAAAAATAATTTAATAAATCATGAATCAAATTTTACCACAATAATTAATATGGAAAACATAAATATATTTTTCTACAAATATTTTGCACAATTCAACAAAATAATCTATATCAAAATAAGATAAATACGAAAACATACAGGTGTATTTGTCACGTTTGTGTTGTAAACTGATTAAAACCTATCAGCAAAACATGTCGACTTTTGTTTAACTTGGTACGAATTAAATTTCTATATTTAAAAAATTCCCATATAAATATTAATTTTAATTTATGCATAAATTAAACGCTGTTATTTATATCATAAATATAAATTACGTACGTTTATCTTCTCTCCTCTTTCCTGCATTCTATATATAGAATGAATATGTGCCTATAAAACAAGCAAAAGATATTTTCTCGTTTAGTATACTGTGAACGGACCTTATAAAGAGAATCCACGTATCCTTTATCTAAATATTTACATTTCGCGATGATATTGAAAATACCTAGCTGAAAGCGAGCGCTGGATATCCGTGCACTTAGAATAATTTAAAGTGAATCCAACATTCAATTTATTTCCGTATTGAGGACAAGGGCATGGGCCACGGTCTCGCAAATTAAGATTCTCCGAAGCGAAAAGATTCTCTGAATTAGCTAGAGATAATAGAATTAGCGAAACTGATTAACGCGGCAATAAATCAAGTTTTTTTTGTACGCTAATGGAAAGTTTCCTGATAAATACCCTGATACTCTAATTGATAAATACCATATTTTCTTGAAATTACATATTTTAAAAAATAATTACAAAAATTACAAGTGAAAAAGTGCAATGGGAAACTTGTTTTTTTTTTTTACATCGAATTGAGCCCATATGGACTGCGTCGTAACAACCAAATTCATTTTAGTGTATAGGTCTTGTTCTTGTTCCAGCTTTGACTTCCTGCCAGTATCTTCTGAGCCCACCTAGAAGAACCTGTTTATGATCTTCGGAGAAAGGCCCTCTCCGTCTTTTGGACGTTGATGGCATTTTAAATTCTTGGTAGTTGTTCACCAATCTTTTAAATTTGTTCCTATCAAGAACGTTTCTCTCTGAGATACCAATATCTGCCTAAGATAATTTTCACATTCTTCGAACCATCTCGGCCTTGTTTTCTTAGATTTGATGAATCTGCTGATATCTGCCTCACGGAAACCTGGGCTAACTCCCTACACCTTTCGGAATTATATATACGCGACTGCACCATATTAACATATTTTAGCAGAAAAACAACAACTGGAGATGGCGTTGCAATCTGGACGAGGACAGGATCAAACGAAATAATGGCACTACCGATACAGGAACAATCAATAGAACAACATATTGAAATGTGTGGCCTGAAATGGTCCTACAAGAACGAAATAACAAATATAATAAACATTTATAGACCGCCTACAGGATGCCTAACAAGATTTACGGTGCAGCTAGAAAACATTCTAGCTCAAGTCTTCGCGATCAAGGACAACTTAATACTAACCGGCGACTTCAATGTTAATTTGGCAGGAAACACAAAAGAAAGTACTAACCTACAGAACATGTTAGCATCCTACGGACTAATACAAAACGTTCATGAATATACCAGAGTGACATCGACATCTAAGACCCGAATAGACAATATTTTTACTAAATACAAAGAGTCAAAAACTACAATACATGACACAACGATATCTATATATATATATATATATATATATATATATATATATATATATATATATATATATATATATATATATATATATATATATATATATATATATATGCAATAAATAACCTAACTGCCAAAAAATGTTTAGAACACCGTAAGATAAGAACTTTCTCAAGAGCAAACAAGGAGAAATTTGCTAAAGCGTTAATGGAAGAAGAGTGGGATGATATGTATAAAGAAGACAACTATAATGAAAAGATGGAAGCCTTTATCCAAACACTCCAATATCACTTTTTCGCAAGCTTCCCTCTAAAAAGGGCGGTAGAACGTAGAAAGGATAAGGGCTGGTTAACAAATGCGGTCAGAAGATCAAGCACAGAGCTGCACGACTTGCTACAACTAAAAAGGAATTTTGCATGCCTAAAAGGTTTATACACAAGAAAGCGAGAAACACATTTAAAATTAATCTCCAAAGCCATACAAACATATTATAGCAAAAGACTTGAACACTCCTCAAATAAGCAAAAAACGCTGAGGTGTCAATCATCAAGGAGGTGACAAATAAGAAGACGACCAAGGAAACAAACGCAATATACATAAAAGGAAACGACCAAAGGCTCATTCAAGTCCCAAAATCTATAGCTACAATATTTAACAAACATTTCCAAATAAGCTCACGTCAAATTACCAAAAATATTCTGCCTGTGGCAATAAGGAATGACCACATAAAGTTAAACATGCAATCGATGTTCCTTGAAGACTACACAGAGACTGAAATGCTTAAAAATTTTCTAGCACTGAAAAACAAGCCCACGTCCGGACCAGATGGGCTTCCATGTAAAATTTTAAGGATGGCCATAACGGGGCTGGTCAAACCAATAACGCATTTAGTTAACCACTCTTTTAACAACGAAGAATTCCCAGAAGTTCTGAAAGTAGCGATGCTTATTCCAGTAATTGAAAAAGGAGATAGCAAAAATGTTGCAAACTTCCGCCCTATTGCGCCGGTGTCAGTACTATCAAAAATAGTGGAATTGAGCATGTTAAATCGGCTAACACCATTTATTGATAAACATGACCTAATTCCGAAGCAACAACACGGATTCAGAAGAAGCAAGTCAACACAAACAGCAATAACAGAATTAGTGACAAAAATACTTGAGGAAGTAGATGAGGGAAAGTCACCCGTTGGCATTTTTTGCGATCTGCCAAAGGCGTCTTTTACTCAATAAAATCGTCTTTTACTCAATAAAATTGAAACATACGGAATTAGGGGTAGAACTGCTGCATGGTTAGAAACATATTTAACCAACAGGAAAATATTTGTTAAAATTGTAAACCAGAGAGGGATTGGACAATCTAAACCTCTAAAGACCAACACAGAACTACCACAAGGCAGTATTCTGTCACCAACATATACATTGCAGACATAATTAAGTATATCGACTGCTGTCATTCTACTCTATATGCTGACGATTGCAGCTTCTTAATTTCGGAAAACACAACAAAGGAAAATGAGAATAAAGCAAATGCCCTGTTAGAAATGATATACAAATGGTTTATGGGAAATAATTTATTTCTAAACTCGGAGAAGACCAATTATATGGTATTCCAAACGCCTAGACGAGTACGTGAGGGTACCACCTTGAAAATAAATTATGTAGAGTTAGTCAGAACCAAGCAAGTAAAATTTCTAGGTATATACCTAGAAGAAAACCTTAAATGGAATTCCGCTATCGAGGCAAACATAAAGAAATTACACTCCAAAACATACCTCTTAAGAAATATTAGAAATATGGTTACAAGAACAATCCTTTTAAATATACACTATAGTGAGGTGCAAGCCACGCTCACATATGGACTGACGGTATGGGGTTTAGCGCCTCAAGTCGAGATGCTATTTAAAGCTCAAAAGCGAGTAATAAAAGCCATAGCTGGGATCTCTGTCACTACCTACTGCAAAGCCTATTTTCAGGAATTGGGGATACTTACTCTACCATGTTTATACATACTTGAGATTGCGTATCTCAAATTTAAAGAAAGGCACAAAATTATATCATGCAGCGATATATAAATCGCTGAAGTAATATAAATAACCCTTAATGAAGCATCCTGCAATAAATTAGAGGCATTTGAAATTTGGCTTTATAGACGCTTGCTAAATATTAATTGGACGGATTAAGTTGCGAACATCGAGGTACTAAGAAAAATGAAGAAGGAACCAGAGTTACTGTTTACCATCAAAAAACGTAAACTAGAATACTTCGGTCATATAATGAGAAACGGAGAACGATATCGACTGCTGTAGCTCATACTGCAGGGCAAAGTAATAGTACGCAGAGGAGCATGCAGAAGAAGGATATGTTGGATGAAGAACCTGAGGCAATGGTTCAATTCAACAACAACGGAATTATTTAGAACAGCCGCAAATAAAATCCAGATTGCAATGATGATCGCCAACATTCGAACCGGATAGGCACCCGCAGAAGAATTACTATGCCACAAGATGCAACCACCTAATCTATCCGCCAAGGAAGAAGCTCGTGATGTGTGAAGGGCCATACACTAGTGGTATAAATATATTTAACAAACTCCCAACGAAATTCAAAGAATAAATAAATCTGAAAACTTTTAGAAAGGCATTAAGAACATATTTGATAGGGAAAATTTTTTACAATATAAATGAGATACCAAAACATATGTGACATAACCCGAACAATTGTAACTTGTTTTGTTTTTAAGGAGAATAAATTATTTTTGATTTGATTTGATTTGAACATTTGCGACAACCCCTGTGAGGGCCCAGAAATAATACTCGCGGAGGTGGTTCACGCAATCAAGGCAGCTAAAACTGGAAAGTCCGCTAGGCCAGACGATTTCTATTCAGAAGTACTCAAGCTTTGCAACGACCAATCCACAGATAAATTGGACAGCCTCTTTAACGCCATCTATGTTTCTGGGAAGATGCCAAAGGATTGGTTGGCTGGAGATATTCCTTAAAATAATACATGGTCGATTATACCGTTAATGCGAGGAACACCTCTCTGATACTCAATTTGGATTTCGTAGCGGGCTGGGGACCAGAGAGGCTCTATTTGGCATACAGGTCTTAATACAGAGATGCCGTGACATGTTCACCGATGTATACGCGTGTTTTCTCGATTACCAGAAAGCGTTTGACTGTGTTGACCACGGGAAACTTGTCAGCATCCTTTAGAATATGAACTTAGATGGCAGAGACGTCCGCATTATAAAAAAATCTGTATTACAACCAAGTCGATGCGGTCAAAGTTGAGGACATAACCACTGAGTACGTTCCCGTTCAGCGAGGTGTGAGGCAAGGGTGTATCATTTTTCCACTGCTCTTGTAACATAAACTCTGAGCAAATATTCGCCGAAGCTTTGGACGAAACACGGGAAGGAATTGTTGTCAACGGAGAAGTAATAAATAACTTGCGTTATGCGGACGATACAGTTCTGCTGGCAGGAAGTGCTGATGATTTGCAGGCGCTACTGGATAGGGTTGCAGCTAAAAGCGAAGAAAGCGGGCTCAAGTTAAATATTAGCAAGACCAAAGCTATGGTTATTAGCAAAAATGGAAAGCTTCTAGAAAACCTGAGTACAGGCAACCAACAAATCCAGCAAGTCTCGAGCTTCAGATATCTGGGATGCTTGTTGAGCAGTGAGTGGGATAACAAGCAGGAAATAAGGTCCCGCCTCGAGCAGGCTAGAGCAGCATTTAGCAATGTGAAGAAGGTTCTTACATCCCGAATACCACTGCGTATTCGATTACTACGGTGCTATGTATTTCCAGTTTTGTACTGTGGAATGGAAGGATGGGCTTTAACAAAGGCAATGTGTGACCGACTGGAAGGGTTCGAGATGTGGTGCTACCGCCGCCTGCTGCGAATATCATGGGTAGACAGAGTCCGAAACACCGAGGTGCTTGCCCGTCTCCATATGCAACTAGAAGTCATGTTTACCATCAAAAAATGCAAGCTGAAATATTTTGGACACGTCTTGAGTCTCATGCAAGGCAAAATCCAAGATAGAAGAGGTCCAGGAAGAAGACGCACGTCCTGGCTGAAAACCCTGAGAGAGTGGTATGGTGTCAGTTTTACTAGCCTGTTTCGTGCCGCTGCTGATAAAATAAAAATCATTCTGATGATCGCTGACGTCCTCGGAAGACATGGCAAGTAAAGAAGAAGAAAGCTCTCTTCGATTTGGGTTAGTTTTTTTTGTGTGAAGGTCGTTTGGTTCCTCGAATTGTCTTGGCTGTAACCTTTCTTTGTTCCAAAAATGTATGCTAATTTTCCTTGGTCTTTTTAGAATTCTACTTCACCCAGGCTATCTGTCTTTGGGCTATTGCATTGTCACAGTCTTCAGTCCAACACGGATGCTTCCTTCTTCTAGCGAGAGGGGCGAGTTCATTGGCCGCCTTGATAAGAGTCTTCTTCAGTTGGTCCCAGCTGTATAGATCTGTATTGTTCAGTCTCTGACTTACTTCTTGACTGTTCTTAAGTCGTTCTACGTCAAATCTTACCATTTTGGAGGTTCTGTGTAATCTAGTGTTTCTAGGCTGGATTCTTATTTTGATCTTTGAGAGTCTGAGTCCAGATTGGCGCTTCTTAGTACCTTCACGTTTTGTATTTCCTTTTGAGATTTTCGTGAAATGGCCACATGATCTACCTGGAATTCACCCAGGTTTATGAATTTTATCTAATGAAAGCTAATCAATTATTTCAAATTATCCTATGAAATCTAATCGGCTATACTAGCAATCCATTGCATTAAACATATTGTAATAGTTACTCGCCAAGTTCAAAATAACAAAAGCAGAACACAACCACAGACATTAAAACCAGACTGAATTATTAAAATAGCTGCCGAAGTATATACGAGATGCGCGTACCAAGTTTCTTTTTATGGTATCCGTTTTGGCGTGGAGTGTTTTATATTTGTATTTTGGTTGTGGAATGAATTTACGAGAATCGATAATTTGAGTGTACTTTTTACGGGCGTCTGCGCACGTGTCAGTTGAATTATTCAGAAAATGGGAATTTTAGGGGCGCCGGGACGCTCTCTCCAATAACGGATATTAATAGGCCCGAGGGCGAACTGAATTTGGTTCCGCTCGTCGCGTACTAATGGTCAATTTTACTTCTCGTCCATTTCTATTTAAGGGTTTAAATTTAAGTTTCAAATGAATAATACTCATGATTATGTGTGATAGTTACTACATCTATTTCCATTCAAAATCTCAACTTCCTGTATTTACTTAAACTAACTATAGTGCGGTCAATTTAAAATGGATCAATGTTTTGGATTTGTTGAGTTTGACGATTTATATATTAAGAATGAAACAATTTTCAATCAAAGAAAATCTTTAACACAGATCTTTTCTTCAAGCATTATATTTGTAATATAAATGTATATGTAACGGTAAAAGTATAAAATCGGCAAATGTATACATTTACCGGTAAATGTATACATATACCAATTTGCTAGGTAAATGTGAGTTTAAATCTCAGATCAATTTTATATCTACTACTTTTATATCTTCCACTTTTATATCTACTTTTTCCGGAAAATGTATACTTTTTGTGTGTTACAATATCAAGTGTGTCTTGTTGGACAGTTACATTAATCCCTTTACAGTTTACATTAACATACGATGCGTATGGGGCGCATTGTATGTTAATGTAAACCACCTCTAACAATTGCTAACAACATTATGCATATGTACACATTTTCCGGAAATAATTGGTAAATGTAAGTTGAACTCACATTTACCAACCAAGAAGGTAAATGTGTACATATCTTAAACCGGTAAATGTTTACATATACCAAACTACGTACTTTTACCGTAACATATACATTTCGTTAACTAAGTTAACATCGTCAGTATAACTCCTCTTAAAATGGATCATTGTTACGAAACGAGTGTAGAAACAACCAGAAAGTTCTTCTAGTTCTCTCCTACTTCTCTTTTTTCTTGGGTATATTATTCATTGCTTTTTATACTTATTGTGTTGATAGACAAACAATTGGGAAAGCTTGGAGGAAATGAAATATGTAAATTTTTCTAAAGGGAAGGAATACTGTGGGAAAATTGCTCGTTCTTATCTCTTCCTTATCCGAAGTCTTGTAGACGTGAGAAAATTCCGTCTTATTGTTTTAGGCTTGAGCAATTTTTCTTGGCAAATATTTACGGTTTGCTTTATATTGCTTTTAAATTTGCTAGAGAAATTTACGCAATGTTTAGTCGTCTTTTTCTCTGATTTTTTTTTACTATTTGAGGGATAAAGACCGAGTCTATTAAAAAAAATAACTCTCAATATTTTATTAAATCGTATACGTATAATCCTACTGTATTTGTACTTTATCTTATTGTTAATAAAAAATAATCTTAATTACTTTATTGTACCAAGATTTTTATTATTTCTCTTAAATTCTAAAACTGATAACTAAAGTAGTTTTACAATCGTTTTGTAATCACCAAATCAAGCAGTAAAAAATATCTGGGAATTATTTACCTTTTACATTCATTTATATAAAACCAAATGTTTTATTATTTATTATATTATTTATTCGTTTAGCCCTCTAAGGAGCGCGTAGAACCACTACTTAGCACAGGTCATCTTGTTCTTTTTATCTTCCCAAAACTTCCTCATCCTTTCGCTATGGATCTGTCTTCTTTCTTGCGTCCATGCGTTTTTTAGTTTCAAACTCTTAGCTGTTGGATTCTTTGATGTGAAGTTATGTGCATTTATTTCCTGCCTGTACTTAGTTCGTGTAGTTGCCAATGGGTCTATATTGATTACTGAGAGGTCATGTTGGGTGTCTACCAGCCAGCGTACTTTGGACTGTCGAGTTCCATTGATGATGTGGAAGATTTTATTGGTCAATCGAGAGTCATCCATTCGTACTATATGACCGTAGAATTTCAGACGTCTTCTCCGTACAACTGAGGAGAATCGTTCTGTTAGGGAATACAGTTCTTGTGAGCTTCTACGCATCCAGATACCATCTTGTACCTTGGGTCCAAATATTTTTCTCAGTATCTGACGTTCTACTTTCTCAATATCATTGATGTAGATGGTTAATGATGATGTCTCAATTCCATAGAGTGCTTCTGGAAGAATGACTGTATGGTAGTGACGGAGTTTTGCTTTAGTAGAAAGTGATTTCTTGTTGTACATATTCCAGGTGATTGTATAGGCTTTGCGTAACTTTTCTGCACGTGTTTTGTTAGCCATTCTTTCCTTACCAGTGTTTCCAATTATTTCACCTAGGTACTTGAAGTGCTTAACTTGTATGATGTTGCCATATTTGGTTGCAAGATGTGTCATATTTGAGCTCTTGGAGTCTATGTATTGCGTTTCCTCGTAAGAGATTTGAAGGCCGGTCCTGATGGCGATTTCATGAAGTTCCTCGATGACGTGTTTGGCTTCTTGAGTAGTCCGGGTGATTATTGCAAGGTCGTCAGCACTTTATGTTGATTCGTTTGTCCTTTGTTCCCATATATACTCCAGGTACTTCTTTCTCCTATATTTTGATTATCTTATCTAGTACCAGGTTGAAGAGGAGTGGGAACAATCCATCACCCTGTCTTACTCCAGTACTGATTTGAAAAGGCTCGGAGATTTCATCCATGAATTTTACTTTAGATCTTGTGCCTGACAAAGTCTGTTCGATTAACGTGGTTGTTTTACTATCCACACCGTATTCATGAAGTATATTAAACAGAGTTATGCGGTCAATCGAGTCATAGGCTTTCTTGTCTACGAAAGTGACAACTGTGCGGTTGGGCTAGCGATGTGGCAGTATCATCTTCAGGTTCCAGATTTGTTCCAGAGAGAACTTTGTAGGCGATTGATAGAAGGGAAATGCCTCTGTAATTCTTTGGATCAGTCTTGTCGCCCTTTTTGTGTAGTGGGTGGATCAAAGCATTTTTCCAGTCCGCTGGTATGATGCCTCAGTCTGCAGTCTGTCAATCAAGAGTTCACCTCCAATCTTGAGCATTTCAGCGATTAAGCCGTCTTCCCCTGGTGCTTTGTTGTTTTTTAGGTGTAAAATGATGTTTCGTATTTCCTCATGTGTTGGTGGAACAGAGTCCTGGTTTGTGGCGGCTATGTTGCATTGGAGTCTTTCTTCAGGGGGTTCACAGTTGTCTAGCTTCTCGAGGTACTGTTTCAGAATTTTTTGGTTTCAAGGGTTCCATCAGGCCGACGGAAGCAGAGGTTCGGTGGCTTGTAGTTCATCAGTTCTTCCCTAAATGTTCTGTAGAAGTTGCGCGTGTTATTTCTTTTGAACTCATTGTCGATTTCCTCTAATTTTTGGAAATGGTATGTCCGTTTATTGCGTCTGATCGTTTTGGATGTTTCCCTCTGCATTTTTAAGAAATTCTGCCAGTTCTACTGTGTCTTGTTGCTATGCCAAGTCTTCTACGCAAGCATACGGGATTCAAGGGCGCTGTCGCATTCCAATGTCCACCATCTGTGTTTTCGTTTTCGTGTCGGTTGACCGAGTTTCCTTGCTGATTGCTGGATTGTCTGAAGAAGTTCATACCATGTTTGTGTGTCGGTCTGTACTGATTGTGCGAAGTCCTCCGCGTGTTCTCTTAGGTATTTTGGATCTATACGCGGGAATTTAGATTTTTGACACTTCCTTCTGTTAGGTAAGAAGCAGGTTTTAATTTGTGAAAGATAATGGTCGGACTCCACGTAATCCTTGCGTACCCTCACGGTTATGATTTCGGGGGAGGAGTTTCTGGTTATCGCTACGTGATCGATTTGGTATTCCCCGATGTGTTGATTGGTGATATCAAAGTTGTCATCTTGCTTGGTGGTTTCTTAAAGTGTGTGGACATTAGTCCGAGGTTAGCCATTCCACATATGTTGATTAGGCGATGTCCATTGGCATTTGTCTTTTTATGTGCCGAGAAATTCCCAGTGATGTGCCTCTGCTCGCTTTCTCTACCGATTTGTGCATTGAAATCTCCGAGGAGGATCTTGATATGGTGTTGAGGGATCTTGTTGAGTGCCCGTTCTAGCTGTGATCAGAACTTTTCCACTGTGTTCTTGTCAGGGTCATTGTTAACAGGAGCATGTGCGTTAATCAATGTGTAGGCCTTGTTAGCACATTTAATTCTGAGTAGGCAGATCCGTTCCGAAGGTGATGAGAAATCTAGCACAGAGTTATGGATACTGTTATGTACTAGAAATGCGGTTCCCAATATATGTAGATTACTATTTCTTAGCTTGGCTGCAGGCTTTCCCTTGTAGATACGATATCCACCAGAGTCAAAGTGATCACAATCACGAAATCGTGTTTCTTGTACTGCAAGTACGAGGATACTTAATTTATGGCAGGTGTCCGTTAGCGTCTTTAGTTTTCCTGTTTTGGTCAGCGTCTGTACGTTGAGAGTACCAATGAAGTGCTTCCTCTTGGGTTTGAGGAGTTGGAAAGCTTCGACTCTTCCCTGCATAATGTCCTGGTCCCCCAGAATCCGAATAACCAGGTTTGCCTTCGCTCGTCATAGCTAGGGCCTGAGGTAGTTGCATTGTAGCTTGTGTTTCCATCATGCCAAGTTCGTGGTTGATTTTAGCTGGTGGACTTGTGCCCAGGGCGAGTGAGTCGCTGATAATAGATTCCATTCTCACTCTTATCGTATGGGTAGTAAGTCCGTACGGCAGCAGATGTTTTGCTGTGGTTGGCATTATTATTATCTCCTTTTTGACCTTTTTTTCGGGAGGAGTTTTATTATTTATTTATTTATTTACAGTGTATTTTCCCAATATTGGGAAACGTTATGCACTTTGACTCAATTCTTTACGTTCTTCTTATTTTGCCAGTATTCTTTCATTCTGTTGGAGAATGCCAATTTTGTTTCGTCAGACCATTTAGGTTTTGCTTGCTCTGGTTGGACTTCCCAGTTGTTCACTTTGTTACGGAAGGAGTCTCTGTCTGATGTGTCGGTTATGTTAACGGTTCGCATGTCTTTTTGTACTTCTTGCATCCATGGTGTTACATCCATGGTGGTACTTTTGAGTGAAGATATATAATCTAGTATTATTTTGGTTAGTCGGATATTCGGTCTATATATTTGCCCGAAGAATTTCATTCGTCCCTTTCTGATATCAATTTCGATGTTTGTGTATTTTTCAGTTGTCTTGATTGACTGTAGTCGGCACCCGTCAGGAGTAAGTCTTGCTCATTGTATTTTCCGAATAATTTTTCTTTCTTCTCTCTTGATTTCTTCAAGTTCGTATTTCTTATTGAGTGTAAGTGTTTCGCTAGCGTAGACCGGGTTGATGACAGTGTTGTAGTGTCGAAGTTTAGTTTGTCTTGACATGCGTTTTTTGTTATAGAGGTTTTTGATTGAAGTCAAAAACTGCTCTTGGGTGCTCTTTTGGTTTTCTAGAAACGGTTTTGTTGTGAGATTTTTTCGGATCCAGTTGGTTCGATAAATTCTCCCAGATATTTGAAATGTGGGACTCTTTTGATCATTCCATATTTTGTTTGCATGTTCTCGCCTTTGTGACTTAACACTTGATTTTTCTCGAATGATATTTGAAGTCCCACTTTTTCAGAGCATTCTTGGAGTGTTTCTATTTGTTTTTTTTCAGTCTCTTGGTCTTCTGTTAGTATAACCAAGTCATCAGCGATGGCAAGGTATGGTATAGAGAGATTGTTTTTGCGTAAGCCAAGTGTAACTTGTTTCCAGACATGTTGTTTCTTGGGCTTTTTTTCCCATTCTGCCATGACATTATCCAAGACGATTTTGAACAAGAGAGACTCCGAGATTTCCCTCATAAATTTTGGCGTTGGTCAGTGTTTGTTCACTGAGTTTCCGTGTTTTGTGGTCTACTCCTCTTTCTTCAAGGATCTGGAAGAGTGATTGTGTATCGATCGAGTCGTATGCTTTTTTGAAGTCGACAAATGTGCATATCACTGGTTTATTTCGAATTGCTCGCATTTTGACAATAGTTGTTAGGTTAAAGAATTGTTCGGGGCAAGATCGGTTAGTTCTGACTCCCGCTTGAAACTCTGATAACTTTGTTTCGAGCTGTTCCTGTGTTCGTGTTAAGAGACATGCTGATAAAATTTTGTAGGCGACCGGAAGGAGAGAAATCTATCTGTAGTTGTTCGCATCTAATTTATCTCCTTTTTGTGTAGTGGATGGATAAGTGCTCTTTTCCAGTCATATATTCTGGCTGCATATTGGGTCAGTCGGTTATAATAGCTGTCGATGTCAGCTCCCGGATAATTTCTACTAGCTTTCAATTGGTTCTTAAATTTTTCCTTTATTAAATATGTAGTCTATCTGGGCCCTTCTTGGTTCTCCCGTAGCTTTCCAAGTGTATTTTCTCCTTGGATGGTGTTAAAATATAGTATTCGTTATAACTCTATACAAAACTCTACAAGCCTTTCGCCTCTATTTCTTCTTCCCAACCCATATTTACCAACAACATTTCCATCGGCTCCTTCTCCGGAAGTTGCTTTCCCGTCAACAAGTAAAATAAGGTTTTCTTCCCCCTTTATTTTAGCTATAAGTTCACTTAGGTCTTCATAACATTGCTCCACCTCTTCATCTACCTCATGTGTTGTCGGCCTATAAACTTGGGATATTTTATATATACGGAAGCAATATATGTAATAATTTTGTATCAATATAGGCAACCGGATAATCAGTCATGGAATCTCCATCTTTTGTGCTCGCTCCGAAATGTTGATTTGATTGATTTCCTCAGACTTTTTTTATTTTTATAATCGTGTACGATTTCCTACCCATTTTCAGGGCCGTTCTTATCAATGTCGGCGCCCTGGGTATATAAACCAATTAGCGCCATAGGGCCTAGGCCAGGGATGGCTAACCTTTTTAAGTAGTGGGTCAAATTTTGTTCATTATATTTTTCGTACTAGCTCATGGGTCACCATGTCAGTGGCATCATTTGGAAAAGAGGAGGGAGGCCAAAGGCTACTTTTTTATTCTCGCTTTTAAAGGCTTTAACAAAATTCAAGATTCCTACCTCCCTAGGCTTTACATCATTTATTTGATCTCCCTATAGCTCCTTGCTACAACTACCATATCATCCGCGTTTACCATACTTTCTCTCTACCTACCACACACACCCTCCCGCTTGATTCCTCTTATACATTTTTTTCATATCTGCCACATATATCGTACTCAAATCATTCAAAATTGCTGCATATAATTTGTACTCTGTGTTGAGCAGAGTTATTCCCCGGCAGTTTTCTACTTTGTTTTATTTCTCCTTTTTTGTAAATCGCTCATATTACCTTCTTCCCAGTCTGCCGGGAATCCCTCTCCTCTTCACACCCCATTCATTAGCTCCACCAGCTTCTCTATCACTCCCTTCGTCCCATACATCCACACTTCGTTCTGCATTCCATTTACAACAGGGAGAAAAAGAAAAAGAAACAGTGAGCGAGAAGATAAAGATGATAGAGTGGGAAGAACATTTTATGAGACTCCTGGAAGGGATAAAGGAAGACGAGGAAGCAGAAACAGCTATGAGGAAGACGCAGGCAACTCTAGAGGGTGCAAAAATCACATTAGAAGAGGTAGAGAATCAGGTGAAGAATGTGAAAGAGACTCCCCGGTGTTTTTTCTTTTTCAGCTTCTTCGCCTGCTTCTTCCCTCTTCCCTTCTTCCCTCTTCTTACCTCTTCTAATGTGATTTCTGTACCCTCTGGAGCTGCCTACGTCTTCCCCATTGCTGTTTATGCTTCGTTGTCTTCCTTACTCTCTTCTAGGAGTCTCATGAAATGTTCTTCCCATTCTCTCATATTTATCTCCTCGCTCACAGTTTCTTTTTTATTTTTCTCCCTGTTTCAGTAATACCACACCTCTTTCACTGATTGTATTGCTTTTATTCCCCTTTCTTCTTCTTCTCGCTTCTGTTTCTACTTTTCTCTGCATTTTTCTCTGTATCTTTTCTTCATTTCTATAAAGCCACTCTAAAGTAGCACTCTTATAAAAGTCGCTTTCTGAAAGATGTTTCTCGTGGCGAGCAATGTAATGGGCAACATGAAAACTAGCAGCTGTAATGGTAGTTTATCTTTGGCACACCAAAAATAAACACATTAATAAGTAAATTATTGTATGTGACAGATGCCATTATTATAATCGTGTGTAAAAGTATCCAAATCGTGCGTAAAAGTCCAATGTACTACAAATGGAGTTTCCTTGTTACACGATTTCTGTTTGTTGTTACTATGGCAATAAAATATTACAGGATATTGGTATTCCATTTGCCTCGTGCAAGGAGACCATAGCCGAAATAACCTCGAACCTAGCGGAGCGAAGGTGGAGGGATGAAGAAACCTGCGAGGTAACCAGGCAAATATGGCCTCACCGAAACAGGAAAAGAAGCACCAACATCGTCTCTCTAAAAAGAAACGATATCAGACTGGCAGTGGGAGTCATCACGGGACACTGTCCCATTGGCAAGCACGCTGAGAGACTGGGTATAGCGAAGCGGGACTACTGCAGAGGCTGCCTGGACGAGGAGGAAGAGGAGAGTGTTCAGCATTACCTATGCCAATGCCCCTCTCTGACCGCAACACGATTGCTCTTCTTAGGCCGACCTTTCTTGGATGATCTCTCTGACCTCGCATCACTAGATGCGCAGACTCTCATGAGGTTCATCCACGGCTCGAAATGGTTTGACAAAATCCCCTGAGGAGGGTTGTACTGCAAGTACCGTGGTAACACAACGGGCCCATCTGAGGCCTATGTGAGCATTAGCTGCCACTTAAACCTAACCTAACCTACTATGGCAATAGTGTGTGACTCACGTCACTGAAAAAAACTTACACGTAGTGAAAATAACTGACGTATATTCAAATTGAATTATTTTTTCTTATTTTGAATCAAGTCTCGGCCTCTCAGTCTGGAATTATCTGGCTCTAATATAGCTTAACCTAACCATAACCTAATCTAGATTAAATCTAGGTTAGCCTAGATTACATCGACAACGACCAAATAGTGTTCCCGTCACTGTCCTTTTTTACTAGTAAGCATTTTTTTCCATGGAGGTACTGAACCTTATTGTGTCTCAAAATTACACTTTTCCAAAATTATCGGTAAAAAAGAATTTTTTTTTTATAGATTCAACGGTATTTGAACATGCTTGGTAGATAAAATAATGTATGATACACGTGTGTGAAAGGGTTTTGTGCATGACTTGCAAAGTTTTTTTTAATCGCAATGAGTCTTTCTTCACACACTTGTATCATAAAATTCTATTTTGGAATCAAAAACGCTTTTACAACGCACAATGATTCTCTTCTTTCTTTAATGAAAAATATGTTTTTCTTTCATCTGTGGAACAGCCGAGATTAGAACGCAACTTTTCAAAATGTCTTTACGTACGTGAAGTAACTTTTTCGTAACAAATTAAACACAGAGTCTTTTTATTCTCTTCAATCACAAAGTATTTATCAAACCGTTCTATTTAAACTGGCGTTCGAGTTTTAGAATTGGCGACGCCACAAAGAAAGTTTTGAAACGGCTCGTGCATGGGAAAAGCATAATGGACGAAAGGCTCTCGCTCAATAGTTTTCCCCCCAAACATCTGACGTTTCCAAGCGCGGAGGAAAACGCAGCATCGCGAATCAATAGCTTTCATAGCTATTAGAACCACAAGAAAAACAAATACAGGAAAATAATTTTAACATGACATTTTTGAGATAAACCTTGAGTGACGTTGCTTTTAAATTTTGATTTATTATATTATGAAATATTTGTTATTCTTTATATTTTGCTTAATATTTTAGAAAGTACATTGATCTATTCTCAAGAAAAACTTTATTTTGTGGATTGTTTAATTTTCTTTTGTAAAAGATTAATTATAGAAAAAAAATCGTATGCGCTTTAACCCTTTCGTTCTTAGTGGTATCTCTAGAAAACCATCTGTATGATATTTTATTTTTTGAGGTTGTTGTATTCACTTGACCACTGGGGTAACTTCTTGAAACCACGTAGGTAATGGTGTTGAAATGGTACTATACTTTAGTGCTTATCTATAAATTCCGAAAATTTATGTTGGTATGTTCGATTTTCATAAAAATATATTGAAATATATTTCTTAAAAATAATTTGGGCTCGAAAGGGTTTTAACACTGATCGGCACTATTAAAACTTCCAAATACATACTAATGTTATATTCGTTATTACTATACCTAACTTAGCTTTATCTCAATTTATTCTGTTTTCTCAAGGATTTTTAAGATATATTTTTTAACCACTGCACAGTCCAATTTTTTTTTCTGAAAACGGTCCTAAAATTGTCGATTTTTTTAAATTATTTATTTTGATTATTTTTATGTTTAAAATAAATAAATTTGTGGTTTTAGTAAAGTTGAAGGCAGGGTTTTGATAAAAAATAAATGTAAAGAAAAGCTTTCATCGATTGATACATCTCTTTCTGGTGTAAGCATTTCCGCAAAGCGTATATTTAGATAATTAAAAATTGGCCAAATTTTTCTTAGTTTGGGCTTGGGACATTCTTCGCCTGGTATATTCTCAAAATGAAGATATTTCTATAGTAAAACAAAACGTCTATATGGCAAAACCTTGCCGAAGAATGGAGTTGCTACGGATTGCCGTTTCGACCAATACCACTCCAAAATTGGCTTTTGAAGAATACCCTGGAGAATTATGATAGCAAACAACACAAAAAGTTCACTAGCAGAAGTCGGTGACCACTCTTTGAATCGCGAGGGGGTTCCTGGTGTAGCTCTCTTGAGCATACCGGTTCGTTTCTTGGGCAATATTTTGCAGCAAGTGGTCAGTAAAAAATAATCGAAAATAACCGACAATGCCATCTTCTGAGCTTTCAGACGTTGGTGTACCCGTAAAATGAAAGAGCGGGGGTGCTGTCGTTGGATTATTAGCGTCAATTTCGAAAAATTAACGAACAGCATCAGAATCTACTCACCCACCAAAATAAACTCATTAATATATTATTGTATGTGAAGGATGCCAATATTATAATCGTATGTAAAAGTAGTAAAAATCCAATGTAAATCAAATGGTGTTTCATTATTAAATGATTTCTGTTTGTTTTTACTGTGGCAACAACTTGAGTCACTAAACAAAAAACATAGACGCAGTGAAAATAATTTTTCTGGCGTGCACTCATTGGGATTACATAAAACTCGAACCTCATGCTTAAAAGCCCTTCTTCATACACTTGTATCATAAACTACTATTATTGTATACTTACCTACAGTTAATATACAAAATTGTATTTATTATTGGTAACTATAAAAATATTTGTAAAAAACAATAACTTGAAAATTATGATTTTTAATTAATTTAAATTTTTTATTACTTATCATTTGATGATCATGTATTAAAATGTCGTGAAATTTCTCACATGAATTGGTCAAATTATTTTTTTACGCTGAATAAAGATTTTAAAGTTAAATGTTCAAATGCTTTTTTTCAGTTGTCTATATTTTACTGATACTAGAAAAAACAATTTTTGTTGCTGCGTTTGTTCTTGGAAGGGAGAGCGCGTATTCTACCATTTTAAATATTTTGATAAGCTTAATGAAGTCGGAACACAGCCTGAATATATAAATATATTCAACCATTCCGGAGCTCTATAACAGTAATGAGTCTCAACAAACTCAACAGAAAAACCTTAACCCATTTTTTACTGCTGTACCCAAGCAGTCTAATAATATGTAGCTAAAACTGGATCGCGTATATATGTTTTTTTGATTGTTTGGAATTTTACCACATTCATTGAACCCAGATCCCAGTATACCCACTAGATCAAAATCATTGTAATTTTTTTCCCTTCGTGATTGGTAAAAAATGGGTGATGGGTGGTAAGTGAATAGCCATCTGTAGACGCGTTTCGAGATTTTTCTCTCCTCAGTACAGCTTTGCTTTTATGAACAACAATTTGTAAACTATTCCCTTGTTGGTATATTCCCTTCGTCAGATTCTTCGATGTCGTCAAAAAAAAATATCCTCTTCATCGCCCGATGAAATATTGCTTGTTAGTTGGTCACTATGGCTATCGTTATCGGACATATCTTGCACTAGAATGAAGCACTGGAACTTACTTCTTATGACTGTCGTAACTTAGCTAGTGTAACTTGATTGAAGTAACTTGAATGATGTAACTTGACTGTTTTAGCGTGACTCTCTAGGACCACTCTAACTCGAACGTATCGCGTACGTTGAAATCAGTTAAGAGGATAAAATCTGCTGTTAGGATACAATGAACAATAAAGATTTAGTGTTACTTCTCAGATTAAACTACAGGGTGTCTACAAAAGAATCATCGGATTTTATATACATTAAGTTTTATATATACAGGGTGGGCCATTAACTCGACCACCCCAAATATATCCGTTACCTTTAGAGTGACGTCACCTTTAGAGTGACGAAAAAAGTCTAAAGGGAATTTTATTTATTTCGAAGGGCTGACACAATTGTTAAAAATACTTTTTTTGTCAAGGTCATAGTTTATGCGTCCTCAAGGTCATCAATGGTTTTTCAAATTGGAACATGTTATTTTTTTATCAAGAAATTGTAGCCACTATTCACACGAATCCAGCGATCCATAATATCATGACCTTTGACGTTTCTTTTTGCGTGAATTAACACTACCCCCCCCACACGGAATAAATAAATAATTCGATCGAAACATCGACGGATGATGATGATTTCTGTCAGGATTACGTTGTGCAATAAGTTCCTGAGCTCGCACAGAGTTCCTACCGGTCTCACCATGAATCAAAATCATATCCACTTTCTCTGCTTGACTGTGCAATACCATTTTCGATACGGTTATTCAAAGTTATTTTCAATAGAAACACTTGTCAAATAATTTCAAGGTCATGATATCATGGGTCACTGGATTCGTCTGAATAGTGGCTACAATGTTTTAAAACAAAAATAACATGTTCCCATTTGAAAAATCATGGATGACCTTGAGGACGCATAAAGTGTGTCTCTTTTTTATTGGATTACAATCTTGTCTTTAGACTAATAAGTAATTTTATTTTAACCTAAATTACTAGAAAAATAAATAAATAAATAAAACTATGATGTTGTCAACTGACGTCATCTTAGAATCCGTAATGGCGAATCACTTCGTTCATGTGTTCTTAGTTTGTAACATTGGCATTATTTATAACACTAACTCGAAGGGTTTACTTCTTTTAAGTCTTCTCAATAGGTCCGTGTTTTCAAGTAGCTGGACTGCCGCAACATTCACATGGCGATGGACTCTCTGCTCGTGAGCAGCAGCGTGTTTTTTAATAATATTATCCACAGTATCCACATGTAAGTCCCTATGGATATCGCTATTCCTGATGTACCAAGGTGCTTTCACAATATTCCTTAGTACTTTATTCTGAAACCTTTGTATGATTTGGATGTTACTTTGTTTGGCACACCCCCAAAGTTGTATACCATAGGTCCATATGGGTTTTAGTATTTGGTTATATAGGAGAAGTTTATTTCTCCGACCGAATTGCTACCTATTAGCCAATAAATTTCTTTATATCAAATTTCCAAGGTTTCCTTTTTGATATGTGCCGCACAGCTTTGCATCGAGAGTCATGCCAAGATACTTTCCAGTATTTGCGTAAGGTAGTTGGTTGTTATTTATGGTAAGTGGATAGTATTTTGGTTCTTTATTTGTGAAATTCACATGGATTGATTTTGATTCATTTAATTTAATTCGGCATTTTTTTGTCCATTCGTGGATATAATTCAAGGAAGTTTGTATTTTCTCAGTTGCTGCTTGGTGAGTTTCTCCAATAGCTAGAATAGCGATATCGTCGGTGAAGCTCGCCATAGTATTGTGTTCTAGTTGTGGAATGTCACAACTGTACAGTAAATATAGCGTCGGGCCCAAAACGCTTCCTTGTGGTACCACAGCTTTAATTTCTTTGATTTCTGAGTACGCATCTTCCTGCCTTATTCTAAAAGTTAGATTTGACAGGTATGATTTAGAAGATCAGAGAACTGTTTTGGTAACATTTTTCTAAGTTTATATATAAGACCATCGTGCCATACCTTATCAAAGGCTTGTGCTACGTCGAGAAATACAGCAGCACAAACTTTATTTTCTTCGAGAGTTTTCTCTATAACTGCAGTTATACGATGAACTTGATCAATGGTGGAATGTTTTTGTCGAAATCCAAACTGATGGTCTGGTATTATGTTATTTTTTTCTATTATAGGAATAAGACGCTTTAAGAAAAGTTTTTCAAAAAGTTTAGACATGATAGGAAGAAGCGATATGGGTATATAAGAAGCAGCTTCGTGTGGAGGCTTTCCAGGTTTTGCTATCATTATCACTTCTGCAGTTTTCCATAACTCTGGGACATGCTTTAATCTAAAAGCAGTGTTTATGATTGTTGTAAGTTTAATAATAGCTTTTCGTGGGAGATTTTTTAATACTTCTCCATTTATTATATCAAAGCCAGGTGATTTTTTTGCCTTATTTTAGTTTGGATTTCTTCAGAAGAAATTCTCATTTCTTAGAACTTCCTTTGGGGCTACAAGCATAATTTCTTCTTCTTCTTGAACAAATTCAGTGTTTAAGGAGAAACCATTACCTGGTACATCTAATGGCTGGAAAGTGTTTGCTAGGCGCAAATCTTGTAGCTTTTTGCTCATTATTAATCGACCATTTTCCGTTTTCATCTTTAATTGGAGAAGTTTGCACAATTGGTCTCTTAATTTTCTTTGTTGCTTTCCACAAGGAATAATGATTACTGCTGTCATCGGTTAGTGATTGCAAATTATTTTTCATTGTGGTGTCGTTATATCTTTGGATTTGTCTTCTTAACCGCATAGTTAAGTTGTTATGTAATCTTTTGTTTTGTGGGGATCTTGTTTGCTGCCATCTATTTCTTTGTTTCCTTTTTTCGCGAACAAGATTAATGATGTCTATAGGATATAAAGTTCTCTTGTGTATTTTTATAGTTTCCGGTGTATTTGTTCAAGCAGCCTGCTGTATGACAACAATAAGCTTTGACACGTCGGAGTCTAGCTGTTGACATTGATAAACTGTGACTTTGACAAAAAAGAATTTTTAACCACCGTGTTCGCCCTTCCAGATGGTAGCACGAACTAATTATGCAAAATAGCGAGTATGCAGAGTTTTGTGTGCTCGAGTATGCAAGGTGTTTATTGGTTGTTACGCTGCAACGTGCGTTTCGAGGACGGTATAGAACAGAACCGCCATGTTACAAGAGCATTCTGCGATGGTATCGACAATTCCAGGAAACTGGTTCCATTAGTAAGCGTAAAAGTACCGAAAGACCACGCGTTTCTGATGAAACAGTGGAGGCAGTTAGAGAACGTTTCACGAGTACGCCGCAACGGTCAACTCGCAGGGTAGTTCATGAACTTGGTATTCCATATCAAACTGTATGGTAGATTTTCCGAAGGCGGTTGCGATTCAAACCGAATCGTCTACAGATGGTGCAAAGTTTACGGCCCGACGACCATGTAAAGCGAACCAATTTTTGTATTGCAATGCAGGAAGCGATGGAGGATGACGAATTTGATAACCGTCTAGTGTTCAGCAACGAGGCGACATTTAATTTAAATGGAAAGGTGAACCGTCTCAACATTCGGATATGGGACTCGGAAAATGCTCATATCATTCTGGAACATGGAAGGACTTCCCATAAATATAATGTCTTCTGTGCAGTCTCCAAAACTAAAGTGTACGGACCCTTTTTTTCAATGAAAACACTGTGATGGGTACATCATACCTCTATATGTTGCAGTTTTGTTTTTTTCTGCAATTGACAGAGGATTCCAACAACTTCATATTCCAACAAGATGGGGCTCCACCTCATTGGTATAATGAAGTGCGTCGCTATCTAAACGAGGCACTACCTCGCAGCTGGATTGGGCGATGTGCTGTAGAGGTAGAGTACTTGTTATTATTCAGCTGGCCTCCCAGGTCACCCGATCTTACGGTTTGCGTTTTTTTTTCTTTGGGGTACATTAAAGATAGGGTTTACGTGCCACCAATGCCATCAACACTGGGTGAACTCTGAGAACCCATTATTGCTGCTGTGAACAGCATCGATGGGTGCACATTGCAGTGTGTGTGGGTCGAACTGGACTACCGTTTAAACGTGTGTCGTGTGACCCGAGGAGCTCACATCGAACATTTGTGATGGTATAATTTAAAACTTGGAGATTTTCCCTTTATTTTCATATGTCATTTAATATAATATACGTAAAACTTTGTGAAATATATCTTTTTAAAACCCGATGATTCTTTTTTAGATACCCCCTGTATATGCATCACATATGAATGAGAAACGGAAATAAATAGATTTTTTTTGTTGCACTTGCAATACTTATTTTGCGTGTTATCGTGCTATAAATATCTGAAATTCGTGATAGTAAACGTATTTATTGTAGTATCCCTTCTTAGATTAAAATTCTAATTGTCTTTTTAATTATTATTTAATGATTTCCTGGAGCACTTTTCATTTGATTTACGATGTCTGTCCTAATATAAAACTAATTAATGTTTTGAAGTCCCAACATTAAACTCTCCATTTTAAAATAAATATTTTTCATGCTCTTCTGCTAACTACCCTTACAAACCATGAAAATATACCTGCGTCCAACCACAACACCTGCATTACGATGAGGTGCGTACCTATTCCTTTTTATTATTACTATTGACAACACCAAGAAAATATTCTTTACTTCGCATACACATATGCATGCATATAAATTAAACACATGCATATATGTATGTGTAAGTCCAGAAACATATTTCATATGTTTGCAGATGCTTCCGTTTAGACTTACAATTAGACTGCCCAACATAACATATCGTAAAAGCCAGTGGATAATACAGCCAGTGGATAGTCTTAAGTATAAATGAGTGATTAGTGATTAGTATAAATCAGATATAGTTTGATTATATTGATTTTGGTTGAAATATGTATAGAAAGAAGGTGCATTTTTGCCATTTTCCTTTTTTAACCATTTGAACACTGTCCGTTTTTTCTATAGGGGAGAGTTGCCCAAATCGTACTGTTTACGACAGTCTATGATGTATTTATAAGAAAACATTTTTTGATAAGATCTTTTTAAGTTTATTTTCATTAATTGGTCCTTTCTGCTTCTCCTAGTTGAATGTTTACTGCTATGTCTTCTTTATTAAAAAAAATATAGCTTCTTTTTGGGAACTCTACAATCAGTGCGATTTGGGAAAACAGGTGCCTAAATCGTACTAATCGGTTTACAAAATCGTACCTAACAATTGTGCAAGGAAATTGAAGTATTTATTTTTTAAGTTTTATTCATAATATTTGAAATATCGCTAAATATTGATATATGACATTATATTAATATATAACATATATTTTACAAAATGAAATAAAAATATAAATTCAAATAATTGACATATTTTAATAAAGTTTACACATTGGCCAATAACACATCTTATCCTCCTTCAAAACCCCGCCGCAAGATTCATTCACCCTTGTTTTGCACGTCACGTATTGGATCATGTTTTCCAAACGTGCTTTTTGAGATATCCTTTTTTTTATCCCTTGTTTTTGGCACCAATCTTTGCTACCCGCCTTTCCCTAAGAGTCTGAACAAATTGTTTATGCGGGCTACTAGTGAGCACAGTTGCTGGTTAAGCCCCTTTCCGTTTCTTACCAGCAATTTTTGGAATTGGTGGTATTTCAATAATAGAAACATTTAAGGAAGAAATAGGTTCCAGATTTTCCTTTGCTTCTTCTGTGCCCTCAATGTTGGATCCAATTGCAACCTCAGGAAGTTTAACTTCTGCATCATTGCACTCATTCTCGGAAAAAAATTGTATTGCTGTTTGAAATCTCTTCAACTGGTTCAATTTCATACTTTAAACTAGGAGCAAAATCGGTATCACTAAATACTAAGGGATTCATGGGCCAACAACCACTACTTTTAAAAGCTACATTTTTAATAGTAGCTGCTCTATGATAAGCAGTAGTAATTAACTGACATATTGCATATTGAGTAATGCATTGGCCTGCATAATTCGTCATCCAGCGGTCAAGACATTGATCATAGATTGTTTGCATGGGCCAAAAAATACAAACATCCAGAGGTTGTAGAATGTGTGTGGTGTGCCCTGGTAACTGTAGAAGTATTACTCTATTTGCGCTCTAACCTAACCTCTTCAAAATTGAAATTTGATAAGACCAAAATTATGTGCTCTTTGTGTGCTAATTATGTGCCGTAATCGCGATTTTTGTGCTCGAATCCTTCAATGAAAGAATGAAATTTTACTAGTGGGGATGCCAACTTAACACTCAAGCTAGCACTCACCCATCTGAAAAATTAAGATACCGATACCAAATAAGCACTATAATTATTATGTGCTTATTATACACTATTATATATTACTATTATATATTATGTGCTATTTATGTACTTTTTAAGTGCCCTGGAGCGAAGTCGCTAACTGAACCCCTTGTACGAAAAAGTCAACCCGAACGGAATGAGCCATAAGAGGCGAAATCTATAATAATCGAGCAACCAAGTTTTAACCAACGCGATATTGTTGCAATAATTATGTGTTCTCCAGATATTATATTCCCGATTTTTGTGCTCGCACCCTTGTATGAAAAATTCACACCGAACTGTATTACCCTTAAGAGTTGAAATCTTTAATAAACGAGATCTGAAATTTTAAACGACTCAAAATTGTTGCAATAATTATGTGCTCTGCCGATATGCTATTTACGGTTTTTGTGCTCAAACCTTTGTGCGAGAATCTCACCCCGAACGGAATGAGCCATAAGAGGCTAAATCTATAATAATCGAGCACACAAGTTTTAAATTATGTGTTCTCCAGATGTGATATTCGCGATTTTTATGCTAGCACGCTTGTACGAGAAATTTTCCCCGAAACATATGAGCCATAAGAGGTGAAATCTTTAATAACCGAGAAGAGAAATGGCTCATTCAGTTCGGGGTGAGTTTTTCGCACAAGGGGTCTAGTTAGCGAATTCGCTCCAGGGTACTTGAAAAGCACATAACTAACCCATAATTGTAGTGCTTATTTGGTATCGGTAGCCCAATTTTTTAGATGGGCGGGTGCTAGCTTGATTGTTAAGTTTGCACCTCCACTAGTAAAATTTGATTCTTTCATTGAAGGCTTCGAGCACAAAAATCGCGATTGCGGCACATAATTTGGATATAAAGAGCACATAATTCTGGTCTTATCAAATTTGAATTTTGAAGAGCTGGGGGTGTCAGCTTTATAGACCTGTTATCAGTATAGAAATATATAACTATTATACTATTAATTACAAAATAAAATAAAATTTAAAAAGAAAACTAGAGGAATTATTCTTCAACAATTGTTGCTTGAAAAATTTCTTATTTTAGGCATATTTTAACAAATTGAATTGGATAGAAAAATATTAATAAAACGGCTATTGAGAACTATTTAGAATACTCATGTAGTAAAATAATTTGTAAATGAAGCCTAGAGAATTATCGACCATTGTAGGCCTACCAAAGTCTTGAAATGTGAGTTGCATTCTGTTATGCTTAGGGTGCATATCACCATAGTTACCTTCATCCCTAAAGTCCGTCTCTGTTCTAACCAGCGAAGCAATAGATCGTTCTCTTTTCATCATCAATTTTCGTTTGTGAGAGGGATATTTAGTTCGGGTCTTGCCGAGTAGGTTCGTCGTTTCGGAATGTTGTGCGCTCCTTCACTGGAGATTCAGTTGGTTTTTAAACGCGTCAGTGCGCTCGTGACAACACGCTTGTTGTTTATGTTCTGCGACGTTTCCCATGTATAGTGATAGTTTATCAGTGATTTGTGCGGTTTTAATAAAGCGATTGTGTCTCGGGAATTGAGATCAGGTTTTTTAATTGTTAATAATTTTTTGTTGATTTGTAGTGTGTAAGGTGTTGATGTAATGTTTGATGGGAGCCACCTGCTCTTCGAGGCACTTGAGTTTATGAACGTTGTAAAAGGTTCAACGTTAAAGGAATATGTTTATGCAGAGTGAAAAGGGAATAGTTTTCTTTCAACGGTTATTGCTGCGTTTCAAAATGTTTTAAGTACATTTTTGTCATCTCCACTAATTTCTGTTACTTTGAAATTTTATTGAAAATTACGATACTGTAACCATGATGTAGACTGATTCAATTATTTAAAAATAATATGTGGTTATTAAATTTAGTAGATTTAGTTACACTTGAGTTTTTAGTTTTTCAAGTGCAGGATTGTTGATAAAATTTGTTATTTTTTCTCTTTATTCAAATTTTTCAAACTTAATTTTCTCAAAAACTAATTTGGGGATTTGTTTCAAATTTTGTGGAGGTGTTGGTAGAACTGTTCCGGAATATTTAACAAATTTTCCAGATATTTTAATATATATTTCAGCAAATATTGCAGTATTTTGTAAATTCCACCTTGAAAACCAAATGTGTAAACATTGAAATTTTCAAACTTAATTTTCACAGAAACTAATTCGTGGATTTGTTTCAAATGCTGTGGAGATGTTGATAGAACTGTTCTGGAATATTTAGCAAATTTTTCCGATATTTTAATATTTATTTCAGCAAATATTGCAGTTTTTTGTAAATTTCACCTTGAAAAACAAATTTGTAAACATTGAAATTTTCAAACTTAATTTTCTCAAAAACTAATTTGGGTATTTGTTTCAAATTTTGTGAAGTTGTTGCTAGAACTGTTCCGGAATACTTAGCAAATTTTCCCGATATTTTAATGTTTTCAGCAATTATTGCAGTGATTTGTAAATTTCACCTTGAAAATCAAATTTGTAAAGAACTTCGTGGAGAATACGGTCTATTGAAACTTAGTGTTATGGACTTGTTAGCTGGTGTAAATCTTGCTAATCGTCCTTGGCACAGCTTAACTAAGGTCGGAAACCAAAAATGAAGCTTCTACGTTATCTGGTTCAATAAATATTCGTGTTTCTGTTGAAAATAGTTGTTGACATAAACCTAACCTATATTGGATCGAGAGTTCGCGCTGCCGCGCGTATGTTGTTTTGATTCATCTGTCCGCTTCGCTGCGGACAACCTAATCTAACCAACCAAAATGTCAACAACTATTTTCAACAAAAAACACGAATATTTATTGAACCAAACAACGTAGAAGCTTCATTTTTGCTTTCCGATCTTAGTTAAAGAGTGCCAAAGTCGATTAATAACAGTTACACCAGGTGAAAAGTCCGCAAAAATATTTTCAACAGACCCGTATTCTCCACTTAACCCGAAAAACAAATTTGTAAACATTTTTCAAACTTAATTTTCTCAAAAACTTATTTGGGGATTTGTTTCAAATTTTGTGGAGATGGTGGTAGAACAGTTCTGGAATATTTAGCAAATTTTCCCGATATTGAAAATCAAATTTGTAAACATTGAAATTTTCAATCTTAATTTTCTCAAAAACTAATTTGCGGATTTGTTTCAAAATTTTCAAATGTTGTGGAGATGTTGATAGAACTGTTTCGGAATGTTTTAGCAAATTTTGCCGACATTTTAATATTTATTTCAGCAAATGTTGCACTATTTCCTAAATTCCACCTTGAAAATCAAATTTGTAAACATCGAAATTTTCAAACTTAATTTTTTCAAAAACTAATTTGGGGATTTGTTTCAAATTTTGTGTAGATGGTGGTAGAACTGTTTTGGAATATTTAGCAAATTTTCCCGATATTTTAATATTTATTTCAGGAAATATTGCAGTATTTCCTAAATTCCACCTTGAAAATAAAATTTGTAAACACTGAAATTTTCAAACTTAATTTTCAAATACACAAATTTGGGGATTTGTTTCAAATTTTGTGGAGATTGTGGTAGAACTGTTCTGGAATATCTAGCAAATTTTTCCGATATTTTAATATTTATTTCAGCAAATATTGCAGTAATTTGTAAATTCCACCTTGAAAATCAAATTTGTAAAGGACTTGGTGGAGAATACGGGTCTATTGAGACCCGTAGTCTCAAGTGTGTTGAGTTAGTGTTGTGGACTTTTTAGCTGGTGTAACTCTTGTTAATCGTCCTTGGCACGGCTTAACTAAGGTCGGAAAGCAAAAATGAAGCTTCTACGTTGTCTGGTTCAATAAATATTCTTGCTTTTCTTGAAAATAGTTGTTGACATAAACCTAACCTATATTGGATCGAGAGTTCGCGCTGCCACGCGTATGTTGTCTTGATTCATCTGTCCGCTTCGCGGCGGACAACCTAATCTAACCAACCAAAATGCCAACAACTATTTTCAACAAAAAAACACGAATATTTATTGAACCAGACAACGTAGAAGCTTCATTTTTGGTTTCCGATCTTAGTTAAATAGTGCCAAAGACAACTAATAACAGTTACACCAGGTAAAAAGTCCGCAACAGTATTTTCAACAGACCCGTATTCTCCACCTAACCCATTTGTAAACATTGAAATTTTCAAACTTAATTTTCTCAAAAACTAAATTGGGGATTGGTTTCAAATTTTGCGGATATGTTGGTAGAACTGTTCCGGAATATTTAGAAAATTTTCCCAATATTTTTTTATTTATTTCAGCAAATGTTGCAGTATTTTGTAAATTCCAGCTTGAAAATCAAATTTGTAAACATTGAAATTTGCTAACTTAATTTTCTCAAAAACTAATTTGGGGATTTATTTTAAATTTTGTGGAGATTCTGGAATATTTAGCAAATTTTCCCGATATTTTAATATTTATTTCAGCAAATATTGCTGTATTTGGTAAATTCTACCTTGTAAATCAAATTTGTAAACATTGAAATTTTCAAACATAATTTTCTCAAAAACTAATTTGGGGATTTATTACAAATTTTGTGGAGATGTTGGTAGAACTGTTCCGGAATATTTAACTAATTTTCGCGGTATTTTAATATTTATTTCAGCAAATATTGCAGTGATTTGTAAATTCCACCATGAAAATCAAATTTGTAATGGACTTAATGGGGAATACGGGTCTAGTGAAACTTAGTGTTATGGACTTTTTAGCTGAAGTAGCTCTTGTTAATCGTCCTTGGCAGGGCTTAGCTAAGGTCGGAAAGCAAAAATGAAGCTTCTACGTTGTCTGGTTCAATAAATATTCGTGTTTTTGCTGAAAATAGTTGTTGACATAAACCTAACCTATATTTGTTGTCTTGATTCATCTGTTCGCTTCGCGGCGGACAACCTAATCTAACCAACCAAAATGTCAACAACTATTCATTTTTACTTCATTTTTTATTTCCGATCTTAGTTAAAGAGTGCCAAAGACGATCAATAACAGTTACACCAGGTAAAAAGACCGCAAAGATATTTTCAACAGACCCGTATTCTCCACCTAACCCATTTGGGAACATTTAAATTTTCAAACTTAATTTCCACAAAAACTAATTTGGGGATTTGTTTCAAATTTTGTGGAGATGTCGGTAGAACTGTTCCGAAATATTTAGCAAATTTTCCCAAAATTTTAATATTTATTTTAGCAAATATTGCAGTTTTTTCTAAATTCCACCTTCAAAATAGACATAACGTAACATATAGAATTGCTGTTTTATATTGAAATATCTATTGCTTATTTATTTATTCTCATAACATAATTAATGCATTTATTATTTAACAGTAACAGCGTTTAAATAAAACTTTTTTAAATAGTAATAGCTTTAAATTTAATTACTATTAAAAGTAATTAAAATCTAAATTTGATTAATAGAAACACGAACCACAAAAGGCAATGTCTAGACAGAGTTATACTTAACTAAAAAATGCAAAGTTAGTCCATACAACTGCCCATCGCGTGCTCGGCTGAAACAAATTTAATTAAAACTAAAGAGCAAAAGAAGAATATCCTATCGATTCACAACGCCTTCTACTTTAAATTAAATTATGCTTAAATAGATAGAGTAGATTTTATTTTGCAAGAAAAGTTTAATAATATATTCTTTTTAAATTAAAAATAATTTCTTATATAAGTAATTTATAATAATTATATAACCTCAAGATTCTGCTTAAGATTAAGATTGATTACCAAGATTATTTTAGACTCCTAATTAAGTTAAAAAGCGTGAATAACTTTATCAAATACTATATCATTTCAATAAAAAATTAAAAATTCTGATCTATTCTCGCGTTTTTTTTTTTGTAGTAAAAATCTGTTTTAAAAGTAACTGAAGACTGGTGTAAATAATAGTGTGTTAAGGGATAATATGTGATGTCGGTTCATGTTAGTGGGGTGTACCTAGTGCCAGCGCAGATGCTGCCACCGGTCGCTCAGGACAGGGGCGTCGCGACGACGAACGTGGCGAAGACGAAAACGGTCGCTATAGTAGCGCCGCAGAGGAGCAACAGCCTCGATTATCTCAACTTTGAGGAGAAACGTCAACTAATCGCATCTTCTCTCTCGCTGTCTGATTTTATAAATGTTGGCAATGCTAATCCCAAGGACATCAAGGATAGTGTTGCAACGGTCATAGTTGGTAAGATATTTTTTTTTTGTAAATTTAATATTAACACTTTTTGAGCGGGTAGTCTAACATACGAAACTATGTTAGGTATGTTAATTGAATACATCTGTATATTTTTATAAAATAAAACGTACTAAAGCCACCGCAGCTATAGATTTGAACAAAATGGATGGTTAGATTAGGTTATAACGGAGCAGATAAATTCAGATCACATATCGCGCGGTAGCGCGGTCTCTCGATCCGAAATAAGAAAAAATATTGGATGAGGGTTAGATTAGGTTATATTAGAGCAGATAAATCCAGACGACATATCGCGCAGTAGCGCGACCTCTCGCTGCGGTGGCGTTAGTACGTAAGTACCGTTTGTATTTGTTTGCCAAGTGAATATATTGAAATTGTTGCATATAATACCAAGTTGAAAGAAATGCCCAGACGTGTAACAAACTTCTTGGACGGCCTAAAAATTCATAATAATACTGATTATAATGCGGGCCCCTTTCACGACCGGGTGCGTGGGTGCGTGCGAGAAACCGGGTGTCACTCGCCGGTCATGGCTGGATACATTGTAAAACTTTTTCAAGAAAATGTATCCAGGAATATAGAGGACCGAAAAAAGTTTCTATTAATAAAGTGCGTATAAAACATAAATATAAAATCGGTCTCGATTTTAAAAAAATATCTGCTTTTATAGTTATTAGTTATTACTTGCCATATTTACATATATTTACACGCCTAGACACTTCAATATTGTTTAGGTTTCCTCATAGTGGAAAATATATACGGCTTGTAAAATGAAAAAATGTGCAGTGTCTATAGAATTGTGGCACGTAGATAATAAAGTAAACATCATGTAATAGTATATTACGTAATGAGAGTTGTAAGAAGCATATTACGTACGAACGGAACAATTACGAGTACGTAATTGCCTTACAACTCGAATTATGTACTATACATTATCTATGACCACACTATTTTGTTTCTGTTTAATAAGAAAAATATGTTTGAGGTAACACCTTCGACCTTATTTAACTTGATAGAAATGAAAAGAAATACATCAATAATGGTTACATACCTTTTTATTTAGTACTTATTTGTAGTTTTCGTTAGATTTAAACGTGAAAAAACCAAATGAATGACAGCTTCTATGTGAATGATGTGACGTTTAATGATTGTTGGAAATCACGGAGTACTATATTTAAAAATAGTATCAGCGTGCAGCTCTCAACCAATCAACGAATCGTAAACCAAACGTGCTTGGGTGATTTTGAATTATTGCATAACATTAATCGCGGATTGTTACATATGTGTGTGGTATGTTGTATTTACATAGTCCACGAACTGTGCAATAATGGGCATTTACAATAGTGGTCGGAGATAAACATAATAAGCATGTCATAGGTATGCTTTCGATAGTTTTCTTAGAATCCGAATTTAGATCATTCATTATGGGTGCTATCTATATATAAATTTGTTATCTTCTTATCAATGAGGTAATATTTTGATATTTTGGTGTATTGGTTGGTCACAAAACCAACTTTTTTTTTTATTATCTAGCCAAAATTTCATTCTCTTTAGTTAAAGTACCTACAGTCGAACTTCCATAACTCGAACTTCTGTAACTCCAATTTTTCTATAACTCGAATATTTTTAGAAATTCATACGTTTAAATAGCATTTTACATATAAATTAACTTCCATAACTCGAATTTTCCTCAACTCGAATTTTTCCATAACTCATAGTAAAAATTTGTACAATGGTAAAATTTTACCTACATACAAAATAATCTCTATAACTCCAATTTTTTAACCGCCGCGTATTTTCCAAAACTTATGATCTTGAATATTGCCTACCATAAAGCGTCGATAGTGTAGATAGTGTAATCCTCGGGCAGATTACGAAACATTTAATTTTTCATATTTTATGATCACTTCATGACTTTGTTTTTGTTCACTTCATGACTGTCAATTTTGCTATTACTGAGAAAAAAAAAAAAGAAATTCTGAGGGTAAGAACATTATGAGTTAATACCCTGTTCATCCAAGCGAGGGATATTAATAATGTATAACATATCAATTTCTTTTTTGTTTATAAATATATTCATATGTACATATGTATTTACTTTGAATTCATTGTGTATAGTGTATTTTACTCATTTTATAGTGATGTATTTCTATAACTCCAATTTTCCATAACTCCAATTTTTTTCATGAAATATGGCAATTCGACTTAGGGAAGTTCGAATGTAGTTTATAAAATGCTTCGCGGGCCGCATAAAAGATAAGAGCAGGCCGTATGCGGCACGCGAGCTGTCATTTGCCCAGGCCTGGTATACATGAATTGATAAACATCTTTACGATTGTTTACATATTTTATTTAAGAATATGAAAAGTAAATATAGTTTGTTAGAAGTAGATTTTTTAGTGTGAAATAATACAAGGAGGTTTCGATTACCTGCTTCATAATATATTCTCAGTTTGCACAAAACTTGACTAAAATTACAGGTACTTACGTATTAACGCCACCACCGCTATATATTCGATCGAGAGTTCGCGCTACCGCGCGTATGTTGTCTTGATTTATCTGTCCGCTTCGCGGCGGGCAACCTAATCTAACCGGGGTTTAAAAATAAAAGTATTTTGAGTTTTAAAAATGTTTTAATGTTAAGTAAAATGTTTTATTTAAAAATGTTAGATGTAGATTGGCGGCATTTAAAAATGTATTGGTGGTGGCGTTAATACGTAAGTACCAAAAAGCAATACAAATTTAATGCTTGTTGTCTTTAATGGGACGAATAAAAATGTTTTTAAGATTTTTTTTATTATTTCCTTTAATTTGATCGGAAGTTTGGTTAATTTCACCCTCAAATCATTTGATGCAGAGAGTTTGCTCCTGTACCTGTTTTTAATGTAAGCGTATGTTGAGAATGCAACATTGAGAGAAGTGGCGATTTCAAGCAGCAGGGTTTTAAGAAGACAATCGAGATCAGAGAATTGTTGGTTAAAAGGCTTTTCTGTAAGTGTAGCTACTAGTGCATCTTTTAGTTCAAATAGTCTGGCTAAAAATTGAGATGGTAGTGATCTATACCCAGATCTTCGCCGGTAAGTTTTAAAGACTTGCTTGAAGCGGGCGGCTCTTAACATGATTAATTATCTTCACAACACCATCCAATGCTACTTTTAAATCTTGAGGCATCCTTCTAGTAGCCGGGGAGTGTCGATGGGTGACATAGTGACTGGTGGTGGCATTGTCTGCCATTTGCTTCATTCTAGAAACGGCTCCCCTTACTTCTCCAACCATTGCAGCCGCTCCATCGCTGCAAATATCAACACACTTGCTCCATTTCACATCGATTTTCTGTATATATTTGTCGATAACTTTGAAAATTTCCTCGCCAGTGGTGTAAGTTTCATGCAATTCACTCATCAAAAGTTCTTCTTCTGTTTGAATTTCGGATGGATACCTTACAAACACAAGAAAAACAGCAAGTCCTGCAACGTCGGTACTTTGATCAAGCTATAAACTAAAAAAAATTACAAATGTTCAAGCTTCTTATTAGCTCGTTCTCCACAGACTCTGAGATTTTGGAAATTCGCTTGCTTATAGTGCTATTTGACAGCTGCACAGTATCCATCTTCTTGGCCATGTCTGGACCTAAAATGCACCTTACAACATGCTTCACGCAAGGTTTAATCAATGTCTCGGCAATAGTATGGGGCTTCTTAGATTTTGCCATGTGTGGACTGAAGAATAAATGAAGCTTCAGTTGCGTTTTCAATTTAATTTAAAAAATTCTCTCCACCATGGATGACCCTGCCTGAAGTGATAAAGCGCGGCGTTTAAAGGTGGGCGTCCACAGTTCCGCATCGTACGTATCGGACGAATCGCATCAAACTGATCGTAGTATTCTTTCTATAGAAAGTAATACAAGTGCGTCCACTGTTCCGCATCATACGGCTCGCACGAATCGACCCGTCGGCAATGCCGATGCCGTTGCTCCGAGGAGCACCTTTGCGATTCGTGCCGATCATGTCATACGGAATATGGTATTTGCTAGCAGTTGCGTCGGCAAATCCGATCGCTGCCGATGCTGTGGATGCGCTGGACAAAAATAATCCGTTTGATGCGATGCGTACGATACGGAACTGTGGACGCCTACCTTTAAGCGCGGCGTTTAGTACATATGGGCGTTAGTACATAAAGGTGAAGATTTCTGCACCTTTATGTACTAAATCAGAATGATTGCATTCCAGATGTCATTTTAATTTGGATGGAACCAAGCAGCTGTTGGCAATATTTTTATGACAGGTAACGCATTGCCCTTCCGGTGTTTGTTCGTTCCCAACAGAAACAAAGCCGAACAATGTGAGGTAGCTAGGATCATATTTCCTTATTTTGCCCCGGATTATCTTTTGATCGTGAGTTGCTTTTCGCGAACTGATGAAGACGAACTTGAATGATTTAGACTCGCAGGTGTCTGCTGGTATGTTTCGTCTGCTCCGACGATGCTGGTTGTCATTGAATCAATCGCTTCAGAACCTTTAATGAGTTCATCACCTTTCCGTTTTAAAGACTCAGATTTTAGCCAATTCTCCATAATTATGCAATAAAAGGCATTATGCAATAGGAATTATGCAAGGCATTATGCAATAGGAACTCAAATTCGTTTGAATTCTGATGTAATTTTCTTTTAACATTTTTTTTACATTTCTTGAAACCAGGGTGCCGCGGCACCCAGTTTGAGAACCACTCATCATACATTTAAGTATAAAAAAACCTCTGACTACGAGCATTATTCGTTCCGGAAGAGTATTCGTAAACCGATGCACTCGTATATTAAAGCGAATTTCACCTTAAGATGCAATGCTAACTTAAGATAATTCGTTTCAAAAGCTGAAAATATTCATTTAAAATTGATTGATAGAAATTATGTGCATACATGTTTTCCATATTTTTATTATTTGCCCAGAATCAGCAACATACTACAAATACAATCACGCAAACTAATTGCTAAGCATTTAACCATTATCTTTTCTTGGGACTTGGAATACAGAACCTATCCAATAACGCTTGCTTTTGATTCCTTTCCAAGATTGTGCGAAAATGTAACATTGCATTGCAAAATCAATCACTCGGAGTGCTAGGTTTTTGAATTGTCGATAGTTCTTCTATATCTCTGGAACAACTAGGTTCGTCATATCTTCTTTGTTTAGTACTGGGGCCTGGTTCAGCATATTTTGTGGCAGCCCTTTTCAATGTGTTGATCATGGCCACGTCCAAATTGGACGATGGTTCTGAATTACACAGTAGGATACAACACTTGTCATGACATAGTCATCTCTCTCTTTTACCGCAAGATTCTAGTTCCCAATGAGCAGAATTCCTTCCAAACCTTTCCATGAATTTAGTTTCGTAAATTTCATCATCATTAAGCAGCAATTCATAGCCTTTGTTTAGATGATGTATTTCTTCAAAATTTTGTACATTTTATATATTTCTCAAATCACATTTGATTTTTTTTCTTATTCAGCTAAGACGAGATATCCACTATAACTTTTTGCTGTTGCTCAATATTTGGATCCACCAATTCGTCTGATAATATTTTACTTACAAACAAACACGTAGTAAACAGCAAGATTAGTGAAACCTCCCTCACTAACAATAAGATATCGCTTAGTTTGTAAGATTTTGTTCGTGTAGTGCGCGGGTCTCCAAACTTTTTGAGAATGGGACTGGATGAATGTCTCAGACTGGACTCTTCTTTTTTCCCAATCTCCTTCTATCATTTCCCTTTTTCCTCATGGTTTCTTCTATTCCTTTTCTTCATGATGTTTTTGGCCTTCCCTTCTTCTTTCTGTTAGTTGGGATGTAAGGGATCATTCTTCTTGGCCATCTTTCACGCCTCATTCTCATCACATGGCCGTACCATATTAGTTGTCGGCTTTCTATCCGATCCATAATGGTTTTTTCTTCTACTTCTACATGCGCCCTTTGAGTGATATCGTCATTTCGGATATGGTCTAACCTGGATATTCTACACGATCGGCGTTAAAAGTCCATCTCTACTGCTTTTAGCGGGTTCCTTTTTTTTGATGTTAGTCACCAGCACTCTGCCCTATATGTTGTTATTGGTTCCGCGTTAGTACGGTATAACTGGACTTTTGTATTTATGAGAATTTTCGAGGACCACAGAATTGTGTTCAGGTTCTGAATTGCCGTTTGTCCCTCAACAATCCTGTTTTGGATACCTTTTCGCGTTGAACCTTCAGAAGATATGTATGTTCCCAAGTACTTGTATTCATTAGTAGTAGTATGTATTAGTGCTTTATATAATTTTGTTGTTGACTTGAAGATCATTGGGCTTTTCTCCGATATGTATTCGGTTTTACTGATATTGATCTTCAGCCCTCATTTGCAGTATTCCTCAATTAGCTTTCTTGTCATGTATGTAATGTCTTCTTCGTCGTTTGATATCAGTACTTGATCATCCGCAAACAGTAGCGTATATAAACAGGTATACTGATATTGTCTAGGCATAATCTAATCGCCCTAAAACCACACTGTTCTTCAATTTCTGCAAAGTCGTGCTCCATTATATTGTCTTTAGGATTCAGCCGTACAGTCTTTCTACAGAACTGTTTATAGTTGTGCCTATATAGTTAGAACATATCTTTTTATTGCCTTTTTTATGTATGGAGCTGAGATATCCTATTTTCCAATCATTTTGAATGTCGTCCTCTTCCAAGAGGCATTTGTTATGTACTTTCATTAGTTTCTCAAGCAGTATGTGCTTCACCAACTCTCTAGGAATACCTCCCGGTCCAGCAGCTTTCCCATTCTTCATGTATATTAGGGCCGTCTTTAGTTCCGTGACATTGATTTCTTCTAGATTATCTATGATATTTTCCTCCTCCGGTATTGGTGTCGTCATAAACTGAGGCCTGTCTTCTTTCAGTAATTATTGGTAATAGTTTTCCCATTCGTTCATTGGTATTAGTGTGATGTTACTGTTTTTGTTATCTTTTCTGAAATATTTTTTTTATTCGTTACGACCAACTATGGACCACGTTTGGCAGTTTTTACATTATTTTTTTGTCCTTACTCTCTGCCAATATCTCTTCATCCTCTCTCTCACTTCGTTCTTCTGTTCCTCCGTGTAAGATCTTCTTTTTCTCACTGACAATTCCACTGTCTCCTGGAAACCTGTAAACTCCTTAATTAGTCGCCTAAATCTCTCTCTGTCTATTATGTCTTCTTTTTTCACCCCCATCCGATCCAAGTCCAATCTCACTTTCCGAAACCGTTTCGGTTCTGTCTTCCTCTTCCTGAAAAATTCAAAAATCCTCTTCGTCAGTCTGGAGTCTGTTCATCCTCACCAAGTGGTCATAAAACTGTATTCTCCTTTTTCTCATTAAGGCTACAATTCCTCCAGGTATAATTCTTTGTTGGTTTTAGTCTCCTCTCTCCATCCTTGATATTTGGGCCTAGGATTTTTTGCAGCATTTTCCTTTCTCTCCTCCGGATGTCTTCGAGGCCACCCTTCCCAATGTCTAGTGTTTCTGCTGCATACAGACATTCAGGTCTGACAACAGTATCTACGTGTCGGAATTTAGCCCGAAAGAATAGACCTTTTTTGTTGTATGTATCCTTCGTAAGTCCATTGAACCATTTCCATTCTTCTCGCCCGCTCTTTGATGGCATCCTTATGCGACCCATTGTCCAGTAATTTTTCTCCCAAGTACTTAAAACACTTAACTCGCTTTATCTTGGCTTCTCTCAACTCCAAGTGGAGAGAAGCGTCTTTGATATTGGCCATGAGTTATGAACACAGTCTTCTCTAAAGAAATTTGATGTCCACTCTTCTTGTCTATCATCTGGAGTACTTCAGTTCTTTTTATCGCCGTTTCAACACCGGTAGTGAATATCACTACATCGTCTGCGAATGCCAAACAATCCGTTCTTATATTTTCTTTACCTCTCCCTAACCTGAAAGCCTCTGTAGCCGAAATTCCCTTCGTCCATTCTCGAATAACTTTTTCTCAGACGCAGTTGAATAATATTGGTGATAGTCCGTCGCCTTGTCGTACGCCAGTTTTGATTTCGAAAGGCTCTGACAACTCACCCCGGAACTTTATTTTGGAGAAATTATCGTCTTTTGAATTAGAATAGGCTTTATTGGCAATTCTCGAGGAATTTGGAGTGGACAACAAGACGAGGATCTTGTTGTCCACTCTAAATTCCTCGAGAATTGCCAATAAAGTTTTTCGGTCAATGGAGTCATAAGCCTTCCGCAAGTCCTCAAAGACGGCGACATATTTATTCTGTCCCAACATCTTGTACTTTATGATATTCCGCAGGTTGAAGATTTGATCCGCGCAAGATCTCCCTTTCCGAAAGGCTGCCTGGTATCCACCCAATTCAGAATCCAATAACCCTTCTATTTTTGTCAGTAACGCTTTCGAGAAAATCTTGTAAGGAACTGAAACAAGAGAGATGCTTCTATAATCATTAACGTCCATCTTGTCACCCTTCTTATGAAGGGGATGGATCAAAGCCATTCCTCTCAGTTATCCATATGCTCTCAAGTAACCGAGTGAAGACTCCAGCAGATCCCAGCTGTAGGAGTTCAGCGACGATAGCATCTGCACCAGCAGCTTTGTTGGCATTAAGTCTTTGAATAATCCGTAAAAATTCGTCTTCGTCAGGAGGCAAAATTTTCCGAATTATTCAAGGACTTACGGCTAATGTAAGCAAATAAATGATATTAATATTAATTTACATTTGAATATTAATTGCACGTGAAAGCAAATATTGTTTGTGTTGTAATAAAATTTAAAGCAATTTGAGGCAAGTGCTGTTATGAAATTTTTATATTTTGCGTCTGTAATGGACTCATAACAGCACTCATATGCGTGCGGTTATGGCTCGCCGAGTGCGATGCAATTTTCTCAATATGTATCGGCGATTTTTTTAATTTAGATATGGCATAAAAGGGCGCAAATAGTAAAAATACTATAAAAAACTCGTTCGTAAGGCGTTTTTCAGCACTTGTCCCTTAGAAAACTCCTACGCTACGCTCGTCGTTTGGACGCGTGCTGTAAAATCGCGCTTACTGGACTTGTCCTTTAATACTATTATTGGAATGGTAACTTCGTAGGGAGGAGGTTCTTTGTGTTAAAAACAAAATTACGATTTAATCATCGACGTTTCGCCTTTATTAATTTAGGCCTCTACAGGATGCTAGAACGGAACAATACTTGCTTATTTTATCAATTCTTAAATAATCGATTCCTCTTACCTATCGTCTAACACTACAAATTAATGACATTAATAACATTAACAATTAAAAATTACAAATTAAAAAGTTAAAACTTAAAACCATGTTTCTTATACATGTGGTAGTCATCATTAAATGTTAGCAACCAAAATTCCTTCTAATATTTTGCCATAATTTACGGAACTTTATTGAATATAGGCTGCACACATTCCTTTTATGACAACACACACAACAACATAATTAATACAACTCATCAATATTACAAAATTGCCAACATCTAATCAATATGAGTTGGATTAATTAGATTAGTGTATATGCTGCTGAGGCCCGCTGTGTCCATCTTATCGTTTATACTATTGTTGGTCCTTTTTATGAACCACATTTCCGAAAATAGTCGTTTTTTAAATTTTCTTCAAAGTGTAAAATTTTTGCATTTTGCAAATCAAATTTGTGGCCAGTAGTTATGGCATGGTTGGCCAATGCTGTCTTAGGCTGTTGGCATTTATTAAATGGTCTGCAATCTAATCTGTGTTGGGCAATGCGGGCTGATAGTCTTTGTTTTGTTTGGCCGACATACGAAGAGGGGCAGTTTGAGCAATTTATTTTGCATATTAGGTTACTGCTATCCAAAGTGGGTGTACTATCTTTTAGTTTCGAGAATAGGTTGCAAATAGTATTTTTGTTGTAAAAAAACAGTTTTGTGCCCTCATTTTCAAACAGTCTCCTGAACTTATGGTTCATTTTTTGTACATTAATGAGCTTTTTGTATATCACTGGTTGGTTGGATATGAAATTAGATTTAGTGCGGGTTGCCCTGTTGTTGAGCACTCTTCTTATTACATAGGTTGGGTAATTGTTGGCCACAGCCAACTCTCTTATTATTTGCAGGTTTTTTTCTTGGAAAGTGGGGTGACTCAGTTTAAGGACTCTATTTTTTAGGGCAAACAAACAACCAATCTTTTGTTGGAGTGGGTGGTCAGACAGATAATTCAGAAATCTTCCAGAAGCTGTGGGTTTACAATACCAATCAGTTATAATAGATTGGTCATCATTTCTGTAGACAATCGTATCTAGAAAAGGTATTGATCTGATGTTTTCTGGTTCAAGGGTGAATTTTAAATGCGGGTCAACGTCATTGAACACCTCTAATATGGTAGTCTGGGTATCCCGGGGAATCGCGGTTAAAATGTCATCCACGTATAAGAACAAAAAGGGGACGCGGAATGGTAGGGTGTTTATGCACGATGTTAGTAGCATATGCATAACTAAATTCGCTATAATAGGCGAGGCAGGGTTGCCCATAGCTGTTCCGAATGCTTGTTTGAAAACTTTGTTATTATACGTAAATATGTTAGTCATAAACCGTAAATTCAATCAAATGGTGCATTATTGCTTTTGGGATTGTTGTAAAGTCAGTTAGCGTTTTCCACCAAAAGTCTAGGGATTTTTTTGCTGTGGCTTTTGAGATGTTGGTGAAAAGGGAAGTGACATCTAAGGACACCAGTATGTAATCGGGGGGTAAGACTATTTTAGTAATTTTATTTACAAAGTCGTACGAGTTATTGATGTTATAGGTCAAGTACGGTTCTAAAAATTTTAAGATTGATACAATGTATTTGGACAGTTCGTATGTTGGGGAATTGATGCAAGATATGATAGGACGCATAGGCCAATTTTCCTTATGTATTTTACACAAACCGTATATCTTACCCGGTGTACTGTTGTGTGTGGTCAATCTGGCGTGGGTGCCTGCTTCAATGTGGCCGTTATCAAAAAGATTTTTTGCGTATTTATTATTCTGTTTTTCGATGGATAAGATGGGGGAGTGATTAAGTTTCTCGTACGTTTGGGTGTCATCCAACAATGCCTCCATTTTCTGTTTGTATTCTTCTTTGTTCAGGATGACAGTGGAATTACCTTTATCAGCTTTCATCACTAGTAAGTCATGGGACTTCAAAAACGATCTGGTGTTGTTGTATCGTTTAAGGTACGGGTTTGATTGTCTGTGTGTCTTGAGGTGGCTGGTATGGTTGGTGATAATGTTGACCGCACTAGCTCTCAATGCTTCTTTACTCTCTGTTGTTGTTGTGGAGATTATATGTTCGACATCTTTTAGTAGGTCTAGCATTGGAAAGTCATCTTTAGAGAAAGGTAAGGCAAATTTTGGACCTAAGGCTAAGAAATCTAGGATATCTTCGGGGATATCTGTATTGGAGCCATTGGTGATCCATTTGCTTCTAATTTCTTTTATGCTATCTTCTTGTTCTTGGCTTCTTATGGATTTGTTGGTCGTCCATTGGGGGACGTTATGTCTCAACAGGGTGAGATGTTTAATTTTCTTTTGTTGTGTTGTTTTCATGGTCCCAAACATCTTGTTGTAATCTCTTTTCAACCAGTAATATAGTTGGTTGTATGCATTTTTGTCGATGGTGTTGGCTACGGAGTGTAGTTCTCTATTCATCTGATCGGTTAATGAAGCGATCGTCCTATTAACTGAGTGAATTTCAAGTTTAAGGAGATCAAGCTTGAAACGGGAGATGGTCTTATCTAAAATCAATTTGAATGGGGACTGGGCTGTTTCAATCGTATACATACACTTCATGTATTGTTGGATGTGTCTTGGGACTAGGTGTCGCCTCCTGCACCCCAGCAGGAAAATCTTGTGGCTGTGAAACTTGGCTAGCTTAATATTGATCTTCGTTAACTCTTTAATCTTAGTGGTGGTTATTATTCCGTGTTTTGAGGTTATGTTGTTAAAAAACCCCATACTATGGGGTTAAAAATCCCCATACCCCTACGAAGTTACCGTTCCAATAATAGTGATTCCCTGAGGAGTTAATAAAATAGTTTTTCAATATTGTCCTTTAATATACCATTATAATGAGAAATAAAATCCGTATTAAACAACCCGTCGTTTGGCGACCACGTATCCACATCCGCACAAAATTTTCCACTTCTTGCTAAATATTCGTTAACAGAGTTAGGTCTTCCGGAAGTCCACAAAGATGGCGACATATTGTACATATTGTCCCAACATCTTGTACTTCATGATATTCTGCAGGCTGACGATTTAATCCGCTTTAATTACTTGTATTCATTCGTTTTACTATAATTGTTTATTTTTTATTGTATGATCCACTCGACAATTATAGAGTATATACGACTGTATAACCTACTACCTATAATTATTTTTAATAAATTTACTTTACATAGCTTATTAAAAACAATTTTGAATTGTACTGCGTATTTAGCAGATAGTGATTAATTTTATCATGGAAAATTTATAAAACACAATTAATTTTTGATGAATGTTTTTATTAATAATTCATGATTGTTTTATAAACAATAAATATTTATACGTTTCTTTAATAAAATCAAGCTTGAGTTTTTAGGCGACTTATATGTATGGTGTATTCTAATCGACCTTTGTGTATTCACATACACGATGAGCTCTAGGAATTAAAAGCTACAATTGACCGTAATTGTTGCCACTGGCGTGACTAATCGCTTCAAAAAATCTATCCGTCAATAGCATATACTCAAGTATATAAAAATCGGAAATTCCTACTCGTGCATTGCAAATATACACATTTCAAGGTAATATTATCGCATCCGTGATATGTGCATTCGATAACGCGATGCGCAGAAAGTCAAACAGAAAAACTCGTGAGCAGAATATTTTTACAAAAATAAACTTGTATGCACGAATGTTTTTTAAACTAGGTACGTATGTAAAAAATAAAGCAATGTAAAGTAATGTAAAAAGTAAAGCACAATTAAATTCGAGTTTCGAAACTTATAATTTTGAAATTTAAAATTTAGTTTCAAATTTTTAATATAAGTGACAACAAAATTAAAATGTTTTATATGACGATATATTATCTTCTTCTACTCGCGGATGGGTCACTTATGACCACGTGGAATCAACGTATGTTGAGCCTTCCTCCTTGCCCAATAGCTCTTCATATGCATGGATTGTTGTAGTTTCTGTTCCTCAGACCATGCACGCCTTGTTGGTTTCTTCTGATCTTCCTCAAATCCCCTTGTGTGAACAATATTCCTGTTCACATTTCTATTAATCAGATCTGGCGATCCCAACTTCCTCTCCACTTGTTTGTACCACTTGGTATTTAAGTTTATTTATTCTATAAATAAACTTGAATATTTATTTTATAATCGCTTTATATACCTAAATAAATTTTTGTTTCGGCATTGAATTTTCATTTTTCGGTGCAACTTTATCAACTTTAACCCAAAAATAGCTTATTAATAGAGCGCCAACGTTATACCACTCAATTATTATACAACTTGTATTATATGACGTTTATCTATAAATAAAGTGGAATATATATTTTTTAAATGCTTTATATAAGTATTTAAATTTTTGTCTCGGCATTGAATTTTCATTTTTCGGTCCAACTTTATCAACTGTAACCCAAAAATAGCTTATTAATAGAGCGCCAACATTAAACTACTCATTAATTATACAACTCATTAATTTCGATCACACGGATGATAATTTAAAGAAGTATGTTTGGAAATAATTTGGATGGAAAATAGAACTTCGTCTTTGCATAACAAAATGTTAAAAATGAAATGAATATTCGTCGTCGAAGAACAACTTTCATGGCTGAAGTTTGTTTCGGCGTGAATTTAATAGCTATGTTTCTTCGAGAAGTGCTCCTGTTATTGATGTACTGCTTGGAAACTGGCGCAATACTGGGTCAATTGCTAATAGAAAGTCCACAGGTAGGCCTGTAAGTTGCAATTTGCGAGTGATGTCTGAATTTGTAAGGCAATTAGAAGATCACTTCAGTGGTAATTTGTCACATAAATAATTTTGACCTCATTAATTAAATGATTAAGATGGGAATAAAATAATTCTTCCTATAATTTTTTTATTGGCAAATAATCATCGTCAAATCAAATAATCAATCGTTTATTGCTTTTTGCGCAGCAAAGGAAATTGAAAAAAGTGTCGCTTATAATAAGTCTCTGAACCGAGATAGCTTGCTTAAATCGCCTAAAAATTTATTGTTCAATGTTGAATTTAAAGGGGAAAATCTTCTGGAAATAGAAGATTAAATAATTGAATATAGGGTGAAACTAAACTAATTATTGATATAATCATACCAACTTATTACAGCGAACACAGCTTGAATATATAAATATATTCAACCTCCCCGTAGCTCTATAATATTATTAAGTCTTTTTAAGACTATAAAACAAATCTCGTGTTGAAAGACAACAGATATTTACGTTATTCACTAGGATTCGGTTCACTTCCGTGACACTAAAACAAGACACTAGATAAATTACATTGTTTTTTAAGATCAGATCTTTCTATTTGACCCAAAGTGAATAGCCATCTGCAGACGCGTTTCGAGATCTGTCTCTCATCAGTGCAGCTGTGCTCTTTTGAATTATAAAATGGAATACACTTACATTCGTTTGAAAACCCGGTGCTGGGCCATCGAAGATAGATTATGATTTGACATGTGTGTTTAAAGACCTGAACTTAGTTTCATTTATTGATTTATATGATAATTGAATATAGGGTGAAACTAAACGAATTATAGATATAATCATGCCAACTTATTACAGCGGAACACAGCTTGAATATAAAAAATATATTCAACCTTTCCGAAGCTCTATAATATTATTAAGTCTTTTTAAGACTATAAAACAAATCTCTTGTCAAAAGACAACAGATATTTGTGTTATTCACTAGGAAAAATAGCCATGTGCAGACGCGTTTCGAGATCTATTTCTCATCAGTGCAGCTTTGCTCTTTAGGTAGTTGATATGATTATATCTATAATTAGATTTCACCCTATATTCAATTATATAAATCAGTACCTGAAACTAAATTCAGGTCTTAAAACACAACTTGTCAAATCATCACCTATCGTCGACAGCCCAGCAAATGGTTTTCGTAATGTAAGTGATGGAATACATTTATATTTCAAAAGAGCGAAGCTGCACTGATGAGAGATAGATCTCGAAACGCGTCTGCAGATGGCTATTCACTTCGGGTTATATAGAAAGATCTGACCTTCAAACGTCGAAACTCGAGCCGTGATATGTGTAGAAATTTATATGGCTGTGAATAATAAGTTATATAACATTTTTATATTATAAGTGTGGTAAAAACATAGTGAATTTTTGAATTCAATCTAAGTATGAAATACCACATAGTACTACATAGTACTTAGTACATTAGTACATAGTAATTACTACATAGTACATAGTACTTTCGCAACCATCCTATTCAGAAAGATCTGAAGATCTTAAAAAACAGTGTTATTTATCTAGTATCTTGTTTTAGTGCCACGGAAGTAAACTGAGTCCTAGTGAATCACACAAATATATGTTGTCTTTCAACATGAGATGTGTTTCATAGTCCGAAAAATACTTAATAATATTATAGAACTTCGGTAAGGTTGAATATATTTATATATTCAAGCTGTGTTCCGCTGTAATAAATTAGAAGATTAAATATTTACTTATGAAAAAGTTATATTGCAAAATGTTTACAAATTTTAGGAAACTTGCCATAAGTTATTTTAATTTAGACATATAGTTGTTTACAATATACTGCACTACTCACTGAGGTGAATTGTTTTCTGTTTATCTATAAATACTATTCATCAATCTGTAGTACGAATACCACTGGAGGAACGCAGATGGGTAACAGGGAGTATTCGAGAGTTTGACCTCATTTGAATCATTCAAATACACAATACCTCCTTACCGAAGAAACCTCCCAAGCAATTCTAACTATCGATGGATAAATCAAGACTAGTTTACGCCAACATCAACAGCTACATTAGCAAACGACAGCTATGATTTCTAATAGATAGCTTTACCGATCAAACAATATTGACGGACATTTATTTGTAGATACCAAAACATCACCTTTAAGAGACTGGTCATCCTTGTTTAAGTACTGAAACCTATTTATTAACCTAGCCTGGTGGGGTGGGTGCTTTAATAAACCTGAATCCTAAATTCAAACAAAGCTCAAAGAATGACAAAGCCAATCCTCCATCCCTAAATAATCCTCTCAATGAGACTCATTTTGATCCACTTCACTATCCCCTTCCTCAATAAAAAGGAAATGCACATATTTCTTGTATACATCCATCCCCACTCCGTGATTGAGCGGAGTATCCTAAACATGGCATTCCTGTTCAAATATTCCCTCATCATCAATGATTTTAACCTTATTAAATTAAAAACTATACAGATTCAATCCTTCATAAATAACTCCCTCTTCTCCTTCTCTCCCTGTTCGCCATCACACTAATCCCACATTTATCATGACTCTACCCCCGACATACTACTCCACACTTCTAACCTTGTGCTCTCCAAAATTCCATAACGGATGTTACCCTCTCCCCAGACATTGGCTCTGATCACTTGGTAATCCCCTTTGCCATCTCCCTAAACCACATCGCTCCCCCGGTCAATCATCCTACCAGAAATAATCTCAACATTGTAGATATGGTGGTGACGACTTGTACTGCGACCTTTATAGATCTATTGTACCCCACCCTCCTCCTCCAAGCGTTGGTGTACTTACCCATTTAGAGCGCCTCCTCTAATCCTGATTTCTTTACGAATTTCAGGATCTTGGTGGGATTTAAGGCCTGCAGCTCCTCTGTTTTCAAGCAGTAATCCCTGAGGTACATCTGTCTCTTGCGGAATAATGCTCCGCAGTCTTTGAGCATTTGTATGGGGGTTTCCTCTGCTGAACCACAGAATCTGCATCCGTCATCCTCCTCTAGGCCTAGGACCTTGAGATGTTTACTAAGTGTGCAGTGTCCCGTCAGGACTCCTGTCAGAAATCTAAGCTTGTTCCTGCTTAATTTCAGGCAAGCTTTTGTTCTTTTCTGGTTAAAAGATCACAGCATCACTTTGAACTGCCTTAGCCCTGGAAGTCCTTTCCAGGTTTTCATCCATTGTTCTCTTGTTTCTTCATTTAAACTTTTCTGGATGGTGTTCACACTCATGACTCTGCTTGGAAAATACTTGGGGATGTTCCCATGGATTCGAAGTACTTGGTACGAGGTCCAAACACTCCTGCACCTCTCAACACCATCTCAACCTTACCAACATCCCTACAGTCTGCTTCAAAATCCTATCCTATATAAATACCACGGACCCCGACAACCTTTCCCTAAAAGACGTAGACGAATTCTAGTCCCACTTGACAAATTTTATTTTAAAACACTCCCCTAAATCCAAAACAAACTTCTACAGACTAACTCTGCGCCCTTTCATACCGTCGTTAATCAAACGAAAACGTCGTCTATACAGAACATACTGCAGAACACAAGACAGTTCATTAAAATTTAACATGAATAGACTTAACAAAGGCATACAGAGACTTAACTGTTAGTTTCGTACCAACAAATGGCTGTCAGTCTGCCAAGAAATAGAGAACGATGCCGGACGTACATACTGGGTTGAAATTAAAAAGACCTCCAAATATCGTCCATCATTCCACATCCCCGGGATCTCCTTCCATAATCAACGGTACTCTGACCATGAAAAAGCTTTCGTCTTTTCAAAACACTTGAAGACTGATATTGTGAACACTTGAAGACACTGAATACTCTTTTAACCCCCCTAAACTGCCCTTGGTTTAACAAAACTAACTTTGACAGATTAAACTCTTGCATCTACGACTATTTTCAAAATGACAGCACAGACCAGGACGAAATAACATACGACGAATACCCACCTGCCCTTTTCCATGGCAAAAATCCTTCCCTCAGCTCCGACGTTATGACAAAATTCTTACTTAGAAACCTTACTGGCGATATCCACCTCCACATAATTAAACTATTCAAAGTCTGCCTCCATAAAAGATCCTTTCCAAAATGTTGGAAAATAGGTTTCACAATCCCAAAACCTAATAAAAATCATTCCTTATTAAATAGTTACCGTCCTATTACGCTCTTTCCAGTACTAGGCAACATTTTCAGGAGATTCAATAAAAGATTCAGATTCTGCAACAGATTCTCAAAAATAGATTATATAGAATCTGCTCAAGAATTACTTTCCACCATACCAATTTGGATTTAAACCTTTCCACTCCACCACTCACCCCCTAATTATCCTCACCAATAACCTAGAGAACCGCCTACCTCCGCAAAGATCATTCTGCTGCTTTATTCCTAAACATAAATAAAGCCTTTGACAGTGTGTGGCATGCCGGCCTCCTTCAAAATGCAACAACTAAATATTCCTCCTAATAATCTATATCCTTAAACATTTCTTCCATGACAGATTGCTCCAAATTAAAATAACAGCGCCCCCTCCTCTGCCTCTGTCTTTTTTATTAAATTTTTCTGCTTATTTTTATTATTTTTATAAATTTACTCCTCTCAAGGGAGAGCCTTGGGGAAGACATTGCCCCAAGGCTCTCCCTCTCTCTCCCTTACTACACAATTTATACTGCCAACTATAACCTTGCCGACAAATGCCAAATCAACCTCTCCTCAAATATCCTACAATACGCTGATGACACCGCTCTCATATCCCACAATAAAAATCTTAAGGAAAGGAATTCAAGCACTCAGCAGTTTTTTTTTTGTATAAAATTATTTTGAGTATTAAAATGTAAACTCCTGGTCGGAATATAGCCTTTTGTAAACGTTTGTTTTCAATAAACATTTCTTCTTCTTCTATACAATTATATTATTACCTTAACGATTTATTGTTGTTGTTATCTGAGAAAATAAGGATTTTTAAGTTACTTAACACACATTTTTATTTAAATTTAAAAACCTTCCGTTGCTCTATTCTTTATCTTTGTTCTATAATCTTTATCATTATACATGCTTATTATGTATTATTTCTTACATATCATATATACTTATATTTCATATATATATATATATATATATATATATATATATATATATATATATATATATATATACATATATATATATATATTTATTTAAGTGTTAAACTTATTATATCTTACAACGCCGGCAATATTATTTATTATTATTTATTATTATTATCTAAATTTTGCAGATCTGCTGTATTTAACTAATGTTCATTTAGTTTACTATAGGTGAAACCATACTAATTATAGATAATCGTATAAATTTATTAAAAGCGAAATATAGCCTGAATATATAAATTTATTTAACCTGTTCGTAGGTCTATAATATTAAGTCTTATTAACACTACAAAACAAATCTCATGTTGAAGCAACTACTTCCCTTGCTAATACCATGCAGGTTATTGAATTATACCATATATATTTGTATGTTATTACTAGTCTCAGTCCACTTTCGTGGCACTAAATGAGTACTCGATAAATAACATTGTTTTTAATATCATATCTTTATATTTAACTTAAGGGAATGGCCATCTGCAGACGAGTTTCACGTTTTATCTCTTATCAGTGCAGCTTTGCTGTTTCGAATTATAAATTGGAATACATTTACTTGAACGCCTTGTACATGACTGGCGAGGCTAGGTTTTAGTTTGTAGACAAATAAGGCAAGTAAGTTTGTCAAGTAAGTGTATTCCAATTTATAATTCAACACTGCACCGATGACAGATAAATATCGAAACGCAGGTGGCATAAATGGGATAAATATCGTCTGCAGGCTATTCCCTTAAGTTAAATAGAAATATATGATCGTAAAAACAATATTATTTATCTAATACTCGTTTATTGCCACGAAAGTAGACTGTGGCGAGTAATAACATACAAATATCTGTTGTATAATTCAATATCCTGCGTGATATTAGCAAGGGAAGTAGTTGTTTCAACATGAGTTTTGTTTTGTAGTCTGACAATTAATAAGACTTAATATTATAGAGCTATGAACAGGTTGAATGTATTTATATATTATGGCTATACTTCGCTTTTAATAAGTTCATTTAGTTTATACATACATTATATTTACTTTTTCTTTATTATATAATGAATGTACATTATTTTTGGTTAACTGTTAGGTTAGGTTTATATTTCTTTGATTCTTTTAATTATTTTGCTTTTATGTAAATATTTAATTTTTGTTTTTATTCCACCCATGAATCGCAAACATACAAAACGCAATAACATATATAAATTGTTACTTATAGCTTTCAGAGTATTTAATTTATTTAAATTAATTTAGGATATTTCATATAAAATTTTGGCATAATATATTACCGGTTCTAGGATATTTTGTTTGGTCGCTTATTCTAAACTGGTTAATGTAAGGAAAATTACTAGCAAAATTACTAACTTGTAAGTTGGGTTATTTTGTTAGCAGGTTCCTATTTCGTCTGTAAAATACGAAGAAAATATATGATGATTTAATATTATAAAGATAAAAAAATACATAGAATAATCTCCTACTTGCGTCTATCGAGCCAGGAAGGCCTGTTTGCATGGACGTGTGGAGAGACTTCTAACGTGTGACAGCGTGTGAAGAGAACTTTTCAGCAGAAATTTTAAGAGAAATACATTTTATCTTCATATAAATGTTTAATAATATTCAAAATTACTATTTATTTTAACTTTTTATTATCTCGCTTTCTTGTCTGTCTGTTCTCTTTCCGTGTTGACTATAAATAAAAGTGTGGAGAACTAAACTATATTGACGTTATTTTCGTGGACGCTTTTATTTATAGCCAACAGAAAATAGTATATGCTGCAAGTAGGGCGGTAAGTTGTCAATTAGGCACGAAATTGGGCGCGCGCACAAAGTGAGTGCGCACATTCGCTCGAGAGGGCAATTGACAATACCGCCCGTGTTGCAGATAATATTTTTTATTACACATGCGAGGGGACGTATCTTGCAAGTTTGGGATCCAGGGGTCATCCAAAAAAATGGAATCAAAATTGAAATTTCTTTTTCAATTGTCTCGGGTGGTGTGAATTCGCCATAAGAACTCTCATCAGTCTCCGGTGTCACCATAGAATTTACACTCATTTTTAAGCGTTTTCTTTAATTTTTGTGAATGAAACAAACTTTCACGTCACTTTTTTAATATTGAGGTCTAGATTGTGTTTATTTTGTTTATTTAATTGTTTTTTTTAATGTAATTTAGGGACATTGAATATTTGCGTGCGTTATCCAAGATATGTGGCAATACAACCTAAAATGGCAATTTTCGCACTAAAAAAACGTGCGTTAAGATAGTACTTTTAACGCATGAGTAATAAACAATATAGTTTCTCATTTTTAATGCATTTTAATAAAAACGTGGTATTTTATACATATGTTTTATCATGACTTACCTTGTATATTTATTTCATCGTATAATCCAGGGGTTTCCAAACTTTTGAATTCGCGGCGCACTTACAGCTTAGTATTTTGTCTCGGCGCCTTAGCTAGTCGAAATAGGATACACTGGTACTAGGTAGATAGGCACAAAAATCGAAACTTCCACAATATGAAGCCACAATCCACAATGTGAGTTTTTATATTTATATAGACACAACAATATATTTATTATTTAAGAAAAATAGGATATTAAATACAATGGCAACTGGTCAACTAGTCAATGTGACGTGTGAGCTTGGTGATCTCCACATATTTTTTCAAAGCATGTGATAAGGCTTAACACCGTTAATGTCATTTCTTGCTCCATATTGATCTTTGAGCGATATTTGCTCTGTTCTTCTCGCAAAGTGAATTCTGGTGGAGCTTGTGCATGGAAAGGATCTTGGGTTCACGCAATTTTTTTCACATCGTCTTCGGCAAAGTATTTCGAAAACCATTCAGTGAGCTTCGAAAGGTGTTCGGTGAAAAAGGACTTCATGTCTTGTGAGACAACAAGTTCATTAGAGACAGCATTTTTGTGCAATTGTAGGAAAGAATCTTGACCGCCATCTTCATTAGTTTGTTTTATCCCCAACTGCAGTTCTTTCATAATTGCCGCAATCGTTTCCAATAGTTTTAAAATGTTCTTGTCATTGCCTGGCAGAGGTAGTATCAAATTATTAAGTTTGTTAAATATATCACACAAATATACTAGTCTTAAGCCCCCCATACGCGTGCGAACAATTTGTGCAAATTCGGTGTTTGTGCAAACAGTTTGATCGTCTATGGGGTTGTTTGAATGGTTGCGTAAACTATTTGTGTAAAATCGGTCAAGATCGAAATAATTTGTACAAATACTCCTTGTTTTGAGTACTTGTTTGACGTGTATGGTACGGTTTGTGCAAAGTTTGTGTTAGTCAACTCCTGCTCCCAGACACTGTCAGGTAGTTTCCTTTCTATTCCGTGGTTGAAAACGTACATTCGGTAATTTTTTTTTTAGTTTGTTGGTATTTACCTCTCTAGTGTATCGTGATTTACCTGACGTGTGGAAGGTGAAAAGTGACAGTTATAAAGATAGAAATAAGACGGACGCTGCATATAAAATACTTGTCGATAAAATGAAGGAAATTGAACCCAGTGCAGATAGGGCAAGTGTTCGCGCCAAAATCAATTAATTCCGCACTGCCTTCAGAAGAGAAATGAAGAAAGTGAAGGAGAGCATAAAATCAGGTGGAGGAAGAGACGACGTGTACGTGCCAAGTTTGTGGTACTTCGACGAGCTTGACTTTTGACGTTTGTGGTACTTCGACGAGCTGAGGGATCAGGAAACTCAAATCAGTGAAAGATCAGGAAAATCGAAATGATATTTGCGCATTAGGTTGCTACATGTATGTGCTAGCGTATATACAAACAGGCGTTTGTACAAACACCGACTTTGCGCAAATTGTTCCCACGTGTATGGGGGGGCTTTAGAAAAATCTGGTTTGGGTCTGGATTGACTATATGGAGTTTCCACTTCACACGTTTTTACAAGAACAAGATCATTCTTCTAAAGTGTGTCTTCATGTAATTTTAATGCACAAAATAAGGCATTTCCACGTGAAAGCCATCACGAACTGTAGTAATGTAGCCCATATCCATGCAAAGTCTGGCTTTTAGCGGTTTTTATGTAGTTTACCACGACAATGACATGATATTTTAATACCCGGTTCAATTCAGAGCTCATTCACGTCGACGTAAGCGCTTCTCTATGGATAATGCAATGAGTTCATATAGCATGCGATGCTTTTTAACGAATAAGCGCTTGTATTCCTCCAAACCTGCCAGACATTGATCGAGCACCGTCGGTACATACACCGATACACTTTTCCCAATCTAAATCATTTTCTGTTATAAACGTGTCAAGAATTTCAAACAAGTCTTGAAGCCTTTGCGCTTTCGGTGGTGCTTTTACAAAAAAAAAGGTTGTCGACGATAATATTATCATCCAGAAAACGTACGTAATAAATAAGATGCATCTTTATCGCTGTCAGTAACCTCATCAAATTGCAGATCAAATTCCTTGCATTTCAGTTTTTCTATTATTTGGCGATTGAGATCCTCAGTTACGTCTTGGATTCTTCGACTAATAGTGTACTTAGATAAAGGTACATTGGAAATTTGTTTTCCTGCCGATTCTGCCATAATAATATTCACTATATCGAGAGTAGCCGGCGGAATAAGCTCTTCTGCGATAGCGTGAGGTTTTTTGCAAATCGCCATCCTGTATGCCACCTTGAATAATGCTAACGTGCGTTTCTAGGTACTTTTTTTGCACTTCTTGGCACTTTTTGGCTGGGAGTTAAGATCTGCAAACCGACACTTCCTGACCCGTGCCGAGTGATAGTGTGGGGCTGCCCACTAAAAAAACCCCACCATTCATACCCGCCGGCCAAAATCAGAGGAAACGTATTGGAATCCAAAATTTGGCATATCTTCATTATCTAGGTACTGAGGCTTAACTTGGGAGCATACTTTCAGACGATCAAATTTTCTACTGACTACGGTCATTCTTCATTGCTTACTTCTATTGAAGTGTAGTCAAAATACAAGTAATCGTATTTGCGATATATCTTTTTTTGCTGCCCCACCTCTTGTAGATGCTTGACCACTGTCACTTATACTAACGACTTTCTTATTTAATAAAAATCTGTCAATTTTGCGTTCGACTTTTGGCGAAAACACGAACAAAGCTACACAATCAAAACTTTGGTGAGCAGGATCGGGGCACAATGAAATATATTTATTGTCACTTTATTAGATTCCAAACTTTATTAACGATATTTCAACTGTTATGATTTACAGACCGACAACCCCACAAAACAAACGTCGCATACAGTGCGGGCGAATTGTATTGTTTATTTTCTACCCTCGAATACTTGAGTTTATTTTCCGGAAAATGGTAAGTAAAGAGGAGCGCCGTAAGGCACTCCTCTTTACTAACCACGGCCCACACTTTGGAAACCCCTGGCATGATCAAAGGCACTTATTTACTTTGTTGATTAACACTAGATACTGTATATATAACCTATTTTGTCTAAAATAGATCAAATTGACTCTAACAACAAAATTATTTTAAAGAAACATTATATTCTGCATATTATGTTGAGGCCTAAAAGTATTTTGTCTTATTTGAGTAAGTTTTTTTTTCGGAATTCAAGGTCTACCATATTATTTTTTACCATAATAGCAACCCTTATCTAAAACCAAAATATGTGTTTTTGTTAGGTAAATAATCTTATAAATCCAACAAAAATAAATTTTATAAATTCTGTTTGTGTTACTAAAAATGAAATCACGAAGAATTTTGTATCACAGCTTTCATAGAAGCCTTCAACAAAAAGACCTGCAACAAATAATTTCACAATATTGAATGTACAAGTTTGCAGTCGATTTCTAACCAGTAAATTGACAAGTTGACACATTGAACAAAACTTTCGCATTAGATTGTTTACAAAAAAATTCTATGCACAAGAAATAGGTTACACGCCTGTAACACAACCAATTTATATTAATATTTAATGAAATATTTAATGAGTTAAATTGACTCACATCCGTCAAAATAGGTATAGCACATATGGATGTTTAAAACTAAGGAGAGAAAGGAATTAGTATTTGAATACATTTCATAATTGTATTAAAATAGTATATTTTATAACTAGGGCGGTAGGTTGTCAATTTGATACGAGGGCGAAATTGGGCGCACGAACGAAGCGAGTGCGCACATTCGCTCGAGAGGGCAATTGACAATACCGCCCATGTTACAGACAATATATTTTATTTCTCATGCGAGGGGATGTATCTTACAAGTTTCGGATCCAGGTGCCATCCAAAAGAAATAGAATCTAAAATGAAGAATTCGGTTTTTCAATTGTCTCCGGTGGTGTAGATTCGTCATAAGAACTCTCCTCAATTTCCGGTATCACCGTAGAAATTACACTCTTTAAAACGTTTTCTTTAATTTTTATGTTGTAATGAAAAAAAATTCTGTCACTTTCACGTCACTTTTTTAATATTGTGGTCTTGATTGTGTTTATTTCATTTATTTAATTGTTTTTTTTTAACAGTAACCTAGCGATATTGAATATTTGCGTGCGTTACCCAAGTTGCGTGGAAATACAACCAAAAGTGTACAAAAGTGTGCATTTCTCGTACTAAAAAACATTCGCCAGATAACACTTAACGCATGAGTAATAAAAAGCAACTTTGTCAGCGTAGAAAAAAAATGTTACTTTCAAGTGAAGCCTAATATTTGTCAAAACCAAAAAATATGAACCTTTACTCCATTAAAAAATATAGATAAAGTATGGAAAATATAGATGTTTTCACTTACTCATTCAATTTTTTAATTTATTTCAGAAGAATAACTTAATTATGGTGAAACTAAGCTAGAGTTGAAATTTAATAATAAAATTCAATTTTTTAACTAGAAATCGAGAACTCGTACTCAAGATAGTCCACTGGAAATTCCAAGGTTTAAACGGATGTGGTTTATATTTCATAAATTACATGCACATTTCGTCAATCTCTGCGATATTTCACAATCTTGTGGAATTAGTCCATGTACGATTTATTACGATTTACGTTGCAACCCTTCATAGGACGCAATATGAATCGTTACAACAGGGGTTGCAAAGTTGCCGCGTGTGGGTCGAATACGTTCGTTCTCCAAGGATTCCTTCCTATTGCGGCTTTGATTACGGCCTTTTCTATAAATCAATGCTTTTGACATTTCGCGATGATTAAAACGAAACAAAAATTACAAATGGGAATAGAAATTTTAGAAATTGGTGATTCTCAGCCTCCGCTAAACAATTAAAGGCGTATTGAAATTTTAGATTGTGTTGGTTCGAGATTAGTATTAATTATCGATATTCTTATATCAAATTGAATGGCTGTTTGCTGTGTTTGTGTTTTAAATTACTCAGCTATCAATGTTATTAAAAATAGGTTGGAAAAAATAAATAAAACATTCTACTCATTTCAATTTTGTATTAGAAATTTAAAATTATCAACAACATATTTACAGGAATAATAGAAATGCAACTATTTATAACATTTTGAAAAATAAGTAATAATGTAAATAAGAATAAGTTCCTGTGCAAGGCCGCCGCGTGGGTAAGAGTGCGCCCGTGTGCAAAAAAGCCCCCTTTTCCCCCTTTTATAATACGAGATTTGTAAATTACAAGAAAATAATCTGAATTCAAAAAATGTTTATTCACTGAAACAAATAGAACAAATATAACAAAGATTAGAAGAAAAAACAATATTGAATAATAATAATAGATCTTGCTATATAATAAACTTATTAAAGGTGAAATATAGCCTGAATATATAAATATATTCAATCTGTTCGTAGCTCTATAATATTCTATTCTATTATGTAGTCTTATTAAGACTACAAAACAAGTCTCTTCACAGACTTTCAAGTCTTTGAAACCACTAATTCCCTTGCAAATACCATGCAGGGTATTGAATTATACAGCAGATATTTGCATGTTATTACTGGCCCCCAGTCTACTTTCTTAGCACTAAACGAGTACTAGGTAAATAACATTGTTTGTAAGATAATATCTTTATATTTAACTTAAGTGAAAAGCGATCTGCAGACGTGTTTCGAGATTTATCTCTCATCAGTGCAGCTTTGCTGTTTTGAATTATAAATTGGAATTAAACTGAAACTAACTTGAACACCTAGTGCATGACTGGCGAGGTTATTAATACCTAACCTCGCCAGTCATGCACTAGGTGTTCAAGTTAGTTTCAGTTTAATTCCAATTTATAATTCAAAACAGTTTGACGGTTGTTGAGAAAGACATGAACATAACAAATCATTTACATCAATAATGTACTATGCACATATCTTTCTTCACAAACGTCAAATTAAAACCAAACTTCGCCAGTCATGCACGAGGTGTTCAAGTAAGTTTAAGAACAATTTTCATTTACGAATGAAACACAACAGCATTCAAATAACTTCCGTGGCTGGCTTGACACGTATTTTTGACACAATTATACAACAGATATTTGCATGTTATTACTGCCCTCCAAGCTACTGACGACATTGTATTTTTCTATCATGACCATCCGATCAACCTATTTTTCAGTACATTTGCGATTGTTTGAGCTCCAATCGCATGAATGGCAACTTCGATTTCGTGTTTTAGGGCATCAATCGCCTCTGGATGGTTAGCGGAATACTTATCCTTAAGGACTAAAGAGTTCAAAATTTTGTTGTTACATAACTTTTGGCCAAGTATGACGTGGATCATTAAAATGTGATATGTTGCTCTCAAAATTAAAAATTATTTTGTCCTGAACTTGTGATGATGTCAATCTGGGCTGATATTTCGAAATGGTCAACATAATAATCGTTTTGCAATGTTTGTTCTTCATGGTGTCTGTATTTTATTGGAGTAGAGATACTCGCGCTCGAAGTCGCGAACTCGCGATAGAAAGAGAAAAGCTCCTTTCAAACTTTCCTCTTGCTTCTTAGCTGTAGGTGTATTTAGTAATAAAACGTCTTTTTTTGTTTAGTGCTCCAGATAACATTTTTTTTTCGAATTCTAGAGATTAGGAAGTTTACATCACTTGTTTATTCCATAAATATTTGAAATTTACTTAGCTTTCCGTTAAATCTTATTGTAGCTATTCCGAAAGAGAACTTCGGCTACCCCAAAAAACGACAATTAAAAAATATATAGTTTAACTAAAGTTAGTCCTAGGCAGGACAGTCCCAGACAGACAATTTGTGTAAGATACTAATCTGACTGAAAGGTACAACTACATTGGTACGTATTTGCTTTCAATAAGGACATGCGTCACAGCGCACGAAGGGCAGCAATAGGAGACAGGCGCTGCTTTTTGATGTTGAAACATGACAATTCCACAGCACAAGCCATGACGATTAATTAAATATAACTTTAATTAATTTGCAAAGTTATTTAGTTTATAAGATTCACATCAAGTGATTTAAAACTTACTCTGGTCTTTATTTATTAATTCGGAGGTTTCACATCACCTTAACCTTTAAGTATGGACGTGGAGTCTCACAAGCTCCGCGCGGCTTAAGAAAGTTAAGAAAATTGATTATAGATACCTGTTTTTTTTTCTTATTATAGACCTATTTTCAGATACAGAAATGGTTTTCACGTGATTCGGAATCAGTTTCTAGAAATACAGTCGAACTTCCATACCTCGAACTTCTGTAACTTCAATTTTTCTATATCTCGAATATTATTAGAAATTCATACGTTTAGATAACATTTTACATATAAATTAACTTCCATAACTCGAATTTTCCCTAACTCAAATTTTTCGTAGTAAACATTTGTACAATGGTAAAATTTTACATACAAAACAATCTCTATAACTCCAATTTATTAACCGTCGCGTATTTTCCAAAATTTATAGGAGCCTACCATATTGCCAGGCCAGATATTGCCTACCATAAACCGTCGATAATGTTGATAGTGTAATACTCGGGCAGATTACCAAACATTTTATTTTTCATATTTTTTGATCACCAAAAACTCGAATAAAACAAACTAAGGATTTACCAGCAGGTGTGCTTTAGAAAGATTACGACAGGATATTATTCCCCCGAGAATCGGTAATCCAAAAAGAGACGATATAATCGAAGATCACCCACAAGGTGCTATATATTATGGAAAACAATTAAAAATTACTCTTTTACAAAAAATAATATATTAATTAATATTATTTTTAATTAATTATAATTATATAACATCATATTAATTATGTATAGCTACATATTTATTTTTTGTGTTTTGTTTTTAAATATATACATATGTATTTACTTTGAATAACTTGTGAATAGTTTATTTTACTCATTTTATAGTCATGTATTTCTATAACTCAAATTTTCTATAACTCGATTTTTTTCATGAACTATGGCAATTCGACTTACAATTAGGGAAGTTCGACTGTAGTTGCTTGTGAATATAGTAGCCTGAGAAACTCCACGTCCGCACTAGTGTTAAAAAATTTTGACGTCCATACTTAAAGGTTAACTGTTCCTGTCTCATATGATTTTTTATTTCTGATTTAAATTTTGTTTGCTTTTATATTTATTTATAGGTACTGTAGTAGGTACTACGAACATATGAGGCGACATATTAGTTTTTACTATCCTTATTTAATACGAGTAGGTAATAAGGGTCCTTTTTAATATACAATAGAGAGTGGGGGCTTGTTGCAACAAGATAAGTTCCCACTTCTTTCAGTACATAATAGTAATTGCTACTATTCCTAGGTAGTTTTTGTTAATAGTAGTTGCATTAAGTGTGGTTATGATAAGGTGACCACATTTTCATTGAGACAAAGCGGGACAAATGGGAAGAAATTAGAATTATAATTCAGTTATGAAAGCAGACCAATAATTCAAAAACATATATTTTATCTACTCACTCACCAAAATGAACACATTCGTAAATACATTATTGTATGTGAAGACCATTATTATAATCATATGTAAAAGTATCCAAATCGTGCGTAAAAGTCCAATGTAAATCAAATGGAATTTCATTATTAAACGATTTCTGTTTGTTGTTACTATGGCAACAACTTGCGTCACTAAATAAAAATCATCGACGTAGTGAAAGCAAACTCTGACATATATTAGAATTGAATTAATTTTTCTAATTTTGAATCAAGACGTCTCGGCCTCTCAATCTGGATTTATCTGGCTCTAATATAACCTAACCATATCCTAATATAGAATAAATCTACTCATTGCGATTAAACCACTCGCCTTCGGCTCGTGCTTTAAACTCATCGCAACTCACGCCCAAAAGCCCTTCTTCACACACTTCTATCATACACTACAATGATTTTATACATTCATATAGTTGTCTATAAATATACAAAAGTGTATTTACATACATTTATAATTAGAAATGCAGTTATTTTCTAAAAAGCGGGACATTTTTAGAAATCGGCGGGACGCGAGACTGTCCTCCAAAAAGCGAGACTGTCCCGCCAAAATCGGGACGTGTCAAAATCGGTCACGATAGGTTATGAGAGCTACTGGTATTTGTGATTACCCAGTGATAACGCGTGATAACGCCTATATGGATAAATTGTACATAAAATTTGCAAAATAAATAAATTACCATTGGTTGAATTACATACAGTTAAACGTCGAAGTCAACACCGGCTTTCCAATCCATGTTATAGCTGAAGTTTGATTTATTTGTTCAAATCCGAAACTCTAACTAGAGATGAAAATTTGAAATAAATTAGAACATCTGAAATCCCGAAGTTTTAGAATCAAATCTAATTTACGACTGAAAAGTGTTGTACGAACATTTGCCGCCACAGATGAAATTCCATTACTCGATTTCAAAATTTGCTTTGACGAACTTCTTTGAGAATGGTGCTTAAAGTTTCTAGAGCATCAACACTTCGCTTTTGAACGCTGTATTGCGTATCTAAATCAGGTTCATAATAGGCCAGGAATCTGTAAAGTTCACTAAGGCTTGTCGCACACTGGATCAGCTCGTCTTCGCTCAGCTCAGCCTTTCAGCCAAGAAAAATATAAAACCAGTGTTTTTAAATAGAAACGCACATACTCCGTCCGCTCAGCTCAGCTCGGCTCCGCTTCGCTCCGTATCCTCTGTCAAGAATACTAGCTCGGGCTTCGGATGCTGGCGATTGGTTTACGCAGGCGCAACACTAACGTTTTCATATATGCGCTAAGGCAAAGGTCCCCAACCCTATACCCGCGGGCCCCGTGGCGGCCGACAACCGTTTTACGCGTACGTGCCGCAAGTAAACGTAACCAAAATAGCAAATACCAAAATACCAAAATAGCTTGAGTGCTAAAAGGTTGGGGATCCCTGCGCTAAGGCATATATGCAACTAGGATAGTAGCTCATATTTAGCCCTATACATAAACTAACAAGTTGACAAGGTGTTCGGTGGGAGGGGATTAAGTGTGTGGAAAAGTGACATAGCTGAGCGGATGCAATATGTGGAAAAATGACGGAGCTGAGAGGAGCGGATTCGATCGGACCTGCTGTGAGCTGAGCGGATCGGATTCAGTGTGCGAGAAGCCTAAGATCTAAAATGCAGTTAACGTAAATGAAAAGATAATCTCGAGGGCTGCAGTAGACTCTTGCTCTTATCAACCACATCTGAGTGTGTTGAAAAAGTATGTGGGCTTCTGATATGTTCGTTACAAACTTTACAGGAACATTGGCTGCTTTAATTTCAGAATTTAGTAATTTTAGATCTAGTACTTCTTCTTGATTTTCAATTTTATATTCTTCTTGTACCCAGATTCTGAATTCGTAGGTACTACTTAGGACACCCATACATATTATTCGTCTTGACAATGATAAACTCCAACAGAAAATAACGTTCCAGGAAACGGTTTGACCAATTGACTCTGACCTGAGCAACTGGAGAAACCGTCTGATTGAGGCCTCCAAGGAAATTGCTGAAATTAAAAAAAAAACAAGAAACATGTCTGGTGGAATGATACCTGTGCTAGAATTCTCAAAAAAGGCCCGATGTATGGAAACAATATTATTCAACAAAATCGCAATCTGACTGGGCATCCTATAAAGCCCAACGAGCCCAGACAGCCTAAAGTGATTGATCCGAACTGAGAAGCGTAAATATGAAAAGTCACTTATTGAGAAGACCGACCAAAAGTTTAATAGAAATGATAGCAGAGAGTATTACAGAACGTTTTAAAGGACACTTACGGACTATAAACCTCCGTCGTTGTGCTTTCAGCGAAAGGACAGTACACTGGCGACCTCAAATGAAGAATACTGTAACATCCTAGCTGACTACTTTCAGAACCTACTAAATTGCGATCAACCAAAAAATCCCATCAAGACCGAGGAACTCATTCACAGTTACCCAGGATCGAGACCAGCCAACAAAGATGAAAGCTAACATCACATTGCCCAACTCAAAAACAATAAGGCACCAGGAGAAGACTCTGTAGTTGCATAACTTAATGAAGGGGAAATATGCCCCTGAAGAAGCAGTTGAAATCTTGCAGAATCAAATAGAACATATTTGTACAGAAGAAATCCTACCAGTAGATTGTAAAACAGCTTTGATCCATCCATTACACGACAAAGGCAGCATGAAAAACTTCAGCAACTATAGAGGAATATCCCTCTTACAGGTAACATACAAAATTCTCTCACTTGCTATCCTGGAGTGATTAGAAGTTGAACTACGGCAACAAATAGGCGAATACCAAGGGGGGGGGTAAGAAACGGTCGTTCAACTGCCGTACAGATCCACAAGCTCAAAACGAGCATCAGATATTGCAAACTCAGGTCCAAACCGTACGTGTTGGTCTTTGTGGACTTTAAAAAGGCCTACGATTCAATAGACCGCGGCGTCCGGCTGAACATTTTCATGGAATTTGGGGTTGACCTGAAACTGCTGGCACTAATTAGAGCCACCCTATCTGAAACAAAATCTAAAGTAAAGTTCCTAGGGTGTCTATCGGACTCTTTTGAAGTCAAAACGGGAGTCAGACAAGGCGACGGACTCTCCAATGCTTTTCAACTGCGTTCTCAAAAAGATCATTAGGACCTGGCGAACACAATTATTAGAAGCTGAGTATGGCCCTAAAAAGCCTGAGAAAGTATGGCTCTGAGAAGGGGAACAATGGCCAAGAGGATTGTGGTTGACTGTCGAGAATTCGCTGATGACATCGCCATTCTGTCAAACGACATAGAAACTACTAGGATGCAAATCGCGGAACAAACTGTCTTGCAGATATCATTTCAAAAAAACAGAAATAATGACCAACATCAAAGATGCAGAACTGCAAGAAAAACCCTCCCCAGCAAGACTCCAGACAAAATACGGGAGGATCAACCGAGTGGAAACATTTAAGTATCTGGGAGAAATCATCATGAACAGTGGATGGAAAAAGAAACACTTATGGTACGAGTACGTAAACTCGAAATAGCCTATAAAAAGTCGCGCTCAATCTACAAAATGCCTGTTCAAAAATACCAAACTCCTTCATTCTGAAACGGTTCTGAAGCCAGTATTTATATATGCGGCCGAAACCCTATCCCTAAATGCTAACAATGGACTCCTCGAAGAACTAGAGAGGAAAGTGCGCAAAATCGTTAGAGGTGTAATGGGATCGAATTACAAGAATGGCATCTATCATAATAAACCCAACAAGAAGTCTTCAGTGAAATAAAGAAAATTACATGGTATAATGATCATCTCAAACGAATGGACGAGAACAGGCTGACAAAACGTGTTTCAGCAAGAACTTTAATTTTAAAAACTTATTAAAATATATAAATTTAATGTTTTATTGAAAGTTTGTTCTTGATATTTTGTTTCAATTTTTTAAATAAGCCTCATGATATGTACAGAGGTAGTAGTGATATTTACACATGAAACAAAATATCGCTTAAATGACCACCGTTGCTCTGTTGGCAGGAGTGTATTCTTTTGACAAAATTTCGTAGTACATTTTTCAGTAGGGTTTCCGGAGTTAGACCCTACTTTTAGAAAAACCATAGAGAAAATAATCTAATCAAGTTAATTAGCAACTTCTTCACGTCCAGTTTTGGTCTCCAAAACGGGAAATGACTTGGCCTGGAAACATTGTTTGCAACAACGTCACTGTTTCGCGTGTGGTGTGACAGGTGGTGCAATCCTGTTGAAACCACATCACATTTAAGTCCATTCCGTCGAATTCTTGCATGAAGTATGTCAACATGGTCCGGTAACGATCACCCCTACTGCCCACATGGCACACCAAACTGTCACTTTTTGAGGATATAATGGAAGTTCTTGAAAGACGTGTGGATTTTCATCTGCCCAGAACAGACAATTCTTCTTGTTAACGAAGCCGCTCGAAGATGGAAATGAGCCTCGTCACTAAAGATTATTTTGTTGTGGAATTCATCATCAGTTTTCTTTTGTGCAAGATCCAGCTGCTGAAGTTTCTGCACCATCTATGGCCGGTAATCTGCATCTTTTGAGTCAGCTGGATCTTGTAAGCATGAAGCTGTAAAACTTTTCTCAAAATTCGATGAAGAGTGCTGCTGTGCTGAGTACTCAAAATCCGATGAAGATGGACTTTTAATTCCTGGCAACGATGTTGGATGGAGGTGTTTGGTCGTTCTGCCACACTGACACTCACAGCTGCGATGTTTTCTGCCGATCTTTATGTATATCTTTCAATGAAAACGTCCGCTCAAATTTTTTGATAAAATTTTCATTAGCAGACCTCGTCGGTCGAATATGCACGCCAAAATGATCACGTAACTTGCTAATCTTCACAGTAAAATTTTCTCCATGTTTGTAATGGGTTTTCACTATTAACATACGTTCTTCCAAGCTATAATGTAACATTTTTGTAACTGTCAATGTTTTCATTAAACAAATACTAAATATGGCTGACTCAACAATTGACACACGGATTTGGCGAGCAATTCGAAATTCATGTTCTTGCTAAGACACCCTTTATATAGAAATTTTTTGTTATTGTACCTATTAACTGCCGAAAAGGGGTTTAAACAGAAGGGGTCCGATGTATCCTTTTTGGCCTCCTGAATTGTAAAGCTAGCGTTGACATCATGTATACGTAAAGCGAAACTAGATTTTTACACACAATGATGCAAAGTAAGGCCACGATGCGGTAAAGTGACCAGTAATTTTTAACCTTTCAGGGACAAAAAAATTAACTATAAAACAATAAAATATAATTTAGAAAACGCTACTTTACACCATATTTCACGATAATGTAGAAAATAAGAGTGATTTTTTTATTATAAAGTATAGCGTATCACATGTTGCAAAATGACATATTATGTACCTAATAAATTTGAATTTGTAAAAATGTCAAAGTTTGTGAGCACCAACATTAAAAAATAATTTCCAATATTGTAAATAATCTAAATTTATTTGTTTCTTAAATAATAATTGTCGGCCAAAAAATCTCTCAACAAATTTCGTGCGGAAATGATTTTACAACTTTCCAGATAAAACGAGCTGTTCCGTTGTAAAATCAACGTTTCTGCACTCTAATGCAAATAACTATTAATTTGAAGTGATTTGAAACGGCATAGTTATAATTGACGATTTCGCATACTGGGTTTAAACAGGAGATTTTTCTTACAAAAATACGTGGAAGAGTCGGTGGATCTCTTTTTAATTAACACCAATTTGTTAAATATATTAAAATCAAAATAACCTTCACAAAATAAGCGCCCAGTTTTAATAATTAGCAACGGAAGTCGTCATATATTTATGGGAAAATTTCCGTCGGCTTTGTGCGCATTTGATTTTGAATATACCAAATGTTTAAATTTGAGTTTTATCATAAAATGTTCTATTCTATAATAGCACATGTAGTATTATACAAATTATACATATTTGTCCTATTGAACTAGTTCATTTGTAATCTGATTCGCTTTAGTTAAGTTTCTTCCTGCGTTTATTACGCGTTGACCGTGATGATCATCGACGCGAGAAGTCTGACGCCGGTTCGTACATTTCACAATTTTTTCAAGAAATGCCTCGAAAATTTCCCGTGTATAATGATGTTATATGGTCACGCTGGAATTCGAAGATTTCCTGATATAAAACGTTTAATACGGATGATGCAACAATTTAATTGAGCTTCGCTAAACGATTACATTTTACATGTAATTTTGGTGATTAATATTAGATTTCTCCAGTTTTCGTTTCGAATTAGAAAAGGTTACTAGACTGACGAGAAAACATTATGTCAAAGATATTTGGATTTTGGTTACATGTGAATTTATTGAGGAATTAGATTTTCGTTATGAAATATTAAAATTTCTTCTTGGTGAGTACTAGAAGTCGGCGCTGATACAGAGTGTACGTTTTAAGTGAAGTGGCCTAGAAATTTATGTCTGTTTTTAGCATCCCACACGACTCTCCCTCCGCCCTAACACGGTTTTTATTTCACTCTCTCACGCGCGCGACATTTATTTTCACTTTTTACACTCGGCTTTAAACATAAAATATTTTTCTTTCTAATCAACAGGAGATAAGATTTTATTGAAATAATCTATACTTTAATGGGATTCATTATAATGAGTAATTGCAGTATTTATTATAAAGGTTGTTGACACTGACACTTACAATATTAAAGATATTATCCAAATCATTAATCATCTATTTAAATCTATCACTCTAAATTTAATTATCTTTTTAAATATATAACCATTTAAAACAGAATCAATTAGATAAATAGTTACATTACATTACAACATACTTTATAAAGAAAAGTATTAGATTTATTACATCAATTTATTTCTTCTAACCTAACTTCTTCTTGTGGTGTCATACGCTGTCTAGCGCGTTGGCGTTCATGTGTTCATTGGGTAATGTTAAGTGGGCTTTCTTCGGGACTTCTAAATATCGTTGTGGCATCTGCGATATTGCACCAGTTCCGAATATTGCGGAGTCATCAGTGTTGCCTTCGTACCTTCGATTTTGCCCATAAGTATAGTTTTCAGCAGTCTGTATGTGGGACCTCGCAGGATGTACACCAAGTACGATGTTTTTCTTTTTTTTACAATATTGCTGTCGTTGCGTTGATTTGCTGTCCAATTGCTGTCGATGCGTATTTGCTCTTTGTAAAACCTGCTCGTTTGATACGTGGTCTACCCAGGAAATCCTAGTAGTCTTCTCAGAATCCACAATTCTATAGCTTCGATTCTATTAACCCTTAGTTGCCCAGGCCTGTCCAAATCTGACTTGCTTTTGTGGTGGTACACGTAGTAGAATGATACATTATTCTACTCACTGTTTTCAGAGGAATTTATTTACGTGGTCCATATATATATACAAATGTACAAGAGATACAAATACTTGTGAGGGAATGAGTGGAGCTGGACTCTCTGAACTGGACTAGTCTGGTTGAACTGGCTGAGTCTGGTTGACTGGGTCCACTGGCTGGACTGGTGTGAATGGGTCCACTGGCCGGACTGAACTGGACTCGTTGGTTGGTTGCACCTCACTGTGGAACTGAACTGGAGTCGGCTTGCTGACTGTCTTGCTTGACTCTCTGGATTGAAGTGTCTTGTTTTTTTGGGGGTCCAGGTATTTATTTTATGTCCAGGTAACTGGTCCCTCATCTGGGAGTGATTCTTTTTCTATATTCGGCAATTTGTTGTTTTGGCGATTACCGATTCTCGGGAAAAAAATCTTGTCGTAATTTCTCCGGGGATTACACCACTAACCCTAATAAAATATTTTCGGAAATTCGTCTGAAAATATTTGGGTAATCACCCTGGGTAATACCCTGGCAAAACTAAAAATACAAATATTTCTTAATCTGTTGGAGGATTACATTACCGACCCTAATAAAATATTTTCGTAAATTGTCCGAAAATATTTGGGTAATTACTGTAAGGCCTTTGCAAACTAAGAAATAAAAATAGAACGGTTCGTTGCCGCTTCACTTTGAACTGTACTTTCCGTGAACTTAAAAGTACCGTCGGTCAACAAAGGGTTAAGGGATTTGGCCTTTAATGACCACGATTCTGATCCATATAGCAATATTGGCCATATGTAACATTTAACCACTCGTAGACGGAGACTTTGGGGTACCTCCTGTCGTAGGAGATAGGTATGGAATTTAGCAAGTGTTTTTCGGGTATAAGTCACACGAATTTTAACCTCTTCATCGTTATCGCATTTATCGTTCAAAGTAGTGCCCAGATATTTAAATTTGTTTACTCTCTCAATTTGTTTATTATCGATGTAGAGTTGTACATTGTTATGAGGAAGTCGACCTACTATCATCAGTTTGGTCTTGCTTATAATATTTGGCATTTGAAGTACTTGACGAGGAAGTACTTGAAGAAGAATAATTTGAGGGATTGGATGCGTGTTGTTGCTGCCAGAAAGGACAAATACGAGGTCAGGTACTTCCAAATCAACAGCCAGGACGACGACGGCGATGAAGATAACGATTAAGACGTTTTTTTAAAATTATTTGATGATGTTTGGATGAGAAAAATTATTTTTGTCCAAAAAATAATAATAATAAATTAACTTATGTAATAACTACGTTTTAATATAATGTACCTAGTCTTGCAAATTTTCTATTTTTTTTTTCTATTTTTACATTGAATATAACGGCAAAAATAGTACATTTTGTAACTAGGGCGAAAGGTTGTCAATTTTGCGCGAGAGCAAAATTACATTCCCACATTCGCTCGAGAGTGAAATTGAAAATTTCGTCCGTGTTACAAACAATATTTTTTATTTCTCATGTGAAGGAATGTATCTTATGGCTCCTCTACACTATGGCTCATTGTGGGCCATCATGATGATCACCATTATTATGGCCCATTATGATGGCCTGAATAGACGCATCCACACAGTTGTCCATCTTTTTTTTATGGTGGCTGGGGCAAGCTCTACCAGCCTGAGTGCGGAGCTCTCATACGCTAAACCCCTAGTCCACTTACATACATACATATGTATGTATGTATGTAGTCCACTTGGCGATATGGTTTTTCCACCCCGGAATCATTATTATCTTCAGGGTGGATCGCACGGAGGAGCTTTTCTCTCTCCCCCTAGTTATTAAGCCTTGGGATCTTTCTGGCAGTTCTTTTTTCCATTTGTATTATTGTTAGTTTAGGTTAGTTTGGGACAGCTGAATATAGAAAACACTATCGAGTAGATGCTAAATAGTGAAGAGGAATGGTCGCACATACATAACTTCATAAAGAACATAATTATGAAGTTATGTATGTGCGATCATTCCTCTTCACTATTTAGCATCTACTCGATAGTGTTTTCTATATTCAGCTGTCCCACCTCGTTATATAGCCGACTTCTTTCTGAGCTCCATCTTGAGCACCTGTAAAATGTGTGCTCTACTGTCTCCTCCACATTACAGTAGGGGCAGAGGTTATCGTTCTCAATCTTAAAACGTTTAAGATAACGCTTAAGATTTTAAGCATTGAAGCAACCGTGTCCGCTTACAAATTGAGTGAGATGGTAGTCGACATTACCGTGCTTCCTGGTGATCCATTTGCCTAAGTCTCTTAAGAGATTCTTGGTCCAGGCTGCTTTTCCGGTGTCTTGCGTCCATTTCCTTTGCCATTTCTGAATTATATCCGGTTTGATGTCTCCGTTTGACTGTCCATGCGATGACCATTACAGCTTCCGCTGATATTGTTCGATAGGCGCATGCTATTCTTATAGCTATCGTTCTTTATAGTGCCCCCAGCACGTTTCTGTAGATTTTGTGATTGGGGACATCGCCCCATATCTGTGCGCCATAAAGCATGATGGAGTGCGCGACTGTGCCTAGAACAGTGGTGGTCCATCTAGAGCAGGGGTCGGCAAACTTTATAAACTTAAGAGCCAAATTTTTAATTAAAATGATTTCAAACTGGATCAAGAGCCACGGATGATATGTTTTCATAAAGTCACATTTTTGCATTTTTTTCATAATTGGCGATGATTATGCGCCTTTGCGATAATATTATTGGTAGCCTTGACTATCAATTCCATAATATTACCAATATCTTCTGGAAATGTTGCGCAAAGGTATCTTTTCATTGCATAATTCACCTGGAAGCTTGAATTATGTAATGGAAAGATACCACGTCATGATCATTTTTATCTTTTCTAATTGTGACAAATACTTTTTTATTCCCCGCCATACTTTTAGCTCCATCTGTTGCAACTGACACAATTTTAGTAAGTGGGTTGTGATTTTTCTTCAGACATTCGGTCATTGCATTTTCAACATGTTCTCCTCGTGTTCGACCCTTGAGTGCAAATAATCCTAGGAGTTCTTCTTTGGGATCATCTGATGAAATATAGCGAGCAAAGATAACTTGTGCAGTATCCTTTATGTCACAAGACTCATCGACCGCTATTGATATGGCTGATGCTAATTTAACGTCCTCAACTTGTTTGCATGCATTTAACGACATTTTGTTTGTCCTTTCTGTTACAGTTTTGACAGACAATGGCAAGCTTTTGATTTTATTCATAATATCTGCTTTATCGTTAAAGTTGTGAAAGTTGTTTTCTGTTTTTGACGATTTCGTGATTCACGACAAAGCTCGCCAAGTTAGCTTTATTTGCAGACTGCATCCAACAGTTAAAAGAGGAACGTGTCTTTTTAAAATTGTTCTGAAGTTCGTCAATTGCTTTCTTTCTTACATCACCGAAGGGATAATTCCTTGCAAATGCGGCATGTTTATTTTTTTACATTTTTCTCGACATTAGCCTTTTTATTGCTTGGTAGTTATTCATGGCAAATAAGACAAGTTGGAAGACCAGCTACATTAGGTACAAACGTAAACGATTCAGTCCATTCAGTTTGGAATTCACGATGTCGATTGGGATTTTTTTTTTGCATCGAAGCCATTCTGAGAGGAATTTAGAGGTTCTGCATTATGTCCAAAAATGCACAATTTTGGACAATGCACTGTCTTGATGGCGAGACACAATATCTAAAAGAAATAACTTAGATCCGCGCTGTGACTGTGAGTTATGTCGCGGCGGTCGTCGTAGAACTTCCGAAAAGGGACAGTTCTCTTTCTTTTTTTGTGATTTTCTGTTGGTTTCAATGTATTTGTGAAGAGCCATAAGCTCACACGAAAGATCCACATGTGGCTCGCGAGCCACACTTTGCCGACCCCTGATCTAGATGGACTATTCTAGATGTGCATGAATGGGCCATAGTGGGCCATACATTGTTGATAAAAATTAATTTCAAATTTTGAATTGAAATTATAAAGTTAATATTCAAATGTAATAAAGTTGAAATTTATATGGCCCGTTTATATGGCCCCGTTAAGGAAATAATTATGGCCCGTGGTGTGGACATGCCACTTTAGCCACTGCGCAGCTTACTTGCGCATGCCGGCCACCTTTGATGTGTGTAGTCGGACCGCTCCCAACGTCATTCATGGCCATTACCATCTCCATCATCCACTACTTAGGCCACTACAGACCATCTACCCCTCTACACAATGGTGATGGCTCACAGTGGCTTAAGATGGGCCATAGTGTATAGGAGCCATTACAAGTTTGGGATCCAGGGGCCATCTAAAAAAATGGAATCAAAAATGAAGAATTTGCCTTTTCAATTGTTTCCGGTGGTGTGGATTCGTCATAAGAACTCTCCTAAATATCCGATATCACCATAGAATTTACACTCATTTTAAAACGTCTTTAATTTTCATTATTTTGTAAAAACATTCTGACATTTCACGTCACTTTTTTTAATAACGCGGTCGTGATTGTGTTTATTTTATTTTTATTTGTTTGTTTATTTTAATGTAACCTAGCGACATTGAAAATTTGCGTGCGTTACCCAGGTTATGTGGAAATACAACGATATGTGACATTTTTCCTATTCAATAATCTACGGCAAGAAGTACTTTTCGCGCATGAGTAATAAAAATAATCTTATTTTCGACAGCTATTTTAGGTAATAATATTCAATTTCATGTCACAATTTTGAACTGAAATTCAATATCACATTTTACCCGTAGTTTGTAGGTATAGATTTATCTTTAAAAATATGTAAACGACCGTAGACCAGAACTTTGGGGATTTATTTAACAATGATTTATGTAACAGTTATACGTGTGGGATCTAGGGGCTAATTCTCTATACACAGAGAGTTGGTCTCACACCAACATTTCATTCATTTAATTATTCATTGTGCAATGTCCGCCTTGCAACGGAATGGTAATGAGCTAGGTGATGGGCTAGCTGGCGGCGGATGGATGGCGCGTCGTCGATTCACTATAGTTTCTTCTATCCGTTCCCTGTGCGAACGCTGCCAATTATTTCATTATTATCAGTGAAGATGACTTTACATTAAGAAATTTCTTCTGCGGGCGGTTTTCGATTACGCCATGAGTTATTCAGTAATTTTAGAATTATGGAGTTCCATTAAGATTTTGCATCATAATTGATACATAATTTATTTATATTAAAATTGTCAGCATGATTCGCTTAAAATTATATTAGAAAAGATAATTATGTAAGAAAAGATAATACACAAGATTAGGTTTTTTATTTAATTTATTAAAGAAATTTTTTTGTATTAAATTTATTTTAGTCTTTTGAACAATTACTATTTTGTTCTGGATTTGTTTATAACTCGAGATGTTTCAAGAAGATAATTCCCAAATATAGCGAAATAATGTCCTTTTTTTAATTTAATCAACTATGGACCGCAAAGAACTTGTTTGTTTTTCTTCTTTTGGTTTGTCCTCCCAGATTAAAAAACAGAGAAAAAAACCTTTTCATGCGTTTGCTTCTTTTCTTTTTCTTTATCTCTTCTCTTTCTTTCTCAACCATTGTTGGTTTCTCCTGAAATGCTTTAAAGGACACTTCAGAGCCTTCAGGAGCGTTTGCGTCGCGAAATTTCCGCAGTGAAAAAACTCGCTAATGGCGCGGTAGCGAAATGGTCATGCCCACACCAAATCGCGATTTTTAGGTTTATGGTCATGAGTTCCTCAGAGAAAGAAGCTCTGCTAATATTAGTATTGACCACAGAAGAAGAAAACCGGTCAGTTTGTTATTTTTTTATTGTTTTTGATTTCTAAAACACCTAAAACTCATTTGAGAAATAAAGCAAACATAATGTGGGTTCATAAAATCAACAAACTTAATTTTCAACATTTTCAAATCTCAGCATGTTCTTCCAATTCTAAAACTATCTGCTTACAAATTTTGTCCTTTCTCATTATATTTTTATAGTTTTCATCGTCCAGGTCATACAATATTGGATATTTTATACAATTATGAATCAACTTCTCTGTAATCGCCATTTGAAAACACCGCGACAGCGAAACTGACCGCGCATGCAGCGTTCTTGTCGTACAACGCTGAACTACCGCGGCTATGGCGGAAATCGTGCCTGTTGATCTGAACATGTACATAAGCCGCCATGTCAATCAGTACGCCGCGATAACGCACCGGTCGGTCTGTAAGCTCCTATATACTGTCTAAACTCTCTTCTGTTGTGGGCCATCTGTAGTGTGATTCCAACTTCTACCGCATCCCTTTTCCCCTCATCTATCCATTTAGATATGGCCTTTAACCCCATGATGTAGTTGAAGATCCGTTTTGTCAGTCTGCATTCATCCATTCTTAGTAGGTGTCCGTAGAACTTCAACTGCCGTTTCCTCATTGTGTCCGTGATCTTCTCAGTGTATTGGTAGAGTTCTTCGTTTTTCCTCATCCTCCAAGTCCAATCAGTAGTTTTCTGTGGTCCGAGTATTTTCCGTAGAATCCTCCTTTGTTTCTTTTTTTTTCGCGTTTTTTGATACTCCTCCTTTTTTATTTAAAATAAGACACTCCGAGGCGTACAATCCTTCAGGTTGTACTACCGATTTATAGTGTCTCATTTTGGCCTTGTAGGATAATGCCCTTTTGTTGTACTTGTTCTGCGTTATCTTGTAGGCCAGGTTAATTTTTAATTTGTAACTAGCTGACCCGGCGAAATTCGTATCGCCTCATAATCTCTAATTATTAAAAAATATCTTATTAGCTAAATTAAAGTCAGTCAAATGTTTCGCGTATCGATATCTGGTAACAAATCGTAACACGATTACATAATATATGGGAATATAATCGCGTCTGTCCTCTCCCTCGCATAAGGTACGACGTATAAAAAAGCCAAATCCAAAAGTTCAAACTGCAAAAGTGCAAAGACCAAAATTGCAAAAGCCCAAAATTCAAAATATAAAAGCACAAAATACTTCCAAAAATCAAAAAGGGTAAAATCCAAAAGTTTAAAATATAAAAGCCCAAAATTCGAAAGTCCAAAATCGATAAATAGGTACAAATGCCCAAAATCCAGAAGTTCAAAGTATAAATGCAAAAAGTTCAAAATCCAAAAGCCCATAATCCAAATGTCAATATGCCCAAAATCCTAAATCGAGTTGATTCGTCGTAGCACCTTGTGATATACGAACTTTTTCGTTGTCGGGCGCGAGAATGAACAAAGCGGATGGTGTTTCAGTCGTTTGAAGGTTTAACGGTACTTTAAACGCTGAATGAGCTGTTCTACATCCTTCTAGCAACTTGGCTGCTATACCAGAAGAAGCAACTGCTATGGCAGTTTCGGATCTCGCACGCACAGTGGCTAAAATCAATGACATGAGGAATGTCTTCTCAGTTCCCGCCAGACGCCTCGAAGAATAATAAGCCATCATTTCCATCATCAATTGCCTTCATTAACTTATCGTACACATCCTTCTGGTTTGAGTTCAACAGTGGTACATTCATTCAAACTGAATCGTTCAATGCATTCACGTTCATGTTCCAATTCTCGATTGAAAACGTCGTTCATAGCACTATTTGGCGTTGGCATTCCTAAATATACTAACAAATTGCCGCACATGAAGTAACACATGTCTTCTAACAAGAGCAAAGTCAAGAGCAAAGGTTATGTATTTCCTCATTCACCCCGAGATCGGGATTTACAGAAGTGACACGAATTCGATGTAAAATGTCTTTAACATGTCATCCTTGTTCCACTGTTCAATTGGATTCAGTCGGATACATATCGAAATAATGATAGCAAATAATGTGCGTACCTGATTTGGAGATGCAGAAAGAGCTGATTTAACTATTGTAATGTCCTAATAAGTTTGGTTTTCAAGCAAATTGAGCTGTTGACACTCAGCACGAAATGTTGGGTACACTGCACCATTGACAATTCGTAGTGATTCAAAGGATGTCGGTCGACGAACATTAGAGAGTAGAGAAACGTTCGTGCAAATAGATCGCATTGGCAAATAAAAAATAAACTTGTCAATGTTGTCGCTGGTGGTGTTGCAGCACGTTGAGCAATATTTGATGCGGTGAAATAAACTCGTTGACCATTTTCTAGATGCACCGCCAAATGTAAAACACGTGGATGACGTTAATGAATAGGGAATGAATAGCGCCATATATTGGCATATCTTAAGTTATAGCTTAAGTAGTTTCGACTGTGAGAATATATGTGGCGCTCCATAAAAAATGAGAACATTCAATTATTAATTCAATAATATATATATATAAATTAATTATATTAATTATATATAAATTAATTCATTTATCATTACCTTTTTTTTTCGTGAATTTTTCCAATATTTTAATAGTAACTATAATAGCGGGGCCGGAGACAAATGCAACAAATCAAAAATCATAAAAATCGGTCCAGTTCTTCTTGAGTTTTTAAAAGCCAACATTCAAACTCGACTGTGTTTGTGTGTTATATATTAAGATGAAAATAAAATTATGTCACTTTCACGTCACTTTTTTGATATTGAGGTTTTAATTGTGTTTATTGTATTTATTTAAAATCTAACTTAGCGATTTTTATTGAATGTTTGCGTCCGTTACCCAAGTTATGTGGTAATATTTGAATTGACAGACAGCCATTTATCGCACTAAAAAAACGGGCGCTAAGATAATACTTATCCCGCATGGGTAATAAAAAAAAAATATTTGCATTTTACGATGATGCAACTATGTGAAGATTTTATTGGTTTCTTGCTTTGTGATTTATTTTCTTAACTATCATTTGCCAAGGTGATTTTTAATTTGTTGCGAGAACGGATTTAAATCTTTGCCATTTATTGCTGTAATTTTTACTGATTTTTCTCATCTCTAATAATTCTTGTAATGACAACAAAACGGATGTAATATTTAAAGTTAATAATTATGTTACGTGATAGCAAAAAATTATTATAATATCGGCTGCAATTATTATTATGTTAGATTTGATGGATAACCAATATATTCACATCACTTGCATAAGCTTTTTTTTAGTTTATGTATCTTTGTTTTGTTAGTTTACGAAAAAATATTTTTAACTGTTTTTTATTTTAGTTTATTATTATTTAGTATCTTTAGTTTATTAGCTTACGACAAAAATATTATTTATTGTAACTATTATTTCAACTTGTTTCAAAGTTAGTTAGTTTTATATTGCTACGGAATTTGTGAAATAATGTTAAAGATTTAAAAGTATTATTAGGCCCATTAAAAATTGTTAGAGTACTGAAATAGTTTAAGAAGATATAGGAGAAATGGACAAAGTCCAATGTCATAAATAGCTGACTGGAACCCTAAAAGTATCTAATTTTGGATCCATGTGCAGTGAATAGATCTATATTTGTTATTTAAAACAAAATATGAGATCTTTTGAAATGTTTTAAATGGTTTTTACTCTTTGCTTATTGCTAATAAATTTTGCGTTGCTTATTAGTAATAAGTTATTACAATATCGAAGAATATAATTATGAATGGAAATTTCATATGATACCGAATATTCTTGTTACAGATTCACAGAATGTTTATTTTTAGAATACAAGATATTATGAAACTTGAACGGTGTTGAAGAGTCACTGCAAAACATTTACAGTTTCAAATGACAAATCTTTTAAACAAAAAAACTATGAATGAGGTATCGCATTACTTTGCTAGAGTATCAATTTAAATTGTGGCATTGAATTACAAAACTTACATTGTCATGTTATATTGGTTTATTATTCCAAATATTTAAACGTTTATACTATTTTAATTAAACAACACAACGTTTTTTTTAAATTTACATTTGAGTAATTGATAAAATAGTCATTAATAAAGACTTTTTTCAAATCTTTTATTGGAATAGATTTTTTGTTATTCCTTTTGCTATGTCTTGTATAGATTTTATATGTGAGACCTACCAGATCACTTATCATTTTGAGGAGTGATGAGGGTTAGATGTGTTCTAGTCGATCTCTGGCTTAGACTTGAGTTTTATTGCCCTTTACGAAACATCGATTCTAACTTTTAGAATTATAACCCCTGACATAACATGGTAGGCACTATAAATCAATACAGTCAAACTTCCTTAAGTCGAATTACCATAGTTCACGAAAAAAAATGGAGTTATAGAAAATTCGAGTTAGAGAAATACATAACTACAAAATGAGTAAAATTCACTTTACACAATTTCTTCGAAGTAAATATGTACATATGTACATATGTAATATAATGCTGTATAATTTTAATTACTTAAAAATAATTATAATTAATATATTATTTTTTGAAAAAGTCACTAATTTTTAATTGCTTTCCATTAAAAAAATCTCTCATTGTCTTTTTTGTCTTCATTGTCAAATTGTCTCATCTACAAAGTTCTCCAAAGTAGATAATGCGCAGTACACTTCGTCTGGAAGATTGTCTTTAGAACACAAATATTCGCTACACTTATATTTCGCTACTACTTATTATCCACGTTATGCTGATTATGTGTCATACGCGGACTTCAATTCTGACAGAAGAGTATATCTATCATCTTCTTTATTCCAGACGGTTTTCGGCATTGGATTTCTTGTCTAATGTAGAAAGCCATTCTTCAAAATTTGAGCTTGTCATGTAAGCTTTTTTGTTGCTTCTGTATGTCACTGGTAAAAAACGTTTATCTTTAAAGCATCGCGGATTCTTAGATTTTGAACCGTTTCAGTTTTTCAGAACCACACATATTGGCTCTCACCATGGCCATGATTTTTTCTTTGTTGTGTTTTCCACCGAGGCATTTTTCGTCTTTGACTGTTAATGTTTTTTAGGTAAATATTTAAAAAAAGCCCGTCTGGTCCGAGTTAAAAATGTCTTTTCATGATAAGATGCTAAAAGTTCCGGCAAGATATTGTTGCACCACTCTACTAGCGATGAAATCAGTGTGTCCCAGACTATCAGCAAAATAAAGAGCCTTTTCTGTAATAAGTGGTCCAGGCATTGGCACATTTCTATCACGCGCAATTTTAAACCATTCCAAAGAAGCTTTGTCAATGTCTTCGTAGGTACAGTTTTTCAAACGTTTGCATTAGTTGCACCATTTTCGACTTTTTTCAAAATTTCTTCGCGGTTTCTTATAATTGAAGAAAGTGTACTTGGTGGAATCCCAAAGTCTTCAGCAATCACTTTTTTTCTTTTTAATACCTTTGCCAACTTCACTTATCAACCAATCATCATCACCAACCAACTATCACTTTGCGAGATAACGACATCGTTTTGAGTTTTCTTCTCTGACCACTCATATTTGCTATTGTAACGGCAGAGATAAGAAGACAGAATGATTTTAAACTCTAAAATTTCATTAATGTGATACCTGTATCTATAATATGCACCTTTACTATAACAAATAGGATACGGTTTATGATAGGCAATATTCGGCACCATAAATTTTGGAAAGTACGCATCGATTAAAAAATTGCAGTTATAGAGATTATTTTCTATGTAAAATTTTACCATTGTACTCATTATTACTACGAGTTATGGAAAATTCTAGTTAAGGAAAATTCGAGTTATGGAAGTTAATTTATATGTAAAATGCTATCTAAACGTATAAATTTATAAAAATGTTCGAGTTATAGAAAAATTGGTGTTATGGGAGTTCGACTGTATATAGATTGATTTCGAAGGGGTGATGTATTAACCCTTCGAAATCACTGTGAAAAATTCATTTTTGTCAAGGTCATAATTTTTTCTCAAAGTCATCAATTGTTTTTCAAATGGAAACATGTTTTTTTATTAACCCATTGAACTGCAATTTATTTTCAGTCAGCACTGCTTAGGCACAAAATTTGATTTTCTTAGTTTTAGGAGGAGGGATTGATATAGAAACGGTTTTATTGCTCAAATAATTTGTTATTACTAAAAATAATATTTGCTTCACACATTCATATGAATGTTTATTGTTATATATAAATACAGGGTGGGCCATTTAACGTGACCACCCCAAATATCTCTGTTACCTTTAGAGTGACGGAAAAAATGTGCAAAGTGAATTTTATTGATTTCGAAGGGCTGACACAGTGGTTAAAAATACTTTTTTTGTCAAGGTCATAGTTTATGCGTCCTCACGGTCATCAATGTTTTTTTAAATGGGAACAAGTAATTTTTTTATCAAGAAATTGTAGCCACTATTCACACGAATCCAGCGATCCATAATATCATGACCTTTGTCGTTTATTTTTGCGTGGATTAACACTGCCGCTTTAATGAAATAAATGCATAATTCGATCGAAACATCGGCGGAAAGATTATTTCTGTCAGGATAACGTTGTGCATAAAGTTCCTGCGCTCGCACAGAGTTTCTACTGGTCTCACCATGAATCAGAATCATATCCACTTTCTCAGCTTGACTGTGCAATACCATTTTCGATACGGTTATTCAAAGTTTTTTTCAATGGATGCACTTGTGAAATCATTTCAAGGTCATGCTATCATGACCCCCATATCAGGCTACAAAAATGTCTTGATACAAAAATAACATGTTACCATTTGAATAACCATTGATGACCTTGAGGACGCATAAACTGTGACCTTGACAAAAAAGAATCAGAACCACCGTGTCAGCCCTTCGAAATCAAAAAAATTCCCTTTTGACATTTTTTTCATCACTCTAAAGTTATTAGTTAACGGAGATATTTGGGGTGGTCATGTTAAATGGCCCACCCGGTATAAGAAGAATAATTTGTGTAGTACTAATAAACTTCAAGTGTATGGTACTTCTCAAAACACTCCGGAAGATGCAGTGCTATTGGCATCGTTTGCAATGCCAGCTTGTTTTACTCCTAATGTTATGCTTAGCGCATACATGATATCTTTTTGTAGGGTGTTGTTTATTAGCGGTCGGTGGGATGTGTTCCGGAAAATTGGACCAGTTTTTTTGCTTGTTATCGAAGCGGTGTCTCACTATATGAAGGACATCCTCGCGAATTGTAATTAGGTAGTGACACGTTTTTTAGCAACTTTTTTGCGGCGTTCAGATGAAAGCTGGTATACTTGGTTTTGTTGATCTTTTGATACATAATATGGGCATTCAGGAGAGCCATAACAAACATATAAAAAATATTTTGCTGTATCCTTTTACAAATTTCTGCATCACGGGGCAACATGCCACCAGTTGAGATTGTCTGTCCACTCAAATGGTTTGACTTTTCGTCTGTTGCTGCTTTTACTTGGAACGTAAATGTCAACTTTTCCATTTTCTGACAAAAATTGTCGTTTTATAATTGTATTTTCTAATAGTTTTTTTGAATTGGTAAAACCATACAACATTATAGATAATCATATAAATTTAATAAAGTCGGAACACAGCTGGAATATATAAATATACTCAACCTTTCCGGAGCTCTATAATACCAATGAGTCTTTTTAGTACTACCAAAAACAAATCTCATGTGAAATTTCTCAGTTATTTTATAGCTTTCAGTCCACCTTCGTATCACTCAACAAAAAACAGAAAATAACATTGTTTTTTAAGATCATGGCTTTCCGATACCTTAAGTGGATAGCCATCTGTAGACGCGTTTCGAGATTTATCTCCTCAGTACAGTTTTGCTTCTATTAACAGCAATTTGTAAACCACTCACTTGAAACCCATGTGGGTGATTAGGGTTAGATATTTTTAATTTGACATTGTGAGATTGTGAGAGAGACATGAACTTAGCAGGTTATTGATATAGCAGCTAATTGCTGCTTTGAGCACGGTAATATTAAAGAATAGTATATTTTGTAACTTCTGGCGGAAAGTTGTAATTTTCATGCGAGAGCGAAATTGGGCCCACGAACGAAGTGAGACATTGCCGCCCGTGTTAAAAACAATATTTTACAAACTTTTGTGTTACAAACGATATTTTTAATTTGACATTTTGTGAGAGAGACATGAACTTGGCAGGTTATTGATACAGCAGGTTATTGCTGCGTTAAGCACAGTAATATTAAAGAATAGTATATTTTGTAACTAGGGCGGAAAGTTTCTTATTTCGGAAAGTAATTTTCACGCGAAAGCGAAATTGGGTTAGTGCGCATATTCTCTCCAGAGGACAATTGACAATACCGCCCGTGTTACAAACAATATTTTTTATTACTCATGCGAGGGGATGTATCTTACTAGTTTGGGATCCAGGGGCCATCCAAAAAAATGTAATAAAAAATGAAGAATTTGCTTTTTCAATTGTCTCCGGTGGTGTGGATTCGTCATAGGAACTCTCCTCAGTTTCCGGTATCACCATATTTACACTCATAATTTACACTTATTTTAAAACGTTTTCTTTAATTTTTATTATTATTTTGTAATGAAAAAAATTTCTGACACTCACGTCACTTTTTAATATCGAGGTCTTGATTGTATTTTATTTTATTTATTTGTTTTGTTTTTTATGTAACCTAGCCATATTGAATATGTGCGTTTGTTACCCAGGTTATGTGGAAATACAACGAGAGGTGATATTTCTCGTATTAAATAATGTACGTCAAGAAGTACTTTTCGCGCATGAGTAATAAAAATTACCTTTTGACATTTTTTTCATCATTCTAAAGATAACGAAGATATTTGCGGTGGTAACGTTAAATGGTCTTCTCATATGTGTGCATCAATTTTCACAACTGTTCACACATCATGTTTAAATAAAATTAATTCATTTGAAAACCTTCTTACAAGGGGAACTTCAGACGTATGGATCACAGATTTCCTTCAAACTTTGTACACTTTTAGTAGTCCATTAGAGCAACATAATGTGTTAGTGGTAAGGCGTACTATTTCGGCGGTAACCAGTAACCGAGTGGTAACTTTCAAGCTTCGTAATTGCTGGATCGGTGGATGGTCCTATACATTTTTTTGTTTCAACGCTGGTGATATTTTCTCTTTTAAATAACAATTCAAAAGTAATATAATGAATAAATACGTGTATTTGCATGCATTTTGATTGAATTTCCAATGTTATTTGGCTGTTTACTGAATTTTGTCATTACAAAAATGGTGCTATGACCTGAACCAACGGGTTCTAAGGGTTAAGGGAAGAGCATCAAGCTTGGAAAGACCAAGTCAATCAACGTAAATAAAGGTTTGATAATTAATAACGCCATTAAATAATACCTACATTAAATAATACAAGTAATAAAGTAAATTAATCTCCGGATGTGCTTACGACATTATAAGTTGTAGGGTGATATTCGTCATACAATCATGGAAAACATAAATTACAACGACATCTACTACATCGAATGAATGCATTTTTCCCGCATGCACAAGGAATTGTCAGAGTTTGTATGGAAAAACGAACCTCGTTGACATTCTCAAAAATGTCTCTTACTTCCGACAACTTGGATGCAAACCACGCGTAATTTGGGTTAAAAAAAATTGGGGAAAACAGGAATTCGGAAGAAAAAAAAATGCGGGGAACCGGTAAGACACGGTTCCTGGTACGAGGCGATTCAGGGTACCTTTCCCTGACTTCAGGCATGAGGAATTTCTCAAATCATTACAAGCATACGTTATCAGGAAAACTTTATCCGTTTGATCGATTACTCGTCGATAATTTAAAAAAATGATATTTTTTGGAATGATAAAATTCAGTAAACAGCCAAAATAGCATTGGAAATTCAGTCAACATTCATGCGAATACACGTATTTATTCATTATATTACCTTTGAATTGCTATTTATAAGAAAAAATATGACCAACTTTGAAAAAAAAAACAGCGTGTGGGACTCGATCCACCGATCCAGAAATTACGAAGCTTGAACGTTACCACTTGGCTACCGCCATCTTATACACGTTGCAATACACGCAAAGCAAATGTAGTAATGTATATTCGATATGGAAAATTTCGAAGGGAGAAAATTGCAATTTTCTCGGAAATCCTGAAATATTACGCCTTAATACTTCTGATTAGCCTATTCCTAGAATTTCCCGAGTTGAGAATGGGAACACATCCTTCCTTTATATGATCTCGTTTGTACGAATTTTTATTTTTTATGTGTATATTATTTTTTCTAAAAATATATTTAGATTTAAGAGTATTTTTAGATGTGGTATTTTTATGATATATTTGCCGGATGTCAGAAAAACATCTTATTTTTTTGCATTTTTTATAATTTAAAGTTCAAGCGCAGGAGAGATAAATAAACGTTGCACGAAACAAAAAAAAAAATGAAGGTGAGGTTTTGGGATTTATATATTTATAAACAGGAGAAAGTAATATTAGACAAATTGAATAAAGATCTATCCACAATACTAATTGACTATGCATACAATTTCTCCACTTTGAGAAAAGATCTAAATAAGAAAATTTTGTTTTAATTTCTGTGGGCAAAACTAGAAATCAATGGTTTTAAGATTTTTGGTTTGTGCTTCGCTTCAGGTGCTTCGGTTTTCTTTGATCGTTTTTTCTTTTCTTTCTAAGTATTAAACTGTAATAATGTTTACATTTAAATAAAATTTAAGATCTTCCATTAAAAACATTTTTTTTCAAAATGTATTTATAAATACATCGTATCTTTGTGTGGATTAAATTTGGAATATTCGAGTCACGTTAGTAACCAGACAGCATAAACACAAGAAATAAATTCCAAATGCCAAAATAACCGAACGTGTTAGATTTACAGACTACATACATCTAGACTTTTATCGCCATTTAATCTCGTTACTTTCAAAGCCCCAACATTAATAAAAATAAACTGATCCGAACATTTCGATTTTAACTAGACGTTTAAACTTCCAAACTATGTGTGTGTTTCGACATTGAAATACTACATGCCAGACACACACGCGTTTTTCCAAACAAACAAATTGCCTCATATATTTGTTTACAATGTCGTATCTCTCCTATTGATAAAATATATTTTTGTTTATTGATAAAATATATTTTTGTTGAAACTTATGTCGCCATATCCGTTAAATCAAAACTCAAAGAATAAAGAGAGATTGTTTATTTGAAATATGAGACAGAAAGCATTTTCAAAAATAAATAGACTTTGAATTAATTAATGGAGTGCAATACAGTTTTGGAATACATTTGGTACCATTCTTTTTGGGATCCTATGCTACTTAAAAAAACAATCTTTGTTACTAACAAAGTGATTAAATTATCTATTGAGTGACAAATTAAGAGTGTCCTGTTTTTACTTAAAAAAAAACAAATTGACTTATTTGCCATAATTTTTGCTGTCTAATATTCAGTGAACCTTCAAGTTTTGTTAAAAATGGGGCAGATTGAACATAGGATTGCTTGTGTAGAGCAAAACGAACTCCATTTTTCAAACTCGGTGGTGGTTTCGGCAACAATTTATCTTTCCAGCGCTGCTAAATTGCACGAAAATTTCAAGGTGGGTCGAAAAATATCGTTCTCTTAAGGATACGAAACTTGCAAAGAGGAACAAAAAAACTGCTGGAACAGAAGTAAATACTTTGCAAGTTAGGATCAGAATTGAAGAAATTAAATTCAAATCAATTCTTGCGATGTATAGCAGCAAGTAGGAATTGCACGTGAGTCGGTGAGAACAATTTGAAAGAAAGTTCAAGCGCAGGAGAGATAAATAAACATTGCACGATACAAGATTCTTTCGGTCTTGGCAAAAATGGCAAAAAGCCCAATAACTTCTTCCAATAGACGGAAACTCACTTTTAGAATTCAGTCGATGGATATCGGCAGAGGAGATAATTTTGTGAACAAAATAATTATGCACATTTTCAATTGCACGGGGGAGAGAAACAAACAAAATTCAAAACGAAACAAACTAAACAAAAAACGTTGCTGGTCTGCCGAAAACTCTAAGCTTATATTCGAAGAAGAGCTGCATTCTCCAAAGGTGTGCAATATACTCAGCTGGAGTATGGAAACGCAGTCAATAGTGAGCGTTAAGTGGATAAGCTTCAAACGTTCTTAACGAATGACATCGACAAGGCCTCATGTATCTAAAATGTCAATTGACATACGTTTATGTCAAAGTGACATAAACGTATTTTTTTTGCTCTCCCTCCTTTTTCGACCTAATACACCGTCGTCTCCGCCGTCGTCTGGTCCCAAGCCCAGGGTGTGAAAGGAGGAGGGTGGTCGGCCTGCCGCGCCGACCAGAATCGGGAAACCGAAGAAACTAGGCAAGAAACCGCATGGATACACGACTTAACCACTTACGAATTAATGCTACCGCATCCGGGGCAGCCGATGCGCCAGCTTTGGGAACCAGGGATGCTGGTGAGAAGTGGACTACTGGCCAAAGACTCAGGTTAATCACACCGAAATCAGAAATACGAATCGCCGCATGGAATGTGCGAACGGGACATCACGTTGGTCAAAAGGAAATTATCGCCAAGGAATTATTGAAATGCAAAATATCGATCTGTGCATTATCAGAACTGCGGCTCACAGGATCTGGGACAATGAAGGTTGACCCACCATCAATCGACGAGACGATGACGCTATTCTATTCTGGTGGCGACAAACGAGAAGCGGGCGTTGGCTTTATGGTTGATCGAGGGGCCTCTGCCAGTGTTATCGCATTCCAACCGATATCCGAGCGTCTGGCGGTTATCACTATTGATGGAACGATTAAGACCCATATCGTATCCGTCTACGCCTCAACTGAGACCAGCCCGGACACAAACAAGGATGAATTTTATGCCCAGTTTCAACACACACTGGATACAATACCCCAAACCGAATTAATCGTACTTATGGGCGACTTTAATGCACATACGGGTGCAGATCGAACCGGTTGGGAAGAAACGATGGGAAAATTCGGATACGGGGAAATAAATGACAACGGATCTGACGCCTCTTATCATTTGCAGCGTCAAACAACTTGATCATCGGCAACAGCATCTTTCGTCACCCCCTCAAACATCAACTCACGTGGCGAAATCCATCCGGCAACGATTCGGCGATGTTGGACTACATTTTGGTCAACACCAGATTCCGATCGACGCTCAAAGATGTACGTGCGATGCGTGGACCCGACTGTGGATCAGACCATTATCTTGTACGAGTGAAACTACAATTGAAATTACAAAGAGCAAAGAAAAAGGCACCACCATCAGCCAAGAGGAACTGGGCCTGCCTGCGAGACCCTGAAATCAGCCGAAAATTTCAAATCGCATTATCCAACAAATTTGCAGCACTCACGATACCAGTCGATATTAATATAGAAGAAAAACAACTTTCTGAGTCTATTGTGGGGTGTGCAACGGAGCTGTGTCCGCCCATCCGTCGACGGACGCAGCAATGGATATCGGACGACTGTCTCAATCTAGCCGACCAGCGGAAGCAAATGAAACAGGTCGATTTCAAACAATACCGACGATTGAACAAAGAAGTTCGACAGAAAATGAAATTGGAACGGGAAGCTTACTGGAATAACATCGCGGCTGACATGGAAGAAGCAGCGTCAAGGCATGAGTACCGGACGCTGTACCAGACAATCCGACGGTTAAGTGGCAAAACAACATCAACAAATGACAATATCAAAAAATTGGATGGAACTTTCGTGACCTCTCCTCAGGAACGTCTACAGCGGTGGAGAGAATTCTTTCATCAGCTGTACAACCACAATCCGCCAGTAGGTCCAGCACCCGAACTGCCGATTATTGAGCAGCCGATAAATCAGTTTCCCGATACTGAACCAACAATCAATGAGGTGAAGACGGCAATAAAATCCCTGAAAATGGTAAAGCACCGGGAGGAGATCAAGTAACTGCCGAAATGATCAAAGCCGGGGGAGACGTCTTATTACATCAACTTCACGTTCTCACAGTGCATATATGGCATTCAGATTGTGTTCCATCCGTGTGGAAGAAAGCGATTGTTGTGCCTATTTTGAAGAAAGGCGACAGTCGGGATTGCAAGAATTACCGTGGTATTAGCCTCCTCTCGATCGTCGGCAAAGTATTTATGAAAATCATACAATCAAGACTACAGAAACATCGAGAGCAAACAAGCCGGGAAGAACAAGCTGGATTTCGACCACATCGAGGATGCATCGATCAGATATTTGCTCTCCGTCAGCTAATGGAAGAAAGAATTCGATGTGGCAAACGAACTGTCATCGTCTTCATCGATTTCAAATCTGCTTTTGATTGCATCGATTGGACAAGCTTGTGGGAAGCCCTGAAGATCGAACACGTGCCACTGAAAATCATTCAACTTCTTCAAGCATCGTACGACGGCTCAACCAGCAATGTTCGTATCCGAAACGACATGTCTGAGGAATTCCCGATTCGAACCGGAGTCCGGCAAGGAGACGTGGCCTCGCCGCTCCTCTTTAACATTGTGATCGACACGATTATGCGAAAAGCGTTTGATGGGCGACGCGGAGTTCGATATGATGACAAAAACTTCCTAACCGATCTGATGTTCGCCGATGACAGTGCGGTTTTCGCCAACACAGATGCCGAAGCAACTGACATCTTGTATGACATTTCCCGCATTGCCCAGTCATACGGACTGAGAATCAATGCGGATAAGACCAAAGTGCTTACAACGGATGGATCTGAAGCCTGAGTTTACCTCGATGGAACCACAATCGAGCAGGTACCACAGTTCAAATATTTGGGATCACTGGTTGTGTAGAAGAAAGTAGCTTCGACAGCCGAAGTTCACAGCCGGATAGGCCAGGCAACAGCAACGTTTGCTTCACTCAAGTGGTGCATATGGAAGCGGACGAATATTACCATCAAAACCAAAATACGCCTATACCGGACGTTGATCCTCCCAATTCTTCTTTATGGATCGGAAACATGGACATTACTCAAACCAGACCTTAACAAGCTCGAGGCCTTCCAAATGCGATGCCTGAGACATATTCTCTGCGTCTCACTCCTCAACCACTTCCGAAATGAGACAATCAGAGAAAGGTGCGACCAACAGACACCGATTGTTGAGGAAATTCAAAAACGCCGATTACGATGGTTCGGCCACATCTGTAGGATGGGCGACAATCGAGTACCGCACAAACTCCTATGGAAAAAACGACCTCTTGATTGGAGAACACAAAAACAAGCACCGAAGACCACATGGTTGAAACACGTAGAGAACGATTTAAAAAACCAGCGAATAACAACAGCTGAGGCAAGAACCGTTGCAACTGATCGATTAGCATGGAAGCGTATAGTGAATGGAGCACGGAATCTAGCGGCACCAACAGCAGCGTACTGGCTACGAGGTCGACCACCTCTCCATGCGCCGGCTATGGATTAAAGAAGAAGAAGAAAATGTCAATGGGAGTATCACGAGAGTTCTTTCCTAGTCGTCTGATTTCCCAGCGTGGGTATCACTTCTGACCTCCGCGCTCTCCGGATTTGTCGGCTTTGGATTATTTCTTATGGTGTCATGTTAAATCTAAAGTTTATCAGAAACATTGGACAAGCTACTGGTGAGATTTCGCCAGAAATGTGCCAGCGTGCAATGCGTTCGTTGTAGATTTAATTTTTAAATATTAATTGATAATTTAGGACTAAGCATTTAACTTGGTATGAAACTTTAGCTTTTACTCTAAAATGTTCAACAGAAATTTGAAGTTGAACTTTTTTGATAATTACAGTTTAAATTGGAAACTCTTAATTTGTCGCCCTTTACCATTTTTATGATAGTTTTTCTTATTTATTATATTTTTATTAACAGTGTTTAGTATTATATTTGTATATATTTCGCTGCATCTCGCTGTATAATATTTGGCTTCGCAAATTATTATCAAATACAAATCTTAGTTATGAATTTAACATAAAAGATATTTTCTACTAATATTTCTAGTTTAATAGATCCATTATAATTTTCTCCATATTTTCGATAACAGTTAGAATTTATAGAATGCATCTATCTAGTCCAGTGTTTCTCAAACTACAGGTCGCGACCCAAAATTGGGTCGGGATAATTTTTTTTTGGGTCACGAATCGGAACTTTAAAAATATTAAGAATAATGATATATAAATAACAAACAAATAAACAATAATAATAATAAACAATACAATAATAAACAATACAAAGAAAACAAAGGCAAATACAAAAAATAATATATCTCGGTTATTATCATCTAATATTAAAAATTTTACATTAATTATTGGATGGATTGATTTGAATTATATTAGTTTTTGGAATATTAGATTTAAAAGTTTTTATATTAAATTTGGTTAATTTTATACATTAATTTAGTTAATTTATACAAACATATTTCCTGAATACAGCCTGAATATATAAATATATTCAACCTTTCCGTAGATCTATAATATTATTAAGTTTTTTTTAGGGCTACAAAACAAATCTCATGTGAAATTTGTTGAAAGTTATTTACTAACTCCCAGTCCACTTTCGTGGCACTAAACAAGAACTAGAAAAATAACATTGTATTTAAGATCATATCTTTCTATTAACTTAAGTGAATTAACTTTACTAGTTCTTATTTAGTGCCACGAAAGTGGAGTATATAACTTACAATTTTTTTCTGTTCCACAGGAGATTTGTTTAGTAAGACTTAAAAATATTATAGAGCATCGGAAAGGTTGAATATATTTATGTATTCAGGCTGTGTTCCGACCTTAATAAGTTTGTATGATTATTTATAATGTAGTATGTTTTTACCAATAGTAGGTTCATTTTGATATATTTAAATGTTTCTTGGGTGCGCATATTTATTCCACTCGTTTCGGCAGTTATCAGATACATTCAGAATTCTGACATTCTCAGTTTTGTTACCTTTAAACTAAATGTCGATCATAGGTTCTTTTCAACAGCATCAATCAAATAATTTGAATTTATCAGAAGAAGAAAAATTAATTAATTATCAACGGACAAAACGTTGGAGACAAAATTTAATTAAAATGAATATAAACTTATTTAATTAAATAACAGACAAATTTCACATGAGATTTGTTTTGGTAGTCCTAAAGAGACTCAGTATTTGTTAAATATATTTATATATTCAGGCTGTATTTCGATTGTTTTCGAAAGTTTGTATGATTATCTATAACGTATGATGGTTTTACCAAAATGATATAATTTGCCAAAATGTTTAATCCAAATTTACCATGAATATGCCACCTTATGTGAAAAAACTATCGAATTGTTCTTTCATTTTCTGCCACTTATTTGGCTGAAACTGGATTTTCAGCAATGATTATGACGAAAACTAACAATAAGTTCAGAAACCGACTCGACATAAATTCAACCATGCGACTATCTTTAACAAACTCCATTGAAATTAATAAAGTAATGAAAAATAAACTAGAACACAGGAGTCATTGTCATTTGTTTTTTTTTTGTATATATCTCTATTCCTCCCGGATTCTACCTAGTTTTTCCGTTAAGAAACCCATGGGCTTGTACTTGGTTTTTGCATTTTTAAAGTTTTCATGTCGCCCCTAAAAGGAAGATCATGGGCCCATTTGATTAATGAAATGTTATTTCTTTGTTAAATATTTCAGCAATAGATGAATATGAAATTAAAAAATATTTTTATTATCTTTTATTGAGAACCTGGTGTAGGCAGATCCAATTAAAGAGTTTTAAGTCTCACATTTTAATGGTGAGCTAAAAAAAGTCGACCATTTTTGGGTTGTGAACCTAAATCTAGAAAACTTATGGGTCGTGTGCCGAAAAGTTTAAGAAACGCTGATTTAGTCTATTTGTGTTTGGATTCGGCAGAAAACACGGGAGGGGAAGTAAGATTTTGCGTTATGTTCCGTTATATGCCTTTCTCTTTCTCTCACAATCAGTGTATATTTCTATACGGCTCGCTCTCACTTTCTTTCTCTTTCTCCCAGTGTATATTGGGTGGTCTCTCTTTCTTTCGCAAAATAGCAGACGAGCGTGGCCGGTTTATAACCTTAAAACTGAACACGAAAAAATTTTGTTAGTTCGTATTTGTTTTTTTGTTTTATATCATACGAGAGTTATATTGTCTTATTATTTTATTTAGGTTTTGAGCAATGGAAACTCAAGAATATATACAAAATACAGAAAAAGGGCATGTTTCTCGTTACTTACCCTTTCGTTACCAATTTTTATAACAATTTTAATTAATTATTTATTTCGTTTATCAGATCCCTTTTATGATTTTTGGCGTTATTATGTATAAAAAACATCAGTTATAATAACCCAACTTAGTTTTTTTGTATGAGGGATGCTTGTGGGGTGGTGGGAAATACAGTATAATCTCGGTAATTCGGCCGTTGGTTAATGGGACGACACGTCCAGTAATCCGGCGGCTTGGAGACCGCTCGCGCTCTTCCCTCCCACCACTCTTTCTTATAATGCGGCGGTTGTCCCATATGTGTCAGATTATCGAAATTACACTGTAGTCAAATTGGTATTTTTTATTGAGATGTATGTGTCCCCATGGGTTATTATATAACTTTGGTTTGTTCAAAATTTTATTTCCTCTAATTACAGTATGATCTTATATTTATGAATGTTAAGGCGTAAAGCATACAGAGCAACTTTTCACATTGTACACAAAGTGTTTTTCGCGTTTCTTTGTCCTTTCCTGAACAGTTTGCACATCTTGTGGAGCTACCTTCAACTGTGAAGGTGGTGATCTCCAACATTGAGCATAAGTTTCGTTGTTTTGTATGTTTAATTGCACTTGCTTGTTTGCCCACACCCATCTACTGTTCTGTTAGAGGGACAACCAATTGTAACAGTGACTTTTTTTGTTCTTCGTTGTTCGTTGAATAGAATTGACGCATTGACAACAGATGTCAGAAACAATTTATAGAAAACCTTTTCCACCATTTTTGCAATTTTCTATCAAAATCATATCAACCGACTTTTTGGTCCGATAAGTCTACCCCACCCATTATTTTATTATAAGAGCACAACTGCTTCTGGCATTCGTACAATTCTAGATCACAAGAACCTCTTTGCTATCTTGCCACCTTACAGTTAATGTGCTCACATTATTACACAAGAATTGAGAATTACTTTTCTTCAATTTCCCACCAAACTTTGGCATAAATTTGGCATAAGTTCCTACAGCAGGAAAGGAAATGTTGTCCATCAGTCTATCATTTGTAAAGAAGCGAGCAAATGTTAAAGTGACTCGTGAATCCCGAATTGTAGAGATAAGTGACGATACAACCTTTTCCCCTAAGGTAGTAGTCCTTAGTAGTATTTTCCCACAGTATCCTCTCTTCCAGAATAAATATTGAGATTATATACATATCCCGTTTCCGCATCGCATCGTTCCCATATTTTGATACCACGATTGATGGGGTGATGAGATTCAAATGGAGATATTGCTTCAGACTTGTGCGGCCTTTGAATTTTTTCTCTGCATTTTTGAAATGTATATTTCAGGCAAGAAACCACTTCATCAATATAGTAGTTCCTTTTGTGGGTAATTAAAATATATTTTAGAAAGAAGTAGTTGGGCGCGATTCCGAGCATAGCAAGCATAATTCCTAATAAAAGCATAATTTCACCGGAATCTGTATTAGGTACATCAATTTTCTTTTTGTTTGCTTTCCTCAGTATTTCTAGTTGGAAATTGGTACATTCGGCAATAAATATCATCAATCCACGTGGAAAAGCTTGCAAAAGCAGAGTTCATCCGATTGACAACCAATTTTTCCATTGGGGATAGCACATGGCTTTGATGTTGTAACTTTGAATCAAGGTCTAAATGAATTTGGAACCGCATTCCAGAAAGTCACTTCAGGGGAGGAAATGGGTTCAGCATATATTGATACCTCGTTAAGATGATGATAAGTCGTAAGATGAATCTTTAGAACTTTGAGCATCTTCGGAACTTTCAGAGCTGTCGCTATCTGGTTCGAAGTTTTCATCTTCCAAAGAGTCATCAGATGATGCAAATGGTTCTTCGTCACGAAAGTCCTCCCAATATTTTTTTAATTCGTCCTCAGTGAGGGATATTTTACCGTCCATTCTATAAAAAAATTATAGCTATAAAATACCAATAGGATAAATGAGTCCCATTATAAAATTTCAAGATGATTTTTCTGTAAATGTTACCCATTTTCTTACCTTTTTGCTTATTGAGAATGCCCAACAATCTATTTTATCTAAATAACTTTGGTAGAATGCACAGAAACACAGTTACGCAGCCGTCAAGATATAAAACTGCGGAATGACTAAACATAATTTCAGGGAAAAGAAAAAGGAGGGGGTGTAAGCACATGGTTTTATTTTATGAAAATACCAATGAGACAATGCTTAATGAACATTTACAGTGAATTAAATCCCACCGAAATATATTATTTGGTACTTGGGATGTATGTGTTCCGTTGGTAGCGAAAGGGTAAATGAAATTCTATAATTTCAAGCAATTGCTAACAAAAACGTTTGTCCTACATGTAATTCGAGTGTTCACAAGCTCAGCGTCAAAAAGAGGAAAGTAGGTTACAAAAATGTTAAATTATTTGAACAAAACTAATTTTGTGATTTGTTTCATATGATTGTTTACTTATAACTATAGGATTCCAAAAGTTGAAATTTTAATCCTTTTTCCTGGATGTGTAGTATTCTCGGCTGTTTTTTTTGCTGAAATTTGGTGTCCAGTTTTTATTAGGTGATTAGCAAACGTAGATTTATTATTTTACAGGCGTAGCGATCTTTTTGTTCTTTAAACTGCGTTTCAAAATTTCTTCCAGTTTGTCCTACATAGGTTCCGTTGCAATGGAACCTATATATAGGTTAGGTAGTAAATAGCTTTAAACATTCACCATGGAACCTAACCCACTAACAACCAAGTGCCAACAAGCATAATGCCAACAACCCATGCCAGCAAAGATAACGCCTTAGTAAACATTTAAAGCTGATCTGTTTCTTACAATTTTTTACTAAGTACAGTATTGAATCTCCTAAGTGTAGAAGACTTTTGAACAGCGAAGTTCTCTAAATTCCTAAAGTTGTTTTTAATTTTATATTTGACCAATGACACCTTGTCATTTAGATACTTTGTTATAAGATTATTTTTATCCAATATGCCGGAAGCTTATATAGACAGGCGCACAAAAATTAGAATGCGGTAGTATCAATGATTTGTATAGTAATAATTTAGTTTGTAAGCTCAGTCTTTTGCCAATCCTACTTAATAAGTATGATTTCTTTGTCATTTTATTCATAACAAAAGCTGCATTTCGGATGAAGTTGAGTCTATTATCAATAATAACACCTAGATACTTGTACTCTGATACCTCTTCAACGGGAACATTACCAAGGAGAACTTTCGAACCAGTGGCAACTGCAGGCAAACTAAGCTTATTGTGTATTATCATATATTTTAATTTATTTACACTAAGACTGTTACTCGATAAGTACTCTTATATTTACAAGATCAGAATTAACTTTCTCAAACAGTTCTTTTAAATCCGTACCAGATGCATATAGCATTGTGTCATCTGTGAACATTTCTATATTACAGTGTTTTACAATGTGCATTATATCATTAACATAAACTATAAACAACAATGGTCCTAAGACAGTACCCTGAGGCAACCCGTATTCAAAATCAATACCACTCGATACCCCGTTTGCAAATTTGAACCATTTTATGGCAATATCTGTTATTCCTACTTCGTTTAATTGACTAGTAATATATCTCTATCTATGGTTTCAAAAGCCCTCCTAAAATCTAGAAACACGGTCAAGATATATTTTCTATTATCTAGGTCATATAACCAAGTATAACATATATTAACAATAACGGTCTCGCAGGAATGTCCTTCTCTGTGTTGTGTGAATGAATGAATGTGTTGAAAAATCTGGAGCCTGAAGCGAATACTGGAGAACTATATGTCAAAAGAGCTAGTAGTAGTTTCTGTAGATTTCAAGAAAGCTTATGATTCTATTGACAGGGAAGTGCTGTTTAACACACTGGTGGAATATGGCTTCGACGCCATATACAAACGGGTGTAGCACTGGCAGTATATTCAGGCGACCTTGCCGTTGTGGTATCTGCTCGGACACCACAGATCCTGGAAGAACGTCTAGGACATGCTATTTACAAAATCAGCCAGGAATTGAGGGAAATGGTTGTCAAGCTCGCCCTTAAAAAAACAGAGATGGTTCTCTTAGCTGGGCGATACAAAATGCGCAGCCTAACAACTGAAGTAGAAGCAACGCTGGTTCAGAGCGTAAAATCTCTTAAACATATGGGGTTACACGTGGACAAAGACATTAGAATGACCACACGTATTAAGAAGACATGCGAGAGCGCTAACACTACTCTGATGGCTCTAGCAAGAATTTTGCCAAATATTGGAGGGCCAAGTTCAAGGAGGCGGATAATACTTGCGCATGTAGTCTCTTCTATACCTTTATACGGGGCGCCTATATGGGCACAGACACTACGACATAAAAGATACGAGGGAATGCTGAAGAATGTTAGCAATACGTGTAGTTTCAGCATATAGGCCGCCTCCACCATGGTCGTACTTGCAATTCCAGGAATACCACATATTTAGCTACGCGTCCAAGAAAGAATTTGTATCCACGAGAGAGTGAGGCTAACAAACCCGGAATGAAGAGAAATAATGTTGAATGCCTGGCAAAAAAATGGACAGAGTTTACAGGGTGGATAAACTTTTATTAAAGTCATTCGCAAGTGGATCAATAGAAAGTGGGGTGAATTGGACTACCATTTAACCCAAGTATTAACTGGACATGGCGTGTTCAACACATATTTGAGGAGAATATAGAAGAGTGAGACCGATTAATGCTGGTATTGCCGAGTTGAAGTGGTGGATTCTCCAGAACGTACTCTGTTCCAATGTCCGATGTAGGATTAGGTAAGAAGTGTAGTCCACAATAAATGCCAAGTGCCAGTGACGAAAGAAAACGTGGCAGCACTGCTCCTCCAGACGAAGGACGGCTGGGACGTTGGAACAGAGATGCTGCAGGTAATTATGAGAGGAAAGGAGGCTGAAGAACAAATAAGGAAATCCCTAAACGATTGATTGAGTAAAACAAAATATGAGAACGCTCTCCTCGAAGTAATGTTTCGTCGCTTAAATATTTGCCTATGTCCCACCGCATATTCTGGAAATTCTTCTTCCAGTCGTTCGGTTTTGCGTCGAAGTATAACAAATCCCTATCATTCTCGTTCAAACTCGCCCATGCTCCAAAATATTTATCAATGTCAAAATGCTTTGTCCGGGAATACTCCGTCAAAGAATTCCACAACTGCAACTTCTTATATATCTTTACATCTATCTATATCTATAAAGTAAAATTATATATTTGGATTGTCCCAACTGTTTTGGAAAATCCGACAAGGAGCTAATTTTCGGCCGCACGGAGTTCCGGCTCAGGTAGGTCTTCGAGGAAACGAAAGAGCGGGTTATCTAGCAAGTCAGGTTTCATGGACCGAAAATACTTGCGACGAAATAGACGTATTACCCATCACGTACATCAAAGGTAAGGACCTGTTCAGGCAATAAGATCTGGAAAGATCCATTGAGAGTAGCAAGAGCGATGGGATAAGACCACAACTGGACCGTGAACCAAAAATTGACCCAAAAACCGACAGATTGTTAAAAATCGAGACTGATCCGCCAAAATCGGAACATCTGGTCATCTTAAACAAACAAAATCTGTTGGAGAAGTGACGTTCCATCAGTTTTGAGAGTTACTTGGTGGAAATCTATTATTTATCAAATGCAGCTTACAAAGCAACTTTCTTAGTTGGGCGTTTGGCCGATTAGAAACAAGAGAAAAGAAGGGCGACGTGGGAAGTCTAGCAGAAGATATCTCCAGAATGGTTAAGTGATTCTGTATTTATTTTAATAAACTTCGAGCCCGGCTCTTTGTACGTTGTTATACCCCACAATTTTAAAATATATAATTTTAAGCATCTTCTTCATAAAGTCCAAGATTATTTTGAAAGTTGTAATTGTGGTGTGAAAAGTCAGTCACTGCTATCGTTTCATTTAGGCTTTGTTTTAGTTTTAATTTCATTATTGGAGTTGTTATTCATTGAAATTGTTATAAAACTTTAAAATATGGCCTTAGATTTTATTGTTCGTTAAATTATTTATTTATATTTGTAATTAAGATCGCATTCGGAAGAAGGCATCAAAAGAATAAGTTCGAAAGGACGGATCCGAAAGATCTACCCTTCTTACATATAACATGCAATGTTTAATCGTGTGTAACAGTATATTACGAGCGGAACAGTTAGCGTAATTCCGCGAGTACGTAATTGCCTTAAAACTCGAGTTATGTACTATAGTTTATCTACGACCACACAAATTTGTTTCTGTTTAATAAGGAAAATATGCTTGATGTAACAAATTTATTTCTTATTGAAAGAAATGAAAATAAATAAATTCTTAATGGCTACATACCTTATTGTTTATTACTTATTTGTGTTAAACTGGAATAAGAGTGTTCATAGATATAGGCAACCCAATGTACACAACGTCAATTTCTGTTAGTTTGAATTGTGGCACGGGGGACGCTGAACGTATGAGCACGTAGTAGCACCTCTCAACAAATCAACGAATCGTAAACCAAACGCACGTGTGTGTTATTAATCATAACTTATCATTAATCGTTGACTGATACATACGTGTGTTAGGATGTATTTACATAGTGCACGAACTGTACAATAGTGGGCATTTACAATAGTGGTCGTAGATAAAAATAGTAAATAATGGTTTATAATAGTAAACAATTGTTTATAATAGTAAATATACTTGAACTATTCAGAACTTTAAAAACATATTATTATAAAAATAATGACACTATAATAAATTATATCATAGTGTAATTTGTTCTGAACAAATATTAACCTGTTAACCTGGGAATTAAATTTTGTTCAACTTGTTTCAAATGGTTTGATAAAATATCACTTGTTGATTTTCACAAAATGTTTTATGATATATGCAGAAAACATATAAATGAAACATTTCCAATTTATAAAGATTAAATTAAACAAAGTTAAATAATTATTTCGCGGTGTGATATTCTTTGAAAATTTCCTCGAAAGATGAAATAATCCATCATACCCGGTTAAAAGATTAATAATCAATACAAAATATTCGCAACGTATTTCCGGATTTATATTTACTGTTTCCGAATCCTGAATTATTTCCCAAGCAAACATATAACCCCTGCTCTGCGCCGCTTTCCTCCCCCATCGGTCCGCAATAAATCTTTTAATTAAAGCTATATGTATTTTCATAAGTTAAAAATAAATCCGGACGTTTCTTCATTACCGCTGACACCCATTCGGAGGGTTTAGAATTCTCTGGGGGGCTCACCGTGGGCGAGAAACTAAAGTATAGTTGGAAATCCGGAATTAAACGAACCCCGAGATGTTTCCGGCCCACGTGCTTATAGGTATATAAGGCGTGCTAAGAATAATAAAGAAATTCGGCGGAGACGCCCCCAATGTTTCCTGCTGAGGGGACACGAAATATACGATCGAAATATTTTTAGAACAAGACGTTCGTGAACTATTTAAATATACTACGAAGGATTTAAATCTGTATGAGTAAAACTTATTGGGTTGAATAAGACAACCCACTACGCTATAACAATGGGTATTACATATTACATTCTGTGTGCATCTAATTTTTATGTAAAACAAAGTGCATACGGTGTTTTGTTGTGTATATAATAGGTATAGAAAAACATTCAAATATGATTACACGGCAAATTTGTGCTCGAAAGGCTGGCTGGTAATAACATATCAACCTTGCTGAGAACCGAGTGGATATGGTGTGGATACTCTGCGGTGCGAGAATCTACGATGCCGTAAAACTTTTGATATTTGATTAAAATGTGCTCGTCAGATCAAAATGATTGCAACAAACAATTTGAGGGTAACTTAAATATTTGGATCGTTCTATTTTTACCGGTTTTAACCTGTTTTACTCCGACCAGAGTCAATCTAATAATGAAAATTTCAATTAATGGATCACATTTGAATCAGCTTTTAGAAAACTATCGTATAATCTAGAAATTATCTAATCTAATATTCTGTAATACGTGGTCTGTTAGAAAAGTGTCGGACCTTATTTTTTATTTTGAAGACCTAATGGATTTGAATGAAGCGCGCTTGCAATCGAACTTTCGTGCGCATGCGTGAATTTTTTCCCGGCTGTAGATAGCGTCAGTTGTTGTCGAACAGTGTTCGTAGTGTGTAGTGCTCTCGTCGGTTTTTCAATGCAAGTAAAATGACTGGAGCAGCGCTACTGCATCAAATTTTGACAAAAACTGGGACCACAACCAGGTGGAAACCATTCGGAAGACGATGAACGAAGACGGTGACGATGCCATGGGCGTCACACAGATTAAGGAGTGGTACAACCGGTTTAAGGACGGTCGCACATCGGTGGAAAGCGAACCACACTCTGGTCGGCCATCAACATTTCGAAATGACCATGTCATTGCCTAAGTGAACGCTGTGGTGATCTGTCGTGTGACTATCCGAGAAATTGAGACTGGAGTTGTGGTCATCAGGAAATTGGCGACTTGATGCTCCAGCACACTCATCGCACTTGATTCACAAATTTTTGGCGACAAAACAGACTCCTCTGGTTCGACAGGCTCCTTACTCTCCTGATTTGGCCCCCTGCGACTTCTGGCTATTCCCCAAAGTCAAGAGGCCATTGAAAGGAACGTGATTTCAGACAAGAGAGGACATTATGGCTGCAACGACAGCCGAGCTAAAATCGATTCCGAAAGAGGCTTTTTCGGAATGCTTCCAACAATGGCGGCACCGCTGGGAGAAGTGTGTGGAGTCCCAAGGAGACTACTTTGAGGGTAATTAGGTTTCCAACGCTCCAGATATGCCAGTTGTTTTTTAGCGGCTAAAGGTCGGATACTTTTCTAACAGACCACGTTTGTGCTAATACAGTAGATTTAAAAAGTTTAAACTAATATAAATATATAAGAATGATAGTCAACCTCTTCTGGGTACAAGCTGTGTGCGTGAAATTAGGTAACTCCTCTACTGAAAAGGTCGAAATAAAGAAAGGTATACACGCCAGTTGTGTACTATCTCCCCTTCTGTTCAACAGATATGCAGAAGAAATCTTCAGGGAAACATTACACAATGCTGATGTGGGAATAAAACTAAATGGTGAACCCATCGACGGCATTTGCTATGCTGACGATACTGTAATACTTGCCACCAGTATCGAAGAACTTCAACATCTACTGAGAAAGATCCAAGCCATCAATCAAAGCTTCAATGTCTTAAAAACAAAATGGATGGTTATCAGTAAACGACAACAATTAGCAGAACAGCTGATACTTAACACCGAACCAGTCGAGCAGGTCGAGAAACCCACATACAATCATTGAACATGTACGAGATTCGTCCAAAGTCAATGTGTTTTGTGCTATATCCCGATCATCTGTTTACGGCCCATTCTACTTTGATGGAAACGTGGTTAACGGTCACCTCGTCACTGGATGCGCCAACTGCTTGAATATCTGAATGATACTCTACCGAGCGTGTCTCATCTTGGCTACACTGTCACCCAGACACTCTGTGACTTCTTCCTTTGGGGTTTTGTTAAAGACACGTTTATGTACCACCACTCCCAAAGAACCTGGAAGAGTTGAAGAACTGGATCCGTACTGACATAACATCAGTGACGAAGGACATGCTTGCCCGAGTATGGGAGGAATTTGAGTATCGGCGTGATATTGATCGTGTCGTTGATGGAGGACATAGGAACATCTGTTATCTAAACTTGAGAGGTTCGTAAATATTTGTGTAAAGTTTCATATTCGTATGTCTTAACCTTTAACTGACGATGTGGGGGCCGCGCGGGCCTTGCGAAAGTAATAATTTCGAATTACTCCTTTTTCCCATATGGGACGCATATGGTGCTTCTAGTACCTTCGAGTTTAGTCATTTAGAGACCATGAGTGGTGGTGTACGCTTCGGTATGCGCAATTTCGATAGGTAAATACATTTCAATTTTTTTTGTGGGCCTCACTGACCCCACGTCGGTATTTACGTAACTTTTCTAAAAGTTTGAAGGAACTACATTTTACATTTCAAACATTTTATTAGAGGGTTTTACAATGGTGGTTTATTTCTATTATAACGATCACGGGCCGTTGATAATAGATCCTTCCAGGTATGGATTATCCAAAATTCCAAATCGATCAAATCTTTAAAAAATTGTAATGGATCCTTTACGATGGGTTTTTTTTCAATAATCCTTCCGACAATTTGTAAATCTCGTAAAGATTATTTTACGATAGGGTTTTTTTCGATTTATACATTTTGCAATGGATATTTTATGACCAGATTATAGAAACAATACCCCACAAACGATCCCTTTGACCTGGGAAGAGATATAAATACGGTCAACCTCAGTCCACGCCGAGACAATAAATCGACACCACGTTTTCATTGTTTCTATTCAAGTTTAAGTTCAGTTCAAGTTTCATCGTTCAAGTTTTCATAGCTTAAAATGGAACCCAGTACTTCATCCGGAAGAAAACGGTCAACCAACACCGATAATAGCCCACATTTTTCTAAAATTAGAAAAGTAGATGTTTCTGGTAACAGTGATTTTGGGTCAGCTTTGTCTTCCTGGATAAATATTGTGGACTCTAGCGGTTCAGAGGCAGAAGATATTGATGAAACGTTTATTCCGGAGCAAAATGATCATGATTACCTCAGCGTCTCATAGGCTGAAGAACAAGATCACTCGGAGGACGAAGTTCCATTGTCATCATTACAATCTTACTACGGCAAAAATCGGTACAAATGGGCGCGTCAACATGCAAGCAGAAGAATAGGTAGAACCCCTCAACACAACATTGTAGGATGGACTAAATCTTTAAACCTAACAGTAAATGAACTAAAAGACCCTTATTCTCTATGGCATAAGTACATGGACGATGAGATGCTCCAAGAGATACTCAATTGGAATAATGAAAAAATAAAGGAATATCGGACCAAATTTGAGAAAGAAAATCGCTCAGAACTTACAGATTTAGACATGATCGAACTCCACGCTTTTATTGGTCTTCTTTTTTATGCAGCGGTGTTCAGATCTAATCACGAAAATGCAGTTTATATCTTTGCTACTGACGGTAGCGGAAGGGAGATTCAGGTGTATGATGTCAAAATAGATTCTTATTTACATTGAATTGAAAAATTCACTTTGTTTTTTACCACAAATGTGGTAAACCAAAAATGTGGTACAAAATGTGGTAAAATGTGGTAAATGTGGTTAGCACAATTGTGGTAAAAAACAAAGTGAATTTTTCAATTCAATGTAAGTATGGATTACCACGTAGTAACTGTCGCAACCATCCTATTCATAGATTCTTATTTATTCTACGTTTCATTCGATATGATAACCCTTCTGATCGTGAAGAACGAAGGCAGTCTGACAAAATAGCAGCAATTTCATGCCTATTTATAAAATTTGTGCAAAACTGCCTGAAGGCTTATAACGTCAGCGAGTATGCCACCGTGGACGAAATGTTGGTCCCTTTTCGAGGACGCACGCATCTCATGATTTATATGCCAATGACACCAGTTAAGTACGGGTTGAAATTGATGTGCTTATGTGATGCAAAGAATTGCTATTTTTATAACTCTAACATATATACAGGACGTGGATCGGATGGTGAGGGATTAACAGATGAAGAAAAAAAGTTTCTAGTACCAACACAATCTGTTATTCGTCTCGCTAAGCCATTATACGGAAGTAACAGAAATATTACATGCGACAACTGGTTTACTTATTATTAACTTGTCGATAATTTGAAGAAAAAGGGCTAACATGCGTTGGTACTTATAACTTAAAAAAAAAATACTGAATCATACTGAAAAAAATAAACGAGAGATACCAAAAGAGTTTCTACCATCAAAACAAAGAGAAGTAGGATCCACACTTTATTGTTTTGCCGGCCAAAATACGCTAATGTCTCATGTCCCAAAGAAAGCTAAAGCAGTCGTCCTTTTGTCTTCAATGCACCATGCTGAAGCCAGTGATAAAACTACTGGGAAGCCTGAAATTATACAGTTTTATAACTCAACTAAAGGAGGAGTGGACGAAATTGATAAAAAGTGCTCCATTTATACATGTAGTCGTAGGACTCGACGTTGGCCGATGGTTATTTTTTACCGCATGTTAGATATCAGCTCTGTCAATAGTCGCTTATTGTATGACATACATCACGAAAAGATATCTGAAAGAGGAATTTTCATAAAAGAATTGGCTCGCAATTTGGTGTTGCAACATATGAAAAGAAGAGTGTTGAACGAAAGACTGCCACGTGAACTACGTTTGAGTTTGAGGATCCGATATGCCTGACCGTCCAGAAGTTCAAGAAGAAGAGCTGAAACAAAGGAGAAGATGCCGCACGTGTCCGCTAAAGCTTCAGAGGAAGTCTACACACACATGTTATTCGTTTAAAAAACATGTTTTCCTTCAATGCGTAAAGGAAGTCTGTCCAGATTGTACGTAATTTGTGAAAATTGGTGCCTTTATTTCGCTTATAGTACGAAAGTTAATTATTACATAGTTTATTAGAGGCACTATTGAAGTTTGAGAATATAAGTTAATTTGCTTACTATAAGTCAATCTGAAGACACACAAAGTGGTTTCGGAGCTCAAGTAAGTTCTGCCAAAATAATGTAAACTACACTTTAATTGTCGAAAATACGTCTTATTTAAATAAAAAATATTAGATAATTCAGTTTGTTTTATTAATATATGCGTATTTAACGTCGTTATTTATTATCTATACCAATAAAACCTCTTAATTCGTTTAAAAAATCACATTAATGTAAGGGCCTCTCCAGCTCCCACGTCAGTGTTTACGTAAGATAAAAACCACGTCGCCAGTTAAAGGTTTTAAAGTTTAATAAACATGCGAAATACTTATATTCTTTTTGACACACCCTGTATTAACTAACCTGGTATATCTGGAGTTTAAAACTCGAAAATTCTATAATTTCTAGAATAAAAATCAAATAATAAGTTAAATAACAAACTATTACTTTCTTTTCGTTTTTCCATCTTCTCAAAGTTGAACGCTCATTTAAATATTTATTAAATTCCGATTACATTACTTTACTTTCAATTTTTCTAAGTGGTTTCGTTTTATTGGGCCTAGATAAGGTTATATAAACGCATTTTGAGAATGTTTTATAAGCTGATGTTTTTATTAAAAAGCTATTTAATATATTCACTGTGCTATGACTAACAATTTACATACATGCAATTAAGTTGCCACATTAATCATTCTTGAATTAGTCTTTATTAAACATGAATGCGTCTTATATATCTACTAAATATTATCTGCAATTTTAATAGTTCGTACTTAAAACTTGAAATAAAATAATAATCCACTTATGGAAATTCGATTAAAACATATTGGAACTACGGAAATGTTGCTAATTACATTATAAGTACGTTTTCATATGTACAGTGGCGTGCACAAGTTTCGGTCCAACCCTTGTTTTTTTTCGGTTATTCGATAAAATATTTAATGCCCGATATATGATAGATAAATAACTTTTTATTACTCATGCATTAAAAGTACTATTTTGGCGCACGTTTTTTAGTACGAGAAATGCCACTTTTGGTTGTATTACCACATAACTTGGTAACGCACGCAAATATTCAATATCGCTAGGTTACAAAAACAATTAAATAAATAAACACAATCAAGACCTCAATATTAAAAAAGTGACGTGGAAGTGACAGAATTTTTTTTCATTACAAAATAAAAATTAAAGAAAACGTTTTAAAATGAGTGTAAATTCTATGGTGATACCGGAGACTGAGGAGAGTTCTTATGACGAATGCGCACCAACGGAGACAATTAAAAAAGCAACTTCTTCATATTTGATTCTATTTTTTGCATGGCACCTGGATCCCAAACTTGTAAGATACATCCCCTTGCATGAGTAATACAAAATATTGTTTGCTACACGGGCGGTATTGTCAATTGCTCTCTCGAGCGAATGTGCGCACTCATTCCGTTCGTGCGCCCAATTTCGCTCTCTTGTCCAATTGGCAACCTACCGCCCTAGTTACAAAATATACAAATCTCCCAAATACTTTTTACGAATTTTCTTAAAAACCTCGAATTATTAGAATTTGCAAGAATAAATTTTATTCCTCAAACTTTGATACAGTCTTCAGATTTGTATCCATAAGTTTCTTAGTTATCTGGATAGATAATTTTCTTATGAGCACTGTATATCATTACCATCAGTAGTGCTACAGCCCTACAGGGCCTCGACTTTCTACAGCCTCGTCCGTCATCCTTTCCGGTCTCTGGCACGGACCTTCCAGTCAGCTGCACCAATTTTTCTGCCATCCTCAGAAACGCCGTCTTCCCATCTCAGCCTTGGTCTCTACTGCCAGTTGGTATGGCCTCAAAGTTTCTTCGGATTGGCACGTTGTTGTCATAGCGTGCTACATGTCCTGCCCATCTTAACCTAGTAAGTAGTAACCCTTAACAAGCAAGATTGGTATCTTGCTTGTTGTTATTATGTCTCTGTTTCCTGACCCTCTGTATAAGTTATAAAGCTCAAAATCATATCTTCTTCTCTAGACATTGTCCTCTTGGACAGCACCATAAATTTTTCTTAGGATTTTCCGTTCAAATGTTGATAGTAACGTCTCATCTACTTTTGTTACAGTCCAGGTTTCCGAGCCATAATTTAAAACTGGTACAATTAACGTCTTATAGATTCTGATCACTATAGATAGAGCACTGTATATAGTCAACTAAATTATGTATCAACAAATGAAAACTGCCGCAAATTATTTTGAAAACTACGATTTACTATCTTTGAATTTGATTTTTTTTCCTCATACGCATTTTTTTCGATCTTGGCCGTTTAGGGACCGCGTTAAATAACTATTGTTATTACATTCCTCCTATTGCGTTCATCCTCTTTTCTCTTTTGCCAATATATCTTCATCCTCTCTCTTTGCTGCTCCCTTCGGTCTTCTGTCCACACTGTTCCTTGAGCTTTTCTCTTCCAAAACTTTGGTGAGCTGATTCATTTTTGAGGATTTTGAATTTCTTGTTCGGCATGATGTTTCAGGCTCTCCAGAATCCTTAGGCCTGATTGCGCCGCTGTTAATGATGGAGAACTGGTTACTTCCTAGAGTAGTTCTATTCATAGAAATTGACATCATGCATAGTTGTTTTAAATTCAGGGGGCGGGGTGGCTTTTCGGGCCATTTCGAGCTTAAAACTGGAATTGTAAGTTCCAGAGTGTGTATTGAGTCGCTCCTAACATGGAGGACAGACGCTGTTTGTAGCCGTTTCTCTGCAGTTCAGACGCTACGGTTTTTAGTTTTTGGCCCGCTCTGGGTCGTATTATAAAAATATTAGTATTATAGAGCTCCGGAAGGGTTGAATATACTATTTATATATTCAGGCTGTGTTCCGACTTTTTAAGTTTATATGATTATCCATAATGTAGTATGGTTTTACCAATTCTAAATTATCATTTAAATCAATACTTTACAAATTGTTGTTCATGGAAGCAAAGCTGTACTGATGAGAGATTAATCTCAAAACGCGTCTACAGATGGCTATTCACTTAAGTTATCGGAAAGACATGATCTTAAAAAACAATATTATATTTCTGGATTTTGTTGAGTGCCACGAATGTGGACTGAAAGGTATAAAATAACTGACAAATTTTACATGAGATTTGTTTTTGGTAGTCCTAAAAAGACTCATTAGCGTTATAGAGCTCCGTCAAGGTTGTAGATTGTAGATATGGTGGTGACGACTTGTACTGCGACCTTTATAGATCTATTGTACCCCACCGTCCTCCTCCAAGTGTTGGTGTACTTACCCATTTAGAGCACCTCCTCTAATCCTGATTCCTTAAGGAATCTCAGGATCTGGGTGGGATTCAAGGCCTGCAGCTCCTCTGTGTTCAAGCAGTGAGCCCCAAGGTACATCTGTCTCTTGCAGAGTAATGCTCCGCAGTCTTTGAACAGATGTATGGGGATTTCCTCTGCTGAGCCACAGAATCTGCATCCATCATCCTCCTCTAGGCCTAGGGCCTTGAGATGTTTCCTAAGTCTGCAGTGTCCCGTCAGGGCTCCTGTCAGAATTCTGAGCTTGTTCCTGCTTAGTTTCAGGCAAGCTTTAGTTCTCTTCTGGTTAAAAGATCCCAGCATCACTTTGGATTGCCTTAGCCCTGGAAGTTCTTCCCAGGTTTTCATCCATTTTCCTCTTATTTCTTCATCTAAATTTTTGCGGATGGTGTTCACGCTCATACCGCAAAAGGATTCCGGACCTATAAAGGGGCTACTGGATCCCTTGTTTGCTAGGTGATCGGCTTCTTCGTTTCCGTCTATACCAGTGTGTCCTGGTACCCAGTATAGCGTTACTTTATTATCCCTGCCAAGCTTGTTCAGCTTCCCCACACAGTCCCATACTAGTTTGGATCTGATGGTGTATGAGCTAATGGCCTTGATGGCTGCTTGGCTATCTGACAGGATAGCAATTCGTTTTTTGCGGTAATTTCTGTCGAGGTTAAACTGTGCACATCTTTCGATTGCGTGTACCTCTGCTTGGAAGATACTTGGGGATGTTCCCATCGATTCGGAGTATCTGGTACGAGGTCCAAACACTCCTGCACCAGTGCCTTCCTTTGTCTTCGAACCATCTGTATACCACTTGATGGCATTTTGCTCTATGTGGTATGCTGAGGATTCGTCGCTCCAATCGGCTTTACTACTACACATTGCTGTGTAGTTTTTCTCGAAGTGGTATTTGCATACCATTTTGTCTTTTGGCACTTCTAGCCAGGGGATCTTGGCAGCGAGGCTGTTTCGGTCTCTGCTCCCGATTATTTTGCCTCTGCCCATTCCTTCCTTGCTGAACCTTACGATCGCCGATCTGGCGGCGCTCTCCACCACAAGGTGCAGCGGAGTCAGATCCAGCAGCAGCTCCAATGCTGCTGTCGGACACGACCCCATCGCCCCCGTGATGCAGACACACGCCAGTCTTTGAATCTTCTCAAGCTGTTTCCTCATAAAGGTCAGCTTGATTCTACTTTCCCACGCAACTGCCCCATATGTGATTGCAGGTCTCACTATCATGGTGTTCATCCATCGCAGGATAGTGGGGTTACAACCCCACGTTTTTCCTGCCAGATTTCTGCACACCATTAGGGCGCGTTTGGCTTTACCTACCACTGCTTTAGCGTGTCTATTCCATAGGAGTTTGCTATCTAGTGTGATACCCAGATACCTTATCTCCTGTTGGTATTCTACTGCCTTCCCATCTATGAGTATGGGATGTAGGCAGTTTAGTTTTCTCTTTCTAGTAAATGGTATCACCGTGGTTTTGCTCGAGTTGAGTCTCAATCCCACTGTTTGACACCTTCTACTAGTTACTTTGAGGCCTCTCTGAACAATTTCACAGAGCGTTCCCTCAAATTTTCCTCTGGCCATTATGGCTATGTCATCGGCGTAACCTTGACATTTTATGTCTAGGTCGTTTAGCCTAACCAGTAGTTCATCAACTACCAGGCTCCACATTAGCGGTGATAGTACACCTTCCTGTGGGCACCCTCGAGTTGTGGAGATCTTAAAGGTGTCTTTTCCCACTTGTGTCTCCGCCGTTCTAGTTCTCAGCATTTCTCCCATCCACTTTGAGATAGTGCTGTCGATACTCCTTCTTTCGAGGGCCGCCCTGACAGCCTCGTGTGAGGTGTTTTCAAAAGCTCCCTCTATATCCAAGAAGGCACATATCGCTACTTCCGTTATCTCTAGTGCTGCTTCTATTTCGTTTGTCAGCTGATACAGGGCGGTTTCTGTGGATTTCCCTGCTCTATGAGCATGCTGACTCCTGTGTAGTGGTGCACCTACCAGCACTATAGTCCTCAGGTAATTATCAATCACCTTCTCCATTGTCTTTAACATAAAAGATGTTAGACTAATGGGTCTAAATGACTTCGGTTGAGTGGTGTCTTTCTTCCCCACCTTCGGTATAAATACCACCTTAGCCCATCTCCATGGCTCCGGTATATATCCGAGCGCTAAGCTACTTCTAAAGATATTTAGAAGATACGGCATTAGTTCTCTCTCTCCCTTTTGTAGGAAGGCAGGAACTAGTCCGTCCACACCTGAGCCTTAAAAGGCTGGAAAGTGCCGATAGCCCATCTGATTCGGTTTTCCGTACAGACGGACGCTGCCCTCTTCCAGTCGGCCCGACTTGGTTTCCGTGGTTGCATCAAGCCCTCGGTCTCCCTGTATCCTCTACATCCCGGAAAATGGATTTCTAGTAGGAGGAGAGCTCTTTGCTCTTCATTCTCCGTGAATGTCCCATCCGGTTTCTTGAGAGTGGTTGTCATTTCCACTCTATCCTTCGCTAGTGCTTTGTGCAGTCTAGCTGCCACCGGCGTGGATTCTATGTTTTCACAGAAGGTCCTAAAGTTTTCCCTTTTTGCCCTTCTGATCTCTTTGTTGTAGGTGGTAAGCACCTCAGAGTATTCTAGCCAATTTACGTATTGCTTGGCTTTGTTGAAAAGCCTACGTACTTTTGCTCTTAATGTAGACAAATTTTTGTTCCACCATTTTTCGTCCTTATGCTCCATCACGGTTTTTACCGGGCAGCTGGATTCAAATGCCGTGGTGATTGCTACATTTATTTCTCCTACAGCCTGCTCCAGCACGGTGTAGTGTTTGATACTACCCCGCACTGTCACCTGCTCTAGGTTTTCTTTTAGTTGGGAACTAAACATAGGCCACACAGTTTGTCTGGGGTTCCGAATGGGGGTGTTTTCCTCACTCGCTCCTTCCAGCTTAAACTCTATGATCCTATGATCTGACATTGAGGGCTCACTTGAAACCCTCCACTTTTTAATTAGTTTACTTACGTTAGCGCTACCTACCGTAATATCCAGTACCTCATTTCTGACTTTAGTGACAAATGTTGGTGTGTTCCCAACGTTGTACACAATTAAGTTCTCTTTAATGAGGTATTCTAAAAGGTACTTACCCCTCTTATTAGTGTCCGTGCTGCCCCACATCTCATTGTGTGCGTTCGCGTCACATCCCAGGATGAGTGGCAGCCTTCTCCTAATACAGTGTTCCACCAGCTTTTGTACTTCAATGGGTGGTATGCTGTTACCATCGCCAGGGAAGTATGCTGATGCGATCACTACTTCGCGGTGGAGACCCTCGATCTTGATGAGGGCCTGAATCGGTACAAAATCCCGCGTTAAAAATTCTGAAAGACATAAGTAATTTATGCCATTTCTTACCATAATGCAAGTTCTAGGGGAGACCTCACGGCTGTCCCATACCAACTTACATTCCCTGTTGCTAAGGCCTCTGATCTTACCTCCGTAGGTCCAGGGTTCTTGTAGCAGCGCTAGCCCTAGGTGCTGCTTGGTGAACATCCTAGCCATCACAGCTGAAGCTGCTTTGGCATGATGGATGTTCACTTGGGCTATTTTGGTGCGCCTGCTGGTCATTCTTGTTTTGTGACAGGAGGCGGCAAGTCCTCCTCTGTCCCTACAAGAACATCTACCTCTGCCTCTGTAGACATGGCTGGACTGCTCATGTCTACGAGTGTGAGGTCAAGGTCGTCTTCCCGGGAATCCGGGCTGACTTCCTTGTTCTCTGTGTCGGTTAGGTTCCGTACACATGGATTAATTTTACTTTTGGAAACTAAAGGTCCACCACATCAGAGCCCCGCTTGATAGTGGTAAGGCTGGATACCCTCTGAGGTCGCCAGGTATCAGAGGAGCTCCGTAAGCGATGGCCGGTTGCCCTTGGCCATCAACCAATCCCTTTGGCACGGGTCGCATGACACCTTGGGATTATGGGTTTTGTTCGCCCCCCGCCGAACGCCCCGACCAGAGTTGTTCCCGTCGTGACGTCCCACGGTATGCTGCGAAACTAAGCCCTCACACCGCGACAAGGTGACTTCCACGTGAGGGGTTCCGTCAAGGTTGAATATATTTATATATTCAGGCTGTGTTCCGACTTTATTAAGTTTATCTAATTATTTTAATTATTATTTTTTAATTAATACCTGCTATTTCTGCTAATTATGCAATTGTTTTACATTCTTCAGAATATTTTATAAAAATCTCCTTTTTGTCTAAACTTGTTTTAGAAAATTACCTCTACAGGGTTCAAGTACAAGTAATTCATCTGCATATTCTATGACATGTCTTAACCTGCGATAATTATTACTAGTTTCATTTCTTATTTCTTCTTCGGAAAATGTACGAATAGACGTTTTTAAGAATAGACGGAAATTACGTTAGTTAAGCGCATCCGCCAAGTTTGAAAGACGGAAATATGAAAATTTCGGGCACATATATAGTTATACGTCAAGAAGTTCGGGCAGTTTTTTACGTATAACATGGCAGAAATTGACACATGCACTCAAAAAAAAAAAATTCAACTATAAAAAGATTTATTATTAATGTTATTGAAAAAACTTAAACAAAGCTTAAAATAAATATTTTACTATTTTTTGCATTCAAAAATGTTTTTATTTCAGCGATGATCTTTAAAAATTTACATCTAATATATGTCAATGGATCTTCACAATAATCTCGAGTTATTGAAAAGACCCATCGGCATAGACAACGAAATTTTTATTGAAAAAAATTATTTGCGCCAATGTTATTATACAAAATATAATATATGTATTTCTTCAATTCGATTTAGAAATGAGTCTGAATGTGTGAAGCCGGGTCATTAAACTAATCTAACATAAAAACATTAATTGCAATAATCTGTAAATCTCGACGACTAAACCAACATTTTCATTGATAAATAACCGATTTAATTCTCTTTTTCTTTGTTCCAGGTGAGTTTAAATCCCAATGCAAATCCCGCAAATTTTCCCGGGAAAATAATTCGCATTGTTTTGTGAAAAGGTTTGTAAAGTTTTTCAAATTCTGTTCGAACATTTTAATTAAGGCTTCAAATAAATATATTTAAATAACTTACATCACCCAAATTTATATTAATTTGTGAAGAAAAAATATTATGAGTTGTGGTAAATTGAATTAAAAAAAAAGGTTAATTCCACATTAAAAAAGTTTAATTTACATATATTAAAATAGTATGTATGCCTTTCTGACAGGGGGCGGGAAAAATACGTCAAATCGCGTTTGGAGAATGGAAACGGACGTTTTGAGTGATTTTCGAAAGAAATTGGTAAAAAAAGTGGTAAAACGTTTAGAACTCAGATAATTGACAAATCTTTGAGATATTGAGTGCCGCCGAAGCCGGTGGGGGTGCGGTGCGAAAACGAAATCTCTGTTTCTTGGCCGCCGAGTATTTGGGACGTATTTGGGCCGTATTTGGACCGATCCCTACGCAAGTGGTGCTATCGGGAGCGCCAATTTTTTCCTCATCGAGTCTTTCCAAATCGAGTATTCGACGACAGTTTTGTGCAGAAAAAATCGACGCTACCGATAGTACCGCCTACGTCGCGGTCGGTCCAAATACGGCCGCTCGGCGGCATAGAATCCGAAATTTCGTTTTCGCGCCGCACTCTCGCCGCCTCCGGCGGCACCAAAATACCTCAAAGATTTGTCTGCAGTTTCCTAAACATTTTACCACTTTTGACCGGCAAAATATCTTTCGAAAATCACCCAAAACGTCCGTTTTCATTCTCCAAACCCAATTTGATGTGTTTTACCCGCCTCCTACCAGAAATGCGTACGATACTATTTTAGTACACGCAAACAATTTTTCCCGCGGTCGTAGTTGATTTCAACTGACTGACAGTTAGGTTGACGTCTGTGTTTGTGTCCCGCCTGTAGCGCCGGTGTGTTTTGTTGGTAAATTCTTGGTTCAGAAAATACTGAAAAAGAATCGATATTTCGAATCACCTTACGACGGTACTTGCAGGAGAAACTGAGGAAATGTGTTCCCACCGATTGGTGTTCTTCGATGCAGCGTAAATGTCTAGGTAAAAAAATTCCGATTTTGACGTAACCGAAATTTGAGGAATTTTGGAAAATTCCCCCTCACCGAACCGCAGCCGACGAGGAAGCGAAATTTCCATCATTGCAAAAATAAATTTACGAATTGCCGCGGTAAAAGTTGCTAAAGTTGAAAGGCGGATGAAATATGACGCGCGAAAAATGGGCGACGATTCGCAGGGCTCTGGGGGGCGCACCGTGGAAGCGAAATATGCAAACTTAGTTTCAGAATGTCGACAATTTCCGGCGGAAGGATATCATACAAAAATTTCTGAAAAATTCGCATGCACCTCCCAGCTAGGACACAAAATTCGAATTTCGTTTGTTTGCAATAACTTTGCCAGTTGCACACTTGTTGCAACTTTTAATAGCCATGCAACGGTCCAGCCTGTTGTCCATCTGCAACTGTAGGGCAGGAAGTTGTGCTATTTGTACTTTCCCATTTGCACAAGCACTTCCCAGCTACGACACAAAATGCGAATTTCGTTTTTTTTTTTGTAATAACTTTGTAAGTTGTGAACTTTTTGCAACTTTTGATAGCCTATGACACGGTCCAGTCTGTTCTCGATCTGTCATTGTAGGACAAGAAGTTGTGTCATTTGTACTTTTGTAGATCTTGATTACGGATTGACATCCTACTGGTTTCCCATTATCGGCCATGGCGACCTCGTGGCTTCTGCGAATCGGCACATCGTACGCAAGATACCGTCGACCTCCATGGAACGGTGTAGAAGAAATTGCAAAATTTCATCTGCTTCCAACTGTTTCCGATTCGGCAACCGCAAACGTCTGGTTTTGAAAAAACATCTACCGCACGGCCATTTTTGAAAATCAATCGCGCGGCCTCTTCCCCAAGAGGAAGAACCTACGAAACCGGATCCGGAAACAGGAAGGCGTTCCGGTCAGCGGTCTGCTCGCAATAGAACGTCAAAGAAGATCGTTTTTTGCGATTTTTTTTTCGGTTTTTCGCAATTATCTCCAAATTTTCAGCGAAAACTCGAAAATTCGAGAATAAAAGAGTAGAGTATTCGTTGAAAATTTGGATAATTGCGAAAAAAAAAAAGAATCTCAAAAAAACGGTCTTCTTTGACGTTCTATTACGAGCCGGCCGCTCAACGGAACGCCTTTCTGTTTGCTGATCCGGTTGCGTAGGTTCTTCCTCTCTAGGTCTTCGAAGAGGGCGCTCGATTTTTTGCAAAAATAGCCGTGCGGTAGATGTTTTTGCAAAACCGAGCCGGAATTATCTTGCGTACGATGTGCCGATTTGCCGATTCGCAGAAACTACGAGGATTCCATGGCCGATAAAAGTAAACCGGTAGGATGTCAATCCGCATTCAAGATCTACAAAAGTTCAAATGATACAACTTCCTGTCCTGCAATGACAGATCGAGAACATACATGTCATGGACACCGTGTCATGGGCTATCAAAAGTTGCAAAAAAAATTGCAACTGGCAAAGTTATTACAAAAAAATCGAAATTCGCATAGCTGGGAGGTGCTTGTGAAGTTTTCAGAAATTTTTGTAAGGTATCCTTCCGCCAGAAATTACCGACATTCTGAAAGCAAGTTTGCACGGTTGGTGTCACGGTGCGCCCCCCAGAGCCCAGCGAATCCTCGCCCATTTTTTGCGCGTCACATTTCATCCGTCTTTTAACTTTAGCAACTTTTACCGCGGCAATTCGCAAATTCCAATTTTTTTCTGCAAGCGTTGTAAATTTCGCTTCCTCGCCGGCTGCGGTTCAGAGTGGGGAGGAAATTTTCCAAAATTCCTCACATTTCGGATTCGTCAAAATAGGAATTATCTTGCAATGACATTTACGATGCAACGAAAACACCAATCGGCAACAAACACCGGGTATTGTGTAGAATACACCCCCCCGTTGGAACTTAGGATTGCGGACTTTTTACCTGATGTAACTGTTGTTAATCGTCTTTGGCATGCTTTAGCTTAGTTCGGAAAAACAAAAATGAAGCTTCTCGGTTCAATAAATATTCGTGTTTTTGTTGTCCTAAAAATTAACACATTTGACGCAACGGCTCGTAAATTTCTGTCACGTGATTAAAAGTTTGCGTAAACAATAAACTCGGCGCTGCCACTTTTACCTTTCTTACAGCAAAATTGAGAAACTGTGATCGACGGTGGCGTGCGTATGTGATCAATCACAATTTCTGAATGTTTCTGTAAGAAAAGGACAATTTGGCACAATTTCTTTATTTTGCTGTAAGAAAAAACTCTAGTTACTCTAGATACAAGCTTCTAGTTTTGAAAAAAAATTATTAGTTTCATAAACTTCGCTCCGCATTAACCCTACCTAGTCTGTTTCTCAAGATATAGACAACTAAACAAATTTAGATTTTTTCCTTGCCGTTTGAAGCGAGTAATTTTAAAATCCTTGTATAACTCTAATTAGTCTAAATGGAATCTTCTAGTTTTCGGGACAACTTTGATAAATCTATCTAGATTAGTAAACTTCAAACCGTAATAAACTACCTAGTTTATTTCTCAAGAGCACCAGCGTTTCCAGCCAACTCGTCTAGCGAGGTAATAGTCAACTTTTCAATATTTAGAACTAATGGCTTGATGCTGACACCTACTTTTTAAACTAATATACAGTCGATAAACATTATTATAATTACCCGATTACCCGGAAGTTAGATTTTTTACTAGCCAGTTTCAAGCAACTAATTTTCATCTTAGATAAGACAAGACCACATATGCGCGGCAGCGCGAACTCTTGATGCAATTTAGGACATTTTTGCAAGGAAAGGTGGTTTAACTTCGGTCAGATTAGGTTGCCCACCGCGAAGCGGCATATAAATCCTGACCCCATACGCGCGGCAACGCGAACTCTCGATCCAATGTAGGACAAAGCTGCAAGGACAGTTGGTTTAAACCAAGTTAGATTAGGTTGCCCACCGCGCAGAGGACACATAAATTAAGACCTCATACGCGCCGCAGCGCGAACTCTCGATCCAACAATAGGACAAAGTGGCAAGGACCGGTGGTTTAACCCCGGTTAGATTAGGTTGCCCGCCGCGAAGCGGGCAGATAAATCAAGATAACATACGCTCGGCAGCGCGAACTCTCGATTCAATATAGGACAAAGTGGCAAGAATCATTTGCCCGCCGCGAAGCGGGCAGATAAATAAATTGCTGCCGCGCGTATGTTGTGTCTTGATTATTATTTTTTTTTTATATATAGATTATTTTATTTTTATTTAGTAGCAAATTTGATTATGATTAGCCCGGAAATTAGATTATTACTATATATTTACTAGAAAATATATCCTAAAAAAAGTATCCATATTTTGATATACATATTAGGTAGTCAGTTGCGTTCGCGTTTTCTATCTCTCACGTTGAAAATGTCAACAATTATTTTCAACAAAAACACGAATATTTATTGAACCAAGCAATGTAGAAGCTTCATTTTTGGTTTGCAACCTTAGTTAAAACGTGCCACAGCAGTTACACCAGGTAAAAAGTCAACAAACCTAAGTTTCATTGAAGGGGCGTATTCTGAATTTTAGCCGCAAACACATTTCCGCACTTTCACCTGCAAGTCCCGTCGCAAGACTATTTTTTTTTCAGCATTTTATGTACCGAGAATTCACCAAGTAAACACGCCGGCGTTACTGGCAGGACACAAACACAAACGTCAGCCCAACCGTAAGTCAGTTGACAACAACTACCACTGCGAAAAATTTTGACGTTTTATTGACCAATTCTGATCGGAAACAGACATTGATAAATCAGACGGTCATCGATAATTCTTATAAACATGATTCGGCCGATTCGATAACACAAGTGAATGAATTACTCTGTCCTTCCCTTATAAATATGTGTAGATTGAGTGTCTACGCACAACTCATGTTCGATTTGCGGAAACGTAAAGCGTGAACCAAATTCAAAGAATACATTTAAATATAAAGAATACATTTTCATTTTTCACTTCTGTGACTAAACTGAACGATTTTGCAAAATTCCCAATGAATACTTTTATGGGTACATGCGTCCTACATATGGTGGTTCAAGTTTCAATTTTTTAAAGCATTGACGAGATATTTGCAGAAAACCTTTAAAGGAAAAATTATTTCCCTCGGCGAAAGTGGAGCGTTCTCTAAATGTTGTCAGGGAGTACTTCCTACGGACACCAATGTTCAGTAATGTTTTCTTTAAAATCCTTCAAGCGTTAATAAATTTTTTTTCAATTCTTGAATATTTTGAAATTTTCGTGATCGATTTTGCTTAGAATACCTGATTGATGTATCTGGATTCAATTAAAAAATCGCGTCTTAATAGGTTCCACTCCAGGTGGAACAATACAATTGTTGAACACTGATGGAAATAAATTCAAAGCTACTGCTTGAAAATTGTAAGATATATATCAAACATTCTATCAGTTCTGCATAGATCGTTGATTTTAATATTGAAATTAATGTTTTAATATCTTAATGGTCGATAGCCTTGACACAGGATTTTTTTAAGAAGGAGTTCATATTTAAAATATTTCAATATTTATATTGTACAACTACAAAATGCTCTAGATTCTATATACTATTTTGCCCTTACAACTATTCCATCCACACTTTCAATCGTTGCACGCTCATCAACTTTTCCACCCTATTCAACTATTCATCCGCATGTAATAGTTTGAATTTGAAAAAGTTTTATTTGAATTTAAAGAGGATTAATTTGAAATTAAAAAAGATAAATTTGAATTTAAAAACGTATATATACTTTATTTATATTTACCAAAATTGACGATCTTTTACGATTGCGTATTTAGAATTTTTTATGTTTCAATTTACTAATATAGATTCTATATACTTTCTATGAATTTAGTTTTGTATTAGTTTATTCAATTCATTTTTACCCTGTAATTACGTTTCATTTCATAATTATTTGAATCAAATGAAACTAAATTCATTCATGTGTCGTTTCTGATTCCTTGCTGTTACTCATATTAAAGACACGATATTCTTCCATTAATGTATTCTGTATGATTAACGTATATATTATCGCCGTAATAATTAAGAATGTAATGAAGCAATTGTATTTGTTTATATATCAATTTAATGTCTCTCGGATTACATATGCAGATATATATCTAGACCTTGGCAATTATTTAACATGTCCTACATAACAAAAATAGCTTCAAAGAATCGACGCGTACTTGAATATTGAAACTTAACATTAGCCAAAATGCAAAACACAATTTTTCGAATATTATTTTTAAATAGACCATTTTTTACATTCCAATTCCAATGAATGGAAGATTTATTTGCTAAAATAAATCTTACATTCATTTACTTTTATTTATAGATAATACTTGTGATAACATGAAATGATAATAACTAGATTTAGTTTAACATTATTTCGCTAGCGAAAATTACTAAAAAGGAAATGAGTCACACCAATGGTTTTTTTTAAGCCTAATATAATTTAATGTAAATTTATTGCAAAAGTAGCAATATTTTTTAATTGTATTATTATTTCCAAGACTGTTTTATGTCATTGTTTTAACACAATTAAATTTAAGGTTGTAGTTAAAATATTTTAATTGCCAAAATATCAATTAAAATTTATTCTATGTTTGTTTTGCGACGGAATTATCTGCTTTTGGACCCATATAATTTTCGTCCTTCGACACTTCGTCCGTGTAGTAGACAAAGCGAAGACAATAACACTAAATTCCAGGACAATCTCGTTAGTCTGGTTAAAGAATATATTGAAACTAAATTTGACTCGCGATCAGATAAAATCCACAGATTCTTAGCCTCTCATGGTGAATTAATTCAAAACTACCCGCTCGTGAAGCACCCGGACCAAATAGTATGCAGCTAAAAAATCTGTCGCAGAAAGGTTTGATACAGATTATGTATATCATGAACGCGATATTGAAGCTGCCCGTGGCAATTTAAATGGAAAACGGCGAAGGTCATTCCCATCGGGAAGGCTAACAAGCCAAATTAAAATCCTTTTTGTAAGACCAGTCAACATAATCTTATAAGAAAATTTTATTCTGGAATTACAAAACGCAAATTACAACATTCTATAGATCCATCAATTTTGATTTAAAACTCGTCATAATACTGCGTAACAGTTAGCTAGAATTGAGGCTGATAACATTAAGGGGAACAAAATTATTATGACTCTAAAAGTATTCTGTAAAATTGGGTTAGACTCTCAGACAGGACTATCTGACGAATAGGTATTTCAAAATTAGCATTTATCAGGAATATACATTAATAATAGTATATTAAAGAACGAGTTTAATAAGCGCATACTTTTTTTCAGCACGTGTCCATGTTTAGAAAAGTACGAGCGTAGCGAGGAGTTTTCTATTGGACAAGTGCGAAAAACGCCAACGAGTTTTTTATAATTTTTTTTCTATTTTGCGCCCTTTTATGCCATTTCTAAATAAAAAAATGGCCGATACATATATATGAGAAATTGTATCGCACTCGGCGAGCCATTAAAGAACCCATATGAGTGCTTTAATGACTTCATTATAGACGCAAAATAGAAAAAAAACACTTAAATAATATGATAATTAATTATTTACTATTTTCATTAATGGTATTACAATTACAGCTTTAGTGCCATAACGGCACACGCTAAATTACAGTTTGGATAAATATTTCCACTGATTGGATAAATATTTCCTGAAATGAAAAATTACTATTAATCCAGAAAAAAAAATCAAGCCGCCTCGTTTACTAGAAAATTTACGAAACAGTCTTCTGTACTCTGTACCAAAATAGTGCTCCAAACCTCCTAATCCTGATGTGAATATATAGAAAGTAAATGTTTTTCTTGTACCAAAATCAAGAAATGAAAATTCATTAATAAATAGATTTAACCATCACCCCCTCCCCTCTTTTTTATCGAAAATTCAATTTTCATTAATCAAAAATTCATCAAAAAACACATTTTCAAATTAGAGTTTACAAGAAAACATATATCATTTTGGTACAGTTATTTCGATGACGTAATAGCGTCTCGTTGGACGTAACTTTAATTCACAAAAACGACTAAATTGAATTTAATAAACATGTATATAAAAAACGCCAAATTATAATCCATTAGAAAATGACCTTCAACATTCGAAACTCGAATCGTGTAAAGTGTGTAGAGTTGTATAACTTCACAAGTTATGTAATAGTTTCACAAAAAATAGTGGTAGATTAGATTAGATTCTGTAGGTTTCGGCGGTAACTTGTATTATCACGCTCATAGATCTATTGTAGACCACTCTCTTCCCTAATGCCCGCCATACACACTACAGTCTACCGGAGAGGTTACATGTGCCGGTTTGCCTGCGCATGACTGCACAGGTGTATTCCCACACACGCTCAGGTCTACCTGCGCAGGCAAACCTGCACAGGTAGACCACTCCTGGATCGTGGACCACTCGTAGACCGTTGTGTATATGGCGGGCATAATCGTTGGTATACTTACCAATTTAGAGCGCCTCCTCTAGTCCTGATTCCTTTAGGAATTTCTGGATCTGGGAGGGGTTCAAGGATTGCAATTCCTCTCTGTTCAAGTAGTGGGCCCCAAGGTACTTTTCTCTCTTTGTGAGCGACGCTCCGCAGTCTTTGAGCAGATTTATGGAGGTTTCCTCTACTGAGCTGCAAAACCTGAACCTGCATCTGCTCTAGGCGTTGTGTTTTTGAGGTGTTTTTTAAGTCTGCAGTGTCCCGCCAGGACTCCTGCCAGAATTCTAAGCTTGTTATTGTTTAGTTTCAGGCTTTTCGTTTTTGGTTAAAAGATCTAATGTAACATGTAACGTAGAGACAAAACACATTCAACAATGCTTTCTTCGTGCAGCTATTCCTAATGTTCCAACATTTATTAACCATGGAAATAGAAAATTCTATAAAAACTCTATTTCTATTTGTGATCAAAGTTTAATATATCCAATACGAAAACCCAGAGAAAGAACAATTCAGACCAATGGCGGCTCGTGGATGATGCTTGTGGGAGGGCTGGAAAAAATTATAATAAAAAGTATTTCTACGAGTTGAAAAACCCGCATTTTCATTGACACATACTGAAACATATTGAATTTTTTAATTCAGTGACAACCTGTTAACCAATTATGCTTCATATGTTGGAATTCAATTTTTGGTCATAATTATTTGAACGACTTTGTGACACTGGACAAATATTTAAATCTGAAATTAACCGTCCTAATGATTTAATTTAAATATTTTCTTGAAATTTCAGCCGTGCGAAGTTGATCTTTTGCAAATGCATAACTGAATTTTTTGCTTCGTTCATTTCTATAAAAATGTTAAAATGTTAAAATTAAATTCAATAATTAAATTCAAAAATAACTTTCTTACTTTCTATGTGTATAGCTAAGAACTACTTATTTATTAATACTTTGTTTTAAATTGTCCACCAATTAATTGTCTACTTAAGGTTCTTTGCCGTCGCCGAAACCCGAGTTCTTAAAAACAAACTCATAAAATGCCTAAAATACAGAGTGCGGACTGCAATGTTTGCAGCCCACGATATACATATTACAAAAACGTATATCGCGGGTTGGGGTAACCAGCTCAATACACTACGCGGCGAGACTCGGTCTGCACTGACTGCAGCCAGAGATATGAATATACAACCGCACTAAATTACACAATTAATAATTAAATAAAATTAAAATAATTAAAAATTATAATAATTAAAAAAATGTTTCCATTTTGGCGGGAGGGCTGCAGAACTGCAGCCCTTATGGGCGAGCCGCCACTGATTCAGTCTGTAGTCACAGACTTTATGACTTGGTCTTTATATTTTCAAAAACTTTTAAAGAGGGACTACTAAAATATTATTAAATTATAGTCCACAGAATAAAACTACAATTGTGAACTACAACAAGATTTTTTTATCTGTGACTACAGTCTGAATTGTTCTTTCTCTGGGGTTTCGTCTTGGGTATATTGAACTTTGATCACAAATAGAAATAGAGTTTTTATAGAATTTTCTTTTTCCGTGGTTATTAAATGTTGGAACATTAGGAATAGCCGCAAGATGAAATCATTGTTGAATGTGTTTTGTCTCTCCGTTACACGTTACATTAGTTACATGGGAAAAATATCCTTTGGGAAAGTGAAAAATTTGTCCATTTTCTTCTTAAAAGATCCCAGCTTTACATTGGATTGTCTTAGTCCTGGAAGTTCTTTCCAGGTTTGCATCCATTGTTCTCTCATTCCTTCAGCTAAAGTTTTGTGGATGGTGTTCATATCACAAAAGGGTTCCGGACCTATAAAGTGATTACTGGTGATCGGCTTCTTCGTTTCTATCTATACCAGTGTGACCTGGTACCCAGTACAGCGTTACTTTATTTTCTCTGCCTAGCTTGTTTAGCTTTCCCACACAGTCCCACACCAGTTCGGATCTGATGGTGTATGAGCCAATGACCTTGTTGGCTGCTTGGCTATCTGCCAGGATAGCAATTCGTTTTTTGTCGAGGTTAAATTGTCCACATCTTTCGATTGCATATGTTTGGAAGATACTTGAGTAGATTCCCGTGGATTCAAAGTATTTAGTACGAGGCTCAAACATTCCTGCACCAGTACCTTACTTAGCCTTCGAACCATCCGTATACCACTTGATAGCACTTCTAGCAGCTTCTTGATAGCTACATCTCCATTGCTGTCGGGCATGACCCCATCGCTCCTGCACCATGCAGACACACGCCATCTTTGAATCTTCCCAAGCTGCTTTTTCATAGAGACCAGCTTTAGTAAGTAAGTGATCGCAGGTCTCACTATCGTGGTGTACATCCATCACAAGATTGCGGGATTACAACCACGTTTTCCCTGCCAGATTTCTTAGAAATAAAAATTAAAAAATTTTGCTCATTTGCAAGTGCTCACAATTTCTTGCAATGCTCAATGTCTCTAGAGACACAGTAATCGCGAACACACACCATCTAGCGATCATTCCAGTTTCAGATGATTTTTACAAAATTGTGTTAGCTAAAGAAGTAATCATCATCATTGGTGTTCTCCTATGTGCAGGTTGCATTTTGCCTCCTCCACTCAACTCTATCCATAGCCTTTGTTTTCATATCCACGTACCTTTTCCTTCTTTCAGATCGTCTACCATTTTCACTCTTTTTCTATATCTATTCCCTACGCCCTCCACAGTTCCCTCGATTACCTCCCTCAAGAAACAACTCCCGCTCAACCCCTACCCAAGCCACAATCTCTTTCTTCCTCATATAAAGATCTTCCTTCCCCTATTCTTTCCAGAACCTGCTAATTTCTGATCTTGTCTGTCCACTTTATTCCTAGCATTTTTCTCCATATCCACATCTCCATATCCTTTTCCTATCCTTCTTTAAAATTGTCCATGTCTCACATGCGTACAACATAATACTCCTTACAAAGATCTTTGCTATCCTTTTTCTGAGTTTTAGATCGAGCTTGAACATATCCACATCTCCATATCCTGTTCATATCCTTCTTTAAAAATGCCCATGTCTCACATGTGTATAACATAACACTCCTTACAAAGATCTTTGCTATCCTTTTTGCTGAGTTTTAGATCGAGCTTGCTACACAATATCCTACTTTTCTTTATAAAAGCTTCTTTGGCCATTCCTATTCGTGTTTTTATTTCTTTCCAGATTCTCCAGTCATTCGTTACTGTGGTACCTAGACATTTACAGTTGTTAACCTGTTCCAACATTTCACCTTTCACAATCACTTGCATATCTGCAGCTTCCCCAATCCTTATAACCTTCGTATTTCTCTGATTTATCGCTAATCCGTACTCTCCTTCTATATTTTCGAGTTGTTTGACTAGTACCTTAAGATCGTCTGTACTTTCTGCGAGAAGAAGTGTGTCATCAGCAAACCGTACGGATACAACTCTCCTTTCTCCATTATTTACGCCTTTATTGCTTTTTCAACATTCCGACAACATGGATTCAGCGTAAATATTGAACAAGGTGGTGGATGAAGGACATCCCTATCTCACTGGCCCAGATCAAGCCAATCCGTAAGATTGCCACCGACTCTCAAAGGTACCTGCTGTCCCAGCCATACCTGCCATACCAAATACAACTCCTTATCAATATTCCTTCTTATCAACCTTCTATCCTCCTAGTTTGCCCCTTTTTCTTTCAGAATATCTATTAATTTTTCCCACAGGACACAATCAAATGCTTTTACCAGGTCAAAAAAACATAAACTTACATCTTTTCCTTTTTCAATGTACCTTTCACCTATCGTTCTTACACATTCAATCGCATCTCTTGTTCTATTTAAAGGCCGGTCCAGACGCTCCGTTTTGCACAACCTTTTATCTGCGCATGTATGTATATGTATATTTCGCACAGTTTTAGAGAAATCGTCATGTAGGAGGTACTAGTCTGGTCATTTTTGAACAAAATGAATCGGAAAACGGAGCTACCGTCTACATGCGCCGACTTGTCTGCACACTTCATGGATATCTATTCTCTTTAGCTCAGTTATGTACCGTCTCCGCGCAGTTTTCAAAACTGCGCAGTTTTCCTCAAACAGTCAATAAATTTATTTCATTAAATATAAGCACATGTAAAAATACAGCAGCTAAATGAAATATGTCTAGAAGAAATAATTATAATAATAATATATACAATAGAAAATATAATATAATACACACAAAGATATACTGAATTAAACATTTTGTTTTCTGGGGAGATTTACTGCAGCCCAATACTCATCTATATTATAAGGTTCAATGTTCATAATAAACTGGTATAGTTTGTTTTTCACTTGATTTAAATTAATTTGCTTGCACTCAGTTGGTAATTTGTTATATAATTTTATGAGGCTATATGGTATATTCTTCTCCGTTAGTGTAAGCCTATGCAGAGGAAAATCGTACATATCTTTAATATATCTAATATTCCTCTCCGTTGTTTTCTCAAAATTCCTCAGCAGATTTTTGTTTTTTAATAAAAACACTAAACTTTCGAATACGTATAACCCGTAGTGGTTAATATGTTGGCTTCTTTAAATCTTCCCCTGCAGGACTCTAAATTTAAGGTTTAGAAGTATACGGAGAACCTGTTTTTGAATTATGAAAATATGTTGGATTTGTAGTCCATTACCCCAAAAGAGATTCCATCACGAAGGTGGCTATAGAAAATTGAAAAATAGACGAGTCTTAACGTCTCGAAGTCTTAGTATCCTCATCGCATATACTGCTTTGTTTAGCTTGGTTCTTAGTTGTGCTATGTGTGCCGACCATTCCAATGTATCGTCAATGAAGATACCCAAAAATCTTACAGCTTCTTTACTTTCCAAAATATCTTCTCCTATTTTGCATTCTTTTGGATATTTTATTGTACTTCGTTTTGTCTTGAATGTTATTATGTTTGTCTTTGTTTTATTTACGATTAGTTTATTTGTCACAAACCCTTGCTCCAGGGCCTGCATCATCCAATTTGTATTATGGCAGATCTCTTCGACATCCTTACTTATTAACAACAAGCTGGTATCGTCTGCATACTGAGTTATTTTATGTTTCGTGTTCTTGGTGCTATGAGGTAGGTCGTTTATGTATAACGTAAACAGTAGCGGTCCTATTACGCTTCCCTGTGGTATCCCAATATTAATTATTCTAGTTTTTGATTTTGCATACCGTTGCATGGCTTTTATTCGTGTCAATTGCTCCCGGTTACTAAGGAACGATGCTATCCAGTTTAAAGCCACTCCTCGTATTCCATATTTTTTTAGTTTCTTTAAGAGTATTACATGATCTACTAGATCATAGGCTTTTGTTAGATCTAGTAGAATTCCAGTGGGGATTCAATTTTTTTTCATGTTTTCTAAAATGTTTTGGATAAAACAAAAACATGCCGTGTCCGTATTTCTTCCTTTAGTGAAACCGTGTTGTGTCATACTTAAACAGTTATATTTCTCTAAAAAAATTGTTATCCTACATTCTATTAGTTTCGCAAAGAGCTTTGAAAAATTTGACAATAAACTAATTGGTGTGTAGTTATCAACACTGCTTTTATCTCCGGATTTGTATACTGGTGTTATTGTTGAAAGTTTTAGCATATCTGGGAAAATATCATATTGAATCGACTTCGATCACTTGTTTTAAAATTGTAATTGGCACTTCATCATAGCCGGGACTTTTCTTATTTTTAAAAGATTTTACTGTAGCACTCATTTCTTCTATCGAAACTGGATAAAAGAAAATTGAATTTGCGTTTACATCTATGTTATCGCCGAACTTTTTTTTTTGAATTTCTTCTTGTAGCATACACGCTCTGTCAGCGTAATGTTTATTTATCCAAGTAGCGGTTGTGGTTGGATCTTGGTCTTTACTTACATATGTGAGATGAGGCTTTTTTATATTAACTATTTGTCTGATGACATTCCATATTACTTTTTGCGGGTTTTCTGCCATATCGACTTGGTTTTTATACTGGGCCCTTTTCGCTTCTTTTAACGCTCCCTTATATCTCCTTCGCAAGTAGTTATATATCCTCTTATAATTATGATCAACCTTTGAGATAATTTGAAATAACTTAAGGTTTTTCTCAATTTCTATCGATCGAGGATTAAATAGGATTCGTTGTTTCTTTTGTTTTAATTTGATTCTTCTGCGAGGGAAACATTCGTGAAAGTAAAAGAGGAAAATATCCATAAATTCCTTCCACTGCCTGTTCACATCGCTTTCTTCAATACTGAAAATGTTGCTCCATGTCTCCTTTTCCAAGTAATTATTGAACTGATTCGTACGCTCTTCGTCGAAAATTCTAACAAGATGAAAATTCGGTTCGGTTGTGGGAATGTTTATTTGAATTGCAATTTTCTGGTGACAGTGATCTGAAAGATGGTATTGCATTGTTTGTACTTGGTAGTTGTTTTTTGTATTTACAATAATGTTGTCAATACACGACCCTGTACCTGGATGGCTTATTTCTTTTACTGTTATAACAGCGTTGAAGGATTCCAACAGCGATATAAACTGCTGCCTTATGGGTGTTTGCTTTAGAAAATCAATGTTAAAATCTCCTCCAATGACAAATTCTTTAGATCCAGAGCTTATTTTTAATAGCAACTTATAAAAATTGTGCAAGAAAAGTTTGCTATTTGTTAAAGGGGTTCTGTATATAGCAATAATTATGACACAGTGTTTATCAATATTAGTTTCAATTGCCGCAATTTCAAAAGAATACTTTACCGACATATTATTAATGTCCTTTCTAACTTTCCATCTTACATCTTCTCCCCAGTAGATCGCCACTCCCCCATATTCTCCTGCCGTTCTTGCAAAATAAGATGCTAATTGAAAATGCTTAATCTTGATGGCTTCCAATTGGTTTTCATCTTTCCAGTGCTCCGTGAGTACTAGGAACGAACATTCTGGATTATCCTCAAGCATCCTTTCTATGATATCAATAGAATTCCCGATTGACTGGCTGTTTTGATTAATTATGGTTAATTTGGACGTTTTTTGTTTCCCTTGTGGATTTGCTTTACTGTTTTCTGATTTCGGATGAGTTTTTGTTGTTTTTGAACTTAAATGTGTTTCCCCATGCATTAATTGTTCCCTCTTCCCTTCCTGAGATTTAGGAAAAAACGGTTTACGCTTCTGTACTTAGGCCATGTTTCTGGGTTATTCAAATCTTTTAAATATTCAAACGGTGCAGTAATCTTAAATGAAGAGTATTCCTCCGGGTATTTGGAGTCTGGTTTTGTACATTGCAGAGAGTCGATATCTAATTTAATACGTAAGTAGTCCATTACATCACCTTCTGTAAGACTTGGCTCCAATTTGTAAACATGAACATGAGCTAATTTCTTCGCCGCTTTTATTGTTGTAGTTTCCGAATTTCCATAAATAGTGTTGGATTGTCGGTTTCTTTTAAATCTCTTTTTTTGAATCTCCCAAATTCCTTCATTATCATTCATATCTGATTGCGCTTTTTCCCGATTATTTACTACTCGTGTTTTATTTTTACCTTGAGTTTTTAAGTCTGAGGAATTTTTATCGGTACGAGTTTTTAACTTATTCTTTTCGGTGTTAGAATGTTCGATAGCGTTGTCTTCACTTTCCAAAACTTCGATATCACTTGTGTTGTCTTTCTGCGCACTTGTGGATCCTTTACACATTTATTTACTGCACGAAGAGCACTTTGCGTAATTTAGGTTCATGTCTAATAATGTTTCTATTTTATCGTTCAGTTCGGAAATTTTAGCCATAAAACTGGCTTCAACCGCCGCTACTTTTTTTTCTATTATTCCCGATATCAAGTCTTTAAAACCGGCACTTTCCAGATATTCAATAATCTTGTCACTATGCCCTTCCAGGGTTTTTGACCTTAGGGTTGACCTCCCTCGACATATTAGTTATATGTAAAGTAAGCTATAAATCACTATTTGTTTAAATCGTAAATTTTACACGGAACTTTTACTCGCACGTCTACACACTTCGACTGATGCGACTCGACTGTCTTATCGACTTATCTGCAACGTGTTGAACTGCGCAGACAAAAGGTTGTGCAAAACGGAGCGTCTGGACCGGCCTTAACACTTGCAACACATGTCCTACTAGACTGATGGTTCTGTGCTCACCACACTTTTTTGTGACTATCTTTTTAGTCAGAGGTATCATCAGCGTCTTCAGCAAGTCTTCTGGCCACTAAAGTAATCATATCCCTAATTTCGAGTAATCATATCCCTAATTTCTTATAACTAGAAGATCGCTCACAAATCTAGCAAATATTCCGATGGGCCCAAAGTATTGTTTTTACAAAATTCTCTATGTTAGATCAGTGTTTCCCAAAGTGTGCTATGCGTACCCCAAAGGGTACATTTGAAGGGGGTACAGAAAAATTTTCAAAATTCCCCTTTTTTTATGTGTAACGCAACGCAAATATATAGAAAAATAACAATTTTTAAATTACATAAAAAAATAATGCAGCAAATATTTATTAACCTTTTTTAAGGTTTGTATCTATAAGTAAACGCAGATATTGCAAGATATCTGTTAATTCCCATGAATTAGCTGTGAATCTGCTACAGTTTAAACATGTTGACAGTTAATTAAGAAAATACAAATCAAAATTAACTTTTGAAAAATTCTGTTTTTAAATGATTTTGTTACTTTTTATTAGTTATATTATATTTTATTATATTAGTTTTTATTGTTACTTATAATTTCCAAACAACCAATTGTTTATTTTCTTTAACACGATTTGAAGATTGTCTTTAGGTATTTAAAGACAAGCAGAAACTGTTTTAAAGAGAACTCGCATTTCACAAGAACAACATTTTCCCTAAAATTTGTAATAAAAAATGTTCTTATCTTTTAAACCCCCATCTGGAAACTGTATATTACTTAAAAAAATATGAGTACAGTTTTTGACCAAAATTTTGACTACTGGGTTCGAAGGGTTAAAAAATATTTCAAAGGGGTGCACATGGATCGAAAGTTTGTGAAACATTGTGTTAGATAATCAAGAAATCATATAAATCGTGTAGTACGTGTTATAATTAGGAAATCACCTACAAACCTTGCTTTTTCCACTCTCGCCAGGTTTTTCATTTTCACCTCAGGAACTGAGGTTCTTATTTTGTGTCCGGTCTTAGTTTACATATCAGATATAAATAATTAAATATAGGTAAATTTAGAATTGGTAAAACCATATAAACTTAATAAAGTCAGTCAGCCTGCATATATATATATATATATATATATATATATATATATATATATATATATATATATATATATATATATATATATATATATATATATATATATATAAATATATTCAACCTTTCCGGAGCTCTATGAGTATAACACTATGAGTCTTTTTAGGACTAAAACAAAAACAATCTCATGTGAAATTTGTCAGTTATTTTATGGCTTCCACTCCACCTTCATGGAACTCAACAAAAACCAGAAAAACAAAATTATTTTTTAAAATCATGTCTTTCCTTAAGTAGATAGCCATCTGTAGACGTGTTTCGAGATTTATCTCTCATCAGTACAGCTTTGCTTTTATGAACAACAATTTGTTAACTACTCACTTGAAACCCATGTAGGTGATCCAATCGGAATTTTTAATTTGACATTTTGTGAGAGACATGAACTTAGCGGGTTATTGATTTAAATAATAAATTTAGAATTGCTAAAACCATACTACTTTATAGATAATCATATAAACTTAATAAAGTCGGAACAGCCTGAGTATATAAATATATTCTACCTTTCCGGAGCTCTATAACACTTATGAGTCTTTTTAGTACAACCAAAAGCAAATCTCTTGTGAAATTTGCCAGTTATTGGTTTTACCAATTCTATATTTATCATTTAATTCCATAACCTTAATTCAATAAGTTCATGCCTCTCTCACAAAATGTCAAATTAAAAATATCTAACCCTAATCACTAGAATAATATAATTGTGTTTTATTAAATAATTGAATAAAAACAGTTTTCTTTTTTTATTAAACAATGTTAAATATAAATAAATATTGCAATTATAAACGATCAACAAATATAATGATAAATTCCAAATCGCCCCCATTATTAACTTGTTGAGTGATTTATCCGTCGCACATGTAGTGAAGCGTATTTGTAGTGAAGCGCAAAAATCTATTTCTGCAGCCGGTTAGTCTGGAAATTTTTTTGCGTTCGTAGACGTGTTGATTCAATTAGCATTGGGACCGACATTTGAAAAGGAACTCGAAAAGAGCTAGTAATCGAATAATAATGAAAGAGAGGACCTGGACCTAGCTAGTGGTCGAATGCAAGAAATTGCGGCTTTGCAATAGTTGGAGAGGATTGTAAACTAACGGTAAATTTTCAATTCATGCGACTCAATTCCGCATATACAAATGGCATATAACTATCATTCACAGTGTAATTTAACAAATTCTTTGCGCAAGAACGATACAGGAATTTACACTACTTAGTAAACACTTTTTTAATGCGTTTATATATAATATATTTTTAAAAGAATTACTGCCTGATCAAATTTAAAAATTGAATTGGTAAAACCATACAACATTATAGATAATCAGATAAACTTAATAAAGACGGAACAAAGCTTGAATATATAAATATACTCAACCTTTCCGGAACTCTATAATACTAATGAGTCTTTTTAGGACTACCAAAAACAAATAGAGTTCCGGAAAGGTTGAGTATATTTATATATTCAAGCTTTGTTCCGTCTTTATTAAGTTTATTTAAATTTAAAAATATTTTTGAAATAATTTTTCCGAATGTTTGAAATATTTTCGGAGGTATTTCGGATATCTACAAAACCTTCTACAACTCTGTTCCGATTTTTTGTCGAGGAAATACGATCAGGCTATTCTAGACATAAATAGAATAAATAAATCTTAGGCCCAGGCCGCAATACGGCTAAACCGCCGCGGTTTTTAATCGCGTGATTTTGTACCTTAAGTAATCTAATACAAGCGGCCTCACTAGCGGTTTTTTCCCGCGACTGATTTCTCCCATAGCGTACTGTGTGTTTCTCGGCCGTTTTCGCGGTTACCGTTCGCGGGAAAAAACCGTAGTGCGGCCTCGGTCTTAAAAATGGAATAAATATTGTAGTTCGATTATTATTCTTATTCTAGAAATTACTTGAATGGAAATGTTCAATAATTCAAAATCATGTCGGTAATCCAATTAAATCGAATTTTTAATCCTCACGCGAACTCGACTAACACGAACACCGGCATCGATAAATTCTCTTCAGTCAAGTATTGGATGGAGCGAAGGAATAAATCCTCTGCAAATACCAAATTTCAAGTAAATCTAATTTCGAAACTTGTCACAGACTAGACGTAATTTATGAGATAATAGTAACATTAAAAATATTTTATACTTCTTATACAAGGATAACTACATCTTCAGTCTAAATCTCATTTTTATGATCTGGGCAAATATGAAAGACATTTTATATAAAAAATTAATTGAAATTTATGTGTAATGCTTATTAAATTCTTAAAATTAAAAAAAGCTTATTAAATTCTTTTCTACAATGAAAGAAAAATTGTAGAAATTGTAGTTTTAAATAGTAAATATAAGTTTGTTCCTTACTACTTATGTCATATAATGTGTCATAGTCGGAATTAATATCCCAGACCATCCTATACTGAACATGTTCTCTGTTGGGCACCAATTATAATTTTGCATTATGAAATACTATGGTTTCAAACAAAGGAAATGATAATTTATTGAAAATTTAATTCAATGTAAGCCGTTTGTGGTCTTAAATGGATGCTGCATTTTCAGAATCATTTTAAACAATTTCTTTTTTATGAAAATTGGTATTGCATAATTAAACGAAATGATAAATTGCTAGTAAATCAATCAACATGGAACAAATGCATTGATAAATGGCTGTAAACACGCCCAGATTAAATTAGTTTTTGAAGAATAGATTCAGTATTCTATGCATAATAAAGCGAGAGTGGACAAACTAGTTTATGTAAAATAAAATAAACATTTAAAAAACGGAAATTAGTTTGATTATTTTAAAATAGAAGTATGAGGACTTGCAAAAATATAACAAATTACTCGGTTGTAAATTTTCATTCTGTTGATGATTTTTGCGATCTTCCATAAATCTGAAATAACCAAAATATATAACGCACTGTATAGCTAACGTCACAAAGGGCTAATATGCTATTTTTTTTTCTTTCTCTTTATTGTTTAATACAGTGATTTTCAAGCTTTTTGCTCTTGCGGTACACTTTCAACAACATCAAAATTTGGCGGCACACTCACAATAAAATGAGTTTAATAGTCATTTATTATGGAATAGTATAAAATTAAGGTTATCATTTACGTTGAAAGTTATCAACGTTAAAGGAGCGTAGGGCCAGGCACCCTATCTCTAACATAAGGCGAGGCTAAAAAATAGCTACCCTTGCTTAGCCATCTCCTTAAGGCATGTAAATGCCAGGGGAAAAGGGGCTATTATTATTATTATAAAATTAAGGTTTAACGAGCGGATTGATAAGTTTAATTTAAATTTGCGAGTTAAACCTTAACTTTATCCGCGAGTGAAATACTTTTATTCAATTTTGCTTTTGGTTAAACAAGAAACAATTCAAAGAAAAGTTGGTCATGATTGTGGTGTTCTCATGGCAACGATAAAATTTTTGATTCGTGCGTCAAAATTTTGCTTATAGTATTTATTGTGTTTAATTAACTTGTGTTTTATTAACCGTAACTGGATACATCCACAAGAATTATTGTTAGCTGCCGACGCGGAAAGATTACTCCGTCAAAAATCTTGAGATTTGTACAAAAAAAATTAGGTATAATAAGTTTGATTGGCGACCAAAAAAGTACATGAGCGAACATTTAGGATTATGTTTACGGAGCACTTAAGTGAGTTATTTTGATGCGTTGTCATGGAGACTTTTATTGCACTAGTGAATTAATCACTGTTTTGTTGATCCGTATGCAAGGAATTAAACATGACTTTATGAGACAAAATTGATTAAATAGAAAACTCGCATATAAGGATATTCAAATAATTTACCTTGAGACTTGGAGCCCAGTCTCAAGGTAAATTATTTGAATTATTTTTTCTTATTTTGGATCGAGAGGTCGCGCTACCGCGTGATATATGATCTGGATTTATCTGTTCTAATATTGCCCAATCTAACCTATGACCCAACCTAGGTTAAAATAGTGAAATCAGTAAAATATTGTATTTTTTACGTTTGTTCTAATTTCAGCCACGGCTTACATGCATCGAACTACGTTTAAGCCGAAAACTATGCTAGTAAATATTTAATTGGGTTTTGCAGTAAAACTATGCAAGCATGCTGTATCAAAGTACATACCAAATATTTTTTATTGTTTGCACTTCTGAAATTTGACTGCACATATCAGGAATTTGGCGGCACATAAAAGTGTCGCGGCACAGTCGTTGAGAATCACTGGTTGATTAACTACAATCTGTTATGTAACATAACAATGAATAGTTTTGTTGGATATGTTGAAAGCTGTAACAGTGTTGGTGCGTAGAGGGTTTATCTTATGATAGGCACTGCTCTATGTGTCTCCAAATAGACCTTTTCATAGTTGAATTTTTTTGGTGCGCTTTTTGTTAACTTTTTGCCGTATAACAAAATATGTGCCCGAAACATTCATATTTCTTCCTTTCAAACCATCCACTTGGGCAAGATGTCCTTCTGGAGGTCCAGCTGCATCGCACGCATGATCCTGAAGCTCCTCTCGTCCAACTGAGCTCTTGGCAAACGTCTCAGGGCCTTAACCTGTGCGTCCCTTCTAGCTACGCCTGTTGATTTCAGTATGTTTATCATTTTCTCATGTTGAAGATAATCAAATGCCTTTTGGTAGTCTATATAGCAACCGTACAGGTCGCAATTCATATCTCGGCATCTTTGGGCCAAGACATTCTGGGATTACAACGGGGAAGACATTGATTTCGAAACCCAAATTGTGTTTGGCCTGTCTTTGAAGGAAACCTTGAAAACTTGGAAATTATATAGCATAACAGAGGTTCCGTTTTCTTTTCATACCGCAGTACTATCCAGTAGCTGTACTTCCATACCGCAGTACATTATGGCCCCAGGCATTCATAACTCTATCATTTTAACGAGAAAAACACACTCAAAGACCAAAGAAGGAGTAAAGAAATTCGGGAAGAATGCGAGACAGAAGACGTGGTTAGGTGGACACGCGCGCGAAGGCGCTTCTGGAATGAACACATATCTAGGTTGGAAGATCACAGACTAGCAAAAATCACGCGAGACGGAAAACCAGCGTCATGTCAACCACCAGGAGAACCACCAAAGATATGGAAGGATAGATGGTCGTCAGAATCTCAAGAGCTTCTGCAATGAGGATGGGAAAAAACAAGCCTTTAGGCTTCCGAAAAGAAGAAGTATCATTTTAAAAGTTATCATCTCATGCTACAGATTGATCAGGAGCCTTCCATCATGTTTCGCCATATCTTTATACTACAATCCCATCGGAACCACAATTACAAATTTAAACTATGAATGCTCCTAATGAGTCTTATTCCACTCATCCCTTTCCTCCCGCTCCTTCACCACCTCGTTGAGGTAGGGGGTGAAGTACATCGTATCATTCTCGATTTTCATCCACTGATCCTTCGGCAGATGTACTTCTGGAGGTCCAGCTGCATCGCACGCATGATCCTGAAGCTCCTCTCGTCCAACTGAGCTCTTGGCAAACGTCTCAGGGCCTCCGTTACATTCTCAGCTTCTTCTACGACATCGAGTATCATCACGTAGAGGGTTACGTTATCTTAGGATAGGCACTGCTCTATGTGTCTCCAAATAGACCTTTTCATAGTTTAATTTTTTTTGTGCGCTTTTTGTGAAGTTTTTGCCGTATAACTAAATATGTGCCCGAAACTTTCATATTTCTTCCTTTCAAACCATCTACTTCGGCAAGATATTTATCTTATATGATATATAATATATATGATATATATCTTCGGCAAGATATTCAGATGTCCTTCTGGAGGTCCAGCTGCATCGCACGCATGATCCTGAAGCTCCTCTCGTCCAACTGAGCTCTTGGCAAACGTCTCAGGGCCTCCGTTACATTCTCAGCTTCTTCTACGACATCGAGTATCATCGCGTAAAGGGTTTATCTTATGATAGGCACTGCTCTATGTGTCTCCAAATAGACCTTTTCATAGTTGAATTTTTTTTGTGCGCTTTTTGTGAACTTTTTTCCCTATAACTAAATATGTGCCCGAAACTTTCATATTCCTTCCTTTCAAACCTGGTGGATGCGCATGCGCTTAACTAATCGTATAAAGGTTTTTTTTTGTCTTATAGTTTATTTATCACGAAAACGTTGTTAGTCCAGACTAAAAATATACCATCAAATCCTAAGCAATAAGTTTAAATCCACCCAGTACCGGATGGTTAATAGTGTAAACACCTTTTTGTGCCTTTCTATAAGGGCGCCAGTAGATAATGGTTTGATTTTAAGATATTAGAGATAATAAATTATTAAATTAATCTATTTTTCCTATTCCCTATGTGCGAGTGCATGGTGGGGGTATAGTATGCGATCACAGCGCATGCCGTGGCAGAAATCCGAAACTATTCGGGATAGTCCATTTGTTTATATTTTAAAATGGGTAATAACTGTCGTTCTATTGTGAACTGCAAAACTAACGGCACCAACAGTCGGTGTAAGTTTATGTCATATTATTAATATTACACACGTCAGAGGCCTTTTATCAGACCACGCGAAGCATTCATGACTTCTTATTTCTCCTGTTCTTCCAGTACTCCTTCATTCTTTCACTAAAGGCCCTCTTCCTTTTTTCAGTTCACTTTGGCCTTTGGACTTTTTGCTGCTTTCTCTGCCATCACTTCCCACTTGTATAACTTATGCTTAAATACGCTTTTGTCTATGATATCCGCTGAGTCTATCTGTCCTCGTTCCAGTTCAATTTTGACTTGTGTCATCCAGGGTGTAGTGGTCTTGAGACCCTGGATGTACCTGAGGATTCTGTTGGTGAGTCTGGTCTGTGGAAGTCTGCTGATATTTTATCACTTGTGTCCATAAAATTTTAGTCGCCTCTTTCTAATGTCCACTGCGATGTTAGAGAACTTCTATGTGGTACTCCTGGAGTGAAGCCTATAGCCTTCGTCTGTGTTTGTCTGAGTTTTGTTCCTATAATTTTCCTAATGTTTTTTTTTCCTGTGTGAGGGTGTGTGTGAGGTGTTCCTGTGTGTTCTCGAGGTCGGTATTTGTGTATAACATCAGTGTTTCGCTGGTGTATAACATCTCAGATTTGATTACCGTGTACTGCTTCTTCTTCTACTTCTTGGAGACCTGTCGATCTGTTAATGTCGATGTGCTCTGTCGATCTGTTCTGGAGCTGCCTCTTCATCTTTTTCTGAGAGGTATTGCCAACTATCACTCCATCTTTTAGGTGAACTACCGGGAGGTCTTGAGCCGGGCGGGTTGTTTTCTAGGACTATTTTTGGAAGTCTGTTCTCGTTCCGTATCATCCGTCTTACATGGTTGTATCACTGCCTCTTACGTTGTCTTTCCCATCTAACAGTATCTTGTATTTCGCATTGTTCTCTGATATCTTTGTTTCTTACTCTGTCTCTTCTTGTTTTCCCCACTATTGTTCTCACTGTTTTCATTTCGGCCACCCTTAACATGTTTTTCGCCTTGTTGGTGTCTTCGCGGGGTTCTGTACCGTTCGTCATAATCGGTCTGATACAAGTCTTGTAGATCCTAATTTAAACTGGGCAAAAAAGAATTGGTATGGTGTGTTACGCCGATGATGCTCTGCTGATTACTGTGTTGTAGTGACACATTTTGGTAAAGGTGGATATTTCTTGTTGTATGTGTTTTGTATAAGGCTCTCCTCATTTTCAATAACTTAGTGTCCTCCCCGATTTCTCTTTTTCTGTTGGTTCGATCACTTCACTTAGGTACTTAAAGTTTGTAACCCTGATCTTGCTATATTTTGTGTTCAAATTTAGTAGGTTTACTTTCGTGCAGAAGAACTCAAGGTTTCTGAAAGGAGATCTGTAGCCCTACTTTTTTGCGCACTCTTTGAGCACAGTATAATCTCTGTAATTTGAATATTGGTTAATCGGACGACATGTTCAGTAATCCGACGGTCTGGAGACAGCTCGCGATCTTGCGTCCCACCACCCTTTCTCATAATCCGGCGGTTGTCTATTCCCAAATGTGTCGGATTATCGAAATTATACTGTACTTCTATCTGTCTGATTGATGTGGTTTCGTTTTCTGTGAGTAGTGCCAGATCGTCCACGAAGGCTAGACAGTCGACCTCTAGCTTGTCCTTAGGTCGTCCAAGTCACACTGGCTTCCAGTGACCTTGTATTTTCAACTTCTTCTCTCATTCCTTGACGATCTTATTCAGCACTAGGTTGGAGAGGAGCGGTGAATCACTTTGGCGAACGCCTGTCTTGATCTCGAAAAGGTTCGGAGATTTACCCATTGAACTTCACCTTAACATCTAAGGTGAAGTTCAATGGGGAAATCTCCGAACTTTTCGTGTACATACCGCTGGAATGGAAAGAGGCCAAGGTGATATTCATATCTTAGGCAGGGCGCAGGCCTCAAGACGTGGCAAAGTCCAACCGACCAATTAGCCTCACTTCCTTCCTCCTGAAAACAATGGAAAAAATTGTGGACAATCACATACGGTGCGGACCTCTTAAAAGAAATCCTCTCCATAAGCACCAATACTCTTATCAGCCAGGCAATTCCACAGTGGACGCTCTACATGAGATAATGACCACATTGGAAGCAGCACTGGGCTGCAATGAAATTGCAGTAGGTATCTTTATAGATATAGAGGGAACGTTTGACAACACAACCCGTTTTATCAATAAAGAATACAGCCACCAACAAAGGGATCGAAGACCCTATCAATGAGTGGATTCAAAACATACTGACCAATCGTAAAATTACAGCCGCTCTGGGGGGATCAAAGAGGACGGGAACCACAGAGAGAGGCTGCCCACAAGGGTGGTGTTATCGCCTCTACTGTGGTGCCTGGTCGTTGATGATCTCCTAGATGTGCTTACAAAGAACGGGTATAAGGCGGTTGGTTATGCAGACGATGTTGCCATCATAAGAAGGGGTAACTTTGGTAGTACAATCATGAACCACAGAGTGCACTTAACACTATCAACTGTTGGAGCAAGAAGGAGGGCCTTAGTGTCAACCCGAGCAAAACAGTAATGGTCCTTTACCAGAAAGAGGAAGCTGAACTTGATAGCTCCGAGCATTGATGGTTAGATGTTAGAGTTCTCAGAGAAGGTGAAATATCTAGGGGTAGCCTTGGATAAGAAACTTACTTGGAACTCGCATCTGAACAAAACGCTCAAAAGCCACAGCGGCCTTTTGGATCTGTTGTAAGCTTTTCTGAAAAACATGGGGACTAAAACCCAAAATGGTCCTATGGTTTTACACAGCAGTGGTAAGACCGATTATCACCTACGGTTCACTCGTATAGTGGTACAAAACAAAGGACAGAAAGACCCAAACCATGCTACAAAGCTTCAACTGCTTGCGTACTTGGGTATAACAGGAGCGATGCAATCTACTCCAACCACAGCAATGGGAGTTCTATTGGACCCACTCTCTCTGCACAAACAGATAGAAAAAGAAGGTCTTCTCAGTGTTCTGAGACCAAAGTGTACATCGCCTATTCAGAGACTCATGAAAATATGGGAACAAATCGGAGAGAAATTTCTGATGCATCCCTTGCCGTTGAAGTGGTCGTCAATGACCGCCAAAGCAGTGTTCAAAGAATCGAAAACCTGAAAGACAAAGCGTCCATGTGCTACACCGACGCATCAAAAACTGCTAAGGGTACAGGAATTGGCATATACAGCCGGAGTCACAGGGAGTCCACGTCATTGGGCCAGGCTCCCACGGTACTACAGGCTGAAATTATAGCCATTGAAAGATGCGCACAAATCTACCTAAAGAAACGTCTTAAAGGAGTGCAAATCTACATCCTAACGGACATCCAGGTAGCTCTAAGGATTTGAAAAGCCCACAACTTTAATTTTAAGTTAACCTGGAACTGTAAACAAGCCCTGAAGCAACTGTTGAAAGGTAACAGACTCACGTTAATGTGGTCACCGGGTCACCAGGACATATAGGGCAATGAAATGGCCGACGCACTCGACAAAAGCGGGGCCGAGGCTCCCTTCTTGGGCCCGGAGGCAACTTGTGCTTACATAGGCCCACTTAAGACAGGGGGCTAAGAAATGGGAAGAAGAACAAAAGCAAACCCTTGGATGAACACGCCAGGACAGAGGCAAGCTAAAATGCTCATAAACTATTCTGCCGCAATAACGCTGCCGATGCTAAGCTTCTCCAGAAGAGAAATCAGAACTAGAGTAGGCATACTCACAGGACATTGTCCGGTGAGATATCACCTACACAAAATGGGAAAGGCAGAGGAAGTTGCCTGTAGATTATGTGAATCAGATGAAGAAACCGCTGAACACATAATGTGCACATGTGTAGCGCTAGCACACATAAGGCTTGCCCACTTCGGGGTCGCAGGATTGACTACTTTGGAGCTGAGTAGCAAGCCTCTCAGGAATATATTAGACTTCGTTCACGAAGTTGAATTCCTGGGAGGGTAATTGTAGTAGGGTCAAGCACAATAGATCAAGTTGATCGCAGTGCAGAAAGGCTTGGCAGCCAAACGATAAACGATAAACGAGTAAACCAAGGTGCATATGACTTTGGTGTTCCTGAGGGCTTTGATTTTCAAGGTAGTCTTCAGACTGAAGATTTGTTCTGCACAGGAGCGACCAGGGCGTAAGCCTGCCTGCTATTCGCCGATCTTGAGCTCCAGCTGGTCCTGTATCCTTTGGAGTATACCCGCTGAGTATATCTTGTGTATGGCTTGTATTAGTGAGATTAGTGAGCCCCTGTTATTGTTTACATCTGTGTGGTCGCTCGTTTTGTGCAGAAGGTGAATCAGTGCACATTTACAGTCGTCTAGTCACTTTTCTGATGTACATATGTTTGAGTAATAACACTTTTAAATAGTGGACTGTATGGTTTTAGTTTTTGATATTAATAAAATTAGTCTTCAACGATATTTCATGACGATACAAAAACTTAGCTTTAATTGAACATAAAATGAATTAATGAGTTAATAAAATTGAGTAACAATAATGGGAGAATAATAATAAGTCTATTAATACATAAATGAGTTAAATCTTTGCGCTTTGAGATCAATGAGTGGCCGGTGTATTCTATGAATCACACCGGTCTTATCGACACATGGACGCGTGAAGAAGTTTAGCGGCGGGTTGTAAGGCCGCCGCCATTCTTCACGCGACCACGTGGTGAGAATTCCAATCTACGGTCACGAGTCATACAAGATCTCGTGACCCATAGAGAAGGGCCGAAAGAGTTATAAGACGTTGAGGTTTGCGAAGGGGTGTAAGGCCGCCGCCATGAGACCAATGAGCAAAGACTTACCTGAGTAATTACAACTAGAGCACCGAACGTGAGAGCGAAGTTAACTCGTTAACGATCGAACTAAGAGCGGGATTGAGAATCTTCCGCAGACCGGGGTTGAGATGTACATGCGCGCTAGGGGCAGTTTTTTGCTGGAACGGTTGAGACGCTTGAACTACAGATGCCTCTACTCATTTTCCAACACCATATGTCTGTGATGATCTGTGAGAGTGATGATCAGAGTGAGTGATGATCAAACCTGTGAAGTTAGCATTAGGACGACAGTGACGTCAGTGATATTGGAAAGACACAGAAGTCACGAACACACTGGCAGAACCTAGTTAAAGACATAAAAGTCGTCTGGAATTCTGGGTCAACTAATGCTTAGTGGTCGATTCAAAGTTCCAGACGACTTACGTCTTTAACTAGGTTCTTCGAATGTGTTCGTGACTTCGGTGTCTCTCCAATTTCACTGACGTCACTGTCGTCTTAACCCTTAACCACCTGCCATACGTTTCAGGTGAGAAAATTACCGCTACTTTGGGTCTGCGTAACCAAACCTAACTGCAGGTTTTTTGCATTTTTAATTTATTTCAATAGATCGGACATGTTTTGTTTGTTTCCTTGTGCTGTGCGGATCGGTTGGTATCCGACATTTTGTCAATACATTGTAATAATTTCTAAACACGTTTAATTGTTCCATGAGGCTGCCATGGCTTATGTTACGCAAGTTGTAGTGTAATCTGCAACGTTTCTTCCACGTTATGTGATGTTATACGTTCTTATAAGTTGTTTCTTTTACTTTGTTCTCTTTTACTTTGTTTTTTGTAACTGTTGTAACAATTTGAAGGTCTCCAAAAAGATTTAATTAATAAATCGAAATGTCAACTTGAGAAGACTTTGACTTAGTTTATGTTGATCGTATTACTCGAATTCTACTGTTTGTGTAGTAAAAAATCAAAATCTTTTACTCTTTATATATATATATATATATATATATATATATATATATATATATATATATATATATATAAATATATATATAAATTATCCTATAATTATACTGTATATAATATTTAATTTCTAGTTTTTCGAGGAATCTATAGCGGTAGATGTTTTGGTGCATATTTTCAATTCTAAATTGTCTATTGAATCGAGCCCTCTAAATTAAAACTCAATGAACTATTCATTCACAATAAACCAAAGATATGTTCTATTTTCCGTTTTCTGATATAGTCGAGGGGAGTTTTGATGAAGCGCCTGAGAGGCAGCAAGCTATTGATTGCATCCTTTACGAGTGCATCCTTTGCAGCATTTCGTAATGAAAATATACAGCGATGTTTGCGTCGAGATATTATTGTTCATTTCGTTATGCAACGACGTTCACGCTGGTCGAGTATTGAAATCGCATGACGGACGCGTTTTATCCCATTAATAATGTGTCCGTCCTATACACATGGAAACTCCCTGACATCTCTTATATGTTATCGTTTGAATTTTGCAATCGCCCACACATTATTGTAATAAAACTTTAATGGCCAAGTATAACATTTTAGACGTTTTATTCATATACCTTTTAAACAGATCTTATTATATTGTACATACAAGATTATAATTAAAAATAACAAGTTTAACTAGAAATGCCAAACTAAAAATAACAAAGTTAATAATGAAGATTCTCGGTAATATTATTACTGGACAAAATTTAACTTTAAAAGTTGATGTGTATGTAATGTTTACTTTCACAATTCAAGCCTTGCGTCGTGTGGAGATGTAAATTCCAAAAATCGCTTTCGAGTGTTTCTGTAAAAAATAAATCTATGTGAATCAAAGCATACATTTGTGAGATCTCACGGGTTCCTGGTGAGTTTTAATACAAAATTATTTGCTTTTAAAATTGGCTCTGAGTGAAATAGGCATCTACGTTAACTCCATTTATTGAACAAACTTAAAACAATTGGAACACAGCCTCAATATATAATATATTCAACCTTTCCGGAGCTGTATAACAATTACTGAGTCTTTTTAGGACTACCAAAACAAATCTCATGTGAAATTTTTCAGTTATTTAATATCAGGTGAGAGTTTTACAAATTGTTAATAAAAGCAAAGCACTGATGATAGCAATGCACTCATGATAGATAAATCTCGAAACGCGTTTGCAGATGGCTTTAAGTTATCGGAAAGACATGATCTTAGAAACAATTTTATTTTTATTGTTTTTGTTCAGTTCCACGGAGATGGACTGAAAGCTATTAAGGGGGACATCACAGTAGAGCGCGGTAAAGGAGGTATATTTTCGGGATTTTTTTTTGTCTCAATGAAAAGATCAATTGAAAAACGGTAAAGTAAGTTTAATAGTATTATTAAAAAACTATAAAATATATTTTTTTTCAAATTTTTGACACAAATTGTCGGCTGTGTGGCACTTATCCGGAGACGCCTATTTTTGGAAGGTCCATGGGCGGACATCTCGACTCCTTAATTTTTGACCTGAAACAAAAAATCTACGTTCTTTAGTTTCTATATATCAACAGCTATGGGCCACGTAGAATTATTACGATATATTGATTTTTGGCAAAATGGTCCACAAATTTGGTCCTCAAATGGTCCAAGTTCAATTTGACAAAAAAAAAGTCATTAAATTGTTCATAAAAGAAAACCAAGTAGTATAAAAAAATCCTACGTGGCTCGATAGAGATAGGTTTTTGGAATATACTACCGAAATTTCAGATCGATCGGTGAAGATTTGCCCGAGCAATGAGTCCGCCCAGTTAAGAAAAACTGGTTTCAAGAAAAACGCGTTTAAAGTTTTAAGTCTAATCTGCGATGCCTGAGAGGCGTTGCGGCAGAATGGAAAATTTGGGCATTTAGACATTTTTGCCGCATTCCATCTTTTGATATGTTATTTTTAAAACCCTAAAGCAACTTTTAAGCGAATAAAAAAAAATCGAGATTTTTTTTTTAATTTTACTGTGATGTCCCCCCTTGAATAATTGACAAATTTCACATGAGATTTGTTTTGGTAGTCCTAAAAAAGACTCAGTAATTGTTATAGAGCTTCGGAAAGGTTGAATATATTTATATATTCAGGCCGTGTTCCGTTTGTTTTAAGTTTGTAAAACTCATTGAGTTTTGAAGGCCAAAGTATCTCCTAGACACACTTCCCAAACTTTTTGACGTCGCGGCTCCCCTGCAACTCTTATCGATAAACCACGCCCCCAAATTTTTTTGTAGAATTAGGTTAAGTAAAAATTTTGTTGTTGTTTAAGTTGTCTTTTTGCTCCCGGGTGGCGCAAAGCGCATTTATGCACGGAGCGAATAAGCAGTTTCTAAATTATAATCATTTTTAAATTTCAATATTTTAACGGAGTTTATAATTTTAATTGAAGTATGTGCATATTTGACAGTTAAACTATTCGCGGCTCTTCGCGACCCCCTTGCGGGTAGGCCCCGGCCCCTTAGGGGACCAAATTGGACCGGAAACAAGCTTAATCCTTCCTTGATTCCCTGCAAAGATCCGGCGGCGAAGTCCAAAAATTGATCCGAGTTGTGACGGTTTGAAGTTGGGTGGTTTAGATTATGAAGTCCTAAACTTTATGTTAGGAAAGTTGCTGTAACAGAGGGATACGTGGACGGATTTTGATGCAATTTTCTGTAATATGTTGTGAAAACTTGGGGCTAATAGCCTAAGGAAATTGCAAAGTCCAAATATAAATCGCAAAAAAAGTTACGATTTTAGTGAAAGTCAAAATTTTTACGTTTTTTAAACCCAAATTTGAAGCGGTGATAACTGCAACAATGCTTGATCGATTAAGTCCAAATTGGACTGGAAACAAGCTTAATCCTTCCCTCATCGCCTTGCAAAGATCCGGCGGCGAACTCCAAAAATTGATCCGAGTTATGACGGTTTGAAGTTGGGTGGTTTAGATTAGGAAGTCCAAAAATTTTATGTTAGGAAGGTTGCTGTTACAGACGGACACGTGGACGGATTTTGATGCAATTTTCTGTAAAATGTTGTGAAAACTAGGGGCTAATATACTAAAGAAATTGCAACGTCCAAATATAAAATGCAAAAAAGTTACAACGATTTTAGTGACAGTCCAAATTTTTACGTTTTTTAAACCCAAATTTCAAGCGGTGATAACTGCAAGAATGCTTGATCTGTTAAGTCCAAATTGGACTGGAAACAAGTTTAATCCTTCCCTGATCGCCTTGCAAAGATCAGGCGGCGCATCAAGTCCAAAAATTGATCCTAGTTATGACGGTTTGAAGTTGGGTGGTTTAGATAAGGAAGTCTAAGGAAGCCCCAATACTTTGGGAAGCACCGTCCTAGACCTATCATGATTTGTAACCTAATAGCACAACAGTTTATGCCAAAATTTGCGCGCCGTTCCCGCGGTCGTATAGAGGAAGCAGGTACAAAATCGGATCCGCAAACTGGAAGTGATTCGACTCGACGGTTCGCCCGCAAAGGAACAATTTTTAATAACATTCTTTTCGGTTTCTCGCGTGTTTCACGAAATTTAAAACGAGAGCTCTAAAATCGAAGAAGACAGATTTGTGTAAAAAAAATCTTTGCTTAATTTGGTACGAGTTTCACCAGAATCGGTCCAAAAACAGTAGAAAAATCATCGTCGTTTTCAGACGAACCAACGAATCGTTAGAGAAACTGGTTGAAAAGTTCCGAAGGGAGACCTGTTTTAAGGACAAGCACCTTCCCGGAAATTAGAATGCCTATCAACCAAGAAAATCGTGTGAATCTGTTCTTCACCCATTAGTGGTAAGAATAGAAAACGCAACGAAAACAGGGAACTGGCACTTGGTGCCTTTCTTGGCATCGAAGGAGCGTTTGAAAACACCTCATTCGACAGTATAGTTAATACAGCTCTCAATCATGGTACAAGTATCACATCAATTAGATGGATAAGATCCATGTTGCAGGGTAGAAATATTGAGACTACAGTTGCAGGTGACATAACGAGAGTGTTTTTTATCAAATGGAGCCCTCAAGGTGGGGTACTTACTATCTCTATTCCTGTGGGACATGGTTGTCAGCAGTCTATTTGTATCACTAAACAACAAAGGATTTTACACCCAAGGATATACAGATGACATTCTCACCAAAGGGAAATTTCTTACTATAATAGCAGAGCTCATGCGAAAAGCAGCGAAAGAGGTGGTAGTGCAGGGCTAGACATTCGAGTAACAAATTGTTATTAATAAAAGCAAAGCAAAAGCTGCACTGAAGAGAGATAAATCTCGAAACGCGTCTGCAGATGGCTTCTTACTTAAGTTATCGGAAATACATGATCTTAATAAAACAATGTTATTTTTATGGTTTTTGTTAAGTGCCACGAAGGTGGACTGAAAGCTATTAAACAACTGACAAATTTCACATGAGGTTTGTTTTGGTAGTCGTAAAAAGACTCAGTAATTGTTATAGAGCTCCGGAAATGTTTAATAGGGTGGAGCACGGATGTATGCAAAAATATTTTTTTTGAGATTTAAAGTTGTAATAGGGGGGGATTGGTGCATTATATTAAAGTTAAAATAAATATAATTTTTGAATAAATTTGATGAATTTATCCTCCGCAGTGACCACAAAAATTAAAATTTAATGAGAAAAGTCTAGTATAGTTATGGCCAAATATTAAGCTTAATTTAATGATAAATGGGTGATAAATGATGCGCAATATATAATTCAGATAAATATTAATCACCTTTAATCAAAAATGCAACATTTTTTTTATAAAAATATTGTTAAACGCCAATTAATTTGCTCGAAAATCTCTTTTTGTCTCAAATTTAAGCATTACATTTCATGATTCCAATTTGGCTCTTATTGCACCTAATCGTGACTTTGTTATGCATTGAGAAGTGGCAGCTATCGTCGACAAATTCACAACTTGATCAACAGCTTGAGTTGACATGGTGGCATGGAAGCCTTAAAAACAACACTTCACCCTCAGCACCTAATTAAACGATAGACTGAATTTCTTGGTCAGACAAGTTTTTCATAATCGGTGGTTCATTTAATATTTCTTGCCAATTTTTTAAATCAATATATGTTGAATCATTGAAATTTATAGGCGGCACTATAGACGACGCAATCGCTGCAGCTACTCTATCTGATATGCCATACCTGTCGCAGGTCTTAGATAAAGTAGAAAAATCGACGTATACTTGTTTTTTTTTCGAAAAGCTTTTGTTTATGGTGTTAGTAAAGACACTTCGTGTTCTATGCATGTTTTTTACGAAACAAAATTTACGTTAGGTTACGTTAGGTTACTAAATAACTACTACTACTAGACCCAAGTCTAATTCGAGCCAAACCCCCTGACGACGCGACAAGTGTTCTAATTGTCCCCTCCTGCGCTCCCTCACTTCCCTTATTTTATATTATAAACTTAAGATCATGCATTTTTGTTTTGTTTTGTATAGAAACTAAACTGTAGTTATAATAATTTCTGGGAATAAAATACGTCTGTTCATCAAAATTTTAATAATTCTAAAAACCATATTTTTTCAAAAATTCAATGACGTTGCGGAGGCTATTAATACAAACCAAATCAAATAATATTTTGCATGGATTAATTTGAGTCTAACCGATTTTTCACTATTAGATCACTCACAACCCAAAAAATATATTTCGCTCCACCCTTATGTTTAATATATTTATATATTCAGGCTGTGTTCCGATTGTTTTAAGTTTGTATGATTAAATATAACGTGGGATGGTTTTACCAATTCTATCCATTTATTGAAGATGGCGGAAGAACGCATGTTGTGTTATTCACCACGAAGAGTTAGAAATCGTAAGAAAAAATAAGTAGAAGAAGAGATCTTGTTTGTGATATGTATTGCAAATTGTGAGATTTCTATGATTCACATGGAAATTCCTTTGTTGCTCCTCCTGAAAAAAGTGATTTTTCCACATAGATTCAACACAGGATAATAATGTTAGACAAGGTTGAATCGAGCTGAAGAAAATTAAAGAAGACTAAACTATAATACATTAATGTACAAAATGACATGTCTGTATATGTTAATGCTTTTAGTATTTGATAATGATTTACAAGCACAAATTATACTAATTATTCTATTAGTTTAACAAGGACTACCTGCGGGGGCCAACCCATTCTGTGTAATGATTATGAACGCCATCCCTAAAGAGTTACGTGATAAATTGATGAAAGACTCGATATAAATCTGGGAAGAGCTTCCAGGGCAAATACAATTCAAGGAAATGTTGAGAATCAACCAGAAAAGCTTAACCCAAATTGAATAGAAACAGGCTTAGAATGCTGATGTTTATCTTAACGGTACACTACTCAAGAAACATCTCGAACCCCTAAAGTGGGAGCATCTTCCTACATGGATGCGGGTTTTGCGATTCTGTAGAGAAAACACTCAATTTGACGTTTACAGCTTGAAACACGAGAAAATGCGAATTATATCAATGATTAGTGAAAAACAACCTAATTTTTGCGCGATCTGAAAAATTCTCGAGAAAAACTGCATTTTTAACCAGTTTTTCATAATTTTCAATAAAACCTTAATTTTTTTACCCCTTTTTAGTTGAAGGCTCATGTGAAGGCTCATTACTCGTTTAGTACATCGTAACAATGAATACCCCACCCGTACAATAAACCTATAAATAAGTATGCATTCTATATTCTAGTTTTTTAATATTGGGTTAAAGCTTCTTTTTGAAAAAGAAAAGACTGTTACCAGAACCTCGATTATCCGTATAGACTTTTTAAATTATTCATTTACAGTGTTGATTGTTGGTCTTTTGAATGGATGCAAGTTTGATATAACCACAGGTCGGATAATCGAAGATCTATTATATCTAGTTTTGTACTTGATGCGTTTTTAATACAAAACGAATTTAAATGTTTTTGATTGAATGTAATAGCTACTAATTGCTACTATTCTTTATAATTCAATGTCGGTTGATAGGAATTTATTCGAAATTTATTTCTGAATCAGATGTACTCAAATAAAAGTAACAAATTATTTAAAATGTATCTAATATTTATTACGCTACATAACATATTTTCTATTTATTTAATCAACATATGTTTTAACTCAACAAAACAGATTGCTATTTAAACACTAGTCAACTGTTAACTTTTTTTCAGGAATTTCTTTAAAACTAATGCTCTTTTTATCTACATTTCTTAATGAATATTATTGCGAGGATTATTAAAAACAACATGTCAAGCAAATTGCCTCTTTGCAGGCACGATTTCTATTAATTTTTTTTGTAAGAAAGAAATTGCTGGAAAAAGTTTTTTTATATTTGAGTTATATAAAATGAAACGTATATGCTTTTGAAAAGTTTTATATTTATTTAGGTAATAAAAACGCTGTTGGTGTCCTTCACTCCTTTGCCAATACACCTCGTCTCTTGTATTGCTGTTACCATTGTTTTGTATTGAGTTGCATTAGGACACCAACAGCCACACGATACGGTACAGCGGCAAAGAACAAGGCAAGAAGGAGTTAGGCATAGCATTCATTGTAGATAACAAGCTAAAAGCAAACCTTGGACTTCCAAGCAATTAATGAACGCATGTGCTAACTATGTCTGAAAACTAAATTCTTTAACCTGACTGTGATAAATGTACACTGTCCCACACAGGAGCAACACGAAAAAACGAAAGAAAGATACTACGAGCTCCTTGAGGAGACATATTAAGGAATTATCATAAAATCATAATCGGCGATACATATGCAAAATTTGGTGCAGGACAAGTACATTGGAACAATAGGAAAGCACTAACCACACGACGAGACAAACGAAAATGGAGAGCTGCTCATCAACTTCGCTGCAAGTAAGAATATGGTCATCAGCTCTACGTGCTTTCCACACAGAAACATACACAAATGCACATGGAGGTCGCTAGATGGAAGAACAACAAACCAAATAGATCACGTCATAATTGACAAAAGAGTAGTAAACAGCATAATGGACGTGAAAGCTAGAATATATGCATATTGTCGGTCAAATCATAACCTAGTTCAAATATTGTTTAGGTGCAGAATAATTAAGAACGACAACAACGCGCAAACAAAGACTACCAGATTACGAAAAACTGAAAACACCAGAAGTGAGACTACAGTATGAACAGGAGATCACAAGCAAACTGACCACTGAAAACAACCAACAGCTGCAAGAAAGCGCAAAAAATCAATGGAACAGAATAAAGGGGATACTCACAGAAACGTCGAGGACAGCCCTAGGTCCAAAGAAAAAGATGAAGCGGGAAGAGTGGTTCGACAAAGAGTGTGAAGAAGCAATATCAGACAGAAACAAGAAATATAGGAATTATATTGAAAGAACCAGGGAGAGGAGAACAGACTTTGAAGCAGCTAGGCGTGTGACGAACAAGATATGTAGGCATAAGAAGAGAGCACATAACAACAAACTCATAGGAGAACAGGAGATCACAAGCAAACTGCCCACTGAAAACAACCAACAACCGCAAAAAAGCGCAGAAAACCAATGGGGCAGAATAAAGGGGATACTCACAGAAACACAGGACAGCCCTAGGCATAAATAAAAAGAAGAAGCGAGAAGAGTGGTTCGACAAAGAGTGTAAAGAAGCAATAGCAGACAAAAACAAGAAATATAGGAATTATATTGAAAGAAGAACCAGGAAGAGGAGAACATTCTTTGTAGCAGCTAGGCATGTGACGGAAAAGATATGTAGGCATAAGAAGAGAGCTTATTTGATAAACATGACAACAAACTAATGGAGCCTAATGGAGGAGAACTTTAAAGAGAGTGGAGCTAGGATAGCATACAAGTACCTATGCGGAATGAAAGAAGGTTTTGAACCACGCATTAGCCTGATCAAAAACCACGAGGGTCATATGGAGAGTGATCTCCACAAAATAAAGGACATATGGAAATATTTAAAAAATCTCCTGCCGGCGACAGAAGAGGCAACAGAAGGACTTAGGGAACCTAGGGAACAGATAAGACTCGAAGACGAAAGAACGGAGCCCACATCTCTCGAAGAAACGAAAGAAGCCATAAATAAGCTAAAAAGGAACAAAATGGGCAATTGATGGTATACCAGCGGAGGGATATAAACTAAACGTCCAACGCCTAAGGCAAGAAATCCATTCTCTAATAATAAAAATATGGGAAGAAGAGGTATTACCAAGCGGCATCCGAAAAGCATTAATAATAGGGGAAAGTGGTACAAAATGATCCCTCTACGGGAAGAGATATAAAAGGTACCTACACAGTGAATTTTGTGAAATTTGATTTTTTTTTAATTTATTTCTGTAAGGCTAGTATATCGTATATCGGCCTATAATTTAGTAAGAGTGGAATATATTTTTTTAACAAGATACATACATACATATACATTTTTGTCGAGGTACAGTAAATGATCATTTTGTACACCCGGAGGTGATCCATGGGGTTGGGGTAATATAATGCCTGGGATCATTTAAACCCGCAGTTAAAGTTAGGTACAATTAAAATAAAATTTCAAGTAAATTTGGAGTTTTTAGTCGGAACAGTATTGAGATTTGTTTCATCATATAACCGCTCTGTAATAATGCTATAAAATTTGTCTACCAACGGCTTATTAAAAGCGCGGGCACGAGCAGCTGACGGACTCCGGTGCGCACATTGTGATGCTGGGATGTCTTTTTCGGAACCCCCTTATCCAATCCTTAGCTGAACTTCCTTTGTTTGAGGAAATTCTATGTTTCATGTTGTTCCTTTCAGCTAATAGATAACCGAGTGTTAGAATATCTTTGTTAATCCGTACAACCCGTTAACCCTTACATCCTGGCTTCTTGACTTTAATATGTTCGCAGATTTGAAGCTCCTGTTCTTGACTTTACACTTGTTTGCTCCCCAAGACTTTGGCACCTCCAATGGCATGTATGTGCTTTCCTTTAGCTCGTCTTTTTAAGGCCATAATTGGTACGGAGAATTGCTTACTGGCAGTTTTATATGACATGCCACGTTTTAAAGCATCTAAAGCATTGACCATGAAGATTTCGCTCCAATTTTGGTGCGTAGTTTTTTCTAGGCGCGTAGTTAATTCTACATAATTCCGCGGCATTGCAATATTAGGGACTGGTATACATCCATAGTTATAGTCCATAATTATGCAACAACAACCAATAAATAAACAATGTGGGTAAAATTATCCCTTTTGAATCATTTTGCCCTCCTACGAGAGGGCCCCAATTTTACTCCAAATGCATAACTGTAAAAAACAACAGATCATAACCTCGTGGTATTCATTTATAACAATCGATGATTGCTGATTATATTGTTACATAACATTGGACACTAACGCAAACACTCCTATTACATTATAATTACTTAAACTTAAACAACATCATATTGAATTATACCTAGCTTAAATCAAACAACACTATTTTTATTTTGTTTCAATAAAATCTTCCGTAATGCTGCCACGGCCATAACACTTTCACAGAATGCTAAAACCGTTGTGGTGAAGACTATTTTCACTCAAACAACTAGATAGCGCTACTAAATTCTGTAAAAGAGTTGATAATCGTTTTACGCCGAGGGATTGTTTTGTATCACTCTTCCCTACCCATACACAGAAAAGGAGACAAGCTAAAATGCGACAACTACTGCGGAATTAGTATGTTGTGCACGGCGTACAAGATACTTACCATCATCAAAAATCACCTACAACCACACGCAGAGAGACTCATCGGAAAATACCAGGCAGGCTTCAGGCGAGGTAGGTGCACTGTCGACCAGATCTTCATAGTAAAGCAGATACTGAGCAATGCATGGGAATACGACATCGATATACACAACACATTTATCGACTACAATGCCTGTTTGTTTATGACTCTATTAACCGCAGCAGCCTCTACCAAATGTTGCAGCAGCTAAATATACCGACCAAGCTGATAAGTCCTTGTCCTGATAAGTCCAACACATATTCGGCTCCAAGATGACATTGAGGCAGTCAACAAATTTGTGTATCTGGGAGTAAAGATTAACAGGAACGGGACAGAGGACGGAGAGATACGCCGCAGAAATCTAGCGGCGAACAGAGCCTACTTCGCAATGTCGAGAATACTAAAATCAAATAGCGTCCATCGAAAAACCAAGCTGCGAATATACAACACTATCATAAGATCTATCGCGTGCTACTGCAGTAAAACCTGGATTATGACAGAGAAAAGCAAGAACACAAAGTGCTGCGGATAATACTGGGACCGATCATTGATTGCAACATACGAAGGCCCAGATACAATAACGAGCTCTATGAGATATACAAAAACCGCCCATATCCACATTTATAAAGCTGCAATGGGCAGGACACGTTCAGAGGATGGACGATTCGCGACTCCCAAAAAGAGATACGATACCTAAACGCAAGAATGCAAGGCAGGCGACCGGTAGGGAGGCCAAAGTTGAACTGGGATGGCGAGATGAGAAAATATGCACACCAAAATAATGGGGATAAGAGCGCGTAGGAGAACGGCGATGGAAAGACTGGAGAGGGGGGCTAGGATTCAGGAAGCCAAGGCTCGATTTGGGCTGTAGCGCCATATGATGATGAATAAAAACGCATTTGAAAATCAAACGGGATAAATATTTTTTATATTAGTCCTCTATTCATTTCTGTTTTTCATTTGCGGTTTTGATCGAAACTTATAGAACGACATGATTTTATAATATTTTTGATTTTAATATCTGTATAATAGTAGTTTATTTATTTATTCCTTTCAAAACAACTAATATTCTATTAAACATCGTCTTTCTATTATTTAAAATAATCTTTTCATATTTTTTTCTTACTTTGTCCTACGTAATTTACAAAACAATCTATATTTTAGATCCTAATTAAATTTTAAAAACAAAATAACAATATTCAGTTATATAGAACATAATTTACAGGATATATTTGTAATTAATATACTCTTCTTAATGAACGTTTATTTATTTGTTAAAATAGTATGTCCAAAATTTGAAAAGGAAGTCACATCGAAAGAGGAAACATAAATAACTAAAGAATAATAGAAAACGATTCTAATCACGTCATTTAATTCATACAATACAATTAACCAACAATAAAAATATTTCATAACGATATTGTTGTTGAAATCGATGATGTGTGCGATGCGTGTGTTGAAAAAATTTTGTTTACAAAGTAGTGTGGCCGCGTGCGTCCACGTCCTTGAACGCGCAGCATTCCTGCGGAGGGCGAGGATGATACGCGTCCGACTGCGCGTGTTTCTTTCTCGCTCTTCGCCTCCAGAAATGAACAGGTTCTAGGTCCATTTAAAAAGTAAAAGTTTGTCGATTTATTATTTAATGCGATTATTTTTTTGTAGCTGAACATTATTTTAATACTCGTTGAATATTATTTATAATAATAATACTATTATTTAATAATATCATTCGTGATTATGAATAATTAAGTAAAACATGCCATTGTACTGACAAATAGATGCTGAATTTTACATTACATGTGAAGTTATTTATTTAACAATTTAAATTTTGTTAATTTTTGTAAAATAAAGATTTTATCAACGTTTTTTTAACAAAAAAAACTCCCGATTTCCTCCAAATATAGAGCATAAATGAAAGCACTGTTTCGACTGCAAAAGGCTTCGCCAAACATATTTGACTCCCTTAGCTTCCTGCGTGCTTCCTTGTTTCTAAGATGGTTAGCACACATCTATGTCTTAGTGGGATTAGCTTTGAGGTGGTTATTTTTATAGTAGGCTGGTAGATCCTCCAGAGCGTGAGTTAATTTATCCTCTATGTCGTTGAAAGTTCTACCTTAATCTGCTATAGCCGTATCATCCGCATATATGCTACGTCTCTCCATATGTTTCTTGATCATTGGTGTAGGTATTATAGAGGATGGGGGCCAGGACACTGCCTTGGGGTGGGACGCTTTTCTGAGTCATCCACCGAGTTATCCTGGACTGTAGTGTTACAAAAAACCGTCGATTTTGTAGGAAGCATTCTACCAAGGTTGTCAGGCGAAAGTCCTTGGTAATATCATAGAACTTTGATATCAGCCTCTGATGGTTCACGGTATCATAGGCAGCAGATAGATCTACGAAAACGACTCCCGTTATCTGCTTCCGCTCAAACCCATCTTCGATATGTTGAGTGAAATTGAGTGTTTGCCCGCAACCCGATTTACCTGGTCTGAAACCTGCCTGTTCTGCTATATGGTCTCCTCCTCGATAATGCCAGAGATTCGGTCAAGAACCATTCTTTCAAGAACCTTGAAAAGGCGACACAGCAAAGAGTAAAAAAATCGGGTCTAAAATTCCCAGGATCTGTTGGCTCTTTCCCTGGTTTCAGAAGTGCAACCAGAAGTTTCGCTTTCCTTCAAATTTTTGGAATTTGCACTTTGGAGACGCAGTTATTTATTCATCGTTTGATTGAGCCAGTCTATGGTTAGGGGCCCAAAATGCTTAATTTGCTCTGACCTAATTTCCTCCAGGCCAGCTGATTTATTTTGTTTGAACAGGTCGTTAAGAACGTCGCTTTCGTTGTTACTGTCACATTGGAGTTTGGTTTTTCCCACTCTAGTTAACGATTTACTATATTTAAAAAATATAGAGCTATTTAGTATTTACATACATGAAAAAAATCCCGCGGGCGAATTGAAATCATTCAATACAAAGTATCGCGAGATAACACCTAGCATGAGTAACTTTATAGAAATTTATGATAATATGTGTGCTACAATTAAAACAAAATGTGACGAGTTCCAGGAGAAAGATTCGGGTTGGTCACTTAAGGAGATTTCCCATTTAGAAATTAATCTAAATAAATATAAACCAATACGTGGGTCATCATTTATTGAACTGCCGAAAGAGATTATGGACCGGAAAGCGTGTATCAATGTTCAAAACGAAGATAAGTTTTGCTTTTTATGGAGCATTGTATCCGCATTACACCCCACGAATGTGAGTTCTAATCGCCCAGCATCATATCCCCACTTTTCTCAAATTTTAAATTACGACGGACTAGAGTTTCCACTTAAAATTAAGGACATTTCAAAATTTGAACAGGCGAATAATATTAGCATTAACGTTTATGGTTTAGAGTTGAATTTTAAATCTAAACAGCATGACGTTGTAGGACCAATTTTTCACACTAAGGAAACTCTAGAAAGACATGTAAATCTATTATATTTGGAAGAGGGGGTTAAAGGTCATTATGTATGGATAAAATATATTTCGCGACTTGTAAGAAGTCAGATCACATCAGATTGTAGAAAAAAATATCTATGTGATGGCTGTCTGACCTTTTTTTCAAACAAGTCGAATCAAATAGTTATACGATTATTTAAGTAAATACGATTTATTTAAGTAAGAGGCGTTGGGCTATCTGGTCTGGTGTGACCCCAAACAAATCGGGTGCTCGAGCGGAGGGTTCTTTGTTGAGATTCTTTATTAACTTTCATGCACGTCTACTACTTTGTTTCATATCCAGACTTGTTATGAGCTTGCACCATATTTCCGTTCTAGTCGCTGATATCGCTTGCAAAACATCTTCTCCTGCCTGGATGGTTTCCTCAGAGAAGGGGTCTTGTTTGTACATATTTCGGTTGTTGCGGAGGGCGGCTTTAGCTCAATCGTGACCTGCGATATATTCTGTTCTGCAGCCTCTTGGTATATGCTTTCTCGGTATTCACTTTACCAGCATGACAAACTGGTTATACAATTTGGCACATAGTTCTAGTCGTGTGACTTCCTGGTCTATTTCTTTGGTCCATTCACTCCAATTGACCTTCTTGAAGTTGAATCTTCTTTTGAGGAGAACGTATTCTGGTTTTATTGGGACAGTTGCAGAGCATGTGATAGGTCGGTGTTGGGTTCTAGGTATGGGGTTCCTCCATTGTTTTTGTCACTTGGTGGCTGATCCTGTCGCTTACCAAGATATTATCTGGGTGCATTCCCTGCGCCATCTACCACTATTAAAGGACGCTGGTTGTTTGGGGTCGTGCATCAGCTTCAGGTTCATTCTTTCCGCCCATGGTTCCAGCGCTTCGCCATTCGCATCTGTTTCTGCATATCTCCATGCATAGCTTTGGCAGTTAAAATCACCTATCACAAACTTCAGCGGTAAGGAGTGGAAATTTCTACTTTCTTCAAAAGCAAAGGCTGCGGCTGGTGGTTTGAAGAGAGATGTTATCGTGCAAGAACCAAGCTTAACTGTGAGGATCTCTATGTCATTCTCGCAGGTTGAGGACACGGAGGATTTTTCGTCAGGCTTGATGAAAACAGCGCAGCCATAATGCTCGTGGGGGCGCTCCAGTATTAACTTCATACCATTGATTTTCGCTCTGCGGCTTGTATCTCCTCTGTGTGTTTCTTGGAGTAGTAGGATATCGGTGCCGTTCTCCTTGCACAAGTTGGACAGGAGGTTTTCCTTATCTGCGGATAAGCCTTCATTATTTATTGAAGTAGTCAGCAAAGTTAGCTTTGTAAACAGCCTTGCTGGCAAATTACTTCTGACGGTGTTTTATGAGTGTTTTATGGGTGGTGTTCCGGTGGTGGAAGGATTAGCCGACATTCTGTCGTTACCAGGGGACGGTGGTCAACGGTCGTTCGAATTCACATGAAAAAACAATCTGCATGGAGGCTCCTTCCGTGTCTTCTCGTAAAAGTCGTGTTTTAACATATAGTCGGAAACCAAAAAATGTTCGATATAGAATAATTAAAAGCAATTCCAGTTAATAATCGGCGTACTATTGGATGCTTTCTATATAACATCGGTATTAAATTATAATTTATAATCCTCTAAAAGCCGAACAACGGATACCTATAAATGTACGATTAAAATACTGGTAGCAATGCTTAACCCTTCGGGTACGGATTTATTTAGAGAATTTAAAGAAACTTTAATTTTAATTTAAAGAAACAAGTGAAACATATGCATGACGAGCCTCAGTCGTCAAATGTACCCAAAGTGTTAATCCAGAAAGATGTCTGTTCAACATCTCATTTCAGCGATATGACTGATCCTTGAAAATCTTTGTAAACGAAAAATTATGTCATATTATGTATTATGTGGTGGTTGGTGTCTGATGAACAGTGGCAGTAGAGAACATGCTAAAGTAAACGTATTCCCACAAAGCTAATGTTTCTTGCTGGTGTTAGTCATCGTCGCTCTAAGAATAAGCATTAAAGTTATTTCCAATATGACTATATAAGAATACAGAAAAATGTTGATTGAAAAATTGTTACCTGCAACTGAATGCAAAGAAATGACCGAGGTCAAATTTTTATTCAACCATCTGGATTCAACAAGATATAGGTTTTAAAGAAGCTTCCCAAAGAACTAGGAGTAAATTACACGTTATATATTTTGTTTGCCATCAAATTTTTTTTTTCTATAATCTATTAAATAGTCCTGATATTGTGATAAAAATTCAAGATATAAAAGATAAAATTAATATCTATAAAAAAAACGGCTAAGTGCGTGTCGGTCCACGCGCAATGTAGGGTTCCGTATATGCCTACTCTTGCCTACTCTTATGACAAGACTCAAATGTCTACAAAATCCCATAACCAATAACTTAATCAGCTGACATTGATGTTGTCGAGTTTGACGTTCAACATAACCAACTATATTGTTTAAATGACGCGGCTGCCGCTCGTTTTGTTACATTTGATAAGTTGGTTGACTATTACTCGTAAACTAATAAAGCCTACTTATCCGTGATACTTTTCCTTTTAAATTCATTATATATGCAACTATTGTGAATTTTTTCACATATCCAGAAACAGTCATTTAGCTGGAAGTGGGGGGGTGGGGGGTACACTTGACTCTAACAAAAATTAGCACTTTAAAGCTTAATATTTCACAAACGGATCTCTCAATCGAAATATTATTTTCACAAACCTGTAATATTTTTGAAAGACCTATCCAACGATACCCTACACCATGGGGTAGACGAGAAAAAAAAAAACGTAACCGCTTCTTTAGAGTAAAGGAGGTACCCTAAATTTTTTTTTTTTTCAAGATTTTATTTTACCACTTTGTCGTCGTGACTAATCTGTATATCCATGCCAAATTACAGCTTTATATTTCTAATAGTCTCTGAGCTAAACTGCGGACGGACGGACATATCGAAACTATAAGGGTTCGTTGTTGATAACAACGGAACCATAAAAAAGCCTAATTAACGTTTTTTATGAAATTTGTGCTTTATTTGATTTTTGTGAAATAAATAATTGTTGAGGAAATGTATAGATAAAAGAAAGAAACAACTGACATATCGGACACTTATTTATCGAACAAGAAAAAAGATTCTAGAATAAATATATAACTAAATATATATTTAAAAATAATACTATCTAATCATATCTAATAATAACTATTCTAACAATAGGCATGATGACAGTAACCAAGAATCGCTAAAATAAATTAGTATTTAATAGATTTAGAAAAATGTATTTATTTTCATATTTAAGGCGAGATTGATAATTTATTTAATAAAATAAAACTACAAAATACAGCAGTTCGCCAGCATAAGTTGAACACCAAACAGAGTGAATTGCGTCCTGAGTACGATCTCTGTATAATAGTGAAAATATAATCTTGAAAATCCGTCGGTTAGTTAATCCGGCACATTCAGTAATCAGGGAAACACGTGTATTTTCTTTCTACCGTCCCGCGTCGGATATATACCTCGCGTACAGCTGATATAAAGTCAAAAGGGACACCCTTTACCTTGAAAACTTGATTCACGATTCTGACCAAGTCTACTCTACAATTGTTTTCGGAATTTTTACAAGAGCTTTCCAACAAATGAGAAGTGGCTGTTACGGTGACAAACGATGACATAACTTGACTTCAAGGCACAAGCGAGGAAATTTTTTGAATTTATTCCTCTAATAATTCCTCTTAAGGGGGAGTATTTATATAATTTTTTTTAAAAATCGTTTTTTTTTTAATTACATAAATCGAATGCTACAAGTGTGTACAATATTTGGTTAAAATTATTTGGCGGTCCGTGAATTAGTTCCTTCGCTACACGACTTTCAATGGACCATTGTCCTGAGCGCTGACCGGCGCTCAGGTAGCAAATTCGCCGCGCGCTCTGCAACGAGTTTGTATACCGACCAAAGGTGATTTGAGTATTATACATTCTTTCTATACGTGGCAGTAATGTGCAAAGATGTGTTTAGAATTTGCCGGTATGCTATAACCTACAAATTCAGTGTTATTCTCGTGGGGAACACAACGAGTCGTGTTTCCGCCGCGAAATGAGAGGACCAAAAAAACATGGTCGAGCGGGACGAAGTCGTTCTTCGATGAGGAAGTCAAAAAAGTTCCAAGGCAATCAATTTACGGTGTAAACGGATACGGAGTTCGTGAGCACGTCCGCGAAGAAACTAAAGACCGCCGATCATATGGACATCGACGTCGACATAAGCAACAACTACTTCATTTGCCACTTCTTGAAGATTTTCACCTTTCTGAGGAAATGTCTGGTATGGAAATCGTGTGGCAAATTTTCTCGATCCACCGGACCAGGAGTAGCCTTCCACTTGGTCATCACGTGTTCCTGCACATCGCGCCGAGTGCCGTCAAGTCCCCACGTGAGTCATTGTTTTGAAATAAATCAACATCTCTTGTTTGGAATGCGGCTCTTAGGACTCGGACTGAAAAGCATGAAAACTTTATGTGCCATAATGGACATTTCGAACACTTTCAACCAAACGATGTATGACGCATTTATACGAAACACGCTAGCTGCTTCAAAGGCCGTGTTCGAGTTCACCCAGAAGAAGGCCGTCCAAGAAGAAATAAGCGCTAATACTGCAGCCGGCAATACTCCATCACATTTATCCGTATTCGGGGACGGATTGTGGAAGAAACGCGGGTTTTCGTCGCTTATTGGACTCTCAACGTATTGGAAAATACACCGGGTAAATCGTAGACGATGTGGTAAAATCATCGTTTTGCCAGGCCTGCGCGATTTGGAATTCGAAGAAAGGCACCCCGGATTATCTCGCATGGCAGGTGCAACACGAGAATGACTGCACGGCTAACCACAAGGGCAGCGAGGGAAAAATGGAGGTGTCAAGGAGATGTTTGGACGATCCGAGGAAACACTAGGGGTGCGTTACGAGAATTACATCGGCGACGGAGATACAAAAACCTTCAAAGCTATACTCGATTTGGAGCCTTACGACGATTTGGAGGTGAAGAAGGAATGTGTGGGGCACGTACAGAAGAGGATACAAAAGAGTATTAAATTTATTAACATTGATGAATATTTTCAATTTTTAGTCCGCCATATTTGAACCGCCATTTTTATTTTTCAAAACCGACCTCAAATTCGTGTTCAGCGACCCCAAAAGCTCATAAATTACTTTATTCTTGGACTCATTGATCAAGCTAATCAAATTGTACAAGGAAAAACAGTTCAAACTTTTTCGAATCTGCGCGAATTGTAATTTTTAAACCGTTCAACCAATCGACTTCGCGTTTTGACTGCCTAGAAGGAAATTGAATTCTCGGGCATCTATACTTATAAATTTGCAACATTTGGATGATTATCGATTTCTCACAGCAGGCCAAAGTGGAAAAATCATGCGACAAAACTGTACATTATTTTCAAGAGGCCGCCATTTTGTTTAAGTGAATTTTTTCATGTTGTTTCGTATATATGCCTCCTTGGAGTGTAAACTTTAAGTATTTTTTGGTTTTATGCTTCTAGGTGACGTATTGCAGCTTGAATCCCTCGCGCAGATAACATTTATTTTAAAAACATTACTTACCGGAACCGCCATTTTGGACCCCATTTTGTAATATTATATGTTGGAAAAAATCCCAGTTTGTAGACAAAAGATGAATAAACATTTTGCCAAAAACCGCAAATGTCTAAGTCATTTCAGTTTCTCAAAAAAAATTGCCAAACATCAGGTAGTTTTGGCACAATTATAAAAATACTCCTCCTTAAAATCTAATCTTTTTAACCCCCGTTTCGTTTTTTTAAACTGTATTCTCTTTTTATCAAATTTCAGTTTCGCCTTTGTAAAATTCAATTTCAACCTTTTATGAGATTGAAGTTTACAAAGAGGAAATTAAACTTTAAATGGTCGAATGCGAAATATAAATTTGAAGCTGAAACCTAAAACACAACAAATTTTAAATTGGTTTCCAAGAATGATTTTTTTGTATAAAATATTAAGTGTAAAATTATGTTTCTCTTATTTGTGACACAGTAAATTAATTTAAGTTTTGCAACTCTCACCTTTCTTAATTCTAAAACCATTCAAATTCTCTATAAGAAGTGACAACATCACTTGATTAATTTCTCGCCCTTAAACCAGAGGATTTTTTAAGCGGATAAGTAAGTTGCGTGAATAGTTGCGAACAGTTATAACAGATTAAATATTTGAATTTTCCGTGAAAAAAGAATGCAATGCAATGGAAATACAGATTTTGCGATTTCTTCTTTTAGTGCCGTACAGATTACTGCGTAAACGTTCATCTTTTTCTTATCATACGTTTCTATTAACCCCTTGACATGCGAATAAAATGGCGCGTTGACGTGTCCATATACATGTGATATACATATACAATGAAATATATATACAAATACAATCAAAAATAATCACATATACATGACGTCTTAGAGACGTCATGGTATGTTAAGGGGTTAATATATAATAAGCTACCTGCAACTCTCAGAGAAGAAACTTTAGAAAACAAAAATTTTTAGACGAGATCTAATCTCTCTATCGCAATTTTGTAGGTTCTTAAAGTAGTCAGCTAATAACATTTTATCTAAAATGTATCTAATATTTATTACGATACATAACATATTTTCTATTTATTTATTTAATAAACATTCTGGCAACATTCTGTAGTGTTAGGAGGTCCTTTATCCAAGTCCTTTGGCGCATATTTCTCAGCCAAGATATTTTTTTTTCTGCCTATTCCTCTTTTTCCTCCTTCAATTTTACCTTGAAGAATGAGGCGTTGGAAGTGGTAGCGTTGTCCGCGCAGTATGTGTCCGAGATAATCTTTTTTTCTTTTATTGATATTTTCCGAAAGCTTTCGTTCTGCTAGACCTGCTCTTCGGAGAACGTCCTCATTTCTCACGTGATCGACCCTTTCAACATTCGTCGAAGGATCCACATTTCGAAGGCTTCAATTTTGTTGATGATTACTTCTTTCAACGTCGATGCCTCAACACCGTACAGGAGAACGGACCAAACATAGCATTTTACCATCTTATATCTGAGCTTGAAATTCAAATTCTTGTCTGTAAGAAATTTTCGAAGTCTTATGCCCGCCATACACACAACGGTCCACCGGAGAGGTCTACGCGCAGGTAGATCGTTGCGTGTGTGGGAATAGACCTGCGCAGTTTCTTGCGTACGGTTGACCTGCGCAGGCAAACCTGCACATGTATCCTCTCCGGTAGACCGTAACGTGTATGGCGGACATTAGGAAAGTTGTTCTAGCATGTTAGATCCTGCATCTTATTTCTTCATCCGAATCCCACCTTTTGTTAATCATGCATCCCAAATATTTAAATTGTGTGACCTGTTCGATGTTCTCTTCATTAATATGTATTCGAGTGTGTCGAATAGCGTTCCTACTAACAATCATAAACTTGGTTTTCCTAATGTTAATTTTTAAACCTAGTCTCTGGCTTTCTTCATTGACCCGATTTCTTAGGCTTTGGAGATCATGTGCACCATCTACTAATATCACGTTATCATCCGCATATCGGATATTGTTAATGGGGGTTCCGTTTACTTTAATTCCAAAGGGACTATCTGAGATTGACTCGGAGAATGCTTTTTCTACGTATAGGTTGAATAACATTGGGGATAGGATACACCCTTGGCGAAAGCCTTTTTTAATTTAAAAAACTTCAGTTGTTCCAGCGTTGATTATTTGAACTTTTGCTTTTTGGTACCAATACCGATTAACCTTATATCTTTTCCATCCAGTACCACATCTCTAAAGTATTTTATCACTAGATTTTGCTTAGCGCCTTCTCATAGTCAATGAAACACATAAAGACATCTTTTCTTTGATCAGTTTGGCAGTTTTGGATCAATGTTTGTTCCGAATTGACTGACTCAACATACTTCCTCTCATTTTTGATAAAGCCTTGTGTAGAATTTGAAGGAAAAGTTTTAGAAAGTGGCTCATTAAACTGATGATACGATAATCTTTACACGAGGTTGCGCTGTTCGATTTTGGTAGTGTGGTAACGTGAAGCGGAGTCAATCTTCGGGGAAATGTCCAGGGTCTTGAAGAGCCTTACGATCATTTCAAGATTTCGTTCGTTAATTAAGTGAAATGTTTCCGAGTACATATCATCAGGACCCGAAGCTTTGTTATTTCTCATTGAATTGATGGCGTGTATGATTTCGCTTTTAATATGCTTGGTCCTGATAGATTGGACATTTCTGTTGTGGGGTTCTCTGGTCTGTCATCGTTGAAAATATTATAATTGTATATTTTCTCCAGATATGCAACAATTCTTCGGCTTCTGTCACTATTTCATTGTGCTCATTTTTAATAAAATTTAGCGGTCTATTATTGTATAACCCAGCTATTTTTGATGAAGACGAAATCTTCAAGTCTGTTAAGATTTTCGGCCTCCTTGACACCTTTCATGTAGCCAATTCTCTTTTGCCACTCTAATTTCATTTGAATGTAACATTGAATTCTGAAATGTAACATTGCCTTCGCTCTTCCATTAATTCTATAATATCTTCAGTCATCCACTCATTCTTAGTTGTTGTTTTCTTCTTTGAGAGAAGCTTTTCGTTCGGTTTTCGTATCGGTTCTAAAGATCGATTAAGATCAAGCCAATGTTTGTCAACGTCGTTTGTCCTAGTAATATTTTCTAGCTCTTTATTAAGATGGTCTTCGTACAGTGATCTTGTTTTTTCATCTTTTATTACTTGTAGGTCTAGTATCTTCCTGAAGCTCTTTATTTTACGTTTGGCGAGGCGTAAAACGATGTACGGCGTAAAGTGATGTAATCTATTTGATTATGAACAGTGTGATGATCATTGTCCTGTGGAGATTTCCAGATGTATAGTCGCCTTGGCGGGAGTTTGAATCGCATGTTTGCAATTATAAGATTGTTCTCTTCATAGTACTGAATCAACCTTTCACCTTTATCATTTCTTTCACCCAAGCCCCAATCACCAACCACTGATCCCATCCTGCCCTTGCCAACTTTGGCATTAAAGTCTCCAAAAATTATATTTATTTCATTCGTTCTTGCGAGTTTTAAGATCTAATCTAGTTGTTTTTAGAAGTCTTCAACTTCTTCCTCTGGTTTGTCTGCAGTTGGGGCATAGACCTGAACAATATTGATGTTAATAGGTCTACCATGTAGTTGAATTAGAAGTACTCTTTCGGAGATGGGAATAAAATTTTTCACTGACTTTTTTAAGTTCTCATCTATTAAGATACCGACACCATGTTGGTGATTTCGACCAGTATTATTGCCGGAATAGTAAAACACTACCCCTTGATTTGTGCATTCCACTTCCACGCCATCGGATTTCACTCACTCCAAGAATGTTTACCTTCATTCTGTTCATTTCTTGTATTAAGTTATCGAGCTTTCCAGCTGCAAATAATGTTTTTACCGAGGGGCCATCCTTTCTTGCAATACATGTTAATATTTAGATGCATTACCGCACATTACTTTGCATTCCTTAGCAGTACGTAAGTATTACACCACATTCCACAAAGTACTCTTGGATTCTCTGAATTACTCTTGCATTACTTGAATTACATTCACATATTCGCATTACGGCCATATTACGTACCCACTAGACACGCAGGAGCTCATCATGCGTCTCGTCTGGTTGACTTTAAATACATATACATGCATTGAAATAAACGCGCACGCTATGATACTCATGATAGACAAGTGTCGCAGCGAAGATTCTGGAAAATAATTTTTGCCGTGGTTTTTTTAGAAGAGTAGGGAAATATGATATGTTCTAGGCCAGCCTCTGACCTAGACCACTTCCAGTGATCTTGGCCACTTTAGGTGACCTTGACGACTTGCGGCCCTGCCACCGTTACCGTTCCACCTCCCGCTCCCTAGCCACGCTTCCGATCAAAGTCAAAGTTCGACTGAAGTATCAGTTTTTTCGACTGCAGCATAAAAATCCGTGGTAGAGGAGGTACGCAAATCAACTTTTTGTGAGGAGGGTTCAGAACATGTCATCTTTCCCTACTGTGATGTCTTCTTCATTATCATCATTCTTATAGCTTGCACATAGTAATACCAAGTAAATATACTCTAACGTTCAGTGCATTAGAAATTATTTAAAATGTAATTATTTCAAATTTCCTTCCTTTACGTGACATTACTTTGCAGTACCTAAGCATTTCAAAAATTATCTGACATTATTACGCATTTTGCTTGTGATTTCTTCACGTTAGCAAACAATTAGCATAATTACGTGACAATATTACGCATTACGCTAGTAATTTCTTCAAGTACCTCGAATTACCACAAAAATCAAGATAATTGCGAATACATTGCAACATTTCAGGGAGTGGACGACCCCTCGGTTTTTACATTCCAAGTCGCAATTTTTGTTATCTTATCCAGTTGGAACCGGGAGATTCTTCGCACCTCCTGACCATTTAAGATCTGCCCCGGACTAGAGGACATTTGTATTTGAGCTTCCAACATGATAAGATGAACGGAAGAATATCCTGGGAGTATCAAAAAGATCTTTAATGCAGTGGTTTCCAGTTGACTTCTGCATCTCCATGCAGTTGAGCATGTTATCGGTTCGTACGCCTTTAGGAATGATTTCTTATTTCTGGGACAAGAAGGTGCCCTTACTATCAGTAGCTCATCCATCCGAAGCTGTTGGCCATCAAGAGGGGATTGCTTATTCCGGCAGTCGCTCGGTCAACACAGCTTCGTTAGTAAACTAGGAGGGTTTACCGCGTGCAGATCGGGATGTCATTTGGGTCAGCACCCCTAAAGGTAGACTTCCGAGCAAAGCGGCTCTGGCGTTACTAACGCAGCCTCAAAACCGCCGCAACATAGCGATACTATTAAGGGCAAATCCCATATTTGTGACATTCAGCTACACGACGTCGTGCTGCATCGCCTGTCAAATAATGATTACATTCTTTCAAATGGGCACGTCGCGTAGCTGTCGCGTAGCAATAGTGAGAACGTTACCATTTAAAACAATGTAGTCATTATTTGACAGGCGATGTCGCGTGACGTCGCGTAGCTGAGTGTCGCGTATATGAGAATCGGCCTTTATGCACTATGGAAATGTATGAAGTGCAATTCGAGCGCAGCGGCATTGACGCGCTTAGCATCAGTGTCGCGGTGCTTGAATGGCACCTCATAGATTTTCATAGTGCATAATACTATCGCTATGTCGCCGCGTCAGTATCGCTGCGTTAGTGACGCCAGAGCCGCTTTGCTCGGAAGTCTACCTTTATTGTATTTGAGCTTCCAACATGATAAGATGAACGGAAGAATATCCTGGGAGTATCAAAAAGATCTTTAATGCAGTGGTTTCCCGTTGACTTCTGCATCTCCATGCAGTTGAGCATGTTATCGGTTCGTACGCCTTTAGGAATGATTTCTTATTTCTGGGACAAGAAGGTGCCCTTACTATCAGTAGCTCATCCATCCGAAGCTGTTGGCCATCAAGAGGGGATTGCTTATTCCGGCAGTCGCTCGGTCAACACAGCTTCGTTAGTAAACTAGGAGGGTTTACCGCGTGCAGATCGGGATGTCATTTGGGTCAGCACCCCTAAAGGTAGACTTCCGAGCAAAGCGGCTCTGGCGTTACTAACGCAGCCTCAAAGCCGCCGCAACATAGCGATACTATTAAGGGCAAATCCCATATTTGTGACATTCAGCTACACGACGTCGTGCTGCATCGCCTGTCAAATAATGATTACATTCTTTCAAATGGGCACGTCGCGTAGCTGTCGCGTAGCAATAGTGAGAACGTTCCCATTTAAAACAATGTAGTCATTATTTGACAGGCGATGTCGCGTGACGTCGCGTAGCTGAGTGTCGCGTATATGAGAATCGGCCTTTATGCACTATGGAAATGTATGAAGTGCAATTCGAGCGCAGCGGCATTGACGCGCTTAGCATCAGTGTCGCGGTGCTTGAATGGCACCTCATAGATTTTCATAGTGCATAATACTATCGCTATGTCGCCGCGTCAGTATCGCTGCGTTAGTGACGCCAGAGCCGCTTTGCTCGGAAGTCTACCTTTAAACCCGTTTTTTATTTTGCATTTAATGCAACGAAATTAGATTTGTCTTGCAGAATTTTTTAACTAAAAATTTGCATTTTGCAAATGCTCTAACTCTTCTGCTCTAACCAGATCCATGAAATTCCCACCAGATCCTGAAATTCCTGAAGGAATCAGGATTAGAGCTCTAAATGGGTAAGTACACCAACGCTTGGAGGAGGTGGGTGGGGTTCAATAGATCTATAAAGGTCGTCTATTCAAGTCGTCACCACTATATCTACAATCTAGACGCGTGCTGAAAAATCGCGCTTATTGAACTCTTTCTTTAATATACCTACTATTTATTTTTACTATTTACTAGTATGGGCTTCACGTTGTGGCTTACAGAATACCATTTTATCGTATTGCCGTTAAGACCCGCGTTAACATTTACTCCGATTCTTTACAAAGACCATAACGCATTAAAAATAACGTGAGAGTTGCAGAATAGGCCCTAGATAGTATAGTAGCATATAGTTTGATCTTTTAAAACTCGAAAAGCATATCTGAGGTTTTAAATAAAATTTTATTCAAATGCTACTGAAAAAGTTAATTAGAGAAATATTATAATAGTGAAAGTATAGAACGGAAATCATTATGGAAACAATGAGATAAAATATTACAGATAAAAAATACGTTAATGTTTTTATTATGATATCGAATGCATACCATAATGTAAAGATAATACGGAACGTTATAGACCCAAGTACAACTCCAATTGTAAGACAAGCTTGATAAATCAGAGTGCTCAAGTTATTTGTATAAATTCCAGTATATTTTTCTACGCTGTTAAAAGTAAATTGTAAACAAAAAATCGGTTGAAGATAATTGAATAGGGTTTTTAATAGCTCGATACTTTTCCAACGTAATTTTCCAACGTGCAACTGAAATTTACCTCACGGCTATCGCAGTCGATGAACTCGGCGAGAAATTGTTTACACAATATAAAACAAAATATAATTTACTAAATAACGCCGAGCAAACAAAACTTCCAGGCGATGGTGAAATAAATTGTCGAAACTTAGAACATAAATTATTCTAATTACATTGTTCTTTTTTCTACATAGCATATTCAGTTATCTATTAAAGAACTAATTATCATCTTAAGGTATTTATCTTGATTCAAATCTAAATATGTAAAAAAAGGTTCGACTTTATAACATATTTTGGTTTATCTCTAACTATTTCATCATGTGTAACTCTATTGTATTAAAATTAACAAATTATGTTTAGAATAATTAGTAGTTTATGATACAAGTGTGCACAAAAGCCTTCCACACACGTGTATCATACATTATTTTATCTACGATACTTTTTAAAATACTGTTGAATCTACAAAAATATAATTGTTTCTTATGATGATATTGAAAAATTGTAATTTTGGTGGCAAATTCCGTGGCAAAAATTGCTAACTAGTAATGAAAACGCACAGTGGCGGGAACACTATTTGGTCGGTGTCGATAAAATATAGGTAAGATTTCTTGATTCAAAATTAGAAACAAAAAACCGGCCCAGTGCGAGTTGTGACTCGCGCACCGAGGGTTCCGTACAAACTTGTAAGTAAGGTATCTAACTGTATGCAACCCATATGCTTCTGGTTCCTGACTATACCACGCAATACATTAGTGTATTTTCATAAGTTTCTAATAGTAAATTCGCATTTTTCTTGTAATTAAACTACATATTTACGGTTTTCAGATTTTTCCCTTTACATGTGCTATAAGACACCGCTTTTTGCCAAATTTCATGATTCTAGGTCAACTGGAAGTACCCTATAAGTTTTGATTCCCTTGCGAAATCGCTAAATATGCGCCATAAACGGTCATATCTTTTGATCGCGTTGACTTACAAGTTTAATTTTTTCACAGCTGAAACAGACCGCAGACCCGAGTATTTGATACAAATTTCAACTTGTTACCTATACGCGTTCCTGACAAAAATGGTCTTGACAGACAGACAGACGGACGGACGGACGGACGGACGGTCAGACGGACAGATTGACAGACAGACAGACGGACAGACAGACAGACGGACAACAAAGTGATCCTATAAGGGTTCCGTTTTCGGAACGGAAGCCTAAAAATTAATTCAATTTTAATATACGTAAAAAAATACGTAAAATTTATTTTCAGTACGTCTATGTTTTTTGTTTAGTGACGCCATAGAGTTGTTGCATAGTAACAACAAACAGAAATCGTTTAACCCTTTCACTGCTATGTCAATTTCAAAGAATGACACGCAGCGCCAATATTTATAAAAATGCCGGAAGACAACTTTTCATAGTTGAATTTTTTTTATGCGCATGCGTCAATTTCCGCCATGCTATACGTCAAAATTGCCCGCACTTTTTGACGTATAACTATATATGAGCCCGAAACTTTCATATTCCCGCCTTTCAAACTTGGCGGATGCGCATGCGCTTAACTAAACGTAAAAAGGTCTATTATGCAACCCCTTTCACATTAATCAACCGTTGGTCAAAATAGCGCCCCTCTATAATCCTTTGCACCTCCAGAAGTAGGCGCCGCGGCTCCCGGCGACGACGCCGGTTACACTGCCGCAAAGCCATAGGTTCAATTTAAATAACTGCGGTGAAAAATCGCTGGTCCGCCACGGCACGTAGAACGCAGACGGCGGCAAACTTGAAGGTGCACCCTGCACATTTATGGAGATATATTATGGAAGTGCCGATCCGTTTTTTATATTTCCGCATCTATCCTGCGAGATGCGAACCCAAATTTCCCCCGATGACCGTCGAACTCGCAAATTGCAAAGAGGCGGTTACGGATATTTTTTCGGAATTTCGGACGCACCGGGCGAAGGGAGCTACACAGTAAGCCGCCAGTGGTACCGAAATACGCGTATCGGCGGTTGGCATCGGCTCGTGCTGCAAAACTCAGATTCGGCCGCCCGGCAAGGGGGGTAAATGTAAAAAAATCGTGTAAAAAAAAAGAGTGATATTTTCCTCCGTCCGAATCTGGGGGAGTTGAGTTGCGAAAATGGCACCGCTCGACGGGACTCTCGGTTCTACACCAGCAAAATGTGCAATCCCGTTTCGCGCCGCCGCCTCCGCTTCCGTAGGGCCGTTTCCGCAAAAACCTGGATTTTCGGGGCTTTTGACCCTCTGGAGGGGGGCGGCAGGACGGAGGACGAAACCTGGGGATGCGCAACGTGCGGACGGACATTCACAGTTAAAGCATCGAAGACGCGCGGTTAAACTAGCGAGGATCTGCCGCCTCCCGCGGCATAAAATGGCCGAATTTGACCTTTTCAAAAACTCACGTGGTGTGGTTCCACAGGTGAAATTCGGGAAACGCCACACGTCAGTCGTGACCTAGCGATTCAGGCCGAACACTTCCCCACACAGACCCCAAAACTGCATTACAAAAATTAGCACTTTTATGGAGGTCACGGCGTAGATACCCTGGGAAAATGAAATTCCCGAAAGAATTCCGGTAGAAAACTTCGTGACGCGTCCTCCGACACCACCCTCGTCCTCCGACTCAAACGCCGCCAGCGGCGGCGGTGCATCAGATTCTTTTAGCCAATGACTAGCCTAGGCATGATTAACACATTCACTGCTGCCGTGACACCGGTGACCCGGCGGTGTTTTGTCAGCGTGCCGCTGGGTCCCAGGTGTCACGGTCCCCAACGAAAAATAAAATAACAAATAAAAATCGGCGATACAGGTAAGTCATAAAATCAGGCGCGACAGTGAATGTGTTAATGCATTTCCCCTTCTCGCAAAAAAAGACCAACAAGCGCGATTTCGTCATAGTCGCTGTAGTGCAACGTTGCACGCCAAGAACGCTGCATGCGCGGTTATTTTTGCTGCCGCTCTGTTTTGAAATGGGGATCTCATTAATTACATTGATTTTATGAACCCATGTTCTTTCTTATCCATTTAATGCCGAAATGAGTTTTATGTGTTTTGAAATTAAAAATAAATACAAAATAGCATATTTCACCTTATGCAGTCAATACTTAAAATAGCAATAGCATTTAGCATCTTCCCTGAGGAAATCATGACTATACACGTAAAAATCGGGTTTTTGGTGTGGGCATTGCAATTTCGCTGCCGCGCCGCTAGCGAATCTTTCGCTTCCGAAATTTAGCGACGCAAACAATTAGCGACGCGCTTGTCTGAAGGAGCCTTTAAGGATCTCGCAGACCGGAGCGGAAGTTTCGCTGCCGCGACCGGTACGACATCGCGGCGGACCGATTGATACAGCGGCTTATGTACATGTTCAGATCAAAAAGAGCGATTTTTGTGATAGTCGCGGTAGTGCAGCGTTGCATGCGCAGCGAAACTGCCGGTGTGTTTTCACTGCCGCTGAAATTGTGATATCTGTAATGACAATGATTTTATGAACCCATGTTTAATTATTTAAACCTATGTTTAAAAATGATTGTTATGTGTTTTAGAAAATAAAAATAAATACAAAATAACATATTATGCAGTCAATACGTATAATAGCATAGCTTCTTACTCTGAGGAAATCATGACTACTATACACGTAGAAACCGCGTTTTGATGTGGGCATTGTCATTTCGCTGCTGCGTCGCTAGCGAATTTTTGGCTGCGGAAATTTCGCGACGCATACCCTTCGCGCCGGTCAGAAAGAGCCTTTAAGGAGCTTACAGACCGAAGCGGAAGTTTCGCTACCGCGACCGGTACGTTATCGCGGCGGACTGATTGACATGGCGGCTTATGTACAGATGAGATACAATGTTCCGATCAACAGGCACGATTTCCGCCATAGCCGCGGTAGTGCAGCATTGCACCACAAGAACGCTGCATGCGCGGTCAGTTTCGCTGTCGCTGTGTTTTGAAATGGTGATTACAGAGAAGTTGATTCATAATTTTAGAAACTATCCTATATTGTATGACCTGGTTGATGAAAACTATAAAAATATAACGAGAAAGGACAAAATTTGTAAGCAGATAGTATTAGAATTGGAAGAAAATGCTGAGATTTGAAAATGTTAAAAATTAAGTTTGTTGATTTTATGAACCCACATTATTTTTCTTTTATTTCTTAAATGAGTTTTAGGTGTTTTAGAAATCAAAAACAAATAAAAAATAATAAACTGACCGGTTTTCTTCTTCTGTGGTCAATACTAATATTAGCAGAGCTTCTTCCTGTGAGGAAATCATGACTACTGTACACGTAAAAATCATGTTTCGATGTGGGCATTGTCATTTCGCTGCCGCGTCGCTAGCGAATCTTTCGCAGCAGAAATTTAGCGACGCAAACAATTCGCGCCGGTCTGAAAGAGCCTTTAAGGATCTCACAGACGACGCGGAAGTTTCGCCACGGCGACCGGTCCAAAGGAGCCTTTAATCCGTCGTGTCAATCGGTCCGCCGCGATATCGCACCGGTGCAAATATGCAAAATATATACATAAATGTTATATTGAAATAAAGAGATGAGTAAAGACGACTCTCTTCAAGAGAGCATGGTAGATGTGAAGTTAAGGAAGCCTTGTGTGTCAGTTTAGAAAGTAAATCGGTGCTTTTCTGTTACTGTATTTTCTTAACACATTAGTGTATTTTCATAAGTTTCTAATAGTAAATTCGCATTTTTCTTGTAATTAAACTACATATATACGGTTTCTTCAGATTTTTCCCTTTACATGTGCTGTAAGACACTTCTTGCCAAATTTCATGATTGCAGGTCAACGGCAAGTACCCTATAGGTTTTGATTCCCTTGTGAAATCGCAAAATATGCGACATAAACGGTCATATCTTTTGATCGCGTTGACTTACAAGTTTGATTTTTTCACAGCTGAAAGATACCGCAGACCCGAGTATTTGATACAAATTTCAACTTGTTAGCTCTACGCGTTCCTGAGAACAGACAGACGGACAGACAGACATAGAGACGGACAACAAAGTGATCCCACAAGGGTTCTGTTTTCGGTACGGAACCCTAAAAAGATTTCGAATCGTACACCGAAGGTTATCTGAATGACCTTTTTATTTTTTTTTTAAATTAGATGGGCAGAGCCCCCAGAGCGAAATGTTTTTTGTGTCTCCTGTAAAATTTATAAAAATGGACTGAGCTGGTTTTGATACTAAACGCCTCAAATCATACATGAAAATCTAGTTTTACCACATTTTTATCAAAAATAAAATCGACTAGAAGATGAAAAGACTAAAAAGTGAAACCTTTTGAAAAATCACGTTTTTACTAAAATGCACTAAAATAGAAATATTTCGTCCAGTTTAGTATATTTTAATAAAAAATTGTATATTATTATATTATTAATTGTCTGTGAGCTCCAGACAGGCGAGGAAGTTTCGCTGCTGCGACCGCTGCGTCATCGCGGTTTCGGCAGCAGGCTCAATTTCCGTCATAGTTGCGGTTGTGCAGCGCTGCACGACTAGAACACTGCATGCGCAGTTAGTTTCGCTGCGTCTGTGTCTTGAGGCGATTACAGAGAAGTTTATTGATAAAATATTGTATATTGTATGACCTGGCTATGAGCTTTGTTCTCTTCTTCTTCTTTTCTCTGCCTTTTCCAATATCACGTAGGGTCGACGTTGCTTTGTTGGATTCTTCTTCTCCATTAATGTCTATCCAATTCGTCCTCACTTTCCAACATTTTTCTCTCAAATCCCCTGTTACCCTCATTTCCTGTCTCCTGTCTTTCCATCTCATTTTTGGTCTTCCTCTCTTCCTTGACCCTCCTATTTCCAGCTTTTCAACTCTTTTTCCCACGTAGTCTTCCTCTCTTCTCTGCACATGTCCAGACCACCCTGGCCTGCTTTCTTGCACCTTCTTTCCTATGTGTCCCGCTTTCACTGTTCCTCTGATGTGATAATTCCTTATTCTATCCTTTCTTGTTACCCCGCTCATCCATCTAGATATTCTCATTTCTGCCACTTCCATCTTCTTCTCATGTGCTTTGTAATCGGCCAAGTTTCCGCATTATAGAGCATAGCAGGCCTCACCACATAGTTGTAGAGCTTTCATTTCCTCCTCTAGCTGATCTTCTTATCACACAGTACTCCACTCAATTTCTTCCAGTTCATCCATCCAATATTTACCCTGTATTGTATTTGAGACTCCAACCGTCCATCACTTTGAATGTATGAACCCCGATATTTATACTTCTTGGGCGGTGGCAGTTCTTCATCCTGCAGGTTAATACATAGATCTTGAACTTCCCTCATACACATATATTCAGTTTTAACCCTGCTGATCCTCATTCCCCTTTCTTCTAGGGCTTTCCTCCACTCTTCGAGTCTCTCTCGGATCAGTTCACAGAGTACAACATCGTCGGCAAACATCATGCTGCATGACGCTGCTTTCCTCACATCCTTGACTAGCACATCCATTACCAGGGCAAAGAGATATAGGCTAAGAGCAGATCCCTGGTGTAGCTCTACTCTCACTGGGAATTCCGTTGTTGTACCCACACTGTGCTTAACTTGTGTCATCACACCTTCGTACATTTCTTTCACCAGTCTCGCATACTGGTACACCTTTACTTCTCATACATCTCCATATCTCTTGCCTGGGCACTCTGCCATACGCCTTCTCCAGATCAATTAAGGTCATATGTAAATCAACCTGCACCTCCCTGTGTCTCTCAATCGGTTGCCTTAGTGCAAATATTGCGTCAGTTGTTCCTCTTCATGGCATAAATCCAAACTGTTCTTCCACTACTTCACTTTCCCGACGCAACCTTGTCTCAATGATCCTTTCCCATGTATTCATTGTGTGAGATATCGTTGATTTATACCTCTATAGTTGCCTCTATACCTCTATAGTATAGCCACAATTTTGGATATCACCTTTCCCTTTGTATATGGGGACAAGAATACTACTTCTCCACGCACGTGAAATTATTTCTCCGTGCCAAATCTTCTTCATTAAATCCCAGAGGATATTAATACCCCGGTCTCCCAAGCTTCTGTTGGGATTTGGTCTGGACCTACTGCGTTCCCATTCTTCATTTTCTTTACCGCAGATCATTGTATGACCTGGCCAATGAAGATTGTAAAAAGCATCAGGAAAAGGATCAAGTTTTAGTTGATTTTATGAACCTATGTTCTTTTTTTATTCCTGAAATGAGTTTTCGGTGTTTTGGAGATTGATGCAACATAAAATAAGTGACCAATTTTCTTCTTATGCAATCAGTTTTTAATATTGCATAGCTTCTTCCACTGAAGAAGTCATGGGCCGCGGTCCGAATTACGCTCACAGCGTTCATAGCATACCAATGTTCGGTCCGATTCGTGCTTTCAACGCTCACCATTAGCGCTGCAAACGTTATGACGCCAGAAGTGACGTTATGCTCAGAAGTTCACGATGCTCACGGATCGGACGGTCAGTACTGTGTTCCGTGATATAATCTATGGTGGTCCGAATTAAGGCTCCTTCAGACCGGCGCGGAGCGTATGAGTCGCGAAATTTCCGCAACGGAAAAATCGCTAGCGGCACCGCAGCGAAATGGCAATGCCCACATCAAAACCCGATTTTTGTGTATATAGTGCGTGTATATAGTAGTCATGATATCCTCAGTGCAAGAAGCTATGCTATTTTAAGCATTAAGTGCATAAGATGAAATATCTTATTTTGTATTTATTTTGAATTTGTCAATAAGGGGAGATAAACACAAAACTCATTTAAGAATTAAACATGTGTTCATAAAATCAATGTGATTAAAGAGATCAACATTTCAAAATACACCGGCAGCGAAACTACCGCGCATGCAGCGTCCTTGTCGTGCAACGCTGCACTACCGCGACTATGACGGAAATCGCGCTTTTTGATCTGAACATGTACATGCCCCTGTGTCAGTCGGTCCGACGCGGAAACCCACCGGTTGCGGCAGCGAAACTTCCGTTCCGGTCTGTGAGCACCTTTACTGGTAGTGCGAACAGCCATTAGCGCGCTCATTAAATCGGACCGTACATTAGCACTTTGTACGTCGTAAACACTGTGAGCGTAATTCGGACCGCGGCCATGACCATACACGTAAATATCGCGTTTTGATGTAGGCATTGCCATCTCGATAGCCAGGTGTAATTTTCTGGCTCTTCCTTTATTTGTCTCCTTATCTAGTCCGTTGGGTTACATCCATTCCGCCTGGTATTTAAACTTCTCTTTTTCTTCCCTTGATTTACCTCCATGTACCTCTCACTTTTGTGCTTGTACTTATATTCTGTCTTTTCATAGGAGAATTGAAGACCCGTTTTTACTGCGATGACACTCAAGCATCTTTAGAGCGTCTCCTCGGTTATTGGATAGATCGCAAGGTCATCGGCAAAAGCCAAACATTTGATTTCCAGGTTTTTCCTTTCCCTCCCAAGGCGTTCCTCTTATTCTTTCCACATTCAGGGCCTCTTCCCAGGTTTTCATTATTGTTTCCATTACGACGTTAAAGAGCATTAGAGAGTAAGAGCATACATTTGTCCTGTCTTAATTTCAAACGGATCATAAATTTCCCCGAAGAACTTGATTTTCAAGATGGTATTCGTCAGTGTTTGTTCGATGATTTCTCTTGTTTTTTGTCAATTCCAAACTCTTTCAAGGTACAAAATAATCATTTTCTGTTAATTGAGTCGCAGTGTGGATTAGTTTACTAATATTTAGATTTAAAATGTAAATTAATATGCTTTTAAAATTACAAATTAAAGATGTAAATCTTACACTGTAGGAATATTAACGAAGATAATTCACAAAGTAATAGGACCTCATCAACTCAGTCTGTAGCATATTAAAAAAAGGTTTAATCCAACCTTTTTGTTCAGTGTAGTAAATCACGTACGTATATATTACGGCCGACCTTTCTCCTCCATCCATTATCCTTTGTAACATTTGTTTCAGTTAACCCGATATACTCTACGTAAATTACTTCGATCTATACTAGGATTATTCTAAAAAAAGACCCGAATTAGTCTAACGTTAGACAGCATTTCAAAATATTATACAAATTTACAAGAACATAAAAAAATACATTATACAGCGTAACAGTTTACATCCACAAAAACAAGAAAGGGGAGATATATGAAATATAAAATAATTGGGGAAAATATAATCTATCTCTATAAAAAAATATATAAAATCTTAGATTAGTTCACACAATTAAATCAACGTATGTTACTTATTTAGTTTTTTTTTTTAAATACATCGAATTGAGCCTCTATGGACTGCGTGGTAACAACCAATTTCATTTTAGTATTTAGGTCTTGTTCTTGTTCCAGCTTTGACTTCCTGCCAGTCTCTTCTGAGCCCACCAAGAAGTGCCTGTTTATGCTCTTCGGACAAATGCCCTCTCCGTCTTTTGGGCGTTGATGCCATTTTACAACCTTGGTAGTTGTTCAACCGATCGGCAGTTGTTCGACCTAGTTAGTATCTCCTTTGGGTCCGTTAGTAGGTTTCCATTGGTGTCCTTACACAGTACGTTTCTGGGTTTGTATCCGTTTCTTTGCTAGTTTATCTGCGTATAGAAAAGTCTGGAGCTGCTGTTTTGCCGGAGATTTTCTAAATTCATTTGTGCTTGTTCAAAAGATCGTTTTTTTTCTCTGTGTAATTTCTTTTCACGCCTTCTTGCTCTTCTGTATTCCTTTCCCTTGCTCTTCGTTGTGTCATCTTCTTATATATCTTCATTCTTTTCTGCTGTTTGTCTTTCGCATTCCGCGTCGAACCAGTCGTTGGTCTTAGGCTGCCATTGCAGGCCCAGGACTTCTGAGCCTCCTGAGCTTCCTTGGATTTCTTCCACCTTTCTCCTATTGAAATATTATCGTCCATGGGCAGATTTGCCCTTATGTTATCTTCGAGAAGCTTTTGTTTGACCTCGTTCTGTAGTAGCTCTATATTCAATCTGGGTATCTTTCCTCCTCTGATTTGTTTGGTGTTTTAGATTCTCGCTCTTAATTTCACTTTTATCAGGAAACGATCCGAGTCAATATTTGCTCCTCTGCAGGTTTTTACGTTCATAAGGTTGGACCTATGATGTCTATTAGTAGGTGATCGATTTGGTTGAAGGTTTTCCCGTCTGGAGATACCCATGTCACATTGTGTATATTTTTGCTTTATAACAGGGTGCTTCCTACTACCAGGTCTCTTAAGGTCGCGAAGTTTATTACTCTCGTTCCGTTATCATTACTTTCCACGTGCAGGCTTTTCTGCTTTTTTCTTCCGTGGGGGCGTGTACGTTAACGATGCTCTTGTTGAAAAAATTTTCGGATTGGTGATCATCCATTCAAGTCGATCGTAGATGTTCGTCATATATTTTGTCTTTTTAATAGAAATCTGGAGTGCAACCTTTTCAGCCATTTCTGACAGCCTATTGGTCTTGTTGACTTCTGACTATATGTTGTTATCAAAAATGGCCCAGTCATCTGCAAAGGCCAGGCAGTCAATGTGCTCCCCTTTGTTCTTAGGACCAACACTGAATCGCTCTTCATTAGTTTCTTCTTGGGCTAACAGCTTTGTCCACTCTCGAATGATCTTTTGCAAAACACAGTTGAGAGGGATTGGGGACTATCTGGGGATTATCTCCTTGTCTTATTTTTTTATACCTGATGATGTTCTTTAGGTTAAAGATCTGTTCTGGGGAAGAGCGGCCCTTTCGAAAACCAGCTTGATATTCCCCAATCAGTTGATTGGGGAGATGACCCAAGATGACCTTCTTTTCCGTTCTGTATTGCTTTGGAGAGAATCTTATATGGAAAAGAGACTAGTGAGATGCCCCTATAGTTATTGACATTCTTTTTGTCACCTTGTTTGTGTAGATGATGGATTAAAGCTGACTGCCATTCAGTTGGTATCATCCCAGTTCTCCAGATCTTCTCAAAAATCTGGACTAGTACATCTAGAGTTTCATTATTTGACAGCTTCAGTAGTTCCGCAAATATTGAATCCAGCTGCCTTATTATTCTTAAGGTTGTTAATGATCTCTTTGATCTCCTCTTTACCAGGTGGAGATGACTTTGGTAATTTGTAGATTGAGGCGCATGCAGGAAATCTTTCTATCGGTTCATCACAATTAAGTAGGTTTTCAAAATAAGGAGACATGATCGTGCAGTTTTCTTTGTTGGTCAATCCCTGTTTTCCGTCTCCAAAACAAAGACTTGGGGCTCGGTATCCTTTCAAATTAGACTTGAACGTCTAATAAAAGTCTCTGGCATTGTTTTTCCGAAAATCCTGATCGATCTGTTCTAATAGCTCATATATTCGCTTAGTCCTTCGTAAAGTTCTGGCTGCGTATTTTCGAACTTCACGGAATATATCAAAGTCTTCAGGTCTCCTAATCGAGTTCCACTTTTTCCAGACATTTGTTCTTTGGGTCAAAGAACAATTTAGTTTTATTATTGTTGTTTACATATTTTTAAAGTTTTAAAATGTTTATTGCAAAAGAATTAATAAATACAGTATAATCTCAATAATCCGACACATATGGGACAAGACATGCGCCGGATTATAAGAAAGAGTGGTGGGAGGGAAGAGCGCGAGCGGTCTCCAGACCGCCCGATTAAGGTAGACTTCCGATCAAAGCGGCTCTGGCGTCACTAACGCAGCTGCCGCGACACAGCGATAGTATTATGCACTATGGAAATGTATGAGGCGCCATTCGAGCGCAGCCACATTGACGCGCTCAGCATCAGTGTCGCTGCGCTCGAATGGCTTCTCATACATTTTTATAGTGCATAATACTATCGCTTTGTCGCCGCGTCAGTATCGCTGCGTTAGAGACGCCAGAGCCGCTTTGCTCGGAAGTCTACCTTTACTGGACGTGTCGTCCGATTACCCAACGGCCGAATTAACGAGATTATACTGTATTTATAACCGAGTCGAATAAATATAAAGTATTAATTAAATCGAGTGTACCCGGCACCCGAATGTTTCACTCGAGTCTTTGCTTTGAGCATACAATTAAATCATTATTAAACTGAAATATTAACACAGAGGGTATCAACAATAGAAAACATATCCATTACATATTTACTGAAAATAACAATTATATATGTTATGGAATTGATATTGTGGATATTATGGAATTGAAATGAACTTGATATAATGAATGCGCCTTCTTCTGTTTAAAATTAGTCTACGTTTGTCGAGTTACCGGAGTTTTATTTTTCAGTCCCTTATTGTTTATAAAATTATTTAAAAAAATATCTTTAAGGCAAGTGAATCTTAAACTACATCAATAGGAAAATTTCTATTTTAAATTAAATACAATAATTAGTTTAAATAGTCAACTAATCATTATTATAACTGAAACAGATTAAGTTTTTTTTATAACATAGTCACTACAACAGTCACTACATGCACTACACAAGAAAGGAAGTAAGACCGACCTCAACCACTCCAGAGGCATCTCCTTGTTGCTTATAACCTATAAGATCTTCTCTAAAGCCCTACAAACTAAAGTCACCTAACAGCTAGACTCACAACTAGGTGAATGCCAGGCTAGTTTCCGTGCTAGTATATCCTGCTAGTAGTTCCTTAAACCTCAAGACCATCCTCTCATATAGGAGCTGAGAGGGATACACCTGGGTAGCCATTATGGTACTCTTCTAACAGACGTACGACTCAATAGATCGACAGACCCACTTCTTTACCTCGCGGGAACTAGGCCTAGATGAGAAGACTACCAGGCTGGTCCAAGCTATCCTGAAGAACACTACTTCCAGTCAAGTTCAGAGGTGAACTCTCATCCAGACAGGGGTCTGGCAGGGGGATGGCCTCTCGTGCATCCTTTTCAACTGTATCCTGGAGAAAATCATCAGAGAATGGATTTCCACGTTGTCACCAAAACCAGGAGTGAAGCTTGGGTACAAGAAAGACAACCTAAATGTAGCCTTTGTTGATGATCTAACCCTATTGGCCAACAGCATGGAGGAGACAATTCATCAACTACAGAGCCTCTAAAATGTTACGTCAAAAACCGGCTTGAGGGTCAACATACCGAAGACTGAGTTCATCACCAATATCAAGCAGGCTTCTTCTACTATCCCACTAGGAAACAATAATATCTGTAAAGTTCCTGCAGTCAAGTACTTGGGAGGATGTATCTCAGCAAGCGAGAGCGAAACCTTGGCCATAGGCGCCAGATGCATCAAGTTAGAGAGTGCCTATCATTCCTGTAAGAACATTTATACCTCCAAGTACCTATCCAAGAATATAAAACTGAAGCACTACAACTCGGTAGTATGACCCTTTACACTCTATGCCTCTGAGTGCCTCTTGATGAATCGAAAGGGCTCACTCACGAAACTAGAACTTTAGAAAGAGAGGAGGATCCTGAGGAGAATTCTAGGATCCACAAGAGAGGAGTACGGTACCTACAGCATCAGGCACAATAATAATATTTAATAATCAGTAATGTATTGATTATAACAGAGCAAGCAGTAGAATGGCAAACCACGGTATTTCTATTATTCGTAGACTTTCAAAAACCTTTTGATACTATTAAATGGGAAAGCATTTGGGCGGCTTTAGACCGGAGTGACGTCCCACCCAAAATAGTAAACATCATAAAAGCATCGTATGCGGACTACTCTTGCAACGTGGTACACGAAGGGAATCTCTCAGAAGCGGTCAAAGTGTCTGCTGGTGTCCGACAGGGTTGCTTGTTGTCCCCGCTTTTATTCCTAATAGTACTAGACGAGGTCATGGCGAGCGTTACAATACAGCCTCGAGGAATACGCGGGGGACTATCAAGCAGGCTAGAAGATCTCGACTACACCGATGATATCTGCCTCATGTCCCATACACTCACCGACATGATGGACAAAACAGCCAATCTACAACATGAAGCTGAAGAGATAGGCCTGCACATAAACACCAAAAAATCAGAGGATATGCGGATTAGCGCTACCACTAGCAGGGACATACAAGTAAACGGCGTAACAGTAAAAAGATGCGAACAGTTCTGCTACTTGGGCAGCATCATAGCCGTGGATGGAGGGGCCGACCTAGACATCGCCAGAAGAATCAACAAAGCGAAGGGAGCGTTCGCCCAACTGAATAACCTTTGGAGCTCTTCAATACTTTCCCGTAAAACGAAACTCAAACTATATAATAGTAACGTCAAATCCATCCTGTTCTACGGCAGTGAGACGTGGAAAGCAAAACAAAAACAAAAACCAAACAAACTGCAAGTTTTCGCAAACTGGTGTTTGAGACGGATCCTTAGAATCCGATGGCCTGAAGTGATATCGAACCACGATCTCCTTCGTTCTACAAACCAACTTCCAGTAGACGTTGAAATAAAGAGAAGAAAGTGGAACTGGATTGGACACACCCTACGGCGCAATCCACAAAACATTGCAAAACAAGTATTGGACTGGTATCCCCAAGGCAGTAAGCGAAAGAGAGGAAGGCCAAAAACAACATGGCGATGCACAATTGAAGCCGAAATCACCTCCACCGGCAAATCGTGGAATGAGTTGAAGGTCGTGGCTCGAAATAGAGTCAGATGGGGACAATTGGTAGAAGCCCTATGCCCCACTGGGGGAAACAGGAACTAAGAGAGATAGAGAACGTATTGATTTGCGGGGGAATATAAAACAAATCTATTAGTGTATATCACGTGATGGCAAAAGGACCGTGAATCCATTTGCTCCATGCATAAATCAATTATTTAAATGTTTTAAAAGCGTGAAAAGTGTGAAAAGCTTCAATTTTGATTAATGTATATTTGTAAGTGTACGCCAGCTCGTCAACTGTCTCCATGTACTTCTTCTTGGCCAACTCTTTGGTCATTCTCTTTTTGGCATTCCAGGATTCCCATTTGTCTTTAGTTTTCGGATCCATTGTCATTCCAGTAATATTAATGTAACCAATGTTTGCTTGCTTGTACATTTCATAGATTTCTAAAAGGTGAGAATCTGGATGGTTCTTCGAAAACTTCTTGACTTTGTCACATGCATCTTGAAATTTCGCTTGTAGTGACATAGTGATAACTGGCATAAACTTAAAACTCGTATTACGTACGTATTAATTAACTCGTATTAATACTCGTAAACTTGTATTTAATTTTATAAGGAAGTTTGGCAGTATGCAGTTATTATAGACTTTGAAGTTATTATCCTCGCGTTGTAATACAAGAAACTTTTATCCTGGCATGTATAAATACAAGTCTTAACAATTTTTACAAACTCCTGTCAGTATGAAATTTTCAATTCTCATCAATTACAATATTGAGCTTTACGAGAATCAGGAAACATGTATGAGGGAAAGACGACTGACATTCTATTGGCACATGACCCGCCTGAATCACTCCAGGCTCACCAAGAGGATCCTCACAGTGACAAGTAGAGGAAAGGCGTCCAAAGCCAAATGGTTCACCTCTTTTAAATCAGACTTGGAGGAACTGCAGATCCCATTACAGACAACCGAGAACTCAATACCGACAGGCCATCCTGGAGGGAGTCTTCCTTCTGTCTCTCACAAACAAGAAGTGTACAGGCACCACCAGACCTAAATGGACGGATGAGAGGAAGCAAGCTCACTTACAGACGATGAAGGCATACTCGGCCAAGAAAAAGCGGAATGCGCTTGCTGAGGGTTAAGACGAGCACGGGGGTCCGAGTAGGCCAAAACAAATAACATAGTTACTGTTTATGGTATTTTGAAATTTTTAAAACATGTAAACAGAACTGACAAGTGTGATGTGATATGAATCAATTCGTCGGTCCAGATGAACAGGGTATTAACTCAAAAAAGCCTGAAGAGCAATTTGAAGTTTTCAAATCAATATATTTCCATTTCTGTAATTAATTGGTTAACCTCTCTTATAATATATTTTAAACTATTGATTAACGTTTATTGATAACGTTTTTGTTCACTTCCTGACTTTTTGCTATTTTGCTATTTCTGAGAAAAATTCTGCAGGCAAGAACATTATGAGTTAATACCCTGTTCATCCAAACGAACGAATTGTCTGAACCAAGTTAGTAAACTCATTTTGTTGTTCATAAACTTATATCAATTTTTAGATCGCATAGTATAATTAATTTGAAAATTAGTAACACTGCGTTAATAATAATATTTAGAAAATTTGTAGCACAAATTAATAAATATTTTATAAAACATAGGATAATAAATTTCACAAGGATTAATTTTAAAATATTTACTATTTAAAAAACTAATCAAAATAAAATTGAATAATATTAAGTTTCCAATTGTTCTGGCAATACATTACTTGGCGCTCAATCTAATTTGTTGTGCAAATTTTAGCCGCTAAGGCCACACCGTACATTTTTTACAACACTTAATTAAAGAACTTATTCCATGTCGAAATTTATCTACGACATTTATAATAATAAATGCTCATCCAACGGCGTGAATTATGCTTGTCCGACATGTATACATGTAATTAGAGGAAGTGCACACGTTAAAACATCTCATGCTTGTGTAATTAATTAACCGTGAAACCTAATCGGCCACAGAAACGCAATCCTGTAACGTATCTTACGACATTTTTCTCGCTTGTTTTTTGAAGATGTAATCTGAAGAAGAATACATAGTATATGATAATAATATAATAATAATAATATAGATATGGAAGTTAAACGGGATGTAAAAAAATTGAAATGTAAGTAAAATAAAAAATAGTGGTTTATCTAGTAAGATGCATCTATAGCAGGGGTGGGCAAATCTTTTTGCTGTCGGGCCATATTGTGCATGAAAATTAGACTGCTGGGCGTATTATTTTTTATTTTATATTTTAATTGGCGTGTCTATATGTCTATGAAATAGTAGCATGTAGATAACAAAATAAATAAAATATACAGTATTATCTTGATAATCCGATACATATGGGACCGGACAAGCGCCGGATTATCCAAAAACTCCGGATTATCAGGATTAAAACAAAACAATAACAATTTTACATATTTTATGTACAATTGCATTTCAGAAAAAATAAAATATGTATCTATATAGGTAAATGTGTACATACAAAAAATATGTACAAACTTAGAACAGAGATAGTAAGACCATTGTAGAGTGGAGTTAGCTTGGTCAAAATCGAGCTTTCAGTGTTAAAAGCAAGGTGTGTTGGCCAGATCTTTTTCCAAGAACACTGGATGGTGTTGTTTTTGACTTTATTTCTTCTGTGTGCGAGGATTATATCCGGCGCGGGGCAACATAAGGCAAAGACACGTGTTTCTCCACAGCGCCGGATTACTGAACGTTACTGCCCGATTAACCAACCGCCGGATTATCAAGATTACACTATATATTAAAATGTCGGCGGACCGTCATTTGCCTACTCTAGCCTGCTCTATAGGCTTATATAGGCTATGAATATATTTTTTTCATACTTGGGTTTAAATTTTTATTTAGGTTTATATTTTGCTAACTAAATTAAATTAATTTACAGTTGGCTAACTATAGCAGTCGGTAAAGTTTAACTAGTCAATGAATGCTAATGTTGAATGTTGAATGAATGCTAATGTGGACTTGACACTGTCAGACCGATGTATTCTCTGCCGCCTTAAGCCGGCGCAGGACCAACTGTCTGAGCGTCATCATTACGCTGTATATTCGGCCATCTATCGTTTTATGAAAGTGCTCAACATTGATTTTAAAATGAGATCTAACACGGCCAGACTGACATCATTCCGCTCTGGGAATGCTTAAGAAATTTGGAATTAATGTATCATTACTGCTACTCGAGTAAAAAAGTATTTTTATTATTTCAATAACAATGTCGAAATATAAAAAGAGTAAAAGACAAACAAAAACAAGAAATCACAATACAAATAAATAAATGTACGATGCTAACTTATGAATGCAGTTAGGTTACGTAGCTTCATGTTGAATTTCTTCTCTCCCTGGTTCGTCGACGTTTGCTGCTATAAGTAATAAATATTACTTATACGATAACACTTTCCAATTAACCCCTGAGAGGTGGCCAGACAAATGTGAAATGAGGGGTCGGGTCGCGCACGGTGGATTCGACCGGGTTTTGCAAATAAATGCAAAATAATTACAAAACTCTTTTTTATTGTACAAAACTTTATGTAGCATTTTAGTATAGCAATAAACACAAGTTTTTATGTAACATATTGATACATATCATAAATAAATTTGAGATAAATCTTCAGAGCTCTTCACAAGTTCATAGTGTTCCGAAAAAATTCTACTCCGGTACCATCAGTCTCTCATAGCTCATAAAGGTTTAAGTGAGACACTAGAAGTATGCTTGCCATGTACAATATTCCAAATACAGTCTCAATCTCATGTCTTGTTCTATCACAAGCATCTCTTTCACGGCATCTTTTTAACCTTTTTTTTATATGTGGCTCTCACTCACTAAACCCCCACTTCCACTTGGCTTAAAACCCAACGTTGCTGCCATTTCCTCATCAGTTGATTTCTGTTTATGGTCCAACCCTCTTTGTTCGTTCCTTGGTTGGAAGCCCTTTCCTCCGCCAAAAGGTCTATCGGCGGGACTGCCGCTATAACTTGTAGCGCAACGTTGGACACTGTGCGATAGGCACAGCATATGCTTATGAGCATGGGGCGTTGTGTTCTCATCAGTATATTCCTGTTAGAAGCACCTTTTAGACAATCCGCTGAGGCCGGTGCGGCGTAGAGGAGGATGGAGTTTACGACTTCACTTAGTAGCCTTCTAGTCTTAGTGGCAGGGCCCTTCAGTCTAGGCATTAGTTTGCGTAGTGCTACAGCGCGTTCGGCTTTAATAGCTGCGTTTTGGATGTGTCTACTTCAGGATAGCCGTTGGTCAATATGGACGCGAGGTATTTTATTGTCGGTTTTGCCGACATCAACCTGCCTTGGATATTAACAGTTACGGTGCCTATTCTCTTGGCATGGGTGTAACCTGGTCGAACCTTTTGTGTTCGCTGGTTGGAGTAGGTTACAATTTTATCCAAAGTTTCGTCAGAAAATAATCTCCCTGGTTCGTCGACGTTTGCTGCTATAAGTAATAAATATTACTTATGCGATAACACTTTCCAATTAACCCCTGAGAGGTGGCCAGAAAAATGTGAAATGAGGGGTCGGGTCGCGCACGGTGGTTTCGATCGGGTTTTGCAAATGCAAAATAATTACAAAACTCTTTTTTATTGTACAGAACTTTATGTAACATTTTAGTATATCAATAAACACAAGTTTTTATGTAACATATTGATACGTATCATAAATAAATTTGAGATAAATTTTCAGAGCTCTTCACAAGTTCATAGTGTTCCGAAAAAATTCTACTCCGGTACCATCAGTCTCTCATAGCTCATAAAGGTTTAAGTGAGAGACTAGAAGTATGCTTGCCATGTACAATATTCCAAATACAGTCTCAATCTCATATCTTGTTGTATCACAAGCATCTCTTTCACGGCATCTTTTTAACCTTTTTTTTATATGTGGTTTGGGGGAAGCTCTACCAGCCTGTGTGTGAGGCTCTCACTCACTAAACCCCTACTTCCACTTGGCTTAAAACCCAACGTTGCTGCCATTTCCTCATCAGTTGATTTCTGTTTATGGTCCAACCCTCTTTGTTCGTTCCTTGGTTGGAAGCCCTTTCCTCCGCCAAAAGGTCTATCGGCGGGACTGCCGCTATAACTTGTAGCGCAACGTTGGACACTGTGCGATAGGCACAGCATATGCTTATGAGCATGGGGCGTTGTGTTCTTATCAGTATATTCCTGTTAGAAGCACCTTTTAGACCATCCGCTCAGGCCGGTGCGGCGTAGAGGATGGAGTTTACGACTTCACTTAGTAGCCTTCTAGTCTTAGTGGCAGGGCCCTTCAGTCTAGGCATTAGTTTGCGTAGTGCTGCTACAGCTCGTTCGGCTTTAATAGCTGCGTTTTGGATGTGTCTACTTCAGGATAGCCGTTGGTCAATATGGACGCTAGGTATTTTATTGTCGGTTTTGCCGACATCAACCTGCCTTGGATATTAACAGTTACGGTGCCTATTCTCTTGGCACGGGTGTAACCTGGTCGAACCTTTTGTGTTCGCTGGTTGGAGTAGGTTACAATTTTATCCAAAGTTTCGTCAGAAAATAATCTCCAGGAAGCAACAGGAGAGTTCGCTACGACATTTTGCCTTATGTCAGGTAAACGACGAACTAAATTAGCAGCTGGAGTTCTTCTAGCCAACGGGGGGCAACGGATGTTACATGTAGTTTCGCCATACTTACCAATGTATTTGGGGCCGATATGAACTGAAACTTCACCCTCATCACACGACTCTTCAGACTCTGTGTTTTCTTCTTGAACTGACATGTGCTCTTCTTCGTCATCAGAGTCCAGATCGACAATCGAAGAAATGACTGGTTCATCAACAAACAGTTGTCTTTTTACGGCTCCAGGATTTACTAGTCTCTTCTTCACGCCCTCTCGCTCTTCTCTTTCTACACTATCTAAAATGTTTCTCAGTTTTTTTTCTTCTTTTACATCCATCTTGGCTGCACAATAACTGCAAAATACGATAAGCACAGCACAGAACTAGTTAAACTTTCACTAACGTGAGCGGTCGCGCACGTGAAAAGGACACCGAACGCAGTACGGCTGCCAACTAAAGGCTTGGAGGGGGTGGAGGAGTTCAAGGTCAAGTAGCGGGCGAGTCTATCGGGAGGTATGGGAGGGGTGGAGGCTACAAGTTGATTTTTAGAAAAGCGACGCCCCGGTGGAAAAGACAGCGACGCAACCCTTTAAGGGTTAACAATAACACATTCAATTTTCAATATCATTATCATTCAAACATTTTAAGAATATGACATTCGAGGGACACCATGGAAATACTACACAATGCACGTATTTGCGATGGGACTCATTAGATTCACACATTATCAGAACACTGGAGGACACGATGGAAATACTGCACAATGCACTATTTGCGCTGGTTCCTTTCAAGTGATCGGCGACGCGACCCTTTAAGGGTTAACAATAACACATTCAATTTTCAAAATCATTATCATTCAAACATTTTAAGAAAATGACATTCGAGGGACACCATGGAAATACTACACAATGCACGTATTTGCGATGGGACTCATTAGATTCACACATTATCAGAACACTGGAGGACACGATGGAAATACTGCACAATGCACTATTTGCGCTGGTTCCTTTCAAGTGATCGGCGACGCGACCCTTTAAGGGTTAACAATAACACATTCAATTTTCAAAATCATTATCATTCAAACATTTTAAGAAAATGACATTCGAGGGACACCATGGAAATACTACACAATGCACGTATTTGCGATGGGACTCATTAGATTCACACATTATCAGAACACTGGAGGACACGATGGAAATACGGCACACTGCACTATTTGCGCTGGTTCCTTTCAAGTGATCGGTGCACAAACAAAGACACGATGTAAATACTGCACAATTCACGTATTTGCGATGGGTCTCATTAGATTCTCACATTATCAGAACATTGGACGACAAGATGAAAATACTGCAGTGCAAGTATTTGCGATGGGTCTCATTAGATTCACACATCATCAGAACACTGGAGAACATTATGGAAATTCTGCATAATGCACGTATTTGCGGTGGGTCCTTCAAAATGATCAGTTCACAAACAAAGACACGACGGAAATACTGCACAATGCACGTTCTTGCGATTGGTCTTTTCAAGTCTAAGATCTAGCACAGCAAAGCGTGACAGATACATACAATTTTTTTTTAAATAACTCACGATTGTTCAATTGCAACAAATATTCAATATCATCAGGGATCCAGTCTATTGGCTAAAGACGCAATTAATCCCTTTAATATTTTAAAATTTTCTGAGCACTAATTTGACGGACTGAGAAAGGGTCATTAGCAAGAAATGATTTGATAACGTATGGCCCAACGAATTCACAACTGAATTTTTCAGGCCTCTGGCCTTTTCTCAACAATGCTGCATCACCAATTTTGTATTTCTGATTATCTCTTCGTTTTTTTTATTTTTAGCCATTTGCTTGTCTGCGTTGTTTTTTAAATTACTTAGAACTTTAACGCGATCCAGAGAAGATTTGTTCAATTCTCGGGTAGGTAGGTCAGCTAGAATAAGAGAGGGGGGTTTGCTCTTACCTATCCGGCTCACGACTTTGCATGATGTGCGCATGGCCTTGTTACAGGCACCTGTGAACTGTTTTACAGATCTGTCTAGCTCATCCCCTGTTTTTGGTGTTGGGGGCGGCTCTTCCGATAGAAGACCCGATAGGGTAGTTTTGGTGTTGGGACCCCAGTCAGTCTTCCGTTTGTCTACAAACTTAGGCTTTGTTTGCATCTGTATGCCTACCTTAAATTCTCGAAAAGGAGTGTTCTTTTGACACTTTCCAATTGCTTACAAGATTAGGCGTTTTAGTGGAAACGAGTGTAATATCAAGTACCTCCTCTCTCACGGCTGTGGTGAAGGTGGGAGTGTTACCTATATTACATATTTCTAGCTCGGAGGTTAGTATAAATTCTAGTAAAGACTCACCTCTGTTGTTCGTGTCCGAGCTGCCCCATATGGTGTGGTGGGCATTGGCATCGGCTCCAATAATCACGTCCGCCCCTACTCGGTTGGCTTCTGTGATTATACCATGGAAACCCTCTTGGGGACTTTCCTTCTCATGGGCGAAGTATCCTGAGATCATCCATAACGTTCGGTTAAAAAGTCCCATTGATACAGTGACAGTGTCGCAATCGCTGTGGTTAGGCATCATAAAAGCGTTGATGCTTTTATCTGCCAGGACGCACGAGCGTGGCTTACCTGCGTTTTTTACGTACAGTGACCTGTACTTGTCAGAGCCCAGTCCACAGATCTTGGTACCCACGACCCAGGGTTCTTGGATTAGGGCGATGTCGACTCCTCCCTTTGACAGTTGGAGGAGCAGAGCAGCCGAGGCTGCTTTGGAGTGGTGGAGGTTACATTGTATTACCCCCACCATCGCTGAGAGAGTTTTCTGGCACCGCGACGATCGTTACGTCGTTGTCGTCTTCGGTGTTAGAGATTAGCCCCAGATTCTCCTCTGCTTCGCTAATCTCTCTAACTTTGATAACGCTCCAATCCTCAGTTGGAAGCGTGGGGTTGCTGGTCTGAATTATCTTCAGAATTGTCCTCGGGTCAGAGGGTTCCGTCGGGATCCAGGCTCTCGATCTCGGTCTGCGCGGGATCTTATCCCTTGAGACAGCCTCGATTCGGGCGCCTGGCCAGACTTCCCCCACTTCCCCGATGCCTTGCTTGTACAGGTCCGCTGATCGTTGATCTGCACAAGCCACCAGCTTGATATGTCCTTGATGCCAACATGTGTCTCTACAGCAAGGAGCTGGGCGAATGTCCAGGTATTTGCCCAAGAGAGCCGCTTCCACCAGTCCCCATTTGGCTGGTGCGATACTCCCATCCCGGTGACCTCTGTCAATGACCGCCCATACCAGATGATCTTTCATGATCTCACTGTATGAGCGCTTCGGGAGTCCCTTTTTGTTGGACTATGTGCGAAGGACCCAGTCGTGCCCTTTTTTCCCTATGAGCGGGGATTCATCCATCGATCTGTCCTTTCTTTTGGACGATCCCTGGGTTGCCGCCGACTCATGCTCTGTCGTAACTTTATGGGCCCACTCGAGTTTCGCCTTGTCTTGATCAGACCACTTTTCCTCCGGGATGCCCTTAAATTTGTCGAGGAGTTTGTAAGCCGCCCTTCTATCCCTGTAGGCTCTGACGGACGGTTTCACCTCTTTTTTGCTAGATGCCGCTTTATTCAGCTCTGCATCATTACTAGTGCTAGGCCCGGGTTTCGTTAGCCTGCTACTTGTGTTGTCCTTAGAGGACGGGAGTCTCCCTTTACGGGTGGACTTTTTGGGGAACTCACGTTTCGGGAATGGATCGTTGCCCACACCAGATCCGATTGGGCGGCCTGCTTGCGCAGGGTGGGATTCCGAGCTGTTGCCCGTACCCACCTGGTGGTTGTTACCTCGGTTTACACTATCCATTGAGGGGGTGGTGCAATTCATACCTTTTGCCAGGTTTCCTTTCGTTAGGAACCAGACTGACCTCCTTCTGGCCATGCATCCTCTTGGCACGGGTAAGGTCCACCACCGTAGGATTAGGAGTTATAGACTGAAGAAGAAAGAAGTTTAACTCCCTAGCCCTCGATGCCTACTAGCATCAGGAGTTGAAAGGTGGTCAAGAGTAGACCGAAGAGTTGACCAAGGAAGGTCGAAAGATCAAAGAAGGAAAGATAAGAGGAAACTGGTAATCTCGTGCCGAAGCATGGTTACCGTGCAATGGTGTTGGTCCGCGTGTGCAATCCCCTACCCTCTTCTCCAAAAACTAATTTAAAAGTAGAATATCCAGTGTTTTTTTTTGGTTTAGTATTGATAACTAATTAAATTTCCCAAAGTTTGTTTGGCTATTCCTTTGACTTATTGGATTAAATTCTAAGCATATTGCTAATGGTACGCATATATCGTTCCACTTGTCCATTAGAGCGATGTGTTCCCGGGGATGTCAATAAATGATTTAAATATTTTTGCCGTAAAATTTGTTCCTGCATCATGTTCTAGCTTGCAAGGCGTTCCAAATATACTAATGAAGTTCGAAAGGTTATGTTTTGTTTCTTCCGTAGTGAAAGTTGATTGCGGATAAAGGAGGCAAAATTTTAAGTACGCATCAATTAAAAGTAAAATGCATTTATAATTGTTATTCCCTTTCGGCATGGAACCCAGAAAATCAATATGAATTTTGCGGTTTCAAATCCTTTTTCTTAGCTGATAATTTTAAAGAATTACAATCTGTCACGAATGTAAATGTTAATCCCAACAAATACACACGGAAATTTTTCAGGACCTTCACTACTGCTAAAGTCTCTAGAACAAAAGAATGATATTTGTTTTAATTCGGGGAAGTTTTTTAACTAATATATTCAATTGGCAAAATGAGTCACCATGTTTTTGCATCAAAATAGCGCTAAAGCCGTCAGTGTGTAATTGTGTTTCTAAGGTCGTATCAAAGATTGACAGTAAGGGTTTTTGTGATAAAACTAAATTATGTATCGCCTTGCCTTTTGCATTCAACAGTCAAGATAAGAGGAACTTTATTTTTTGTTAGATGATTTATACAGGCAACTTTTGAGGAAAATGCGGGAATACATTTTCGAAAGTAACTGGCTAAGCCAATAAGCTACCGTACCTGTTTTAAGTTTCCTGCAGGTAAACTATTTTTGATGACCTTAACTTTATTTTAGTCAGGCCGAATACCCTCAGCAGATATTTCTCGACCCAAATAAATAATCGTTTTCATCAGAAAACGGCATTTGCTAATATTTATTGAAAATTTTGCTTTAGTTATAGCACCAATGACTAATTTTAGTTTTTAAAGACCATGTTCTATGGAAATAGAGGGTATTAGAATCCAGTCATCCAGGTAAATCAATGCGACATCGTATTTTGAACTGCCCAAAGCTAGGTTAATGGCTCGTTGAAAAACCGCAGGCGCCAAGCCAAAGGGTATTCTTAGATATTGAAATTGCCCGTCGGGCGTTACAAAAGCTGTTTTTGAAATTGAATCTGGGGCGATTGGGATTTGGTCCGGATGCCATATAGGGAGATGTGAAGCATTTTCCCTTACCCAGGCGATCTAATTGATCGTCTATGTGAGGTAATGGGTCGTCGACAGTTATTTTGGTCAAGGCGCGAAAATCGTTCCATTTTTTGAACCAAGATTACTGCGCTAGCAAATGGGGAATTGCTCTCGAGTATAATTCCGTTTTTAAGGAGATCGTCAGTAATATTTCATACCTTTATACGCTCGGATTCTGACATGCGATAAGGGTGATAATAAATTGTTTTATTTTCAGCTAATGTTATGTTCAATTCACCGGAATTAATAGCATTAACACAGTTACCTTAAGTTATTAATTCAGAAAAAACTTGAAAGAAGAATCAAAAGTTTTTGTTTTTCGTTATTATCTAAATCAGTGACCAATACCAGCAACCGTATTAATAGAAACTTAATAAAGACGGAACACAGCCTGAATATATAAATATATTTCACATTTCCGGAGGTCTATAACACTAATTAGTGTTTTTAGGACTACCAAAAACAAATCTCATGTAACATTTGTCAGGTATTTTATAGCTTTCAGTACACCTTCGTGTCACTCAACAAAAACCAGAAAAAATACATTGTTTTTTAAGATCATGTCTTTCCGATACACTTTCCTTTAGACGCGTTTCGAGATTTATCTCTCATCAGAACAGCTTTGCTTTTATAAACAACAATTTGTAAGCCACTTACTTGACTAATTGGGTCACAAAAACCATGTGGGCGATTAGGGCTAGATATTTTTAATTTGACATTTCGTGAGAGAGATATGACCTTAGCAGGTGATTGATTTAAATGATAATTTAGAATTGGTAAAACCATACTACATTATAGATAATCATATAAACTTAAAAACGTATTAATAGAGTTTACAACAGCTGTATAGACCAAGTTTTTAGAAACAATTTTTAAATAGGTCTTATCTTTTAACAGAATCACATTATGTTCGTAAATATTTTTCCGTATAATAATGTCATAGTGAGAGTGATTATGTGGCACAATCACAAGGTCCAGCTCAACTTTTACTTCAGGTAGCCCTCTACAGGGGCTTTTGTTAACAAAAATGAGTTACGTACTGTACTGTATCGAACGGTAACGGGGTAAATTGTGGTTAGTTTTAATCTATCCACCAAAAATTCTACTATACTCGTACCGGCGAGAGAATCCATCTCGTCTCGACGAGTTTAGCATTGTTCTGCGCATATCCCCACATTATTTCGAGTGCGCGGCTGCGCGGTGTTTAGTTGTCCGTGTTTGAAAAACTGACGCATATTTCATAACTTACCTCAAACTAACCTGCGCGTACCTCGGCGCGTCCCTTGACCCTCATACCTCGGCGCAGTATAGCTGCATTCTCTCGGCAGTTCGAGTATATTAAGGATAAGTTGAACCTGTTTCAATTAGGCAGTTAATATCATAGCCGCAAATCGTCATAGGCAACGTTTTTAAACATTTATTATTTGACGAAAAACTTTTCAACAAAACGTTCTCTTGTTTACTTTTCCTGCTCGTTACCGGACGCGGCGTTTGGTTGACTCGCCCGTGTTTGTTTTCACGACGAAAGCAATTCTCAATTTTATGACCTAATTTCTTACAGTATCTACAAAGGGGTTTGTCTTCATTTATTAACTGTGCTTCGAAATTTTGATTTGAAAACACGTTTTCCTGGAAATGGACTTATATATGGAGGGCTTTTCGGGGGAGATTTTCACATAATTTGCCAATAATGCATCAGATCATTTACCGAAGACGTACCGGAGTTATAAGCTGCCGTTCTCACGGCGGTATCATCAATAGCATGCGAAATAATTTCAATTAGATCTGCATCCGACCAATTTGCTCGTAAAGACTTTAATTTTTCTAATTTAACCCTTGTGTATTCCACATAACTACGTTCGTCTATACTCCTATAATTCAAAAGTTTTTCCAATTATTTTCTGCTTGAGAGATGAAACGGAAAAGACTAATTTTTCCAGATTTCGTCGGTAAATTTGATTGGTACCTTTGAGCAAATTTTAATAAAAATGGACCGATCCTACTTTAAATAGGTTTCTCCTATAATGATGTAAATAATGGCTGTTATTAACCAGATCTGCATATGATTAGTTTGGTCTAGCTTAAATAAGTTAAAAAATAGTATATTTTGTAACTAGGGCGGTAAGTTGGCAATTTCACGCGAGAGCGCAATTGGGCGCACGAACGAAGTGGTGCGTGCGCACATTCGCTCGAGAGGGCAATTGACAATACCGCCTGGGTTACAAACAATATTTTTTATTACTCATGCGAGGGGATGTATCTTACAAAATAAAATGGAATCAAAAATGAAGAATTTGCTTGAAATATGAAAAATATACCAAACTCGTTTTTATACCCATCAATTGGATTCCAGTCTAAGTATTCGTGGGTGCTGGACGTGTGTGAGAGTGCTCGGTAAAATAATTGCTATTGCGGGTGTTTTAAGCGTGAGGGAATTGAAAGGCTGCGGGTGGTTTGTCTATTTTGTTCAGGCAGTTATTGTCGTCGGGAAAACCTTCGTTGCAAGTAAGTCGTTATCGCAGCAAGCGTGTTTTTGCGGCGCGACAGGGTAAGCGCCCAGGCAACGTTTCAAAGCGCATCTGGTGAGGGATAGCGGAATTTGTAGCTAAGACCGGCTTCAACAGCGTAAGGTGTCTTCGCGGGAATGGACGAATGCGAGAACAGACCGAGAGCGGGCAGTGAGTCGATGAACCCGTTTGAAAGATGTGCTAAACTAAACCGATCACCGATCCAGACGGCTAAGAGGTCGAAAAAAGAGGAGATGTCTGATAAAGGAAGAGGGGAGTGCAGTGTAGGTCAGAGTGATCATTTTGAGAGAATATTGTAGGAGTTAATAGAAATTAAAAAGGAGTTCACGACGGTAGACAGGAAGTTGGAGGAAATGAGACGGGAAAACAGAAGATTGGAGGAAAAATTGGAAAGGGTGGTGAAGAGACAAAAGGAGGAGGAAGAAGTAGAAAAGGACTGGAGAAAGGAATTGTTAGCAGAGTTGAGGTCAATAAGAGATGAGAATATGGAAATAAAGAATAAGTTATCGAAACTGGAGGAGGAAGCGGAGGCAGTCAAGGAGGAGAAGAGAAGAACCGAGAGTAAGTGGGAGGAGGAACGTCAGGCAATGAGAGAGGAGCTGGCTAAACTAAAAGATACGGAAGAGAGGAGACTAAGGAGGGAATTAAGAAATAACATTGTTATTTATGGAATTGATGGAGAAGATTGGCGGGAAAAGGCAAAGAACATATTTCGGGAAGAGCTAGGTTTAAACGAAGGCTTCCGGAGTGCATACAGGCTTGGCTCGAATAGGGATAATAGAGAAAGTAAAGGCCCGATTATGTTAAAATTAGAAAGTTGGGAGGTAAAAAAGGACATAATGAGAAACAAACGCAAGCTTAGAGGTACAAACGTATTCATTCAAGATGATTTCACCCCTAAGGAACAAGGAATCCAGAAAGAACTGTTAAGGAAGGCAAAGGTACTCAAGGAAAGGGGCCACCAGATTAAAGTAGGATACCAAAGAATGGAAATAGATGGGAATTGGGTACCATGGGACAAGGTAGCAAAAAACGAATAAACGACCAAAGAAAGAGGGGACAGTTACACAACGACGGAACGGAAAAGGAAAATGTAAAGCTAATGTTTTGAAATGTAGCAGGGCTCAGGAAGAAATTGGATAAGGTAGACGGGTCTTTTATAGAATTCTTGAGAAAATTCGAAATAGTTGGGTTAGTGGAGACCTGGGTTCAAGAGAAGGAATGGGAAGCCTGTAAAGAGAGACTCCCCAAGGAGTACAATTGGAGGATACAATCGGCACGGAGAGAGAGTGACTACGGAAGGGCAAAGGGGTGAATAATAACAGGGGTCAGAAGAGGCATCAAGGAATCGGAGAGAATTCTAGAAGAGGTGGAGGGTCTAGTTTTTAGGGAGGTAGAACTGGAGGGGGAGTGGTGGCAGATAGCAACCGTTTATAATAATAAGGGACTGGAAAAAATTAAAGAGGGTATAAAGAGGAATTTAGAAGATATGGTAACGACAAACTTGCTACTAGGAGGTGATTGGAATGTTAGGATAGGAGAAGAGCAGGTCAATACGGTGGATAAGACGGGTGATGTGATAAGAAGGAATTCTAAAGACAAAATTAAAAATGCAGAGGGAAATGTTTGGTTGGCGTGGGTGTTAGAGAACCAATGGAATATTTTGAATGGGTGTATTGAGGGCGACTGGGAGGGAGAATTTACGTTTGTGGGTGCAATGGGTACCTCAGTTATTGACCAAATAATTACAAATGAAGCGGCGAGACGGCAAATAAAACTGATGGAAATCGGAATAGGAAGTGAGTCGGATCATATGCCGGTAGTGGTGTCGTTGAAGCAGCAAAGGAAGAAAGATGTTAAGGCGGAGAAATGGGTGGCCAGATGGGTTAAGGAGGCGACAGAAGAATACAGAAGGAAATTAGAAGAGGTAGAGTGGAACGCCATAGAGGATATAGACATGATGGCAAAGAAAATGGAATCTGCACTTGTGAAAAAAAAAATCAAAGAAGCGTTTCCAGGCGGAGCATGGTACGACGGGGAATTGCGGAACGCAAAGCAAAGGTTTCGAGAAGCTATGAGAGAATGGAGAAAGGGAGAAGGGCTCAAAGTGCACATGCTGGAAGCGAAAACAGAATTGCAAAAAATGGAGAAGAAGAAAAAGGAGCTTTGGGAGGAGAAGGAGAAGCAGCGGGTACGAGAAATCAAGACGGAAGCTGAGCTGTGGAAATACGTGGGAGAGAATAGGAAAAGGAAGGAAAGATTACCCAAGAGCATTGCGATAGAAGAATGGCAAAACCACTTCATGAGGATGCTAGGAGGGGTGGAGATGCGGTCAGAAAGAGATGATAGTTCAGGAGATCGACAGAGAAAGCAGGAAGAGCTCGCCGAGGATATCACCGTGACAGAGGTGGAGGATGTTATTGATTCCCTAAAGCCAAGAAAAGCGGGAGGTTTGGATGGGCTCGGAAATGAAGCGTGGAAAGAAGCACCTGGAATATGTAAGGAGAAGTTTACGGAGGAATTGAGAAGGATAGGGAGAGGAGAGAAAAGGATACCAGTCAGCTGGAAAGTGGGGATAATTCAACCGGTGTTTAAGAGTGGAACGAGGGACGCGCTAGAAAATTATAGAGGTATAACTTTGATGAACTCCTCATACAAAATATTTGCTAAAATCTTGGATTGTCGCTTGAGGAAGGAAATCAATGAAAGGAAGCTTTTGCCGGAAATACAAGCGGGGTTCAGAGAAGGAAGGAGCACGGTGGAACACCTGGTGACCTTGAGAGTCATCATAGACCAAGGAATAAGAAAGGGAAGCCTGTTTGCTCTTTTCATTGATTTGAAATCCGCATATGACTCGGTGAACAGAAGGAGACTTGACGAGTGTTTGGGCAAGCTAGGTATCTCAGAGAGTGTAAGAAGGAACATCAGGAATTTGTACGAGGAAACGGTCTGTAATAGCGAATGAATGGGAATCGGACTATTTTGAGGTGAGGAAGGGCCTGAGACAAGGCTGCCCTTTGATTCCCACGCTTTTCAATCTGTATGTGGCGGATATGGAAAAGGTTCTACAGGCCGGGCAAGCTGGAGGAGTGGTGATTGGGAAAAAGAAGGTGTGGAGCTTGGCATATGCGGATGACATGGTGGTATTTGCAAAGTCGGATAGTGAGATGAAGGACGTGATTGAAAGGCTCGGCAGGTATTTCGAAAAGAGGGATTTAAGGGTGAATGTTGGTAAAACAAAATGGATTCGGTTTAAAAGGGGTGGGCGATATAAGAAAGAATGGCAGGGTACTGAAATAGAGGAAGTTAGTAAATTTAAGTATTTGGGGTATGTCTTTGGGACTGGATACAGTAATAAAGAACACATAGAGTATGTTACAAAGAAGGCATGGGTGGCGGCGGGTCGTATCTGGGAGGTTTGGAAAAGGAACTTTGATGGAAACTTTAGAGCAGCAGAGACCATATGGAAGGCATGTGTGCGAAGCGTGTTACTGTATGGATGCGAGGTCTGGGGAACGAAAGAGGAAGACAAGATCGAAAGGGTGCAGCTAAAGTTTTATAAGAAAGTGTTGAAACTTGATAGGTCGACGCCTGGTCACATTGTGCTTCAGGAAGTAAGTGCTTGTAAGGTGGCGGTAATAGCTGCGGAAAGAGTGATAAAGTTCGAGTATAGGGTGGATGGGTTAGGAGATGAAAGGATAATAAAGGAAATCTTTCGAGTAGTGAATAAAGAGGGGTTAAGTGGTAGAAGAGAGAGCGGTTTGGGGTTGAATAAAAGGAAACTGTATGAGAGAGGCGGGTTATCATCCGAGGGGTTGGAAACGGAAAAAAGTGCGGGTGCTCAGTGGAAACGGATGCTAAAAGAGAGGTTATTAGAAGTGGACTTCCAAGAGCGCCAATCGAAAATAGAGGCTAGTAAATATCACCAAGGCTACAGTCAGATACAAGTGCACGGCCGTGTTCCTGGTTATTTGAGGACAAGTAAAGGGTCGGACGACCAGTCAGTGTTGGCGAGATTTAGGTGTGGCAATGAAGAGCTTGGAAGGAGACATTGGATGAAGGAGGAAAGTAGAAGGTGTTTGGTGTGTGGGTTGAAGGAAGATATGTGGAGTCATTGGTTGGAAGAATGCACGAGTGGAATGACCAGAAGAGAAGGCGAGGAAAGGATTGGAGGGAGTGTATGGACGAGAGCGGGAAGGGACTGTCGTTTTTACACAGAGTGAAAACATGGAAAGAGCGGATACGACGGGGTAGTTTTTTGAGTGTTGCGGTTTAGTTTTTTTTTTGTGAGCTTATGTCCGATGTACAGGTGTTGAAGTATAGGTTTATAGGGTGGTAAAATTTCTTTTTTCTTTTTAATGGGGTTTTAGTTTCACAACTTTTTTATTATTTTTTATTGTTTTATTTTGTATGTATATTTTGTATGGAAATTATTTTAATTATGCCAATAAAGGTTATTATTATTACCCATCAATTTTCAACAACCAGGCACTGCTCTCCGTACTTTCTGGGTCGAAACTTGCAAGAGCCAAAGAAGAAGGCATTTGGGAAATAGAGGGAATAGTCGGCGGCGTCAAAGGCTAGGAAAATGCTGGGCGTCAAAGGATTATTTGTGCGTAGTTGAAGGTCCTCCAAGACTTTTGCTATGGAAGAAAAAGTCAATCGTTAGACGATTGACTTTTTCTTCCATATTAATACTAACACTTTACCTACTTGAAATCAAACGTGTACCTCACACCTGATATTAGATTTCGATTCTTATTATATTTCAATTGTGGACTTAACTCTGTCAGACCGATGTGTTCTCTGCCGCTTTAACTCGCCAGCGCAGGACTAACTGTCGGAGAGTCAACATTACGCTGTATATTCGGCCATCTATCGTTGTATAAAAGTGCTGAATCTAGATTTTAAAATGAGATCTAACAATATTCTATATTTAGTATATATTTACTTTTTAACTGAATAGCTTCTTCCTTCAATAGAGTCGTCCAATAAAATCAAAATCGCTCCATCTACACTCCTTACACTTTTACCAGGAGGAACTATACCTAAAAAAAATCAACTAGAAAGATTATCTTAGTTTGGTCATGTTTTAACTTGCTCTCGAAACGCTCCCTAAATTTTAGATTAATTTCCCTAAATTTTAGATTAATGGTTACAACAAATATTTCCTTTTAATAAAGATTTAAGGAAGACATTTTCCTAAATCGGTTAATAATGCATTATTTGCAGTCGGTTTATGTGCGGCAGTGGATATATTCTATATTTTTTATTGTGTAATATAAAGGGTAAGATGTTGTAAATGTATGCAAATTAAAGTGGAAAAGCGATCGTTAAAGTGGCTTTTTGAGGCGATAAGTATGCCATTGTGGTATACAGCGAAATTATCTTTTACAGCTTTTAAATTTTAATTCGTATGATTTTTCATGCCTCGTTGCGTTTTTATTTAAATATGGTTTTAATATAAAAATGTTACGATGAACATTGTCTTTATCGTTTTTATTTAAAATTTAATAATTCAAAACTGTGATATATAGTAAAGATTAGTATTTATCACTTGGCAAAACAGGCCGAAGGCCCGACGATAAGAGTGCCCAAAAACCGTTTTTTAAATTAATATATTCCAAAATTATTCCAAATTTAAACCGAATTAAAATTATATTTGTAATTTATACTTACAGTTTGAAGTGACTTGCAGATTATACACCTGCAAATGTGAACTGGTACACATCATAAAGTTAATTTATATCTTTTCGAACCTTGTTTAGCTTTCTCACATAGTACTTTCTCACATACTTTCTATCTGATGATATCTAAGTTTATTGCCTTAATGGTTGTTTGCCTACCTGATAGCATGGTGATGTGTTTTTGCGATATTTCCTGTCGAAATTAAACTGTAAAAAAGTGCTTGTACATCTTAACTATTCGTCTTAACTATCTGTACTAACTATCTGTATTTGTACTAACTATCTTCGTCTTAACTATCTGTACTAATTGGTATATCATTTTTTTATTACACATGCGGGACAAGTACTGTTTGGCACCCGTTTTTTAGTGCGACAAATGGCTATTATATCAATTTCAAATTATGCTTGGCGCACGCAAGATTTCACAAAATATAATGAACATTGCACAAATATTCATATTATAAAAGTATTATCAGCTGTCTTTGTGACCATCAGTCATTGACACCAACGCACAGCATTAGTTTAGTAGTAATGTATATTTGAATGACATTTAATCCGTTTATATATCTAAATGAGTTTTTACGTATAAGTAGGTGTGCAGCACATTTTTGTACAATAACATTTTTACCACACGAAATATTTTTTCAAAGAAATTTAGCCCAAGTGTTTTATAATTTATGCAGAACATGGCAAAGACAATCATATTGATGACTAAGAAATCTTGGAACACGAATGAATATACAATGCACCTTGAATTAATAATTTCATAATTGTAAATATATAATAAAGTTTATAATTTTACAGAGAAATATATGAGCCGTTGCGAATACGAAGGGCGAACTCAACATTGGGTCATTTTTTTTCACGGATGGGATCTGAACCCTCTCGAGAATCCGCAGGTATAGCTTTCATGTTGAGTTCGTCATAAGTTCATCAAAATCGACATCAGTCTTTGTTGAGTTCGTCCTTAATCCGCAATGGATAAAAAAAATTCAAATGCGTTTTTCTCGAAACCAACATTTGTTGAGTTCGCCCTTCGTATACGCAACGCCTCATATGTACTCACATAACAAATGCAACACCAAGAAGAGTTTTTTGGACCAAACTTGGCAGAAATATTTTATTAGTCAGTAGTAATTGATTAAAATTGCAAAGAAATTAAACAAGAGATAAAGACATTTTTTATGAATAATGTGTTGGAACACGCCTATTAGTTTCACACTTCCGCACCCGTCTGGGTATGGGTTCCAACAGGGTGTCGATTTCTCCTTGAGGTATTGCATCCCAGGCAATTTGTAGTTCATCCCGGAGAGCTTCTAGTGTTTGTGGAGGATGGTCTAATTGACCATTGTCTAATCGACGTCAGTATTTTCGAAGCGCTCCATAGAATGCCCTGCAATGCGGGGACGGGCATTATCTTGTTTGGAAAATCGGGTCCTCCAGGTCCAGAGTAGCACCCCATACCATAAACCCCATTGTGTGGTGCACATGCCGCTCAAAAGAAAACTGCACATGGCGACGTTCTCCACATCTACGTCTGACCCTCAGGCGACCATCGTGCATACCCAAACAGAATCGGGATTCGTCACTCAAGACCACTCTATGCTATCCCACGTCCCAATTCAGTCGCAAGGTACACCACTACAAACGTTGCTGTCGATGACGAACCGTGAGCGGAAGGACAAGATTTGGTCGATAGGACTGCAAGCCAAATTCTATAATTCTTCGGTACACTGTCAGGGTTACAGGATGTTCTTCGTTTCCAAACCATTGATCGGCTTGTACTCGAGAATGGGTCGCTTAATGCCATTAATTGGAGATGGCGGTCCTGGACCACATTTGTCTGTTTTCTTTTTTTTGACCGTTCACTTTTTGTTTTTTTGTCCGTCCGTCCACTTCCTCTTCTACGACGTTCTTGACCTTCTGTAGACCATGCTTGATAACACCGTACTAGAGAGGATTGGTTACGGTTAAGATGATTAAGAGGAAAAAGAGGAGAGACATTAAGCAACTACCTCAACACCGAAAAACTATTTTGATTGCTTTTGATTGCTTGCATCAGATCTTCCCTCGTATTTATGGTATCCTTAGAGAAGGGTTCATCCTCATATAGGTACCTCTTCAACAGGTCTGCGGATTCTGAAGTAAGACCTGGTATTTATTCGGTTCTGCATCCGCTTGGGATGTGTTTTCTTGATAGTGTCTTGACATTGTCGATGAAAGCATCATAGTTTTCGAGCTTTGCTTCCAGGAAGGTGATCTCGTGGTCCAGGTCAGCTGCAAGATCATTCCATCTTGCCTTCCTGAAATGAAATAGCCTTTTGAAGGGGACACTTTCAGGCCTCACTGCTGCATGTAATAGGGAGGTGCTGTGATTTTGGGAGTGGATATTCTACATGTTTTGTTGATAGGAGAACAAGTTTGTCCGAGACAAAAATGTTATCTGGGTTATAGTCTCTTCTCCAGCGACCGATATTGTAAGGTGGAGGCAGCTTAGGGTGGTGTATCAGGTTCAGGTTCGTGTGCTCTGCCCAGTTCTCCAGTTTAGCTCCATTTTCATCGGTCTGGCTATATCCCCGTATCGTGCTGTGGCAGTTGCAATCGCCCAACACGATCCTCCCGTCTTGCGACCGGAAGTTGGGAGCCTCTTGAAATTCGTAGGCTGCATTAGGTGGTTTGTATACTGACGTAAGCTTCGGCCCTGCCGACGTTCACTTTTGTTGTTTTTACTCATGCCTTCCTCTTCGCCCTGCTCTCCTCGGCCTATCCGCCTCCTCCTGGAGGCGTTGTATCTTCAGGATGTTTACGGCTAGCTCGCAGCCAACATTTCATTGTTCCTCCGAGTGCACCAATGACGCACCGTATCCAGCGGCAGTTATGCGTGCGGCAGAATTATACTCCCATCTCTGTCTCTCCTGCTGGAATCTAGGGCATTCCAGTAGGACGTGTTCTGTCTCTTCTACCTCCGAGATCTCTGGGCAATGGGGACAGTCGGGTGTTACTGCTGCTCCTATTCGGTGGAGGTAGTCACGGAAGCCCCCATGTCTCGTGAGTATTTGGGTGAGGTGATAGTTCACATCACCGTGCATCCTGCAGATCCACGGCTCGATCGACGGGATTAAGCGGTAGGTCCAGCGACCGTTACTTGATTTGTTCCATCTTTCCTGCTACAGCGGTAGGGTGATCGCCCACTCGGTCTGTGCTGGATCGTTGTCGGCCTCCGTCTGTTGGGGATCGTCCTGGGCCGGCCCCTTCTTCTTTTTATATTGTCGCATGCGCTCCTTTGCTAGCAGGTCTATAGGCAGGCCAGCGATGACCTGTGCTGCTTCTGCGGATACAGTCCGGTAGGCGCTCTTCAGTGCACTCGTCCTGTGTGCGGGGGCTATCAGCCTTAGGTACGCGGGAACCTCCGTCTTTTCTGCCCAGGTCGGCGCCGCATACAGCAATATCGAGGTGCTAACGCAGGCGAGCACCCTTCTCCTGGCACCGCGCGGACCTCCAATGTTGACCTTCCATGTTAATTGAGCTCGTCTTATTGGCTTTGATAAAAACCGATCCATTATCGATGGTTCGCTTGGTGTTTGTTTGTGTAGGAAGGCTTAGCCGGTTCTTGTCTCCATCTACGTGGAGGCTCGTTCCATGTCCCCCAGAACAAATACTCGTTCTTCATTCGAAAATCGTTCGATAGTTTGTAACAAATCTGTTTTAACCGGTCAGTAAATTGCACAATGAGTAAAATGCCTACTAATATATCGATGCCTTAGCGCACAATAGTGTTAAGTGCTAAAAACGAAATTTTACAGCATTCAAATTTGAGTTTATTAAGTGAAAATGATTTATTCACATAATATTAGTTTGTGTGTGTGCGAATAACTCGTTTTGACTTAATAAACTCAAATTTGAATACTAATTTTGTGACTTTATTTTGAGTCTTGTAAAATTTCGTTTTTTGCACTTAGCACATTTTTGAACTAAGGCATCGATATATTGAAATGAAAAATGTGGACGCTCTTTAGTTTTTCCCTTATAACAAATTTAGATATACATTTTTAATCGATGTATGTATTTGTTTCAGTTGTATGCTTAATTTTTAAATAATTATAATTAAAGATCGAGTTAAAGTTCTGCAGGTAAATATTAAAATTTAAATGTTTAAATCATTGTAAAATACTATCATGGTAATTTCGTGTCCATGTAATGGTACAGAGTTACATAACTTCGCACCAAAGTGCGTAATTAGCGAATAAAATTTATTATTCGAAGATAAATGCGAACCGCATTAATTAAGCTATTAATTTATTACCGCGTGAATAACTGTATATTCAAATCGTTTGCGCTTAATAATTTTTATTTCGTATTATTTTTCTCTTGGTAATCAGAAACAGTTCATTCGCGCGTCCTTTTATCCAACGTTAATTTCCTGGCGGAAAATTGAAATGAAATTTTCTAAATCATAACGCGAAATTAAATTCCTTGGAGCAGAAATAATTTCGGTAAGTTTTATTTCTGCTGAGAAAATGACAAATTTCATTTTTGTTAGCGCGACTTTTTTAATTATTATATTAATGTATTCAAAAAGAGCACACTTCTTACGATTTCAAGAAATTATAATAATAATATAACCTTTATTGGAATAATTAAAAATAAAATTTCAAAACCATGCAAAACATTCAGAAGAAACAAACGAATGTATGAAACTAAAACCCCATTAAAAGGAACAAACAAATTTCACCAGCCTACAACCATATACATAAACACCCGAACATCGCTCATCTACCTACTCTTCAAATCCTTTTCAATAAATTCTTCTCTAAAATCAACCGCAACACTCAAAAAACTGCCCCCGCGCACCTGCTCTTTCCAACATTTCACTCTGATTAAAACGACAGTCCCTTTCCGCTCTCGTCCATGCATCCACTCCATTTCTTCCCTCGCCTTCTATCCTGTTCATTTCACTCCGCCATCGTGCATTCCTCCAACCAATGACTCCACATATCCTCCTTCATCCCACACACAATACACCTTCTACTTTCCTCATTTATCCAATGTCTCCTGCCATGCTTTTCATCACCACATCTAAATCTCGCCAACACTGACTGGTTCTCCGACCTTTTACTTGTGCTCAAATAACCAGGAATTCGTCCGAGCACTTGTACCTGACTGAAGGCTTGTTGATATTTGCTAGCCTCTATTTTGGATTCACACTTCTAATAACCTGTCTCTTAGCATCATTTTCCACTGAGCACCCTCACTTTTTCTTTCCAACCCCTCGGATGATAACCCGCCTCTCATACAGTTTCCTTTTATTCAGCCCCCAACCACTCTCTCTTCTACCATTTAACCCTTCTTTATTCACTACTCGAAAGGTTTTCTTTATTATTCTTTTATCTCCTAGCCCATCCACCCTATATTCGAACTTGATCACTCTTTCCTAAGCAATTACTGCCATCTTACACGCACTCACTTCGTGAAGGACAATGTGACCAGGCGTCGACTTATCAAGTTTCAATATCCTCTTGTAAAATTTTAGCTGCACACTTTTGATCTTGTCTTCCTCTTTCGTTCCTCAGACCTCATATCCATACAGTAACACGCTTCGCACACATACCTTCCATATCGTCTCTGCTGCTCTAAACTTTCCGTCAAAGTTTCCAAACCTCCGAGATACGTCCCGCCACCACCCATGCTTTCTTTGTAACATACTTCATGTGCTCTTTATTATTGTATCCCCAAACACATACCCCAAATACTTAAATTTACTCACTTCCTCAATTTCAGTACCTTGCCATTCAAACCTTTCTTTCCTATATCGCCCACCCTTTTTAAACCGCATCAATTTTGTTTTTCCAGCATTCCCTCTTTTCGAAATACCTACAGAGCCTTCCAATCACGTCCTTCATCTCGTTCGCCGATTTTGCAAATACCACCATGTCATCCTTATCTGCCAAGCTCCACACCATCATTTTCCCAGTCACCATTCCTCCAGCTTGAACGGACTGTAGAACCTTCTTCATATCCGCCACACATAGGTTGAAGAGTGCGGGACTCAAAGGGCAGCCTTGTCTCAGGCCTTTCCTCACCTCAAAATAGTCAGATTTTCAATCCTATACTACTACCTTACATACAGTTTCCTTGTACAAATCCCTGACGTTCCTTCTTACACTCTCTGAGATTCAAACGTTTCTTTCCTATGTCGCCCACCCCTTTTAAACCGCATAAATTTTGTTTTTCCAACATTCACCTTGAAATCCCTTTTTTCGAAATACCTACAGAACCTTCCAATCACGTCATTCATCTCACTCGCCGACTTTGCAAATACCACCATGTCATCCTCATATGCCAAGCTCCACCCTCTTTTTCTTAGTCACCATTCCTCCAGATTGAACGGATTGTAGAACCTTTTCCATATCCGCCACACATAGATTGAACAGTGTGGGACTCAAAGGGCAGCCTTGTCTCGGGCCCTTCCTCACCTCAAAATAGTCAGATTCCCAATCGTATACTACTACCTTACATACAGTTTCCTTGTACAAATCCCTGACGTTCCTTCTTACACTCTCTGGTTGGACTGTATCTCACGAAAATCAAAATTTTCCAGTTTTAAAATAGGTCTTGTCTAATCACTTACCTGTTAGGGCCTAGCGTGTCCGCCACATGTGATGGTCCTTCCGGCGCCTTTTTTTAAGGGAGGAAATGGGGATAGTAAGTGGAGGGATTCCCTTAAAATTGTTGTCTTCCAGACGTTGGATGCCGCTTCAACCCTTTGGGCTCGTGATTACACCCCTGGTTAATTTGACTTAAAACGAGAAACTTAAAGATGCGTGCACGTGTCGATCGAGCTTCGTTCGCGCTTCGATTCTTGTATCTACGCTCCATGCACTGGAAGCATAGTGCTCGCAAAAATATAAATTCGCGGCAAAAAAAATTAATAAAAACGGGAGATTTCGGCCCAGGTCAATACACCTTCCCCCTCCTGTTGATCTGTGCTGAAATCAATTCAAATGTTAAATTTAAAAATACAGATTTACTAAAATTAGCGCGAACACTCTTTGAGATCCCTAACTTGCCCAAACACTCATCCATCACTCATCATCTCCTCCTCTTCATATCCTCCTCCATGTCCTCCATGTCATATGCAGCTTTCAAATCAATGAAAAGAGCAAACATTAAAACAAAAGAAATTATAAGGGGTCTTTCAAAATGGAAGAATTTTTAGAATCATGCCGATTTATTTAACAATTTCCTGACTAGTATGCATGTATTCTGTATGCTTCCAACGGGCCATTAAATGAATTTGAATTTGAACTCGGACTTTAACAGACCACAACGAATTTTGCGTCGTAACTTATCCGCTCCGTACAAAATTTAACTGATCCAGGAGCTGAAGATAAACGACCTGAAGATAAATAGACAACGAGGTATGTTCGCTGAATGGGCCCTGGAGCAGTTGGAAACTGCTGGAAAATGTTACAAGGCTCTAAATCCTTAAATTGAAATAAAACAAAGTTGTATTTTAATTTAAAAAAATTGTAAAGGGTCTTTCATTAAGAGCTTCATATCTTTAAATTTAGATAAAACAAAGTTTGTCTGATCGATGCCATTATGTATGGAATATAACATCCGGAAAATGTCCACCGCGGCTTCGCTGCGTAGCGCGCATCGGACATGTCCAATTTTCATAACTCGCATAAATCAGGCTGAATGTGACCGATGGCATGAGTTATGTTGGCTTATTCGCATAGACATGCGACCCCACAAGAAAAAATCTCACGGAGTCAAATCGCACGAAATCGGTGGCTAGTTAACATCACCTCCACGTGAGATGACCATATCCTCAAATCGCTCGTGCAGAATGTCCAATGTGGCAAGAGCTGTGTGGCACATAGCGCCGTCTTGTTGAAACCACATGCCGTTTGTGCTCATATTATCCAATTCAGGCCAAAAGAATTTGGTAATCATCGACCTATAGCGATAGCCAACGTCGTTCTTAAAGAAACATGGACCGATGACGCCAGACCAGAATCCAGACCAAGCAGTTTATTCATTTATTTAACGTATAATACTGTACAACATATTAACACAAAACGAATAATAATAATGCAGATCCATAAGTTCGGTACAATACAAATAACTTTGTTCACACACAACTAAGTGCTTAAATTTTTCTATCCAAGCTGTTGATCCATTCCACTGAGTCAGGAGTAGTTGTGTTCAGGTCTTCCAGACTTCCAGGGAATCCACGTAGGGGACAATCCAACACCATATGAGATTGTTTGAGGAATGTTAGTACAGTCACAGTATGGGCTGACTGTTCAACCCCTTTTATGGAGGGCTGAGGCTGTTCTTCCCACGCCACATCTGATACGATTAAACAAACTCCAAGCACGCCTAGGTAGATTGAAGCCAGAGAGTTTTAATGTGGGATTCACAACTGCCAGAATGCCTTGCGGTATATTTGCTCATTCTGCCATTTGTCCTTGAGATTGAAGTTTGAGGAATGTTAGTACAGTCACAGTATGGGCTGACTGTTCAACCCCTTTTATGGAGGGCTGAGGCTGTTCTTCCCACGCCACATCTGATACGATTAAGCCGACTCTAAGCAAGCCTAGGTAGATTGATGTCAGGGAGTTTTAATGTGGGATTCTCAACTGTCAGAATGCCTTGCGGTATAAATAATTTCCACTCTTTCTGCCATTTGTCCTTGAGATTGAAGTTATCAATTTCAAGGCAGTTTTGCTGGCTGGTTTGCGTAACTTCAATCTAGATGTTTGTAGTTGATCTGACGTCCTCGTTTATTGGTAGTGCCATGTTCTTGATTATTCTTGACCATAAATGAACAAGATTTCTTTCTCTTCTGATCTGAGGAGGTGGAATGTTAGTCAACACCGGAAACCACTGGATTGGAGTAGGGAGCAATGTTCCTGTAATGATACGCATGCTGTGATGAAGCTGAACATCCACAAGCTGAGTGTGGCAGATATTAAGCCACACTGCAGAGCAGTACTCAGTCGAAGAATAGACAAGTGCTAGAGCAGTTTGTCTTAATGTGTTAGCATCAGAACCCCATGATGTTCCTGCTAGACGCTGTAGGAGATTGTTACGGCTTTTCAGTTTTGCAGCTGATTTACGAAGATGAGCCCTATATGTTAGAGATCTATCTAAAGTCATTCCCAAGTATTTACCAATTTATTTGTCACCAAAAGTGAATTTTGTGCTATAGCTTGCAATCTTATTGTGCAAGTGAAAGGCAGTTACTTCACTTTTCTGGGGGGTTGGGTTTCAATCGCCATTTTCTGAAGTAATCATCTAAAGCTGCAAGGTCTAAGGTGAGCACATCCTACCAAGCAGAGACTTTTTCGGGATGCATTGGACACTCTTGGATCTCATCTGGATTTCTATCGGCCCAAATTCAACAATTTTGTTTATTGACGTAGCATTCATCCAGAAATGGGTCTCATCACTGAAGAAGATTTTTGATGAAAATTAGGGTCAGTTTCCAACTGATCCTGGGCCCATTCAGCGAACACACCTCGTTGTCGATGGTCGTTTACCTTCAGCTGCTAGGTCAGTTGAATTTACAAGCCCAAATTACAACGCCAAATTCTCCAATTCTCCAAGTTGTGGTCTATGAAAGGCCTAGTTCTTATGAACAACGCGAAATTGACTGCCTCGGATTCTCCTGCATACTCCGAGGGACAGCGGCGATGTTACAGATCTTGCGTTTCGTCGTCGTGCTGGTGTTGCTTTGTTGTTTATTGAACCAGTGGGCTCAAATTTATCCACCATACTGCGAATAGTCCTCGAATAGACGATTACGGCGTCCGTAAAATGAGCGCAGCGCGCGGATCTTTGCCCGAACACTCATTTTGATAAAAACAATCATATCATTTGCACGTGTGGTTGAAGGACATATCTGTATTTAGCTCTAGTGTAACTACACAGCAGACAGTATCAAATTGGTTCGCCAAATTTGGTAAAAAGAAATTTAATATCACAAATGAGCACTGCGGCCGCCCAGCATCAAAGGTCAATAATGATGAACTAAAGGTCATTCTTGAGTCTGACCCATCTCAGAGTGCCTACGAATTATCGTTCAAGTTTGGTGTTAGCAAACTTTAATAAAAATTAGGCTTGGGCTTGGGCTACTGCTTAGGCTTGTTTAAGCAGTGTCTACGTTTCCGATCCATAAAGAAGAATAGGAAGGATTAAAGTTCGGTATAGGCGTATTTTGGTTTTGATGGTGATATTCATCCGCTTCCATATGCACCACTTGAGCGAGGCGAATGTTGCTGTTGCTTGACCGATCCGGCTATGAACATCGGCCGGCGACGCCAATTCCTTCTCGGTCATAAGCGATCCGAAATACTTGGTGCCTGTGGTACCTGTTCGAACTGGGTTTCATCGAGGTAAACCCTCGCTTCCGAGGTTGAGCCGTTGTGAGCACTTTGGTTTTATCCGCATTGATTTTTAATCCATATGACTGGGCGATGCGGAAAATGTCGTACAAAATATCTGCTTCGGCAACCGTGTGGGCGCACACGGCGCTGTCGTCGACGAACATCAGTATCGGACTCCGCGTCGTTCATCGAATGCATAATCGCATCAACCACAACGTTAAAAAGCAGTGGCGAGGCGACGTCTCCTTGTCGTACTCCAATTCGAATCGGAAATTCCTCGGATAAGTAATTTTGGATACGAACACTGCTGGTTGAGCCGTCGTACGATGCCTGAAGAAGGTGAATGATTTTCAGCGGCGCGTGTTCGGTCACCAGGGCCCTCCACAAACTGGACCAGTCGATGCAATCGAAGGCGGATTTGAAGTCCATGAAGACGATGCCGGTTCGTTTGCCCCATCGAATTCATACTTTCGTTAGCTGACGGAGAGCGATTTTGTCTAAATTCAGCTTGTTCTTCCCGGCTAGTTTGCTCTCGATGTTCCTTTAGCCATCGAGATGAAGATTAATATTAATAAAAGATTTGCAAAACTCTTCAATTTCTCTCGTGGCAATCTGTCAAAGCTAGATTGCCAACTTGAACAATGTTTCAATTGTATGGTGATACTGCTGGTTGAGCCGTCGTACGATGCCTGAAAAATGTGAATGATTTTGAGCGGCGCGTGTTCGGTCTCCAGGGCCTTCCACAAACTGTACCAGTCGCTGGTATATAGCATTTATCTATTCCGTCCAGGAAATAACTAAGATGACTATAATTATATACCTACCATTCTGTATAACTTTAATTAACGCTATTTTTTAAACACATAAAGGTATGTATGTAATATCTGTTATCCAAACAATCTCCATTGATAATTGAAATGTATATGATAATTAAAATGTATATGATAATTAAAATTCTGTCCTAGGTCTTTTCATCTATTATTCCGCTAAAATTTCTCGGCTTTTGTTCTGCATAATATTTTTAATCGTAGCCGGAGAGACTTTTTTTGAAAGAGGTTTGTCGGTGAAAGGGCCATTTAAGCTCTGAAAGCAGCGCACCGTAATTTACTATTTTCTGCCGTGAAAGGCATGTAAAGCCTCTTTCATATGGAGCATGTTGTGAATTCTTGTTTGTTCCTAATAATCCGCATACATGGTATTTGTAAATGTGTTACTTTATTGGAATTTCTTGTGTATTAATTAATAAGAAGTTAATATACGTAAATATACTGAATGGATAAAATATTAATAATAGTTCCTTACAAGTCTATTGGGTATAAGATATGTTATGAGTTCAATTACGTGAATTAATTTCCAATCTGAGATGAATTATGAGCTTAGTCTCCTTAAACATAGTTAGGTTAGAGCCGCATTTGCCCGAAGAAGTTACAAAATATAGAATTTCAACTCACTTCAGTACTTCTGAATGCGTATTTATTTATTTGCCCCGTATTTTTGAAAGATAAAATAATTAGATTATAATTTGATTTAAAGGTTCTCTTGACACGGCTATACATATTTCACTGTGCTGTAAAGCCCATGGCGAAAGATTAATTTTATTATGAAATGTTTGCCATTTATACATGAGCTGTTCATTTTGAAAATGGCCTAAGCCAATTTTCAAAAATAAAAAAGTCTACTTTATATTCACATTTTTACATTTTCTTTTCTTTTTGGGGAAAATTGACAAAATTTAAAATATTATCGATTTTAAATATATTTGGCGATAAGTTTCAATTGACAGTCAACCTAGGAAAGCAACGGGAGACTACCTAGGTACAACACTTTTCCTCAGGATACTTACTATGGCTGAAAACGAAAATACCACGGCCCTCAGTCCCGGGCACCTCCTAAATGGGGAGAGGATGCTAAGAATCTCCCGGTCAGCCGTTTTCCTAAAAGCTACATCAAAGATAAGAATAGGTACATTGAATGCGCAAAGCATGTTTCAGGCTAGAAAGGCGGTTAACACGGTTAAGGAAATGTTGCGATTAAGAATTGATATACTCGGAATTAGTGAAACGCGATGGCCTGGTTCTGGGAAGTGCGAAATAGAAGACCATCAGATTTACTCTGCAGGAGAAGATAGCCCTCAACATCGAAATTGGGTCGCAATAATAGTAACGAGAGAAGTCGATAGTGCCGTGCTAGGATTTGCACCCATCTCTGACAGAGTAGCGATAATGAAGATCAACGCAAAGCCCTGCAAGTTAAATATAATCCAGATTTATGCACCAACATCGGAAAGCACCGAGGAAGAGATAGATAAATTCTATATGGACACGAAAGAAGCTCTTAAACACACACACGAAAAGAAGAGATCACCCTTCTTATGGGGGATTTTAATGCCAAAGTCGGCTATGGAGAAGATGATGATGTTGTCGGAAGATACGGAATAGGAGTGAGAAACGAAAGAGGAGAAGCACTTGTCCAATTCTGTAAAGAATTTAATTTTATAATTACCAACACATGGTTTAAATAACCACCCATGCGTCTATATACCTGGAAGTCTCCCGCTGATAACGAGCGGCATATAGTAAGGAATCAGATTGATTTTATAACGTTGAACAAGAGGTTCCGAAACTCGATAAAATCCGTAAAAACCTACCCTGGTGCAGACGTGACATCTGACCATAATCTACTATTATCCACTTTAAGACTACGATTAAGGAATCTAACAAAATCAAAACGAACCGAACGAATGGATACCCAAAAGCTTAAAGACGAAAATATTAAAACCGAAACAAAAATGAACTAAATAGAAATATAGCTGAAATCAAAGAAAAATCATATAACCACAAGTGGGCACAGTTAATCGAAAAGTTAACTTCGTTAATCGTTAAATCGTTAATAAAAAAGTTAACTTCGTTAATCGTTAAAGCTTTAAAATTTCGAAAATTTAACGTAAGTTAAAGTTAACCGTTAAAAGTTTACCATCCAAAACGTATACTGCTTTTGGTACCTTTTGGGATGGGATACATTGATAAATAAAACAAAAACAAGTAAATGGATTAATTGATTTAATTATTACAAGCGACAGAAGCGGCTTGAAGAAAGATTACGTCAAGTGATCTTTTAACAGGTTGAGGTGAAAAACAAATCGCTTCTACTACTAATGCTATCTGCACCAACATCAGAAGAATTCAAATTCACAGCACTTAAAGAGGGCTTCAGAACGGTTTTCTTTTACCCACGAGTTGACGCTGCTTTTACTTTTTGTCCAAACAGCACCTATTTGGATGCATGCGTCTTTTTCACATGTTGTTTAAGAATATTAAGACTAAGACATGCGAGCCTTTAGTGCAGAAACTTTAGGCAAACACAGTTTGCATCCATGAATCATCTTCTGCTCTCTAAGTTTTCATTGGAATATAAAGTAATCACTCAAGCTTGGCCAAGGATTTGATTCAGTTTCATTTTCAGAGCTTTGCGTAATTTGAGTAGAAGTAGTGGTGTTCATGATGTAAACTTGTAAATGTTACACCATCAACTATTTCCACCCACAACCAACACACACGAAAAAGATAAATAAATGAAGAATTAAAAAAGTCATCAGGTTATAATAACTGGTCGTATTCACACGTACAGAGCAAATAATCAAGAGGGTCGTTTTATTTTCTTCGGCTCTGTAGTTTCGCGGCTCTGGATTTTTCCTCTTTTGTGCCCATTTTGCTCTTTTGGGTAACAACGCTACGCCGCACGGATGTGCCCGCGTGGCGCATAATTCCAACATAAAATAACAACAAATGTCATCAAACAACCAATGTAACGGACTAAAGTTAATGGAAGTTAAATTTAACGGAAGTTAACAAGAGCGTTGAATTTCTTTTTAGTTAACTTAAAAGTTATTCCGTTAAGCATTTTGTTAACTTCGTTAATTAACGATTAACGGATTAACGAGTTAATGCCCACCTATGCATATAACGATATTGAACAAAATTGGATAGATACAAAGAACACCATAGTGGAGACGGCAAAACACAGACTTGTCACAGGAAGGAAAAGGAAAAATTCCAGATGGATGACCGAGGAAATATTGGACCTCATGGAGGAGCGGAGAAAATATAAAAACAACAATGAAGACAGATATCGACAAATCCATAGCCTGATTAAAAGAAAGATCAAAGAGGCAAAGGAAGCTTGGTTGGCAGAGAAATGTACCGAAATCGAACAACTGGAAAATCAACATGATTCGTTCAATCAACATAAAAAATATAAAGAAGCTGCAGGTATGTTTAGACTTAGAAACCTAGGGATCGTTACATACACGAATGGCGAGGCTCTACTGGAGATTGACCAAGAGGCTCTACTGGAGATTGACCAAGGGATAGAAGGGTGGAAGGAGTACATGCAGGCACTATTTAATGATGAGAAGCGAGGCATTTTGGAGGAACCAAACATAGAAACTGGGCCCTGTATCACCACAGAAGAGGTTGCTACTGCAATCAGGAAGCTTAAAAACAACAAAGCGGACCAGATGAAGTTTATGCAGATTTGCTAAAGCTCATAGAACAAAACCACCTGGACATCATTACATTGCTATTCAATTACATTTATGAGAACGGCACAATTCCAGAAGAATAGCTGGTTTCAACATTTATTCCCATACCGAAGAAAATCACAGCTAAAAAATGCGACCAATACAGATCCATTAGTCTAATGTCACGTTCTAAAAACATTTCTATAAGTCATACATGAACGTATTTATCCCAAACTCGAGCAACATATTGCAGAGACACGATTCGGATTTAGGAACGGACTCGGGACACGGGAAGCACTATGATTAGCCTTAAGTAGATCTATGATTCGTAGTTGTTTGCTTGGACGAATTCCATGACACCCTTGAGAATTTCTGTATAGCTTCTGTTTTCTTGGCTAACGATGATGGCTTCTGTTCTTTTTTTCCTTCTTCTATGCGTTGTGTTTTCCGCCAGTTGTTTTCTTTTGTTTTGTTTTTGCTCTGACGTTTCTCTCGTGAGAGTTTGTTGAGTTGTGTAGATTCGTACTTTTTGTTCCGTTTTGTGGAAAATGCCCTCGACCATTTTCCTTCATTGTTGGGGGCTCATGGCGTTTACGTGGTTATGAATTTTTCATTTGCTGTTTCTTTAATTTTTTTAATTTTTTGCCAGAGGTACTCGGCTGTACCGTCGTGAACAACTTTGAATATTTTCCTGTTTCCTCTATGATCCTCTAGTCCTTTTGATTTAATTCTGGCGGTTTGCTCCAGTACTTCGAAGTCCCCTTCGGCTTCTAAGAGTTCCGGGAACCTTTGTAGGAATTGCTTTTGGATGCTTTTTTCCATATTGCTATCTTCAGGTTCTAAGAACACTACTTTTACTACACTGTCACTTGATTCCAATGGGTTTCCTACATGTATTCAGTGTTTACGTTCTTCACCCCAGTTCTTTTTTTATACTGCTTTCTACTACTTTAAGGGTAGCCACTTGTGGCAAGGAAGACAGGGTATTTCCTTGGTTTTCTGGGTCATCCTTTGCCAGAGCCTCCTCGTTTCTCTATTTACCGTCTCAGCTTCTCTGTCGCGGTCTTAGTTTCCCTTTTTGTGTTTGGGTTGTCCTTTGTAAGCTGGGTTGTGTACAAGATCATCCCCTGTACTGCCTCAATAATGTTAAAGGCAGTAGGGCACTCCTTTCTTTTGATAGGTTCGATGGAGTCCCTGTCCGTGGCTTCTATTGACGTGTCCGCCACTTTGCGTTTTTTCAGCAGCGATTCATTTAGAGAGCTGTACCTCTGTCTTATACCCGTGGTGCTTAGTCTGCTGTGCGGCAATCGTGAGGCATCCGCCCCTACCGTAGGGGCCACACCCAAAGACCACACGCCACTACCCAAAGACCACACGTGTCGTCTGCTTGTTCTTGTCTTTTGGCAGCCCGCCGCTGTACGAGCGTCCGTCCATTGTCTATTGTTTGTTCCCCCCAGAATCCGAGGAGCGGCCTGAGATAGACTCAGGGTGGGATTGTGGACCACTGGTCCTACCCACCTGAGATAATGTGTTATTTACATTCGTCATTTCCATTTTTGTTTGGATAAACCCAACTAGACCCGCGCCACTGGGCCTAGTGTACTTTTTTTGTTGAAGAGTTTTTTTCCCTCTGTGTTGTGGATTAACTTGGCTTCCTTCCTCACCTTTGACCTTACCAGCAAGGGTGACCCTACCAGGAGCATAGCTTGGAACACATACCATACAACACCATACCCTACCAGGAACCTACCAGGAGATTATAAGAGGGATGCCAGCTCCCGCTAGCATCGCTCTTAGAAGCCTTGGAAGTACTGAGCCCTCTCACTGCGGCAAAGTGTTAATCCCCGAGATGGCCTTAAAACGTAACCTAACCTAACCCAACATTCTCCGCGTTATTGCCGATATGCGGCTGCTATGCATCTAGCCTTAATGTTCTAATACAAAAAGCACGCATGTAAACTGTAATATCTTTGCCTGTTTCATCGAGTTCGAGAAAGCTTTTGATAGAGTAAATCACACAAAACTATCAGGCCTGGATGACAGGGATATCCGCATAATATCTAACCTTTACTGGAAACAAAAGGTTCGTGTTCGGGTGGAGAATGCGCTCTCTGAAGAGTTTGAAGTACGCCAAGGAATTCCACAGGGATGTGTGCTCTCTCCTCTGTTCTTTAATGTTTATTCGGAGAGACTGTTTATAGAGGCTTTCGAGAACGCAGATGACGGCATTTTACTAAACGGCGTACTTATTAATAATCTAAGGTACGCTGACGACACAGTCCTAATCGCAGACACGGTTGAGGGTCTCCAGAAGCTAATAGACAGAGTAACAGAAGTTTTCGAAACGTGCAACATGTGCCTAAACACAAATAAACAAAGGTTATGTTAATAACCAAACAAGATATCGATGGCCAGTTTTACGCAAACGGCTCCCAACTGGAAACGGTTACATCGATAAACTACCTGGGCACATTCCTTAGCAAGAAATGGCAACGAATAAATGAAATTAAGATTCGAATTGAGAAGAGTAGAACAGTTTTTAATCGCATGAGAAGCGTGCTGTGCAATTTAAATTTAGGCTTGTACCTCAGAGTCAGAGTTCTTAGATGCTACGTTTTCTCAATTCTAACATATGGGGTGGAACCTTGGACCCTGACCGACGCTGCATGTAATCGTCTGGAAGCATTTGAGATGTGGTGCCACAGACGCATGCTTCGAATATCATGGATTAACCACGTAACCAACGTCATACAGTGTATGAGAAAACAAAAAGAAGTCTTAAACGTAACCAAAGAACGCAAACTTTCATACTTCGGACATGTTATGCGAAACCAGAAATATAGCCTACTTCAGCTTATTATTTAGGGCAAGCTTAACGACAAAAGAGGTCCTGGAAGACGACGAATATCGTAGCTGCAAAATCTAAGACAGTAATGACAACTATGGACCTATTTCGGGATGCAGCAAATAACATAAGATGGGCCATATTAATCGCCAACGTCCATTGAGGATAAGGCACAAGAAGAAGAAGATAAGTTTCTTCAAAATGTAAAAATACTGCAGAAAAGTAAATATGAAGTAGTTATTTTATTTTTGAAACTTACACCACTTTCAAAATAAGCGGCTCACATGGTGGGGTATAAATATGAAAACTTGTAAAGTTATAAAAATGGGGTTATCAAGTGGTACCGCATACCTTCGTAAAGATCATTAAGCTGCCCTATTCCTTGACATAAATAAAGCATTTGATAGTGTGTGACATGCCGGCCTTCTCTACAAAATGTGACAACTCAGTGTTCCTCTATATCTCATTTATATTGATTCACTATATAACATCTTTCAATGTTATGTAGGGAACTCTGTCAGATTCCGTAAGATCGAGCCATTGCATGGTCTGTCGGCAATTACACGATATACCTCTCGATATACGAGTCTTCGTCCGGTTCATGTAGCTCATGAAATAGGCATTTTATGAGGCACTTGTTCAACTGTGGTTTAGACAGATCTTGCTTTCCGATTCGATGTTTCAATAATATTTAAATAAATAAATACTTTAGTGCAGCCATCTGATAGTCACGTCCCAAAAGTCTTGGAATCCACTCTTGCCATGAATATGAAGAAGTAGGTCATTTCTTAATTCAAACATATAATATTAAACAAATTATCAAATGTCATTTTTAAGTAGCTGTCAGTGGTCTTGAGTTTATTTTGCATTGTTTTTAGTGTTAAGTTCAACAATTTCATTATTTATAAATAAAACGCCTTCACATAAATTGAACACTGATCTTTTTATAGTGTTGTGAATTATAAATTTAACAAATAAGAACAAACATTACAACAGATGTTGAATGTGTTGTCCATTTTCACGAATACACAAATTAATTCGTCGTTTTATGTTATTTCTACCGGTCTTACTTAATTTATTTAAGTCAAAAATGTTTACAAAAGGGCAGAAAACTTTTATTGTCGAAAGTTATTTTCGTAATGGTAGACGTCTGGAAGATGGTGAATGGGAATACAGTATCGACCCGATATGGAGAATTTAGGCAACGTTTTCCTATGGCTGTATTTAATAGGAATCAGTTTATAAAAAAGCATAAGTATATCCAGATTCGTGTCCACAGTCCTTACTTTATAGATTCGCTTATGATATTCACATAATACTAAAGGCGAAGCCTTTGAATATTTTTCCTCTATTTTCTCGATCTTACTTGAGGGTAGCAACCTAAAGAACTACAAATCTTCAAACAGCGCCTGTTTCTTTCACCTTCCAAAAGCGTGTGCTGATCTTTGAGCTACACTTCGCTGGTTGTCCTCCTTGTTAGATATAATGCTTTATAGCAATCTTATATCTATATACTTAATAAATAATCTTTATATCTATAAACTTAATAAAGTCGGAACCCAGCCTGAATATATAAATATATTCAACCTTTCTGTAGCTCTATAATATTATTGAGTCTTTTTAGAACTACCAAAACAAATCTCATGTGAAATTTGTAAGTTATTTACTAGCCCTCACTCCACTTTCTTCTTCTTCCACGGGTCTTCCAAGGTCCACTTTCGAGGCACTAAACATGAAGTAGAAAAATAATATTGTTTTTAATTTCATATATTTCTATTAACTTAAGTGAATAGACATCAACAGACGCGTTTCGAGATTTATCTCTCATCAGTGCAGCTTTGCTGTTATGAATTATAACTTTAAAAACACTTACTTGAAAATCTCGTGGATGACTAGAGGTTAGATATTTTTAATTTGACATTTCCTGAGAGAGACATGAACTTAGCAGGTTATTGATTTAAATGATCATTTACTATTAGTAAAACCATACTCCATTATAGATAATCATATAAACTTACATATAATAAAGTCGGAACACCGTCTGAATATATAAATATATAGGATTTGAATCTCAACCGAAAACTGCTGGATCATGTAACCTAGCCGAGGAAGGGAGCGAGCATAGGGAGGGAGTGAAAAAGGCGGGTAGCTAGAGACAGATTGAAAGACGGAGTTTTGGTGTTAAGACGTGAAAAGTTGTCAGCTGAAGAATTGTTCTTTTAGACTTTATTTTTACTTTGATACAATTGTTAATCTATTCAATTTTATTTAGCCTAACTTAACATTTCCGTAGCTCTATAATATTATTGAGTATTTTTATTATTTATTTGTTCTATTTGTTTTGGTAGTCTCAATAATATTCTAGAATCACTCAATAATATTATAGAGCAGGGGTCGGCAACCTTTTTCTGACGGCGGGCTATTTAAAAAAAAACAAATTTTAAGCGGGCCGCACAGTGAAATGTTTTCTAATGTAATATGTAGATTAAATAGTTTTTTTCAATCTCGTCTTTCAATTAGAAAAATCTTTTCAAAACTCTTCCACGACTATGCCATTTCCTCAGAAAAGTACACAACATCTTCATATTCTGCATCTCATTTCGTTTAAGAAATCGTTCGATGGTTCATACCGAGAAAATTATATTGCTTGGTGGGTTGCACAAAAACTTGCAATGGGCCGCATGCGGCCCGCGGGTTGCCGACCCCTGTTATAGAGCAACCAAAATGTTGAATATATTTATATCTTCAGGCTGTGTTCTGACTTTATTAAGTTTATATGATTATCTATCATGTAGTATAGTTTTACCAATAGGTTTATATCTATTCAGCCGACTATTAAAAAAGCTCTTAAATTGTTGTATTGAAGACTAAATAACGTAATTTTAGTTAGTTTTGAACTTGGAGAGAAAATATTTATTAGACAAATTATAGGTCACCCGCATAAAATCTATAAAATCTTATTTAAGCAATGGGAGGGATCGAGAAATATTACATGCAATAGATCACCACCCAGAGTGACTTATAGTATATAGAGTATAACATAAAATTTGAATATAGTGGAAAATATGAAACTTATATATTTATTTACTTTTTACAGCAAAGAAACAAAATGGAAATGCTTATAGAACGAATAGTTTGGGTAGTGGAACGCGGACGCCTCCGTTAGAAAGGAAGAGTAAGTTCTCGGCCCTCGGGAAATTCTTCAAACCGTGGAAATGGAAGAGGAAAAAGAAGTCGGATAAGTTGGAAGCGGTGTCGAGAAGTGAGTATTTGGTTGCATTATTTAATGGTCGCATGGGAAATTTGCGTGGTTGCTTATTAAAATATAGAATTGACAAAGTTTCGCTAGACGTTTTAATAAGAATTATTTTTTACCTACTAAAATAATAAATAAATACTTACGTAAAGAAAGTTTTATATTATAAAATAATATAAAGACACGCCTTTTGAAGAATTGATAAATAAAAACTAAATAAATAAAAGCTTGCTCACGAGCCAGCTAGCGTCAGAAAATATATTTAATTTGAGAGTAGATAGATTGAAATTTGAAAAAGAAAGTTTGAGTTTAGCCTAGATTAACCAAGATCGTGTATATATGAAAAATTAGATTGGAAATGTGAAAATTTAGTTTATATTGCTCAAGATTCAGGTTATATGTTTTAACTTTTAGAATAAATACTACTAAAATTACAAATAATTAGTTCCTTTAAATTGGACTAGTTTAATGAAATTATTTCAAATTTTAGAACATGGTTGAAAATTGAAATATGTAAATTCAATCAAAAATTGAAATACCAATTAATGACCTAATTTCTTTTGAAACATTTAGGTTTAGTGTCTCAAGAATTAGCCTGATATCTCAAATTTAAAAGTAAATATAATATATTATAAACGTGCGTGCATAGAAATCGGCCCACTGTAAACTTTAGTCTTTAACTATTTTTTTTTAGAAAATATTTATGAGATGAAATAAAGAAATATGCCGCTTAAAAGACAATTTAATATGAATTTAAATGCTTTAATATGAATTTAAATTTGTCTAGAATACTTATCGTTTATAGACGTACCAACCAGTTAACAAAAACGAACGTATTTATGTGGTGGTTATAACGAGAATAACAAACTTGTGAAAGATTGTAATTATTGCATTTGCAATTCAAATTTGCACATTATTCGTTTTTTATAATTTGATTAGTTTTCAAAAGTGTTAGTTTAATGCAAACTACGCCACAAAAAGTCGCTCAAGTTTTTGTTCTAATCGAAAATGGATTTAGCGAGCGAGCTGTTGCTCTACAACGGGATATAACACGCGCCGCGTTTCTAAGAATGTTCCTACGATATGGGGAGACTGGATCCTTTCATTGAAGACCTGATGCAGACAGAAGGAGATTTACAACGGCTTGGGATTACCGCTTTATTGGGTCAACAGCATTAAGAATCGGAGTGCGGAGATAGCAACTCCCATCGGGCGCGTCCCCAGGTGGCGGATACGGGAATGCTCGGCAGATATGTCGGGTAGGTGGAAAATAAAAACCACCCGCAGACCATACAAACACCAGCGACAGTACCAAGATTTGGTGGCTGGTAACAGCGTCTGTTCCCTATGTTAAGAGCGGTTGTTTAAAGATGGAAAACTATAAACCTTTCAGGAGGCAACGGGAAACCATTGAAGCAATATTCCGCGAAATGTCACATCGTCAACTAACACACGGCTCTCAGTCTCCGGTTCATTGTGGATGCTAAGAATCCCCGGAGGTAAAACAAAAAAACACATTCAAATCGGGACATTAAATGTCCGCAGCCTTTGCGAAGCAGGTAAAATCCCAAACACCATCATTGAAATGAAAAGATTGAACATTTACATTCTTGGAGTAAACGAAACATTCTGGCCAGGTTCCGGTAAATTTCAATCAGAAAACAAAACTATATATTTATCAGGAAATGATACTCATAGACATACAAGAGGTGTTGGTATAATTGTATCAAACTACATAGCTGATTCTATTACGGCTTTTATACCAAACACTGATAGAATAATGCTCTTAAAAATAAAGGCAAAACCCTTCTCCATGAACATCTTACAGGTGTATGCTCCAACTTCGGAATCGAGTGAGGATGAAATCGAAGAATTTTATTCCCAAATCTCAAAACCACAAATATACTTTTCGATAACTACAACAAATTGATAACTGATGCTGAAGAGAAGTCTGATGTTTAGGTGTCATTAACAAGCTATTTGATGATTCATCAAAAACAATCAACACCAAAGTCAACCAAAAGTCAACCAGTCAACTAAAAGACAACCAAAGTCAAGAAAACTGGATAGGTCTTCCAATAACTAAGGAAGAAATTCAACATCAACGAAGAATAAGAAAGCAGTCGGACCAGATGAAATACCATCCGAAATCATCAAACTGTTTGACTCTGATAACCTTACTATTATCTAAAATATTTTTAATGTTATCTACGATACTGGCGTATACTCATATGAATGGCTGAAATCTACTTTCATTACATTACCGAAGTGTAATAACGCCAGAAAATGTAGTGAGTATAGGTTAATCAGTCTAAAGAGTGACATGTTGAAATAATTTCTTAAAATACTACATAATCGTTTATTTAAAAAAAAATGCGAAGAAATGATGGGCAGAACGCAGTTTGGATTCAGAAAGGCTATGGAGACACGAGAAGCTCGTTTCAGTCTTGTCCAAAATTGTAAAGATGTTCAAAAAGATGTCTTCATTTGTTTTATCGATTATGAAAGTGCATTTGATCGCGTACAACATGATAAACATCACGATCTTAAGAAATATAGGTCTCGACAACAAAGACGTACGACTTATCAAAAACCTATACTGGAATTAAAAAGCTGAACTTAAGTTGGATGATGTGACCGTCGAAAATCTGAGGTGTTCGTCAAGGATGCATTCTCTCCCCTCTTCTGTTCAATATCTACTCTGAAGAATTTTTTAAAGAAGCTACAAACTTTATAGAGAAAGACATAAAGGTAAATGGTGTTTACACTAATAACATTAGATACGCTGACGACAAAACATTGATAGCGGATAGTTTAGTAGACTTACAATGTTTGGTAAATATAGTAATTGAAGAAAGTAAAAAAGTGGACCTAACTATGAACATCGAGATAACCAAATTCATGATCATCAGTAAAAAGCGTATCTATTTTCAAATACCTAGGTTGCTGACTTAATGAAGAATAGAATGCTGATAAAGAAATAAGATGTAGGATAGAGATGGGCAAATAGTATTGGGGAGATAGTGTCCCCTTGGCGAATTCCCCTGCCAATTTTAAATTTGTTGATACTCCCCAAAACTATTTACCACGGTTCTCGAATATGCTTTTAAAATGGTACCTTGGGAACACCTAGGAATTACAGTGGATGGAGAAAAATTTAACCACCTGAGATTCGCAGACGACATCGTCCTAATAGCCGACAATATCAAAGATGCAAAAACTATGCTCAACGACCTAAAACAGTCAACGGAAAAAGTGGGCCTTAGGATGAATATGGGAAAAACAAAAGTTATGACCAACCTAGTGCTAAGCGATCAAATCAAAATAGATGATGCTAATATAGAAGAAGTAACTTCCTATATATACCTGGGGCATCAGATATGCATAGGCCGCGAAAACCAAACATGCGAAATACAGCGCCGCATAGGCTTAGGATGGGCAGCGTTTGGAAAACTAACTAACATCTTGAAGAGCGAACTACCAATGTGTCTCAAACGGAAAGTGTTCGAGCAATGTGTGATGCCGGTAATGACGTATGGGTCAGAGACTTTAACACTAACAAAGCGTTCCGCAGCAAAACTGCAGGTAACACAGAGGGCAATGGAACGGGCCATGCTAGGCATTTCCTTACGAGACAGGGTACGAAACGAGGTCATCAGGGAAAGGACGGGTGTCTGCGACATTATAACACGCATCTCCAACATGAAATGGAGATGGGCAGGCCACGTTGCCAGGCTTAGGGATGGCCGATGGACTAAACGGCTTTTGGAATGGAGACCCCGTGCCGATAAACGAAGTAGAGGTAGACCACCAACTCGATGGACCGATGACATCAAGAGGTTGTCACAAAACTGGATGAACAAAGCACAACATCGTGATGCCTGGAAAGAGGCTTATGTCCTGCAGTGGACGCAAACGGCTGGACAATGATGATGATGATGATGATGATAGAGATGGGCAGATCGTCTTTCTGGAAATTCAAGGAAGTGATGTGTAATAGTACAATCAGCATCTATCTGCGTAACGTTACGTAAAACGTTATGTATGGTCCACTCTTTTATATGGTTTGGAGATTTGGACCTTGAAGATTTCCACAATGAACAAAATTGAAGCCTTTAAAATGTGGCGTTACTGCCGTTTGCTAAAAATACCGTGGACGGATGGAGTAACGAATAAAGAAGTGCTTAGGATAAGAAAGGGAGCTTTTAAAAACGGTCAAAGTAAAAAAGACATCTTGGACATATCCAAAATATGAACTGTTGCAACTAAACTTCAGGAAAGTACCTTGACCCCTAAGACACCTACAGTTTGTCAAAAACGGGAGACAAGAGAGCGATTGGCAGAAGAGCGGCAGTGCTGCATTGAATAGCGAACTGCTTATGCAGGTGGTTCCTGCATGATCAGTGGTGCAATTTCTATGGGAGCTCGAACCGACTCTGCTTTCATCATTAGGGGCACCCATGGTCACGGGAGACGAGGTTTAACGGGTGCTAGGTACATCGAGGAGATTTTAGCAGTTCATATGTTTCATTCATGCAGTACCTTACGTCGACTATATTGGAGAAGAATTTATCTGTATGCATGGGAATCCCGTACACCATAAGAATCGTGATTACTAGACATTGGATTATAAGCATTTGCATGTTTGTATATGCAAATGCATAAAACGCCATTTTTATAGAATTATTGCATATTTTAGTACTTTTTCATTTATAGTGCTTATATCAGTTGTTAAATGTGTTTCTAGTGTTTCTTGTATTAGGCGGGAACGGTGGCAGGTCGCAGCCAGTGACGTGCCATGCGGGCACCTCACACTGGGCAACCCGACTACTGGCTTGCACTAGTCAATAAATTGATTTCCTCTACAAAGAAAGTGTTTTTAAAAGCATCATCGCGAATACAAAAATATAAAGAGCGACCACCAAACCTAGCACTACCTCCAGAACCAATATTAACGCGGTGAGGAACATGGTCGAAAGCTGTATTGTTGCAGTATTTTGTAATAGCTTATATTTTTGGGTCATTTCACACTTTGCAAGCGATCAATTTATTGTTTTTTTTTTCTAGTAGCATCGGACCTCTCGAAAGCTGTATTGTTTTATACTTAGAATTTTGCGGCCATAAAAGAATTAGTTGGTCAATTTGACAGTTCAGAAGCCAATGCAATAGACATTTTTATGGTTAGTTAGCGCTTGCGCATCCTCCAAGTTTAAGAGGCGGGAATTTGAAAGTTTCGGGCACATATTTAGTTATAGGTCAACAAGTTCGGACACTTTTTGATGTATAACGTGGCGGAAATTGACACATGCGCATAAGAAAATTTCAACTATCAAAAGGTCTATTAATTCAAGCCAGCTGGCATTTCAGGCTCTTTTAATCGAACAAAATATTGCTCTAATTGTAAAACCCATTTCAGCAATACTCCCGACGCAATTGAGACTCTAGAGACTAAAAACCTTTCTCTGTGCAAGGCCTTGGAAATATTGATTGAACAGAGCAACGACCTTCCGAGTTCACTATCAGAAAAGGTCCGTGGCAAATTAAATGCTGTTCTCTATAAAAACCCAGGCCTTGAAGGAATAAAGAAAGTAAATGCATTTATAAAAGGCACCAGCCAAACTCTGCCTGAAGAGGTTTTTGCAGGAGTGACGCCAAATTTTAAGTTCTGTCCAGTTGGCGTAAGGAGGTCATTTTCAGCCTACAAATTAATATTAAGTGCCAAACGTCACAAGTTTGCTTTAGAATATCGAATAGTATATTAAAGGACGAGTTCAGTAGGCGCGATTTTTCAGCATACGTCCAAGGTTGGAAAACGACGTGCGTAGCGAGGAGTTTTCTAAACTTGGACGCGTGCTGAAAACTCGCGCTTACTGCACTTGTCCTTTCATATACTATTTTCTATTTTTCGTCAGTAATGGACAAAACAGCACTCATATGCGTGCGATATGGTTCACCTAGTGCTGTTATGAGTTAATTTTTTCAAGGTTGGCACTGAAATTTGACTGACAGAGCTGTCAGTGTCAAATTTTCGGCGAGATAGTTTTGAGGTTATGTGATATATGGAAATCGCGAGTACAGAAATTTCATTAATTAATGGTTATAACAGCACTCGCCGAGCCATAACTGCACGCTGTTATGAGCCGAGTACCTCCTCGCTACGCTCGTCGTTTTCCAAATTTGGACGCGTGCTGAAAAATCGCGCTTACTGAACTCGTCCTTTAATATACTATTTTCTATTTTGCGTCTGCAATGGACTCACAACAGCACACGTATGCTTGTGGTTATGGCTCGCCGAGTGCTGTTATTACCAGTAATTAATTAAAGTTGTGTATTCGCGATTTACACACATCACATAACCTAAAAACTATCTCGCCGAAAATTTGACACTGACAGCTCTGAATTTCAGTGCCAACCTTGAAAAAATTAACTCATAACAGCACTCGATGAGCCATAATCGCACGCAGATGAGTGCTGTTATGAGTCCATTAGAGACGCAAAATAGAAAAAAATATTTAATTGTACAACAGTATATTGGAAAAAATAAGTAAATTCCATTAATAAATAGTATTTTGATTGTGCATATTTTATGCATATTTCGCCCATTTTTTGTGCATATTTCTCCCATTTTTAATGCATATTTGTTGCATATTATGGCATGTTGATAGTGCATATAATCCGATATCTAGTGATTACATTATCATTCTTATTACAATTGGATTTTCTGGTTATGGAATGACCAGCATGCAGTCCCAACCTAAATCCAATAGAGCATGTATTGGATGAGCTTAATCGAAAAATTAGAGCTGGTTTTCGTACCCCAACCTCGATCCCAGAGCTTTAGCATTGTTACAGTAGAAGAAGAGTGGTTTTTTAACATCCCCCAAGAAACAATAGCGAACTTGATTAGATCTATGCCTAATCGTATGAGAGATGTTTTTGGGGCAAGAGGGTGTTGTAGCCATTATTAAAAATTGAGTGCTAATTAGATAATTGACAATAATATTTCTGGTAGTAATAAAAAAAGTTATTTTGTTTCAAGAGTTAATTATTTCACTATGTTAAACACAAGAAATCTTTATTTCATTTAATATATAATATAATAGTTTGTAAAAAAAAGTAAGTTTACAGTGTGCCGATTTCTATACACAGCAGTTTATGTACAAAAATATACAAAATTTGAAGGTCGATAAATTCGTGTTTTTCAATTTTCAAATTATGTATTTCATATAAATTGATAGGACCGTGTCTCTCCAAATTTCACAATTTCCAAACAAAACACAGGCTGGTTAGATCGCTTACCTGTGTGGGCTGCCCGCGTCTCCGCCACGTGGAATCGTCCTTCCGGCGCTTCTTCTAAGGGAGGAAATGGGAATAAAATGTAGATGGATTCCCCTTAAATCGGCATTTTCGGGACGTCCGGCTCTGCTTCAGCCCTTGGGGCTCGTGATCACCCCTGGTTAATTTGGATGGGAAATTCTAAACTACGCACATGTGCCAGTCGGCGTGGGTTTCACGTTTTTCGTTCGCACTCGCCGAGCGTGCTTAGTCGACTCTACGCAGGGAACTGATTAATTTAATCAATTCGCGAAAAAGATTATTAATTCGCGCGACTTCAACACCCATCGATACACCTTTGCCTCTTCGATTGATTGGAGCCGAAGTTAATTCAAATATAACAATTTTAAAATCTGGATGCGTTAAATTGGCGCGAGCATAAATGGTTTACAAATAGTTACATCAAAAGGTTAAAATGTGGTACAACGGCAATTACAAGTGGTAATCATGTATCATATCAATCTTTTCTTTTTTGGATAGTATTCAATATTTTGTGAAAATAGTATCATTTAAATGCCCTCTTCTTAATCGTAGAATTGAATGGATTCTGAAGACCCAATTTTCGTTTGATACGATTTCTTAGAATTTTTGAAAAAAGAAAAGAAAATAATCTTTTTAAATGAAGCGCATTTCTGCCTCAGTGGATTTGTAAATAACCAAAATTGTACGTTATAATTAATTCGCTTCACGAATTACCTCTCTATCTCCCGAAAGTCATTTTCTTGCGCGGTTTTTTTGGCTGTCGGGATAATCGGACCGATTTCTTTTTAGACTAACGTAGAAATTTCATTACCGTCAATGGCGAACAAAGATTCAGAGACGAGTTGTAAGAACTGTGCTATTTAATAAGACAGACCTTTAAATAACATCACCATTTCTCGAACTTGCTATTGTGCCTTTGGAGATAGACCACCACATAGCAATCTTAGTGACATTAAACAGAAAATTGAACGCACCATTCGAATTGTCTAAAATCACTTCTGTATCTATTTAACCCGAAGCAGATATTATTTAGTAGTTACAAAACGAAATAAACATTACTTGATTATCACTTCCAATTACTGTTGTACCTCAGTTTAAGAATCTAATGTTACTATTGATTTGTAAGCTTTTTATAAATGTTGTGTGATGCCTTTGATCTTGAAAATATGACCTTGGACATTTATTTATACTATTAATATTATTAGCACTGTTAAGAGAGGGCCAGGTTGCAACAATATTTAGATTTAAAATTTCAATAGATTCTGTTTCCAAAAATGGGTTAGAAACATTTCCAAAAAATATAGGGTAAGGTTGTTCAAGTCGTACCAGTGCTTAAGTCGTACCACGTGCATTATGAATAAACTATGGCGACAGCAAGCATATATGCATATATTAGACATATGAGTCAACTAACTTGCGTGACGTATTATCATCTGGCGTAAATTAGCCAAGTTGTAAATTTTCTCATCAAGTAAGTTTATTTTAAATTTTCTTTTAATTTTTTTGCATATGTTTGGTACTTAATCTTGCAAGTAAAATATAGATAAAACTACTACTTCTTCTTTTGGATAATTATGTTTATTCTTAAATATAAATTTAGTAGAATTTACGTAATCATTTGGACGAAACGAAATCGTATTAATTTTATTCAATGTTAGGTCACGTTTAGTTATAAATTTTTGTGTGCCGTGTCTTAAGTCGTACCCGTATGAAATTCCTAAATTCTACAGGTACAAGATAGGGAGCGTTCCACTAGGTGCTCACAACGGTCAAGATATTCCTTTAGCCTTTCCACATGACGACCACGGTCGTTGTGCTCGCGGCGAAAACATCACTAATGACGTCATTATTTTCGCTCAAGTCGAACGACCCATCTGAAGAGCTGGGTCGAAGTGGACGTTGACAAATTCGGCGAAATTTTCAATACTTAAAAATTTTGAATTCTTCATCTCAATAACGATTAATTACATTCTCATAATCAATAATACGAGTAGTCTCTAGGCCTGAGTGTTCGCTTTTCACGATTGTGATTATGCGATCGTTCACAAACCATCCAAAGCCCTTAGAAGTGTTGCAAAATTGTTTGGCCACTACATATGTGTGTTGTATGAATGCTGCAGGTGAATACATTCCTCCTGCGATAATATTTAAACGCATGCGGATGAACGATTGCTTAAAGAAAGGAGCACTACCGAGTACTGTATTTAGATGCTCCAAAAAAAGGATGGATAATGTCAGAACGTTTTGTTCAATTATTGGCACATTTCATCAAGTACACATAGTTAGAGAAGAGTAACAGTAAGCAACTACTTCTTCTTTTGGATAATCATACTACTCATACAAAAAATAGTGAAGCTATGGAACTTGCATTATAATGTTATCATTTCCTGCTCATACAACTCCAGTCTCTAACTTTTGGACAGACCTTTTTAAAATCTCTAAAAAGACGAAGCCTTACCTAAACGAAGTATCACCGAAGCCTCATCTAAACGAAGCCTCACCTTCTCGCTCAAGCACAAATCCCGGAAACAAAATTAAAGAAACTACTGTGTCAGAACTATTGGGAATAGAATATTCAAAATCAGGCCATACAACAGGCATGAATTTGATGATAATTTTTGCGCTCCTACAGTTGTGATTAAAGACTCTAGCCACTCCTCTGTTGGACATCACTGATCAAGAAGAGCTTTCTGCAGTGATTATACAAGAAAGTAAGGAAATCCATGAGGAAGAAACAATAATAAACCAGAGCAAAGGGTTCCATGCTTACGTTTTACCTCGTCAATATTACGTCGACGCCGAATAAAGAAAACAAAAAATCCTGAATTGTTCAAAAGGAATTGCCATCAAAAATTAAAAAGATGAAAAGCGATTGGTTTTGTTTTATTTGTGGAAAATATAGGGGGGAAAACTAAATGATTGTATTAAATGATTATATTCTCGCAATGCAAATCATGGGTGCACGATGTATACGCTAGAGTTGACAGGAGAAGAAAAATATTTATACGTTACGCTTATACTAATTGAAAAGGTTTATCTATCTATGTGTATGTATCTGTAAGCATATTAATAAATAATACGTTTATGATTGTTGCTTAATTGAATTTGACTTAGGCCATAGGTGGTATGACTTAGGAAACCGGTTGCCTTAGTCGTACCGATGTAAGCTTTTTAAAGATTTAGTTTTTTTACGTGAAAGCATAGGTATAGATTATCTACTTTCGCTATAATACATACACAATATTAACAAAGTGTTGAATAACACATTTAATTTTTATTAATTTTATTAATCCTATGTTTTATACGGTTCTTTTCTTAAGGGGTACGACTTTAGCAACCTTACCCTACATAAAAATGTAATTAATATAATATCACACTTTGCTAGTTATAAACGGAAGATTAAGTGACATCAGTATCTTACTTTGCTAAATGTGAATCAATCTAAAACAACAGTTGAATTTTTTTGTTTACATTGCACTGATAGACTACACCAGTGGTCCATATTCGCGGTTCCTGGTTCATGTGTTCTGCCAAATTACGAAAACGCAAACTAGCTAGGGAATTACGCTTGAATGAAAAGATTTTAATATATTGAAGGCCACTGGTATGGATGAGAGCCAGTCATTGTTTTTAACAAGGATTTATCTAGCATCTTATAAACTATTCGGTTTAGAAGATGTTAGTGTCGATGTGGCTTAACGCCATTTACACTTTTTTTTAATATACAACAAAAATTACTTAAATTGAAAAATTCACTATGTTTTAACCACATATATACTTTGTGAAGTTATATAACTCTACACAATTTACACGACCCGAGTTTCGACTGTTGAAGATCATTTTTAAGTGGATTATCCAATCAAACCCCATTTATCAATAACAAATCCGATAAGTCCACAATAATTGTAGACTCAGAAATCGCGCTCAATAAAGTGCCGGAACCTCCCATACCTTGAGCCAAAACAGCAGGTCGCACAAAATCTTACGTGCGTAATCTTCTTACCCAAGACTCCGTAATAATCAAATCAATAAAATCAAAAATATAGTCCTATTCTTTAGTCCTTGCGAAACCAGATAAATCCAATGCAATTGTCGTTCTCGAAAGAGAACAATACATTAATAAAATTAACTCTTTTATTTTAACAGAAAACCTAACTCTTTCGAATAAAGATCCCACACCTAAGTTCCAAGCCCAAATTATTACAATACATTACAATCTTTATTGAAGAGAAATTAATTAGAAACCTTTTAAAAAATATTACAACTTTGTTCACAAATTTTGAGAAATTTAAAATTTTCAATCATTCCCATTGCTCCCAGGCTGTACGGTTTCACAAAAACTCACAAATCCGATTCTCCCATCGGACCAGTTGTCTCTTATATTAATAGTATAGCAAAAGTTTTAACAATAAAACTAAATACCCTTCTAAAAAAATACAGCAATTTTACTCCAAAATATTCTGTGAAAAGTTCACTCTATACTCCTTTATAATTAAAAACAACTCCAATTAACTCAAAGCTTGTGTCCTTTGATGTTAGTAGTATTCTAATTTACCTACTAAAGAATGCCTCCAGATTATCAAAAATTTAGTCGATAAAGCAAATTGGAACCACCTTATAATAACAGAGTTTTATGAGCGTCTCGAAACCTGCGTTACCAAAATTACTTTCAATTTATTAACAAATTCCACCAACAAACAACAGGTCTAGTTATATGCCTGCTACGCAACCCAGAAAAAAATGGGATCTCCATTAAGCCCACTTCTAGCAGATTTATTCATGTCACACATTGAAAAACATATTTTAGTAGCATTAGCATTTAAAAACCTTCTTCAAAATTATCCCACATAGTTTTTGATGCCAGAGACAAAAACGACTCCCTCAAAAAATCCTGTGTATATGAGATTTAGAGTTCATGTAGATTAGCGTGTACATACGTCAGACAGGAGGAAGTATTTCAAGTTGTTTTTCAGAACATTTACGTGCCTTTCGTCAAAAAAAAGTTCATTTACTAACCATTGCCTAGAATGTGAATTCCCCGAAATAGATATCTGAAAATCTTGCATTATTGCCTGGAGTTATTAGAAATTTTGTAACAAACCCATAATCCATCAGTTAATCTCCAAACCGAGGAAACCGAACTAATCTTTTCTCAACTTTTTAATCTAACGCAGGCGTATCCAGAGCCTCAACTACACACATATACCTCCCCTCCCCACCAAAACTTTTGGTTTAAATTCAATCTCAAGAATTTCTAATCCACTTGAAAATGACCTTCAACAGTCGAAACTCGAGCCGTGAAAAGTGTGTAGGTAGAGTTATATAATTGCACAAGTTACATATTTTCACTAAAATTAGTGGTTAAAACGTAGTGCATGTTTTAATTCAAGTAACCAGACAAATGTTTATATTTTGTCACTTCCTTACTATACATGTCTCCAAAGTTCAGGCAATATGTCTAAGAGTTGTATATATATATATATATATATATATATATATATATATATATATATATATATATATATATATATATATATATATATTTTAAGAGTTTTCAATTCCAATTCTTTTGTAACAAATTCTGGAATTGAATTCGGATGGACTGTCGTTGACTGAATTCTTATGGAAAATTTTCGCATTTTTCGGGTCAGCTATAAATAAGGAAAACTAAAAACAAAAATTATTGCGTTTGGTTTAATTCGCTGGCATTATCAGGTCACGCCATTTTTTTTTTTAGTGTATTTGGAACGAATTGTGAGAAAAAAAAGATTTTTTTCCATTTTAGCAATCAGACTTGTTAAAATCACAATAAAAAAATTTGATATGCCCACAAAATTTTTTTATAATTTTGGTAAGAGAAGTTTGCAATTTTAAATCTTTTCATTTTATTTCAATGCAAATTGCACGGAAGACATTTTGGCACAGATATCTATTTAACAAGACAAACAAAATGATTCAGACCGCAGGTACCGGACCAAAATTATCATTCTGTAGAATAGTTGTTGCAACTTCAAGCAGTGAAATCTTTTGAATAATTTGAGCAAAATTCGTTTATTCAAATATAAATCAATGCATTTATCGAAAAACTTCCTATTAATTGCATCTAAAGATAAGGATAAAGCTGGCACCCTCACTTCTTTAGTATTCAAGTTTGATTAGACCAGAATTATATGCTCTTTATATGCTAATTATGTGCCGTAACATCGATTTTTGCTCGAAGCGTTCAATGAAAAAATCAAATTTGACTGGTGGGTGTGCTAACTTACTGTCAAGCTACCACCCACCTATCTGAAAAATTGGGATACCGATACCGAATTCGCTAACTCAACCCCTTGTACGAAAAATTCACGCCGAAATCTATACTAATAAAGCACATAGGCCTAGGTATCTCTATTTAAACAGCTGCCAAGAGTTACTTGTTTACTGACTACTACTAACAGAAAAACATACTAAAAACAATCATCCCTACGCATTATTTCCAAACTAAGACACCCCAAAAACATCCTCCATAACCTTCATTACCTTAACCACCTTGTTCCAATGAACACCTTTACAGACTCACCCAAATCCCGATACTCTTCGATAGACACAAACGATTACTGACAAATGCAAAGCGACGAACACTCACCGGACCATCACAAACCCTCTATATATCAGAGGAAACTATACCAAACCCTCCAGTGGACACTAGAGATGGGCATAATCGAACGACGATTATAGACTATTCGATTATTCTAAATCATTCGAGTTCTCGATTACTACACGTGCGGACGAGTGATGAATGATCACTCGGACTAGAGCTGTATCATTCGAATTATTCTGGATCATTCGAATAGTCGATTATCACTCATGCGCATGAGTTACGAATGATCACTCGTGAGTTGAGAATCGAAATCAACCGTTAGTAGTCGTCGGCTGTGCCGAGATGCGCATAATCGAAATATTTTAGTATTCGGCTGGAGTTTGTGCATTCGTATCTAGTTATGAATGATCATTCGGACTGGGAATTCGGAGTTGGGCGTTAGTAGTCGTCGGCAGTGCCGAGATGCGCATAGTCGAATTATTTCGTATCGAGTTACGAATGTTCATTCGGACTGGGAAAGCGGAATTTGGTGTTAGTAGTCGTCGGCAGTGTCGAGATGCGCAATCGAATGACTAGTATTCGGAATCTGCAGGCGCCACCACTAATACCTTTGTTACAGGTTTTTTGTTTGAGAATGAGGAAACAAATTCTAGTTTTTGAAGTAGAATCTTTTAAGCAGTGATGGGTCACACTATTTTAAAACTTTCTAACAAGTTTTAGTTTGAATTTTTTAACAAAAGCTAGGGTTGGCGATAAAGTAACAAAATTGAATTAAACAACAAAATATGAGTATTATGGATCATATTTTGAATCCAATATTATTTAAATTTATTTATTTTACTGCCATAAAATATGCTAACGATGGAATACGATTATCAAAGATTTCCTTACATTTTGCTTCATCTCACGTTTGTTTATAAAATGCGCAAATGTTTGTTTAGGAGAAACAGCCGCTGGAAATGTTGAAACCTCTCTATAGAGGCACATGCATTTATAATATTTTTATATTACAATTATAAATTACTAGGATTGTAATAGAGTGTTGCAAAAATGCAATATTCTCTCTATACGCGTTAACTTCCGCGAAAACTGTCGGAAAATGCTTCAAATTATTAACGAAACTGGCTTAATTTACATAAATTGCATTCTACAGGTAATATTACAGGTACATGCAATAATAACTGATAAAAATATTTTTTAGGGTACATCGAGAGATCATTCGATTATGATATCATTCGATTATTGAAATCACTCGATTACTAATCATTCAATTATCGAAATCATTCGATTATGCCCATCACTAGTAGACAGACACCCACTCAAAACACCCCCTGAGTATATATAAACAGCATAATATATAACAGTATAATATATAACAGTATGAGTATATATAAGTTATAATAGTGAGAGGTGAAATCTATAATAATCGAGCACAGAAATTTTTACCGACCTCAAATAGTTTCAATAATTATGTTCTCTCAAAATACTCCATTCATAATTTTTGTGCTTGCATGGGTGTGCAAGGGTGTCAAATTTATCATCCCAATTAGCATAATTAGCATTATTTAAGAAATAATATGTTTTTCATCTATAAATGGACTTACGCCACTCTGAATATTGACGTGAGGTTTTCAATGCTTAAGAAAGCAGCATAAGTTCATAGGTACGGTAAATTTTCCTTGAAACAATAATAAATACACTTTTATACAAAATCTCAATACCATCCTTACATAACGGGGTCGCGGCGGACATCCCTGGGTAGTAATCCTAGTGGACTTTCAAAAGGCATATGATTCAGTAGGCAGACAGACCCTGATCTACACCCTTCGGGAATTGGACTTGGATGAGAAGACAACCAGACTAATCCAGACCACTGTGAAAAACAGCACCTCCAAAGTCAAGTGTAGAGGTGAGCTCTCTGAGAGCTTTCCCATTCAAACGGGAGTTAGACAGGTTTTTTTCTTTTCTTCAGATGGTCTTTCTTCCATATTGTTCTTTACTGGAGAAAATCATCAGGGAATAGACTTGCTCCTTACCATCGGGAACTGGACTGGATAAAAGAAAGATAACCTCAATGTACACTACTTAGCCTTTGCTAATGACCTTGTCCTGTAATCCAACGATATAGAAGAGGCTACTTACCAAATACAGGGCCTCGCCAAATACAGAGCATAGCAGCTAAGGTCGGTTTGAGAGTCACGACTAACATAAAGGACGCCCCATCCACAATTCCACTAGAAGGCACTATCATTCGTAAAGTCGCTGCAGTTAAGTATGTAGGAGAGTGGACAGCAAACGAGAATGAGAACTTGGCTATAGATACCAGATGTACCAAGTTGGAGAGGGTCTACCACTCCTGCAAGAGCATTTACATCTCCAAACATCTTTCCAAGAACTTTAAATTTAAACATTACAACTTAGTAGTAAGACCCTCCGTACTCTATGCCTTAGAATGCCTCTTGATGAACAGGAAAGGTTCACTCAGGAAACTAGAGCTTAAAGAATGGAGAATCCTGAGGAGAATACTAGGGCCAATACGAGAAGAGGATGGCATACAGGATCACGCACAATAGTGAGCTGTAGCTCCTGCAAGAAAACAAAATGACTTCTACGAGGATAATGCGCCTTCAACAGGATCTTCAACACGGCAAGTAAAAACAAATGGATCACCACAGTGAAATCAGACTTGGAACAACTTAAAATTCCACGAGAAACCATAGAGGATCGGTCCAAACTGCGGCAAACCATAAGACAAGGAGTATTCCCAGTGGCCCTTACCAGCAAAACAGCACAGGAACCAACATACCAAAGTGGACAGAGGAGAGGAAGCTTATCCACAGCCAGAAAATGAAAGCCTCAAAACGAGCAAGTAGGCCCAAACGAGAAGAAAAAAATACAGTTTTATAAGAATAAGTTCATTATACAATTAAGTTAATTTTATAAGAATAAATTCATTCTAACTGATTGTGAGATAAAACGTCAGTTCATTTCAACTAAGCCTCTAGAAAAAACGATTTTTAAAAAGGCTGAAAAATACTGATAGTGAAAGAGTAAATTGATCTAAAACATGTTGCACGCTATTTTTGAGAAGCAATAAAAGTTATTTTACAGAACGACAACGAACGAGGATGCACCATTGAAAACCTTGTATTTATCACAACAACGGGGAAGACCGAAAAACTTGAATAATATTAAATTAGCACCACTACACAAAAAACGAGACCACTTACAAACTTAAAATCTAAGTACTTATTTTTTTACGCTTAAGTACATTATATACCACCATAGTTATTTTAAATTTTTCCCGCATACACACACTGGAGAAGACTGGAGAAAATAATATTTTATGAAACAGTATGAATATTAATAAAAATTTTAGTAAAAATTTGTTAACGAGGAATAAAACTTTTTTTATAACACATATTATAACACATTTTTTTTATATTATAACATATAACAAGTATATACATTATAACAAGTATATACATTTTATAACATATAACAAGTATATACATTTATTCTGGTTTCAAGGAAAATTTACTTTACCTATTGACTTATGTTGCTTTCTTAAAAATTGAAAACGTCATTTCATTAATTTTGAAAGTGGCGAAAGTCCATTTATAGTCATAAAAAACATATTATTTCTTAAATAATGCTAATTATGCTTATTGGTATGACAAATTTGACACCACTTAGAAACCCACATGCGAGCAAAAAAAAATATGAATAGGATATCTTTAGAGAACATAATTATTGCAACGATTTCGCGTCGGTTAAAATTTCTGTGCTCGATCATTATAGATTTCACCTCTCATGGCTCATACAGTTCGGGGTGAAAATCGGGAATATTATATCTGGAGAGCACATAATTATTGCAACAATTTCTCGTCGGTTAAAATTTCTGTGCTCGATTATCATAGATTTCACCTCTTTACGGCTCATACAATTTTCGGGCGAGCACAAAAATCGAGAATAGGATATATCAAGAACACATAATTATTGCATGTTTTCTCTTTGGTTAAAATTTTTGTATTTTGGCATTAAAGATTTCACCTCTTGTGGCTCATTCGGTTCGAGGTGATTCAAAAGCGCATAACGAACACGTAATTATGAATCAATGAAAAATTCAAATTTGTCTGGTAGGGGTGCTAGCTTACTGTCAAGCAATCTGAAAAATTGGGATACCGATGCCAAATAATCACTATATATTTGGTATCGGTATCACAATTTTTCAGATGGGTGGGTGGTAGCTTTACAGTAAGTTAGCACCCCCACCAAACAAATTTGATTTTTTCATTGAACGCTTCGAGCACAAATATCGCGATTGTGGTACATAATTAGCACATAAAGAGCACATAATTCTGGTCTTATCAAATTTGAATTTTGAACATGTGGCGGTGTCAGCTTTATAGACCTGTAAAGATATAAATTATAATCTTATTATACTTAAATAGTACACGACTTTGGATTAATTTAACGAATAATTTAACGTCAGTACTATCTTTCCGTTTAATAAACCTAAACAATTAGAATTATTCCATAATCAAAAGAATATTAACCTAGATACCTTTTTTCAGCGGATTTGTTAATTGCTTTGGTTGCTGTAATCACTTGTAGTTCTGCGCTATCTACTGAATTATAATCCATTAATCTTCCACTAATCCAATTAATTTTCTTTATTCAATAAAGTGATAAGATTCCTACTTTTTTAAATTTAATTAAACTAGTTAATAAATAATAATGTTCTGTGAAGAAAAACATCCAATTATTGTATTTTTTTTAAATTGAATATCACGATGTAAATGTTAAACTTATGTAGATATAGACGCAACAGACAGAATATTTTATTTATTTATTTATACCAGATAATTTACATTGTTTGTGTTTTACTTTAATTTTTTTTTATTTTTCATTCTTAATTTTCTTCAAGAAAAGGAATAATTAATTTTACTTCCAAGTTTTTATTTTATTATTAAAATTCCCTGGAGATGGCTAATATTTTAATTAAATAAAAGCCGAAACTAGTTAGTAGTAATATTTATTCCTTTTCTTGAAGAATATTGAGAATAAAAAATAAAGCAAAACACAAATATTAAACTTCAAGATGGTCAAATACACAAATAATGTATTTTTGTTTTGTTATTTTATATTTTATTTACTTCAAGAAGATTAATAATTACTATAGATTGAATTGAAAAATTCACTATGTTTTTACCACACTTATTCTATGTAAAAATGTTAATACAACTTGTTATTCACAGTTTATATAAATTTCTACACATACCACGACTTAAGTTTCGACGTTTGACGGCCATCTTCAAGTGAAATTCAGTCATGTGACGGCCATTTTCACATGAAAATAACCGTCAAACATCGTGGTATGTGTAGAAATTTATATAAACTGTGAATAACAAGTTGTATAACATTTTTACATAGTATAAGTGTGGTAAAAACATAGTGAATTTTTCAATTCAATGTAAGTATGAATTACCACGTAGTAACTGTCGCAACCATCCTATTCATAATAATTACTATTATTACTAGTTTCGTCTCTTTATTATTAAAAAATAGTCATTATCAGGGTACAACATGAACATTTTTATATTAAAATAAATGTATATATTTGAAAATATTTATTTTCATATATAAATGTTCATATTGTATCCTGATGACAGCCCCGGATCTTCAATTTTTTGAGGCGGGGCAAAAACTGAAATATGCTGCCCCCACCCGCCTATATTTTTACCTTCATCATCATCATTTCAGCCATCAGACGCCCACTGATGGACGTAGGCCTACCGGAAAGAACGCCACAAGAACCTATCTAGCGTTGCTCTTTCTGTGTTAAGCCTATTTATATACAAAAATTTGTACGTACTAAGACGTGTAGGACATATATTATTTAGGACAGCACAGGATAGGGTCAGAAATAAACGTAAGATTAAAAATAAAAATCAAATAAGTATGTTATTGTATTGCAAATTGAAATTACATTTTTACTCTTTGAGCCTTTAGTTCTGCCAACAAATCTATGGCCTGTCATAATTATTATGCCCGCTCCAGACTCTCGCGAAGTAGCACGCAGTTGAGCGAGGAGAGTGTGGTCAGGTTAATCGCCTTGTGCTTCCTCGCCTCGCCTTGGCTAACTTTGCTTCATGAAGCGGTTTTTCGTACCCGAGTCAAAGGGACACGAGGCGTGAGTACGAGAAAGGGAGAGTATCACGTCTACATTCTCGTGTTTACTCGTCCTTTAATTTAGTCAACTGTATGCAGGTGGGTTTTAAAACTCAACCGTTTCTTGAACGATTAAAAACTAAAAATATTTTTATTCAATATTATTAAATTTTGTCTAATATTAATTTAAATAATATCAAAAATCATGAGCGATTGGTCCCAAGAACTCCAGTTACAATTCCTTGAGGCTTTTCAAAGAGAACCAGTTATTTGGGATCAGTTATTGGGATAACATAATAATAATTAAACGCAGAAATAGCTGCAGCAGCTACTACCTGTTCGGTGTCGGTCTAAGGTCCTCGCGAAGTAAGGCTAGGGTGTGGATGCCTACTCCGTGTAGTTCCTCTCCTCGAACAACTTCGATGCTCGCCGAAGTTACTCCGCGAGAGTCTGGAACGGGCATTAATCTCATGCGCAATTCGATTTTCTATCGCTAAGATTGTGAGACTCGATAAACGTACCTGGCTCATAGAGAATCGCAAATAATTTTTATTAAGTTTTAGTTTCTCTATTAGTTTAACTTCGCTCACAGCTAGCGGTAAGAATGTAGTAGGAAGCGTAGTATATTCGCAGAGTAGAATACAAATATTTGGAAAGGCATCCTGCAAATCATGCGCATAGATCATCTGTTGCAAGAGATAGAAACCGTAAGCCTTTTCTATATCACCAAAGAAAAGTGGAGCTTGCTTGCTCTTTAAAAACGTAGAGTTCTTCGCAGAATTCAACGGTGTTTAAATCAGGCTCGTATTTTCGAGCTAGATCTGATCCATGCTATTGCAGTTCTTTTTGCAAAGTTTTGAGCAGATCATCCATTAAAGCGATTTTATCTTCTTTTTGAATTTCGATATTTACTCGATTGATTTCGCGGAGAATATTTGCCCAAATCGTCAAATTCAGAATAAATTTAAAATTCTTTATAGCTGACCTGCCTCATACTTTGCTTCCGGAACATGAGAAGTTGGCTTAGCTTCTTCCAAGGCTTACACTACTTTTGGCAAATTGTTTATCAGGGCATTCACAGCAACATGTTTCACCATCTCGTCTGGGTCTGGGTTGCTTCCTTTTAAATTGGTAAACATAGTTTTTTATAATATCACATCGAGCAGTGGAACCTTTTTGAAATATACTTTTTAAATTAGTCCAAATAGGTTTATAGCTTCCTGTCATGATGAGGCACCTACAAGATTTGAGGAGTGAACCAAGCACATTTGTTCATGGAGTGACTCATTCCTTTCTGCAATCTTAGCTTGTACTCCTTTATAGATGCTATTCATATTAGACCCATTACTATAAGATTGGCGACGACATTGTCCAAAATCTACTGTCAATTTTTTTATAATCTGTTGACAAATGCTCTCCTGTCCTTCCAGCAACTTCTATGAAATCAATGAAACATTCTTTTATTTAACACACATCAACAGTTTTTTTCCATATCGAATTAATTGTCTCATTCTGTATGATACATTTGGAGTCCAGTCAAACATTATCGTGTTGTATTTGGCTTCTTTGATGTCATTTAAAATGCTATTTCTAACTGTTTTTGCCATTATGTCAATAATTTCATTCTGTATTAAGTGTCAGTATTCTATGTTCGTTCGATCGATAAGAACTAGATAGTAAACACAAATTGAATGTTTGCAATAAAGCACTGCCGTCGACGGAGATCGACGAAGGAATTTCCAAATATAGCTTCATCCCTTTCGCACGCACGCTAACCACCCGCCACCCCAACCACCCCAGTTGCTAACAAAAGGAAAGTTAGCCCCCCCCTAGTTTAAACTATTGGCGGAAATGGAAAACTTTATATTTTTTTAATACTTAAGTTCAAAAGAGTAACAAAAAATTAAAAAAAAGATGTTAATTAAAATATCTCGAAAACTATTGAGAAATTATCGACAAATTGGTATGTATGCGTAGGGAAAACATTGTATTTGACTGCCATGTATGAATATGCCGCCCTCTGAATTTGCCGCCCTCTGAATTTGCCGCCCCTGGGCATGGGCCCCGGCTTGCCCCTCCAACCCCTATATCGGGGGCTGCCTGATGATGGCTAATTTTTAATAATGAAGAGCCGAAACTACACTTAATCGCAAAATTAACTCACCACTTATATACATTCTGATTTATTTCGAAAAATAATATGTGTTTTCCGTTTCATCAATTACAAGTATAATAATAATGTTTATTGTTTCGCCTTTTGAAGGTTTTAGCTGCCTTCTTTATTTAATCTCGAAGTCATAGCAGCTTTTCATATGTAGTATGTTTTTCCAATAATTAAACCTTGCTTCTAAAATTGGTTTTCACTTGTTTTATCAATAGATACGGCAATTGTCATTTGTGAATAATTTTGTAATAATACGATATTATTTTCATAAATATTCATCTGCTCGCAATGCAACGTGCTACACAAAATTTTAATCGTGATGAATATATTGAAATTGTGACTTTGTTGAAGGACAATGTTTCAAATTGTTTGACAATGAAGGACTAACAAATTTCGAACTTGGTAGAAGATATGGACTGTCTCATACAACGGTCGGTAGGGTTCTGCAGAGGTTTATAGAGAAGTAAGATCACGCTAGACGACCTGGTCAAGGCAGACCACGAGCTACTAATGCCGTGGAGGACCGGTTTTTAATGCTTCGAACACTAAGGGAACGGTTCACTACTGCACCTGCACGAAGTCTGCAAATACAACTTGCTGAGGTTCATGGCACTGTTGTTAGTCAAGATACCATAAGAAGAAGACTTTGTGCTTCAAATTTACGACCTCGAGTAGCAGCTACTGGTCCCAGATTTGTCTGTAGACCACCGAAGAAACAAAATGGCTTTTGCAAGGAGCCATGTGGATTGGGAAATCCATGATTGGGAGCAGGTATTATTTTCAGATGAGTCAAGGTTTTGCCTTGTAAGTTGTGATCGCCGCCCAAGAGTATACAGAAGGCCAAACGAAAGATATTCCGCTTGTACCATTCGAGAAACCACTTTATATGGAGGTGGTTCAGTGGTGATATGGGTGGAATATTTTTAACAGCTCGCACAGAGCTTTTGATTGTTGATGGTGGACGTCTGCATTCTGAACGATAAATAACAGACATTTCAGAACATTTTGTGGTACTTTTTGTATCTTACATTGGGGATGGATGCGGCACATATTGTTACTGAATATTTAAATTTTGTTAATATTCAAGTCCTGGAGTGGCCAGCCCGCAGTCCAGACCTGAACCCAATAGAGCATCTCTGGAACATAATGGGGCGCCGGGTTAGACGTCAACATCCACCACCTAAGAGCTTCGACGAACTGCGACAAAGTCTTATCCGCGTATGGGAAGATATCCCTCAAGAAACGATTAGATCTCTAATTGAAAGTATTCCACGGCGATGTCAGGCTGTAATAACATCTAAAGGTGGTAATACTAGTTATTTATAAGCCGAAAACGTTTCAAAAGTAGCTGCATTCGTGTGTATAATGCTAATTATCATTTTACATAATTTTGTAAAATAATCCATATTTTTAGTTTTCGTTTTTTCTCCACAATCATTTAAGTCAAATTTATTATTATTATCGAAATAATTCTGTTTATGTGTTCTATTCTTAATATGTTTTTCAAAATTTATGATAATATTGACGACAATTAAAATAAATCGAAATGTATATGTGGTGCGTTAATTTTGCTGTTAAGTGTAGTTGGTAATAAAAGTAATTATTAATCTTCTTGAAGTAAATAAAGTATAAAATAACAAAACAAAAATATTTAAACTTCAAGATGGTGAAATACACAAATAATACAAATAATGTACATTGTAAAATTCCTACAAAGGTATTTGCATAATACCTGTACATATAATGCAGGTTGTGTGTTTTAAGTCTAGTCTTTACTCATTATGCTATTACTTGTTTCATAATACGTTTTTTTTTTCGATTTTCTGAATTTATTGATTACTTTGTTGATTAAATTTCTATATTTTTGTATTTATAGCGTTAGAGAGGAAAATATCAGTCCGAGCCAATAGAGACGAGCTAGTGCAGAAAGGAATTTTACTGCCCGAGAATCCTTGCACTCCAATTTCCGAGCCAGGTAAGCACGCCACCTATTTTCATCACTTCCATTCCAGCGAGGTTTTCTTCGAAGTTTTCCCGAATTTCTCTTGTAATATAGCAAACTCACTCTCGCCCAACGACATCTACCGGCAAAATGGCCAAGAAACTATATTCTACAAGTGTCAAATCGCTTTAGTTTATTATTGAACGTTGAATTTAAACAGATTCCTGTGATGTAAAAAAAAAACTGTTTAATACCATTAAGCTGTAAACTTCGACGAAATGGTTAGATGTCTCGTTTTGTTTGTCTGGACACCTTATATAGTCTTGTTTATTACTTTAGTTCTGTTTACGTAGACTATTCTATTCAGTTTTGCTTTCTAGCCTGGTATATTTTTATAGTTCATATAAATATAAAGTCAAACTTTATATGTCTGGTCCTATGGAATCAAATCAAATTCAAAAACAATTCAATACATTTATTTCATAATTTAAAGTTTACTTACTATAAGTAAGAAGTAGGGCAATAGGACGATAACTACTTGGAAGGTGATCTGGTTTCCCCGGTTTTAGGAGTGCAATAATTTTTGATTGTTTGAACTCGGGAGGGAGAGTTTCTGATTGCAAGATCCTGTTGAGAAATCTTTTTCTGCCATTTTCAGGCATTGGGGCCGGTATTGACAAGTAACTCATTGTGTATTGCGCCAAAGCCTGGGGCTTTCCCCGCCTTCAGATTTCCGATGGTCTCATTAATTTCATCCAGTATGAACTGAGCAAGAGACGGATTGGTGTTGACAGTTTTCCTCAGGTTTGTGTATTCGCGCTTTACGCGGCGAGAGTGTTCCTTAACTGATGGTGCTCTAGATGTGTCTATATATCTATTCTAGATTCTCTAGATGCGTTTAGATATCTAAACTATATGTTCAGCGAATTTATTGGGCGAGATTATTTCCTAGGGTTTAGTGACGGCGGCGGTGGTGCTGCCACCGAGTTTCAAGAGAGACCAGGCCTTGCGGCTGGAAAGTTTAAATTCCATTTCCTCCACGGTCTCCCGTCATTTCTGCAATCTTCCATTATTCAAACTCTCGATTAGTTCGTCGGCTAACTTCATGTCCCCAGATTCAATAAATTCCTTCTAAAGTCTATTGCTGTCCTCTCTCCAGCCTGGGATATATTCCTTCCGAAAATATCTTGGTATGTGTTTCTTACCTACGGCAATCACTGCTCCAGCGAACCAAAGATAGTTTTCGGTGGTAGGTGGAATCCATCTGACATATTTGTCTAGTTCCTTAGCAAAGGATGCCCAGTCAGCTTCCATCGAGGACGTGGAGATGATCGTATGATAGGTATTTGTTGGCCCACCTCCAGCATAATCGACTGGTTATATTATCTAGTCTATATAGCCTTGTTTAACTAGTTTTTGTCTATCTAACCACGATTGCCTAGTCTGGTCTCCACAGTATTGTCTTGCGATTCTTATTTGCATTGTCTAGAATAGTATTATCCATTTAGTTAGAGCAGTCTTGCTTCCTGTAATTATCTATTTTGTTATGTTTACTGATATTAGCCAAATGTTTTCTCTCTAGACTTATTAATAGAATAACAAGTCTGTTTTCTTCAACGTGGGAATGTTTTCGCTCATTTTAGTTCTCGAGATTTATTTTTGTAGTTTAGCTAGTGAATGAAATAATATTTATTAGAGATGAAAGCAGCAATCTTTTTGAATTAACCCTTTTCATTTGGTAATCAATATTGGTGGTAAAATGCGAGTTTAAGCCCGTAAGTTTTGAGAGTGTAATTCCAGTTTCAAGCCGTTCTGTTTGCACCCCTTTATATTTGAAATTCCTTACCGAAATTTGCATTGAAAATTATACTATACAATGTGTGGGAATATTAGTCAGGAAATTGTTTCCCACTTCTTGGGGAACTGCCTGACAAATTATAATTTATGATAAGATATTCATGAAAGCAAACATACGTAATTCCTTGCAAACTTTTCTTTTTCATAAAGAAACATCTTGTGGTTCGCTAAACGTTCGCTAAAGATTCTGCAATAAAGCCATCCCCAGGTTACAGTTTTACATGTTATGTTGGTTTTCTAACATCCCGTGTAATTCAAAACCGTTGTAAATTGATACAAACATTTATAAATAATTTGTTTGGTTATTGGGAATCTGACATTATTAAAAAAGGCTTTCTTTAAAAAGTTTCACATTTATTCGCCTGACAAGTTTCGATGGTTTTCTAAATCATAGGCTTCCGAGTAAAAGGAAACAAAACTTAGTTATAAAATTATTAGTCTTTCTTTGCTCTGTAGCCTATTAATGTGACTGAAAGCCACCGATACTTGTCAGGCAATTAAATGTGAAAGTTATAAAAGCCTATTATAATAATTTCCCATTCCCAATAAAACAAATTATGAATACTAGGGATGATAAAAACCAACATTTATGTCTAAAGTTATTGATTGATTACAAAATTGTGCAATTGTTATTTATTTATTATAGATAATCTGCAATAATATTAATGTATTAATTATTAAAGGTAGTGGTGAGATTCAATCGGTTCGGGTAAATATTTCTTAAAATTTCTTAAAAAGTCCGCGAAGTTGTTCGAAAGCAATTTGTTCGAATAGAAATTTATTGGAAAAAATAGATATTTTATATACAGGGTGTTAGGTAAATATGCGGCAAAAATGCAAGGGGATGTTCCTTGGTCTATTCTAAGAAAATTTTGTCCCATGATGATTTCTGAAATACAACTTTGTTTCGAAGATACAGGGCGAACAAAATTTGCGACAAGCATATTCGATATTTGTTGAAATCATTAATGAGTTTATCAAGCACAAAAAATTGGTGACGATAACTTGGAACGGCTGTTTTATCTACTACAAGTGAATTTCATTTGAATACATCTCGTCTTTGATTATTACCTGTATCGGTCGCAGTTGTTTACATTAACTGGCGTTGGGCTGTTTAGCGTGTTTTTAATAGTTAGTGTATATGTATACGACCGAGATGACTGACATGCATTTCGTGTATTGACTTGCTAATGCTAATGAAATTCATTACAAGTTAGACGATTGTACATTAAACGGTTTCTTAGCCGTAATATCCCCGACAGAAAAATCTTCGGAAACATCCATCGACGTCTTCGTAAAACAGGCACATTGAAACAAAATAGATGGTCAAGAAGATTAATGACAGTAAGAACTTCAAGTCCTTCTACACGACAAATTGGCAATATTTTGAATGTAAGTTTCATTGGACCGTTTGGAAAATTCTTAAGGGCAATTTGTTGTATCCATACCACATTCAACGTGTCCAGTCACTACCGCCTGCTGATTATCGTCCACGTATTGCGTTATGTCTATGGCTTTTGCAAATATTAGTTCTAATCCCTTAATTCTTGACACAGATTCTTTTCACCGATGAAGACAGTTTCTCAAAAAATGCAATTAGGAGTTTTCAGAATAACCATGTGTGGGCAGATGAAAATCTGCATGAGTTGTAGATTGTAGATATGGTGGTGACGACTTGTACTGCGACCTTTATAGATCTATTGCACCCCACCCTCCTCCTCCAAGTGTTGGTGTACTTACCCATTTAGAGCGCCTCCTCTTATCCTGATTCCTTTAGGAATCTCAGGATCTGGGTGGGATTCAAGGCCTGCAGCTCTGTGTTCAAGCATTGAGCCCCAAGGTACATCTGTCTCTTGCGGAGTAATGCTCCGCAGTCTTTGAACAGATGTATGGGGGTTTCCTCTGCTGAGCCACATAATCTGCATCCATCATCCTCCTCTAGGCCTAGGGCCTTGAGATGTTTCCTAAGTCTGCAGTGTCCCGTCAGGGCTCCTGTCAGAATTCTGAGCTTGTTCCTGCTTAGTTTCAGGCAAGCTCCTGTTCTCTTCTGGTTAAAAGATCCCAGCATCACTTTGGATTGCCTTAGCCCTGGAAGTTCTTTCCAGGTTTTCATCCATTTTCCTCTTATTTCTTCATCTAAACTTTTGCGGATGGTGTTCACGCTCATACCGCAAAAGGGTTCCGGACCTATAAAGGGGCTACTGGATCCCTTGTTTGCTAGGTGATCGGCTTCTTCGTTTCCGTCTATACCAGTGTGTCCTGGTACCCAGTATAGCGTTACTTTATTATTCCTGCCAAGCTTGTTTAGCTTCCCCACACAGTCCCATACCAGTTTGGATCTGATGGTGTATGAGCCAATGGCCTTGATGGCTGCTTGGCTATCTGACAGGATAGCAATTCGTTTTTTGCGGTAATGCATGTCGAGGTTAAACTGTGCACATCTTTCGATTGCGTGTACCTCTGCTTAGAAGATACTTGGGGATGTTCCCATGGATTCGGAGTATCTGGTACGAGGTCCAAACACTCCTCCACCAGTGCCTTCCTTTGTCTTCGAACCATCTGTATACCACTTGATGGCATTTTGCTCTATGTGGTATACTGAGGATTCGTCACTCCGATCAGCTTTACTACTACACATTGCTGTGTAGTTTTTCTCGAAGTGGTATTTGCATACCATTTCGTCTTTTGGTACTTCCAGCCAGGGGATCTTGGCAGCGAGGCTGTTTCGGTCTCTGCTTCCGATTATTTTACCTCTGCCCATTCCTTCCTTGCTGAATCTTACAATCGCCGATCTGGCGGCGCTCTCCACCACAAGGTGCAGCGGAGTCAGATCCAGCAGCAGCTCCAATGCTGCTGTCGGACACGACCCCATCGCCCCCGTGATGCAGACACACGCCAGTCTTTGAATCTTCTCAAGCTGTTTCCTCATAGAGGCCAGCTTGATTCTACTTCCCCACGCAACTGCCCCATAAGTGATTGCAGGTCTCACTATCATGGTGTACATCCATCGCAGGATAGTGGGGTTACAACCCCACGTTTTTCATGCCAGATTTCTGCACACCATTAGGGCGCGTTTGGCTTTACCTACCACTGCCTCAGCGTGTCTATTCCATAAGAGTTTGCTATCTAGTGTGATACCCAGATACCTTATCTCCTGTTGGTATTCTACTGCCTTCCCATCTATGAGTATGGGATGTAGGCAGTTTAGTTTTCTTTTTCTAGTAAATCAATATGTTGCGGATTATAACAGAGCAAGCAGTAGAATGGCAAACCACAGTATTTCTATTATTCGTAGACTTTCAAAAAGCTTTTGATAGTATTAAATGTGAAAGCATTTGGGCGGCTTTAGACCGGAGAGGCGTCCCACCCAAAATAGTAAACATCATAAAAGCATCGTATGCGGACTACTCTTGCAACGTGGTACACGAAGGGAATCTCTCAGAAGCGGTCAAAGTATCTGCTGGTGTCCGACAGGGTTGCTTGTTGTCCCCGCTTTTATTCCTAATAGTACTAGACGAGGTGATGGCGAGCGTTACAATACAGCCTCGAGGAATACGCTGGGGACTATCAAGCAGGCTAGAAGATCTCGACTACGCCGATGATATCTGCCTCATGTCCCATACACTCACCGACATGATGGATAAAACAGCTAAGCTACAACAAGAAGCTGAAGAGATAGGCCTGCACATAAACACCAAAAAAACAGAGGATATGCGGATTGGCACTACCACTAGCAGGGACATACAAGTAAACGGCGTAGCAGTAAAAAGATGCGAACAGTTCTGCTACTTGGTCAGCATCATAGCAGTGGATGGAGGGGCCGACCTAGACATCGCCAGAAGAATCTACAAAGCGAAGGGAGCGTTCGCCCAACTGAATAACGTTTGGAGCTCTTCAATACTTTCCCATAAAACGAAACTCAAACTATATAATAGTAACGTCAAATCCATCCTGTTCTACGGCAATGAGACGTGGAAAGAATCCTTAGAATCCGGTAGCCTGAAGTGATATCGAACCACGATCTGCTTCGTTCAACAAACCAACTTCCAGCAGACGTTGAAATAAAGAGAAGAAAGTGGAACTGAATTGGACACACCCTATGACGCAATCCACAAAACATTGCAAAACAAGCATTGGACTGGCATCCCCAAGGCAGTAAGCGAAAGAGAGGAAGGCCAAAAACAACATAGCGACGCCTATCACTTCCACCTGCAAATCGTGGAATGAGTTGAAGGTCTTGGCTCGAAATAGAGTCAAATGGCGACAATTGGTAGAAGCCCTATACTCCACTGGGGGAAACAGGAACTATGAGAGACACTCATGGGGGTGGAGGGTATAATTGACAATACGCCCTAGTTGCAAAATATACTATTATTTAATTGTTCTTTTTTAAATGTAAGTAAGCGACATTGAATATTTGCGTGCGTTAATCAAGTTATATGTTAATACAGCAAAGAAATGGCATTTGTCACACTAAAAAACATGCGCCAATATAGTTCTTTTATCATATTCACTGCGCCGTGACACCAGTGACCCGGCGGTGTTTGCATAGTTTTTTGCATATTACAGACCAGCACGTCACTGGGTCACCGGTGACCCATTTCGTGAAAATCACCTAAAATAGTTCTATGTGGCCCCTAGAGAAAGAAAATAAATACCAAATCATTATAACTATCGATTTTGTAAAGTGGTTTAAATCGGCGATACAGGAAAGTCAAAAAATCACGCGCGGCAGCGAATGTGTTAACGCATGAGTAATAAAAACAAACCTATGTGATGTGGTTTCATGAACTATTAAGTCATAATGTGTAGTTGAAATACAATAAACGAACTGCGGGACGATCATGCAATGACCGTTGACACAATCTAATGGATTTCACTATATGACTTCGACACATATACTTATATTAAATTGAAGCGACACACAAAAATAGTCTAACCCTGCAAAAAAAAAAAAAAAAAATTGGATGGAGTGCAAAAATAATGGCAGAGCAGTGTGTTCACGCAAGCCATGCATTGTACACAATTGTTCAAACAAGGGTGGTACAGTTTTAAACAGTAACTTAACTAACATTGCTGTATACCAGTGTTGCGATTTTGCAAGTAATTGTAAATTGCGTCTTGTAGAAAATATCAAAAAATCCTGTTTTCTACTGGCCCAGGATCATACAATAAAAACTCTTTTCCATTCTCACTAGTCGTATATTTTCTTATAAATATTATATCTCTTCTATGAATAGGAATTGCTGGGCCCTGGGCTGTTTCTTTTATTCTATGATTTCTTATTGTCCTTTTCATAGTGTCTACTAAAGAGAGTTTAGCTCGACATATATATTGAAGCATTTGGCAGAATATAATTAGGAGAGTGACGTGTATTTATAGCATCACTTTTAATTTGCTTCATAATTTTATTCACTTTAATGTTTACACTATCACCCGCTTGATTATGTTCTCGGCTTACTTTAGCTACTGCATCATTACGTGTTACAATTCTACATGGACACGTTTTTTGAAGTTTTAGCACCAGTAAACAGTAGTTTCACACTATTTATCTTTCACGTGCATACAGCCATTTATTTCACAGTCTTCGCGAATTGTAAGGCCATTTTGAAATATTTAAGTTATGTTAGGAATTCTTAGAAATTTGAAATTTGTTCATGATTTTCTTGTTATCTCTAGTCATTCAATTAATGTTTTGATTGTGAGTACAGTACTGGTCACATCTTCGGAATCGCTTTCAGCAACATTAAATTTGGGTTAATCATTATGCTTACCAATTCGTCTTCATTAAAAACAGAGTCAATTAATCGATTTCTGAAACAAAAAAGATGTATACATAAACTAGGCTATAGTTAGTTTGTCAATATGGATGCAGTTTATATAGAAGGCTAAGGAGAGTTATAAGGTGGTAATTTTCAAGGTTTGCTTTGTCTCCCATTTTATGGAGCAAGATCTTGCTTCATGCCACTTCTTCGGAATAGTGCTCTCCTGCACGAAAAGGTTAAAGAGTGCTTGTATTTTCTTCAGCAAGAGAAAGCTTTCAGCTTTAATTGCTTCTGCAACCACTTCATCTTCTCCAGGTGCTTTGTTTTTTTTTTCATTTTCGACAAGGCTCTTTTAATTTCCTCGATGCTAATTTCTTACATTTCTTCGGATCCCTGGTTTACGACACCTTACTCCCGTGTTAGTATGATAGGATTCAGAGGTTCTCCTATTGCCGACTTTTATAAAATTCGGAATAGAAATTTTCGTTAAAGCTCAGAATTTCCTTCAGCTTCAGTTTGTTTTTTAGTTTGGTTATTTCAGTTTTGCCTTCAGTAGGACGGCTACGCAGTACTTTCGTGCTCTCATTACTTTCTATTGTTTCTTTAATTTTCTTACTGCGGTAGGTTCTGATGTCCCATCTGGTTGCTTTGGAGATTTCCTTGTTTTTCGCTTTTAACTCTGCGCTGGTAATATTTCTATTGCTTCTCATCTGGTTGCGTTCGAATATAAGATTTTTTGTGGTTTGGCTGATTCTATCTTCTCCTTTAGTATTGGCGCGAAATGTTCGCTGGCTTTCCTGTAGGTTCGCGGTTATGGCGCTGTTTAGGTTGTTAATAGGTATTTGCCTTTGAGTAATAACTGTTCTGTAGTCTGTTTGTAACATGGGTTTCAAATCTCTGGATATCTCGTGGTGTTCTCCACGATTGTTTCGGCGTTTTCTTTATCAATTTAAATCTTTGTCTGTCAAGTTCTCTTTGTACTTCGTATAGTACTATTCGAAGGTCGCTGCTTGTCCTACAGCTGTAAAGTACTGTTACGTCTTTTACAATTTATAATTAGTCTGAGATTATAAAATCGATTTCGTTACGGAGTTCTACCATCTGGGCCCTCCCTTGTCCACCTCCTGTGACGTTTTTTTTGTAGAAGAAGCTGTTCCTTTACAGGTACAGGTACAGGTTATGTTGTAGCAGAAAAGCCTGCATGGTTTCCCCCCGAGCAGTTCTTCCTGCTGATCCAAACTTGCTCTGGCATTTTGTTTCAGAGTTTCAGATTTGTCTGTTTTTAGACCAATTTTAGCGTTAAAGTCTCCACATATTATGCTGAAGTGGGTTCTTGTTTCGTTTAGGGCTGCAGTTATGTCTTCATAACATCTTCATAACGTCTTCATAGAAGACAAATATGGACATAATATTTATTAATTGTTACAAGTATCTCATAAAAACATGTGTCGATAATTTTGTTTTTTTTTTCTTAAATGAACAAAACTGCAAACTACTTAAACGCACACGATGTACAATTATACCATATAAGACACACTTTTCGTTCTCTTATTACTCAATTAAGAACATCGGCACGTGCAGCTAACCAGAAGGAAACCGCGAAATACTTAGGTTAACGACGACAGGGTGCGAATTCTAATCTAGAGATTTATCAGTGCGATTGCGCTCCTTCCGGAGGTTTAAGATTTTCACGTTATAAATATAAATTCTTTTGCCAGTCAGGAGAAATACAAGATGAATTTACAATCATACACCTAGCGATGAGATCAGTTTTATACGGTCAAATGTCTCTTTTTTTTGTTTTACAGAACAAAGTTTCGGTAATACGTGTAGGGTTTATACAAAATCCGACTTTCTGAAAAACCGTTTTCGAATTCCAGATTTAAAAAAAAAACGGTTTTAGCCGGTTTTCGATTTTTGTCACAAAAAATTTATATAAAATAACAAAAAACGATATCAAAGTGAAAATAAAAATTTTAGGATTACAAATTTCTTATTCAAAATATCGAAAATTCAAACAAAAATTTCAAATGTATTTATCTTTACTTTAGTAACTTTAATTTTTCCCTAAAAAATAGAAAAACTTAAAATATCCGTTGAACGGTGGCTAAGTCTCGTTCTTATTTTGGACACAATATTGCCCCAAAATTAAAATACTCTTTCACTAGCTACTGCGCTTGATTTTATAGTTTCAAGGGCATCAAGTAAGAAATCTAAGTTTTTGGTTCTTTTATTCGTTGCCTCAAATAATGAAAATTCAGCTTTCAGTGTGTTAGGATTTGTAAGTTTTTCTTGAAGAAACGTATGAATTGATTTTTCCATGGCTTCCTTTAATAAAGCATTAAACTGTTGAGTAGTTTCTTTGAATTGCTCTTCATCAGAATCTGTTTCCACATAAGAATTTAGAAATATTCTAGACAATATTTTTCCAGATTACTTAATAATTTCTGGTTTTTGAAGCTAAAAAAGTCTAGTGTACTTTAGTGTAATTTCTTTGCTGAACTGGAAATGTTTTGTAGATTTTGTAAATACAGCAAAAGGTGCTGATTCTACATGTCTTCTTTCTTAAATTCGTTCATCCAAAGCATATAACAATTTCAAACTTATTTCAGTGTTTAAATTTTGATCATTTAACAGAAATTCAAATATACCTTTACTTATTAATAAATTGGCATCTCGTCGCTCCAAGCCTTCAGACGCTATACGAATCCGATCCAAGACTTTATGAAGTTCCAAAAGTTTAGGATATCGAGCTTCGTTCCACATATAAGAAGAACCAATATCATTCTGTGCTAACACAACATGCTGCTGTCCGTTGCATAGAAAATTGAAAATCTAGAAATGAATAGAAAATTATGTAAAAATTAATTTTTATGTAATTTGAATTCCTTGAAACCGGTTTTCTTCATTTAAAAAACCGGTTTTCGAATGTGACAAATTTATTTAAAAAACCGGGTTTGACAAAACGTGAAACCTCAAATACCCGGCTTTTAAGTACATATAGTTAGTACATATAGTTAGTACATATGTTATTTAGATTGATCCATTTTCAGTAACTTTTTGCAAGAATTTATTTCAGTTTTAGTTAAAAGAATCCCCTAGATCAAGGGTCGGCAAACTCTATAAACTTAAGAGCCATTTTGTTATTTAAAATGATTTCAAACTGGATCAAGAGCCACTGATATTTTTTTTCATAAAGTCATATTTTTTAATTTTCTTCTTAATTGCCGGTGATTAAACGCCTTTGCCATAATATTATTGGTTTGACTACCAAATCCACCGTCGGACTGGCCATATAGTTGAGGTGGCGTTTGCCAGCTGGGCCCTATCCTGCGCGACCCCCCTGAACCTTGCGCGACCCCCCTGAACCTTGCGCGACCCCCCAGCTTGCGGGGCCTGCCGCAAGCCAGACTTTTGACGACGTTGTCAAAGCTGCAAGTTTATTTGCATCCGATGTTCAAGACTGAACGCACAAAAATGCCAAAAACATTGATATCGACAATATTAGGAGGAATATCTAGAAAACCAAGAAACACGACGAGTTATGCCAAGAAGCAGTGGCAGTACTGGCTGCAGACGCAAAATGATTCTGTTTTGTTTCTGTCAAGAAAGTCATTAATACAGATTTAGTTAAAATAGATGAAAAATTCAACTGCAACGAATATTTATTGAAGGATGCCGCTTGTTTGAACCTGAAAAACTTGAAAACTTCAATTAAATTAATAAAAATGCCATTTCTAAGTCGCATTAAAGTGTCTCGCATCAATTGCAAATATCGATCGAGAATTACTATCAAAGGAATTAAAATCTTTTAACGGGGCGCGACGCGACGTAAAGTGATTTGACGTAAACTTAACGGTAAAGTAAGTTTGTAAAACGTCCATCGACATTTTCTTTTCTTTCTGTTGTTGTAGTTACTGGCTATTGCACAATATAAATCACAACATAATGCCACCAATCACAAAACACAATACCAATGTCAGTCTTGAATTCGATTGCATGCGCGCAAGAATCGAGATTGTTGATTGGCAAAAAGATTCATGTGAATCAGCTCGACTCAATGTGACGCGCAGCGAAGTTTGACCTTTGGTAGCTTTTACGTTGCGTTAAGTTCTGATATGTACATCGCGTCGGCCGTATTCGCCCGCACATAAAACAACGTGTTTAAGTTATACGTCACGTCACGTCACGTCCCGTCGCGTCCCGTTACGTTAAGTTCATCGAAATCTGGTCATAAGGCTGTCAAACTTATATTCCCAAAACATGTCATAAATGGCAACAACATTATTTGCAACTTTAGATAATTAGGTGTATTTGTCTAATTAGTTATTATTAATCATTAATGCTACATTTATAATTTCAATCCGTCAAAAGTGGTAATAATCGTAAAATAGTTTATAATTGTCAAATAAAATTGGAATAACTGTCAAAATTGATAATAACTATTAAAAATGCTAATTACTGTCCAAAATGACGATAGCTGATAAAAACTGTCAAAAACGACAGTAAATTATATTATCATTCCTTTATAACCAGAACTTACAATTATCAATATCCCGTACCGGGCCCCGGGTTTATGGGGAGCTACCCAGGCCTTTCCGGCCCAGTCCGACCCCGACCAAATCCATAACTTTACCCATATCTTCTGGAAATGTTTGTCCGCAAAGTGCTTCCTTGTGAATTATGCAATGGAAAGATAACACGTCATGATCAACTTTTTCTTTTAAAATTGTGACAAATCCTTTATTATTGCCCACCATACTTTTAGCTTCATCTGTTGCAATTGACACTATTTTAATAAGATCGATGAGGTTGATTTTTATTCAGACATTCGTTCACTGCATTTTTCTATATCTTCTCCTCGTGTTTGACCCTTGAGTGGCATCAATTCCTGGAGTTCTTCTTTGGAACCAACTGATGATATATGGCGAGCAAAAAGGACAACATGTGCCTAATCCTTTATGTCACAAGACTCAGCGACAGCTATTCATATGACTGATGTTGATTTATCGTCCTCAACTTGTTGCCATACATTTAACATTTTTTTGTCCTATATGTTGTAGTTTCGACATACAATGGTAAACTTTTGATTTAATTCACAATATCTGGTTTATTGTTAAAATTGTGAAAAAGAGTGACTGTAAGTTAAGAACTTGGCGGCGGCGCCGGCGGTCCAAAGAAAAGGGGCAGTTCTTTTTTTTGTGATTTTTTTGTTTCGATATGTTTTTGAAGAGCCATAAACTCACACCAAAAGAGCCACTTGTGGCTCACGAGCCACACTTTGCCGACCCCTGTCCTAGATAGTTCAGACTAGGTTTATGAATATCCTTTGTAAGTTTCTGGAAAAATCCCTTAAAATCCAAAAGAAAAATACACCGACGACTGGGACGATACGATTCTCTATATTTTAAACTTTATTAACTATATTTGTTTTCTGACAAATTTTGGTGATTCAAATTGTGAAAACTAGAAGTACCTGCGATAAAACGTACAAAAACGTCATGAAATCAGCGTAAAATGAGTGAAATAGTATACTTTGCAACTAGGGCGGTAAGTTGTCGAAATTGTTTCGAAATGAGAACAATTTCGCTCTCGTGACCAATTCACAACTTACCGCCCTAGTTGCAAATTGGCATATTACGTAATGAGAGTTGTAGAAGCATATTACGTACGAGCGGAACAGTTACGTAATTCCGCGAGCACGTAATTGCCTTACAACTCGAATTATGTACTATACTTTATCTACGACCACACTAATTTGTTTCTATTTAATAAGAAAAATATGTTTGATGTAACACCTTCGACCTACTTGATAGAAATGAAAAGAAATACATTCATAATTGCTACATACTTTTTTATTTAGTACTTATTTGTTTTCGTTAGATTTAAACCTGAAAAAGCGAAATGAATGACAGCTTCCATGTGAATGATGTGACGTTTAATGAATGTTTGGAAATCACGGAGTACTATATCTAAAAATAGTATCAACGTGCAGCTCTTAACCAATCAACGAATCGTAAACCAAACGTTCATGGGTGATTTTGAATTATTACATAACATTAATCGCGGATTGTTACATATATGTGTGGTGAATAAGAGTGTTTATAAATATAGGCAACGTATAAGCACGAAGTAGCAGCTCTCAACCAATCAACGAATCGTAAACCAAACGCACGTGTGTGTTATCAATCATAACTTATTATTTATCGCCGACTGTTACATACGATGTATTTACATAGTTCACGAACTGTACAATAATGGGCATTTACGATAGTCGTCGTAGGTAAAATATTGTATCTACGACCACTATTGTAAATGCCCATTATTGTACAGTTCGTGGACTATATAAATACATCATAACACACACGTATGTAACAGTGGGCGATTAATGATAAGCTATGATTGATAATACACACGTGCGCTTGGTTTACGATTCGTTGATTGGTTGAGAGCTGGTTAAGAGAAAGAATGTATTTCTTTTCATTTCTATCAAGTTAAATAATGTCGAGTAACAGTTATATATGAAAATACAATTGTTTATTTATTATAATGTTAAATAATGTATAATACATAAACTAATAAGAAATAAATTTGTTACATCAAACATATTTTTCTTATTAAACAAAGACAAATTAGTGTGGTCGTAGATAAAGTATAGTACATAACTCGAGTTGTAAGGTAATCACGTACTCCCAGAATTACGCACTCACTGCTACGCGGGTAATATGCTTCTTACAACTCTAGTTACGTATTATACTATTTTATTACTCATGCGAGGGGATGTATCTTACAAGTTTGGGATGCAGGGGCCATAAAAAAAATAGAATCAAAAATGAAGATTTCGCTTTTTCATTTGTCTCCGGTGTTGTGGATTCGTCATAAGAATTATCAGTCTTCGGTATCACTATAAAATTGACACTCATTTTAAAACGTTTTCTTTAATTTTTATTTAATAATGAAAAAAAAAATTTTAAATCATTTCACCTCACTTTTTTAATATTGAGGTCTTGATTGTGTTTATATTGAACATTTGCGTGCGTTACCCAAGTTATGTGGTAATATCACAAAAAATAGCATTTGTCGCACTAAAAAACGTGCGCCAATATAGTACTTTTAACGCATGAGTAATAAAAACTAATATAAATAGCGCATCTCAAAATCTGAGCAACTTAGAAGAAGCTAGGTATTTTTGGAATTAGAACATCAAAAATATCCGAAATTAGTGTTTACCCTTCTCTCAATCAAGACAAAAATTTCATTTTGTGGTATGGTGTAATATATTTAACATTTTTTTAGGTGAACCTGTCCCATCACCAATTTATGCGCCAAATGGTCAACCGAGTCCAGCTCCGCATCATCACCAGCAGCAGCAACAACACCATCAGCTGACCAGCCCGCAAGGACCGCCACCCGCGTATCCCAGCCTTCCGCCATTCCCAAATTACCAGCTGTTGCAACAACAACTTCTGCAGAATCCCCAGTTCGCACAGGCCAACGCCAATAATAATACCGGTAAGTAACTTTGTTCTATCCATTAATACTGAATTCCAGCTATCGTTAATTGCTACGGCTACAGTTACTTTAATTATTTGGAATATGGTTTGAAATATATGATAAAGACCATAATACTAGCTTACAAATTAGTTTAATTAAGCCTGATAGATAATACTGGGTAACAATTATTGGTAATTATCTACAAGTTTCAATATCCTTTAATTATTTCGAAAATTATAGATGATCCCAATTATGAAAATCCCAATTTAGAAATTAGTCTAAAGAAACATATTATTGCTGTTATAGTAGATGTTGGAACTCTTTCATACACACTGACAATGAGATATTAGAGACTATGTAATACGTACTAATTTTGTAATTAATTACATTTATATTTAGTTTTGGAAATAAACGAAATGTTCAATCTCAAATTCGGTTCGGTTCAAAGGTTCGTATCGTGATTAAAATATTGAAACTTAAGTAATAGACGATTCTCGTAGTATACGGTAATAACTATAGTATAATCTATAGTATAATAACTAGAGTATACCGCCGGATTATCAAGAGTATACTAGTATAATAACTGTAATGTAATCTCGATAATCCGTCTAATAAAAAAATGGTTAATCGGGCACGTTCCGTAATCCGGCGCTCCGTGGAAACACGTGTCTTTTCTTTCCGCTGTCCCGCGTCGGATATAAACCTGAAAACAGCTGAAACAGCGCACAGCTGAAATAAAGTCAAAACGGACACCCTTAAACTCTAAAAACTTGATTCGCGATTCTGACCAAGCAAACTCATCTCTACAATTGTCTTCGGAATTTTTACAAGAGCTTTGCTGTTACCCAGACAAACGATGACATAACTTGGCTTCAAGGCACAAGCTAAGAAAATTTTCATTTTTTTTCTGACGAAGAAATCCTCAGCCTAATTTGTTCCACCGATGACGATGAAGCTAACGATGACTTGAATGTTTGAACTCGGCGAACTGTAACAAACGGAGACGCGTTTCAAATATGTAATTTTTTTTTTGTTTGTTTTAATCCTGATATACCGAAATGTTTTGATAATCCGGCGGTTGTCTGATCCCATATGTGTCGGATTATCAAGATTATACTGTATTGAAAAGTGAAGGTGTTATTTTTCTATTTCAGTCAGCAATAGGTTTTTCTAATACATTTTATAAATAAATAATTATTTGTTTTGGTTTGAGAAGCGAAGAAACATGTTTTGTATGTGGTTTTGTTATTGTTATTCTATAAATACAGAGGTAGAGTATAATAAAATTGCGTATTACTTTTATAGTCATTGCATCATAAAAATCTCGTGAACGCTTTCTATTTTCCCATTGTATTTTATTGCTTCCAGCATTGATTAAAACATAACTAAATAAGTTTATCATTTGATATTTTCTTCAATAAATGATTTTCGTTTAGTACCGAAAAAGTGATCATTAGAAATTATTATTATTATTCTCGTGTCAGAAAACATCAGAATTAAACACAATAAAACACAGGTACAAATACTATGACTATACAACAAAACACAGATACAAATACTATGACAATATTACATAATATTTGACCCAAAACTTGAAAAACCCAAACTTGACCACTTCCACTGCATTCCGCGATTCTTCATAAAATTCATCTTCTCTGCAGGAGATTGGACACAGTCTACGCAGAAGCATATGTTTCACAGTCTTGTTTTCTCCACCGTCACACTGAATTCTATATTCATTAATGTAGCCCCACTTTAAAAGGTTGGTCTTAGATCTGTCCACTCCTGATCTTAATCTATTCAAAGATTTGCATGTTCACCAACCATCCTTGATCATGACCAAGTTTTTTGGTTTTTGACCAAGGAGGTTAAGTTTCGGCTATCATTTTCCAGCCCAGGGGAAGAGATTCCTTAACTCTCCATAATTCTGGCCTGGCTTTTTCGCATGTAGTCTTCAATTCTTTGGATGTTCTTAGGAAACTCTTCCTAGACTTCAGCCTCTGAGCATGTAGTTCATGCCCATGTAGAGGATGGGTTGCTTCCTGCTCAGCTTCCTTCCTTTCCTTGTTTGCAGCTATTTCTCGTTGTATAGAGGGTGGTGCTATTCCTGAGAGCTGGTAAAGGCACTCAGTCGGTATTGATCTTAAGCATTCAGTTATAGTTCTACATGTTTTATTGAGAGTCCACTTGTTTAGCATGAGTTGAGTTATACCAAACCGGACAGGCATACTCTGCAGCGGAATAGCACAATGCCATTGCAGATGTTCGAATTGTGTCAGTTTGACTACCCCATTTTGAACCAGCCAGTTTTCTTAGAAGATTATTCCTGGTAGAAACTTTTGAATTGGTGTTCAGACAGTGTTTCTTGTAGATAAGAGCTCTGTCCAATGTCACTCCTAGAAATTTTGGGGTGTAACAGTGTTCCAGTTCTATTCCTAACTGATCAATACTGATTTCAATTCACGAAAGGCTTCCCTGTTTCTCAAGTGAAAGGGACATGTTTGTGTCTTGGACTCGTGTCTGGGATTTGGTTTAGTTGGTTTTAGAAATAGTGTTTGAACAGACCCTTAAGGGCACTCGTGAGGTTATTCTCCACTAATTTAAAATCTTTACACTGTGCAGCAAGAGCGAGATCGTTAGCGTACAAGAAACTCCTGTTGTTGGGAGCTATGGGCTGGTCATTTGTACACATTGAACAGAAATGTAGCGAGAACACTTCCTTGGGGTAGGACATTCTTCTGTAGTCTCCATCGGCTACGTTGCCCTTGGAAGTTTACAAAATGATTCTGCAGGAGAGTGGCGATGAACCTGGTTATGCTGGAGTTCTTAGTCAACATGTAGTCTTAGCCAGTAGGATGGTTAACAGTGTCGTAGGCTGCCAATAAATCAACAAATGCCACTCCAGTTACCTTAGCTGCTTTGAAACCATCTTCTATGAACAGCGTAAGGTTCAACAACTGTCCAGTACATCTTTTGTGGGACGAAAATCCAGATTGGTCGGGTATGAGCAGAGGATCAATTTCGGGTAGAAGGCGATTCAGAATCATTCTTTCTAGTTGTTTGTAGAGGTGACATAGGAGTGTTACTGATCTGAAGTTCTTCGGGTTGTTCCCTTCTTTGCCAGCTTTGAGCAGAGCTATCACACGGCTCTTCCGCCATATCTTTGGGATTTGATAATTCTGCATGCAGTTATTAAAGAGCTGTAGTATCCATTCCTTTGTTTTTAAGCTTAAATGCTTAATTTGTTCTGTCCGAATGTCATCCAAGCCGGCAGATTTTGCATTTTTAGTCTGTTTGATAGCCTTCTCCAGTTCTGCTATTCTGAGTGGTATTGTAAGATCGTTACTTTCCTCTTGAATTTCTCTTTGATGTCTGGGCACTTTGTGCTTGGGTATGGGCTTCCCGTTCGTCAAAAGCTGAAGTGCTATTTGGTTGGCAGTGATGTTGTAATGTACTTAGTCTTTGTCGGATCATTGCTTAGACGTCTTAAAAGTCTCCATGTCTTATGGCTGTCTCTTCTCAGATCCAGGTCTTCTATAGTTAGAAAAAAAAAACATTAGAAATGGGAAAATGTTTCATATGTTTTATATGTATATTTTAAACGCTGGGAACTGAAATCACTTTCTGGCCTCGAGGACTGGTGTATGTCTTGCAGATTTACATCGATTCACAAATTATCTACCGTGAATAAATCATATCTTCAATAATCGGATAATTAGGAGTATACATTTATTTTATCTACTCGCACAAGAAAATGAACACATCCATAAGTAAATTATTGTATGCGAAGGATACCATTATTATAATCGTTTGTAAAATTATCCAAATCGTGCGTAAAATTCCAATGTAAATCAATTGGAATTTCATTATTAAACGATTTCTGTTTGTTATTATGGTAACAACTCGCGTCACTAAACTTTGTAACTCATGCACAAAAGCCCTTGTTCACACACTTGTATCATTAACTACCATTATTATTCTTATAAATTGACATTATAATTTCTGTCTTGGTACCTTTTAACTTTTGGTCAAAATAATGAGTTAGTTCCTGTACGTATGGCGGCCCTATTAGTAAAAAAACATTTATCGTAACAATTATAAATTTTTAATGTAAACAGACGAACACCGTTTTTCCTTTGTTCTAAATATTTGTTGTTGCATATTTTTTGCAATTTTTAAAAATTAAACAAAATTTATTATTATAGAAATATAAAGAAATTTAGTTTAACGTAAACGCGGGGATATGACGCACAATTCGGGTTTTTGCCGAATCTCAAACGCTAATACCTTATTATGACATGATGATTGGTGTTAATGGTACCTAGGATTATTAGATACTCATAACATAAATTGCAGCTTTAATCTTGAAATAAGAATGGTTATATGACGCAGCCGGTGTGGGGATATGGCTTATGGGAAATTATATGTCAACCAAAAATAAAAACTCAGAAAGTTGAAACTCATGAAACTGTAAACAATGAAAGGTGGGCGTACCTAAAAAGAATATGGCCAATGACCCAATATTTGAATATTTAATGGGGTAAGTTTTAAGTATTAAAAGAGTACCTAACTTAAATAACATATTTACACAAGTCTGGGACCATGAATATTTCCCTCGTCTTACTAAATTGTCTTACAAATTTCCCCAAAACCGCAGACCACTCATAAAAATGTATATCCTCACGCACGGGCCACTTCCCGTTTTGTTTGATGACCTTCACCTCCAGGCCGTCATCTAACACTTTCACTGTTAAGCCGGGGAAAACATTGCCGTCATACTTTACTGCGACATATTCTCCTACGATTTTTTGTGCACATGTTCTTCTACTTTTTCATTCTCCGAAGATTTTTCATCCCACTCACCCTCCAGATGATGATGGCAATTCCTCTATTAGGATCTTCTTTTTTGCCCGTTTTCAAGGCTTGAATGTCTTCTCCTGCTTTGCAATTTTCATTGCTCGTTTGCCCCTTTCTGCTGCTATATTTGCAGGCATTGTCAAAAGTTGAGCATGTTGTTTCTTTTTCGCCACGGCAGGAGCATCACTTTTTGGCACTGGTGACACGATTTGTAGGAGTTTTGTGGGACTCGTTTCTGTAATTTCATTGGTGTGGGACTTAATGGGTTTTTTCTTGGGTGTGCTGAAACCGGATGTGCTGGGTTGAGGATCCAAGCCTGACCTACCACTTTCGTCGTCCTTGTCCTTAGAGGTGAACTCCGGAATGGAGGAGGGCGCGAACGGGAACACACCGCAGGCCCGGAAGCCTGTCCAACTCGTACACATTGTTGAAGCTTGAGACCATGCTTTTTGTAGAAGTTGGCCAAAGTGCCTGCGCTCTATCTTCCTTACAGGTTTTGCATTTCCCCATTCTATAGCTGCATTTTGGTAATAGGCCTTCAATGATTTGAAAAACGATCGGTCTAGAGGGTGTAAGTAATATGTGGTGTGACTGGGAAGGCAAAGATCCGTTATACATATTATCAAGCCACACTTGCTGCTTGTAAACGCCTTTGAAAACTACGTAGGGCGGTAAAAAGTTCTGAATTACAACAGGCAACAACTGTCACTGTTTCTCCTTGTTCCTTTGACTGACGAACTTGAACTGCCTTTGGCCGCTATGACTTCTCGCGGAGGGTTGTTTAGCTGTTGACCTGACTCATCTACATTGTAAATTTTTGCGGGTTTGTTTAAGAGGTTCAATGAGTCTAACGTCTTTTTCAAACAAGTGAAATAATCATTCACTTCTTCCTTTATCATACCATCCGCGCGGGCCATAGACACTCCTTGGGCGTTTCGAATTGTCAATGATGGTCTTCGTTTGAGAAATGCGTCAATTCATGTCCTTCCTGCTTTGCGCTTCTCTACGTCGAAACGTGCGCTGGAAACCCGGCCCATTTGCTCAGCAAGGTTGAAAGCCATTAGGCAAAGTTAATCTCTTGTTGGCGCGTATCCGGCAGCCTGCAGTCTCTTGACATGAACCACTATTCTTTGTTCTGCGTCCAGGTCAAGGGAAGGAGGTTGCCCGAGCTTGATTTTATTGCTGTTCTTTGTTTTGAGCCGGAATCGTATATTCCGTGCTTTTTAGCTGCCCCCATCGCTGAAGAGGTTAGGAAGAAGGTTATTTTCAGTCCAGCAGCCCCTTAGGTTTTTAGACTTGTAGCTAGGCATGTCTAAAAAAAGAAAGTAACAAGTTACTATTACAATATGAATTATGCGGGGGATATGACGTGCGTCATATCCCCCGCCCCCACAATGCATCATATCACCCATCCGACGCAATTTCAGGTATAAAATTGCATATAGTAAACAATGAGGTCTATGTGAATATATAAGTCCTAATATTGATTTTAAAGAATGCGCAATAACGTTGAATACACTAAACCAACAAAAATTGCAAAAGAAAACAAATTACGAACCTTTGAAGTAAATATAGTGATATTTCACATGTGTTGATCTTCAAAATGGCGAACAAATCAAATCTTCCTTACACGACGGTTCGCTTGTAACTGAGGTAGACACGCTTGACCTGGTGGCGATGGCGGGTACTATCGTTCCCCAATGTCTTTCACACGCCAGAAAGCCGAGGTTTCGAGATCTCGAAAACGCGCCATATCCCCAGGTTTTACCTTATATCTCGTAATGCGAAAAAATTAAGTAAGTAATATAGGCTAACTTATTTATTTTCAACAGAATTCATAAAATATTGTAGAAATAACCACTTTAAATAATCTTTTTCACAGAGTATTCTACCCATTCTGTGAAAAGTTTTACGAAAAACCAGCATCCCTTGAAAATTTAAAATCCTTGAACAAAATCGAGAGTCTTGGCGACTACCGCTAGTAATCAACAATACTTTGTCTAAAAAGTCCCTTAATCAACTACGTAAGCACTCATCACCACTATTTTTGCGATAAATTTCCACAGAGGGATTTCACACAATTCTTTTTTCATCTGATCTTTAGAAGAGGAAAAATAATATTGGTGGGGTTCTTTGAAGAAAATCACTCGAGCAAAAATGTGTTAATAACTAAATTTAAAATAGAGACAAAAGCATATTTTTACGGAACTACTTGCTACTACCGAATTTAGATATTTTCTTTTTTCTTATTATTTTAAATTATTAAAACTAACTAACTTATTTATTTTTTAAATTTCTTAAACATGATTCCAAAAATATATTATGTTAAAATAGTATTTTTATTACTCATGCGTGCGAGGTACTTCCTGAAGCACGTTTTTTAATACGAGAAATGCCACTTTGCATTGCCTTTCCACATAACCTGGGTAACGCACGCAAATATTCTATATTGCTAGGTTACATTAAAAAAACAAATAAATAAAAATAAAATTAACACAGAAGAAGATGAGTAACCTTTTTCAGACATAATAAAAGAATGGACGAAGGAAGATTGACGAAGAGAATATTCAATTACTGCGATATAAGTAAGACGTCGGTGTCTACAAAAAAGTATTCTTTGCAAATTTAGTTATATCGTTCAGTTTAACCACAAAAATAAGAAAAAAAACGGCCAAGTGCGAGTTGTGACTCGCGCACCGATGGTTCCGTACAAACTTGTAAGTAAGGTATCTTTTTTTGTGGAGGACGTAGCAAGCACATTCAGTTAACTTGACCGCTTGACATCTTAGTACCGCTGCAAGCATAACCTCAAGATGTCGCTTTCGTACGATGGAATTCTACCCTATATTTTATTACCATATATCCCCCATTCACTATGAGTGTTTAAGGGTTCTGGAACTTCACTATTTGTTTTTACTGCTCAATTTTGCCTGTATACCTATATACCCTGTATAAAGGTATACAGGGTATTTTTTTTAAATAACGCGAATATTTTTAAACTTATAAAAAGAAAACTTTATTTTAGTATTACACTTATTCACTAACTTATATTAAGATCTAACTATTTCTAGATCTAATATAAACTAATATATTAACTATTTCTAGCTCTATTTCGATACTCTTAACATTCAGTTGTTCAATTCACTGCTCTTGGACAATTGACTACCAAAAAATATAGGGCGTACATATAGTATAATATAGTAAATATAGTATAATATACTTAAATCATATTATCTACAACATATTATGTAGATTATAGTATAGTATTATTATGTAGATTATCAACATATTATGTAGATTATAAAGAAAAATTAGACGAAATATAATATATACAGGATGTTACGGGACTTGAGTATGTCGCATGTCGGTTTTAAACAAGCCAAATTTAGACATAATATATACCCTGTATATAGAGCGTACGTGATGAAATGCATAACGAATATAAACAACGAAATTTCAGAATAAACAGCTTGGTGCCAACACATACATTTTAACCTTCGGGCCTAACCGAGGAGGACCCAACTGTATGCAACCCATATGCTTCTGGAGCCTGACAATACCACTACGACAACATTAGTGTATTTTCATAAGTTTCTAATAGTAAATTCGCATTTTTCTTGTAATTAAACTACATATTTACGGTTTTCAGATTTTTCCCTTTACATGTGCAGTAAGACACCGCTTCTTGCCAAATTTCATGATTCTAGGTCAACGGGAAGTACCCTATAAGTTTTGATTCCCTTGTAAAATCGTAAAATATGCGACATAAAGGGTTATATATTTTGATCGCGTTGACTTACAAGTTTGAATTTTTCACAGTTGAAAGAGACCGCGGCCCCGAGTATTGATACAAATTTCAACTTGTTACCTCTACGCGTTCCTGAGAAAAATGGTCTTGACAGACAGACAGACCGACAGACAGACAGACGGACAATAAAGTGATCCTATAAGGGTTCCGTTTTCGGTACGGAACCCTAAAAATGAAATCCAAAATATTTTTCAGTGGGTTACCCTCCTTTGAATGTCGTTTCTCAATTTACATGAGTATAAATGGTTAGAGATAGGTGTTGAAATTAATGTATGCTGAGTAAAATTACTATGGTAAACAGTTTTCAAGAATTTTAAATTTGATGGCCTCAAATAAAAACAAATAGTGACATTACCATTATTTATTTGCAATGATCGAAAGCAATTATTGTTTGATTTGTATTATAGGATTATTTGCGTTTGGTCGCCGTATCACACGCCAATATTGTTTCAATATATTCGATAATAAATTATAGGAAGGATTTATTCCAATTCATTTATTTGAAGTCTTGTAAGTTTAAATGTCTCTCCCCTGTCTTACAATAGCCGAGTAATACAAATGAAATAAGGAACCCACTATTAATTCTTTCAGTAAAATGAGTTTTACTCTGTGACCCTGTGACTTGACAGAAATATTTATTGCAGAAATTAAATTAAATAGTAAATAAATAAAATGCTTTCAAACGGTAGGGATAAAGTGGTTATATTGTAAACGATATTAGAATGAGAACAAAGCCAATAAAAAGAAGTCATTCAATAAAAAAAAGCAATAAATTACACCCGTGAGCAATTCCCATAACCAGACTGAAGCTATTCATTAACAAAAACTACTAAAATATAGTACTTGCTTGATTATTTTTCCAAACAAATGAGGAGTTACAACATACCTGTTATAATGAACCTATGTCGTTTACCTTATAATAGTATATTTTGTAACTAGGGCGGAAAGTTGTAAATTTCACGCAAGAGCGAAATTGGGTACACGAACGAATTGAGTGCGCACATTCGCTAAAGAGGGAAATTGACAACAAAAAATATTGTTTGTAACACGGGTGTTGTGTTACAAACAATATTTTTTTATTACTCATGCGAGGGCGTGTATCTTACAAGTTTGGGATCCAAAAAAATGGAAACAAATATGAAGAATTTACTTATTTCGTTATAAGATTCTTTATAAGAACTCTCCTCAGTCTCCGGTATCGCCTTAGGATTTACAATCATTTTAAAATGTTTTCTTTAATTTTTATTAGTATTTTGTCGTGAAACAAAATTCTGACACTTCACGTCAATTTTTTAATATCGAGGTCTTTATTGTGTTCATTTTCTTCTTCCTTCGATTTTGGCCTACTATGGACCTAGGATTTGCAATCGGGTGTCATTTTCAATCCGGCCGAATTTCCATCGATCCGGCCGGATCTGTCCGGATCCATGGAATTAATTCTAACATAATAAAATTGTCTGAATCTACCACAACAATTAGGTATTTGAGCATGCTAACAAGTCTTATTCTTATATTTATGACAGACATCATGATAAATCTGTCTAATGAAATATAATATCTATCTAAATGTCTATTTAGTTTAATCAACTTACTATAAATACTGTATTTGCCGGTACATAAGGCGCACCCTAAAATTCAACCTACTTTTTGTGCGCTTATAACTAACGGACCTTAGTTTTAGAGCTCAACCTCATCTTCATTGATCTGTCGCTGTCTTATTTTTTAAAATAGTAACAAAACGGTTTCAGATTTTCAAAATTTGGTCTTTTTGGAGAACTTCGAGGTTAAATAGTCTCACAGTAGAGAAAATAGCGAGAGTCTATGAATGTTGATTTTGTCCAATCTTAACCTCGTCTTCATTAATCTGTGGCTGCGTTATTTTTCAAAATATTTACAAAACGGTTTTAGATTTTCACAATTTGGACATTCTGGAGAAATTTGTGGTTTTTAGATGTCGAGTCTACAAATGTTAATTTTGTAAAATCTCAACCTAATTTTGTTGCTTTAACTACGATTCTTTTATATCCTTGGATTGCAATATCAATTATACAGAGTGGCGCAAAAGTAGGTATACAGCAATAGTTTTATTTTTTTACTTTTTTAATTACAGGTTTAATTAGATTTTTAATTCCGAAGATGCTCAAAATGTCCACCTTTGGCATTCATGCATTCCTGCAACATATTCAACTTCAAAATAACCTTTCAAGTTTGAATGAATGTCCTCAAACGCATAATCTGTATACCTACTGTATACCTACTTTTGGGCCACTCTGTTTAGATTGATATTACTGTGTGTGACCACTATTTTGTTTTCGATCCAATATTTTGACATTTTTATTTTGAAACACTTTTTCAAAATGATGATCCAATGAATTTTTGGATGTTAGATTGTCTTGTTTTTTGCATATTCAATGCCAAATGTATTATAAAAACTTAATATAGTTGGAACACAGCCTGAATATATAAGCATATTCAGCCTTTCCGGTGCTCTATAATACTAATGAGTCTTTTTAGGACTACCAAAAACAAATTTCATGTAAAATTTGTCAGTTATTTTATAGGTTACATTTCAGAAAAATGTTTTTTAAAATCAGGTCTTTTCGATACCTTAAGTGGATAGCCATAGTTAGACGCGATTCGAGATTTATCTCTCATCAGTACAGCTTTGCTTTTATAAACAATAATTTGTAAATGTATTAATTTGGCGAGCTTGTCATGTCTGATTTTTTTGTCCGTGTGAGTGATTTTACTGCACTCACATGACAAATGCGAAACCATTTCGAAAGTTTTTCTGGGCAGTCCACAATAACTAGTTTTTTGGATTTTGCTTTCATTGCGTTTATCTGTAATGCTTGATCTTGTTCGGCAAAAATTAAACCTTTACTTCCTTTATCGCACCTAACTTCAACCATACCAATGTTAAATTGTTGTCATTTTTGCCGTTGTTGTCGTTTTAGCATAGCGTCCATTATTTTACTAACCATTTCATCTCTACTCATGCCCTATACCTATATGAAAGTCAAACCTATCAATAAACAACATTGGATGTCTGATAGCACGCTAGACATAGTTGAAATTAGAAGAAAACTCAAAACCAACGGCCTTACTAACAAGAACAGCAAGATGATTATAAGAAACTTTCAAAGCTCATTCAGGCAAAGTGCAGAAACGACAAGAATGACCACCTCAACAATATCTGCAAAGAAATTCAACAACGTGCCAATACCACACAGCCGAAAGATGCGTTCGCGAAAATAAAATACATAACCCGCAAATTCAAGCCTCACACAAGGCAATCTGCGATCCCAACGGCAATCTAAAAACAGACTAGATCACAGAAATCTGGAACAAATATTGTGAAAACCTCTACAGTGAAGAACAGATTGAAACCCCAGATATTACCATTTGAGGCGAAAAACCCGGCATACTGCTACAGGAAGTACACGCGGGCATCAAGAGACCTGCAAAGAATAAGTCCCCTGGAATTGACATAATTACTGCGGATATCCTAAAAACACTGAGCGACGATGGAATAAAATTAATTTTCATGATCTGTCAAGTGATATAGAGAACAGGAATACGTGGTCTGTTAGAAAACTATCCGACCTTTAGCCGGTAAAAAAAAACTGGCATACCTGGTACGTTGGAAACCTAATCACCCTCAAAGTAGTCTCCTTTGGACACCACACAGTTCTCTCAGCAGTGCCGCCCCTGTTGGAAGCATTGCGAAAAAGCCTATTTCGGAATCGACTTTAGCTCGGCTGTCGTTGCAGCCATAATGTCTTCTCTTGTCACAACTCCAATCGCAATTTCTCGAATAGTCACACGACGGTCCCACATCACCACAGCGTTCACTTTGGCAATGACATGGTCATTTCGGCATGTTGATGGCCGACCAGAGCGTGGCTCGCTTCCATCGATGTGCGACCATTCTTAAACCGGTTGTACCACTCCTTAATATGTGTGATACCCATAGCATCGTCACCGAAAGCCGTCTGAATCTTCCGAATGGTTTCCATCTGGTTGTCGCCCAGTTGCTGGCAAAATGTGATGCAGTAGCGCTGCTCCAGTCGTTCCGTCATTTTACTTGCATTGAAAGACCGACGAGAGCACTACGTCACTCGAACACTGTTCGACAGCAACTCACTCTATCTACAGGCGGGAAAAAATTCACGCATGCGCACGAAGGTTCAAGGTCGTTTCATGCAAACGTGCTTGATTCAAATTCATCAGGTTTCCAGAATAAAAAATAAGGTGGGATACTTTTCTAACAGACCACGTATAGCCCAACGAATGGACAGCCTCAATTATTATCCCCCTGCACAAAAAGGGGTCACAACGAATTGCGATAACTACCGTCTTATCACTCTTATACCCCATGTGAGCAAAATCATGCTCCACATTATACATTCTAGACTACAGGCTTTCACTGCTTGGCAAGTTGCTCCTGAGCAGGCTGGGTTTGTTAAAGGGCGTGGCACACGAGAGCAGATACTAAACCTGCGCCAACTGATAGAAAGGCTAGGGAATATTACACGCCTATGTATATCTGCGTACTCGACTATGTGAAGGCTTTTGATAGAGTTAAATGGCACAAACTGTGGCCAAACCTCATAGAAATGGAAGTACCAGAGCATATCGTCTTCCTGATTAGGGGTTTATATGAAGAAAGCACCACTGTGGTCAGAGTCGATAAAACTCTATCCTCCAAATGCAAAATAAGAAAAGGAGTAAGGCAAGGCTGCATACTCTCACCACTATGATTTAATCTATACAGCGAAAGTATCATGTGCTACGTATTAGATGACTGGGACGGAGAGGTCTCAATAGGCGGGAAGAAAATCCAAGCCAATCTCCAATCCTCCAATCTCCGATTCGCGGATGACACACTGCTACTGGCGATCAGCTCAGATGAACTCATAGCCCTAATCGAGAGGTTAGAACGAGTCAGTCTGGAGTGTGGTCTTCAAATAAACATCCAGAAGACGAAAGCGATGAATGTCGACCGCGCAAATTATTACTTGGCCAAATATCCTTAAGGTCGGAAATATGATGTCGTCGAGCAGTTTATATACCTGGGTGCCATTATTAATAACAAGGGATGTTGTGAAGCCCAAATACGCCGGCGAATACAACTGGGAAGAACCGCCATGTCCCAGCTTACTCCAGTATGGAGGGATAGCAACATAACACGTAACACAAAGATCAACCTGGTCCATGCTGCGCCGGTCTTTTCTGTATTTGGCTATGCGATGGACACTGCGTGCGGCTGACCGTCGTCGAGTGGATGCGTTCGAAACGTGGTGTTGGAGGAGAATGCTTAGAATACCCTGGACTGCACGACATACCAATATCTATATTCTTAACGAGATCAAACCCAAACAACGACTCTCAAGTCTGGTTTACTCCCGCATATTGAAGTTCTTCGGACTTAATGTATTCTTCGGATGTAATGAGAAGTGACAACATGGAGATATTGATCGTGCAGGGTAAGCCAAACGGCGTTCTCCCTGTCGCTGGATAGATACCATTAGCCAGCTTCTCGACACTGACATTGAGACCGCTGTACGTGGAACAGCTGACCGATCGCGATGGCGAGATACCATCAAGCAGGGGATCAACACACTTGAAGGGGCCTAATGGAGACCGACATTCATGACCTGTCACTGCACGTCTGCCTAGACGTTAGATTAAGAAGAAAGAATACCTACTATATGATCATAGAGATTTGTACATAAACTGTGATTTTTTTTTTAGTGTTAAAAAAGGAACAGACTGCAATTATATTAAAATCTCGATTGCCGATGTTTGCTGTTGGCGCGTGCACGTGTTAAACTAGTATTTGGGTTAATGTAATTGACCCGGCGCATCCACCACAAATTGTAATATTTTTCCGTAGGTGGATTTTATAAAACACGTTCAATACTGGCCGGCCTACTAGGCTCAATTTAAAATTTAAACTATTGTGCAGCCTAGTTGAGTGTTTGTTTCATTATAATTGAAAAGTTAAATATGACACAACTTACATTCATCAATTTCAATTAAAACCATGAAATCAATTTTTAATTAAATTTCCTTTTTTTATATATAATGTCCTCTAGTAGTAATATATGTCCTCTTGAAGTAAAATATTATTATATTTATGTTAATAACTTAGTTAAGTGTTTAGTATTAAATAATTTAGTTAAAAATTTAGTTATGTAAATCTACATATTGATTTTAATTTCTGTTTGGAAAATCATATACCTACATATACGTGTATAACTAGTTATATACAATTTATAAAGGAAAGTATTCTAATAAGTTTATTCAAGATCCTAATTGTTATTAAATAACATTGATGGCAAAGGTAGGATGTAATGTAAGTTGGCACGAACCAACATTGGTGCGAAGGCTCCATCGATTCGCGGTCTTTCATCTGTTGTGTAGAAAGAGGCGCGCGCGTCGCGACGCATCTTCAACCGACGCTCATTTCGCATCGAAATTACACCTTTAATATATTTTCAGCGTTATTTGCTTCATGAAAAAATCTCTCGGCGCCGAAATATTAAGAAAAGTATTACGTTTATGTAATATTTATTGATATTTTAAAGTGTTCTACCTGTCCAAATAAAGAATAAATTGTACGTTAGGTAAAATTAATACAATTTGAAATATAATAATACTAATTATATATAATAGTTATAATCAATTATGATGGGAATAATGCAGTATTTTAGGCTAATATGAGAGAATTAAAGTGATGTTGAATGATACTAATTAAAATTATATATTCCTAAAATAATTAGTATCAATTAGTATCCTTTATGCATGCAATATCTTGGGAGTTCATATAATAACAGGTTTAATCAGCAAATATGCGCTTTAATTTATTATAGCACTTCAAGAACAATTTAATATGACCATATTAATTTGTTCAAGAGAACAATTTAAAACACGATTTCAAAAATAACCCCGATTAAAATTGAAATAAAATTTTGTACAATAATTATATAATACAGGGTGTTTGAAAAAGAACCCCCTTGTTTTATTGTGTCATAGAAACTGTTCAAAGTCATACACACTATTCTAGTTTGTGGTGTTGGATTCATCAACTGTCCAAGTTTTGCTCCCCTGCAGCTGGGACACCTGCTTGACCTTGAGATGGCAGCAGGGCTCAGTTCGCTTAAGGGGTTACATGGTTCCACTCGGAGGAAGAAAGGTCTATTTTCAACAATTTTTTTTTTATAAAAAACAAAATATTTTATTCAAACTTTTTATTGTCATAAAGATTTATATTTGAAAATGAATTTCTGAAATTTTCAAAGGAAAATATTCAAAACTCCGCTATTGTGACTCATTTCCCGTGACCCCTCCGAAAAAAGGTGCTTCCGCATTGACAGTAGAACTCATGACAGGATCATCTCAAGTGAAAAAAAAATCGCCTTTTAGTTAAGACCATAAACTAGAACTTGGACGAAGGAAAAAAGAAAAGTGAAAATTGGATTTTTGGCAGACTTTTTTACAAAAAATCCAAATTTTGGTAAAATTTGCTCAACATTTTTTTTAAATTGTTGCGATTGAATCCTTCGTCCAAGTCCTCGTGAATTGTATCTCGAAGACCTGTGTAAAATTTCATCAAGATCGGTTGTGTAGTTTTCGAGAACTTTTGACAACCGTCTCTGAAAACACAGTTTCGAGAAAAACGCGTTTAAAGTTTTGAGTAACAATAAAACAATGGAATTTTTTTTGTAACTTATATTGAATCATCGATTCCTGGGCCATACAGTAAAGAACCTGCAGCAGCTGCAATGTCCAGGGCATCATTTTGCTCCTGTCTATGATATGTCCTGGCTTCGCGAGTCTCGCACGCTGATTTTTTTTCAGCTGCGCACACACGGTTTTTATCTGAAATTCGGGCATATTCGTGGGAATTTCGGCCAAGTTTTAAATCCATACCGTCATCATCATCATCATCATTTCCTTTACTCCTCGTGGGAGCATAGGGCATCAACAAACGCTCTCCATCTGATTATATTCTGAGCCAGGGCCTTTACCTCGCGCCACTCCTTTCCGCTTGCCCTGGCTTCCTGTACGACTGTCCTCCGCCACGTGATTTTTGGGCGGCCTCTCTTTCTTGAACCTTGGGGGTTCCAGTCAAGAGCTTCTTTTGCAATATCCCCCTCCGGCCTTCTAAGTGTGTGTCCGATCCATTTCCACTTCCTTCTTCTTATTTGGGTTTCAAGACGCTCCATATTTGCTTTTTTCCAAAGTTCAATATTTGCTATGGTATTGAGTAAAAATATTTTAAGTATTCTTCTCAGACACTTGTTCGTGAATACCTGAAGTTGTGATACTATGGTGGTAGTCACTATCCACGTTTCGCTACCGTAAAGAAGAACTGATACTACATTAGATTTGAAAATTTGGAGCTTTAAGTTACGGGAAGTTTTTGTTGAGTTCCACAGATTGTTAAGCATTCCGAATGCCTGTCGCGCCTTCTGTATCCGTTGTTTTACGTCTTTATCAGCACCACCATCCTGTGAAATAAGGCTTCCAAGGTAGCAAAAACTATCTACTACCTGTACTTGCCTGCCATCTATCTCCAGGTTGCAGGGGGCTGTCCCATTGATCTTTATCAGCTTGGTTTTATCGACATTGATTTTCATTCCCAACCTGCATTGCGTACTTTTTGAGAGCCTCCAACTTTTTTTCCATATCTACTTTCGTGTGGGACAGGAGAGAGATATCATCGGCAAAATCTAGGTCTTCTAAATGCCTCACGAGCGTCCATCGAATTCCCCTTGTTTTTTTATTTGCTTTCTTCATGACCCAGTCTAAGACTATGGTAAACAGAAGTGGGGAGAGCGTGCATCCTTGTTTTACTCCCGAATGCACTGTGAAAGGTGTGCCGCGTTGTCCTTGGTGGATTACCATGCAGCTTGCTTCTTTGTATAGTAATTTGATTATGTTTATGTACTTTGTAGGCACCCCGTAGCTGGCTAGTATTATCCACATAAATTCCCTGTCCACACTATCGAACGCTTGCTTGAAGTCGATGAACAGTAGATAGAGTGGTGACTGCCACTCGACCGACTGTTCAACGATGATTCTGAGGGTGTTTATCTGGTCGGTACAGGACCTGCCAGGCCTGAATCCCGCTTGCTCCTTGCGTAGTGTCGGTTCAACCACATTGCTGATCCGGTCGTGAATTATTTTGGAAACTAATTTGTTAATGGTGTTAAGAAGAGTTATTCCTCTCCAATTGGAGCATATACTCAGGTCTCCTTTTTTCGCCAGTTTGATAATTAGGCCTTCTTTCCACGTGGATGGTATTACTTCTGTTTCCCATGCTTCTCGAATTATAGGTGTTATAATCTCGGTGATTCCCTTTATGTCTATTTTAAACATCTCCGAGTATGTCTCGTCAGCGCCAGGCGCCTTGCCGTTTTTAAGGTGTTTGATGGCGGCCTTCACCTCCTCTATGCTTAGCGGGTCGTCTCTAAATCTTCTGTTTCCGCTTGGTGTCATAGGACTTTGTGGTACCTCTTCCAACGGTGTGTTTAGGAGCTCTTGGAAGTGTTCTGTCCAGCGGGTTATTTGCTGTGCCTCGGTTGTGCATAGCTTGCCGTTCGTCGTGCGTATTGGTCGTTCTGAGGGGTAGCCTGTGTTTGTGAGCTTTCGTGTCAGGCGATATGTTTCCTTTGTGTTCATGCTGTCAGCAGCTAGTTGCGCTCGGGTTGCAATATCAGCTAGCCATTTCCTCTTATCAGTTCTAGCACTCTTTTCCACTTGCTTATCGGCTGCGTTTTAAATCTGGGATAGCCTTTGTTTATCTTTATCTTCAGCACAGTTTCTTTGTTGCTTTAAGTTTCGGCGGTCTTGGATTAATTTCCAAGTCGCATCAGATATCCATTCTTTTCTCTCATTGGATTTGTACCCAAGGATGTCTCCAGCTCCTCTTAACGCATCTACGATGCTTGACCATCGTTCTGTAATGTCTTTGTTCCCTGTGGTCTTGTCCTTCAGTCTGTTGGCTACTTCCTCTGCGAAGGCCTTTGCCGTCATTTTATCTTGAAGTTTTGCGATGTCAATTTTCTTTGTCTTCCTGGTGGCTTGGCGCTTGGTGTTTGATATCAGTTTAATACGTAACTGTCCACAGAGAAGGTGGTGGTCGCTATGTACGTCGGCTCCACGGTGATTCCGGACATCAAGCAGTGATGTTCTCCATTTCTTGCTTATGCAAATATGATCTATCTGATTTTGGGTTCTGCCATCCGGTGAGCACCATGTCACATTATGTATTTCCTTGTGTTGAAAAACTGTTCCGCCTATAAGCAAGTCGTGGTTTGTGCAGAGGTCCGCTAGTAATTCTCCATTTTCATTCATTTCCCCTATACCGTAGTTTCCCATTACTGTCTCCCAGTTAGTGCTGCTTTTCCCAACCTTGGCATTGAAATCTCCCATCACAACTTTTATATCCGTCTTTTTAAGTTGGCGAATTGTGCTTGACAATTGTTGGTAGAATGTATCCTTTTCTTCTTCTGTAGCTGCCATTGTCGGTGCGTAAACTTTTATTGATATATACCTCGAGCGCGTTCGGAATCGTGCTGTTATTATCCTTTCTGAGATTGGGCTCCAATCTTCTAAACTTTGCTTTGATTTCTCTGTTAGCATGAATCCGACACCACCTCTGCGCGCCTCGCCAATTTGTTTCCCGGAGTAGAGGAGCACCTCTCCCGTTGATGTTTTCTTTACGCCACTTCCTTCCCATCTGATTTCACTTAGGCCTAGTACTTGTAAGTTGTATCTCCGAAATTCTTTCGTCAGTTGGGCTAAAGTGGTTGGCTTCAGCAACGTCCTTACGTTCCATGTTCCAAATCGTGTCCGATATCGTGCGCTAAAAGTCGTCATTGATTTCATCTGTCCGTTTCCGAGGCTTGTTGGTGTTTCTTTTACAAAGTTGAGTTTCGGTATAGCAGGTTGTAAGCATGTTGCTACCTAGTCTTATTTTGGTCCGCGGAGGCTATTTTATTTTACCTCTACCCTTCAAGCATGCTTGACGAGCGTTCCCCTATCCGCCACCTGGGGACGCGCCCTGTAGGGGTTAGACTTCCCCCCAGGGTGCCATAACTCCATACCGTGCATAAATAATAATAAAGCTGATGTTCCTTCATTAAAAGTGCAAGCGACCAATGCAGCAATATTAACGATCTTTGAACCAGCAGGAAGTATTTTTGGAGTAAACTTCCAGATTAACTGGTTCAAGCTTTCATTATTATTTTGTGTGAAACCACCAACACACCGCTCCAGAAGCACATCTTTACTGAGATCTTCATAGATAGGTTTCATTGCAAAACATCAGGTTAGAACTATGTTAGAACACCGCACAAAAGACGAGAGTGTTGAAAAAACTAAGGCAGAGTCTATAGTTGAATATTGGAGCGTCTGTTCCTCTGGCACGTGATCTTTCAAAGCATCATGTTAGAACTATGTTAGAACACCGCACAAAAGACGAGAGTGTTGAAAAAACTAAGGCAGAGTCTATAGTTGAATATTGGAGCGTCTCTTCCTCTGGCAGGTGCTCTTTATCGTCACCTTATAATTTTTTTGCCGACGTGCTCGTGAAGGAATTATCATCAATTTTCGGATTTTTAGGATTGAATGATTGTCTCCTTTTCCTTGGTCTATCTTTTATACGAGACCCGTCCGCTAACTGAGTTCTCGAAACTTTAGGCATTTTTTAATAAATTTTTGCAACAGACACTTTAAATTACCTCAAATAAACCTCGTGATTCAAGAAGTAATCACCAACTGAAGTATTTCAAACTAGTTGCCCTTAGAAAGTGAAAGCAATGTACAATAAAGACAGACAAACAATAGACGAGCAGCTGCTCCGATACACCTATGGCGCGCTGAGCCTACCTGACTTTGAGCACGCACCTTCCCAGGGTTGTATCTCCAAAACTTTTATTCGGATCGACTTGAAAATTTAGGATAATATTCTCGAGATGTTGTAGAAATTAATAAGACAATAAACAAAATCGATATTTTGAAGCTGTGAAACCCATGTAACAACCCCTTATTTCAATTCAGGCGTGCAGTAAAATGGCTACTTTTTTTGACAACTTTGTGCTCCGAACACACGAAACATGGATCTGTTTACCAAATCTCCAGAAGGTCTACCTGGCGATTTCCCTTCTAAAACACTACCGGTTTCCTTGAAAGAATGTAGCCAATGACGGATAGTCTTTGCTATAGGAGGTTCAACACCATACTGACGTCTAAAATTACGTTGCACTGTTATAACAGATTCAGTTTGAAAAAGCCAAATAATATTTTTTGTGGAGTAGCCTGCATTACACGCCTAAACTGAATTAAGGTCAAATCAAGTTCAAAGAGGCATGCCAGCTGCAGGGGAGCAAAACTTGGACAGTTGATGAATCAAACGCCACAAACTAGAATAGTGTGTATCCCTTTGAACAATTTATACGACACAATAAATCTAGGGAGTTCTTTTTCAAATACCCTTTACGGATTATATTAACAAGAGAGGCGAATATAAAAATAATAATTTCAAAAAATTCGTTGATAAATTGCATAGTCCCCGACTTTTGCTTTTTTAGAGATTTTTTTGAAAAAATCTCCCCACGCAGACTACAGGCCGTGGAACAGCGAAACTCCCAGTCTGGATAAAAAAAGACTGCAGATACACGGTGAAGGTGTCAGTGTTCTGGATAGACCACGTCTTGGTGGTTTGCGGGCGTGTTGAACAAAAAGGCGAGAAATCTTCACGTCTTTGTTCGCCCATAATTCGGCGCCATGACTCCCGGCATCGGCGCCCATTACACTGCTGCAAAGCCAAAGGTTCAGCCTAAAGAGCTGCGCCGAAAAATCGAGAGTCCGCCGCGGCACGTTGAACTCAGACGGCGGCAAACTTGAAGGTGCACTTTTACACTGCACCCTGCACATTTATGACGATATTTCCGGATCGGGGGGCTTTACTGAAGTGCGGATCCATTTTTTAGATTCCCGCATCTATCCTGCGCGATGCGAATGTAAATTCTCGCCGATGACCGTCGAACTCGCAAATTGCCGGCCAAGGAGGCGGTTGTGATTTTTTTTTCTGCATTTCGGACGCACCGGGCGGAGCGAGCGACGCAAGAAGCCGAGAGTGGTACCAAAATACGCGTAGTGGCGGGCGGCATCGCCCTGTGCCGCAAAAGTTGAATTCCGGGACGCGGTGAGGGCGAGCAAATGTAAAAAAAAAACGTGCAAAAAAGATTGATGTTTTCCAACGTCGGCAGCTCGGCGGAGACGGCTCGGATCGCGAACCTTTAAATACAAAAGTGGCGCGGGAATCCGTTCCTATTCGGTGTGCAGTTTTCAGTCGCTGCGCCCAGAAACGGCGAAGCTGCAGCGATTAGACTGACCGCACTTTCCGGCAAACTGGAGCCGATACGTTTCGAACTGTGGCGGGCGACTCAGTGCGCTTCTGATGCGCTTCAAATGCGCTTCTCGGCGCGGCCCACTTGTCGCTCAACTTGGAATGTAAAAAACGCGACATCCTGGTGCCCCAAAATGAGATTCAAGTTTTACTCTGTGCCGATTAACAGTTCTAAGTGGGCGTCGCGACGCGATTCTGGATTCTGGGAATTATGGGTGCGAAAAGCCAAAAGACTATTCTACAATCCACTAAAAAATCCAGAACATTTACCGGGGGGCTACAAAAATATGGACGTTTTACTTTCGTCATTATTTTCTTGCTATAGGGCGAGTTTGGGCGGGCGTGGCGACGGTTGCAAACGACGCAGTGCGATGCCGCTTGCACTTAAGGATAAAACGCTTAATTCTTTGCGGGAATCACGCAAAACTGTTACCGCGCGCTTAAGTTGGTGATTCTGCGCGAGTTTTCCTGGACGTCCAAAAAAACGTCGTTTTGTGGCGTCGCGACGCCATCTTTAATGGAATAGGGATTAAACTCCCAAACAAACTAATAAGTTCTATGCCCGACCGAACGGCGCCGGTCCCGTTCCGATCCGTCAATTGGTTCGGACGTTCTAACTACCACCGCAAAACTCCTCTGGTTTTCTTTCACTTTTTGCGCATTTTTCTCTTTAAACTGCCGCAGATTCGCAAAAAGTCGGTGCAGTTTAAAAATTCCTGCCGGAATAGTTGCTCGTAAATATTCGGAGCCGAACGAACCCAAGCGGCGACAATCGGATTGCAAAATCGGCAAAAAAAGTTGCATTTTCTTGCACCAGGTGAACGGGACGTCGCTGGACGGCGAGCAAGAGCTCTAAAAACGCGGAAGAATTTTTGAGTACCTACGAAAAATACGCCTCGAAGACAAAAATATTGTGATTTTAGGTTTCGGTCTCGTGCTTTCTAACCTGGGGGAGTGTAGTCGCGAAAATGGCACCGCTAAACGGGGCTCTCAGTTGTACACCAGAAAAATGTAGAATCACATTTGGGCCAACGGAGATGCACAGCGTGCGGACGGACATTCGCAGTTAAAGCATAGAAGAAGCGCGGTTAAATCAACGAAGATCTGCCGCTTCCGGCGGCATAAAAAAGCCGAACTTGACCTTTTTAAAAACCCACGTGGTGCGGACCCTCAGGTGAAATTCGGGAAAGGCCACACGTCAGTCGTCTCAGGGTTTATCGAAATTTGCGATCCCGTCGTGATCTGGCGATTCAGGCCGAAAGTACGGATTCCAAAAGTTTGATTTACAAAAAGTACCACTTTTACGGAGGTCAATGCGAAGACGGCCAGGAAAGATTAAAATTCACGCAAGGATTCCGGTAGAAAATTTCGAGGCGCGCCCTCCGACACAACTCTCGTCGCTGCGCGACTTTTGTCTGCGACGTTATTCACATTTTTATGCGAATCCGGGTCCTCCGACTAAAACCGGCCCCCCTCCGGCCCCTTCGCTCTGAAGAAGTCGGTGCATCAGATTCTTGAAGCCGAAGAACAGACGAACGAACCCACGTACGGCGATTTTCGATGAGACTTCCGGATCGCGTAGTTTAGGCGACCAAAAATGACGTGATAAAAATTTTAAGCAAAATTAAGGTGACAGTCGTACATGTGGAGGCGTTCCGGACACATCGGAACCACTTCCGTGCGACGAAAACTGTCCGAGTTGTGGGTGAAAAAGCTTTAAAAATTCGTCCAGTCGCCCCCGGAGACGGCAGATGGGTGAAATTATTTTTAGAAATCACTTGAATCTTTTGCAAATCAGTTATGTTAGATTTCGAGTGGTTAAACTGTTTATAAACATTTAAAAAAAATCATGTAGTTTGCCCCGTTATTTGTTCAGTGACTTTTGATCAATAGGTGACTTATCTATGTGAAAGGGGTTGCATAACTACCAGCATTTTTATAAATATTGGCGCTGTGTGTTATTCCTTATAATTGACATGGCAGTGAAAGGGTTATAAAACTCCACTGTGTCCGAGTTACCATTTAGTGTGTTGTATCTGGGTATGGGATCATTGATTGCTTCTTATTTTGTTGATAACGGGAACTAACATCGAGTTATTGTTAATACAAAGCGTTACAGACGGAATATTATAGTAGGAGATTTAGGAACCCTTTGCCGCGCACGAAATCTGCAGGTGACCAGGCAATGGTTTCAACAGGATAGCGCAACAAACCATACAGCCAGATGCTCACCTACTTAACAAAATATTGGAGAACAGAGAATACCATAGCTTGTTTACCCTGCATTTGAGCTCATTTTGAACACTTTATACATTAATTTAAATAAATTTGAAAAATAAATACATTTTTCATTTTCATTTACTTATTTTGGTGATTACTATATGAGGATATCATCGATTACTGTATGAGGATATCATCATCAATCTATTTTAATTATAGACATTATTTCAAGTGGAAAATAGTATATTTTGCAACTAGGGCGGTAAGTTGTCAATTGGTCACATTCGCTTGAGTGGTACATTAATGGATCGTAACATGTGTGATTCAAATTTGTCTTCACACAGTGAATTTAACCAGGCTTGTTAACCTTGTATTTATTATCTTTAACTTTGAAAATGTTCTTTCACTTTAGATTTGCGTACCTAATAGGTTCAAGATGGAATTATAAAATTTAAAAATACGCCTTGTAATGAAGTCGAAGTGTTCGATCTCGGAATCTCTAGTACTCACGATGCTTAAGTGCTATAAGTTTGACTTGTTGCAAGCAACTCTCTATATCACCATCATTAAGGAATAGATTTTAATACATCAAAGTTTGAAGCAATTTAATTCAATTCCAATGTTATTTGATCTTTACTGAGAAAGTTTTGTTGCGTTCAAATGGCAAAAACCTTTACCCAACTTATTGCACTTTACTACGCATAAATCTGGAGAATGGAAAATGCGGTTCATGTGCACATCAAACAGACCTTTTTCGTATTTAAAACTCCTCAGTGCGATTTATAAAAATTCTATAACTTGAGAGTAGGACTAATCAGATTTCATAAGTTAATTGTATTGTTTATTGCACAAATAGTTATCCTACGACAAAGGTGAAAGACTAAACTTTAGATAATGTTGCTATAGTAGGAGTAAAACTTTACACAAGAAAACGAGAGAAACAGAAGGGCGTAGTTCTTTGTGGCGTCGGTGGCTTTCAGCTATATTCTGCTTTAATAAGTTGGTATGATTGTATCTATAATTAGTTTGTAAGAAAAGAATTAAAAGAATTCACAAATGGACTAATAACATAAATAAAATATAATTTTTAATTCGGTGTGCCTCCTGCATTTTACTGCTAAGGAGACCTAATTTTTAGTACGGTGTGGCTCCTGCATTTTACTGCTAAGGAGACCTAAGTCTAAGGTAAGAGACCTTAAGTTTAAGTTAAGTTCAGGCTAAGGAGACGAGGTCATGAGAAATGAAAATAATTATGGACATATATAGACGCATTTCTGTCTCTATGGATGTTCATAATTATTTTCATTTATCAAGTATACCAATATTCAATTATCATTTAATGTATTGCTGAAACTAAGTTCAGGTCTTTGTTTACACATGTCATACAAAACCCAACCTCAGCAGCCCGGCACATTGCTTTCAAATTAATGTAAGTGTATTTCATTTTATAATTCAAAAGAGCAAAGTTGCACTGATGAGAGATAGATCTAGAAACGCGTCTGCAGATGGCTATTCTGCTTCTTCTTCTGTTGGCTTTATAACCCGCGGTGGGTTTTTGCCTCTAGCACAATCTTCTTCCATTCTGTCCTTTCACCGGATTTCTCTCTCCAATCCCTTACTCCCATCTTTCCAAGACTTCCGTTCACGTCTTCCATCCATCTTTTCCTTGGCCTGCCTCTTTTCCTTCTTCCTACTGCCCGCCAGTTGTACATTTTCTTGGCTGGTCTGTCGTCATGCATTCTGTACAGGTGTCCCAGCCATGCTATTCTTTGAGCTTTTACATATCTCACTATGTCAGCTTCGTTTATTAACCTGCTTAGTTCATGGTTCATTCGTATCCTCCAAATTCCATGCTCATTTAGGATCGGTCCGTAGATCTTTCTGAGGATCTTTTCTGAGGAGATGCGTAGCGCGTCCTCCTCTGCGGTGGTTAGGGTCCTGGCATCGCATCCGTACGTTACTACTGGTCTTATGAGTGGTCGGTATATTTGAAGTTTGATTTTGTGACTCAATAACTTGGACTTCATCAGTTTTTGGTATCCGTAGTAGCATCGGTTTCCACTAAGTATTCGCGAGCTTGTTTCTTTAGCTATTACGTTTGTTCTGCTGATTTCTGTTCCCAAGTAGACACAACTTTCAACCTGCTCAAAGCGATACTCGCCCAAGTTAAGGTCATTGTTATCGTGATGTTCTCTTCCAACTTGCATCTATTTAGTTTTTACCTCATTTATTTTCCATCCCCATTTTTGCGTTTCATCGTCCAGCATCAATAGTTCTTCCTTTAGCGCGTCTTTGCTTCTACATGTCAAACTGACATCATCTGCATATGCAGCAACCTGTGTTGATAGGTTGCCAATGTATCCCGTTATATTCAGCTTTTTCATGCATGCCTCTAATGTTAGGTTGAATATAATGGCGCTCAGGGCATCTCCCTGCCTCACACCGATTTAGATTTTAATGGCGGATGTAAGTTGGTTGTCTACTCTAACCGAGGCTTTCGAACCGGACAATGTAGCTTTTATTAGTTTTACGTATTTATGGGGTATTCCTAGCATTAGTAGATCGTCAAGGATCGTGTTTCTTTTGACGGTATCGAATGCCTGTTTAAAGTATATGTAGAGGTTGTGCAGCGACATATCAAACTCATATGCTTTCTCCTACATTTGCCTTATGGTGTATATGTTGTCTATCGTTGACCTATTGGCACGAAATATTGGCCGCTCTGATATTGTCCTAATATCTCTTCGTAGTAGACAGCGAGTCTGTTATAAAGATCCCCTGTTAGAACTTTGTATGTTACTTTAAGGAGCGTTATCGGCCAGTAGTTGCTACATATCGTTTTGTCTCCTTTCTTGTGTATTGGCTATATGATACCCAGTGCCCAATTCTCTGGTATTTTCTTTTGCTTTCCAGATTTCATTAATCAGGTGTTTTAGTCTTAGCGTTAGGTGTTCTCCATATTTCAGAAGTTCAGCTGTTATACCGTCTGACCCAGGGGCCTTGTTATTTTTTAGCTTTCCAGTAAAACTTTCTATTTCTCTTAGACTGGGGTTCTCGATCTTGGGGTCTACCGTATGTACATTTAGCTGTAATTGTTCAGGCTCTAAACTTCAGTTCAGGCTCTCTTTTAAAAATATCCGAGAAGTACCCTTTCCATCTTCTGAGTATCTCCTCGTTCTCTGTGAGCATGTTTCGTCTTTATCCTTGCATACTGTTATCTTTACTGTTACTGTTATACTGTTATATTTTGGCTGCTTTTGCTGCTTTGGTTCTTGTTTCGTGATCCAAGTATCCTTGCATACTTTTATCTTTGGTCTAAAACCTTGAGTGTTTGGTTTTATTGCCTTGTAAAATTTTCTTGTTTCGTTTCTAGAATGATTCAGTACCATTTCCTCTACCTTTCTGTTTAGTGCCTCTTTTTTCTACATATTCTAAACGCGTTTATTCTTTCCCTATTGTAGGCTGCTTGGTTAGCTCGTGTGCTTCTGTCTAACAGTTTTAGTCTAGCCTTCCGCTTCACGGAGGTTGCTTCTCGACATTCCTCGTCATACCATTTTTCGTTGTGAACTCCACTTTTTTTCTCCAATTCTTACCATGGCACTCTCTGTTATTATTTTTTCGATATTCATCCAGTCTTGCTCTATGTCCTATGTTATTGGTTTTCTTGTAGTTTAGTTCTGAGACTTTCCTGGTAGGCCCTCAGAACTTCTGGGTTTTTTAGGCGATCTATGTGCCATCTTGGCTGCTTTGCAGTTCTTCCCCTAGCAACTGTCGATAGTTTTTGTTTTGAACTTGCTCCAACAAGGTAATGGTCGGTGTCCGCGTTCGCCCCGCGAAAGGATCTGACCTGTTCGACGTCCGTTGCCCATCTTTTGGTGATTAGTATCTGGTCTATTTGGTTCGTGTTTCGTGATCCAGGTATTTTGCAGGTGCACTTATGGATTTCTTTCCTGGGGAAGAAAGTACTAACAGCAGAGTAGTTATTAGACGCGGCAAATTGGGTAACTATTTGGCCATTATTGTTGGACTCATCATGCATGCTATGTTTACCAAAAACGCTAGCGTAGGCCTCTTCTTTACCCAATTTGGCGTTATAGTCGCCTAGTACTATAGCTGCGTCATGTCTCGGTATTTTATCGCAGACTTCTTGAAGTGCTGCGTAAAAAACGTCTTTGGTTTCCTCTTCTGCGTTCTCTGTGGGCGCGTATACGTTCACAAAGGTTATATTGTGGTATTTTCCCTTTAGGCTTAGGGTGCATATTGTATCTGATTCCGGGGTAAAGGCTAGAATCGATGTTTTTAATTATTTGGATACAATATATCCAACTCCTTTATGGCTACTCCTTTCATCGTTTCCTGAGAAATACATAGAGAATTTTCTCTTGTGAATTTCGCCTTTACCCTTCCATCTTATCTCTTGTAGGGCCACGAGATCCATTTTGTATCTCAGTATCTCATCCGCTAGGCTATCCATAGCCCCTGCTTTCAGAAGCGTACATACATTCCATGTACCAAATCTTCTGATTCCGTCAATCTTATCCTTATTTCCCTGCGATGGTCGTCTTCGTGTGGACAGTCCAGTTTCTTTAGTTGTAGTCTTCGCAACATTAATGTTTTCACGAGGACGGGTAGTTAGCCCGTCGCTCAACCCCCTTTTCGGAGGGCCATTTCGCCTGTTCCCGTCAGCCCACCGATCTACCTCGCTCCATACGGATTTTCACCGCATCTTGCGAGGTTTCTGTGTGGTTACCAGGGGTCACCTAACGTGGAGGTGGGAACCAGACTTGGGTAGGAGAGGCTATGCGACATGTCTCATTCGAGTCATTGTCGTGCGGTGCGCATGCACTACCCCCTTTTACCCCCGCAGATGGCTATTCACTTGGTTTAAATAAAAAGATGTGATCTTAAAAACAATGTTATTTATCTAGTTCTTGTTTAGTGTCACGAAAGTGGACTGAGGGCTAGTAAATATACAAATATATGTAAAGACTTAATAATATTATATAGCTTCCGAAAGGTTGAATATATTTATATATTCAAGCTATATTCCGCATTAATAAGTTGGTATGATTGTATCTATAATTAGTTTGGTTGCACCCCAATATTCAACAATCTTAATTATCTCGGACGGAATAATCAAAATAGAGTTTTAGAATAGAAAACCTGCCGGTAGAAAGTAAATTTGAGGTTGAAATTTATAAAATAAATCTCTGAAGAAAATCAATATGCAAGGTGTTATCACATGATAATATAATTGATGGTAGCCTTGAGGGAAGAAATGGAAACATATTTTGCAATGAAAAATTGTCCGCTTGAGACTCCAACGTTCTTTTCGCCAGACTTATACTGGAATATTGCGTACGTTTATAGCAATTTATAGTACGGTAATAAATCACAATTATTTGCTCGAACCCGCAATACCAATTCTATCTTAATACAAAATTTTTAGCAACAATATTTTTTGTCAGAATGACATCGAATAAGATACACTATAAATTTGTTTGAAGCGTTTCACATGATAATATTACACATTGATTATAATGCGTTTCACACGATTATATAACACATTGATAATAATAACACCTTGTCAATATTTTTTGATTGATGATGGATAATTTCGCATTTAGCTATAAAATTGTAGTTTTTGGAAAACTAAACATGCAACAGACATTTTTCTTGTAAAAAAACACAAATTTGTTTTTTTTTTAAATACCACGTTAAAAGTTCTTAATTTTTAAGACTTTAAGTTATTCTATATTCAATATGGTATTCTGTATATTTTGTTCTGTGAACACCCGAGACAATTTAAATAAAATTTTCATATTAAATTAAACATGAGAAAGCATCTACAATTCGGTTAGGAATTACGGATATTTAAGCTATGGAATTTATTATTTTCTGCCCAACATGCCAACGTTTTTTTACAAAAATCCCATATTCGTTGCCATCTTTCATGTTATTCTTTAATTAAATTATAGGTGGAAAATTCAACTTGAATCTGTGCATCTATCTGTAATATTATAATTTAATTATATTATAATTAGAGAAATTATATTTCTATTATATTATAATTAGAGGGTGCGAAGAAAAATACCAGTAGGTATTTAAGCGCGAAGTAAATAGCACTATTGATGACATAAACCATCAAATAGGTTGAAGAATTGCATGTGGATTTAGAGGATTAATGTTAAAAATACGTCAAATATACCGATGTGAAACTGGCAATAACTTTCAGCAATAAAAATTTTGCGTAAATTTTTTATTTCAAAAGGCTATTATTACTTTCTTATTGATAAGGGATTTTTCAAAATTTTCTTCACAGAACTGTTGCACAGTAAGTCAACTGATAAAATATTCCAACAAAATTTAATTTTCTTTTTACACATAGGCATAATAATCATATTAAAGATCAACAAATATTCACATTTACTCACTTCTTAAACACGGAACGTCAAAGTGTATTATTTTCCAAAATTTTCCAACATAATTTCCACCATCTATTAGGCCACAATATTTACCTTCATTTCTCAAGCAGGAATTTTTCCAAAATTCCTAATAATAAAAAAGTGCATTCCACGCAGTTGTCATTTAATTGAAAAATCCAAATAGGTAGTAATTTTCAACATTTCTCAATTTTTCTTTCAAATATCACTAGAGAATGAATGTACCTAACAACGAAATAAAACATTTTTCGAAATATAAAATAACAATTGAATAACGACCAAACTTAAAATGCAGCTGTGCCTCGTAGCACCGTTTCATAGCCAGAACGTCAAATTGCAGTAAATTTTAACTTTTCCCAAATTTTCTTTCACACATCACTAGTGAATAAATGTACCTAGACATGTGTAAAAGCTTTTTCAAAAATTCGTAAATGTATTTCGCCCCACTTTCGTTCGCCGGGCACTGTTTTATTGCAATAGGGGTAAATAGAAGTAAATTTTACATTTTCTCACATTTTCTTTCAATTCCCTCTACGGGATAAATTTATCTACTTATATATCGAAGCATTAAAAAAAAAATTATCCCGTAGTGGTATTGAAAGAAAATGTGAGAAAATGTAAAATTTACTTCTATTTACCCCTATTGCCATAAAACAGTGCCCGGCGAACGAAAGTGGGGTGGAATACATTTACTTTTGCGAATTTTTGCAGAAGCTTTTACACATGTCTAGGTACTTATTCACTAGTGATGTGTGAAAGAAAATTTGAGAAACGTTAAAATTTACTGCAATTTGGCTATGAAACGGTGCTACATGGAGCAGCTGCATTTTAAGTTTGGTCGTTAATCAATTGTTTTTTTATATTTCGAAAAATGTTTTATTTCGTTGTTAAGTACATTCATTCTCTAGTGATATTTGAAAGAAAAATTGAGAAATGTTGTAAATTACTACCTCTCTGGATTTTTCTATTAAATGGCAACTGCGTGGAATGCACTTTTTTAAATAATCGCTGTGCGCTTATTATTAGGAATTTTGGAAAAATTCGTTCTTGAGAAATGAAGGTATTACTGTGGCCTAATAGATGGTGGAAATTATGTTGGAAAATTTTGGAAAATAATACACTTTGACGTTCCGCGTTTAAGAAGTGAGTAAATGTGAATATTTGTTGATCTTTAATATGATTATTATGCCTATGTGTAAAAAGAAAATTAATTTTTGTTGGTATATTTTATGAGGTGACTTACTGTGCAACAGTACTGTGAAGAAAATGTTGAAAAATCCCTATCAATAAGAAAGTTATAGCCTTTTGAAATAAAAATTTTGCGCAAAATTTTTATTACTGAAAGTTATTGCCAGTTTCACACCGGTGTCAAATATTTGTACGTCAAATTCAATCTATGCGAAAAGTAATGCAGCATTAAGTCTAGATTTGTCTCCAGGAGTTGTTTTTGTTTTCTTTGTAGCTTAAAGATTTTTAGGTCACAATATAACACGTATACCAAGTTCTGAAAATTTAAAAAATCATTTTACAAGTTCATAATCAAATTTGGATGTTTGAAAACGTTCTCGGCATTTATAAAATTCCAAGAAAACTCACATTAACTAATTATTATACTTTAATTCAATTTTCTCCATTTTTTGTTTTGTCAACAGACAATTTATATTTTTCAACTCACCAAGGAAAATTTAAAATTATATTAATTCAAGATAAACAAACCACAAAATAACTATTTAAGCATGTCTCAATTTAATCTTGTTTTATTATCGGAAAAGCTACAACTTGCATTTTTTAAAATACTAGACAAAATTTAAAATCACGGTGGAACAAATAAACACAACCTTATTTATTTTTATTACTCATGCATAAAAAGTACTATCTTGGCGCACGTTTTTTAGTGCGACAAATGGCAATTTTGGTTATAATACCACATAACTTGGGGTAACGCACGCAAATATTTAATATCGCTAGGTTACATTAAAAAAAATGAAATAAACACAATCAAGACCTCAATATTAAAAAAGTGACGTGAAAGTGACAGAATTTTTTTTTATTACAAAATTAAAATTAAAGAAATCGTTTTAAAATGAGTGTAAATTCTATGGTGATACCGGAGACTGATGAGAATTCTTGTGGCGAATCTACACCATCGGAGACAATTGAAAAGCAAATTCTTAAGTTTTGGTTCTATTTTTTTTGGATGGCACCTGCATCCCAAACTTGTAAGATACATCCCGTCGCATGAGTAACAAAAATATTGTTTGCAACACGGCTGGTATTGTCAATTGGCCTCTCGAGCGAATGTGCGCTCACTTCGTTCGTGCGCTTAATTTCGCGCTCGTGTCCAATTGACAACCTACCGCCCTAGTTGCAAAATATACTATTAGTTCGTTCAAATCAATTTGTTCATGTTTTAAAGAATATACAAACTCAAGTAGGAATGTTTGCGCAGACTTAAATTTCCAAACTACCGAGAAAGAAATGTACAATAACTATTCTAGTTTGTTTAAATTTATTCTTGTTTTATAAACAAACTTATATTAGAATTTCTTTACTGCGTACTCAAATTCATTGTAATTCATTGATTTATTCTTTAAATTTTATTTGTCAAATTTCTGAACATACCAAATAAACTCTAATTGGAATTTCTGCAGAGACTAATGATCAACTGATTGAGCAATTTCAATTACATCTATTAAAAATATATATTTTTTTATAAATATTCTAGTTTCTATTCGGATTTCAAATACTTACTTAACTTTCCGTGTCCGGCTCATACGACATCTTTCCAAAAAATAGCGGCTGCAATAGCCTTGTCGTTACATAAAATTAAGTCTTCGTGCGTGCATCCTTCTTCCAGTTGTGGGCAGACCAGTATGTGGCTCATATCGTGGGGCTGACCACACGCACACAGGAGATCGTCGTTCTCAGACATTCCCCACCTCAACAGATTTGTCTTGCACCTTGCTACCCCTGTCCTGAGCCGATTTAGGGATTTCCATACCGCGAAAGGGAGGTGTTTGCCTGGTGCCATTTCTTCTCTTGGGGGTTCCCGAGTAGTTAGCTGTTGGGTGCACCTAGTGATATGGTTATTTTCTATGGACCCCTCGATCTTGCCATAAAGCTCTTCCTTGATCTTAGGCGTCGACCGGCTGCCTCGTGTTGGTTGGCGAGCAACGGTTTCCTGTTTCCTGTTTGGTTGGCTTTAGGCAGCCTGTCACGATTCTTGCTGTCTCGTTGATAGCGACGTCCACACCAAACCGGTGCGGCGTATTCCGCAGTGGACACACAGAGCGCCAAAGCGTTTCTGGTTGAGCTCCCCATGCTGTGCCTGTCAGTCGCAACATGTTATTACCCGCACTAACTTTGCCTTTAGTTTTGATGCAGTGTTGTCTGAAGGACAGAGTACGGTCCAGGGTCACGCCCAAGTATCTCGGCGTGTGCTCCAGTTGTTCGCCTCGCCAATGTAGAGATAGCGAGAATCGCTCCTCAGCCAGAGATGTACGAAGCATTCATAAAATTGGTTGGGAAGGCCTCAAGAAAAACATTCTCAGAGACTGTCGCACCGAGTACATCCCTGCTCTATCTGGAAATGCGAAACCCCTCCTTTCACGCTACCAAGAATTGTACGACGCAGACCCCTTTGCCGAGGAAACATCCGAGGCCGGAGAAATACTGATGGCAAAAATGGCAGAGGACCACCGGCCAAGTGGTGTAACATGCTAGAAAACCTAGATATGAAGGTCAACAGTAGACGGGCATGGAAGACCCTAAAAAACCTGAGTGGTGACGCCACAGAACCAGTTCGGAACTTTATTCCAGTCACTTCAGATCAAGTAGCCACCCAACTGCTACTGAATGGTAAAAAAAGGGCAAGAAGTCCAAAGAGCACATTAGCAGAGACCTGGAGCATGAGAACAACTCCCTCGGTTCCCTCCCCTTTTTCCATGACTGAACTTGTGGCTGGGATTAAAGGTATGAAACTCTACCGAGCGGCGGGCGTGGACCTGAGGGCAGAACAGATCAAGAACTTTGGACCACACACCCTGCAATGGCTCCTTAATATGTTCAACGTATGTTTCACGCAACTGAAGATCCTCAAGGAATGGAGGAAGCCTTGTGTGGTCGTGTTACTGAAACCTGGCAAGGAACCGACTGACAATAACAACTTCAGGCCCGTGTCCCTTTTATGCCAACTCTTCAAACTGCTGGAACGTCTGATTCTAAACCGAATAGCTGAGATTTTGGATGCCAAGATTATCGAACAGCAGGCCGGCTTTCGTCCAGGGAAATCGTGCTGTGGTCAAATCCTCAACCTAACTCAGCACGTAGAGGATGGTTTTGAGAGAAGGAAGATTACTGGAGTGACGTTCATCGATTTGATAGCCGCTTATTACACTGTCAACCACATGGGTGCTGTCACGGAAGCTTTATGAGGCACCAAAAGACTATAGGCTCACTATGGTCATCTGTCTATTCCTCCAGAACAGGAGATTTTCTGTTTCACTCCAAAACAAGAATAGAAGATTGGGGGTCCAGAAGAATGTACTGTTGCAACGCAGTCTCCTGTCCCCACTCTTGTACAACGTGTACACGAACGACCAGCCAATTGCTGACAATATAAGGCAATTCATCTATGCCGATGGTACAGCTGTGGCAGCCCAGGGAACCGAGTTTACCGAAGTGGAGGAGAAGTTGGAGGTCGCCTTTGAGGAACTGGCAATCTATTAGATTTGACTGTGTCTACTACTGTCAAATAGAAACCAGAAAAAACACCTAAAGCCGAATCCCAGCAAGACTCAGGTCTGCGCCTTCCACCTGAAAAACAAAGAAGCACGACGGGAGCTCGAGATACATTGGATTTCAAATCATTTGATTATGCTAGTCAACTCATTGAGCTCATTGAGCATAGCAAAAAAATCCGAGTGTTTATGATTTACTTCTCAAGTTATTATTGAACTACTGATGTTTGCTTAATATATTTATAAACTAGAATTAGAATATTATATACATCCTTAAATAATTTGAACTCATTTTAAGTATATTTTTTTGTTGGAATATTTGATTAAGGACTACTGTGTAGTTATTTCTCGACAAATGTTGAATGTGCCTCAGAATTTTTAAATTAATGAAAGTAATTTTATTTTAAATCAGTCGCATGCGAACCACTTTTAGATTAGTGGGAATTGAATTTTCATATAAATCCTACACGCAAATGTACCTACATTTTTGCGTTTGTATTAAAGTAGTAATTTTTAATATTCTGGATACTTATTTGCCTAATCCAGACATGAAACAAAATAAGTTTAATTTATTATTGTGTTTTTTTTTGCGCGTTTAGCTCTACTAGGGCTTCGTAATAGTATATTACGTAACAAGAGTTACGTAACTCGCAAACAAAGGATCTTTGACAGAACGAAGCAGCATCCATCGACTAAGTCTATGTCGATTAGGATAATCTGCGGAGTCAATACCTGAGCCGTAATAAAGGTATATTCGCTCTTACTCCCGTATTCATAGTCGCTCCTTGAGGAACAAGGCCTCCTTGTTTCATAGACCTTCCTTGACAGTTCAAGGATCCTTATTCGGCTCCTTATCTCAAGGAAGGTTTCGAGCTTCCTTGAGGAAGCCTTCAGCACTGTGATTGGCTGTTGCGTTTCGATGACGCTTGCGCTTGTCGTCGATGTAGTTTTGACATATTGGTTAACCTCAGAAACAGTATAATGAACAACAATTTTTTAAATAATTATGATAGTTTGATAATGGTTTTGAGGAAAATCCAATATGAAATCGAAATAGATTTCAAAGGCGGCTTGCCAGAAGGTACATTCGATACTATCAGAATCCTATCGAAATGTACAACTATGTTCCTTTTCGAAGAAGATATCGGTTCAGCAAAGGAGACGTGCTAACTTCTATTGCCGTTGGTAAATGCCCAATTAAGGAGATTAAATAATCGTGGGCTGCCCATGTCTCTGTTAACACATTCACTGCCGCCGTGACACCGGTGACCCGGCTGTGTTTGCATACTTTTTTTGCGTATTACAGACCAGCACGTCACTGGGTCAGCAGTGACCCATTTCATGAAAATCACCTAAAATAGTTCTATGGGGCCCCTAGAGAAAGAAAATAAATACCGTATCATTATAACTATCGATTTTGTAAAGTGGTTTAAATCTGCAGTGAATGTGTTAATATAACTCCTAATAACATTGCATTCTTATTGGTAAACTGGGTTTAATGACAATCTTTTATTGAAAAATTGTTATTAAACCCTGTTTATCAACTTAAATGAGAGTTAATTTAATTACTGATCTGTACTTGTACAAACATTGGGACTTTTTCAGCAAATTTAGGTCTCTTTTAATCAATCTCTCGGTTATAATAATTGTGTATATGTAAATATATGAAATAAATATACTTTGCTCTAAATATATTTATATTTATATGATACGGAATATTTTTTACTGTACAATTTATTGTAGAATCTTTAGTAGTCTAGCTTCTCTTCTGCTTAGGCAATTTTCTTTTCTTTTTTTTTAATGAAACTCTTGCTTCTGTTCAATCACTTCTGGCAGTCGTATCAGCCTCAGTACCTTTTCATTGGAAATATTATGAAAACCAATTACAAAAAATTGCTGTAGACCTGACGTTGACCCCATGTCACCTGAAAAAGTTAAAAGAAAATGGTAAAAGAATGCTACAAAATTTTTCCTTTTTATAATATTTACAATGTTTTTCAAATGCTACTGTGCTGTCAAATGGACAATCAATTTTCACATCAATATTTACACTTGTTTCATCGATGAAATCCATGACTCGATCCACGCGTTCTACAGGCGCAGAGCTCCCACCAGTCATGAGACGTTGGTGTTTCATTGTTGTCAGCTTTCGTTTTCTGAAATTATTTTTGATAAAATAGTTGAAATAGAAAATATCATGCAACAATTCGATTAGACAGGAACAAAATTGTTGTCGCTTACTTTTGTTTCTGATTTAGTGCTATCCCAGCACTTTCTCAATCGTTTGCTGGTATGTGGTGTCCACCCTTCACTTATAAATTTCATCATTACCCTATCCCATGCTTCAGCTTTTTGTTTCAAATCAACAGCACTTGTATTTTTTTGCAGTCGATTACGCTTTCTTCTGATATTGATACACTTTTTACTTCATCAATAATAACAATTTTAAGGTTATATTTACAATCAGCTTTGGCGGTTTGAGTAATTTGAGTTAGTGTTGCCACTATAAGCAATCAAATATCCCTAAATGTCCCTAAACAAGGCTTCCTTCCAAAAGGAAGCCTTATTTTGTGACTATGAAACAAGGACGCCTCAGAGATTTAAGGAAGCCTTCATCAAGGCGTCCTTATTCCTTGAGATAAGGAGCGACTATGAATACGGGGGTTAGTCTACACTATTTTCTACACATGTTCGCAATTTTCAAGAGTGAGTACATTATATGTACGGACTTGATTGATTGTGCAACTATAATAATAGATGTCGACGAAAAGAAAGAGCATATATATTGAGATCATAAGCCACTATAGAGCTGGTAAATCATGGATTCCAAAAGTTCATGAGATAGTCAATAGTGTGCTAATTTTTAGATTATATAAAATAATATACTATAAATATTCTAGAAGATATTATAATTTATATCAAACGTTATGTTTCCTTATATTTCGAAAAACTAAATATGGATATTTACACTTAGTTATATATAATCCTAATTTTACTTTTAAAACGTTCGACTTCGCATTTATATTTGATTGACATGTCTATTTTTGTGGGATTTTTCACATCGAAAGGTGTTTTAGCTTGCGAAAATCCTACGTCGTTTGGCAAAATATTACGACATTCCTCTTTTTGAAATCCTAACCCGACATTTATGGATTGTTATGAGTCATTACGAATTCACACCAAACATATTTGCCATTCAATTATCATGTGATTCGCAATAACCAAGAAAAACACCTTACGAAATTATGTTTAGGTGCGAAACCGACATTTACAAAGATCTCCAATAAACGTTCCTTATGCAATTTAAATATACTAATTGTCGCTAATAATATTTAGCACATTTGAAAATTATGTTTAGTTTAGTTGGATAATTTAGATTTAAATACTAAAATTTTATTAGCATAATACCAAACGTAAATTATTAACATTTTTACAGAAAAACGTGTGGAACTGAAAAATATAACAAAGTACTATCTTGGCGCACTTTTCTTAGTGCGAGAAATGCCATTTTTTATTGTATTACCACATAACTTGGGTAACGCACGCAAATATTCAATATCGCTAAGTAAATTAAAAAAAGCAATTAAACAAATAAAATAAAAACAATCAAGACCACAATATTAAAAACGTGACATGGAAATGACAGAAAAAATTTTCATTACAAAATAGAAATTAAAATTAAAGAAAACGTTTTAAAATGAGTGTAAATTCTATGGTGATACCGGAGAGTTCTTATGACGAATCCACACCACCGGAGACAATTGAAAAAGCAAATATTTCATTTTTGATTCTATCTTTTTTGGATTGCCCCTAGATCCCAAACTTGTAACATACGTCTCCTCGCATGACTAATAAAAAATATTTGCAACACGGGCGGTATTATCAATTGCACTCTCGCGCGAATGTGTACCCAATTTCGCTCTCTTACCGCAAACTTACCGCCCTAGTTGCAAAATATACTATTTTGTTAATTTGCGATTTTTTTGGAATAATAAATGATTGTGATCAAAGTAAATTTGTTTATCAAAAAATAGTAATTCAGGTAACTAAGAAGCAAGATTAAATATGATATTACGGTGCAAAAAATTAGGATGAGATTTTACTCATAATAAGCCAAATGAAGATTATTGTCTTAATAGAAACCTTGTTAGAATCAGCTTTATGTAAATATTTTATAATTGCAAAATTTATGAGATTTTAGGGATGGACCAGTTAAGATAGGGGTGGGTTCATACCGACGCCCACGATATTTTAAATAGTATGCACAGGAAATTCAATTTATAGTCGCTTCCGTTTATGTGGTTTCCTGAATATTCCGTTACTGCCTTTTTTGTTTTCTTCTTGTATTTAAATATTTTATTTAATTTCTATTAATCCCCTATATTGGTGCAATTTGTCTTTCTGAAAGTAGCATGATTGGAACCTCTTACAATTAGATCTTTTGAAATTACCACACCAAGTGATTTTCACTTCAGCGACAAGTAATAAACGGAGATCTAGCACATTCTAAAATATTGTGTATGCGGTAGCACATTCCATCCAAGCTACAACAACTTCTGGCGAATCAAGAAACATGTTAGCTATGTGTACTGAAATACTACGCCTTTGCTATTATACAATTATGTCCTCTTCTATTTGTTGAATGCATTCAATTTGTCCAATGTATGGCAATACGCTTCTGAATTCGTTGTGTAATTGTGTGGTATAAGCTCAATACGAACAATTCCCTTTAACTTTCCCCGAACAAATCTTTTTTGAATTGCCTTGAGTCGGCTCAAGTTTTCTATATAATTGCTTGCGTCCGCGTTTTTGTAAATTTTTTATTGAAAATTATGATATCCTTCGGGAATTGATCATTTTTTGTACAATTGATCAGCAAATCATTCCGACGCGACGGAATAACGAAGCAATGTTTCTTCAACTAGCTTTCCAGAACAATGTTAAAGATACATTTTTTGTCTTTCTTCTTGTTTCGAATAGGGCATACTTTAGACCACGCTTGTTGAACTCTTTGGCTTTGAGCTTTGCCAAGTATTGTCGCACTTCTGCCATTGTAACTCCTTTCTCTCTTCTGTCCAGGGGGTACCTTTCCTGCGGGGTTTTTCCTGAAATCCAAGAACTTCCTTCAGGGTGCGTCTGACAGATTGTCTGTTTTGGAGATCTGTTATACCCAGTTCGTAAATATCCTTCTCAATTTCTGTCAACCATGCGCTACGATTCTTCTTATTTTACCAGAAGGTGAATAGACGGTTGGTTAGTCGGTTTGGAGGCAATCTTTCAATGTGGCCATAGAAAGCTACCCTTCTTTTCCTTGCACAGTCAGAGGGCATCTCAATATGTTCGTAGAGTTCAGAGTTATGTGGCCTTCGGAATTCCCCATCTTCCTTTACCGGGTCTAGGATTTTCCTGAGGATTCTCCTCTCTATGACTTCCAATTTCTCTACCAGACTTATTCGGTTCAATGAAAGACGCTACATGGCATACAGGGCTTCTGGTCGTATGACTGATGTGTAGTTCTTAAGTTTCAGGTTGCGTGACAGGCATTTCTTGTTGTAGGTGTTCTTAGTCAGTCGATAGGCTAGTTCTAACTTGTTGACTCTCATGGATAATGATGCTCTTTCTGATAAGTTGGATTCAATCCATTTGCTGAGATACTTAAATTTCGCAGTCCTCTTGATGTTTCCCTGCTCTAGTAACATCTCTGTGTTTGCTTCTTTGATGTTGGTGAAGAATTCTGTTTTCTCCATCAAAAATTGAAGACATAATTTGGCAGCCTGTTTTCTAAGGCAATTTGCCTGCAACGTTGCAATTTCAGGAGAATCAGAAATCAGTGCCATGTCATCTGCAAAGGTCAGACAATCTACAACCAGTCCATCTTTATTACGTCCCAGGTAGATACCATGTTCTCCAGTCATTCGTTACAGTGGTACCTAGATGTTTATTGATGTCAACCTGTCTCAGCATTTCACCTTCCACAATCACTTGCATATCTTCAGCTTCCCCGATCTTCATAACCTTCGTTTTTTCTGATTTATCGCTAGTCCGTATTCCCCTTAACTTCGGGTTGCTTGACTATTACCTTAAGATCATCTGTACTTTCTGCGAACAGGAGTGTGTCATTAGAAAACCGTACGGCTACAACTCTCCTTTCACCAATATTTACGCCTTTATTACTTTTCCAACATTCCGACACCATGAATTCTGCGTAAATATTGAACAAGGTGGTGGATAAAAAACATCCTTGTCTCATACCCTGGCCCAGATCAAGCCAATACGTAAGATTGCAACCGACTCTCAAAGTCGGTCCTGCTGTAGCAAATACAACTGGCTTATCAACTTTCTGTCCTTCCAGTTCACCTCTTTTTCTTTCGGAATGTCCATTAATTTTTTCCCACTGACACAATCAAATGCTTTTACCAGGTCGACAAAACACAAATCTTATATCTTTTCCTTTTTCTATGTACGTTTCACCTATCGTTCTTACACATCCAATCGCATCTCTTGTTCCCATTCCTCTTCTAAATCCGAACTGCTCATCAGCCACGTATTATCTTCCATTATCCTCTCGAGTCTTCTATTTAACACTCGTAATAATATTTTCGAAAATTATCGCATGTCCTACTGGAATGATGGTTCTGTGCTCACTGCACTCCTTTGTGCCTATCTTGTTAGCCAGAGATATCATCATCGTCTTCAAGTAGTCTTCTGGCCATACTCCTGATTCGTATATATCATTACATAAAGATGTTAATTCACTCATTCCTCTTTCCTGAAGACATCTCTACTGGAATTCCATCCACCCCAGCAACTTTGCCTGTTTTCATGTTCTTCATTGACGTTTCTACTTCTGCGATCTTTTCATCCCAACTTTTCATCCTAACTTTTCATCCGTTTTATACAAGTCTTTCATGTATTCTTCCCATCATCTATTAAGGATTTCTTTCTCGGCTTTCAGCACTTTTCCGTTGTTGTCTTCTACTTTATTACTACAAACTGCTCTTGATGTTCTATTCCAAGTAATCTCTTTTATTTTGTTGTAAACAATGTCATGTCTGCCTAATCTTATCAGTTCTTCCTTTTTCATTACCACTTTTTCCTAGCGTCATCAGTTTCTTTTCTTAACTCCGTGTTTAGTTTTCGATATGTTCTCCTTCCTTCATCGGTACAGATGTTTTTGTACCTTCTTCTCTCGTCCATCTTTGTTATCATTACCTGATTTATCGAAGGCTTTTTTTGTATCTTATTCCTTTCTTATAGCCAATCTTCTTTTCAGCTGTTTTTATTATTCGCATTTTAATTTTGTTCCATTTTCCCTCAACATCTTCCTCATCTTGTATCGGCTTAAGATCATTAGCTCTTCATCCATCAACTTTCCCACCTCTTCTTTGTCCATACTTTTGAACTTATCTAAGTTCCATTTTCTTCCTTTCCGTGCTCGTTTCAACTTTTTAAGCCCAAGCCTGATTACCGACATAAGCAGAACATGATCACAGTACAAATCCGCACCTGGTAATCCACACGCTCGCTTCACTCCTTTTCCATATCTTTCTTCTACTAGATTGTAGTTTTGGTGGTGACTACTTGTACTGCGACTTTTATAGATCTATTGTACCCCACCTTCTTCCTCTAACCGTTGGTATACTTACCCATTTAGAGCGCCTCCTCTAGTGCTGATTCCTTTTGGGATTTCAGGATCTGGGTAGGATTCAAGGACTGCAACTCCTATGCGTTCAAACAATGGGTTCCAAGATACATTTGTCTTTTGCGGAGCAGTGCTTTACTTTAGCAGATGTATGGGGTTTTTTTCTATCCTCCTCTAGACCTAGGGTCTTGAGATGTTTTCTAACTTTGCAGTGTTCCGCCAGGACTCCTGTCAGAATTCTAAGCTTCCGGACCTATAAATGGATTACTGAATCCCTTGTTTGCTACATGATTTTACTTCTTCTACTAGGATGAAATAAATTTGACTTCTGTAGCGATCCTCAGGCGATTTCCAAGCAATCCAACTATCATTTTTGTTTCTTTCCAGAAATCTACCAGCATATCGCCTCTCAAATTTCTCTTTCCAATTCCGTACATGCCAACTATTCCTCCTTTTCTTCCAGCTCCTACAACAGCTTTCCAATCCACTAACCTAGAAATATCAAAATATATACTGGCAATATGGTTTAGAATGAAGTTCCTTTGTTCTAACTACAACTCATGACACTTTTTACTAGACTGTGGAAACCCTAAAAGGAACGATATTAGATTCCTATAATTTCCTATAAATAATATTAGAATTGTCTGAAATTATTGAAGCAATAATTAAACCATGATCATAAAATTGACTTCGCTTAAAATCATTATAATGTATTACCCTGTCAAGCCGCTTTGGCGTCTATCATAATCAGCTTCACAGAGAACGTATTTCAAGGTTATTGTGTATTGCTTAGAAAATTATTTTGATGACATAAATGCATTTGCAATTTAGATACTTTTTTGTAGACTTCATTTTTAACTCTTTACATTAAATATAGGGTGAAACTAACTAATTACAGATGCAATCATAACAACTTATTACAGCGGAACACAGCTTGAATATGTAAATATATTCAATCTTTCCGAATCTCTATAATATCTTTAAGTCTCTTTAAGACTATAAATCAAATCTAATGTTGAAAGACAACAGATATTTGTGTTGTTCACTAGGACTCCGTGATACTAAAACAACACACTAGATAAATAACAATGTTTTTTAAGATCAGATCTTTCTCTTTAACCCAAAGTGAATAGCCATCTGCAGATGCGTTTCGAGATCTATCTCTCATCAGTGCAGCTTTGCTTTTATTTATAATACATAATTCTTAATTTATGAAGCAAAGCTGCACTGATGTGAGATAAATCTCTAAACGCGTCTGCAGATGGCTATTCACTTTGGGTTAAAGAGAAAGAGAAAGAAACATTTAACACATTAAATGTTTCTTTCTCTTTAAAAGATCTTTCTCTTTAATCTAAAGTAAATAGCCATCTGCAGACGCGTTTCGTGATCTATCTCTCATCAGTGCAGCTTTGCTCTTATGAGTTATAATTTAACAATTATGAATTATAAATAAGCGCAAAGCTGCACTGATGGGAGATAGATCTCGAAACGCGTCTGCAGATTCACTTCGGGTTTTTATTAAAATTTAGACACATCTAATTTTAATAAAACGAAATTTATTTGGGGCTGTGTGGAAATTGTTTTTCTTAATGCACAGAGACTTTAAAAGGACAATAAACAACAACGTAACAAAGTTGAATATATAATCGAATGTACCTTTCTAAATTTCTTTTTTTTTAATCTGTAGATATTTAAATAACAGCTTATTTTAAAAACTTTCGAAAGTGTTTTATTGCTTTTTTGTAATGTCAAATAAATATTTGATTGAAGTACGGTCCTGTATTTCGTGGCTTTTGTAAGGGTGGCGGCATCGGAGGTGGCAGTGGTGGTGGTGGGGTTGGCAAAGGATGCGCAAGGACGCCGCCGCCGCGTCTCGTCCACTCGGCCGGAGGGAGTCGGGACGGTCGGTGCGCCGCGACGCCCGATATAATAAGCAATATTTTTTTAAGAGAAATACTTTGTGTCTTTTGGTGTAATGTTTTTTTTATGTAATGATGTGCCGTTAGGATTATTGTAGTGGGTTAGGCGGGGCGCCCCCTGCAGACCGGACTCACGAGTCGTCTGGTCGCGATACGGCGAGTGTGCAGTGACGGGTCGGCCCCCGTCCGTCATCAATGATGGGATACATCATGGGGTGTACTTGCTTTAAAGGTACACTAGTCTAGTATAGTTTAGTCTCTTAGTTAATTGCTCTAGTTTTTTTAAATTTTGAGTTTTGTTTGCGCTATGCAGTTTCTCAATGTGGCACAGTTTGTTGAAGGTGTTTGCGTCGTTTTGGATACTATTGCAGCTTTTTTCTCACAATGTAGTTGTCCCTCAGGTATGAATTTTCAAATTACATTAATTTACAATGTCTCTGTGCGTATGTGTCATAAAAATATTTTGTGTAAAGTTTACTGTCAAATAAAAAAAAAATAAAACTGAACAAAGGGAAATATTTTTTATAAAAGGAAATATAGAAATTTGTATAAACAAACCACAATATTATATTATCAATTCGGCATTTGCATACTTAACAAATGAAAATTTTGTTTAAAAATATAAACTAAAGGTTCTAAAATATAAACACATTAAATATATAATTTTATTGAGTTGTAATTATAAAAGGTAATAACTATAAATAATTGTATAACTCGTTTATGTATTTAGATTTCTTCAATAAAACAGATATAATACCATACAAAATGGCTTTTTAAACAATTTTTTTTTCAATATAATTGAAAATAGATTTTAATGATTTAATGTTGGTTTATCATTAAAATCTATTTTCAATTATCTTGAATAAAATAAATTTTTTAAAAAAATCCATATCTGTTTTAAAAATTGGCATTAAATCATTTGAACTGTCAGTCTGATATACACTTGAATAGCTATTAAATAATTTTTATTGTGCATATATTGATAGACATAAAAACATATTTTTCAGTTATAAATGGTTTAAGTCCAAGAAAATAAAAAAAGTTATATCTTATGGTGCCCATGATTCTTACAGACATATAAAATCTGTATAAAAAAATAAGATATTAAATACTATTTAAACTAAATGTTTAAATTAAATTATACTTAGTATAATACATTTAATATACTTTACTTATTTAATATACTTAGTACTTACTACTTATTTACTACTTATTTAATATACTTAGTATCAGAATTTAGTATCTTACATTTTTATCGAATCTTTGATGTTGAGGAATATTAAAAAATAATCTATTTTTCATCAAAGGCACAGCGTAACGACTTTGAATGTTTAATACGGGAGATTAAACGGACGGTGTCTGTAAGATAAGCTTTATACTGTAATGCCTTCAATTTAACGATAACCAATTATGTTTAATGTCTTTGTTGAAATAGTAAGAATGATGATAATGCATTTTTAATTAACATGAAAGTTATTTTGTGAAAACAGATTTTAAAAAATAATTTTGAATTTGGTGCATGTAAAGCTTGAAGTTTTAGGTTTTTAATATAAATGCACGAATTACTGGTTTCGTGTGAATAAAATGTCGTTATAGATATAAAACAGGAATTTTTGAGTCCCTTTGGGACATTTGAGAACAAGCGGCTAGTGTCTCCAAACACCCGGAACTTAATTTACATGGAAATATAAATTAAATAGACTTGTTTTCTCAGAGGCTTGCATATTCAACTAACTAAATGAAATACATTCTATAAAACTATTTATCTACGACCACTATTGTAAATGCCCATTATTGTACAGTTCGTGGACTATGTAAATTAATCATACCACACACATATGTAACAATCCGCGATTAATGTTATGTAATAATTCAAAATCACTCTTGTTTGTTTGGTTTACGATTCGTTGATTGGTTGAAAGGTGCACGTTGATACTATTTTTAAATATAGTTTTCCGTGATTTCCAAACAATCATTAAACGTCACATCATTCACATAGAAGCTGTCATTTCGTTTTTTCACGTTTAAATCTAACGAAAACTACAAATAAGTACTAAATTAAAAGGTATGTAATCATTATGAATTTATTTCTTTTCATTTCTATTAAACAGAAACAAATTAGTGTGGTCGTAGATAAAGTATAGTACATAACTCGAGTTGTAAGGCAATTACGTACTAGCGGAATTACGCTCTTCCCGCTACTCGGGTCTTGCGTAACTGTTCCGCTCGTACGTAATATTCTTCTTTACAACTCAGGTAATATACTTATATACACTATTGTGATTTCCTAAAATTGTGGAAAATGTTTTTTATAATCTTTATTATAAATAGGGAATTTAAACAAAACAGCCAAATTAACAACTTTAGAACAGGGGTGGGCAAGTCTTTTAGCTGTAGGGCCTCATTACGCTTGAAAACTTGACCGCGGGCCGCATTACGGAGCTTCGAGCGAATGTTAACTATTTTTAAGTTTAAGCTTTGAAACTTTTTATTCGTGCAGATCAATACTTTATTTATGTCCTCTCAAAATTTGAAAAACATCCACCATTTAGTTTATCCGAAAAAAAAAATCTAATATGATATTTTTTCAATTTTTATACACAGGCTCTTATGGCTGAGAAGCTTCCATCACGTCTTTGTTTATTTTTTTCGATATTAATTTCTTAACTTTAAGGAGGTTCGAGCGTAAGGAATGAGTCAAAATAGTGCTTGGATTTTTCTATATTTTTAGTTGTTAAAATTCATCATTTGTATTTATAATAGGGTACAGTAATAATAGGGTACATTAAAAATTAAAAAATTGGTAATTATTATTTATTTAATAAAATTAAGTTATTAAATTACTTCGTTAGTTTTGACTTATAAGGTGTCATAAAAAGATCTGGCAACATCTTTGTAATGAGTCGTCTGGTTGTAAAGGGATCAGAATTTTATTTGCCCAAGATGTTGGCCGAAAACCTCGAATTACCAAAAGACAAAAAATTATAGATATTCTATATACAAAGCTGGAGTGTATTCTATCAAATAGTTAATTTGTTATTTCTCTGTTTACACAAAAATTTATAGAATAAAACTTTTCATGGAATACGTATTAATAATATTTTTACTAAGGATTGCAACTTTTTTTTCGTATGTTGCAAGAATTTAAATTGTTCAAATTTTTAAAACATTCGATTGTAAAACTAACAATAATGGTATTCACAGACGTTCAAAAGTTCATAATGTTTCCATCTTTTTATTTTCTCTCTGCTGTTATCGCGACGTTGCCAAACCATCTGTCATGTGAATTGGCGATAAACTGTCGATAAACAAGATTCAAAATAAAAAATTTAACTTGAATTATTTAAATAATTACATCGGGAACATAACATTGTTTTAGTGTTATCGTGTTTTAATATTATCTAAGATTATTGTATATAGTTTTTTATTCCTTATAGTTGGGAAATTAATATCGAAAAAAATAAATGAAAAAAGACGTGACGGAAGCTTGTCGGCCATAGGAGCCTGTGTATAAGAATCGAAAAAACATCATTTTTGAATCTTTTTTCCGGATAAACTAAACGGTAGATTACTTTCAAATTTTGAGAGGACATAAACAAAGTATTGATCTGCATGTATAAAAAGTTTCAAAGCTTAAACTTGAAAAAAATATTTAACATGAGATTCGCTCGAACCTCCTTAAGGAATAAAAAACTATATACAATAATCTTAGATAATTGTAAACACGATAACATTAAAGCAGTGTGACGTTACCAATGTAATTATTTAAATATTTAAAGTTAAACTTTTTATTTTGAATCTTGTTTATCGACAATAATTCACATGACTGATGGTTTGGCAACGTCGCGAGAACAGCTGAGAGAAAAGAAAAAGATGGAAACATAGTTTATAGAGAGAGAAAATACACTCGACTCCTTTCAATTACTATTCTTTTCTCTCTCTGTACTATAAACCTTCAAGACACAATAGAGCGCTGTTGCTAGATCTTTTTATTACACCGTATTAGTCAAAAATAACGAAGTCATTTAATAACTCTATTTTATTAAATTAGTAATAATAATTACCAATTTTTGAATTTGTTAAATTATTATAAATAATAAAACGGTCAAGTGCGTGTCGCGCCACGCGCAATGTAGGGTTCCGTAGTTCCCATTCTTACTGTTATCACTTAAGACTCAAATGTCTAAAAAATTTCATAACTAATAACTTAATCAGCTGACATTGATGTTGTCGAGTTTGACGTTCAACATAGCCAATAATATATTGTTTAAATGACACGGCTGGCACTCAATGTGTTACATTTTATAAGTTGGTAGACTATTAATCGTAAACCAATAAATTCTACTTAGCTGTGATACTTTTGCTTTTAACTTCGTTATGTATACTACTATTGTGAATTTTTTTCACAACAAACTTTCGATCTTTTAATCGAAATATTGTTTTCACAAACTTGTAATATTTTTGAAAAACCTATACAGCGAAACCATACACCATGGGGTAGATGAGAAAAAAATAAATGTCCCCACTTCTTTAGAGTAAAGGAGTCCCCAAAAATATTTTTTTCAAGATTTTATTTTACCACTTTGTCGGCGCGACTAATCTGTATATCCATGCCAAATTACAGCTTTATATTTCTAATAGTCTCTGAGCTAAACTGCGGACTGACGGACGGACGGACAGATATATCGAAAATATAAGGATCCCGTTGATAACAACGGAGCCCTAAAAATATTGAATTTTAATAACTATTAAGATAATTGAAAATATAGAAAAAATCAAACACTATTTTGAAGCATTAGTTACGCTCAAACTTCCTTTAAACAGTTTCTATTTGAATAGTTATGTGTATACCATGACGGTTACATATATACTCGCCTATAATTGCCGCAGCGACCCCGTGAAGTGATCACGCGGCGCTCATGAGATAGTTCGTAGTGACGTTGTAAAAAGCCTGATTTACACTGCTTTGCCAAATTTTACTTTTGTGCTGAAAATATAAATCCCAATACTATAACCAAATACAAATAGTAACGTGACTTTTCAGATATAGCAGAGTCAATAAATATTATGGCTTCGGAATTCTAAGAATCAGAATCAGGTGTGTTCGACTGGTTTAAAGTTTAGGCTGCGTAATCTACGCTTCAAAAGCGTTTGCACTGACCAATCGGGAATCGTCCCCCGAAAATCACGTAAAGATCACGCAAGTTTATTACTCCATCGGGTGGCTGCGGCAATTATGGACCCAACCATATTGTTAGGTTTTTTCATAGTGGACAATATAAATATGCTGTTTGTAAAACGATATATTTTCATAGAACATACGTAAATGTGCAATGTATGAAATAGTGGCAGGTAGATAATAAAGTAAATATCAGACCTGGTAAACATAATACGCAAGTGATAGACATATACGCTTGTCACTTATGTAACTTATGCCCGCCATACACAGAACGGTCCACCGGACAGGTCTACCTGTACAGGTTTGCCTGCGCAGGTAGACCGGAGCGTGTGTGGGAATAGACCTGTGCAGTTTCTTGCGTACGGTTGACTTTCGCAATCGAACCTGCACATGTAACCTCTCCGGTAGACCGTAGCGTGTATGGCGGGCAGTAGATTATATTTTTCTTCATCTATGGGTGCCGTGACCGTTCAACGATCGATGGCGAGCATGATGGCAACCATGTTGTTGCTTATAATTTTGTCTGCAGCAGCCCGGAAAAGTTTCACTGTTGTCTGTCTGCACCATTGTCTCACCAAGGTTCTTTATCCAGGAGGTACGTCTTCTTCCAGGGCCTGCTATCTCTCTTTCCTTGTATGATGAGGTGTAGTACTTCATATTTATCACTATCCCTCATAATATGGCCGAAGTTTTTGAAGTGAAAACTTCTATAGCCGCGGTGAATGACATTTGGATAGAGGGTAAAATCATACATTTGCGTCATCATCATCAATAGCTGCGTTCTATAGAAAAGAATTCTATTCACATCTAAGATGTGTTCAAAAGAACGCATCTATCCGCATATGTTTCAAGTTGGCTATGAACGTCAAGCATAATAGTCAAAGTTTTTGGCAGTGTTGACAGAACGTAGCGTTTATAAGGAAATATCAACCCGTAGAATTAGTGTGCAGTACAAGAGTAAGTACTACTTTTGACGGATGTACTAGTAAATATACTAGTGCCTGACTATTTGAATGTTCAGATTACTGGATTGTATCGAAGAATTCATGGTAAATCACGAATCAGATTCATAAAAGTTTTAGGCAACCTAATGTACTCGTGTGCTTTCCAAAGGAAGGTCCAGAATAAAATTCAAAAATAAAATTAATAGTCAGCGATATAGAGATAAGAATAAGAAGAAAACTCTTGCAATAGTTTCAAATCAAAAGTTTCTAAACATCGAAGAATCACAGCTGACAAGGAGGAAAAAATTAAACGTCGTAAGGAATATTCCAAACAAAAATTAATTTACATACAGATAAATCTTCAAAAGCAGTTATAAAGCATGTTTCTAAATGTCAAAATTTCCATAACTCACAAATTGCAGACCCAACAACAAGAAATGTGCCATAGGTATATCCTACCAATTCATTTTGCTGACCTATCAACACAGAATCAACCAAACATTCCGGATTCAAATTCATATTATGATGATGACATTAACAGTCATTCTCCTTCAGAAGTGAGTTATGTTCCAGAATTACATAAAACAATACTAACAAACTATGTACCAAATTTGATTAATTAACATACTGATAAATCCTCAAAACTAGTTTTAAAGCTGTTTTTTTTTCAAAAGTTTTCAGTCGGCAGTGCCTGACGGCCTATATTTTTTTATATATCGAATTGAGCCTCTATAGACGTGGTAACAACCAATTTCATTTTAGTGCCTAGGTCTTGTTCTTGTTCCAGCTTTGACTTCCTGCCAGTATCTTCTGAGTTCACCAAGAAGTGCTTGTTTATGCTCTTCGGACAAAGGTCCTCCCGTCTTTTGGACCTTGATGCCATTTTAAAACCTTGGTAGTTGTTCACCAATCTTTTAAATCACGAACGTTTCCATCTGATTGTGAGATACCAATCTGCCTAAGATCATTTTCACATTCTTCGAACGATCTCGGCCTTGTTTTCTTAGATTGGATGAAACTCCATATTGTTTTGGTTAGTCGGTCACCATCCGAAGTACTCCATTTTTCGTTCCTTTTTTATTCATCTGGTCACTTTCGTTTCTTTATTTATGTGTCGCAGTGCCTATTGTTTTGTAATCCTGTCCGTCCAACAGATTTTTAGCATTCGTCTGTATACCCGCATATTGAATATTGTATGCTAAAAAGGATGGCTGGATTTATAGAGAAATATAAGAAAGGCAAGTCTACCACAACTGCTGTGGTAGAATTCTATAATGTATTATTAGAAGAGGTGGATAAAGGGAAACACCCCATAGGGATTTTCTGTGACCTGACCAAAGCGTTCGACTGTGTCTCGCACAACACCTTGATGAACAAATTATATGATTACGGAATACGAGGGAAAGCTTGGAGATGGATTAGATCCTACCTGACAAACAGGAAACAATACGTTACGAAACGAATTGGGCCAATCTGACATCAAAGAGACATATATTGGGGTTCCTCAAGGGAGCATTTTAGAACCTACATTAGTTCTATTATACATCGCAGATTTGCAAACTACGTGAAAGGGCCGCATTGCACCTTGTATGTTGATGATATGAGTTTTATTTTGTCGCGGAATAATTTGAAAGAGACACTGAACAGGCCCAGTTAGTGTTAAAATCTCTGGATAAATGGTTCTCTGCGAATACTCTGCACCTCAACACAGATAAAACAGAATACATAATCTTTAAAACTGTAAGAAGTGCACATATTTCAAACCTTGAGCTTGAAATACAAAATCAACAAATAAAAAGAACTAAGAAGGCAAAACTCCTGGGTATTTAAATATCTGGAGGAGCAGCTACGTTAGGTAATAACAACGCAGAAAATATGTGCAACTCTACATAAAAAAACTTTCAATCTAGACAACTGAGGAGACTTTTAAACACGGACGATCTCCTAATCAGGTACTATGCCGAGGTACAATCGTTACTGGCTTACGGCATTATATTATGGGGAGCTTCGTCACAACTAGAAACAATACTAATTGCACAAAAAAGAATCATCAGAAACATGCAAGCAATAAAAGTTACAGAGTCATGAAGGCCCCATTTTAAAATGCTAGGAATTATTAATCGTAAGCCTTTATATACTCGAAACCGCTTCGTACATTCGCAAACACCGAAGTAAGTTCCAAAAAAACAGACAAGCATAATTATAATACCAGAGGAAAAAATCTTTTGGATACCAAGAGGAAACACATTACCCTATGCAGTCATGGAGGCGAAAACAAAGGAGTTCAGATTTACAACCCTGTTCCAACTAATCTGACAAATGAAAAATCCTACAAGAAATTTCGTAACAAGTTGAAGGAGATGCTACTCAATAGTGCAATTTATTCACTCGGTGAATTTTTTTCTTGTAAATTTAATTATTGATTTGTAAGATTTATGACACATCCTATAGATATTTGTATCTCAATTGGGAAATAAATATTTTGGTTTGATTTGATTTTGATCTCAAATGCATTCAGACGTTTTAACATTGGCTCTGTGTCCAGGCCTCCATCCCGAATAGCAGAACAGGAAAAACATAACACCTCACCAAACTCTGAGGTTTAGCGTCAAGTCGTGACTAAGAAAGGTCTCTTTCATGCGAATGAATACTGCGCTGCGATGCTGCGATGGATGGGTCCCAGTTTTCATTGATATTACATCCGAGACACACTGCTCTCGAAATTCTTTTGAGGTTTATTCCGTTGACGGTAATGCCGTTGACGGTATCTTGGATATCGTTATCTTTGCTTATAATCATATATTTTGTTTTACCGATATTAAGTTTTAATCCAGTCATTACAAGTATCGACTATTCTGCTCATTAGTATTTGGAGATCGTCGCATGTTCTTGCTAGCATCAGCGTGTCACCTTCTTCTCCTTATTTCGAACTGGCCTACTTTGGACCACGCTTGTTCAACTGTTGGGCTTTGATCTTTGCCTAGTATTGTCGCATCTTCTGCTGGTGTAACTCCTTTCTCTCTTCTTTACAGGGGGTAGCTTTTCCTTCGGGTTTTTTTCCTGAAATTCCTGACTTCCGTCAGGGTGCGTCTCACAGACTCGTCGCGTCTGTTTTAGAGATCTGTTATTCCCAGTTCTTTAATATCCTTCTCGGTTTCTATCAACCAAGTGGTACGAACCTTCTTGTTATGCCAGAAAGTGAACAGACGGTTGTTTAGTCGGTTTGGAGGCAATCTTGCAACGTGGCCATAGAAAGCTATCCTTCTTTTCCTTGCACAGTCAGAGAGCCTCTCAATATGTTCGTAGAGCTCAGAGCTATGTCGCCTTCGGAATTCCCCATCTTCCTTTACCAGGCCTTGGATCTTGCTGAGGATTCTCCTCTCTATGATTTCCGCATACCTTATGTTATTTATGATTCTCCCGTTTATGTTTATTCCTACATTTACTTCTTGGGTTGCTTCTTCGAATATTTTTTGGAAAATAGGTTGAAGAGTAATGGTGAAAGTATGCATCCTTAATGTACATTTCAACTTCCTCGGTTAGCTTTTGTTCTCCTCTAACTTATGCTCTTTGATGCCAATACAAGTTTCTTATTATACGAATGTCTTTATCCTCGATTCCAGTTGTTTTTAGAATTACGAGCACTTTGTCATGTCTCACTTTAACAAATACCTTTTCAAAGTCTATTAAGCATGGATACACATTGCAGCTGACATCTCGACATCGTTGGATTAGAACTTGAACACCAAATAGCGCTTAACGTGTTCCCAGGCTATTTCGGAATCCGAACTGATTGCCGCCAATCTCTTTCTCTACTTTTTGGTGTATTCTTCCGTGGATTACTCGAAGGAATATTTTTACAACGTGGCTCATTAAACTGATTGTGCGATAGTTATTGCACTTCTTTGCTTTGCTTTTTTTAGGGATCGTGACAAAAGTTGATGCTAGCCAGTCTAGTGGTAGAACTCCTCTATTATTTATGGCATTAAAAAGTTCTGTCTAGAGGTTTATGCTAGAGGTTTTCTCCCAAAAGTTTTTGGACCTCTGTTGATATACCAATGGGGCCTGGGGATTTTCTGTTTTTCGCCATTTTTAGTGCCTTAGCCTTTTGTAATTGGCGGGTCGGTCACAGCTAATAAGTTCCTCATGATGTCATAAAAAGTTGCAGAATGTATTGTGTCAAGTGTCAACTTTAGCCAGTGGATCTATTATCATGTGTCCCTTACGGCCTTCCAAATTTCCAGTATTGCTGCTTCCTTTAATTCCGCAAACTTCTTTCGAAAACCTTCTTTTGAAAATTGAACAAATCATACATTTTGCCATAGTTCTCAATTTCTTTGCATTCCTGGGCAAGCCATTCTGCTTCGGCTCTCCTAAAGTATGCCATACACGCTACGGTCTACCGGAGAGGTTACCTGTGCAGGTTTGCCAGCGCAGGTCAACCGCATGTCGGTAGCGTGTATGGCGACGTTCCGGTATACCGGAGCGGTCTTCAGTTCTTTTTGCGATTGCATCGATTGAGGACGATGACTATACTATGTGATTGTACTATGAAATCCTCTCACCGTCGAACGAATTGATTTTCGAACTTGCTCCGGTCGCCTGAACAGGTTAAAGCACTGCAAACGTCTATTCCCACACACGCTCCAGTCTAACTGCGCAGGCAAACCTGCACAGGTAGATCTCTCCGGTGAACCGTTGTGTGTATGGCGGGAATTATATTTCTTCTAATTTTGGTTCGCAATGTATACTCGCGTTCATTGTTTATGTTGGAATACGAATTAAGATCATTAATTGTGGCTGCTAAATATAATTAAATTTGCAATTACTTTCTCAGTAAAATAGGACACAATTACAAAACCAATTTATTGTTTTCTTGTTTTTATTATACGTAGATATTTTTTGTAATTAAAGTAATGTATAAAATGCTTCGCGGGCGGCATAAAACGTCGACACGGGCCGCATGTGGCCCGCGGGCCGCCGTTTGCCCAGGCCTGCTTTAGATGATGCAGAAGCAGCAAAGCTTCAATTTTTTAATAATGGCAAAATAAGATTTTTTGGTACTTACGTACTAACGCCACCGCAGCTACAGATTTGAACAAAATGGATGGTTAGATTAGGTTATAACGGAGCAGATAAATCCAGACCATATATCGCGCCGTCTTCACCTCTCGATCCTAAATAAGAAATAATATTGGATAAGGGTTAGATTAGGTTATATTAGAGCAGATGTATCTAGACCACATATCGCGGTAGCGCTACCTCTCGCTGCGGTGGCGTTAATACGTAAGTATCGATTTTTTGTTTGATACTGTGAGCGGCAAACAAAGTAATTTTGCTGCCGCTGGCGAAATAAGTAAATTCCATAATATAATAATAATAACAAATAATAATTTTTTATTCTATCAAATTTACAAATAACGGTTTTTAATTAAAGATTAATTACTACAATTGTTATTTAAAGATTTTTAGAAATTGAAAGAAAGCCTTTTCCGTAACACCAGCGGAAACACAAACATTTCTGAATAGAAGAAAAAAATTATAATTATCCTATTTGATTGTACATATACTTGTTAAATAGCAGAAAAAGCACTTAGACATTTCATAAATACATGTTTAATTGGCTATAAGTAGATATTTCGTCGTTTGAAGATACGATGTTATATTTGTGCTTTTGTGGTTCCTTTATAATTCCCGCCCTTGTTTAATGTCTACAGATTTTCTGCAAGAAGTGACACTTTAGCCTCTTGTAAAATAAATTAGGCGAAAGCGCTTATATATTATTTAGAAACCATAAATACCTAATACTTAAGTACTAATGAACATAAATTTAATATTCATTGTAAAATTTGTGTAAGATTATACACAAAGGCATACTATGAAGTGCAGTTTGAATGATAAATTGGCATTTCGCAACGATAATTTCGGTGTGGTGTGCAGACATCTACTAATAAAAGTATGCAATATTGAGATTTTTCTGCGTATTTCTATAATTCTTCTTCTTGGTTCACCCTCTCCATTGGAGATTGCTGATCATTATAGCAATTTTTATTTTTGACATCGCAGAACGGAACTATGCTAATGTTCTATGCTATGTTCATTAGTCCAAACCAATCTCTCAAGTTGCGCAGCCAAGATATGCGGCGTCGACCAGCATTTCGCTTGCCTTTAAATCTATACTAAGATATAATAGATAGATATATAAGTGAAAATATAGAAATTAACTGTTGCGATTGTTCGTATAAATTTATTAGCAGTATGAGAATCGCCTAAATTATTTATTATTACTTATCCGTTAAAAGTACTATCTTTGCTCACGTTTTTTAGTGCGACAAATGCCATTTTTGGATGTATTACCACATAACTTGGGTAACGCACGCAAATATTCAATATCGCTAAGTTACCTTAAAAAATTAACCGGCCAAGTGCGAGTTGTGACTCGCGCACCGAGGGTTCTGTACAAACTTGTAAGTAAGGTATCTTTAGGAGGACCTAACTATATGCAACCCATATGCTTCTGGTGCCTGACAATACCACGCAACACATTAGTGTATATATAAGTTAGTGTATACATAAGTTTCTAATGGTAAATTTACATTTTTCTTGTAATTAAACTACATATTTACGGTTTTCAGATATTTCCCTTTACATGTGCTGTAAGACACCGCTTCTTGCCAAATTTCATGATTCTAGGTCAACGGGAAGTACCCTATAGGTTTTGATTCCCTTGTGAAATCGCAAAATATGCGACATAAACGGTCATATCTTTTGATCGCGTTGACTTACAAGTTTGATTTTTTCACAGCTGAAAGAGACCACAACAGACCCGAGTATTTTATACAAATTTCAACTTGTTACCTCTACAAGTTCCTGAGAAAAAATGATCTTGACAGACAGACAGACGAACAACAAAGTGATCCTATAAGGGTTCCGTTTTCGGCACGGAACCCTAAAAATGAGAAAAGCCACATCAATAAAAAGCAAGAATTTGTGGAACCCTTAATTTTTGGTCAATAAATCTGAATAGTATTACAATTCTTTTAACATCTTTACAATTTAATGCACTTACCTATTTGCAAATAGTTGAAAAATTTCTTGAAGGAATAATTCATCCTTTATTTTTTACCATTTTGTTTTAATAAGTATTTATAACTTTACTAATAAATAAAATAGAAAATAAATAGATGGGTGTAGTGAGATTGGATATTTGATTATTTCAATATAATATCAAATTATATTAAAAATCAATACATTTTTCGAGAATTCGTGAGAAACGTAACATTTCTGTTTTCGAGAAAATTGTTGTTCGGGAAACAGAAAAACTAGTTCTAGATTTACAGCAGAACTGCTTGATATTTGTGATGAATTTTCTCGTCATAGCGATCTGAATAGATACGTGAATATAACAGTTATATCGATATTTATGAAACACTCCAGTGGAAAGAAAGTCAAGCCGCGATACAATGAAATATTCAGAAATTTATTGTGATTTCTAATATTACCTATTCTCTTCAAATAGTTTATAAAATATGCTTAATTAATTTTTGCAAAAAAGTGAAATTAGTTACATAACGAATTCAAATCGCACTAATTGCAACCAGTTATTTATGATTCGTCACTTTACACAATATACACACACATAGTTAAACAAGATAATTATGATATGATTAAAATGTAGTGTAACTACCTAGAAACTCGTATTACATTCTAATCGTATTTTGATTCATTTCGCTTATACACAATCCTTTGAAAACGGCTTACAAATTCGAAAATAATGAGATTCACATTTCCTTATAAACATAACATATAGTGAGAATGAAATATTAGGATTTAACTATTCTAAACTAATTGTTACAAGAAAAGAATTAAGGAAAATATGCTATGTTCTTTAATTCACAAATTGACTAATAACATAAATAAATATAATTACTAGTACGGTGTGACTCATAAAATGTCTCGGTGTGAGAAATATAAAATGTTCTTTAATTCACAAATTGACAAATGACTCGGTGTGAGAAATATAAAATGTTCTTTAATTCACAAATTGACTAATAACATAATAGTATATTACGTAACGAGAGTTGTAAGAAGCATATTACGTATGCTACGCAGGTCGTGCGTAATTCCGCGAGTACGTAATTGTCTTACAACTCGAGTTATGTACTACACTTTATCTACGACCACACTAATTTGTGTCTGTTTAATAAGAAAAATATGTTTGATTTAACACATTTATTTCTTATTAGGTTATGTTTATTTAATTATCATTATTTAACATTATAATAAACGGTACCATTACCTAACGCCACCACCGCTATATATTGGATCGTGTGTTATCAGTCATAACTTATCATTAATCGCGGACTGTTACATACGTGTGTGTTATGATGTATTTACATAGTCCACGAACTGTACAATAATGGGCATTTACAATAGTGGTCGTAGATAAATAAATATAATTACTAGTACGGTGTGGCTCCTGCATTTTACTGATAAGAAAGACTACGAGGGCCACAAGAAAAATAATTATGAACATCCATAGACGCGTTTCTGCCTTTTGGCTTCAAACAGAAACTATGGATATTCATAATTATTTCTATATATCAAGTTATGTCATTTTTATTGTGACTCTTGTGGTCTTTCTTAGCAGTAAAATGCAGGAGCCACACCGTACTAGTAATTATATTTATTTATCTACGACCACTACTGTAAATGCCCATTATTGTACAGTTCGTGGACTATGTAGATACATCATAACACACCGACAGTAACAGTCCGCGATTAATGATAAGTTATGACTGATAACACACGATCCAATATATAGCGGTGGTGTCGTTAGGTAATGGTATCGTTTATTATAATGTTAAATAATGATAATTAAATAAACATTACCTAATAAGAAATAAATGTGTTAAATCAAACATATTTTTCTTATTAAACAGACACAAATTAGTGTGGTCGTAGATAAAGTGTAGTACATAACTCGAGTTATAAAACAATTAAGTACTCGCGGAATTACGCACGACCTACGTAGCATACGTAATATGCTTCTTACAACTCTCTTTACGTAATATACTATTATGTTATTAGTCAATTTGTGAATTAAAGAACATTTTATATTTCTCTTAATTCTTTTCATGTAATATGGAAATTCACATACTTAGTCGTTTTTTAATATTTCCTTTTTAATTGTAATTTGTAAGTTTGCACAGGATTCGGTAAAGGATCCGGATGGTTTTTGAAATGGAACAACAAAGTTGAAATCAGATTAAAAAAATATTTTTGGTACTTCACTTTGTGAATATAAGTGACGAGAGAGAAAATTCATGAAAGAATATGTGTTGCATTTGGATGTGAAGTTTATCCACTAAAAGTAATGTTTCTTTAACATCTAAATCCGAAAAGCATCAAATTGTCGCCGAAATCACCATTGATATGTTGTATCAGGACCAGATTGTTGTTATGAGTGATGATGGGTATTTTGTCCTGTCGGATTTACGAAAAGAACGTCAGAAATTTACGACGTTGCTTTCAACATATTCAATTTGATCGCTCATAAATGGCAGCTATTTTTTATCTGTAATATATGTACATATATAACTACAAAATATAAATTTTGTTTTTATCAGATTTAGACACTGTATTTTTATTTACAAAAACTCTCAGATTTCTCTGTATTGGATTTTCTTTCTTTCTTTGATGAAAGATAAGACGTTTGTAAATTATGAGAAAGATTTTAATCTAATCTAAAAAATAACACTGCAAAATTTGGCATCTCGATTGATTTACACGTATTAATGTTTATGCTAGGTTTGCATCTACTACATTGATACAAGCTATATGTTAATGTGGATTATAAGACTAGGTAATATTTCATGCTTATGCTTTCCTTGTTTATAATAATAATTATTACTATTATTAAATCATTTATTGTCCTCCACACAAAGAAATATAAAATCTGATTTACACATTAAATACAAATAAACATAAATGGAATTGAATTGGAGAACAAAAGGACTTGTACAAGAAATAAACAAGATGGTGGTGTGCCGCAGGATTCTGTGTTGGGACCGCTGTGTTCAACTTGCAAGACTAAAATCATGGTATTTACCTCAAAAAGGAAACAAGTGGTTTCCTTTTGTTTTCCAACATTTGTTTCCTTTTTGAGGCAAATAACATGATTTTAGTCTATGAGTTGAGTCTTTGAGCAGACAGTGTTATGTTCTTAAAATCTTGCCAAATTATCTTTTCATCACCTATAGTAGTGATACTTTACAAATAAACTCATTTTTCTTGTCGCGTGCTAATTCTTGCAAGTTTTTGTAGATCAGAACCTTCAAACATTTTCTCGCAGAAATACACCTAGTCTTATTATATTTAGTATGTTCGTCATTCTTCATCTTATAAATTTTTTGAATAATTGATTTATACATAAAAAATATGTTTCAGGACGCTGCACGTTTTTATTTATTGTCAACATAAAATAAAAATTGCTAGGGCTTTTTAATAAAAATGTGGTTTTTAAAAGTTTTTTTTATATATTTCTTATTTTCTGCTTTTTAGTCTTACCCGATTAGGAATTTCTGTTCGGTTGTTATTGGGAACGAATTAGGCATGCCGAATTCAACCGCATTACGCCGTCTTCACATTTGAACGCACGTCCGGCTTCGTTCCTAATTAGGAAGCCTAATTCAGGACACATTCGGAAGCCGCACTTGCATGTTATAACTTCAGCTTAGTCTGATCCGAGTCTGGTCCGAGTTCGGTTTCCTCTTAAGGCAGCAGTTTGGAAACCAAACTCGGATGTGACGAATCCAACCTAATCTGTCCCAAATTCGTTTTACTCTTTAGGCGTCGGTTTGGAAACCACACTTCGGATTTGACTTCCTTTTGAGACAGCAGTTCCAAAACTACACTTGCATGCGTCAATTGTAACGTAATGTGGTCCAAATTTTCCTTTTGTCCTTGGTGCAAATGTGAATATACTTAATTACAATAGGGAATATGCAAGTGATTTAAATTTACTTGATTTTTTTACCCCCGATACTTTATGATCTTGACATTGCACTTATAAAATTATTTTCTCATTTAGTTTGCCATAAAACTTAAATCAAAAAGTCCAAAATATGCGAGCAAAATTCAAATTTACGAAACGCATTAGCATTTGTCGAATCTAAGTATGCAGTGTGACGTGCACGTAATGACATATATTGGCGTCAATATTCACTGTTCTGTAATGCTGTGAAATATTTCTGTAGTGTTTTCCATACATGGTGAGATTATAATTTATCAAGAAAAATGACTGAAAGTGGTATAAATGAATTTAAACTAAATATGTGTTATATCGTTTATTATCATTAATTAATGAAATTTGTGTATTCGCAATTTCCACACATCACATAACCTCAAAACTATCTCGCCGAAAATTTGACACTTCTGACAGGTTGATTGCTTTGAATTTCAACGGTGCCAACCTTGAAAAATTGGATTAATAAAGCACTCGGTGATCCATTAACGAACCTATATTAGTGCTTTAATGACTCCATTATAGACGCAAAATGGTTTTTTTTAGCTTTTTCCATTATCGAAATAGCAAATTCAAACTAAAAATCCTTAACTGTGTATGCAAATAGTAGTATACAACACTGAATGTCAACCTGCTCTGCGACGTCATCCAAAGCGCGCGAAAACTGGAACCGTTCAAACAGATCAAATATAATCGGTATTTTATATATTATTTGAAAAATTAATTGAAACACTTTCAGCAGAATTTACTATGTGTTTTTTTACTATGTTAAAACGAAGTAAAAAGTGAATTAGGCTAATAGAAAAAATTGAATAGAGTGATTCCTACTGTTTTAGTTGACAGTTTGTTTTTCAAATTCCTGACAAAACTACAAGACAATAAATATAATGCAATTATAAAGGAATCATGAAACATATTAATAGTAACTCAAACGCTCATTAATTTAAAACAAATAAAGCAATTATATTTATAAAATACAAACATTCATTGTAACGGAACAATCTTTAAATGAGTCAGTAAAATATAGGAATGGGAATATGTGGTATAGTTACGTAGCGGCAACGAGCCGTGCCATTTTTATTTCTTAGTTTACGAAGGCATCATAATAATTACCCAAATATTTTCGAACAATTTCCGAAAATATTTGATTAGGGTCGGTAATGTAATCCTCGAGCAGATTAAGAAATATTTGTACTTTTAGTTTTACGAGGGCATTACGGTGATTACCCAAATATTTTCAAATGAATTTCCGAAAATATTTTATTCGGGTCAATGGTGTAATCCCCGGGGAATTTACGACAAGATGTTTTTCCCTAGAATCGGTAATCAACAAAGCGACAAATGGCCGAAAATAGAAAAATAATCACCCCCAGATGAGGGACCAGTATACCTGGATATAACATAAATACCTGAACTCCCGAACAAGGAGGTCAGTTCAGTCAAGGTCAGTTCAGAGAGTCCAGCTTCACTCATTCCCTCAACAGTGTTTGTATCTCTTGTACATTTGTATATCTAAATATATATATATATATATATATATATATATATATATATATATATATATATATATCGTCCATGTAAATAAATTCCTCTGCAAACCGTGAGTAATACATTATTCCATCGCGTACTATTTCTAACCCAAATATTCACTAGGATCCATTAGTTTATATCAGAGATCTTGAACCATTGTCCACCCGCGGAACCCTTTTTTGAGATTTTTTTTATGGAACCCTCTTTTTAGTAGCACTTTGATTAAAGGGGGGAGACGCATTACATATTATGTAACAAGGTTCATCCCTGCATTTGTTATAAAAAATTTGTATAAGTTGCATAATAAATAAATTTGCATTTATTCAAACAAAGTTATAAATTCCATATAAAATATTTGTATTATACAGACATAAAAGGATTTATCACAGAGATAGGTTGTTACGAAAGGCATCAATTGCTTAACAGCGCGTTTGGAAATTTCCGGATATTCTTCCCTTAATTTTATCCAAAACGGGCCAAATGCCAACCGGTCCAAATGTAGATTTTAATGTAGTGTCAGTACATATATCAATAAATTGCTCTCTTTCCTTAATTGGCAAGGTATCCACATTACAAAACTCATTAAAAGGATTTTCGATCCTACTTAATTTATTGCAAATGTGAGGGAAATATTCGAAAAATGTCTTTTGCAATCCCGTTAAATGTTCCAAAATATGATTTTTTAAATTCTGGTCGAATGCGATATTATTGGTAGCCATGATATCATTAAAATTAGCAAAACATTCTGTATTATTTTTGGTGATGCATTCCTACAAAAGCTTTATTTTCAATTTGATCGAGTTTACTTTCCTATTGACCTTAAAAACTGTAATATTTGGTCCTTGAAGTGAAACTATAACTTCCTTGATTCCTTGAAATGAAAGATTAACGTGCATGTAACGAAAATAAATCTTTAGGCTAGATTTTGAAGTTAATTTCAATTAGTGTCATTAAGTTTTCCCGAAAATTCACGTTTAGATAAAAATATACGAATTGCATCATGCAATTCCCAGAGTCTGGTCAGAACCTTTCCCCTGGATAAAACCATCTTAATTCAGTATCAAGAAGAACATTTTTATGTAAGCTTCCCGATGATCATCGCACAATAGGGCATATACCCTGGTTTTAGGGGTCGGGCTTTGATAAAATTGACCATCTTAACACCTCATTGAGTACTTCGTGCAATGCTTTCAGTGTCCGTTTAACATCGAGTGCATGACGATGAAGACAGCAATGGCTCGCTTTGATGTTTGGAACTAGTTTCTTTACAGGTGCTATTACGCCCTTTATAATACCAACCATAGCTTTGGCTCCATCAGTGCAGATATGATGACATAAATTTCAAGAAATTGAATGTTTTTCAAAATATGCATTAAGTAAATTAAATATTTCTTCACCCGTAGTTTGAGTTGGCAGAGATTTGCAAAATAGCATATCCTTCCTGAGAATTGGATTCGTGTATGTATCTCATGAAAACTAACAAAATTGCTAATCCAGCCACATCTGTAGATTCCTCCATTTGAAGAGTGAAGCCATCTTTAGCATTTCTCAAACGACTTACTAGTTTCACTTCGCAGTAATCTGACATATCTTTAATTCGTCATGAAATCGTCGTATCAAAAAATGGCATGAGGTCAATTTTACTTCCAATTTTTTCACCGATCATGCGTTTGATTAAATCTTTTGTACAAGGTTTAATTAATTTATCTGCAATCATCTGAGCTTCGCCTTCTTTAGCTATGCGCAAACTAACTTACAATAAATAAGATGCTTTTAGAACATTTTTTATTGTCATCACGAACATACCTTTCAAATGCTTTCAAATTCTTTTTCTGCTGTAGTTCAAGAAATTTGCTTCGGCTAGTAAATCTTGATTTATTTTCTTCTTCAATATTATCCGTCAGCTCCGTCAATATTATCCGCCAATGTTGGCGGAAAACTGGTGGAATTTTCAACAGAGCAAGAAGCTTATTTTTTGGATGTTGATTTCAATTTCCTAGTTTTAAGCGAATTCTGCATTGTAAGAATTTAACAATAAATCTACTACACCAGATATTCGAAATTATTTATAAATATGTGTCGTCCTCGCCCAATATAAGCGACTGAGCAAATAAATAGTTCCAATATGAAACTCCAATCGACACACGTGTTCCAGAGAGCGGCGCAACGCATCGCCTCTAAAAAGCGGCGCCGGTTAAAGTTCAGATTTTTTTAGAATTGATTCGCGGAACCCCTGAATGTTTTAGTGGAACGCTAGGGTTCCATGGAACACCAGTTTAAGAACATGGAACACCAGTTTATATTAACCTTTTTAGTGCCGGGCGAAAAATAGCTGCTTATGCGAAGATAACCGGCCGAATTTTACGATTTTACTAGGATTTGGAAAAAGGCTCATAAAAACCAAACGAAAAGAGAATAAAACAATGATGCTAATTTTTCAATATTCATTGAAAATTACATAAATAACAAAGGTATAAGTGATAAAGAAAAGAAAAAATGAGTTCTCTATTTAAAAACTTAATTGCACAGGAAAAGTTATCTTTTATAAGATTAATATCTTATTTTTTATTATCTTTATCTTTATATTATTATCTTTTAAGTTATCATAACGTTGTTGTTGAACAGACAGTTGAACAGACCGTCTTGTCTACTCTTATTGTAGAGAGGACCAAGTGAACCTCACCAAACGGATTATATATTTGATTGTAATTTTTTAGTTCGGTTACAGTTGGTAAGAGAAAAACAGGTTGGTAACCAGGCGGGAGATCTCATCATATGGGATTTCTCAATATATGCCGTAGTTAGGCTTTCCTAATTAGGACGTGACAAAGCTCGAATGATAAAGTAGGCCGCAGTGTTTGAAAGGTTAATACCCGGCATCCACATTGGATCAAACTTTAAAGAAGAAAAAAGTTCGAATGAGGCTTGCCACAGTTCGGAAGGCGTCATTAGATGGAAGTTGGACTTCCAAAGACTTGTCTAGGTTAGGATTTCCTAATTAGGACGGGACAAGGTTCGATTGAGACTTGCTATAGTACGGTAATAGTTCAGAAGACCTCATGGGGCCGAGGCCACTCTACGGTTTTTTTTTGAGAAACACACAGTACGGCCTAGGCTTTTTTAATCGAATGATTTTGTGAGTCAAATTAGCTAATAAAAGCGGCTTCATTTGCGGTTCTTTCCCGCGACTGATTTTTCCCATAGCGTACTGTGTATTTCTCGAGCGGTTTCGCGGTTATAGCGGTTACCGCTCGCGGGAAAAAACCGTAGTGCGGCCTCGGCCTACGCTATGGGAAAAATCAGTCGCGGGAAAAAAACCGTAAGTGAGGCCGCTTGTATTAGCTTACTTGAGTCACAAAATCACACGATTAAAAACCGCGGCGGTTTAGCCGTAGTGCGGCCTTAGCGCCGAATAGATCTTTTGGCATGCCTCACTATATTCCTAGTCGGATGTGTGTCTGTGTGTGTGTGTGAAATTTTGCAATCCATTTTAAGCTTTATTTGATCAGCTAGTCTTGATTATACTTCCTATATATTCTTCTCGAACTGTGTAAATGTTACATTTACATTTTAAATAATTTAATTTGTGTAAACGTTTATAGAAACTCAAGATAAACATTAATTATAAACAATACACCCACATATACGGCCCCCAACATATATAATTACATTTATTATGGACTACATTTAATATGAAGTACTTAATTAATGTGAAACTAAGTGTATAAAATCACATTCCGTCGTCCAGCAATCCATCTCTGAGCAATGTTTGAAGGAAGTATGTAGCTCATCGGAAAGCTAATTTAAAATTGATTTCCAAAATCTCTCCGAACAGACAAGAAACGGAAACGAGAACAGATAAGAAATCGAATCAAAAACGTGATAATTAACGTGTTTTTAGTTATTAAGTAATATATATATATATATATATATATATATATATATATATATATATATATTTATATATATATATATGTATATATATATATACATATATATATATATATATATATATATATATATATATATATATATATATATATATATATATACATATATATATATATATATATATATATATATAGGTAATATAGGTAAAAAAAATACTTTTTTATTACTCACGCGGGATATATAACTTGGCGCCCGTTTTTTAGTTCGACAAATGGCTGTTTGTCAATTCAATTATTACCGCATAACTTGGGTAACGCACGCAAATATTCAATAAAAATGGCTAAGTTACATTAAAGAAAACAATTGAATAAACAAAATAAACACAATTACAACCTCAATGTTAAAAAAGTGACGTGAAAAACACAGACATTTTTTTTCATTACAAAATTAAAATTAAAGAAAACGTTTTAAAATGAGTGTAAATGAAAATGATGATAGTTCTTATAACGAATCCACACCACCGGAGACAACTAAAATAGCAAATTCTTCATTTTTGCTTCTATTTTTTTTTTATGGATCCCAAACTTGTTAACGTCCCCTCGCATGAGTAATAAAAAATATTATCCGCAACTCGTGCGGTATTGTCAACTGCCCTATCGAGCGAATGACCGCACTCATTTCGTTTGTGCGCCCAATTTCGCTCTCGTGGGCAGTTGACAACTTACCGCCATAGTTGCACAATATACTATTCTCTACAAAGAAATAACATCGATCGCCAATTTTGTTTAATATTCAAATAATAAATATAATTCAATATTGAATATCCTCAATAATCTACGTTCAATAATCTACCTTGTTATTTAATTTCATGATTCGGTTTTTATTTGTAAATAATCTTTCCTTGCTCGTTTTATTGAATTCAAAATGAAAGGTATTCTGCAATAATTTCAGTTATTTCTGATAAGTCTCTAAGGATGGGAATGGTTTGGCATAGTGTTAATTAAAAAAACTTTGCGATACACTACCCATTGTGGACGTTTCTCGTGCAAAACATGTTTCAGTTTTATTAGTAGTGGACAGTACAAATTGAAAGTAATTGACTGAAATCCATTTGGTTCTTTGATCAAAGTTCGAAATAAACAATGTCTTATCAACCCCATCATTTTTATTGGATGTTATTCTGAAGAATCCATTTTCATAACCAGTTATCAATCGTTTCAAAAATGGATCATTTTAATGATGTTTCAAAAGCAAATCACATTTACGGATATGAAATAACACTTAAAACAACCGGTGTGAAACTGGCAATAACTTTAAGCAATAAAAATTTTGCGTAAAATTTTTATTTCAAAAGGCTATAACTTTCTTATTGATAGGGATTTTTCAAAATTTTCTTTACAGAACTGTTGCACAGTAAGTCACTTCATAAAATATTCCAACAAAATTCAATTTTCTTTTTACACATAGGCATAATAATCATATTAAAGATCAACAAATATTCACATTTACTCATTTCTTAAACGCGGAACGTCAAAGTGTATTATTTTCCAAAATTTTCCAACATAATTTCCACCATCTATTAGGCCACAGTATTATTATTATTTCTCAAGAAGGAATTTTTCCAAAATTCCTAATAATAAGCGCACAGCTATTATTTAAAAAAGTGCATTCCATGCAGTTGCCATTTAATAGAAAAATCCAAAGAAGTAGTAATTTTCAACATTTATCAATTTTTCTTTCAAATATCACTAGAAAATGAATGTACCTAACAACGAAATAAAACATTTTTCGAAATATAAAAAAAAAATTGAATAACGACCAAACTTAAAATGCAGCTGCTCCACGTAGCACCGTTTCTTAGCCAGAACGTCAAATTGCAGTAAATTTTAACTTTTCTCAAATTTTCTTTCATACATCACTAGTGAATAAATGTACCTAGACATGTGTAAAAGCTTTTGCAAAAATTCGCAAAAGTAAATGTTTCCACCCCACTTTCGTTCGCCGGGCACTGTTTTATTGCTGGACCGTCAAATTGCTCCAAATTTTAACTTTTCTAACATTTTCTATAATTTAAATTTTCTTTCATTTCCTACTAGGAAATGAATATATCTACTTAACTGTCTAAGCATTCAAAAAAATTCGGAACAATAATTGCATTTGACGATGACTTAAAATGCACTCACTCGACGCAGCACTGTGTTATTTCTCGACCGTCAAATTGCTCTAAATTTTAACTTTTCTCACATTTTCTTTCATTTCCTATTAGGTAATGAATATATCTACTTAACTGTATAAGCATTTAAAGAAATTTGCAACAATAATTGCATTTGACGATGACTTAAAATACATACAATTTTTTTTAAATGCTTATACAATTAAGTATATATATATTCATCCCCTAATAGGAAATGAAAGAAAATGCGAGAAAATTTAAAATTTAGAGCAATTTGACGGTCGAACAATAAAACAGTGCTGCGTCGAGTGAGTGCATTTTAAGTCATCGTCAAATGCAATTATTTTTAAAATTTAGAGCAATTTGACGGTCCAGCAATAAAACAGTGCCCGGCGAACGAAAGTGGGGTGGAATACATTTATTTTTGCGAATTTTTGCAAAAGCTTTTACACATGTCTAGGTACATTTATTCACTAGTGATGTATGAAAGAAAATTTGAGAAAAGTTAAAATTTACTGCAATTTGACGTTCTAGCTATGAAACGGTGCTACGCGGAGCAGCTGCATTTTAAGTTTGGTCGTTATTCAATTGTTTTTTCTATATTTCGAAAAATGTTTTATTTCGATGTTAGGTACATTCATTCTCTAGTGATATTTGAAATAAAAATTGAGAAATGTTGAAAATTACTACCTCTTTGGATTTTTCTATTAAATGGCAACTGCGTGGAATGCACTTTTTTAAATAATCGCTATGCGCTTATTATTAGTAATTTTAGAAAAATTCGTTCTTGATAAAAAAAGGTAATACTGTGGCCTAATAAATGGTGGAAATTATGTTGGAAAATTTTGGAAAATAATACACGTTGACGTTCCGCGTTTAAGAAGTGAGTAAATGTAAATATTTGTTTATCTTTAATATGATTATTATGCCTATGTGTAAAAAGAAAATTAAATTTTGTTTTAATATTTTATGAGGTGACTTACCGTGCAACAGTTCTGTGAAGAAAATTTTGAAAAATCCCTATCAATAAGAAAGTTATAGCCTTTTGAAATAAAAATTTTACGCAAAATTTTTATTGCTGAAACTTATTGCCAGTTTCACTCCGGTCTTAAAACAGCGTTTTCAATCGCTCATCTATGGTGGTTTTAAGAGAACTTAGAACACAAGTTCTCGGACAGATCAACTCAAATTAGTGCTTTTAATTTCTCGGCATTTCACCAGAACGAAATTTTGTAAGCAAATAGGGAATTTGCATAGTTTTTTTATTTTTAAATCACTGTTTATTCCGTTATAACAGTACAAAATATAAATACTGCTTAAAAATGCTGTAATTAAGTTTGCGGTCTGTTGATGACGTCAAAGACATGTTTACAACTGTTTTCATTTGTAACTTGACGTTTTCGACGTTTATTTTCTAACCAACAAGACTGCAATGACATACAAATGTAAAAAATACGGACTTGTTTATATGGGATCTTAAGTCTCTTTTGTTTAACCAATGGTGTTGCGTTTTACAAATTTAAATTTCCCTCGCTTAATTTGCACTTTTATGTATTAATTTTAAGTATTTAAAAATATATTAATTACAAAAATAATGGTTTAGTTCAAATGTCCGGTCAATAAAGATTCGGAAAAAAAATATTTGAACCAAATTTAAATTTCATGCATATTCACCAGAATAGTCACCATTCTGATAAGTCACATCTTTCTTTTTGCATCTGCGGTTGCATTTGCGGAAATAAAAAAAAATGAAATGTAACGCTAATATTAAGTTCTACCTAATTTATAACTGTTATCATGTTCAATGCAGTCACCATGTTTCTAATTCTGTTTCCAGATAACACAATAAATTACAAACTTTCTCATTTTTAATCATTTTGGTTTACTGTGCGGAACACCAATTAAATAATTTTCTTTTTAAACAATTTGAAATAACTTTAGTATATAGAATGGAGTGCTTAATAAAATATCTTTAACAAATAACATGATCCTTAGCTTTAGTAGGTTTTAATAGGTGTAATAGAGTTAGAATTTGTATATCGTTACCCGAAGAAGTGTCGGTGAAACATATGTTGTATTACAATATAATTGAAACCTAAAAACAATTTAAGTTTATATCTTTAATATTAAAATGAAATTTCAAACTTTTCAAACTTCACAATGAATCAATTAGTGAGAAGAGGCTTTTGTTTTAAATTTTCAGGGAATATAAATAGATCCTATGTTTCAATACAAAGAAAAATATTCAATACGATCTATCTGTACTGTATTAAATAGGTTTCATTCAACAGTAGATACAAGATTCAAATCAACTCAAATTGGATTGATATGTCATGGCCAAGCGCAAAATTACGTATTGTTTAAATTGTATTATAGTCATACTGTTTCAGGATCGAAGTTAATAATACATAAAGCACACAGTAAAAAAATACATAGATTGTTACCAGGTGTATTAATAGATTTCAATACACATATCGCTCGGGAAAACCTTTTAAATCGACACATCATTGTCAATCGTCAGATTGGCGTCAACGTTTTTACAGGGTTGAAAGGAATGTTTCAGTTTCAAATTTCCGCAGTTGCTCTTTATATTTTTAGTGGCAAAAATTTTCGTAAATCTACAATTAATTTTGGACAAAAACTTTGAAAAGTTGAAAATGTTCTTTAACCCTTTAACTACGGCTGTCGTAAATAAACGACGGTGCGTAACTTTCGTGAGATCCGGCTGTAGTAAATAAACGATTTGATGAATTTTGCCTGGAACGGGCGTCGCTTATGTAGTTTTATTTATTTTATCATGTACGTGGCGATGGGACAAATGTGTAGAGTGTTTATATTTCGTTCGTTGGGTATCAGTTGTATAATAAATACCACTTTATATACCGCATGTATTTGTGTGTTGCATTCCCTTCCTCTTGAGTGTTTAGGGCCTATATTTACGAAAGCGCATAAGAAATGCCAGTTTAGCAGTAACATTTAGTGTGTCTAGCTGCATTTTATATTTTTTGATCTAAAAATATTTTTATTTGCCACTATATATTATCGAAAATGGATTTACCATCAACATTTCGTGGCACTAGCGGTTCAAAGCGTTCAAGAACAATTGAGTGACAATGATATATATAGTGATGGAGAAGAATTTATTTCACTTAGTGACTTGGATAGCGCAAGTGATGGTATTGAAAGAAACAATGACTCAAATAGTAATTCTGATGAAGAAACTGTTGTAGGAGATTTACGTTGGCAAAATTGCGATATTTTCAATCCAACAAGATATCATTTTGACAACAAAAATTGTGACATCTCGGTAACGTTTGAAATTGAAAATGTAGATAACGAGTACAAATACTTTGAGAAATATTTTGATGAACAAATGATGACGAAAATTGTGAACGAAACTAATAGATACCACCAGAGCCGAAAACGATCTTGCTCCAAAAAGAAAATCATCGGTGCCCACGCATGTAAATGAAATGTATAATTTTTTAGCAATAAATTTGTCGATGCCACAAAAAACTTCAAATTTCGGATTATTGGCCAACATATCCTATTATTGCCAGTAATTTTATTAGTAAATACATGACAAGAGACAGATTTACACAGCTGTTGCGTTATATAAATTTTTCTGATAATAACAACCCTCCGCCACTGGACAATAATGATAAATTGTGGAAAATACGATCTATATTTGAAGAATGGAATAGAAGATGTTCAACATTTTTCAATCTTTTTCAAAAGCTGGTCATCGATGAATCCCTAATATTGTTCAAAGGCAAGTTGCACTTCAAGCAATATTTTCCATCAAAGAGACATCGTTTTGGTATAAAAACTTTTGTGTTGTGTGATTGTGAGATGGGAATTGTACTACAGTTGTTAGTGTATACCGGATCAGAAATTTACATTCCTAAAAATGACCCGTTAGGTGTTTCAGGTGCAGTCATACAAAAACTAATGGTGAACTATGAAAAAAAGCATCTTTTATATATTGATAATTGGTATACCAGCCCTAAACTGGCACTTTGCTTGAACCAGTAGAATACCGGTATATGTGGCACTCTAAATTTTAACAACGGGTGGCACGCAGAATGTGCGAACGCAAAAAGAGCGGAAATGTAATTGCTCTTACAAAGACAAACGGGACGTGAGTAGGGAAATCATCTTTCCCTACTGATTAAAAGCTGATTAAAAAGCTGATTAAAAAGCTGTTTAAAATCTGATTAAAAAGCTGTTTAAAATCTGTTTAAAAGCTGATTAAATTGGACGGAAAGTGGACGGTGGACGGAAAAAGTGGACGGTGGACTGAAAGTGGATGGACAGTGGACGGAAAGCGGATAGCTAGAATGGGGCTTCTCGTACAACGGCTGTTCAATTTACTAATAAAGCTATCTACATCAATCCTTGAACCATCAATTCTATAGCTGACACAAGCTTGGATGATGTTCTGCTGGACCAGCTTCACTGTTGCTTGAAGGTGTTTCTGTAATCGAAGGATCTTCCGCAAACTTTAACCTTGTTGGGTATTGTTGACTGTCTACGGCTCCAACTTTATCTTCTTGGAGGTTTAGGGTGAATATTCAGTATGTAGACTCAATAAGCCAATGTATCACGTGTTCAATGACTCATCCAGACAGGTTGAAACAGGAAAATGCTGACTCTCACTGCTGGTTGCTGACTCAACTGCTGGTTTTCAACAACGGTTTTAACCTTCCCACGATTCTATGCATGTATGACTCATCCAAATTTCTCAGAATACATCGAATAAGTTCAAACCAGATAAAAGCATCCAGATAAAATGAAACATGAAACTGATAGCGTTTCCTATCTTACGATTTAAATATGTCATACTCGCATGCATTTACAAGATCAAATACTAAATTAATTAGACCGCGTTTCTTACTGCGGTAGTTGTATTTAAATGCAGCGGTTGTAATTTTTAAACTGGACACGATTGTTTATTTATCAAGCGCCCGGTCCTAAACGTGCGGTTACATAAACATTCACTGTCGTAGTTGTTAAAATAATGTTATTTTCTTGATACACATTTAAAATCTTCAAGTTCAAATACTAAACTGATTACGTAAACTTAAGAAAGAAACTATACCATGACACACTCAAAATGAAACCTAATAGCAGAAATATTTTTTTTATTTAAAATAATTAATACGATCGAGTTCATAGACAAGTTTAAGAAATTTCGCTTACACATAGGAAATTATTCAGATAAATATCGCAGGATGTGATCTAGTCTTATATGTTCTTGTTCCAAATCCTATAATCTCAATTGAATCAACCCGTAATATGTTTGCAACCAATTATGCATGCACACACGATTCCCCGCTACCCGCCCGCAATTTTCTCCGCTTGTCTAGTCTTGTGTGTCTAGTCTTGTCTAGTCTTATCAGTCTAGTCTTGTCAGTCTAGTCTTGTCTAGTCTTGTTTACTCTTATCTGTCTAGTCTTGTCTGGCCTGTATGTCTAGTCTTACCGTTTAGTCCTGTCTAGTCTTGTCTGTCTAGTCTTATCTGTCCAGTCCCATCTTGTCTGTCTAGTTTTATCTAGTCTTATCTGTCTAGTCTAGTCAATCTAAACCCCATAATCTCAATTGAACCCCTATTTGTAAATATGTCCACCCCTCATTTTGAATTTTCCCGATTAGTCTATTCGTGTTCGGTATTGCCCGCCCTTGTCCGGCCTAAATTCCTCTTTCCCTCCGGTTCCCCCCGTCCCTAGCGCTGGCGCCATCTACAGATACACGCTCGGCCACGTTCAGAACTATTTTGTATAGGATTCCTCATACGGAGGGGTAGGCTAAATTTTACATGTAATTCCCATAAGGTGGAGGGTTTACATGTAATTCCCCATAAGGTGGAGGGTTACATGTAAATCTCCATAAGGAGGAGTGGCCTAGAACATATCATCTTTCCCTACTGACGTGTTAATGCTTTCAAGATTTCATGAAGGAATCATGACCAAGAGCGAATCACAGAACTGGCGAGCATATTTGGAAACCAGATTGTATAATTGACTATACTCAAAATATGCGCTTGATTGATAAATGTGACATACAATCCCTGATTATAAAAGGGTGGTTGTATAATATATAAAAATATATGTACAAGAAGTTTAGAGGGTCTCAGAGTCTCAACAAACGTTTTTTATGGCATGTAATTGCTCTAAAAAGAAGGGGTATTTACCCCTCTTACCCCCACTAATTTTGCAATTTTTATGTACATATCATCTCATATAGATAAGAAATGAAGATATCATCAGCCTTTGTACAACACTTTCTGTTTCTTTTTTGTTTTGCGTTTAGACAGACAGATTTGTGAAAATATACCAGTAGTTAAAGGGTTAAAAGAATTGTGATAATGTACAGGGTGAGCAAAACTCGATGTCTTAGCTCTATTATAAGAAAACTAAAAACGATAGAACAAATCTGAAAAGAGGTGCTTAAATGGGATTTAGTAAGGACCATTTTAAGCCAAAATTACATATTTTTCCGTATTTGGAAACTGGAGTAATGACGTCTTCAAATTTTGTTTTTCTAGAACTATACCTATATTTTTACATATTTTAAAAAAGGTTATTTTTCTGAACAAATTTTGTACAGAAAAAAAAATCTTTTTCCGTTAAAAAAATATAAGCAACTTGTGTCTTTCGGAACCGGCGATAAACTGCTAGGTCCCGTATATTAGTGGATGATGCGTTCCACAAGTATGCGCGAGAGGTTGCCTAAGCTCGCGGAGAGTACGGGACCTTAAGAAGATAAATAATTTTACAAATGAAAAGTTAAGATTCTATATACTAACGTATATTGATAATCTGTGGTTAAATGGGTTTTTTAAAAAATAAATTTTTAAATTTTTCATAATTTTTTTTTGTTTGGGATTACCGGTAATTGAGAGGATCTAATGTATTTATAATGAAATTAGGGAAAATAGTGGGTTAATGCGCGAATTTTTGATAATACTTTATTTTTACAAATTTGCCTATAATTTTTTAACGGGAAAAGATAGCAAATTTTTTTCTTTACAACATTTGTTCAAAAAAATTAGCTTTTTCCAAATATGCAAAAATATAGGTGTGGTTCTGGGAAAACAAAATTCGATGACGTCATTACTCCAGTTTCTAAATATTGAAAAATATGTAAATATGGCTTAAAATGGTCCTTGCCCAATCCCATTTAAGAACCTATTTTCAGATTTTTTCTATCGTTTTTCGTTTTCTTATAATAGAGCTGAGACATCGAGTTTTGCTCACCCAGTACATTACTTTAACTTTAAAAATTGGTATAATTTTCGATAACATTTGCTACATACAAAATTACGCTCTGGGGAACAAATGTATTATAAATGGACAGATTTTGGTACCTTCTTTAAAGTTTGACTTTTGGGAATTTATGTGCGATATTTTAATAAAATCTATCAAAAACTTTAAAGAACAATGGTAAATAATAGTAACAAATTAATCTCTATTATTAATAAATTCAATTTATGTATAAACCGACATTTATGTATGTTTTTCATAATTAATACAATTTCATAGTTATAATAATATTTTACATTACTTGCTAACATATAAAGCGTATATTCATAATTGATCGACATCGACAGATTTTTTTGTATCAGCGATTGTCCTTTTCCTTTGAATGTATCAGCTATACATGTAAAGCTTATATTTATACTTAATTTTGATAGTAATTATGATATAAATGATAATATGGACCGTTTGGTGTAAGTCCATGTAAGAAAAAAAATGAAATATTACGCAATCTATGCTTAACTCAGTGTAAACTTTTTATTTATCACTAATATCTTACTTAATATCTTAAAGTACTTAATATCTTAAAAAATGCCAATGTTTTGTTCAATTTAAAATTGGCCAATATAGGAAATTGCATAACAACTAATATGTTTAAGTTCAATTTTCTCGAAACAACAAAAACGGAACTTAGGGACCTAAATGGACTTACACCACTTTCAAAATAAACGGTCCATATAGTTCACATTAATACTTCAATTGCGCTATTTACCTGTATGCATAGTATATTCCGTTGTAATCTCTAAGGATTTGCTTGGTATACATACAATACATATGTGTCATATAATATATTTAACTAGACCGTTTAGTATTTGAGCAACGTTTCTGTTATTTTTCATTGTATTTTATTGAATTGAAAATTTCCACATCACAAAAAATATTATATCGGGTCTTCCAATAACAGGTTTCATTTTCATATGTAAAAAAAAACGAGTATTTTTAAGCGAAATCATCGGATAATTATTTAATTGTAAAAAGGAGATTATGCCATTAATAATGGAAAACAATATTAGCCAAATGGCCGCCACGGCTACGCTTGCAGGACCATATTCTTTTCATGAAATTTTCCATCACCAATTCGCACATTTGCGGCTGTATGTCCTCGATAACTTCACGAATTCCATCATGAATCGATTGTGGGCCATTGGCATAGACCTTATCTTGCACATAGCCCCAAAGTGTTATATCACAAGATCTCGATGGCCAATTGTGATCACCTCTTCGAGAAATCACATGGTCAAGAAATTTTTCACGCAAAAGAACGATAGTATAGTTACTTGTGAGGCAAGTACACCAACGCTTAGAGGAAGAGGGTGGGGTACAATAGATCTATAAAGGTCGCAGTACAAGTCGTTACCACCAGATCTAAAACCTACTTGTGAGGCACGTAGCGCCGTTTTGTTGAAAATAAACGTCGTCCACATCAATATCTTCCAATTCCTGCCATATAAAATCATTAATCATCGTTTGATAGCGCAATCCATTCAGCGTAACAGTTGCTCCAGTCTCATTTTCGAAAAAGTAAGGTCCAATGAAACCGCCAGACCAAAAGCCGCACCAAGTCATACCTTGAGGATGGTGAGGCTTTTAAAAAATAATTCTTGGGTTATGTGAGCCCTCGCATTTGGGGCTCACATAACCCAAGAATTATTATTTAATTCTGCTTGTTAATAGCCTCCGAGGTCAAAATGGGTCCAATTACGATGATTTTTCGATGAAATTCCGGTTCAGTTTGATGCATTTCAAGGACCCAATCAAGGACACGACATTGTTGATGGTCAGTCGATGCGAGTTCTTGTGTTAACTGAACTTTAAAAGCCATAAGACCTAAGTGTTTATGCAAAATACGATGTAATGTCATTTGTGGATTGCCAAATTCCAAAGATCGATGAGAATTTGATTTCGAAGACAACACTTTGGGCTACAACAGCAAATATTCTCAGTTGTTCTTGAGCGACGTGCACGAGTTTGGTTCTTCATATCAGTAACTTGTCCCAACAGCTCAAACTTTTCCACAAGTTTCACAATTGCAATTGCCCAGAAGGTGCTTTTACGACGACCCAAAAATGCTTTAATTTTGTGAACTGTGACCGCGAAATTTTCAACATTTTTGTATTGAATTTTAATCATTTCAATGCGTTGTTGAAGCGTATATCGTTCCATTATGTTTCAATATTTGTGGAACATCTATCTATAATACACTGTCTATCATCAACATCTGTCTACTAGACAGATGACAAGAAAAACTACGCCATTAATATATTGTTATTAATGGCGTAGTTTTTCCTTGTCATCTGTCTAGTAGTTACAGGTTGACTCATGAGATCTGTTAAAATGCCGGGCTATTGAAAATGAAACCTCTTATTGAAAGACCCTATATTTAGAAGTATTACTTTTTGTGGCGAATCGGAATACGTTTGACAATTGGCAACAACAAGGATTTTGCACATCTTATATATAGACAATGGTTAGACAGTTAATATAGTAGATTTTGTAGCTAGGGCGAAAAGTTGTCAATATGAGTCGAGAGCGAAGTTGTGAGCACGAACAAAGTTCGAAGTGAACGAACGAACGAAGTGTAAGTGCGCAATCGCTCGAGACGAGAATTGACAATTTCGCCCGCACTACAAACATTATTTTTTATCATTCATGCGAGGGGATGTATCTTGCTTAAAATAATTTATGATACACGTGTGTGAAAGGTTGTAGTGCACTCATAGCGATTAAAGTAGGAGCCGAAGGCGAAACTTCCAAACTCATGCACAAAAGCCGTTTTCACTCTTGTATCATAATAGCATATTTTACAACTAGGGCGGTAAATTGTCAATTGGTCACGAGAGCGCACGAACTAAGTTATTTAAAACAATACCGCCCGTGTTGCAAACAATATTTTTTATCACTCATGCGATGGGATGTATCTTACAAGTTTGGGATCCAGGTGGCATCCAAAAAAATGGAATCAAAGATGAAGTTGGATTCGTCATTCGTCATTCAAAGATGGATTCGTCATAAGAACTCTCCTCGGTCTCCGGTATCACCATAGAAATTACACTTTAAAACGTTTTATTTAATTTTTAGTTTCACTTATGAAAAAAAAATTGTGATACTTCACGTCACTTTTTTAATACAGAGGACTTGATTGTAATAATTTTTTTTTTTTATTTGTTTATTTTAATTTAACCTACCGATATTGAATATTTGCGTGCGTTATTCAAATTATGTAAAATAAAACTAATATTTTACATTTATCGCACTAAAAAACGTGCACCAAGATAGTAATATTGTGCATAAGTGAAATATTTATATTATTATATATTTAATTAAATATCAGATCTTCACCGTGCCAGTAATTATTGATGTGTAAACGCGTTAGCAATGATATTGACAAATAATCTGGATATTTGTGATCCCTAAATGCTCGTCGTTATCTGTCAGTACCCGTTCGACCGGCAAACCGCCAACATTTCAGGCGGTGTATTGAGCGAAGATCGAGCGGTTTCGCTTTGTTTTAAAGTAGAAAAGTTTTATTGGTTTAAAAGCTTTGGTTTTGTCGTTTAATACATTTAGTACTGAGAGTATCACAGTGAATATTTGTTAATAATGTAAGCAGAGGTTTAAGTTGATAAATATTGAAACTAATTACTATGTGCGTTGTTATGAATGTATACATACTAAACAAATAAGTAGACAAATCTTAATTTTGACAAAAAAGTATTTTTCTCCTATTTAAATTATTTTTGAGACATTTATCGTGTCACGTATGCCATTACCTAAACTTAGCTGCGGCCAACCAAGTCGCCCTAGGTTGATTTAATTTTAAGTCTCTCGGAATGGAGATGTTAGTTCATCAGTGTTTTAAAGCAATTTCAGTTTCCAAAAGAAGTTTTTATTACTCATGCATTCAAAGTACTATCTTGGCGCACGTTTTTTAGTGCGAAAATGCCATTTTTGGTTGTATTACCACATAACTAGGGTAACGCTCTCAAATATTCAATATCGCTAAGTTACATTAAAAAAACCAAAGAAATAAATAAAATAAATAAAAGTGACAGAAATTTTGTTTCATTACAAAATTAAAATTAAAGGAAACGTTTTAAAATGAGTGTAAATTCTATGGTGATATCGGAGACTGACGAGAGTTCTTATGACTAATCCACAACACCGAAGACAATTGAAAAAAGCAAATTCTTCATTTATGATTCAATTTTTTTAGGATGGCCCCTGGATCCCAAACTTTTAAGATACGTCCCCATGCATGAGTAATAAAAAATATTATTTGCAACACGGGCGGTATTGTCAATTGCCCTCTCGAGCGAATGTGCTCACTCACTTCGTTCGTGCGCCCAAGTTCGCTCTCATGACCAATTGACAAATTACCGCCCTAGTTGCGAACTATACTTTCATGATACAAGTGCGTGAAGAACAGCTTTTACGCATGAGTTGCGAAGTTTCGGCTTCGGCTCGTACTTTTATCGAAATGACTGCACAATAACCTTTCACACACGTGTATCATAAATTATTTTAAGCAAGTTAAAATACTGTTGAATCTACAAAAAATAATTCTTTCTTACCGATAATATTGAAAAATTATAATTTTGATAGACTAAATCGATAAATCACCGACACAATAAGGTGAGAATGTTTCAGCGTCTCCATGGTAAAAATATAAAAGGGCAGTGACGGGAACACTATCTGGTCGTTGTCGATGTAATCTGGGTTGACCTAGATTTAATCTAGATTAACCTAGATTTAATCCAGATCAGGTTATGGTTAGGCGGTACATGATAAATCGGCACCGAATAAGTCGGCACCGGACGACGCGGCACTTCCAACTCGGCACCGGGAAAACTCGGCACCGGATAAGTCGGCAATGGGCAAATCGGTACCAGTCATCAGAGTATGAATATATAAATTTTCTATTATAATAAAGATTTTGGTAATATCAAAAACAAAAGAAATCTTTTTATAATGAAAGAATGTAACGCATGCCCCTTGAAAGATGAAGGAAATTTTAAACTATTTAGTCACCTTCTACCCAACAGTAGAATTCATGTTGACACGAAAAAAGCGTTGAATTAAAAACTAATAATAAGACATAAAAAAATTTATTAAAATAAAAAATAAAAAAGGTTTAAAGGATAAGAGTTTTAAAGAAAATTAAAAATACGAGTGCTGAAATGTCTCGGTGCCGATTTGTCCGCTGCCGACTTATCCGGTGCCGAGTTGTTAGGTTAAGTTATTTTTTCCCTCGGCATTCCTTTGTCCACTCCTGAACATACACCTCTTCCAACTCTTTCTATGTGGTTTTGTCTTGCGCGAGTTGAAGCCACTTGCTCCCCGCATGTTGTTTTATGTCGTCCGTCCACCTTGTCTGTAGTCTTGGTTACACTCCTGCATTCTTCCTGCACTCCTCTTCGTTTCTATTGGATTAATCTCAGTGTCCATCTATCTTGTTGTTAGCTTGCCGTGTGTCCTGCCCATCGTCATTTAAGATCTGCGATTCTTTTTATTACACCCATTACCTTTGTTCTTCGTCTGATTTCCTCGCTCCTAAGTTTGTTTCGCAGACTGACTCCTATCACCGACTCGTTTCATCGCTCTTTGCATTGTTCTTAGATGGTCCGTACTTTTCTTTGTCAGTGCCATTGTCTCCAAGCCGTACGTTGTTACAGGTGTTACGCAGGAATCGAAACTTTGCACTTAAGCTGTATTGCCATGTCCTTGTTTCTGAGGATGTGGCTTAGTCTAAGCCAGATAAATCTAGAGTAAGAGGCCGAGACTTCTTGATTGAAAATTATAAAAATTCATTCAATATTAATATACATCAGAGAATCTATTTTCACTACGTCTATGTTTTTTGTTTAGTGACGCGAGTTGTTGCCATAGTAACAACAAATAGAAATCGTTTTTTAATGAAATTCCATTTGATTTACTTTGGACTTTTAAGCACGATTTGGCTACTTTAACACACGACTATAATAATGGCATCCTTGACATACAATAATTTACTTATTAACCCCTTGACATACAATTACGTCTCTAAGACGGCATGTATATCTGATAAGATCACATGTATATGGACACGCCAACGCACATTTTATTCTTATGTCAAGGGGTTAATTTGTTCATTTTGGTGTGCGAGTAGATAAAATATTTGAATTCTTGTTTTTCTTATTTTTTGTCTAAATTGGTAAAGTAAACTATGAATGTAAATGTTTATTATTTTTTTAATATTCATTTTCATTGGTTCATCAAATGCAAAAAAGTAATTCTTTGGCCTCCTGAATTGTAACGCTAGCTTTGACATGTATACGTCCAGCGAAACTAGACTTTTACACACATAATAGTACGGCTACGATGCGGTAAAGTGACCAATAAATTTTAACCTTTCAAGGATACTTACAAAATAAATGAAGTATAAGACAATAAAATCTAATTTAGAAACAGCTACTTTACAATATATTTGACACGATAATGTAGAAAATAAGAGTGATTTTTTATTATAAAGTATAGCGTATGACATGTTGCAAAATGACATTATGTTCCTAATAAATTTGAATTAGTAAAAATGTCAAAGTTTGTGAGTTTAAATTTATTTGTTTATTAAATAATAATTGTCGGCCAAAAAATCTTATACAAATCGTGCGGAAATGATTTTACAACGCTCCAGCTAATGGGGTGCTCAAAGGAGCTGTTGCGTTGGAAAATAAACGTTTCCGCATTCTAATGTAAATATCTATTCCCTTAGCTCACAGTGTGAGAAATAGTATATTTTACAGCAAGAGATGAAAGTGGCGTTTTTTTGGTGAGGTGGGAGTTTGCTCACGAGCGCCAGCGAGTTAGCAATCACACCGAACCAAAAAAAAAACACTTTCATCTCGAGTAGTAAATGCCATTTTTTCTACTGAGTTCGGTTGTAGAATCCATAATTCGACTTTAATAAATCCAATTCGAAGCGAACTGTCAGAACTGTCAATACAAATTTAATTATTGGTTTGTTCGTTTCCATTATTTTTGGAATATTTTAGTATTACGTTAATACGTCATTATTAAATAATGACGTATATTAAATAATCTTCATTCTCATAGAAGGTGATACTTTTCAAGTCAAATGTCCTAATTTTATTTCAGTTTTTTTAAATAGTTTCAGGCTCGTTTTACGTTTGTACATAAATATCTCATTGAAATTGATGTAATTAATAAGAAAGTCCATGCAAATTTGGTTAGTTTAGTGTTTTAATCGAGATAAAACCATAAATTTAAAATGCTCATTTTCGTCTTTAGATGTGAAAATATTTTAATCTCTAGAATTAAAAAATGTCACTTTCCTGTAGGGTAAGCCGTGGAAAAAATGCCGTTTTCACATATATCAGTAGAAAAAGGTCTTTTTCTGCCGCTATAATTCATTTATCAGAAAAGTAAAACTGTAACTGTTTCAAAGGAGATATTTAAAGTTACATTTGTTCACGTTTTGGCAAAAACTAATTGGTTCATTCTCCATTATATTACGTAAAAATTACATATTATTATTTCTCAGTTCGATTACAGGAAACCCTTTTATAACGCGCTACTCTCATAACGTGATTTCCATATAACGAGGAGCAAAGGTTTCGCAGAAAGATGTCTCTTATAACGTGATACTATAATAACGCGGTTTCTGTATAATAAATTATTAGCTTAGGCTGTCTCCCATATGTCATGAGAGATCTGACGATAACGGTATTTTCCAATGTTAAATGTTGAAAATTGTAATTGTTTTTTCCTCGAGTAACGATTCAATGTTTTTCGTTACTCGAGGAAAAAACAATGTTTAACACTAGAAAACACCTTCATCGTCAGATCTCTCATGACAGGGGGGATACAGCCTATCCTAATTTTTTATTATACAAAAACCGCGTTATGCTATCGCTATCTGATCGCTTTGTGATCGCCCAAATGATAATTGTTTCTACTCTAAACATGCTAATTCTTTGAACTAATGGGTCCACTCTTTGCCTCTTACAAAATTTCTATATAATGCGGTACTAGTTAGAGTATAATCTCGGTAATTCGGCCGTTGGTTAATCGAGCGACACGTCCAGTAATCTGGCGGTATGGAGACTAACTCCGGCGCTCTTCCCTCCCACCACTCTTCCTTCTAATCCTGCGGTTTTCTGGTCCCATATGTGTCGGATTATCGAGATTATGCTGTATTTTGTTTAGTGTTTTAATAGTATATTAAAGACCGAGTTCAATAAGCGCGATTTTTCAGCACGCGTCCATGTTTAGAAACCGCGAGTGTAGCGAGGAGCTTTCTAATGGACAAGTGCGAAAAACGCCTTATGTACGAGTTTTTTTATACTATTTTTTCTATTTTGCGCCCTTTTATGCCATTTCTAAATAAAAACATCGCCCACACATATTTAGAACATTGTATCGCACTTGGCGAGCCATTAAGGAACCCATTTGAGTGCTTTAATTACTTTATTATAGACGCAAAATAGAAAAAGTATTTTTTATTACTCATGCATTAGAAGTACTATCTTGCCGCACATTTTTTAGTATGAGAAATGCCACTTTTGGTACAACATAACAACATAACTTGGGTAACGCACGCAAATATTCAATATCGCTAGGTTACATTAAAAAAAAACAATTAACTAAATAAAATAAACACAATCAAGACCTCAATATTAAAAAAGTTACTTGAATGTGACGGAATTTTTTTTCGTTACAAAATAAAAATTTAAGAAAACATTTTAAAATGAGTATAGATTCTATTGCGACACCGGAGACTGACGAGAGTTCTTATGACGAATCCACACCACCGGGTATAATTGAAAATTCTTCATTTTTGATTCTATTTTTTGTGGTTGGCCCCTGGATCCCAAACTTGTAAGATACGTCCCCTCGCATGAGTAACAAAAATATTGTTTGTAACACGGGCGGTATTGTCGCCCAATTTCGCTCTCGAGTCCAATTGACAACCTTCTGCCCTAGTTACAAAATATACTATTATAACGTTGTTTCCATTAAACACAACACGATTAATTTGTAAATGAATATGGAAATATCACTTTAAAAAAGTACAACAAACATAAATCAGTTTAATTTGAAACACGTTATAAGAAACTTAGATTTAGTACAAAACAAAATAATTAGTAACACATTATATAGAAACTGAACGCGTTAGCAATGAAGCCTCTTAGCTTGACTATATTCCATTGATATTTACATTTACTGAATATTATCAGTTAATAACGTTACAACTGTAGTATTGCTAGATTACTGAATAAACCTATTATGTTGTTGTAGGAGAAATGTTGAGGTATTAAGCTCTACAACAATTTTAATGAGATTAGAACATTTGAAACAAATATTCCCAATAAATGAAACTTCAATTAAGGTAAAATAATAAAAGTGACTGAGACTATACGATACAATATGTATAATATACATATATGTAATATGTATAATATACATATATGTAATATGTATAATATACAAATATTATATATGTATAATGTAATATATATAATGTATATGTATAAACTATTACAATTGGAAATTTAAAAGTTACGCTAGTAATATTACTAGAGTATTTAAAGAAACCCTAATAAATGTACACTTTTTGATTAAAAGAGCAATTTTCCCCTTTGAATGCCCAGTTTCATTTGTCTAGTCTCTAGTCTAATAACTTTTATTATAAATGTTTACATAAGCGTTACGAACGCAACAATTAAAATATGAAAAAAAAATGTTACTTCAGCGAGTTATTATAATAACGGGCACGGTGTGTATGTAGAGTAATGGTAAACTTTTCATTGAAATTACAAAACGGCGCACGATCGGAACCGGAAAGGAAGCGGCAAAAAATGTACGGTATCATTATGCGTTGCGATTACACACTGTTGTGTAACTAGTGCATAAAATCGTGACGTCACGGAAACCTAACGGTAATTCAACCGAACGCTACGCACCGTATGAAATAATAATATTTAATAAATATATAATGGATGTAATATAATTGCTTTCATTGTTTGCATTGTACTAATTGTTGTGTTGTCGTTACTGGTAAAAACAGAAAACGTAAATACTATGTCTATATGTATAATATAGTTAGTTACGGAAATTCATTGTTTTCTGTAATTTGTATTGTTTTTGTCAACCGAATGAAATCTCTGTGGGATTTTGAAAAAGAAGGTTAAACACACAGATCTATCAGCGCACAAACAATTTACAATATTTGTTGTAAACATTATCACTAATTCTTGTAAACTTTTTCACTAATTTATGAATAAACTAAAAAATCGGACCTTTAAAAATATTAAAATAACCGAAAATAAACATTGAAACAAATTTAAGTTTTATAAATAAATAGTATATTACGTAATGATAGTTGTAAGAAGCATATTACGTATGAGCGGAACAGTTACGCACGACCCACGTAGCGGGGAGTGTGTAATTCCGCGAGCACGTAATTTCATTACAACTCGAGTTATGTACTATACTTTATCTACGACCACACTAATTTGTTTCTGTTTAATAAGAAAAATATGTTTGATGTAGCGGTTGGCGTGGTCTACAGGTAAGGCTCAAGACCACAAATCCAGCGGCCGTGGGTTCGATCCTAACACCATGCCAAATTTATCAGGCAATTTTTCTTTCGGCTCACGGTTTTTGGCTTCACGGTTTTCATTCAAGGTTCACTCAGCCTTAGAAAATGAGGAGCTGGCGTTAAACCTAGCGTAATAATAGGCGGCGTAGGAGCGTAGGGCCCCAGCCACCCTGTCTCTAACATAAGCCGAGGCTAAAAATAGTTACCCTTGCTTAGCTATCCCCCTTAAGGCATCTAAATGCTAGGAGGAAAGGGGCTATTATTATTATTATATGTTGTAACAAATGTATTTCTTATTAGGTTATGTTTATTTAATTATCATTATTTAACATTATAATAAACAAACATTTTAATAAACATATTTAGTACTTCTTTGGGTTAAACTGGAATAAGAGTGATCATAGATATAGGCAACCCAATGTATGCAATGTCAATTTCCGTTAGTTTGAATTGTGGCACGGAGGGTGCTGAACGTATGAGCACGTAATATCAGATCTCAATCAATCAACGAATCGTAAACCATAGGCACGTGTGTGTTATCAATCATACTTATCATTAATCGCGGACTGTTAAATACTTGTGTGTTATGATGTATTTACATAGTCCACGAACTGTACAATAATGGGCATTTACAATAGTGGTCGTAGATAAATAGTTTTATACGACTGGTCCATTACCTTTTTCATAAACGATATATTCGTTCCGAATACATTTCACCACATTCTCATTTTATTTGACAAATTAAAACAAAATTATTAAAGTTGCGCTGCTTGATCGCCACCCTTCCTCGTCCTGGTGTAGATTAGTTGTGCACGGTGCTGGACCACCTGCTTCATCAAACCAGCCTGCTGTAATTCGATGAGAGCTCGACGAACCAAAGACCCGTGAACATTCAACCGTTCGGAAACTAACGACGGTGTGATCAACTTGTAGGACGGAACCTCCTTATATAGCTTATCGTACGTGGCCTTGTCAAATAAAACCTGGTTGTTCAACTTGTCGCGGACCTTTCCCTTGGACCACTTCTTCCTCTTAACGTTTTCGCCTCCGGACCCCTCCTTCTTCTTCTGGGTCTTTTGGGGCTGCTTCGCAGACGACTTCGAGTCTTTCTTCGGCGGCACGACGGCTTGTCAAGAAAAAAATATTCAGACCCCTGCTAAAATTTCCGACGATAAATACTTGTTGATCATTGTTTGTGATGTTTTTGATCATTGTTTGTGAAACAGCGCTCCTGGTAGGGAATACATCTCAAAATTCCTTATCAGGCATCTAAATGACAAAATTCACTAACACATAATCAAATTATATCATGTTTGTCCATTGCAAGGCGCGTTTCCTCCTTTTTGGGAATACGTGACAATCATCACACTATTAAAAGTCGGCAAAGAAGACAAAACCGTTGCCGCAGTTATAGACCAATCACCATACTGCTTGTTCTGGGTAAAAATTTTTAACGAATCCTGAAATGCCGCATTTGGAATTGTTTGAAAAATCAGATTTGGATTTAACCCTTCCCACTCCACTACACATCCACTAATTATCCTCACATATAATACACAAATCTCTCACCTTCTTAATCAACACTCCGCCACCCTATTCCTCGACATAAATAAAGGTTTTGCCACAGTTTGGCACGACGGACTGCTTTTCAAACTGCACAAATTAAGCGTCCCCTTATATCTTCTTTCCATGATAAAAGACTCCTACGTGACAGAATGTTATATATTAAAGTCAATGAGGCACACTCTAACTTGTTTACTCCTTTTCAAGCTGTTCTCCAAGGTTCACCAATATTACCCCTACAACTCGACTTCTGTGACGACATCTTTAATATAGACCTCAACTCACCCATTCTCGTAAACCTTCCCTACACTCTCCAATATGCCGACGATACGGCCCTCATTTCACTTGCCAAATCTCTACCAAAAGCAATCCAAAACTTACAACTAATATCAATTAGTTGAACATATGGATACTAGGCCCTAACCCTTCCAAATGTCAACTCCTTTTACCCTTCCACTGGATCTCTATCAACTCTCTACCTATGGTTGGTCTTACTATAGTTAAGTAAGCATTCAAATTTAAAGGGCGGTCCAGACGCTACATTTTACACAACTCTTTGTCTACACAGTTCAATACGTTGTAGATAAAACGGTGTACACGGTAGTTCCGTTTTTCGATTCATTTTGTTCCTCAGTTTCTTTGTATGTGTTTGTTACTTTGAGCGACAATGGCTGACCTTCAGCAATGTTCTCGATAGTTTCTCACATAATTTATTACGCTGGACTCAGTGAAGCTCCTACTATTCCTCTTTCCGTAGCTTCAACTCCGTGTTCTAACAATAGAACATTCTCCAGTAATACTTCAATATCGCACTCTTCAGCTCGTAAGAGAAAGGGTGTAACAAATGATGATGGCACAACTTACTTTATGAAGTTGTTAGGAAAGAAACTGGAGTCGTTACAGGCAGAGGATGCGTTTTAGGTGTTTTGAAAACATGTGGCTAATAAACTCAGAGACGTCCCTAGTTCACAAAACGCAATCGCTCAGAAACTAATTTCCGACGTTTTATTCGGAGCGGAGTTGGGTACGCTTACCCAACTGAAGTTTTCTTGCTTTGAAATTTTCAAATTGTTGATATGAGCGACAACACGATTTTGGTTTAGTGAATGGACGGAATTTACGTCAACTGAACAAATTCACTAGTTGGACAATGCTACATATTCTCGCAGCAGTCGCAACCTATTCCACATAACTACGTCCCAGAACAACTTACACACACTCAGGAGAATGCAACAAATGGGCAAAATCCGGCAGTTTCACGCATCAACCCACAGCAAGATGAACAATATCAAGAGACACACGCCCATCAAGTCCTTGCCCCTCTTCCACTGCAAACTACTTGTCAAAATTTAAAACAAACTGAAGTACTTGCATGCAATTTCATTCTGTTTAGCCAATTTTTTGTGAAACACTGATGTTACTTTTAAGGTTCCTATATATTTTTTATAGACAATAGCTTTATTACTTACCTCAAGTATTCTTTCTTCAGCATCTTAAAGAAAGCTTCACATGTTTCGGGAATAATTTCACTTAGCGATTGTTTCGATAGAATTGTTGTGAATTCTAGGTAACTTCTACCAGTTTCCAAAAATCTTAAAGTTGCTGTTACCCTTTCATGAAGTGATATTGCTGTTCTCATAAGTATTTTCATTCATGATGTCATGCGATGTCACTAATTCCAATAAATAAGTATACGTGTCCATTCTCTAGCAGTTCCGCGAATCATTAGGTTCATCACGTAATTCACGCAGTAATCTAATACGGGAAAAATGCTGCTTAGACGTTCCAATCTTTTATATATTTATTCTTAACAAGACAGCATGCCAAAATTGACCAAAGTAGTACCTCCTCCATAACGCTGTCACTAAAACTGTGCAAAATATACAGATATCTCTGCACCATGTAGACGCTCTAAAAATTGCAACGTTTTCATTCCGTTCTAAGACTGCGGAAACTAAACAGAAGGTCTGGACCGGCCTTAACATTCATGTAAAAGATCGCCAGCACGAAATAATTAAAAGATGTAAAAACTTTCGGTCACTGACTTTCCGTAATCAGTGGATCTCCACGAAGGCTGCGACGACAATTTACAAAACCATTTACAGACCGATCTTACACTATGAACGCATTATTTGGACGAACACGACTCGATGTACCATAGAAATTGATGTACCGTTATTATTGAAAATAAATTGTGAATAATGTGAATAATTATTGCATGTCAGTAATATTATTTGGCTTAAATCTGTTAATACTTTTCTGCGACCACTATTGTGAATGCCCATTATTGTACAGTTCGTGGACTATGTAAATACATTATAACACACACGTATGTAACAGTCCGAGATTAATGATAGATTATGATTGATAACACACACGTGCGTTTGGTTTACGATTCGTTGAGAGCTGCTGTTATGTGTTCATACGTTCAGCGCCCCCGTGCCACAATTCAAACTAACGGAAATTGACATTGCGCTCTCTTATTCCAGTTTAACCCAAATATGTACTAAATAATAAGGTATATAACCATTAAGAATCTATTTGTTTTCATTTCTTTCAAGTTAAATAATGTCGAGTAACAATTATATATGAAAATGCAACTTTTTGTTTATTAAATGTCAAATAAACATAACTTAATAAGAAATAAGTTTGTTACATCAAACATATTTTTCTTATTAAACAGAAAGAAATTAGTGTGGTCGTAGATAAAGTATAGTACATAACTCGAGTTGTAAGGCAATTACGTGCTCGCGGAATTACGCACACCCCGCTACGCGGGTCGTGTGTAACTGTTCCGCTCGTACGTAATATGCTTCTTACAACTCTCGTTACGTAATATACTATTAGATCTGAGTCAATCAGGTTTAGGCAATTCCACAAGGTGTTGTGATATACCAGCATAATGAATTGTAAGTAAGCCTTTCCGGTGAAGATAAAGTATGAGTGTAGTTATTATTAATTTTTTTTTCGAGAAACTGGAGAGACAAATTATACCAAATTCACAGAAGTTTCCAATTATAACCTTGCAATTATCACTCACAACTGATTATAAAAGAATGTATCCGCGTTTAATAATTCATTTGAATTACTATCAGTTCATTGGGTATAATAAAGACTTATTAAGTTATAAATTTTCTATTAGACTTAAGAATTTATAGAATAATTACACGTTTCTAAAAGATATTTATATAAAATTCGTAGAAAACAAAATGTATATATTTTTTAACTTGAACATTACACCTGTTTTTCTACCATTTATTGTTTATTCTATTTATACTGTTTATTGATTTCTCATGTTTTCAATATCGTCAAGGTCTATTTCAATAGCAAAATATAATTAAACCGTCAACTATTGTATAAATACATTTTGATTATAAAAGATTTTTTGTATGGTCTTGTATGGACTTTTAACTCAATTTTTAATTGTTTCTTATATAGTACCATACATTTAAGTTATGTATAAAAATATTATTTATCTACTCGCACACAAAATTGAACACATTATTGTATGTGAAGGACGCCGTCATTATAATCGTGTGTAAAAGTATCCAAATCCTACGTAAAAGTCCAATGTAGATCAAATGAAGTTTCATTATTAAACGATTTCTGTGTGTTGTTGCTATGACAACAACTCGCGTCACTAAACAAAAAACATACATGTGGTGTAAATAATATTTTTTTTATAAATTATTGTGGCATTATTATATTAATTATATTTAATTTATAATACTAATTATTAATTTAATTTTTAATACATTATTATAAATTATTGTGGCATTATTACAAGTGGCATCTTCAGATTAATTGTTAAGTTAATAATCAGTTAATCCGAAGAAACTATAGTCATAAATAAACAATCACATGAAACAAATCACAAAATTGGATTTATTCAAATAATTTAAAATTTCGTTTCATGTAGTTAAAAGGGCACGTGTCAAAACAATAGGCTAAAACAATTAACTCTAATATTTTTCAATTTTGAATCTATAATGAATAAAGCACTCATATAGGTTCGTTAATGGATCGGCGAGTGCGATACAATTTTCTCAATATGTATCGGTGATTTTTTTAATTTAGAAATGGCATAAAAGGGCGCAAAATAGAAAATATAGTATAAAAAACTCGTTCATAATGCGTTTTTCGCACTTATCCATTAGAAAACTCCTCACTACGTTCGTCGTTTTCTAAACATGGACACGTGCTGAAAAACCGCGCTTATTGAACTCGTTCTTTAATATACTCTGCTGACGTATATTAAAATTGAATAAATTGTTCTTATTTTGAATCACGTATCGGCCTCTCAGTCTGAATTTATCATTTATAAGTTTATGTAATGATTAGCATTAGACATCCCAAGCAATGTCTAATGCTAATCATTAATACCATAAAAACCCATTTTCAGTCTCTATTGACGGACTATTGAATGCACATTTTGTTAGGTTCTCTTAATATAAATAAAAACAAAACATGCATTTTCTAAAAATTCAGGAAGAATTATTTTTATCTATTCGGACAATAAAATTACCACATTAATAAGTAAATTATTGTATGTGAAGGATGCCATTATTATAATCGTGTGTAAAAGTATGCAAATCGTGCGTAAAAGTCCAATGTAAATTTGATGGAGTTTCATTATTAAACGATTTTTGCTTGTTGATACTATGGCAACAACTCGCGTCACTAAACAAAAAACAGACGTAATGAAAAAAAAAATCTGACGTAGGTATATTAAAATTGAATTAACGTTTCTTATTTTATTTTTATTTCTTATCATAAATTGTCGGTTTATATAGGAATATTTTTGAAAAAAGGCTAATTTGGCAATTGCTCGTTTTCTTTAGCTGATCTTGTTCGTATTGTCTCTTAGTCCTTCTGAAAGTCCGGGTTGTATGTTTCGTCTGATTTCCGAACATTAACAGATCATCGTCTCGTTTCATTGAGGTCCATTTCTTCCATGCCCCTTTCCGGCGTCTCAGTGCGTCGTCACATTCTGTATTCCACCAATTTTGTTTTATTCGCTTTGGAATTCGCTGAGGAATCGTTCTTCTAACGGCACCTTGGATCTTGTCTCGGATTACATCCAAATTTCCTGACGCAAGGCAGATATCAGGTAGTCATCGGAATCTACTTCTGCCCCCCTTGCTAATTTTACATTCATGATTTATTTCTCTCTTTCCCATCGTAGAAATGGCCACGTGGTCGATCTGAAATTCTCCCAATAGAGGACCGCCATGTCTTTTGTTTCCTGGGTAAATGCTTGAAAGTCGTTCACATAGTAGAAGTAAAGGCTGTAGAGCAAAGGCTCGACAAAGTTCTCTCGCCATTCCTATTGGTACGTTTATGTGCGGGATATTCTCCTACCATCTTCCGATATTTTCTCTCCTTCCCGAGCTGCGCATTGAAGTCACCCATTAGTATCCTGATGTTCTTCTTTGGTATCCGAGACATCTGATCTTCTAGTTCTTCCCAGAACTGTTCGACTTTGTCTGGATTCTTGCGATTATCTTCGTTGATAGAGCTGTGAGCATTTATGAGAATGTAGGTCTTGTTGCAATATCCTAAGTACAGAAGTGAGAGTCTGCATAATACTGAACAATTTCTGGTTTCTTTTTTTGTCTTCGCTGCAAATCTGAGTGCATCGTAGATAGAAGTATTTCATGAAACCCAAATATAGAAGAAAATTCTTCATGATCTTTAGATGCTAGCATGTCTACTATAATGTATTTTTTTTTTTCAATGTTCCTACAATTGTTAGGTTCCATACAATAAATGCTTTGCTAAAGGTAAAGTAGTAAAAAAATTATCCATTGTAATATTTCTTCCGGATCCTTTATATTTTGCAGCCAAATCTTTTACTCTCTTTCACTCTTTCGCCTTGATTTATTTTACGGCCAGTTGTTATTTTGCCAGTGTAAATTTGACCTTTCAATGGATATGAATTTTTGGCGTTGCTTATCCACCATATTTTGATCCCATACTTTGCCCACCCGGTTTTATTTATAGAAATAGGGTTTTTCGGGAAGTGGAATACTCTATGGGTAATCCCGAGTTGTAATGTGAAAGTCTCCGGGTATTAAAATTATTTTATTGAATGAAAAACCTATGCGGGTACACGGGTACCCGGGTATTGAACAACGTAGTAGTGACTGGGTATTGACATAAGTGTTAATCTACCAAATATTCTTTTATGATTTTTCATTAGTATGAATATCTATATTTGATATCTAACCTTGCTTTCTTTTAAAAATATTTTTTATATTTTTTATTTTTATATATTTTTTTGTCCCGTTTTGTTTCCCGACAAAAGTGAAACAAGGAGATTATAAATAGCGGTAGCAGCCTGTAAAGCAAGGCAATGGCTTGTTAAAACCCGTCAAATACACGCGGACAGCATATAATTTGTGCCAGACCGTAATATTTAGCCCATAACTGTAATATTTAGGAATATGTTTTATAAATACAGGTACATATAATGGTATAAGTCCTTAATTGGAATGGCATTCACTCAAAGACTTTAAATGGCAGAAACTCGCACTACGCGCAACTATTCCATCTACTTGACATTCCAAATATTATTATTTCGGATTTGAATAGATTTCGCTCACTACATTAGTTCGCTAACTTGGACAATAAAACTTCTATTTCTATAATGACAGTCGTTACATGCTGTTTCTGTATGTAGAAATATATGTTTTATTATTGATTGTTCTCAGAATATATGTAAACTTATATATAGTCATAAATTATTATTCTGCGATTCTTATTTATAGATTATGCTTGAATTTGAAATAAATAAAGTTGTATTTGTAGGTGATCAAAATTGTTTAGTAATGTGATGTGATGTTTTATTATAACACGACTTTGATTTATTGTACGTTTATTAAAATGTTTATTAAAATGTTACATGTCCTTATACTTTTGAATTTGATAAATATTTCTTTTAGCAACTTGAAATTAAAGTATTCATAATTTATCTGCGCGTAAGGATCAATATTAGTGAAACTGTGACAAAAACTAGCAATAAATATGTTAGTAATAATTTTTATTAATAAACTTAATAATTTGATCGGTGTAAATACAAAATCGTTTCTGCGGCAAATTTACCTACATTTCATTAGTTCGGACTTGTGGTATAATCGAGACTCCAATTACAATATTATTTTAGTTTCACACGATGGCTTTAATACAATCCAACAGATAATATGCCTTAATAATTTTTAATGAATGTTACCTTGTTCTATATAGTCTTAAAACTACCAGAAACCAGAGGGTAATAAAACCTGATTTAAATATTTAAATAAATGATCGATATAGGCGGACAACTATAATAGACACAATATAGCTGATATTCAAAAGTATCTGAGATATTGTGTTTACATTACGAGTAATATCTTTGGCTAAAATGAATTTCTAGCTCAACATTCGATTACAAACTGTAAACAATGAGATACAAAGGTAATGCTACTAGTACAACAATTAGAAGATATAAGATTCAGTGCTATCATTTCTTTTAATTGTGACGAATTTTTGAAACCTGTTTTCTGAAAAGAGACCAGTTTTCTGAAAAGAAGACAACAACATCGAGAGAACGAGTAATGTTGTAAAATATACTCCTACTTCTTATCTCTACAACTCAGAACATTTAGGTTCTCTATTATTTTATATTATTTTATATTAAAAAAAATTTAAAAAAAGGCCAAGTGCGAGTTGTGACTCGCGCACCGAGGGTTTCGTACAAACTTGTAAGTAAGGTATCTTTTTTTGTGGAGGACGTAGCAAGCACATTCAGGTAACTTGACAATTGGCCCTTCTGAATTCACGACCATCTTAGTACCGCTGCAAGCATAACCTCAAGATGTCGCTGCCGTACGATGGAATTCTACCCTATATTTTATTACCACATCCTCCATTTACTATGAGTGTTTAGGGGTTCTGGAACTTCACTATTTGTTTTTACTGCTCAATTTTGCCTGTATACCTATATACCCTGTATAAAGGTATACAGGGTATTTTTTTTTAAATAACGCGAATATTTTTAAACTTATAAAAAGGAAACTTTATTTTAGTATTACACTTATTCACGAACTTAGATTAAGATCTAACTATATCTAGATCTAATATAAACTAATATATTAACTATTTCTGGATCTATTTCGATACTCTTAACATTCAGTTGTTCAATTGACTGCTTTTGGGCAATTGACTACCAAAAAATATAGGGCGTACGTGATTTAAGTATATGTAGATTATAAACAAAAATTAGACGAAATATAATATATACAGGATGTTACGGGACTTGAGTGCATGTCGCATGTCGGTTATAAACAAGCAAAATTTAGACATAATATATACCCTGTATATATTAAGTGCTCTATATACGTAATATATACAGGGTGTACGTAACGAATATAAACAAAGAAAATTCAGAATAAACAGCTTGGTGCCGACACATACTTTTTAACCTTCGGACCTAACCGAGGAGGACATAACCGAGGAGGACATAACCGAGGAGGACCTAACTGTATGCAACCCATATGCTTCTGGTGCCTGACTATACCACTCAACACATTAGTGTATTTTCATAAGTTTCTAATAGTAAATTCGCATTTTTCTTGTAATTAAACTACATATTTACGGTTTTCAGATTTTTCCCTTTACATGTGCTGTAATACACCGCTTCTTGACAAATTTCATGATTCTAGGTCAACGGGAAGTACCCTATAGGTTTTGATTCCCTTGTGAAATCGCAAGATATGCGACATAAACGGTCATATCTGTGATCGCGTTGACTTACAAGTTTGATTTTTTCACAGCTGAAAGAGACCGCAGACCCCCCGAGTATTTGATACAAATTTCAACGTGTTACCTCTACGCGTTCCTGAGAAAAATGGTCTTGATAGTTAGACAGATGGACGGACAGACAGACAGACAGATGGACAACAAAGTGATCCTATAAGGGTTCCGGTTTCGGTACAGAACCCTAAAAACTATTGATTTTATTGAAAGCGTTGATTCGAATTGAGAAAGAAGTAGTTCAATTCCCAGGGGATTAACATATAGATTGCAGTGCAACCCGTTCCAGAGAAAAAGAAACAAGCGATCAAGCCCGAGACTTTAGATATATTTATTACAGTCTTTAGGTCATCACTTAACAGCATCAACAATCATAATAGTCGCAAAGAACAAAACGAAGAAAAGTGGCTTACAGTAGAATATTATAATCGAGATACCAGGTACAATATTATTTTAAATAGTTTCAATTTAATGCATATAAACACACGATGGCGTTAAGCTACATACAATCATATAATACATACACAATACAACTACATACAATCCAATCGATAATGCGCCTTAATAAATTTTAATGAAAGTTACTTTGTTCTATACAGGGTGTTAGGTAAACATGCGGCAAAAATTCAAGACGTTATTCCTTGGCCTATTCTATGAATATTTTGTCTTATGATGATTTCTGAAAAACCCTTTGTTTCGAAGATACAGGGTGAACAAAATTTACGACAGTAACAACATTTTATTATCAAAAAAAAACCCGGCCAAGTGCGAGTTGTGACTCGCACACCGAGGGTTCCGTACAAACTTGTAAGTAAGGTATCTTTAGAAGGACCTAACTGTATGCAATCCATATGCTTCTGGTGCCTGACAATACCACGCAACACATTAGTGTATTTTCATTAGTTTCTAATAGTAAATTCGCATTTTTCTTGTAATTAAACTACATATTTACGGTTTTCAGATTTTTCTCTTTACATGCGCTGTAAGACACCGCTTCTTGCCAAATTTCATGATTCTAGGTCAACGGGAAGTACCCTATAGGTTTTGATTCCCTTGTGAAATCGCAAAATATGCGACATAAACGGTCATATCTTCTGATCGCGTTGACTTACAAGTTTGGTAGAAGTTTTTTTTTTCACAGCTGAAAGAGACCGCAGACCCGAGTATTTGATACAAATTTCAACTTGTTACCTCTACGCGTTCCTAAGAAAAATGGTCTTGACAGACAGACAGACGGACGGACAGACGGACGAACAGACAGTCAGACGGACAACAAAGTGATCCTATAAGGGTTCTGTTTTCGGTACGGAATCCTAAAAATACATACACACAATCATTCAAACTGGGTTGGAATTGTGGGTTTGTGGTCTAATTGGACCGGTATTTCTACTAGCAAGACTTGGCGAAATGTATCGCAACTTTTTGGAAGAAACACTATCCGAGTTTCTGCAGGATGTACCATTGGCGACAAGATTTGCAATGTGGTTTATGCACGATGGTGCACCATTACATTTCAGTTTGGTTGCTCGTGATTTTCTAACAGCAACATATAGAGATCGCTGGATTGGTCAAGACAACTAGAAATGTTGTAAAAGATAGTTTTTATCTCTTTATAACTCAATACATTTAAGATCTATTCTCTATTTATTATTTTAAATAAAAAAAACTATTGATTTTATTGAAAGTGTGGATTCTAATGGAGAAAGAAGTAGTTCAATCCCCAGGGGATTAAATCACATATTGCAGCATACGAGCCCGTTCCAGCGAAAAAAACGAGCGATCAAGCACAAGACTCTAGAGATTTTTTTAGGTTTTTATAGTCTTTAGGTCATCAGCATCAACAACCGTAATAGTCGTAACCGTAAGAACGAAAGTGATGTGAACGAAGTATTTATAAAGGGGGAGTAATTTTGTCATTAGTACTGTGAGTGTGAAATATCTTTATATTTATACATTCATCATTATCATCGATAGTGCTACAACCGATAGTGCTACAATCGATAGTCCGCCATCCTTTCCGATCTCTGGCACGGACCTTCCAGTCAGCTGCACCAATTTTTCTGGCATCCTCAGAATCGCCGTCTTTCCATCTCAGCCTTGGTCTCTCTCTCTCTGCCTTACTGCCGGTTGGTATGGTCTCAAAGTTTCTTCGCGTTGGCACGTTGTTGTCATAGCGTGCTACTTGTCCTGCCCATCTTAACCTGCCAATCTTGATTGCTGTTATTATGTCTCTGTTTCCTGACCCTCTGTATATGTAATAAAGCTCAAAATTATATCTTCTTCTCCAGATGTTGTCCTCTTGGACAGCACCATAAAGCTTTCTTAGGATTTTCCGTTCAAATGTTGATAGTAACGTCATATGATTTTGTTAAGGTCCAGGTTTCCGAGCCATAGATTAAAACTGGTACAATTAACGTTTTATAGATTCTGATCTTTGTGCTTGTCGAAAGGCTCAATTTACGTAAGTATTTTGACAGCCCAAAATAACAGTGATTGGCAAGTATTATGCGCCTTTTTATTTCTTTGCTGATATCATTGCTCGGGTTTATCAAGGCTCCTAGATATACGAACTCATCCACTTCTTCGATGTTATATTCTCCAATTGTGACATTTTGTCCCGCGTCTCTCGCCCCGCGTTCTTTTGGGGCAGCCATAAACTTTGTCTTATTTGCATTTATTTGTAGTCCCATATTTCTTGCGGCATTCTCAAAATTTACAAAGATTTCTTTTGCTTTTCGAGGAGTTCTAGAGGTCAGGTCCATGTCGCCTGCGTATGCCTGCGCCTGTGATGACTTATTAAAGATAGTGCCTCTAGTATCCAGTTCCGCATCTCGAACTAATTTTTCTAGTGCTATGTTAAACAGGAGACACGGCAGCGCGTCACCCTGCCTCACGCCTACAGTTCTTTCGAATGAACTGAGGTTTCATTCTATATTTTTACGTGGCACACAACATTGTCGTTTTTGTCGATTCAATTAAGGTTTTTGGAATGTGTAGCTCATTCATAGCTTGGTATAACTTTGTAACTTTGTTCTTAGAACGCTATCATAAGCTGCCTTAAAGTCAATGGAAAGGTGGAGCGTGTCGATATTGTATTCGTAGCACTTCTCGAGCATCTGGCGTAGTACGAAAATCTGGTCTGTTGTCGATCGACCAGTACGGAATCCGTATTTATATACTTATACATTAAAATGAACTTTGTTATTACTCATGCGCGAAAAGTACTACTTGACGTAGATTATTTAATACGCAAAATGTCACATTTCGTTGTATTTCCACATAATCTAGGTAACGCACGCAAATATTCAATATCGCTAGGTTACATTAAAATAAACAAATAAATAAAAATAAAATCAACATAATCAAGACCGCGATACTAAAAATGTGACGTAAATGTCAGAATTTTTTTTTTCATTACGAAATAATAATATAAATTAAGGAAAACATTTTAAAATGATTGTAAATTCTAAGATGATACCGGAGACTAAGGAGAGTTCTTATGACGAATCCACACCATCGGAGACAATTGAAAAAGCAAATTCTTCATTTTTGAATTAATTTTTTTTTTTATGGCCCCTGGATCCCAAACTTGTAAGATATAATATCCCCTCGCATAGATAATAAAAAATATTGTTTGTAACACGAGCGATATTGTCAATTTCCCTCTCGAGCGAATGTGCGCACGAACGAGGCGCACAATTTCGCTCTCGCGAAAAATTGACAACTTTTCGCCCTAGTTACAAAATATACTATTTACTATATAGTTATATTCTCTTATAACTTTATATAGTTACTATTTTATTATTCTTCTGAATACTAGTTTACAGCATTTAATATGACATATAGATACTATATATTATAAATTTGGTGACTTAGAATTTTTTAATAAATAGATGAACACGCGGGTAAACAACATATGGTAATTATCTAAATTTATTAAATGATCCTTATTTTATGTTACGAAGGATATAATTGAATGTTCCCGTAAGTGTATTTCACCATTCCGTTTATAAATGAACGTACGCCCTATTGATTTAGAACAGAATCCACACAAGTTCGTTGCATACCGCGAGAAAGACGACAAACAGAAATGAAATTATGGTACGCAGCTCGAATATGAATCAATCAATCAATTGGTGAGATGACGACAAACTTTCTTATACACACTTGCTTGGGATTACGTTGCTAAATTTATCGCGAAGTTCCAACAAAAAAATAAAATAATAAATATATAAACTATATTGTATCATATCATATTACACGATTCCATATAATATAATGAACAAACATAGACCTTTTTTCTGAAAATCAACTAATATTTCTTACCTAAAATTACCTGAAAAAATCTACTACTACTTTTAGGGTTCCGTACCGAAAACGGAACCCTTATACCATTGCGTAGGATTTTTTTGTTGTCCGTCTGTCTGTCTGTCTGTCTGTTAAGACCATTTTTCTCAGGAACGCGTAGAGGTAACAAGTTGAATATTGTATCAACTACTCGGGTCTGCGGTCTCTTTCAGCTGTGCAAAAATCAAACTTGCAAGTCAGCGCGATCAAAAGATATGACCGTTTATGTCGCATATTTTGCGATTTCACAAGGGAATCAAAACCTATAGGGTACTTCCCGTTGACCTAGAATCATGAAATTTGGCAAGAAGCGGTGTCTTATAGCACATGTAAAGGGAAAAATTGAAACCGTAAATATGTAGTTTAATTACAAGAAAAATGCGAATTTATTATTAGAAACTTATGAAAATACACTAATGTGTTGCGTGGTATTGTCAGGCACCAGAAGCATATGGGTTGCATACAGTTAGGTCCTGCTAAAGATACCTTACTTACGTTACTTAAGTTTGTACGGAACCCTCGGTGCGCGAGTCACAACTCGCACTTTTTTTTCTAGAAATCAACTAATATTTCTTACCTAAAATTACCTGAAAGAATCTACTACTACTTTTTTAACTGTCAGGACTCAATTGTTTCCATTTTTTTAAACTTATTTTTAATATCATTTATAATCATCAATCATTTCCTTATGGGTTTTGATTAGCAAGAAGTAATAAAAGAATCAAGAAATTACTATGTTCTAATTCACTCATGACTTAAATAATAAATCTTCTTCTCGATGTGCCTTATCCTCTCAGGACGTTGGCGATCACATTAGCATCTCCATCCACTTCTCCACCAACTCACTTTATCCACTGCAGCTCGGAACAATTCAACTTAAGTCATATTCGTCCATTGTCGCAAGTTTTTCATCCATGAATTCCTTCTTCTGCCTGGCCCACTTTTTCCGTCTATTTTTCCTTCAATTCTGAGTTGAAGCGCTCTGTATTTGTCGCTTCTCATTATGTGTCCAAAGTAGCTTGTTTTTCTCTGTTTGAGAGTATTCATTATTTCTGTTTGTTTCTCCATGCGGCTTAGGTCCTCGATGTTGGTAGTATGGCTTGTCTAAGGAATTCTCAGCATCCTGCGGTCGTACCACATTTCAAAGGCCTCCACTCTCTTTTGCGTTATTTCTGTTAGTGTCCACGTTTCCACACCATTAAACAGTATGCTATAAACATAACACCTCAGAACACGGAGCCTGGTTTTTGGGTTGACCCTGAGATTACACAGCACATTGCGCATGTTGTTTGTTCCATAAGTTCCACTCTAGCCTTTATCTCAACCGAATGATCCCAGCTATCACTGAGCACGCAGCCCAGATATGTCATTTTCCTCACTATTTCCAGGGTGTTCCCGTTTACGGTTATTTCAGCGCTAGTATCTGGGTTTTTACTGATTACCATTGTTTTAGTTTTATTTATATTAAGTTTCATGCCATATTCTTCGCAGACGGTAACTACTCGGTTCATTAGCCGCTGCAATCCTTCTTCGCTGTTGCTCATGATCACCGTATCATCAGCGTATCGCAGATTATTCAATAATGAATAATGAATAAATATAATTAATTACACAAGTATACACGTTTTTGGACCTAAGCAACCAAGGTAAAATTTGGGGGCTGAATCCAAATCAACAGCCAGTTTTTTTTAAATTAGTTCTAGTTTTAGAAATTTTCAATAAAATCATTATTTTACTATTTTTCTATTAACAGCCATTTGTTGAATTAAAAGTACAATCTCGGTAATTCGGCCGTTGGTTAATCGGACGACAAATCCAGTAATCCGGCGGTTTGGAGACCGCTTGTATTCTTCCTTCCCACCACTCTTTCTTATAATCCGGCGGTTGTCTGGTTCTATATGTGTCGGATCGTCGAGATTATACTGTATATATACAGAAATGAACAGAGGTTGAACTGAGTCTTTTATATTGCTTGGGATCTGTTTCACGCATTAGGATCCAACAGTAGTCGCTCATCATGCCTTCGACCCGAAATCCTTGGTATCGCCTTTTCATTTTCGCTATATCTTCATGTAGGCGCTCTCCTTGCTTGTCGTTCGTGTCGCACAAGTTTTGTGAGAAAAAATCGAGATGTGAATGCAGAAAATGTATCTTGAGAGACATTCGAGCTCCAATCTTGTGGTAATTTTGCAAAAAAATGTCGATGACTTGTTTGTAATCCTGTGATTTGTGGTTACCGAGAAAGTTGTGAACAACACTTTTAATCGATACCCATGCTGCGGCTTCATAAAGCGTTAAACGTTTTGTAAACTTTGCATCAACCATTAGTTTTCGAATATCAGGTCCGATAAATATTCCTTCATTGATTTATGCGTTTGACAGCAAACAACTTGATTATGTACTGGAAAGCCGGTCCTTTGCGATTGAGCGCTTTGACAAAGTTCTTAATAAAGCCAAGTTTAATATGAAGCGGTGGCAATACAATATCCTGTGGGTTCACAATTGGTATAGAGGACACGTTTTGTTGTCCTGGCTCATAATGGGTACGACTCGGCGACACCTTTCTCACATAATAACGATCAACTGCACGGCTGTTCCACAGACACAAAAACAGCAGAATTTCGTGAATCCAGAACCAATAACCGAAACAGACCAATAACCTGTAATAAATATGTTGGTAAATCAATTAATATCTATTTGAAAATTAAGTACAATTAATTTATTTCTCAAGATCTTTAGATTGCCACAAATTTTTCATTGATGCTCATTGAATTTGATGTTCGTCAAAATTGTGATGTTCACCAAAACTGCTTAGTTTGTACTGCGTAAGCAATCGGAATCGATGGTTTTTTATTTCCAATGTAGTAAGTACTCTACCTTACTACTTACTACTCTACCGCAGATCTGCCCACCACAGCCCACACTCTAACAGCAGCATGTGCAGATGACACAGCGATAATGGCATCCCATTCAGATCTAGTCGTGGCAGCAAAACGAATCCAACTGCATCTTATTGCACTAGAAAACTGGCTAAAAAGGTGGAAAATCCAAGCAAATGAGTTAAAATCGGTCCCCGTCACCTTTTACTTCAGAAAGGAAACCTGTCCACCAGTAAAATTGAATGGCCCGCAGATACCTCAATCAGACCTCAATCAGCGAAATATTTAGGTATGCACATAGATCAAAAACTCACATGGCGAAAGCACATATGAACAAAAAGAAAGCAACTTAATCTTAAACTAAAGAAAATGTATTGGCTACTCGGTCCAAAATCAAAACTCTCATTGGAAAACAAGCTTCTACTATATAACTCTGTTCTGAAACGAGTATGGAGCTATGGGAGTCAGCTTTGGAGTTCAGCGTGCAACTCAAATATCCAGATACTAGAAAGATTTCAATCAAAAACCTTAATTATGATTGTAAATGCACCATGGTTTGTAACAAATAGTATCATAAACCACGACCTTAACATTAAACTAGTGAAAGAAGTGATTGAAGAACATTCCAGCACATACTCTGATAGACTCAAAGTACACCCGAACACTCTTGCAAGCCGACTTCTCACTGAACATGGAAATCGTAGATTGAAACGCAGACTTCCGCTTGATATGGTAATATGAGTACCGTAGGATGAAGAGGTATTTACCACTGGGTAAATACTTACAAGAGTTGACGATGTTACACCACATTTACTTACTCTCTTTAGACAGATCGTAAATAATCCAGGAGATTAAAAAAAAATCCAATGTGGAGTAGAGCCGCCATCAAACTATACTTAGGGGCATCTATGAACAAATGCCATTCATTTTGATCATATGCTGTATTCAGCACATAAACCTTTGATGTCATTGCAGAAACACATGGCATGATGGTGGCGTGATTTCTATTTCTGTATATAGTGAGACTTGTGTTTTAGGCTCAAGATGTTTCCATTCTTACACCCGTGTTGCAAGCAACTGTGCTTTTTGTTTCGATAAATTCAAATCTCGAATCACATCACTCTTGTTCAATCAAGTTCACTTTGCTAAATTAAATGCTTTTCTACCATAACGCTTTCATTGCTCGCCAGTGATGAAGACGAAGTTCTTAGGGCATTTTTTGTACTTATACTAACAAACCTGGACAAACTGGCAATGGATCACTGTCTGTACGTGGAACTTTAACGTACGTGGCTTCGACACTGATGATACGTCAGGATATTTATACCGTGTTAGTTTTATGGCATTTATACCGACGACATTCATTGAGCAAAAGTAGCAATCATCTACATGTTATTCTGTTCTCTCCATAACGTTGGCACAGAAAATGAAAAGTGCTTATTTTCATCACGTGATTACTTGTACAGCTTAGTTCTGCACGCGTTACTAAACAATTTCGGTACCCATGGCTTGACAGTGTTTACTACAGCAAAACCATAGTACTGCAAACACGCATCTTGTCATGATTTTTCCACGTTTTTCCGAACATATAACATTCACAAACGAAACAAAAACACTTTGTATCGACTCTGCAAGGTTTTCTCTGCATTTTCACACGTTCCGAAGCTGAATGCTCAGTAGCTCAATGCTCAAAGCTACAAAAACCAGTGCCAAAAGATGTTCGATGCAACGTGGTTAGCTGATAGCCGTTAGAAGAGCGCAGTTCTGCCACCATGCGCGAACTCGAAAACTAGAACCAATCTTGACACACGGATTGAAGTTCAGGTCATCAAATAACGTTAAGGCTTGTCGCACACTGGGTCCGCTCGTCTCCATTCAGCTCAGCCTTTCAGCCCAGAAAAATACAAAACCTGTGTATTTAAATAGATACGCACATACTGCGTCCGCTCAGCTCAGCTTGGCTACGTTGCGCTCCTGTCAGCTCCCTATCCTCTGGTTTGTGAAGAATACTAGGCCGGAGGTCGGATGCTGGCGGATGGTTCACGAAGGCGCAACAGTAACGTTTTCATATATGCACTAAGGTATTTATGCAACCATGATTGCAGTACATATTCAGCTCTCCCGGGGGTGATGAGGGGAGAGGTGGGAGAGTATGTTGAATATGTGAAAAAATGACGGAGCTGAGAGGAGCGGACCCGATCGGATCTGATGTGAGCTAAGCGGAGCGGACCCAGTGTGCGACAAGCCTAATGCTAAGTGTACACCGATTTTGTCGGCCGATGGCGGACAGAACTATCCGGACGAGTAACTCGGAAGTGTAACTGCTTACACTGCAACAGTGTTACCCACAGTGCTATCCTGTCGATTATTATAATTTTTTAATGTTTATCTAGCAGGGATGGTCTATTATAAACACAACTTATTAATTTTTCAATATCCATAGTCGTTTAAGTAGATAACAACCAAATTTAACTATAAATACGCTCAATTTGCACTGTAGACGCCGGTAGACTGGCGAGAAATCCAAACAAGTCCGGATTATCGTGATGATCGGCCGTTTTCGGGCGTCATCGGACGATGACAGTCGTGTTTGTGTACGCGCTCTCATTTTTTTACAAGTGTTTGATTCAATCGCCGTCGTCGCCCTAGCAAACTTCGGCCGATGACGGATTAGGTGTACACGAGCCATAAGAATCGTTCTCATCTGCTCGGGTCCAAAAGTTAACACGAATTTATAAACTTGTGTAATTAGTACGATTTGGTCTCCTTTTTTCGTTTTGATTTGTTTTGTTGTTATTTTTGCCAATTTCAATTGTGTTTTGATTCCACATTAGAAATAATATGATTTTAAGTAACGAAAAGTTTTTTTTTTCTCTCACAGTACAAATAACAAAGAAAAGGCAAGTAAAACAATTTAAAAAGAAACATCTGGAAAGCATTGTATTCTATACGAGTTACAACTAAAGTTAAGTGAATCGATAGAAATCGGAGAATGGGGTAAATTGGGGCAGAAACCTTGTATCAAGTTTAGATTTGTAAGCAGCAAGCAATTAAATGTTAGAATGTGGAATGCAACTTTTTGTTAAACTTGAGCCCCGCAATAACCGAATTTAGTTGAAATGTATGCTTTTTGTTTTTAATTCTAGAAAATGTTTTAAAATATAAAATTTGATTACAATTAAAAACTTTATGCGAATAAAACTTTATATTTTTTATTATTTTTTTATATTACATTGTGTATTATGTACCCAGTGTTTATATGTGTATGTATTTATATGTTTATATGTATATTTATATGGGCACTGAAAATTGCTTTAAATCCTCCTGTTCAGTCAGGATTGGAACAGAAGCTTCAAATAGTTACTATACATGTAAACTATTTAAAGCTTCTGTTCCAATCCTGACTGAACAGTAGGATTTAAAGCAGTTTTCAGTGCATCGTGGTTCAAGCAGTATTCTCCTAGATGTATGTCTTGAAAATCTCCACAAATTGATACGTTAGAAAAAGCGTAGAGTTATGTAGATATCTACAAGGAGTTTCGATTTGAATTCGATAAACTCGAATCGGAAGACTCTGCATCCAACACATGCGCCGGCAAATCCCGCAAAACTGGTGAACACATAAAAAACGATCTCTCAGGAATATTTTCTCAAAAAGGAATAGTAAATATCACATAATGAAATACACTTAACCGCAAAATTAACGCACCACATATACATTTCGATTTATTTTAATTGTCAATATTATCATACATTTTGAAAAACATATTAAGAATAGAACACAAAGAGAATTTTTTCGATTATAATAATAAATTTGACTTAAATAATTGTGGAGAAAAAACGAAAACCAAAAATATGGTTTATTTAACAAAATTATGTAAAATGATAATTATTATTATAGACACGAATACAGCTTCTTTTGAAACGTTTTTGGTTTATCAATAAATAGTGTTACCACCTCTAGATGTTATTAAAACCTGACATCGTCGTGGCATACTTTCAATTAGATATCTAATCGTTTCTTGAGGGATATCTTCCCATACGCGGATAAGACTTTGACGCAGCTCGTCTAAGCTGTTAGGTGGTGGATGTTGGGTGGTTCTAAACCGGCGCCACATTATGTCCCAAAGATGCTCTATTGTGTTAAGGTCTCGACTGCAGGCTGGCGACTCCAGGACTTGAATATTAACATAATTTAAATATTCAGTAACAATATGTGCCGCATTTGGCTTAGCATTATCCTGCATAAGAACGAATCCATCCCCAATGTAAGATGCTAAAGGTACCACAAAATGTTCTAAAATGTCTGTTATGTATCGTTCAGAATGCAGACGTCCACCATCAACAATCAAAACCTCTGTGCGAGCTGTTAAAGATATTCCACCCGATACCACCACTAAGCCACCTCCGTATAAAGTGGTTTCTCGAATGTTGCAAGCGGAATATCTTTCGTTTGGCCATTTGTACACTCTTGGGCGGCGATCAGAACTTACAAGGCAAAACCCTGACTCACCTGTAAATAAACCTGCTCTCAATCATGGATTTTCCAAGTCACATGCCTCCTTGCAAAAGCCATTCTGTTTCTTCTGTGGTCTATAGACAAATCTGGGACCAGTAGCTGCTACCTGAGGTCGTAAATTTGAAGCACGAAGTCTTCTTTTTATGGTATCTTGCCTAACAGCAGTGCCATGAACCTCAGCAGCAGTATTTGGAGACTTTGTGCAGTAGTGAACCGTTCCCTCAGTGTTCTAAGCATTAAAAATCGGTCCTCCACGACATTAGTAGCTCGTGGTCTGCCTTGACCAGGTCGTCTTTTTTTTTTAGGGACGTAGCTGGCGGTTATACACCTAACCAGACAAGTGCCCCACCTGGAAACACTGCCGTGAACTCTGGTACTGCTAATCGCATGGCCTCGGAGTTACGGGTGACTTATTTAAATTTTAAATTCTCTTTATCTTTTATTCTTTCGTTTCATCTGTTGTTTTGGATTCCATAATATAATGAATATATTGTTTTGTCTTAATCCAGTTTTCTTTTGCTTTGAGCATATGTCCAATTATCGTTCTTGGGTTGAGTGGTACTTCTAAATTGGTTGTAATTTCATGCCTTTCCTTTTTCCATCGAGAACAGTCAAAGATTGTATGGCTCACAGTATCGGTTTATCCGCAGTATATACACTGGTCATCTGAGGCTCTGCCAATTTGATGCAGATAGTCCTTAAAACAGCCGTGGCCGGACAATACTTGGGTGAGGTAGTAGCTATTTTTACCATGCTCTCTGTCTATCCAGGGTTGTAGTTCAGGGATAAGATGTCTGGTCCACTCTCCTTTGCTTCCACTGCCGTGCTTCTATTTTTGCTGCTATTCTTCAATTAATTGTTTCCTGGCCATTTTTTTTTAAGTTTGCTGCGACCTGTCTCCTGCAGTTTTCTTTGCTCTTCCACTAGCAAGTCGATTGGCGGGATACCCGCGATGGCAAAGACTGCCTCACTTGATATTGTGCGGTAACCGCTACAGATTCTTAGAGCCATTTGTCATTGCACTGTAAGGAGCTTTTGGATATTGCTCTGTTTTTCCAGTGCTCTGGCCCATATTGGTGCGCCGTACATCATAGTGGCCTGTACTGCGTAGCTGAGCAGTCGGCGTTTACTGCTCCTGGGTCCTCCAATGTTAGGCATTAGTTGTTGTATTGCTGCCATTGTCCTCATCCCCTTTGCTGCAGCTTCTGCATGTGCGGTGTGAAAGATAATGCCTTGTCTATTACTATGCCCAGGTATTTTATTTGACACTTTGGGATTATTGTCAGTTTTCCAATTTTAAATTTAATTGGTTGGACCTTTTTTTGTCCTATCACAAGGACCGCCTCAGTTTTCTCTGGCGCTAGATTGAGGCTTTTGGATTTCATCCAGTTAATGATTTGCTCTATAGCGTGGTTTCCTGTCTGCATCAATCCTTCTTCTGTTCTGGCTGTTACCGCTAGAGCCAAGTCGTCTGCAAAGGCAATCACTGTCGCCCCCAATGGCAGTCTTAATCTCAGCACATCGACATATAAGACGTTCCACAAGGTTGGGCCTAATGTCGATCCTTGTGGAACACCGCTGCTGATGCTTCTCTCTTCCGTTTTACGAGCCCCTTTTAGTATTAACTTTCTATCGCTAAGGTAGCTCCTCACCATGCGTAGTAGATACGGTGATATACCGCTTGATGTTAGGCCTTCCATGATCTGCTTCCAGCTAGCGCTGTCAAATGCGTTTCTAACATCGAAGGTTAGTAGCACACACAGTTTACTTGTTCTCTGCGTGCCAGACTTCGCCTCTTTGACCAGGTCGTCTAGCGTGATCTATTTTCTCTATAAACCTCTTCAGAACCCTACCGACCGTTGTATGAGACACTCCATATTTTCTACCAAGTTCGCGATTTCTTAGTCCTTCATTGGACAAAGTTACAATTACAACACATTCATCACGATTTAAATATTGTGTAGCACGTTGCATTGCGAGCAGGTGTATTTCACGAATGACAATGATCATATCTATTGATAAAGCAAATGAAAACCAATTTTAGAAGCGAGGTTTAATTAATGGAAAAACATACTAATTATGAAAAGTTGTTATGATTTCGAGATTAAATAAAGGGGACATCTAAAACGTACAAAAGGCGTAACAATAAACATAAATATTATACTTGTAATTGTTGAATCAGGAAACATATTAGTTTTCGAAATAAATCAGAATGTATAAGTGGTGCGTTAATTTTACGGTTAAGTGTAGAAGCTGGAATGTTTCATTCACTAACTTCTAAACGTAAAGTGATAACGTGATAAGTGATAACGTGTAAACACTAATAAAAATCTTTATAAATATACCTGCAAATATAATGTATCGCTATATGATTTAATATAAACCGTAATTTAATTTAACAATAATATAAACTAACACAAACAGGAAAGAAAAAGAATGTAGGATAAAATGTTGAACTCAATAACAGTAGCTAGTTCTATTCTGTTATAAATAAGCAAATATAAGAAATCCAACGATGCGTAGTTAAAAAAAGGCCTCGTCAGTCAGATGATTTTTCGTTGAAATTCGGGATCAGTTTGATGCATTTCTAGTCGGCAACGTGTGTTCACTGAACGGTAAAAGGCTTAAGACCTTATGCAAATTACGGTGTAATGTCGTTTGTGGAATGCCCAATTCCAAAGATCGACGAGAAATGGACAAACCTGAGTTTTTCTCAACACTGTGGGCTGCCACTGCAATATTCTCAGTTGTTCTTGAGCGACGTGCACGAGTTCGGTTCTTTACATCACTAACTTGTCCCAACCGCTTAAACTTTTCCACCAGTTTTACAATTGCTGGCCGAGAAGGTGCTTCACGACGACCAAAAAATGTTTTAGTTTTGCAAGCTGTGGCCGCGAAATTTTTTCCATTTTTGTAGCGAATTTTAATAGTTTCAATGCGTTGTTGAAGCGTAGGGTAGACCGAGGCGAATCGGATCTTTTTTTTAAGAATACGAAAATCATACTAGAGTGAAATATATGTAACTTTTATTGACAAAATGGTAATCGGTAGCAATCCAGCTACGCAATAAACATTTTAAAACTTAAATTGTCGATAAATTCTCCAAAATATTAACCAAAAACTTAAGACAGAAATGTCCGAATCGCCCCAATTCTCGGGGCGAATGGGTTCATAAATAACATTCATCAAATTAAATGTTCTTAGGAAAAGCTTTGGAAAAGCATGAAGCTTTGGAAACAGTAACAAAACTTAAATATAATGAATAATGCGTTCAATATTAATTACAAGCACATAAATCACATATGTGCGGGCCTTTTTTTCCTTCCATATCAGCACATTTTTCGTGGCACCATTCGTGGCTAAGACGGTTACATTTGTCACAATGACAACATCTTTTGCACCTTTTTGGGCTATAATGTTGGGTGGTCGGTTATTAAGCGGGATCTCCATTTCGTCCACATTATAGACGCTTTCAGGTCTTCCTCTTATATTAGTCTTATCTACTACTGTCTCCAAAGTCTTGAAGAATTCGGTCACTTTTTCCCTTTTCATGCCGTCAATCCTAGCTCTTGACAATCCTTCTGGTTTCCGAATAGTTAACTCCATATTTCTTTCTATAAAGCGATGAAACCAGTCCTGACCTTAAGTCCTTAATTTTTTGACGTTCTGCGAAGTCAAAGGCATATTTACGAACCGCCTTAGGTGTAATTCCGATGCCACGACTCACTAAGTGCAGTCAACGGTCTGCTAAAATCTTTTCAGCATTCTCATCTAAGGCTGGCTGACTACCACGTGTCTTAATGATACCTCTGGAGAAACAGACTCTTCTTTGTAAAGTCGTGTATGGTAAATCTCAGCAGCCCGACGTAAGGTTAACTCTTTGGCCAGGACTTTATTTGCGGCTTCTCTCATTTAATAATTTTAATTTATAAAATAGACCTGCAATTAATTTGTAAAATAGACCTCTACCCAATCAATATAAGCCATATAATTCAAAGTTTTAACACACATTCTTAGAATAAAGCAAAGAAATCGTGTACGGTGTACCCTATATCGTTCCATTTTTAGGGTTCCGTACCGAAAGCTGAACCCTTATAGGATCACTTGTTGTCCGTCTGTCTGTCTGTCTGTCTGTCTGTCTGTCTGTCTGTCTGTCTGTCTGTCTGTCTGTCTGTCTGTCTGTCTGTCTGTCTGTCTGTCTGTCTGTCTGTCTGTCTGTCTGTCTGTCTGTCTGTCTGTCTGTCTGTCTGTCTGTCTGTCTGTCTGTCTGTCTGTCTGTCTGTCTGTCTGTCTGTCTGTCTGTCTGTCTGTCTGTCTGTCTGTCTGTCTGTCTGTCTGTCTGTCTGTCTGTCTGTCTGTCTGTCTGTCTGTCTGTCTGTCTGTCTGTCTGTCTGTCTGTCTGTCTGTCTGTCTGTCTGTCTGTCTGTCTGTCTGTCTGTCTGTCTGTCTGTCTGTCTGTCTGTCTGTCTGTCTGTCTGTCTGTCTGTCTGTCTGTCTGTCCGTCTGTCTGTCTGTCTGTCTGTCTGTCTGTCTGTCTGTCTGTCCGTCTGTCTGTCTGTCAAGACCATTTTTCTCAGGAACGCGTAGAGGTAACAAGTTGAAATTTGTATCAAATACTCGGGTCTGCGGTCTCTTTTAGCTGTGAAAAAATCAAACTTGTAAGTCAACGCGATCAAAAGATATGACCGTTTATGTCGCATATTTTGCGATTTCACAAGGGAATCAAGACCTATAGGGTACTTTCCGTTGACCTAGAATCATGAAATTTGGCAAGAAGCGGTGTCTTACAGCACATAAAGTAGTAAAGGGAAAAATCTGAAAACCGTAAATATGTAGTTTAATTACAAGAAAAATGCGAATTTACTATTAGAAACTTATGAAAATACACTAATGTGTTGCGTGGTATTGTCAGGCACCAGAAGCATATGGGTTGCATACAGTTAGGTCCTTCTCGTCCCATATTTTTTGGTAGTCAATTGCCCAAAAGCAGTCAATTGAACAACTGAATGTTAAGTGTATCGAAATTTTGGACAAACACAGCTTTTGAGAGCTACAATAGTTAACTATATATATATATATATGATAATTGGGACGAGTTTTGTTTGTTTACTAGCAACGCCTTAACAAGTTAACTGAATGTGCTTGCTACGTCCTCCACAAAAAAAAGATACCTTACTTACAAGTTTGTACGGAACCCTCGGTGCGCGAGTCACAACTCGCACTTGGCCGTTTTTTTATTAATGGCATAGTTTTTACTTGTCATCTGTCTAGTAGTTATAGGTTGACTCATGACAACTGTTAAAATGGCGGGCTATTGAAAATGATACCTCTTATTGGAAGGCCCTATATTTAGACTATTTTTTCACCATTTTTGCAACAAATAAATTACTTTTTGGTTATAAGTTATAAACATTTAGTTTTTTGATGAGGTTGCTGATATTGTACTGTTAAATACTACTGTTAAATCTGCCTAATACTTTTTTAATGAGATGCCCATTTGTGCAGAAAAAATGTTTAGAGAAATACGCAGAATATCGTCCATTGTGCCAACTTATTAAAGCGGAACACAGCTTGAATATATAAATATATTCAACTTTTCCGAAGCTCTATAATATTATTAAGTCTTTTGACTACAAAACAAATCTCGTGCAGTAACACATCAGATACTTGCGTTATTCGCTAGGTCGCAGTTCACTTTGGTGGCACAAAACAAGTCTAGATAAATAACATTGTTTTTAACCCTTTCACCGCCATTCCGGGAGGTGTGACCCGGGGCCCTGAATTTATACAGCGTCGTCCCGGGCTATGTAGCCCGGGTTTCTTTTTGTACCAGCGCCATCTAGTGATAAAGTTTAAGAAATTTGTCGAATAATTTCATAGTCCCGACTTTTCATTTTTTTAGAGGTTTTTTGAAAAAATCTCCCCGCGCAGACTACAGGCCGCGGAACGGAAAAACTCGCAGTCCGAATAGAAAAAAGACCAGGCTACACGGAGAAGGTGTCAGTTTTCTGGATAAACCACGTCTTGGTGATTTGCGGGCGTATTGAAAAAATAGGCGAAAACTCTCCACGTCTTTGTTCGTCCATAACTCGACGCCACTCGGAGCGACGCAAGAAGCCGAGAGTGGTACCAAAATATTATAATTTGCGGCATCGCTCCGTGCCGCAAAAGTCGGATTCGGTGACGCGGTGAGGGGGGTAAATGTAAAAAAACCGTGCAAAAAAAAGGGTGATGTTTTCCAACGTCGGCAGCTCGACGGGGACGGCTCAGATCGCTAACTCCTAAATACAAAAGTCGCGCGGGAATCCGTTCCGATTCGAACGTGCGCATTTTTGAGTCGCTGCGCCCCGAAACGGCGAAACTTCAGCGGTTAGACTGACCGCGCCTTATATACCACCATAAAACGCACACCTTTTGCGCATTTTTCTCTTTAAACTGCCGCATATTCGCAAAAAGTCGTTGCAGTTTAAAATTTTTACCGGAATAGTTGTGGGCAAGTATTCGGAGGAGAACGAACCCAATCGGCGACCTGGAGCCCTTTACATAAGTGTAGGGCGTCAGTGGGAGTGATTGCAAAATCGGCAAAAAAAAAGTTGCATTTTCTTGCACCAGGTGAATGGGACGCCGCAGGACGACGAGCAAGGGCTCTAAAAACGCGGCGCGACGGCAACCAAAGCATGCGGGAAATTTTTTTAGGATTCGACGAAAAATGCGCCTCCAAGGTAAAATTTCGTGATTTTAGTTTCGGTCTGGTGCGTCCGAACCTGGCGGAGTTGAGTCTCGAAATCTCAATTTTTGGGGGGTTTTCACCCTCTGAAGGGGCGCGGCAGGACGGAGGACGAAAGCTGGGGATGCACAACGTGCGGATAGACATTCGCAGTTAAAGCATAGAAGACGCGCTCTAAAAACACCGAAAATCTGCCTCTTCCTACGGCATAAAAAAGCCGAATTTGACCTTTTCAAAAACCCACGTGGTGCGGACCCCCAGGTGAAATCCGGAAAACGTCACATATCAGTCGTCTCAGAACTGATCGAAATTTGTGATCTGGCGATTCAGGCCCAATACTTCTCCACACGGACCCTAAAAGTTTGCTTTAAAAAAATACCACTTTTACAGAGGTCACGGCGAAGATGTCCAGGAAAAATCAAATTCACGCAAGGATTCTGGTAGAAAATTACGAGACGCGTTCTCCAAAACCACTCTCGTCGCTGCGCGACTTTTGTGGACAACGTTATTCACATTTTTCTGCGAATCCGGGTCCTCCGACTAAAACACCGCCTCCAGCGGCTCCCTGGCTCTGAAATAGTCGGTGCATCAAATTCTTGAAGCCAAAGAATAGACGAACGAACCCACGTATGGCGATTTTCAATGAGACTTCCGGATCGCGTAGTTTAGAAGACCAAAAACGACGAATTTTTTGCTAGTAAAATTGAGTTTTTCGCACTTCCCAAAAATTTTAAGCAAAATTTTCGAAAAGTAAGGCGACAGTTGGACGTGTGGCGACGTTCCGGACACACCGACATCAGAACCACGCCCGTGCGAAGAAAACTGTCCGAGTTGTGGGTGAAAAAGTGAAAAAAGCTTAAGAATTTGCCCAGCCGCCCCCGGAGACGGCAGATGGGTCAAATTATTTTTAGAAAATACTTGAATCTTTTGCAAATCAGTTGCATTAGATTTCGAGTCGTTAAAGAGTTTATAAATATATTTTTTTTAATTTCAAAAAATCATGTTTATTTTTTCAGTGACTTTTGATTAATGGGTGACTCATCTATGTAAAAGGGGTTGCATAACTATCGGCATTTTCATAAATAGTGGCGTTGTGTGTTATTACTTATAATTGACATGGCAGTGAAATGGTTAAGATCATATCTTTTTATGTAACCCAAAGTGAATAGCCATCTGCAGACGTGTTTCGAGATCTATCTCTCATCAGTGCAGCTTTGCTCTTTTGAATTATAAAATGGAATACACTTACATTAGTTTGAAAACCATGTGCTGGGCTGTTGCTGGGGTGGACTGGGCTGGGATGTTTCAAAAGTCCTTACGAAATAAAGTAAAGGCCATTGTGTATGAATTAGATCGTTGTCTTTAACTTTAATGTTTGTCTCAGCTAACTAACTCCATTTTAAATCATATTTTAACTATATATTTTGAACTACCAACTAACTTTTTAACCAACTTTTGAACCAACGCATTTTTGAAGTTTCAAGTTCATCAAAAATGGAAACAAACTTTAAAATTTATTGCAAAATATTATAATTATTGTTCCAGAGTTTCCTATTGCTAAATTTAAATTTCAGATCGTTGAGTAAAACTAGTTATTTGAATCTTTCTTTATATAATCCTGCAGGTATAAGCTCTTAAATTGGTACTTACGTATTAACGCCACCGCAGCGAGAAGTTGATGCGATATGTGGTCTGGATTTATCTGCTCCCTTATAACCTAATGTAACCATCCATTTTCTTCATATCTGTAGCTGCGGTGGCGTTAGTAGTTAAGTACCCTTAAATTAAATGCATACAACAAACGGTTATTTTACATAAACTCGTTACATACATAATTAGCGTCTATATTATACTTCAGTATCTGTTGCTGCGGGCCATTGATGCGGACTGACCTCGTCGTTAAACTAACTAACAAAACATCCGTAGGTTGAACTTTACGCTTTCATTGTTGTCTTTACATTTGCTGCTTATTCTCCCCCTAAAATAATGATCGTGTATTAAATGTACATAGAACATTTCACGGAGAAGTAAATAAATTGCAACTATAAATAAACGCCAGACAAGCAAATTAAACCACTAATCTTAATTTGTTTACTATAACTGATAAATAAAAATCAAGGTTATATAAATTTGGACCTAAATAAACAAGACAAAAGGCACGTAATTTATTATACAGTTTATGAATGAACTTCTTTTCAGAGGAAAAATATTTTTTTCGGTTCGGTTGTTTTGCTCCGGGTTATTGAATTATTTATTTTTGTTCCACTGACCCTTTTTTTCGTGGTATATTTTTGTGAATTATTATCTAAGGCACGTAACGTCTTGCTTGACCTTTTGAGATTCATCTGTGGGTATTGTATCCTTGATGCCGCGGCATCAATTCCCAAATGCAATCTTGGTTGGGTGCTTTAATCGCCAATTTGCATTCGAGCCAAGGTTTTACATACAATGTGACTATAAATAAGCAAACATCTTGTAGGGCATTTGATTTTTATTTTCTTCTCGGAATCTCTTCCCAAAAACACTATGCATAGTTCGACCAATTCGTGATAATCGTATCTTATAAAACTAGCTGTGTCTATATACATAGAATATCTGGGCTGCTAGTAATTTGCTTTATCTTGGTTTCGAACTACTCATAAACATAATGGCATGACAAGGAAAAAGTTACAATTTTCTTTCTAAAGTCTGCTCCAATAAAGCACAAGCTCCATTGAAACTGCCAGTATTTGAAGCTGTTGTGTCGCAACACATTCGTCGTCGTCGGGATTTCTTCGTTGCCGAAGATCTTTACCTCATTGCCATCGCCGCCACCGCTCTGGGCCTGTTGATGGCTCCACAGACCGATGCGAGATCGGATGGTACGTTAGTATTGAGAACATACAAAAGTCTCGATGCCGCCTGATCGTATGGTGGTGTTGCATGTACGGAATATGCCGAAATTATTGTGGCAGATGTTACGCCAAGAGCCTCTGTCTTGACACAGATATTCACAAGTGTCCTCTATTCCGACCTTATTTACTACGGAGTGAATGACAATCTTTATACCTCTTCAGCTGGCCACCAGGATATCGCTGACCATGGGATAGCTCATGAAATAGAATTTGTTTTGGGAGCCGATCATCGGACATCCGGCACACATGCCCTAGCCAGCGCAGTTGATTGCGTGCCAAGGTTTTCTCAGTTAGAGTCGCAGTTGGCTCTTTCCCAAATTTCTTTGTTGAGATGAAATCATGCCATTTAACTCCCATGATACATCGCAGCTGTCGCATTTGGAATTTCTCCAGCGCCTTAACGTGCTTTTTGTACACAATCCAGCACTCACTGCCGTATAGTAGGATGGATAAGACAACTGCTTTGAAAACTAGGACTTTCGTCTGTATGGTCAGGTTACTACAGCCAAAGACTCTCTCCCGGAGTTTAAAGAAGGCATACCGTAGACGGTGGCTAACCAGCTAACCGGCATCCAGGTCGCAATTCGCTGTCACTTCCCAGGTAGTTGAATTGTTCAACAGTTTCGATAAGGGCTCCATCTATATATATATATATATATATATATATATATATATATATATATATATATATATAACACGTCGAAAACCAAACTTCTTATTAAGAGAATCCACCAGCAGCATCAGCCACACGTAGATATAGATATATATATATATATATATATATATATATATATATATATATATATATATATATATATATATATATCTATATCTAAAAGTTTGGTTTTCGACGTGTTTACCTCCATCCCAAGAGAGCCATATACGTGGTCTGTTAGAAAAGTATCAGACCTTATTTTTTATTTTGAAAACCTGATGGATTTGAATCAAGCGCGCTTGCAAGAGCCGACCTTGAACCTTCGTGCGCATGCGTGAATATTTTCCCGCCTGTAGATAGCGCCAGTTGCTGTCCAGCAGTGTTCGAGTGACGTAGTGTGTAGTGCTCTCGTCGGTTTTTCAATGCAAGTAAAATGACTGAACGACTGGAGCAGCGCTACTGTATCAAATTTTGACAGAAATTGGGCGACAACCAGGTGGAAACCATTCGGAAGATTCAGGCGGCTTTCGGTGACGATGCTTTGGGCATCACACAGATTAAGGAGTGGTACAACTGGTTTAAAGACGGTCGCACATCGGTGGAAAGCGAGCCAAGCTCTGGTCGGTCATCAACATGCCGATATGACCATGTCATTGCCAAAGTGAACTCTGTGGTGATGCCGGACCGTCCTGTGACTATCCGAGAAATTGCGGTAGAGGTGGGCATCAGCAATTTTTCGGCGCATTCCATTGTTACCGAAGATTTGGCCATGAAGAGAGTGGCGACGAAATTGGTGCCGAAGCTGCTGACGGCGGAGCAAAAGTAAGTTCGTGTTGAAATCTCACAGGACATGCTGGACTCCATAAAGAATGACCCTGACTTCATGAACACCATAATCACTGCGACTTCTGGCCTTTCCCCAAAGTCAAGAGGCCATTTAAAGGAATGCGATTTCAAATCTTCAAGAGAGGACATTATGGCTGCAACGACAGCCGAGCTAAAGACGATACCTGAAGAGGCTTTTTCGGAATGCTTGCAACAATGGCGGCACCGCTGGGAGAAGTGTGTGGAGTCCCAAGGAGACTACTTTGAAGGTGATTAGGTTTCCAACGCTCCAGGTATGCCAGTTTTTTTTTTACCGGCTAAAGGTCGGAAACTTTTCTAACAGACCACGTACACTTCAAGAATCTGTCCATCATACGTAGCGCTTCTTCTGCTGTGTTGGCCAAAATAACAATTTCAGCTCAGTGAGGGATCTCTTGCGTACATTTTGCTGGACTTTAAGATGTGCAAGGTTATGTAATCCATTGTCAAAGCGGTATCAGATGGTAATATCGCGGTCCTAAAGCACTCGATACAAGCATAAGAGAAACGCACAGCCTTACCTTACGCCATTAGAAATGTCGAAAGAGCCGGTGATATCGCCACCTTCAATAACTTGTGCTTCGTTGTTCATATGAAGATCGGCAATTATATTTATTAGCTTTGCAGGACAGCCAAATCTTAAGAGTATTTGCCACAGGGGTTGCCTGTTCACCATGTTGAATGCCTTCCGTAGATCCATAAAAATAGCAAACATAGAAGAATGCTGCTCCCTCACTTTTTGCTGGAGCTGTTGAAGTTTGAAGATCATATCTGTTGTCCCTCTGTGCAGGTGGAAACCAGATTGACTCTCTGGTATGATTGACTCTAAAGCAGGCTGTAGACTGTTAGAGATCACCCTTGCATCTTACCAGCTGTAAGGAGAAGGGAGAGGCCCCGGTAATTGGTGCAATCTGATCTGTTCCCTTTCCTCTTGTACCTTGTCATTAAGGTTATAGTCATCGAGGGTAGTTGAAACGGGTTTAGCTTGATGTTTACCAGGAGAACTCTCTGGATTTGGTACTGGAAGAAGCTGTTCTTTGTCGTGAAATGAAGCGCTAATTGTCGAGCATTCTTCTTTTGAACTTTGAACATTCAATCCTAGTAATAAATTTCAATCCCAGTGAAACTCCAAGATAAATTGTTAAAGTCAGTTTTTATTGCTTCTCATCTGAGTACGAATTCGCTGGATCGAGGATTTTGTAATTGGGAAATCATCGCTGCTCAGACCAAGCGCTTCTACGACGGCATAAAGAATGTAAACGGAGTCTCTTATGCTTAGCTGGTATCGATTTAAGGCTGCGACAAATTTAGGTCTTATCAGATTCTTTCCATCTCTTTTCGAACTTTTCAGGTCACGCAATCTTTTACAAGCCGACTACAGAATTCAGAACCTGTCCTTCATCTGAATCTTGTGGATGTCCCAAGATATGTGTAGTAGAAGTCGATGCAACAGCTTTTCTTTCCTCTTCGTCGTTTTTGTCAACTTCTTTTTTCTTTGACGTTTCGTTTACAGGGCCAGCGTTTTGTCTACACCAGCTAAGCATCCCCGTCGTCCCGGCTCTCTGGTTTTCAAAAATTCTTTGTCTTCCTCTGTTTTCATTCTTTCAAAGGCATCAACATGTGCAATATCAAATAAGTTATCAAGGTCTCTTTCAATATTATTTTCACCGTTCTTATAAGTGAGTTTTTTTTTTTGCAATTCTCTCAAAACATGATATCAATCAACAAGTCTCTTCACGCAGATAGGATATGCCTTTGTGAGAATTCTTGTTTTTTCCCATAATACGAGGGGGATTCGTAAAATAAGGTTCCCTATTCTGTTGAGAAATAATGCGATGTGCTGGGAGAAATGTCTCTCTATTCCCACCTCTCCCGCCACGCTACTTCGCTCGGTGCCGGCCTACCAGCCTTCGAAGATAGAGCTCCCTAACGCTGTTACCGCCAGATGCGAAATTCGCGCTATGATACGTTTTTTAAGCGCAAAACGGATTTTATCTATTGACATTCATCGTTAGTTAATCGAAGTTTATGGGGAAATTGCATATCTGTTCAAAATGTTCGCAAATGGTGCAGAGGGTTCAGTAAAGGCCGCACGGAAATTCACGATCAAGACAGCAACGGAAGGCCTTCAGTTTCAGATGGAATTGTCGAAAAAGTTGAGAGAATATTGCTTGAAAATCGGAGGATCACCATTAACGAACTTGCTTTCTGTATTTCTGAAACTTCCAACACCAGGATTGGAATTTCCAGGATTGGCGGCAGAATTCTATAACATGGGGAGAAAAACTGGAGCATCGTCTGCAAAAGTGTTAAACAGAAACGGTGATTATGTAGAAAACATAGCATAAGTTTTAAGCTATAAAATGATGTATAACACTAAGAACAAAAAAAGAGCTGTCTATTATAAAAATCATGGGAACTTTGTTTTACGAATCCCCCTCGTATAATGCACACTTTAATCACAAGATTAGCATTTTAACTGATTTCGCGAATCCCCATCACCGCTTAGCAATATTAATATATGGTCTGATAGATCTGAGTCTTCCATAGTCATCTGGAATCGATTATTGGTTTTGCTAAAAATGTGGTCGATTTGCATTTTGGTCTACTATCTATTTCGGTATACATAACTATGCTCGGTCGGCGAGAGAATACAGTTGTACTGCGCCGACAAATGAGGGGCGAGGGACGCGCCGAGGTACGTGCAGGTTAGTTTCAGTTAAGAAATATGCGTCAGTTTTTCAAACACGGACAACTAAACACCGCGCGCTCTGAATAGTGTGGGGCTATGCGTAAAACAATGCTAAACTCATCGAGACGGAATCCATTCTCTCACCGGCCCGAGTATATATAGGGTCATACTAACTTATTAAAGACGCGATATTGCTTGAATATATAGATTTATTCAAGTTGTTCGTAGCTCTATAATATTAAGTCTTATTAAGACTATGAACTAATCTCATGTTGAAACAACTACTTCCTGGCCAATATCGTACAGGATATTGAATTATACAACAGACATTTCATGTTATTACTAGTTCCAGTATATTTTCATGTCACTAACAGCACTAGACAAATAACATTGTTTTTACGATCATTTCTTTCTATTTAAATTAATTGAATAGCCACCTACAAGAACAATGTTATTTGTCTAGCGCTGTTAATGACATGATCATGTTCTGAGAATGCTAGTAATAGTAATAACACAAAAATGTACTAGTAATAACATAAAAATGTCTGTTGTATAATTTAATATCCTTTCTGATATTAACCAGAAAGTAGTTGTTTCAACATGAGATTTGTTCATAGTCTTAATAATACTTAATATTATAGAGCTACGAACAAGTTGAATATTATATATACATGCTATATTTCGTCTCTAATAACTTTGAAGAAAATATGTTTAATAAAGTTTAAAATGAGATGTCATGGTTTGAATCAAATTAATAATAGAATTGAAAGTAGGAGATTACCACTACGATATCTTCAAATCTGTCAGTAGCTACAATTACACGGAAATCTTGTTACTCTTTGGCACACCCCGCTGAAGAAGCGTGGTTGATGATGGTTGATGAAGCCGTTCGCTGCGTCAAAGCAAGTAACGGGAACGGTCAAGACCGATTTGTGTCAGGGGCTGAAGGCCAACAGATGTTATGAAAGAGTAAAGAAAATAAAGTTAGAATTTGTGTAATTACTACCTTAGAGTCCAAGATAAGAAGATCTCGTCAGCTCCTCATCAAACGGGAACTCTTATCTAATGGCATTAATGGTCTTGACCGTTCCCGTTGCTTGCTTTGACGCAGCGAACGGCTCACACCACGCTTCTTCAGCGGAGTGTGTCAAAGAGTAACAAGATTTCCGTGTAATTGTAGCTACTGACAGATTTGAAGATATCGTAGTGGTAATCTCCTACTTTCAATTCTATGTTTAATAAACTTCAACATTCACTATTAACCAAGAAAATTTTCAAATTTAAATTAGTGATTACATATTTAATAACTAAATTACTAATTTATTTGATATCTTATTTATATTGTTCTGTTGGTTCTAAATTCAGACAGCGCGATTAAACATTTTGCAGAAGGAAGCAATAGATATCAGCGGTGGCTTTATAAGAATATTAAATTATGTAAGACGAAGATGAAGTAATAATTAGACCTAATTACTTTAGGCATGCTTAGATTGTTTTAAACTATAATTTGGTCTTGGTAGATGTTTCACATAATCAATTTTCAGCGTTTACTCTAACATTAGGCTAGTTTTGAGCGTGTCCAAAGTTTTTGCTGTCTCATCCCTTCTCGCTAATCGATTTTCTTCCGGCAGAGGATAAAGGACTAGCAAAAACTTTGATTAATGATTTTAAGTTTTATGGCAACCCCTTAGAAAATCAGATCCACTGTGGAGTCGCGATTTTGAAAAGCCCTGATCTAATGTAACTGAGGTTATAGTTTTAGATATGTATAATATTTTTTGGCCTCCTGAATTGTAAAGATAGCTTTGACATCGTGTGTACGTCCAGCGAAACTAGATTTTTACGTACAATGTTGCAAGTACGGCTACGATGCGGTAAAGTGACCAGTAAATTTTAACCTTTCAGGGACACTTACAAAATAAATTAAGTATAAGACAATAAAATCTAATTAAAAAAACGCTACTTTACACCAGATTTGTCACTATAATGTAGAAAATAAGAGTGATTTTTTAAATTTTACTGTGCGTCTGACATTTGGAGAAATGACATAACCAAACTAATAAATTTGAATTAGTAAAAATGTCAAAGTTTGTGAGTACCAACATTAAAAAATTAAATAATTTCCAATATTGTAATTAATCTAAATCTATTTTTATCTCAAATAATAATTGTCGGCCAAAAAATCGGATACAAATTTCGTGCGGAAATGATTTTACAATGCTCCAGCAAATGGGGAACTCGCCCTTAAAAAAACCCAAACGAGCTGTTGCATTGTAAAATCATTATTTCCGCACTCTAATGTAAATAACTATTTATTGTGTAACACTAGACATATAGTTATTTTTGTTTTAACAATAAATAAATAAATAAATCCAGTTCACAAGATGACTAATAGAAATAGTTAAGGTTGTTGATGATCTCTTTGATCTCCTCTTTATCAGGTGGAGATGAGTTTGGTAGTTTACAGATCGGGGCTCATGCAAGAAATCTTTCTCCAGCCTCCACCATTTGTTACTTTGAAAATTTAAATTTTTAAAAACAAAAAACACGAATATTTATTGAACCAGGCAACGTAGAAACTTAGTTTTATTTTCATCTTAGCTAAAGAGTGCCAATGACGATTACCAGCAGTTAGGTTAGGTTAGGTTTAAGTGGCAGCTAATGCTCACATAGGCCTCAGATGGGCCTGTTGTGTTACCACGGTACTTGCAGTACAACCCTCCTCAGGGGATTTTGTCAAACCATTTCGATCCGTGGATGAACCTCATGAGAGTCTGCGCATCTAGTGATGCTAGGTCAGAGAGATCATCCAAGAAAGGTCGGCCTAAGAAGAGCAATCGTGTTGCGGTCAGAGAGTGGCATTGGCATAGGTAATGCTGAACACTCTCCTCTTCCTCCTCGTCCAGGCAGCCTCTGCAGTAGTCCCGCTTCGCTATGCCCAGTCTCTCAGCGTGCTTGCCAATGGGACAGTGTCCCGTGATGACTCCCACTGCCAGTCTGATATCGTTTCTTTTTAGAGAGACGATGTTGGTGCTTCTTTTCCTGTTTCGGTGAGGCCATATTTGCCTGGTTACCTTGCAGGTGTCTTCATCCCTCCACCTTCGCTCCGCTAGGTTCGAGGTTATTTCGGCTATGGTCTCCTTGCACGAGGCAAATGGAATACCAATATCCTGTAATACTTCGGTTGAGTGCAGGCTTGTGCCGTTCTTTGCAAGCTCATCCGCTTTTGCGTTACCTGGGATCCCACTGTGGCTTGGTACCCACGTGAGTCTCACGTTTGTGTGTGCTGCGAGCTCATTCAGCTTTCTCCGACAGCCAGAGACCACTGCTGAGTTGGTGCACACGCTAGTAACTGCCCGGAGAGCAGCTTGGCTATCGGTGTAAATGTGGATCTGTTCACCAGGGTCCCCATTTACCATCAGCCACTCTGCTGTCCCTTTTATGGCGGTTACCTCTACCTGTAGAACGCTGCAGTAGTCCGGCAGGCGTAAGCTAATTGTGAGGTTGAGGTCATTGGAGAAAACTCCGCTGCCCACTTTGTCCTCCCTCCGTGAGCCGTCTGTAAAGACCTGCGTGTGTCCTGCTGGTACCTCTTTCTTTTCCATCCACTCCTCTTTAGAGGGTATGTGGTATGAGAAGTTGTCACCAAAAGCAGGTGTTGCTAGACATCGGTCTATGTTTTTGGGCACCCTTTTAAATTCATTGATTATTCCGGCGTGTCCACGATAGTCCGATGTCAACATTCGCACTGACTTTAGTCTAAGTGCTGTGGTAATGGCAAGTTGCTTGCCCATTAAATCGACCGGGGCTATGTCCAGGATTGTCTCCAAGGCTTTCGTAGGCGTCGTTCTCATGGCTCCCGTTATCATGAGCGCCGCCATTCTCTGCACTTTTGTAAGCGCCATTTGATGGACTCTTTTATTAAGTGCCGGCCACCATATGAAAACGCCGTAGTAGAGTATTGGTGTAACTACGGCTCTGTATAGCCAGAAGGTAATCTTGGGGTTGAGGCCCCAAGATTTCCCCACCGCTCTCTTGCAAGAGTACAGCGCCACCGTTGCTTTCCGTACTCTTTCGTTTATGTTGAGCTTCCAAGATAACTTTCGGTCTAGTATAAGACCTAAGTACTTGGCGCTCTCCTTGATCGCCAGTTCAGTGCCCTTTAGCATTGGGGGCCTGAATTCTGGGATGTTGTGTTTCCTTGTGAAAACGACTAGCTCGGTTTTCGCCGGGTTGACATCTACGCCACACCTTTTGCACCATTGCGCTAGTTTCGATAGGGCCCCTTCAACAAGTTGCGACATTGTATTGAGGTGTTTCCCTGAGGCCGCTATTGCTACGTCATCCGCATAGGCGACGACCCTGCAGCCGTATTTCCTAAGTTGGAGAAGCAGCTCATTTAGCGTGATGTTCCAAAGCAATGGTGAGAGGACGCCTCCTTGTGGGGTTCCCCTACTCACCTTCCTTCTTATGTGGGATTCTCCCATTGTGGCCCTAATGTTCCTTTCACGGAGCATTTTTCCGATCAGGTGACGTAGAGCATTGTCCATAGCTAGTCCAGTTAAGGCTGATTCTATGGCTTTAGGCTTCACGTTGTTAAATGCCCCTTCTATATCGAGGAAGACAACCATCGTGAACTCCTTATGCCTCATCGAGCTCTCTATCTGGTTTACCAAGGCGTGGAGTGCTGTTTCCACGGATTTCCCCTTTGTGTATGCGTGCTGAGACATTGACAGCATTTCAGGGTGTTATGCCTCCTTCATGTGCAAGTCAATCAGTCTTTCAAGTGTCTTTAGCAGGAACGATGATAAGCTGATTGGTCTCAGGTCTTTGGGGGAGGTGTGTGAGGCCTTTCCTCCATTTGGGATGAAGACCGCTTCGACCTCTCTCCATATTTTTGGGATGTATGAGAGGTTTATACATGCCTTAAACATAGTCTCCAACCAAGGTGTAACTATATCTATGGCCTCTTGCAGCTCAACTGGACTGATCCCGTCAGGTCCAGGTGACTTAAAGGGTTTGAAGCTTTTGATGCTTCAGGTTAGCTTATCTCCACCTACAATTCTGTCAGCCAGATACCGAGGTGGAGCAGTTATGGTGGAGTCCACTACACTTATTCCATTGTTTGGAAAGTGTGTATCATTAACAGCAGTTGCTCCAGGTAAAAAGTCCGCAACACTAAGTATAAAAAAAACCCGTATTCTTTACCATGCCCCAAATCTGCATTAAACCCAGACAAAATTATTTAATAGCAGAGTTTTCGGCTAAAACTAACGTAAAAAGACAATATTTTACTGATTTCACGCGTCAATCTGTGTCGATCCTTTAATCTTCAGATAATGTCAACATTTTACAATCACATACCAAGTAAACAGAAGACTTGGCGATCACCAGGCAATGTGTGTGTAGAGAAACATATTGATCATGTAGCGATATGTAGGATAGCGATTAAGAAAATATTGAATGTTAAAGTACCGAGAGGTGCCCAGTTCGATTTGGATCATTACCACTCCAAAATCAAAATGAATTTTATCCCTCTCAATAATGTCGTGAAAACCAGAAATAACATTCACAAATTTGATGTTGCAAAGCTTAAAATCAATCAAAACATACTAGAACGATACCACCAGCAACTGACATTTGAATCTCATAATTGGACGAACATCGCCTCCAAATCCAAGAAGCAGCTAACACTGCAATCCTTTCTGCTAAAAGGAGAAAGCATATATGTTTTTTTTTAAGTTTGGTCCGATGTTAATGCCGGGTATTAACCCTTCAAACACTGCGGCCTACTTGTGGCCTATTGTATTTTGCATTCTCATACATCTATAGGCCCAGAAACCGAGTTGTTATTTTAAATTGCGCTAATTTTTATTTTTCACATTTGTCTTCTGGTACAAATGCGGCCGGCACTGGAGATAGAACTCGTTCTCTCTATACCAGGGGTCCTCACTAGGATTTTTTAGAGAGCCTAATTGGTTTTATCAGATTTTCCTGAGGGCCGCAAGTAAAAAATGTATTATATAAACTTACAAACAATATGCTTATAACATTATGTTTATTACATAAGTAAAAAACAGTTTTTTTATATTACTAAACAGATGTAATGAAATGTCTTTTACTTAGCTCCAGGCATATTTGAATTCGTTAATTCCTCGAAGTTGATGGCCGAAATCTTTCACAGCTCTCTAATATAGCATCCACATTAGCAGGTTGGGAAGAAACTGAAATTCTCAAAATGTTTTCAACGTTTTCACTCGTTAACCTGGATCTGTACTTGTTTTATATAAACTTTAGCTTACTGAATGTAGATTCACACACATATGTAGTTGCAAAAAACACACAAGACTTTCGGAGCAAACTCAATTAGGTAAGAGAATTGATCCTTTTCAACTACTTTCCAAAACTCGTAGTGAGCCTTATCCTTCTTTTTTTCTTCAAAAATACTTTTGAGTTCTGTATCACGCTGAAGATCAATTAACTCATTTTTCAAATCTATAGCTTCATATCCAAAAACAGAAAGTTGAGCTACATTTGCTGTTGTTACTGCCCATTGATTTTCCAGTAAGCGAAATGGTTCTTGATACTTCCTGAAGTCACTAAACCTCACTTTCATATCGTCTTTTAGGTTTGTCAACAACAACTGACAACAACAACAACAAATGTAGTTGTCAACAACAACATTTGCTTTATTAAATCAGAAACATCTTGCTTTGCAAATGGATTTTCATCAAACAGAGTTTTAACTGAAGGAAAGCTGGAATAATCACCCTTTAACAGTTCTTCAATATACTTATTGAACTTTTGTTCCTGTGAAAAAACAATACTCATCATTTTCGTTACAATTTTCAATCGAAGTCTCCTTGCAATCTAGTCAATGTTGACAAGAACAGAGTAATCTAATGTAGAATGCTAAAGAAACGTTCCAATACCTTTCCCTTACTCAGCCATCTCACTTCTGTGTGATAAAGCACGTCCCTATATTGCGATATAAGCTCTGCTAGCAGTCGCTCTACTCCACCTATTCTTATTAAATAAATATACAATATATATTTTCATAAATTGTTGTATACTTTACCCTTTAACTGTTTTTAAATTTAAATTCCTAAAAAATTCGTAAATTCTGTAAATTCCTAATTTACGTTTTTATTTATTTCCCTAACAGCCGAGGGCCGCAAAAACTCGTTCCGAGGGCCGCAAAAAATCGTTCCGAGGCCCGCAGGCCGCGTACTGAGTATCGCTTCTCTATACTTTTAGTTAGCGCTCTAACATGAGGCCACGAGCGTCACCGCGGGTAGAATGTCTACAACACTCTACAATCTACACCACTCGCGCCGGCTAGCATATAGGTTGGAATGAGGTTTATGATGAGATGGTGGCCAAAAGAACAAATGCCTGGAAAAAGTGGAATTCGGCCAGGAGACCTAAAGACTTATTATATAAAGACTTATATAAATACCTAGAGACCTTAGGTCTCTCCTTATATTTCGTGCAGTTCGAAAGTATGTAACCAGAACTTTACGAAGGACTAAGCGAATGTATGAGAAACAGCTATTAGAACAGATCGATCGGGATTTTCCGAAAAAAAAACAATGCCAGAGACTTCTATCACACGTTTAAGTCTATTTTGAAAGGATACCGAGCCCTAAATCTTTGTTTTAGAGGTGAAAATGGAAAACTAGGATTGACCAACAAAGAAAACTGCACGATCATGTCTCGTTATTTTGAAAACCTACTTAATTGTGATGAACCGAAAGAAAGATTTCCCGCATGCGCCCCGATCTACAAACTACCAATGCATCTCCACTCCTAAGGCTGTTAATGATCCAAATGGATCATTAACAGCCTTAAGAATAATAAGGCAGCTGGAGAGGATTCGATAGTGACAGAACTACTGAAGCTGGCAAATAATGAAACTCTAGATGTACTAGTCCAGTTTTTGAGGATATCTGTAGTACTGGGATGATACCAACTGAATGGCAGTCAGCTTTAATCAATCCTCTACTTAAACAGGGTGATAAAAAAAATGCCAATAACTATAGGGACATCTCATTAGTATCTGTTCCATATAAGATTCTCTCCAAAGCAATACAGAACGGAATAGAAGGTCATCTTGATCAACTGATTGGGGAATATCAAGCTGGTTTCCGAAAATGCCGTTCTTGCCCAGAACAGATCTTTAACCTAAAGAACATCATCAGGTATAAAAAACTGGAGGAAATAATTACGTGGATCATGTTTGTTGATTTTCACAAGGCATATGACTCCATGGATCGAGAGTCATTAATGAATATTTTGGAAGATTTTGGGGTGGATGATACATCAAAAGAGCTAATCAAACAAACTCTCAATAACAGTGTCAGAAATACAATTTATGGGTGAGATCTCAAAACCCTTTACAACCAGAACGGGCGTAAAGCCCCCATATACGTGCGAACAATTTGTGCAAATTCGGTGTTTGTGCAAACAGTTTGACCGTGTATGGGGCTGTTTGAATGGTTGCGCAAACTGTTTGAGTAAAATCGGTCAGGATCGAAATAATTTGTACAAATACTCCTTGTTTGAGTACTTGTTTGACGTGTATAGTACGGTTTGTGCAAACTTTGGATTAGTCAACTCCTGCTCCTAGACACTGTCAGGCAGGTCTAGGTGGTCCGTCCGCTTATTAGGTATCTAAGTTAGGTATATAAGTGGCCAACAATCTCAGTTCTGGAGATATTGCGTCTCTCATCACCGTGTTATTTTTCACTATGAGGGGTGTCACCATTTCGAGTAGCTCGCTGAACGAAGACGCAACTTCGTTCAGCGAGCTACTCGAAATGGTGAGTTCTTTCGAAGGTAGTTTGCAGCTTACGTTATTTTGAGCTCAGTGACCAGGCGGTCAAGACTGAATTCGTTCCTCTTCTGGAGCCAACTCTTAACCCACACTCTTCGCTTTCTTTTTCTTTTAACTATTCGTTTCTCAGCCACTAGGGCCAGAATAATGGCGGCACAGCAATCGTCCGTATCTGACATGTTCAACGAACAACACCACAAATCGAAATGATGTTTGCGCAATAGGTTGCTACGTGTATGTGCTAGCGTATGTACAAACAGGCGTTTGTACAAACACCGAATTTGCGCAAATTGTTCGCACGTGTATGGGGGGCTTAAGACTAATAAGGAGATGGATTTTCGCCAAACCTTTTCAACTGTGTTTTGGAAAAGATCATTCAAGAGTAGAGAAAGCTGTTAGTTCAAGAAAAAACAAATGAAATGAATTCAGACTTGGCCTTTGCAGTCAGCAGACCACAAAATCAATAGGCTGTCAGAAATGGCTGAAAAGTTGGACTTCAGATTTCTATTAAAAAGACAAAATATATGACGAACATCTACGATGGACCAGAATGGATGATCACCAATCTGGGAAAAATTGGAAAAATCAAGAATTTCAGGTATCTAGGTGAAGTCATTCAAGAGAATGGATTAAAAGAAGAAGCAATTAATGGCAGTTAGACCAGGCATACCAACTGACAAAAATACCTATAACAAAAAGACTATGAGTATAGGAGACAAGTTCACACATTATAACACAGTTTTAAAGCCTGTGGGCTTATATGCGTCCGAAACTTTGACCATCAAGCTGAGCGGCTGGAAAATCGAGAAAGTAGGATATTCAGGAAAATCCTAGGTAACAGATGGGTTGATGTACAATGACGAATGACAGCAAATGAGGACTTGTTCAGCAAGACAGAACCTATTACAGCATCCATTAAAAAGAGACGATTGTTATTTTACGGTCATCTCATGAGGATGGACTGTGACCGACTAACAAAAAGAATATGGAGTTTTATCCAATCTAAGAAAACAAGGCCGAGATGGTTCGAAGAATGCGAAAATGATCTTAGGCAGATTGGTATCTCAGAGAGAAACGTTCATAATAGGAACAAATTTATAAGATTGGTGAAAAACTACAGAGGTTTTAAAATGGCAACAACGTCCAAAACACGGAGAGGACCTTTGTCCAAAGAGCACAAACAGCCACTTCTTGGTGGGCTCAGAAGATGCTGGCAGGAAGTCAAAGCTTGGACAAGAACAAGACCTAGACACTAAAATGAAATTGGTTGTTACCACGCAGTCCATAGAGGCTCAATTCGATGTATATTTTACCGTGAATGACCGAAATTGGAGAATGTCGACTTTCACCGGTGAATGTCAACACATACCAAATACGTCGGCGAAAGATTGAATATTTCATTACTTTGTTGTACATTCGGACCCTCATCGGTGTATGTCGACAATCACAGATACGCTCTGGTGGAGGTCCAAAATGGAGATGCCGACAGAGACGCGCCTGGCTCTCTCCCGCCAAATCATTTGTTCTGCTGGGAGTCAATCAGCTTTATCAGTCTTGTGTTGCAATAAATAAGATATGAATCACATAATTAAGTAATTTTTTGATTACTATTATTTTCGTTTCTCATATAGAATGTATTGTGTTTTAAATTATTGGTCACTCCTCTCAGAAGGAGCGGCGTAAAAGTTATGTTGCCCTTGTGACGTTTTATATCGACTGAATTACGTAGATGAAAATATAAATCTCAGACATGTTCAACATTCACCATTAGTGCATGGTGAATTTCGATATTCACCGGTGTAAGTCAGAAATAAAGGTATTTAGCAAATATTTTGGACATACACCAAGCGACTATTGTTGCGAACTGGTAATTTGGTATGGTGCTGCTCCAGGATCAGGACAATGGATGAATTAATTACACGCAAATATGTCCTTTATATGTAATTAAATACTACTTATCTGCTAATATCTTACAATATGTACAACTAATCGCTAACTTATTACAATAATTACTAACTAACTTGAAAATAATAAATAATAAACAATACACTTAATTCTACGAAACTTATGGTCGAAACCCGGAATTTACTTCAACGAAAATACGGAGGTTCGTCTTCAAAACTCAAATTACTCTCTTGCTAGCTCAATTCTGACTGCCCCTTTTTAACTTCCCCTCTACCTCATCACCTCGGTCTTGGTGTGAGTCCTCCCCTAATCTTTATGGAAAATTTCCAAAACTCATAAAACAAAATCCTCTCGGCGTCTCGGCACGATCCCTAAGTTCGAGCGTCTGCCCGCATGATTTAGATAAAGCAGACTAATGGTCCTAAATAAACAAAAACTAATCGGGTGTCCACTTAGTTTTCTTTCCCGACTCGTGAGAAACTGAAATTCTTTGAAACCACAATCGCGAGATCACAACACTATGTGAATGTTGACATTCACCGGTGAAAGTCGACATTCCCCAAATTTCGGTCTTTCACGGTAACATATATATATATATATATATATATATATATATATATATATATAAAAAAAATAGGCAAATATTTAATGAGAGAGAACAATAATAATTGTATCACATTTGATTATCTAATAACAATTATAAGCGAACAATACCAACATTTTATATAAACCGCGTGTCGATCGATGGTTTTTGTATAAATAATAATTCCATTTTTTTTGTCCGCATGTTTTATGGACAGTTTTATAAGTAAATATTTAATATTTTCCACGACCTACATTTAAATTAAAATATGAACCAGATGAAACGGGCGTCTTATTTATATGACCATTCAAAGCGGTATTCTACAAGTCTCAGTTTCCGGTTAGAAAACAATCATGTCAAATGCAATCCAACTTTCGTCGGAAACAACCTGATTTTATAAATGGATGTTTGTAAAACAATATTTTATGTTTGTAGTCATGTGACATATTTTGTATTATGGACTAAACCCAGAGTTGCTACTGAAATAGACGGACGAGACTAATCGACGAAATTACACACACGCAATGAACTAAACAACAAAGTAGTCTAAATTTAACAAATCGAACCCATTTTTAATACGATATTTCAACAGCGTATTAGATATTAATAATTTTACGCTATAGAGAGTTTTTAGTTTTATCAAACATTTCAAATACGAAATTAAAAATTTTATAATATAAACACATTTTATAATTTTTATTTCGATAGCATCATTTCCTATATGCTTAGTGCATGGAAAAATGTTCTAGAAAGTAAAACCAGAAAATTTACGGATTCTGGCGACACAGAAAGGAAATAGAATTGCAGGACCGTCGTCTATTTCGTCGGATTAAATTCGTTAGTTTGTATCAAATTTAATTTAGTACTATTTATATACAGCTAGTATGTGTTCTAGCTTAATAAACTGATTATAATCGTGTTTACCCAAGGAAAATAAGTATATTATAATCATTAGTCAAATAAAACTAAATATAGCATTAACTAAATATAGATTAAATAAACGATTCTGTATGTTTAAATTATATTACATTTGATGTATAAAATATATAATATTATTTATTGATATTATTAATAGGTTTTTTATCGTATTTTTCATCGATTGTGATTTTAAAGCTTTTATTTTTACAACAAGAATTACAATCTCAATTCAAATGTTATATAAGAAAAACTTTATATTTTTTACCGCGTTTTTACCGTGTCCGTTCGGAGGGATTTTTGCAGTCGATTTTAACTAACTTTCTGATGAGGTAGAGACCTGTAACTTAGCACTGATGTGTATGAATGGATGACTGCATGCAATTCTCTAATACTTTAGACCAGGGGTCTCCAAACTACGGCGCGAGGGCCACATCCGGCCCGCGGACAGATTTTGTCCGGCCCGCGGAGAGCTAGCATACTTGAAAACTCCTTTTAGAGAACATATTTTTATAGCAAATTAAATTTAGTTTACTGAAGTATTCTAATTTTATGTTGAATATTTATTAATATGACATCTACATTGATATGGTCATGGGCTAACTACTCATAACATTGTTGTAGGCTTATTGTTATTGTTTTTGTGATAAGTTGGATAAGGAAACACAGAATTGTAATGAGTAAAGACATGTATAATATGCATAAAATTTAACTTCAATATATAATAACTAACAAATTATTGAAATGAATCCAACTAACATTTTATACATTTTAAATAAAAACATAACTTATAACAAGCATAATGACATATGAAATACTAATGAGATTTATGTAATTAAGATTTTCCACTGACAATAGTTTGTAGTTGTGGACTAATTTTACTTGTACCAATTATTAAAAGAGATTTAAGATGCTCATCAGTTAATTTAGATCTGTAAACATTTTTTGTCTACTTCATTTTAGAGAAGGTCTTCTCACACAAATAAGTAGTACCAAAAACAGAAAACAGTCCACTAGCAAATTTATGCAAATTATCAAATTGTGTCAGTGGAAGACTCTGCATCTTATATTACTGCACTGTAGATCAATCATTTCCATTTGAAGTTCCGGGGCTAGCGTTTCAATGTCAGTATCAAAAGGATTCTGAAAAATCTTAATTTGATTCGCAATGGCATCAAAGTCCGAGAAACAAGTATCAAAATTTATTTTCAAAGCACTCAAAGTTTCGATTGCAAAATCGATAGGAAACTCAGTCTCAGTGGTGTGGCTGAATATTTCACATGTTTTAAAATGTGAAAAACATTTACTTCGTAGTTGTGATTGATACAGTATCAATTTCTTCCGGAATGATTTGATATTAGTGTATAAATCAGGAAGATGCTGGTTTTCTCCTTGCAATCTCAAATTCAGTTCGTTCACATGTTTTGTCAAATCAACATAGAATGCTAACTTCCACAGCCATGCGTTGTTTTGTAATTCAGTAAGAGGGCGATGCTTTTCATTAAAAAAAATTTCGAACAAAAAAGTTCAAAAAAGCGCTGAAGTACTTTCCCACAACTAAGCCAACGTACGGCAGTATGATAAGGTAAGTCATTTTCTCCAATCTCTTCAATAAATTGTCGGAATTGTCGGTGATTCAGCCCAAAAGATCTGATAAAATTAACAGTTGATATGACTGGTTTCAGAACTTCAGACATATCCAAACATTTTCCGCACAAAGAGTGTTGATGAATGATACCATGTAAGACTAATGGTTTTGAACCACCGTCATTTTCTACAGCCTTTGACACAAGAGCGACCACTCCTTTATCTTTCCCACTCATGTTTTTGCCTCCATCAGCTGTAATACATTTCAAGTTTTTCCATCAAAGGTTCTTTTGATTAATGGCATTTCAACTCTTTTAAAAATATCTGTACCAGTAGTTGCGCCATGAATACTATACATATCAAGAAGTTCTTCATGCACTTCATAGCTTTTATCTACTCCTCGAATATAATTCAACACCTGAGCAGTATCTGACACATCCGTTGACTCACCCAAGGCAAAAGAAAACCACTCAACATGTCCATTTTTGTCGAACAGTTGAGAGGATATATTTTCAGCAATGTTTTCTACCCTTCGAGCCACAGTGTTTGCTGACATACTGACAGTTTTTAATAAATTTACCTTTTCAGGGCACATTTCTTCGGCTACTGCAATTATGCATTCTTTGATCATTTCTCCATCGGTGAATGGTTTTCCACGTTTTGCAATTTCAAGAGCCACACGAAAGCTGACACGAGTTGCAGCCTCTTGTTCAGTTTTGAGTTTTGTAAATGAAGATTGCTGCGATTTCAATCCGCGCTTCATTGCTTCGAATTTTTCTGTCCGCAAACTTCCTGTATATTTTGAGTAATTTTGAAAATGTTTTGTTTCATAATGACTTTTATAATTATGTTATATTCCTTGAGAACGGCTATGCTTTCATTGCAAATCAAACATAGCGCCTTGTTACTGGACTCAATTACGAAATACTGAATGTTCCAATGATCTTTGAATTTTCTGCATTCACTATCAATTTTGCGCTTCTTTTCCATACTACTAAATCACACACAAAAGCAACAATTCAAATCAAAATACTGTTACAAAGATGTCTTAAACTTATACACGCACAAGCACGTTTTAAGGAGGTACACGCTATTTTATTTCACAACAGTGTCATAGGAACTGACTTGTGGTTGCGCCACTAGCTTTCTTGAATATTCGAATTACTGCCATCTAGAAGTGAGTGGAAGACACCAGAACTTTCTCGAACCAACGAGATTATTCTGTACGTGCTATTAGCGCCATTTGTTAGCGATAGAAGGTACTACCTATTTCCGCTTGTGTCCACCAGACGTCGTGTCACGTTACTCCTCATGGCTCGTACTCTACGACTAATCTAGAAATTACAGATAATGACAGGAAAATTAATAATATGCAGTGTTGCCGTTTTGCGGACTTTAGTCCGATTTGCAGCCTTTTTTAAACGTTGCGTACTTTTTCGGACTTTTTTTTTTCATCAGTGGACTATTTCACTTTTTATCACCGGCAACAATGATAATATGGTTTTGGCCCTCGGAACTTACTGGAGTAATCAGTATGGCCCTAAGGCTGGAAAGTTTGGAGACCCCTGCTTTAGACAATTAGACTGTAATTTTAATTAATGTAGATTTGTCTGGACCAGCAATGGCGCAATGTAAGCAACCATTCCATCGGGAATTCCACGTAGATATTCAAGCATTGGGTTAGGTCCTATTGTTGGAACCAGATTTTTTTTACATCGAATTGAGCCTCAATGGAGGGCGTGGTAACAACCAATTTCATTTTAGTACCTAGGTCTAAGTAATCCTTATGCCATTATTACAATCGTGTGTAAAAGTATCCAAATCGTGCATAAAAGTCCAATGTAAATCAAATGGAGTTTCATTATTAAGCGATTTCTGTTTTTTGTTACTATGGTAACAACTCGCGTCATTAACCCTCCGTTTGGCGCATGGGTCCAGCCAAACCTTTTGCGATTTCATTTGTTTTTTTTAATATAATTCTAATTGAGCTATCGACTTAAATTACCTTGAATTTTCATTACCTTCCATTTCATTACCTTCCATTTTAAAGAAAAAATAGAAGGATACCTGTCATACAAGGGTAATTACAAGGATAAGTATTTGAATATACTTCGGTTTGGTACATGTGGTATGTCCGGACCCATATATATTTCATAAGAAATAAAATGTATTTTGAACATTTTACCACGTTTTTTAGTTCCTCTATATCTCACGCCAGCCCGAGGTGAGCCTTCGAGCTTTTGTCTTACTCGTATATTGTCCTTTGATCTATCTAGCTCGCAAGCCACGTGTTGGGCCAATTTAGCCCAACTAGAATACTTTTTATTTTGCGAATTTTTTTTGCCGAAATTGAATTTGTGTATAATATGCGATTACGTAGACAAAGTTTGGATACTGATTTTCATTCACGATTGGCAGCGACTTTATCTAACGAAATTTAACGTAATCCTGAAGAATAGATTGATGAAAATGTGGCACTTGGTCCATTCAGAGAAGATGACGACGATAATGGAATATGGATTATATACCTGAAGAAGATGCGTCTGATATTGAAGAGGATTTGATAATTGAACCCAACTAAATTCTAGATAGTGACGAAGAAGAAGAAGTATAGGGAGAAGCACATTCTAAAAATCAACATGCTAAAAATGATGAATTTTGCTTTGTCAAAGACGGTACAAAATGGAATAGAAATGAACCAGCTGCTGTAGGTGGCGTCATCACAATTTTATGCGTTTTCGAGCTGGACCCAAAGAACAAAAATCAGTTCCGAGGTATTCAAGATTTTTCACCATCCATCATCCTCACCTAAACGAATCGTTATGCAAAAGGTACATTTCAAAGGTGGAATCTGCAAAATCCCGATAAAAAAACAAGAGTTTGGAAGGAGCTAACGAGCAGTGAATTAGATGCATTTATTGGTGTATTTTTGGCCGCTGGAGTTACACAATAATATGCAAAAATCACGTTCTTTGGCATACAGACGGCCTACCCATATTCCTATCAGCTATGTCTCATAAGCGATTGCTACGATATATGCGTTTTGATAATAGGCGTACACATGCATTTCGCCAAAGTCGCACTAACAATTCGTGAAATATGGAATTTTTTAAATGAAAAACTTTACGTTTGATGAACATCAATTTCCATACCGCGGCAGAACAAAATTTACTCAATACATTCCATCAAAATATGGCAAAAAAATCTGGTGAGCATGCGATTCCGAAACAAAATATCCGTTACTAGGAAAATTATACACAGGCCGTGAAGATGGAGCAAACTAAACAGCGAAACTAAACAAGGTGAAGATGTATTGCTGGAGTTAGCAAATCGGTATAGTAAGCCTGGTCCTACAGCTATAGCTGATAATTTTTGCAGCATATAGGAAGCAGCAAAGCGACTTGCTAAAATTGACATTGCTTTTGATGGCACAATTCGAATCAATAAAAGATGTGTTCCTGAATAAATAAAAAAGAGTCCTTCACGTCCTGTTCGTTCATTTATTGTTCCCCTTCATTGATTTAAATTAGCTCTTCATTTCAGTTTGGATGATACGGTTTCCATTTGCGGTTACGTGCCAAAATAAAAAAAAATATAAATAATTTTACTTTCCATCGTGCATTTCCCCAAAAATTGTGTCGGAGGAGCAATGAACGCCTCCAATAATGCGATATTTCCATATGTTTGTATAGGGTATACAGATATACAGGGGTCTGGCAAGACCACATGTGCCAAACCAAAGGTTAGCGTACTATGTGCCAAACGGAGGGTTAAACAAGAAACAAGTAGTGATTTTTTTTACATCGAATTTTACAGGCTCTATGTGGACTGCGTAGTAACAACCGAGTTCATTTTAGTGTCTAGGTCTTGTTCTTGTTCCAGCTTTGACTTCCTGCCAGTATCTTCTGAGCCCACCAAGAAGTGCCTATTGCTCTTCGAACAAAGGTCCTCTCCATCTTTTGGACGCTGATGCCATTTTAAAAACTTGGTAGTTGTTTACCAATCTTTTAAATTTGTTCCTATCATGAACGTTTCTCTCTGAGATACCAATCTGCCTAAGATCATTTTCACATTCTTCGAACCGTCCCGGCCTTTTTTTAGATTGGATGAAACTCTTGGAGTTTTCTTAGATTGGATGAAACTCCATATTCTTTTGGTTAGTCGGTCACCGTCCATCCACATGAGATGACCGTAAAATAACAATCGTCTCTTCTTATTGGATGCTGTAATAGATTCTGTCTTGCTGTATAAGTCCTCGTTTGCTCTCATTCGCCATTGTCAATACTTTTGCGCCACCTTGTATATATACATATATTGTAGTTCAATTTTTCTTTTTGTATCTTATTGAATTCATACGAGAATTATTTAATTGTTTTGATTTAATGAGTTAGTGTAGTTAAAATTGAAAACGATTATATGCGCGAAATACCTCTAAAAGTAATTTTTATCCAAATTTCGGTAAATCTGTGAGGATGGTAAATGGAGTTTTATGCAATGGAAGCACAGTAACAAATTTCGGTTGCATTTGAATTTGAGAAGTAACGCTTTGTTAAGTTATCCTTGAATTTTCTGAATATTTGTTGAAGTTATCTGAAAACTATACACACAAACACAAACTTCTTCTTCTGACGCTACAGCCAAATTTGAGCCTTGGCCTCCCCTAGTTTCCTCCTTCATTGCTCTCTCGCGGGCCAATTCCTTCCATCTTCCTAGTTTAAGGATTAGTCTGGCGTCGTGGTCTACTTCATCCTGCCATCTTTTTCTTGGTCTTCATATCGGCCTCTTCCTCTCAGCATTCTTTTAGGCATTCTATCATCTGGCATTCTTCATTCTTATAATGTTGCCTGCCCACCCGATGCGCTGCAGTTTCACGTATATCGACACTGGTTGGTCTTTAAGGGCCTGATATACTTCCTTGTTGTATCACCTCCTATATTCTTCATTTTCCCGTACTGGTCCTAGAATCCTTCTTAATATTCTCCTCTCGAACGCGTCGATTTTTGCTTCGTTCTTTACGATGACGATCCACATATCGCAGCCGTACGTGAGTATTGATCGGATGATTGTTTTGTACACCTTAATTTTTGTGGCTCTGTGAATCACATTGGACTTGAGTGCATTTGCCAATGAGAAATACGCGTTATTTGCCATAACCACTCTGGCTCTAATTTCCGCGTCTTCCAGCCCTTTGCTATTGATGTTTGCTCCCAGATACTTGAAGTCGTTCACTTGTTCCAAGTTGACTTGTGTTTGTATTCTTGGTGTAACTACTTGGCACTAGCGTCTCTGCTTTGTCGATGTTGATTTGCAGGCAGATTGTTTGGGCTGCTGATTTTAGGGCTGTATAAGCTTCCTCCGTGGCTCGTTTTGCTCGTCTGGTCCCATATGTGTGGGATTATCAAGATTTTACTGGTAATAGCTGCCTGGGGACATGTTGAATTAAATAAAGGATTTTCACTTTAGTTTCAGGAAATTAAATGCAATTGTTACAATTAAAAGTTTTAAGAGTTAATAGTTACTTTTCTGCTATTCTCCGTTGTAATGGGAATGAACAGATGATTTTCTTTTTTTATCTTGTTATAATTAAAATTATACGGATTTTTTAATATTTTGTGAAATCTCAGTATTTATACATTTGCAACTAAGTTTGTTAAATGAACTTTAATTTTATTAAAATGAATATTTGAAGTACTTTTACATACATTTCAACAACACGCTGAATGAATAACTTAGTAATTAAATATAACTTATATACTAAAAATAATTTCATTTAAATTATAAGGCTTTGAATTACATTTTCACTTAATTAAATTATTCTAAAGTTTTCATGTACATATTTTTATCTCAAACGTCTATATTTTTTGATAAAGTAAAAGGTTTCGGCATTCAACCCATATAAACTACGCAAATATCGGCTGTGTAAAATATATGAGGGGGTTCGGTCGCCGCACGTACGTAGCACAAATCCGGTTAACTCACCGGAGCCATCGGAAGTCGTTGCTAATCGATAGAGGCTTTCCGAGGCCATTCATGCAAACTGTAAAGTACCTCAGGCCATTACTTCCACATAAACTAACACACCAGCCAGACATCAACTAAATCTATGGCTTCAGAGTTTTAATGAATTGATTTATTACACTGTATTATTGTGTTGTTTGTGGATACAGTAATATGGATTTTAATAAGCCTATGCAATTTAAAACATTTTCAGAGATGTTACACAAGATATTATAAACGAGGTTTTATAAAAGCTGTGTTATGTTTGTGCATGTGAACTATACGGAATGCAAAAAATCAATCCATTTAAAAGTATAGTTTAACAGAGATTTACACTTTCTGCTTTTGAATCAAATTTTATAAAACCATGGGTTAACCGAGTTCATTTTTATTCGCTGGATTATTTTTAATCTTCGAATTTCGAATACTGTTTGCTTATTTCCTTGCAAGAATATATAAGTGGGTGGACACATGACTTCTTTGTAATTATCTCAATATCCCATACCTTACACTTGCTTTACTTTATACGCTTTACTAGCGAGCCCGGCAGACGTTGCCCTGCCCTGATATTAAAAAAAATTCTGGAATATGATCTCAGCGCCACTTCCCGGGCCCAATTGTAAATCTAAACTATCCACGTACCCACTCAAATCATGGACATAGGAATATATAGAGACGGAGCATAACCGACAGGAGTTGATGCCCGGGAGGGAGGAGACCGTCACACAGTGGGCTGAATTGCCGAAAAAGTGACAAAAATATAATGCCTCGTCCTATATACCCGAAATTCTAGTTACAGAGGTTATTTTTGTCGCTGATCACGAATATGTTATCAAAAATTTCAAAACAAAATGTCGGATTTAATATGGCGGATGTTTGTTCGATTTCGTCATCCAATTTTTACAAAATGGCGAATATATGTTTTACCTCGCTGATTACGAATTTATTATCAGAATTTCTCGAAACACGTTTTCCACGTAACCGCTGCCAATTTGACGTTGAAGTGTGTGATATCGACTCTGGACTACCAATTGCGAGGAGAAACCTTTGTATTGACACAAAACTGTAAAAATAATTAATCGCCCAATACATCCCTAGTAGTTAACCAAGGCTAGTTTCATGTTCATTGCGGAGGTAATAATGTATGAATTCAGAATTCTAACGAATTGCATGCCGAAACCTGCCTATACGTATTTGGTACAGTGTGAATAACCCTTAATGCGCATGTGTTTCAAAAAGTTGTCCGCCATATTGCACCCGCCATTTTGGTTTTTGGAATCCTGATAATTGATACCTGATTAACGACATAAAAAACTTTAAAATACGCAATTTCAACCTGATAAGATTTCGATCAAATTATCCGCCATATTTTGTCCGCCACTTCGTTTTGTAAAATTTTGATAACTCATTCGTAATCAACAAGATTATGAACCCCTAGGTATGAAATTTTGTAAAAATTTAATTTAGAGTTTTTGAATAGAGTTTTTAGATAAATTTTTTAGATAAATTTAGCCGCCATCTTGATTTTGCCATTTTGTTTCCGCCATTTTGTTTTTGAAAATTTTAATATAAGATTCCTCATCAGCGATGTAAACAACACCTGCAACCAAAATTTCAAATATATATCTAGATGCATTCTATTTTTGTCCACATTTTAGACAATCCAGCCCACTGTGCGCAATATTATTCGTGCCTTATTTTGATTAGCTACCGTACTACGCATGCTCAGTACCGCCAATTTTGAACTTGTATCAACACTGTTCAATTATGGATGTCCGGAAAGTTCGTGTCTACTTCACATCGTGTCTCTTAAGATCCGCCTTCAAATATCTAATTCTTTTTTATTACTCATGCGGGATAAGTACTATCTTGGCGCCCGTTTTTAAGTGCGACAAATGGTTGTTTGTAAAATCAATTATTACCACATAACTTAAGCGTATTGGAAATATTCATTTGCAAAAAAATGCAAATTATGCTTGGCGCACACAAATTTCAAATTTATATTAAAGTTCAAATTTATGAAGAAAATTTAGTTTTTTACTTTTCTTTTCTATATGTAAAGTTTCGAACTCTTAATTAAATTTAGGATTGTATTCGAAACAATGCTTAACGAAAGTAGAGTCAGTTTTTTTGTCATTGTAGTTTTTTTCGTGTTCTTTGATTATTGTTTGGAATTACCTCCCTGTTTGTCCTATGTACACTTTAAAACATTCATCACATGTTAACTTGTAAACCCTCGAGTTCAACTTATTGTCCGTTTTGTCCTTGTTTTTAATGTAATTTTGTATATAGTTGTTTGTTTTGAAAGCAATAATTTGCTTTTTTGATTTCTTCTTCTTCTTTCAAAAATGCCTACTTTGGACCACGCTTGTTCAACTGTGTGGGCTTTGACCTTTGCCCAGTATTGTCGCATCTTCTGCCGGTGTAACTCCTGTCTCTCTTCTGTCCAGGGGGTATCTTTCCTTCGAGGTTTTTCCTGAAATCCACGAACTTCCTTCAGGGTGCGTCTCACAGACTGTCTGTTTTTGTGATCTGTTATTCCCAGTTCATTTATATCCTTCTCGGTCTCTGTCAACCAAGTGGTACGAAGCTTCTTGTTTTGCCAGAAGGTCAACAGACGGTTGGTGAGTCGGTTTGGAGGAAATCTTGCAACGCGACCATTGAAGCTACCCTTCTTTTCCTTGTACAGTCAGAGAGCATCTCAATATGTTCGTAGAGCTCAGAGTTATGCCGTCTTCGGAATTCCCCATCTTCTTTTACCGGGCCTAGGTTCTTCCTGAGGATTCTCCACTCTATGATTTCCAATTTCTCTATTAGACCCCTTTGGTTCAAGGAAAGACACTCCACATCTCACCATGGCATACAGGGCTTCTGGTCGTAAGACTGATGTGTAGTACTTAAGTCTCAGGTTGCGTGACAGGCATTTCTTATTGTATTCTTAGTGTTCATTGTCAGACTCATTCAAATGTTGTTAGTCAGCCGATAGGCTAGTTCTAACTTGCTGATTCCCTTGGATAATGATGCTCTTTCGTTGGGTATGAAGTTGGGTTCAATCCATTCGCCGAGATACTTAAATTTCTCAGTCCTTTTGCTGTTTCGCTGTTCTAGTAACATCTCTCTGTTTGCTTCTCTGATGTTGGTGGAGAATTGTGTTTTTCTCCAGCGACACTTTTTAACACGAGTATCGCGAATTTCGCGCAATGCTCTGAAGTAAAGCTTCCGAACGGTGGTTCAAGCGGGCCAGCGGGGATCACGAGGCGATTCCCGGCACAGTGCCGTTGAAATCCACGCGCACGCCAAATCCAAACCGAATCGATGACGATGTCGTCGTTGTCGTGCTGTCTACCTGTACCGTTTCGGCGGGTTAGGTCTTGGGCGGGCCCGTTTGCTGGATGCGCTGGGCGGTCGGCTAGAAAAGCCGGCCGTCCTTCCCCATGCGACACCCGTTCAGCCTTTCTCGCGGCGGTATCCGCGGCTTTTTCCGAGGCTTTCCGAGTTTATTCGTGTAAGGTGGAGGCGCCAGGGGGCCAAGGGTTCAGGCTCGATGTGCGAAGCGATTAAAGAAAGAAAGACACGTAAGAAAGAGGAAAGAGAGAATAGAGGGCAAGTAAACGATGAAATAAGGATGAATTCAGACATATCCGTGTGTCGGGCGTGCGAGCGCTACTACTTCATGCGGATCACTGTCAAGAATTTAATCTTAAAAACAAATGAAGCGAGAGAAGCAAGAGAAGAGAGGTGAAGTAGAAATGAAACACGAAAAATAAACGAAAGGAGGGTTCGCGCTGTCGTGTGTTGATTCACACAAAGAAAGAACAACTCCCTGGTTGATCCTGCCAGTAGTCATATGCTTGCCTCAAAGATTAAGCCATGCATGTCTCAGTACAAACCGAATTAAGGTGAAACCGTGAAAGGCTCATTAAATCAGTTTTGGTTCCTTGAACCGTACAAAAACTTACATGGATAACTGTGGTAATTCTAGAGCTAATGATCATGTAGCATAGAGTTCCGACCGTAGACGAGAGGAATGCTTTTATTAGACCAAAGCCAATCGGCGGCGGGGCGCGAGCCTCGTCGTCGCTCTTGTTTGGTGATTCTGAATAACTACGCTGATCGCACGGCCTCGAGGCGGAGACATCTCTTTCAAATGTCTGCCTTATCAACTGTCGATGGTAGGCTCGGCGCCTACCATGGTTATAACGGGTAGCGGGGAATCAGGGTTCGATTACGGAGAGGGAGCCTGAGAAACGGCTTCCACATCCAAGGAAGGCAGCAGGCGACCCACTCCCGGCACGGGGAGGTAGTGGCGAAAAATAACGATACGGGACTGATCCGAGGCCCCGTAATCGGAATGAGTACACTTTAAATCCTTTAACGAGGATCAATTGGAGGGCAAGCCTGGTGCCAGCAGCCCGCGGTAATTCTAGCTCCAATAGCGTATATTAAAGCTGTTGCGGTTAAAAGTCGAACTTGTGTCCCGCGCCGTCGGTTCACCGCTCGCGGTGATCAACTGGCGTGCCGCGGGACGTCCTGCCGGTGCACTTAGCTCTTTGGCGACATCGGGCGGTTCAACTTGCAATCCCATCGCGGTGCTCTTCAGGGAGTGTCGAGGTGGGCCGGCACGTTTCATTGGACAAATTTGAGTGCTTAAAGCAGGCTGGAATTTTGCCTGAATGCTGTGTGCATGGAATAATGGAATAAGACCTCGGTTCTAATTTGTTGGTTTTTGGAACTCTCGAGGTAATGATTAATAGGAACGGACGGGGGCATTCGTATTGCGGCGTTAAGCGAGGTGAAATTTTTGGATCGTCGCAAGGCGGACTGAAGCGAAAGCATTTGCCAAGAACGCTTTCATTGATCAAGAACGAAAGCTAGAGTAAAAAAAAAGCGTTCCAACGGAGAATCGAACCAGCGATCCTCGTACTATGAACCCGAGCTCCTACCGCTGCGCTGACCGGCCATTGAAATTTATGCTAACATAGCGGGCTTATGAGTTGTCGGTAGTAGGGAGTTTTTTAACGCTTGATCATCTGACCCTCCCGCTTGCGTCACTTTCATTTATAGTGGAGCCCTACATATACTATAAATTTGGGCCAAATCGGTGATGACGAGTTGACAGGGCCCCCTTGTAAGTTCCAGGATTCTTCACATATTAATATATAGGATTTTATTTTTAGTCTCAAATTTGCATTTAAGCTTCTAATATTAACATATAGAATGTTTTCCTCATATATTTTCATGTTTTTATTGAAAGAGACCAACCAGGTCTGAAATAGTTTTTTCGCGTTGTATCATCTCACTCTGTATATTGCCTACAATTTCAGTATTATGGCGCATACTCATTTCTTTGGTTATGGGTTTGGTGACTTCGTAAGTTGACGAACAATAAGCTGGAATGGCATGATACTGATGATGGTTACAGTTTGTCGCTGGAGTTGGTTCTTCTTGGTCTCATTGCGTTATCTATTTTACCGATATATCGTTGGATAACCGGGTTTTCCGGGTAATCTGTAGTTTGAATGTGTTTGATCATAGTATAATCCCAGTTTCAATTTTTATAAACATATTTCAAATCTATTTGCCAGGAAATGAAAAAGAATCCTAGCTTATGCAACTTACATAATTATTTTAAAAAGAAACTTTTAATAGTTAAAACGCATTAAAAAATAATTATACTCTTAAGTGAATATGCTTTATACAGAATTTTTGGATTTACACATTTTATATTAATTTATGTTTTAATTAATTTTTTCTATACTCAATAAACAGCTTTAATTAAAACCGTAGTAATTAATAGAAAGAACGAAGATTATATATTGAAAATGGCATAAATCATGTAAAGGGTTTGTGTTTTCTTCGCCGCGAGTATTAATCACATTCATTAGCATTCTATCTCAGCATTCGTCTTTTTTAATAGAATTTCCGTCCGCGGCTTTGAAATATAGCTCTCGCCTTTCCTTCCAGAAAATGTTCCGCAAGCTGCCGCACCGACATCAATTTTAATTCCATAATACCACTAGAACTCGTAATTCGACAGGGAAATGCACTGCCAAGTCCCCCGGCCATTAATCCTAAACTTTTTTCTTTCTTACTTATTTTTTAAATTAATTTTCATGCTTTCACATCCATTTACCAAAATTAAAATAATTTGAGAAGTTGTTATTTCGTGCAAAAGAAAGACAGTAAAGAAAACAAATTGATAAAAAATGTAAATTAAATCAATTAAAATATTTGCAAGATTTAATAATGGTTTTTGTTACAAAGACAAAAATACTAATACTAAGTAAATACTAATACTAATAAATATTGGGTCTTTTTAGGACTACCAAAACAAATCGCATGTGAAATTTGTTGAGTGCCACGAAGGTGGACTGGAAGCTATTAAATAACTGACAAATTTCATATGAGATTTGTTTTGGTAGCCCAAAAAAGAATCAGTAATTGTTATTGAGCTCCGGAAAGGTCGAATATATTTATATATTGAGGCTAAGTTCCGATTCTTTTAAGTTTGTGTGATTATATATAACGTAGGATGATTTTACCAATTCTATCGTATAATTATTGTTTTTTCTTTATTTGCCTATTTAATTCTAATTGTAAGAATTCTGGATAAACGGTGAAGTATCAATCGTTTATAATTTGAAAATGTTTCTAATATTTAATTTCTTTTGTTTCAGGTGAGTCTAACTTTGTGAGACACTTTTGCAGTAAGTAGTTATTATGAAAATTGCATAATTTTTGTTTCTTCTATATTTTACGAGCGCTATTTAGTATTGCGATTTTCCTTTTTAATTTTTTATTGCTATTTCCTTTTTAACAATTTGCACAAATTCTTCCGAGTTTGTCTACGAACTAGGAGAAGATTCTCCTTCATTTAGTTGAATTTACATTTGTTCATACAATTTAAACAATCTAAAACTCTGTATCATTTCTCTGTATCGTTTCATTCTCTCATCAAATCAAACTACATTATAACCCAAATTCAACCCAAATTCTTCTAATTCATCTCCGCACGTAATTATTCGAATACTATACACTCGATACTTATAATGTGTGGTCTTAAAAGGGATATGTGTTTACTTACAATTTAATCAATCTAAAACTACATATACATTTAATTCTTTCATCAAATCAAACTACATTATAACCCAAATTCAACCCACATTCTTCTAGTTCATCTCCGCACGTAATTATTCGCATACTCTACACTTTACACTCCACACTTATACTTTGTGGTCTTAAAAGGGATTTGTGTTTTCTGAACCCGAGTAATTTGTTGCCGTTGCCATGCATTCCTGCGAGACCAACTAATTCAGGTCTAACATGGTGAGACCGTTAGGATTCAGAAGGTGTAACAGACCTACGCCCACACGTACCTACTTACACCGCAAAATTTACCCGAATGCTACTAATTAAGGATTTATTGCTTCCTCTTGAGAATCTTAAGTGAGAAAGAATTTACTAGGATTACATATTAATGGATTTTCTGTCTATCGTAACCTTAATTTATCTCTTATTGGGTTAAGAATAGGAATTATAAGAATATCAAAATATAAAATAAACAAAAATTTAATTTAATAAAAACAACTGTTTATTGTTACAAAATATTAATGCAGGTGGGGCAACTTTGATAAGGGTTTAAGTTGTCCCACATATTGTTTAAGGCCGAGGCCGCATTACGTTTTTTTTCCCGCGAGCGGTAACCGCTATAACCGCGAACCTGCTCGAGAAACACACAGTACGCTATGGGAAAAATCAGTCGCGGACAAAAACCGCAAGTGAGGCCGCTTATATTATCCTACTTGAGTCACAAAATCACGCGATTAAACACCGCTGCCGTTTAGCCGTAGTGCGGCCTAGGCCTAATGCTTAAGACAAAATGGACCCCCTCAAAAAATCCGGCGCGTAGTAAATTCATTGTTCGGAATGCAATAGCTTGTTCGTAGGTCAAACATGACGAAGTTCGGTTTTCAAAACATTCTCTAGTTCTTTTTCAAACCATTGCACAGTGGTTCGCGTAGCACTTTTAGCTGGTCAAAATTATTTCGTTCGTTTCGTTCGTTCGATCAAAATTGTGTTAATATGCATGGAACTGAGCGTAAATTGCATTAACTTTCATGGTTTTTAATTTAAAACAAGTAGGAACATACTTAATAAAATATTTATTTAAATTTTGCAGTAACAATAATTAAGCAATTCTCAAAATACAAAAAAACTAAATTAAATATTTAATAAAAAAATGTAATTATGTAAAGCTACATATTAGTCGTCGTCGTCACTTTCTTCAGATGAATCTGCTGCTGAGCAGTCATGATCAGGATCATGATAATCAGTAATTTCTGAACTATTTGCATTTACTCTGTCTTTTCCAGTAATACTAGGAGGTATTACTGGAAATTTTGCGAAAAAATGGACTTTACAGACGGGACGAAGTGAAGAGAAAAAAGTCGCGCAACAGTTCTGTTTGCAGATCCCGGCAGAACTCTTAGAGTTCTATGGAAAAACCTTACGAGATTTTTCTGTAAAATTAAAAATTAGAAAGATGTGCGAGAATTTCGACTTCCCCGATGTGACGAAATGAAGAGACAAAAATCGCACAACAGTTCTGTTTTTCTTCCATGTTAAAAATTCGAAGGATATGCGCAAAATTATACTACCAGGATCTGCAAACAGAACTATTGCGCAATTATTTTCTCTTTGCTTCGTCGCATCGGTGAAGTCTAATTTTTCGCATATCTTTCGAATTTTTAACTTTAATGAAAAATATTATAAGGATTTTCGATAGAACTCTAAAAGTTCTACCGGGAACTGCTAACAGAACTATTGCGCGATTATTTTATCTTTGCTTCGGCGAATCGGTGAAGTCTAATTTTTCGCAAATCTTTCGAATTTTTAACTTTATAGAATAATGTTATTGATAGAACTCTAAGGGTTCTATCGAAATATAATAGTAAGAGATCAAACAGAATTTTTTCCCTTTTTTACTTTGTCGCATCGATGAAGTCTAATTTTTCGCATATCTTTCCAATTTTTAACTTTACACAAAAATGTTGATAAGCATTTTCGATAGAACTCTAAGAGTTCTACCGGGAACTGCAAACAGAACTTTTGTGCGATTTTTTTCTCTTCATTTCGTCACATCGGGGAAGTCAAAATTCTGGCATATCTTTCTAATTTTACAGAAAAATCTTGTAAGGATTTTTCGTAGAACTCTAAGAGTTCTACCGGGATCTGCATACAGAACTGTTGCGCGTTTTTTTTTCTCTTTACTTCGTCGCGTCGGTAAAGTCCAATTTTTCGCAAAATTTTCTATTTTTAATTTTACAGAAAAATGTTATAAGGATTTTCGATAGAACTCTAAGAGTTCTACTGGGAACTGCAATCAGAACAGTCGCGCGATTTTTTTTCATCTTCACTTCGTGTCATTGGTGAAGTCTAATTTTTCGCAAATGTTTCCAATTTTTAACTTTACAGAAAAAAGTTATAAGGATTATCGGTAGAACCCTAATAGTTCTATCGGGAACTGCAAACAGAACTGTTCCGCGATTGCAAATATCTTTTGAACTAAGGTTTTTATTAAAAAATGACAAAGGGATCTTTGATAAAACTCTTAGGGTGCTATTCAGATCCGCGAATAGAACGGTTTTTGCAATTTTCAAAATTCATTTTTTTTTTGCAAAATGTCAATTTTTGCAGAATTTTTTGCAAAATTGATCAAGTACTCCAGAACTATGGTCGAGGTACAGGAATATGTAAAAAACGCACAGTTTTTCTCAAAAGTGGTTGCTAGCTCAATTTTGGTATTTTCCGAAATCGCGAAATTCTGCACTATTGAAATTTTGTACAAAGTACTCTAGAACTACTTAATATCTGCCGGGAACTCCGATGTAATATTATATTTTTGCAAATTCGGTTGCCAACTTCACAGGACATATTGTGTTGACCAAATCTTCTGCAGTCCTTGTTTCGCGCTTCTTGAGCTTCCTCGGAAAACTGGCCGATAGGCAATAAAGCACATGCAATAACTTCTGAACTATTAACAAGGATTTTATGAACAGTAGCAGGCATGTAATACCACGGATAGAGATTTATATACAGTTTCTTTCTTTCTGCTGCAAATGCCTGAAATTTCTCAATGTTAATACCAAATTCTGAAGATAAAGCCCGAAGTATAATTCCAATTTTTGATATTAATGTAATATCTAATCCTGTAATATCAGCACTTAGTTTTGGATTTTCAAAAAACTTTCAAGCGGTTTTCCATCATTTGTATTGTCATACCCTGGTTTTGGCTTCATCTACAATTAGCCCCATTTCGGATTTCAAACGGATTTTTATTTCGTCAGAACGTTGCTTCACACTAACTTTTTCAGATTCCGATCTAATTTGCTATTTCTTAATATCAATAACATAGCTTACTTACTTTCCGTGTCCGGCTCATACGACATCTTTCCAAAAAATAGCGGCTGTAATAGCCTTGTCGTTACATAAAATTAAGTCTTCGTGCGTGCATTCTTCTTCCAGTTGTGGGCAGACCAGTATATGGCTCATATCCTGGGGCTGACCACACGCACACAGCACATCGTCGTTCTCAGACATTCCCTACCTCAACAGATTTGTCTTGCACCTTGCCACTCCTGTCCTGAGCCGATTTAGGGGTTTCCATACCGCGAAAGGCACGTGTTTGCCTGGGACCATTTCCTCTCTTGGCGGTTCCCGAGTAGTTAGCTGTTGGGTCCACCTAGTGATACGGTTATTTTCTATGGACCCCTAGAGTGTGTGTAATCTTGCCATGAAGCTCTTCCTTGATCTTAGGCGTCGACTGGCTGGCTCGTGTTGGTGCAGAGGATGGCGAGCATCGGTTTCCTGTTTCGTCCTTTCAGCATCCGTGGCGACGGCTCTTTGCACAGATGGGGGTGCCACGCCAATAAGTGGGTACAAACTATTAACTGGAGTTGTCTTTCGGCAGCCTGTCACGATTCTTGCTGTCTCGTTGATAGCGACGTCCACATGTTTCGCGTGAGCTGAAGCTGCCCAAACCGGTGCGGCGTATTCCGCAGATGACACACAGAGCGCCAAAGCCGAACTTCTGAGCGTTTTTGGTTGAGCTCCCCATGCTGTGCCTGTGAGTTTTCGCAATATGTTATTACGCGCTTTAACTTTGCCTTTAGTATTGATGTAGTGTTGTCTGAAGGACAGAGTACGGTCCAGGCTCACGCCCAGGTATCTCGGCGTCGGGGAGTGCTCCAGTCGTTCGCCTCGCCAATGTATATCGAGCTCCCGTTGTGCTTCTTTGTTTTTCAGGTGGAAGGCGCAGACCTGAGTCATGCTGGGATTCGGCTTTAGGTGGTTTTTGTGGTAATAGATTGCCAGTTCCTCAAGGGCGACCTCCAACTTCTCCTCCACCTCGGTAAACTCGGTGCCCTGGGCTGCCACAGCTGTATCATCGGCATAGATGAATTGCCTTATATTGTCAGGAATCGGTCGTTCGTGCACACGTTGTACAAGAGTGGGGATAAGACACTGCCTTGAGGCAGTTCATTCTTCTGGACCCTCCATCTGCTATTCTTGTTTTGGAGTGAGACATAAAATCTCCTGTTCTGGAGGAATAGACCAATGCCCATAGTGAGCCTATAGTCTTTTGTTGTCTCATAAAGCTTCCTGTGGTTGACAGTGTCATAAGCGGCTGTCAAATTGATGAACGTCATTCCCCAGTAATCTTCTTTCTCTCAAAACCATCCTCTATGTGCTGAGTTAGGTTGAGGATTTGGCCACAGCATGATTTCCCTGGACGAAAGCCGGCCTGCTGTTCCACAATCTTGGCATCCAAAATCTCCGCTGTTCGGTTTAGAATCAGTCGTTCCAGCAGTTTGAAGAGTTGGTACAGAAGGGGCACGGGCCTGAAGTTCTTAGGGTCATTCGGTTCCTTGTCAGGTTTCAGTAACGCGACCACGCGAGCCTTCCTCCATTCTTTGGGGATCTTCAGTTGCGTGACACATACGTTGAACATATTAAGGAGCCATTGAAGGGTCTGTGGTCCAAAGTTCTTGATCTGTTCTGCCCTCAGATCGTCCACGCCCGCCGCTCGGTTGAGTTTCATCCCTTTAATCCCAACCACAAGTTCATTCATGGAAAAAGAGGCACCGAGGGAGTTGTTCTCATGCTCCAGGTCCCTGTAATGTGCTCTTTGGACTTCTTGCCCTTTGTTTTACCATTCAGTAGCAGTTGGGTGGCTAGTTGATCTGAAGTGACTGGAGGGGTCTTCCATGTCCGTCTGCTGTTGACCTTCATATCTAGGTTTTCTAGCATGTTACAGCACTTGGACGTTCGGTCCTCTGCCATTTTTGCCATCAGTATTTCTCCGGTCTCAGATGTTTCCTCGGCAAAGGGGTCTGCGTCGTACAATTCTTGGTAGCGTGAAAGAAGGGGTTTCGTTTTTCGTTAATTTTATGAATGCTTCGTACATCTCTGGCTGAGGAGCGATTCTCGATATCTCTACATCGAGGTCTTCGCCGAACTTGTTCCAATTAGCCTTCCTAAAATTAAAGCGTCTTTTGAAGGGTACCTCCTCTGGTTTTACCACGGCGCTGATTTAACATATTAACTGTCATGTTGGGTTCGCGGTATTGGTTCTCCGATGCTCTTTTCGCATTGTGCCGCCACCCTTGTACTCACGAAGATGTTGTCGGGGTTATATCCTCGTCTCCAACGGCCACTGTGGAAGGAGGGTGGGAGTTTGGGATCGTGTATAATCTGCAGTTCGTTGGTTTCGGCCCACTTTTCGAGCTCTGCCCCTTCTCATCCGTTTCACTGTAGGCCCCAGGCCAAGCTTTTGCAGTTGAAGTCGCCGATGACAAAGTTGGTGTCCTGCTGGCGGAAATCGTTCGGGTTTGAGAACTTCGATAAACGAAAAAAAATACCATAGCTAATATGAAGCAAGCATTCAAAACACCTAATCCAGCCATGCAATGTAGATAAACCAAAACCAAGATTGTCTTTGTTGGTGACAAACTCCCTTGATTCATCGATTATCATTTTTGGGGTAGCCCCACATGTGAAGCACTTCTGTGATGAGGAACTTTCGGTCAACGCATTACGGACTTTCCCATCAATTATGGTCAGAAGATGCACGACCGAAACCTCACCTTCTTTTACTTTGCATATTGTCGGAATTAAATTATTTATCTCTTCCAAGACATTGTTCATTTCTTCCACAGTAAAGGCTTTAGTTTCTTTGAAAAAGATAAATTTTATTGGACGACAATGCATTGTTGAAAATGGTCGAGGATTCTGGCAGACTATATTAAGGCTTACATCCTTTAATTGAAGGGGAACGAATGAAAAAACAACAAAGAGTCCCCGTCCAGATTTTTTATAACTCATTTTTTTGTGTTATATTACAGAATTTGACCTACACTAAAGTTAAGCGATCTTAGTTTTGATATAAGCTGATCTAGTTTACAAGATATTTAGATTTAAGATCCTTGTAAAAGAAATCAAGGATTCCAAATTCCTAAAGAATAAATGTAAAGTTAGAAGCTAAGCTAGTTTATAGACTACCTAGACCAGGGGTGGCGAAACTTTTTCCGGCCGCGTGCCATTTTTTTTTTTTTAAACTTTCGCATTTTGAAATGCTGACGCGCCATTTCTGATAGTGAAAATCACTTACCGTATCAGCCTGAATATAACACGTTCTTATATTTTACACCTTCGATGTTGCACAAAAATAGATTGAGAAACTAAAAAAAATGTTTTAGAAAAGTAGAAGTTTAGAAGGCACGCGTGAGAAATATTTCGCGTGCCAATACAATTTTGCCACGTGTCAGCTGTGACACGCGTGCCATAGGTTCGCCACTGCTGACGTAGACCATTTTAGTTTTCAAAACTCACTAATTCTTAATATCTACTGTTCGTAAATTTTTGTTTGTATGTGCTGTGACCGAAACTTCCATCACAGCCCCACTTACTCATCAGAGTAAATGACGAGCAAGGAGGCAGACGGTTGATAACCTCTTGCTGTGCCAATAACAAACGTTCTGCAGTTTTATCTAAAACTGCTTCAACTTTGAAATCGGCTCACGTTTCAGTCACAACAACATGTTCCTCTCGAGGATAACAAGCTTATTTAGCTTTACTAAGACTATGCAGTGACGGAAATACCTTATGCCCAAGTTTAATGCTCCACTTGCGAATCTGCTTGTAGGCATGACTTGATTTACTTTCAACATAATACGCTAAAGCTTCGTCACTGGTCATAGCTCTTGGCTCATTTGATGCACAACTGTTTTTAAGTTCCTTACTCTGCATAGGATCGTTTGTCACAATTTTTACCCCTTTTGGCATGTATCTACTACCTGGCAATCGCGCTGACACCTCCGCAGCGTAGGTTAGCTCACTAGTACTTCTGCTCCGGATAAGATCATCAACCCGTCTTTTTGTTTTAAGGCTCGATTCCGAGAACTCTTTCATAGGCCTCCCAGGGCCTGGTAAGCGTTCTGTAGAAGTAGTTGACAACACTTTGGCAATAGACATTTCAAAAGACATATTTGAACCCATTACTCACTCCGAGTTCTTCTGTAGAAACCGCTCTTTGTTCCTTTCACAGCTCCTCAAGAATTTTGGACGAATATTGCGAAATGATGGCCTTAGTGTTCTTTAAAGATCGTTCATTTGAATCCCTAATATCCTGTCTTGTACTGATAAATCGAAACAAAGCTTCATTTCTTGTTTCCTTTGCATGTTCCGGCCATTCTTCAAGTAAAACAATTTTCGGTATGGCGAATACTACATCTGGAAAAAAAATTAATTTCGCCAATCGGCGCGGGCCAATTTTATATCATCATAAAGTAGATGAATGCTACTACATTACTACTATATTATACATTAATTCTAGAGGGGGGCGACGAAGGGTATGTGATTTTTTATCTGGCAAAGTTAGAAAATTGGCAAAAATCTGAGTACTTTAAGAAACAATGTGAAAAAAATGGTTTATATTATATTCAATGAATAAAAATATGCTTAAAATATAGTGCTTACCTTCAAGTCAAATCCATAATGCACAAATAGCACAGAACTTTTTGAAAAAACACAATAAAATGGCAAGATGCACAAATGTTACTGAATGAATGAAAAAAATCTCGTTTTCTTATATAAACATATTTTTTGTTAATAAGAAGTAATTAGGAAAAAAATATGGAATTGTCGTTAGTTAAGTGTTTTCTGTGAATTGTGAAAATTATATTCCATGAGTTAAAGGGTTGTTTTTGTCCACCCAATGTGGTCTTTTAAACCACAATGCATTGTCTCGAATGTAATCATAAATTCTCGGAAATAGACAATCTCAAAATAATTGCAAACAAGACCCAAAACTTAATTTTATGGAGTCATTAGAAATTTTCAAACAGAGCCCTAACCCGTCCATTCTCTTCTTAACGGTAAAACCGATTTCCCGCAAAAAAATTCTTAGTATAAATCCAATTAATTATTAATTTGTTATCCACTTAAAAATAGCCTTCACCTGTCGAAACTCGAGTCGTGTTAAGTGTTTAAATTTATATAACTGTGAATATTTTTAAATTTCAAATTATATAATATTTTTAGATATTATATAATATAAAAGTATAAATATAAAGTGTACTTAAGACATAGTGAATTTTTCAATTCAATGTAAATATAATATTTGTTATTATCAATAATAACCTCATAATAACCTAATTCTATACTATACATAGTAAATCGACATTAACTATATTTCAAAATTAGTTTCTGATAATTTATTTTATTTTAAACATAAATTTCTCAGTGTTCGGAATTAATTATTCGCGATCTGATGTTCATCCAATTCTGAATTTTTATAACTTATTTTCTCCATTTTCAATTATTATGCCGAAACAATTAGAAAAACTGGCGAAATGTTTATTAAATAATTTGATTTCACCTTCCGATATTTGTCTATCTTTCTATTTGCAGTCTTATGTAGGTAAAAGATAAGTATGGATACTCAATATTTTCTCCCATTGATTTCTTACAGAGTTGCAAATAGTTATCATTCAGTCCCTGGTAGAAATGAAACTCTGAACGTGGTCGTGCGTAGCCCGATAGGGAATGTAAAGCGCTATGAATAAGGGTTCTGTATGATTGGTCCAATTGAATACTCGGGCATCAGTTCAGTCACCCGACTGCATATTTTGTTTTAAATTTATTTTCCTTCCGGGTTACCGCAATTCCCATCTACTTGCTACTAAATAACAAGTCCCCCTGGTTAGATTAGAATACTTCAAGGAAGTATAAAGCCCCATTAACTGTCTATAATCCTTGGACAGCAGCGACGAACGTGAGGCAACTGAAGGACTGCGGGCGGAATCAGCTGCCTGAACTGTTGCCCTATTACTATTCATCTGATCGGACCAACCGTACACGAGCCTTCTTCATAGCGCATTACATTTCTATCCTCATTCTACGCCCGACCAGATTCGCAGTTTCAATTTCTACTAGGGGTTTTGAGTGAACTAATCTGTTTATTATTCTGTGGTCCTTCATTTGTAGTTACTAAAATACCTATCAATATTTATGCCTTAACTTTGCAATCCCGGCAAATGATGTGAGAAGTTAACGCTAAAAACGCCTTTTCAACCATGAAAGTTATAAGATTTAAATATAAATGTTCGTTAACTGTCAAATTGATTTCATATTCAGCGTATTTACAAAATTAAGCCATCTACATGTTTGTTGAATGAACGGAAAAATTTTCGCACGCATTCTTTTACCTTTCGAGGGGTGATTGTAACATTGTAAAAGGTCTAATTCTGAAAGAAATAAATGTTTGCCGGGAAGGTGCACCTTCCTCTTCATTTAATAGCTTGAAACTTACTTTAACTAACAATTGTTCTATAAAATTGGAATGGGTTAGTACCGTTCATTTTAACTCGTTCACGGACGACACATTATTACTTCAAGTTCGGTAATATTGTTCTTCTTCTCTTCTTCATTAATTCGTAGCTGGCGATTGCCGAGGACGTCGTTCTTGTAATCAATACGCTGCTGTTAGTGTCGCTGAATTTTTCGTTTGATTTACGATTTGCTTCCACACTTTCCGATCAATGGCAATATCCCTGGCCTCATGGAGGTCCAGTCGTCGGGTCTAGGGGTAGTCGTCTACATGTTTTGTCCATCTTCTTCGGCGCTGATCGATGAATCCTCCAGTCAGGCGGCCGCTTCCGCCAGAGGAGTTTGCGTGAAGCCGATTTTCCTTCATGCGGCAAATGTGACCAAACCATCTTAGACGACGTGTTTGTATATGTTCAACAATCGGTGGTTGTTGATCGCATCTGGCTCGAATTGCCTCATTTCGCCGGCGATCGCGAATCGAAACACCAATGTCTGTCTTAGGCAACGCATTTGGAACACCTCGAGTTTCTTGAGGTCCAATTGAAGCGGCATCCATATTTCTGCTCCATACAAAATAATTGGTAGGAATAGACGAATTTTGGTATTAGTGAATATGTTTGTCTTCTTCCATACGCACCATTTGAGTGACGCAAATGTTGCTGATGCCTGACCAATCCGGCTGTAAATGTTAGCGGCTAACGCCACGTTTTTCTCTTGCACCAGTGAGCCCAAGTATTTCAATTCTTTCACGTGTTCGTTTTGAGTGCCATTAAGATGAACATTGGCCTGTGATCCATCGGTCGTCAAGACTTTTCTTTTGTCTACGTTTATTTTCACTCTATAGGATTCGGCGGCCCGGGAAATGTCATAGAGAATATCTGTTGCATCGGCATCTCTATCAACACTATCATTTGCGAAAATCAGATCTGAAATGAAGTTGTTGTCATCGTATTGGACAATTGGTCGCACGTTGAAGAATGTTCTTAATATTGTTATTTGGACTCTTGCTTCCAATTCGTTCAAAGGGTTCCTTAGAAATGCAAACGGATGTTCGAATTCTGATCTTTTATGTTTTTTTTGTAAGAGTAAAAATAGATGTATTTCATAGAATACCAATCAACCAGAGAATAATAGAATGGAGATATACATTTATAAAAGCTACCATTTCGAACAAGGAAGCTGGCGAAAACTTCTGAAGGCTAGAAATCCATTAATTACTTTCATGAAAAGTATGGACTATTGTCTCACTATTTTCATGGCATGCTTTTAATAAATGAACCAAAAAATGTCTTATTATCGGGCCTACACTGTAACAGAATCGTTAAAAGTTAACGGTCAAGAACGTCGTTCAAATTTTAGTGAGGCTGATTTTTAAATGACATTCTGTAATTTTACATACGTTAAAATGTTAACGAAATGCGTTAATTCAATAGCTAAATCATTGAATTTTATCGGTATATATTTAGGTGCCGCTTAGTTTTAACAGATCCGTTAATATAGGCTGGCAATAATGATCATCCAGTTTTTTTTTCAATAAATTCCTAAACAAGTTTTTGATCAATTTTATTCAAAATTTGATCACTTGATATAATTATCACTCAATTCCACATCTGCTTGAGAAAAGTCATCAAATATTTGTTATTTCATCAAATTACTATAAATTCACGAATTTTCAAAAAAAAAATCGTAGATGATTAGGTACAAGATTTATCTAAATTTTCATTTAGCTTTAATCTAAGCACAAGATTCTATGTCGTCTATGTTGATAACTAATATTTTTTTTTTTTTTCATCATCAAATTTCATCATCTTTTCCTATTTTTGTTCTTTATTTAAAGTTAACATTTACACCAAGAGATCCAATCTTGGTGAAAATGTTAACTTTATTAAAAAATAAATAAAAATATTAACTGTTTGACTTGGCATGCTTCGCAAAGTCTTCGAAGATCTTCTTGTGGTATAGCGTCCCATTCTTTAATAAGAGCGGCCTTTAGCTGCTGGATGGTCTGAGAAGTATGCATGCGACCACGAACACATAACCCAAACATGCTAGTAGGGAAAGATGCTATGTTCTAATCCCTCCTCACCCATAAGGATTTACATGTAAACCTCCACCTTATGGGAAATTACATGTAATCCCTCCGCTTATGGGGAATTACATGTAATCCCTCCGCTTATGGGGAATTACATGTAAAATCTAAGCTCCCCCGCCTTATGGGAAATTGCATGTAAAATTTAGCCTACCCCTCCGTATGGGGGATCCTATAGAAAATAGTTCTGAACGTGGCCGAGCGAGTATGTGCAGATGGCGCCACCGCTAGGGAGGGGGCCACCGGAGGGAAAACCCCCAACCCCTAGACCCCGCCCCAGACCACCCCCACCACTAGCCCCACCCCTAGACCCCGCCCCAGAAAACACCCCCACCCATAGACCACTTTCACCCCAAAACTCCACCTCTAACCCTCCAGACCCCACTTCCAACCCCCAGACCCGCCCATTAGTTCCCACTTCCAAAAAAAGTGGACGGTGGACGGAAAAAGTGGACGTAAAGTGTATGGATAGAATGCGGCTTCTCGTACAACGGCTGTTCAATTTACTAATAAAGCTATCTACATCAATCCCTGAACCATCAATTCTATAGCTGACACAAGCTTGGATGATGTTCTGCTGAACCGGCTTCACTGGTGTTTCTGTGATCGTAGATCGTCTGCAAACTTTAGCCTTGTTAGGGATTGTTGATTGCATATTTTACAGAAATTATTTGACTGTCTACGGCTCCAACTTTATCTTCTTGGAGGTTTAGGGTGAATATTCCGGATCTAGACTCCTCTTCTTCCCACCATTATTATGTTTTCTCATATGTCGCTATCTTCTCTTGTGAAAGTTGAATTGCAAACGGTGTATTTGTAGTGCATTTTCTTATTGTCATCACATACTTCCTTATGGCTTCCAAGATTATCCTTGCTGCGAAAACCTTTACAGATTGATCGCAGGGATACAGTTTTAATTGTTGATATGACTATGAATTTAGAGCATAGGTTTAAATATCAATCGCGTTCTGAATAGGTTAGGTTTTAGTTATAAAATAATTATCAATGGTAAACAACCGACCGCGCTCGAGGTGTATGTTAGTAAATTTATTGTAAACAAAATGTCCGAACATCTGAATGTATACAAGTTGAAATACGAAAATGCTGGCTCGGTGAGACACAAGGTCAAGGTAATTATTTGCTCATTTATCAACTAATCAGAATCGAGATAATTAGTATAGCAATATCTACCGCGGCGGATGACGTCATCTACTGATGGTGAGGCGGTCGGGCGGTATCACCCTTAGGGCATATGCTACAGCCGTTCTAACACCAGATTTGATTTTTCTCATCAAATGGTTGAAAAATGGAGTGGTCTGGTGGTTTGGGTCTGGGGTGGAAGTAGGGCTTGAGGGCGTGGTCTGGGGATTGGGGACGTGGCTGGAAGTGAGGATTGGGGCGGGGTCTGGCGGGTTGGAAGTGGGGCTAGGGTCGGGGTCTGGGGGTTGGAAGTGGGGTCTGGGGGTTGGGGGGTGGAGTTTTAGGGTGAAAGTGTGGGTTGGGGGCGTGGTCTGGGCCGGGTTTCTAGGGGTTGGGGGTTTTCTCTCCGGTGGCCCCCCTCCCTAGCGCTGGCGCCATCTGCACATACTCGCTCGGCCACGTTCAGAACTATTTTCTATAGGATCCCCCATACGGAGGGGTAGGCTAAATTTTACATGCAATTTCCCATAAGGCGGGGGAGCTTAGATTTTACATGTAATTCCCCATAAGCGGAGGGATTACATGTAATTTCCCATAAGGTGGAGGTTTACATGTAAATCATTATGGGTGAGGAGGGATTAGAACATAGGATCTTTCCCTACTCATGCTCTATGGAATTTAGTAAAACCATACTACATTATAGATAATCATATAAACTTAATAAAGTCGGAATACAGCCTGAATATATAAATATATTCAACCTTTCCGGAGCTCTATAGCACTACTGAGCCCTTTTAGGACTACCAAAACAAATCTCATGATGTGAAATTTATAAGTTACTTACTAGCCGTTAGTCCACTGACTGTTGGTTATTCAATAATCTGCTAAGTTCATGTCTCTCTCACAAAATGTCAAATATCTAACCCCTAATCATCTACATGGGTTGCAAGTAAGTGGTTTACAAATTGTTATTCACAAAAGCGAAGCTGCACTGATAAGAGATAAATCTCGAAACGCATCTGCCGGTGGCTATGCACTTATCAAAGGAAAGACACGATCTTATAAAACAATGTTATTTTTCTGGTTCTTGTTTAGTACCACGAAAGTGGACTAAGGGCTAGTAAATAACTTACAAATTTCACATGAGATTTGTTTTGGTAGTCCTAAAAAAACTCAATAGTTTATTGAAGCAGAATTTATATAAATCATTTATATTATATATCATCATTTATATAAATAATTTATATAAATAAATGAATATTTTGTTGAAATTAACTGTTAGGCGGATCATCGGGCCAGATTCTGTAAGAGAAATGTTATCGATATGAGCTCCAGAAAGGTTGAATATATTTATATATTCAGGCTGTGTTCCGGCTTTATTAAGTTTATATGCTCTATGGAATTTAAATCAGGTCTTCACGCAGGCGACACCATTGTTTGAATTTTCAGTTCTTGTAGGATGTCTAAAGTGATTCGCACAGTAATGTGGTCTTGCGTTATCCTGCATTAACAAAAAATCTGGACCTATTCCTTATGCCACAGGGACAACCTGTTCTAGTAATTCAATTTAGCGTTACACGTTAAACTTTAGCTTTACGCAACATACAGATTAGCGTTAAGATTTTCTGGAATTATAACACGGTTGGTTCTACTGTATATACTAACTATTCCCACCCCAAACCATAACTCTTCCACGACTTCCTGGACGGTAACAGCTGCATAGCGTTCTCCTGAGCGACTATAAACTCGGTGATCACAACGAAAAATACGGAACCTTGATTCATCCACAGACTTCCATTGTCGAAGTTGCAATGTGACGTGTTCACGAGCAAAATACATACTTGCTATTCTGTGATGTCGTGTCAAGGAGGGTTTTCGGACGGGTCGTCTTGCCCTCAAATTTGATTGCCTCATCCTATTTATAATTGTCTTGTCTGATACAGTGACCCCATGCGTCGTCCTGCGGGAAATTATGAGGTCTTTCGCCATAGAAACTCTATTGCAAAGACTCCAAAGCAGTAAAAATCGATCATGATTTTGAGTTGTTTTTCTTTTGCGACCTTGCCCACCGCGCCTGGTATATTGACCTGTATAGCTTACGTTGAAGTTTCTTGAAACTTGCCAAAGGCTTTCGCCATATTCAATTAATGTTATAGCAAGAACAACTTCCACTTCGTTGAGTTGCCTCATTTTCACTTAACTTAAGTCAAACTATCAGCAAACATTTTCGTCTGTATATTGAGTAGTGTGTCTGTATATACATGGCGAATGACGGCAGGCACATACATTAGCTACACTCGCTCTGGCTGCGCGCAGTCAATGGGCTGCCGTTCAGTCAGGCGTGTTATAGTGGCTGCCGCGGGCAAGAGTTCATGGCTGCGCAGCCAGGCTGCCTCGTACGCGGGAGGCCTTACAGCTCACCCACGTTGACTCGCGGGCGCGGTCACGAAATATCAAACATATGGCGTAATATCCAAGTGTTCATGTACGAATCGCACTTGCGGTCTACGTAGCGGGCAAGCTAGCGACTGGCGCGCACGGCGCCCTCGCGGCAATATTAATCGCGTGAGATGTTTGTGTGTGTTCACGTCCAACTAGCGGCGGAACGCGCGATTTACTCGCGACATCAGGTAAGTTCAACCAGTATCAACCTAACCTAACGTGACAAACGCCTGGCGGCCAATGTGAACACGAACTCGCCACATCTACCGCGCCCGCAGCCGCCGCCGCTCCCGCGCGTGAACAGGCACTTAAGCTTGCGATTGTGATACTACAAGCATATTTTTCATTCGCAAGACAAAATTATAATTTTCACATCGTCTTTGTCTACCTTTATATGTGCTGATAATGTTCAAAAGGATATTAAATAATATAATAATTTAATTAATTAACTGTATGAGTTAATTTTTATAGTTTTAATATTATAAATATTAAAATACTCTGGTTAGTAAATACATGAAAGTAAATTAATAAATAGCAGTTATATAATAAATAGCATAAATACTAATAGCAATTAACATTATCAACTCTAGACATATACCAAATCAGACATTATAATAATATATAATTCGTAAGATTAGTACTTTGTTTCTGCATTATAATAAATTAGTAATTTGTAAAATGTAGCACGTGAAACTTATAAACTAAATATAGAAACGTATGAATGAATAATAAGGCCTGGGGAACAAAGGAAACGCAATATTTGGTCTCGTGTCACGAAAATCCAAAAGTATGCGACAACTAAAAATAAATTATTTAAAGGAACAATTGGTTTGCTTTGCTACACTTAGGTTTGTTATTGACCTAGTACCTGTTTTCCAAATCAAATTAAGACAATCATAGCTATGTTCATAGTTATGTTCAAGACAATCATAGTTATATGAAATAAACAAAATCATTTTGGGAAGTATTACTTACATTTTTGTTCTATAGCGGATCCCAAAATGAACTTTACATTTGCTCTCATTTATGTTGCGAAAAACCAAAGTAGACATTTTAGTTGTAAACATTGTAATTGATAGTATGCAATTTGAATTATGCTTACATTGCTTTGTAGCAATTTATTTTACGTACATGACGAGTATAAAAGTTTTCGAGTAAAAACTACAGAATGGTTAAAATGAAAAATTGTGGAAAGAATATTGCAGCGGCAGATGCAATCTGTCCTTGCGAATAATAGCAGCCAACATTAGTAGAAACGGCGGCGCATTATTAATGAAGGATTCATATTACAAAGGAGAGATCCATTATCCATTCTTTTTGTTACAAAAATATCTGTATTTATAAACATCAACATAACAACTTTTTCTTTTTAAGAATGGATACATTTTAATTGAATTTGTATCCAAATTATCTACTAATCCGCACGGCTAAATATCAGCATTTAATATATCATTCAATTTACATAAATTAATCATAAAATTGAATGTTTTGTTGAAATTAGCTATTAGGCAGATCATCGGGCCCGATTCTGTAAGAGAAATGTTATAAGTTAATTGAAAAGGCGCCGTGAATAAAAATATTAAACATAAGTAAAACACAAATAATTTATTTATTTATATTGTTTGGACCCACAGGGGATCACATAAAGCAAATTATGACCTGTAGCTTTTATTTTTCTTGTTCTTCCAGAATTGTTTCATCATCTCGCTATGCTTAGCTCGACGTTCATCTATCCATTTTCCTCTTGTTATTTTGGGTTTTTCCACTGATATAATTTCCCAGCTGTAGACCTTATGTCTAAAGATTTTTCGACTTTCGATATCTGTCGGTGAGTTGTTGGCGTTTTTTAGATCAATTTGGACATGTTTTACCCAGACTGTTGTCGTTTTCAATTTCTGTACGTACTTCTACTGTTATGAGATAGATTAGATAGATGTTGATTAGATTAGATATAGGTGTGATACACTGTATCAAACATGAAGTACAAACTTAATGAACATAATACTTCAGATGTTAAACAAACCATAAGTAGCTCATCGGATTCTCAGGGACCTTCACCTTCATGTGACCCAGTCGGATCTAAACGAAACTTTAAAAAGAATATTACGTACTAATCCACAATCATTATAAACTCCTTGATCAAGACCGAAAAGCTTAAGCATACACTTGAAGTACTGAACGACAAGAACATCAGTATAGAATATATCTCTCAAGGATAAGAGATCAAGGATCTCAAGGATATAGAATATATAAAGGGAAACCTGCTAATAGAGTAATACGAAATGCATCACTCCTTGGTACTGGGTTTACTGTACACCATCCACTAGTTACAAGCATTCTTGACTTTTCCTCAATAAATGATAGAACATCGATGCTTTCCTTCAGATGCAAGAATAGGGGATACTATATGATTAATTTCCACGCTCCTACCAATGACTCCGGAAAACTCAGGGGAAAAACTCAGAAATGACAAACAAAAACTGGGATGCCTTAGAGGAAACCCTAGACAAAGTCCCAAATCACCATACGACTATATCGTTAGGAGATTTCAATGCCCAGATCGGTAGGGAACAGAAATACCAGAAGAGTAGTAGTCTACTAAGATTTTGCCCATATGAGAAAAGCAGAAGTAGCAGACTTGCTAGACTGAGCAGAAGTATTCTGCCCATATGAGAATCCACACCAACTTGGAACGTTGGTATGGGTTACTTTTGATGTCTACAACTTTCAAACACCCTCCCGGGAAGGCCATGACATGGCGATGCCCAAGTAGAATGATGGGTGCATTCCAAATCGACAACGTAGCAATAGACAAGCTACACCACAGGGATATTATGAATGCCAAGGTGCTACGAGGAGCCAACATTGACTCTGATCACTACCTGTCTCTGGTTAAGGCGAACTTGAAACCACTATTAAAGACCATTGGTATGTTAACAAAGAACACGAAGATCACAAGGTTTGATATCACCAAACTTGAAGAAGACAGCACTAGTTACTCAGAAAGGCTGATTCGTAATACCAACAGAATTAACAAAATCTACAAAATGTGATCCGCTTAGGGATGCCATAACAGTAGCCACTCAGGAGACAATCCCCCCTAAAGGGAATAAGTATCCTTGGTGGTCCAGCGAATGTTATAAAGCTTAGAAGCCAGGGGACTAGCGTGGATCAAATGGAATGTACACTAAAACGAAGCTAATTTACAAACCTTTATTGCACAAGGGAAAGGCACTACGTGGAGCATCATAAGAGAGGCCAAGAGAAAGCACAACCAGGAAGAGATTAAGCCAGCAGAGGAGGATTTTGTAAGGAAGAACTCTAGGGATCTATACAAAGGCCCCAAGCAACAAACAACCCAATGCACGTCCTCACCTCCAGAGACCAGATGGCCTTACACCTGCCTTACAGACTGCCTTACACCTCCAGAGACCAGATGGATCCCTGTGTCTTGATGGCAGCGATTGTACCAAGACCCTAGCTAACTACTTCAAAGGACTCTTAAATGCAGAAGAACCTATTGAATATCTCCAAGTTACAAAACCAGCTATCCCTAATACTGAGTATATCGCTCCTCCAACCTATGAAGAAGTCAGAGAAATGATTAAACTACTCAAGAATAATAAAGCTTCTGGGGAAGACGGGATAGTAGCAGAGATGCTAAAACGTGCCGGAGAACACACCTGCAGGAGGATACATAAAGTAATTCTGGATATATGGACTAGTAAGAAGCTCTCAGATGATTGTACGTCAACCATTACCCATAGAATCCACAAGAAGGGAAGCAAAACAGATCCCAGTAACTACAGAGGATTATCACTCCTTGCTGTTACTTATAAGATATTTTTCAAGATTCTGGAACGCCATGTAACAATACAGCTGGATAAAGAGTTAGAAGAATATCAAGCAGGGTTCAGAGCATCGAGGTCATGTACCGAGCAGATACATAATCTGAAGACCATCCTTCAATACAGCAAGTCAAGACCCAGACAATGGGTTGCTGACTTCCAGAAAGCATACGACTCAGTGGACAGAATTGCTCTTTTTAAGACCTTAAAAGAACTAGGACTCAGCGACATGATCAATAGGCTGGTCCAATCCACCATGCACAACACCACAGCCACAGTAAAGTTTAGAGGACAATTCTCAGAGAGTTTCGCCATTAAAACAGGGGTGAGACATGGCGACGGCATCTCATGAATATTATTTAATTGCGTTCTAGAAAAAAATCATTAGAGAATGGACGAGAATCCTACCAGAGAACACTGGATTACTGATGGGGATTATAGCCGACAACCTAAGGATACCTTGCCTAGCCTTTACAGACGATCTGACTTTATTGGCAAATGACATGCAGGAGGCTATTACTCAGCTCCAAACACTACACTCAACAGCGGCTAAAACGGGTCTTCTGATCAACATAGGAAAGACCGAGTTTGTTTTTAACATCAAAGATGCCCCTAGAATGATGAGAGTCAGTGATAATATCTACATCAAGAGAGTCAAAAATGTAAAGTACCTTGGGAATGGTTCTCAGAAGACTTTAGCGAAACAGTGGTTCCTGAACACATGAGACTCAATCTAGATAAGGCTTACTATGCCTGTAGAAAACTATATGTTTCATAAAATTTGTCGATGAATGTTAAACTAAAACACTACAATGCAGTAGTCAGACCCTTAGTCCTCTATGCAGCAGAGTGCCTAAATCTAACTAAGAATACTCCATTAAGAGCCCTCGAGGTGCAATAAAGAAAGTTCCTGAGACAGAGACTTCTACTAAGACTAAAAATTCTACCAGATGAAAGATGATGGTATCAACCAAGTCGTGAGCTATATAGAGTCGTGAGCCAAGAATTCTACCAGATGAAAGCCGATGGTATCAACCAAATCGTGAGCTATATAAACACCAAGAATTGAATTGAATAATTGAATTTTTTGAAAATCTCATAGATGCCATCAGAAGAAGGCGACTGGCTTTTTACGGATATCTATCCAGCATGGATTTAAACAGCTTATCCCATAGGATCTTCAAGGCTGCTAACAAGGGCAAAGCTACTCGATTGTTGTGGATGAAGCAAGTAGAGAAGGATCTTTCGGAACTCCATATAAATCAAAATGACATAGCTGACCGGAGTAATTATCATACAACTAAATCTTTCGTAACATCTCTCACCGAAAGTTAGATTACCCTCACCGAAGTTACCCACAGACCAAAAGACGGAAATGGTCTGACGAACGTAAGAATGAATTTAGCCGGAAACTGAAGGACTACTGGGCCAACAGAAAACTCGAGGTCCCAACAAGAAAGCAGCTGGCAAACCCACAACTAAGAACACCAATCGTGGCAAACAACGACAATGACATCAATAAACAGCTAATAATCCAGTCCATAAATGGCCCTAACGGAATCAATAATAAAAATAATAGAAATACTACTACTCCTATTATTTTAAGTAATAGTCTCTACTACTCCTATTATTTTATTTATTTATTTTTATTATTATTGGAAATAGAAAAATGTTATTGGCATCTTTTCAATTAACGTTTAACCTTTTTCTAACAGAATCGGCCCGTATATTAGCTAAATTATATTATGATTAAAATGATAAATTAAATTCAATCAATTAAGGTAAATGCATGTATGTTCAGTAACATTTATCTTATTTTGTAATTGTGAATTTTATTACTTCGCTACAAATAACTTGCGACACTTGGATGTTTACTAAACACTTAATAAAATGGTGAGAACGTTTAGAGATAGATAGCGCAGTGAGTGCCGTCGGTGCAGATGTAATATGTGTCAATATATCAAAGAGGGAGTATTTAGATCGAATCAACAAAAGAACACTTGTCAGTGTAACATAGTTTGATTCAAACATACACGGTTTAACCTAATGCAGAAATGCTTATTATAAATATTGTTATTTTTATATTTGGTAAACATTAACATCATGAAGCTACTTGTATATTAAAGCAAACTATTATGTTAAAAACTTGAGTGCTTACGTATTAACGCTACCACGCGATTTGTGGTCTGGGTTTATCTGCTCTAATATAACCTAATCTAACCCTTATCCAATATTTTTTCTTATTTCGAAGCGAGTAGTCGCGCTACCGCGCGATATGTGGTCTGGATTTATCTGCTCCGTTATAACCTAATCTAACTATCCATTTTGTTCAAATCTGTAGCTTTGGTGGCGTTAATACGTTAGTACCAAAACTTGTTTTGGATGTTTCGCGGATGTTACGTTTATTCAATGAGATCACAGATTTTATTTTCCTTCTTCTTCTGCGTGAATGGGTCTCACGCAGAATCAGCATTTATTGGCCTTGAGTTTTGCCCAATAACTCTTCATGCGCAACGATTGAGCGAGCCTTCGTGCACCAGATGTGTCTGGTAGGTCATCTCTCTTCTTTCTCAAAACCCCGTGTAGGAGTTATTTTCTTAATTTCCTCTCGATCCCTGAGATTGGGAAAACCTAATTCAACCAAGTCCTATTCCGTCTGTTTGTACCAATTGGACCTTGTTGCCTTTTTCTGCAAAAATGTATAGATTTTGTGTATTAACCTAGATTGCTCCATTCTGTCCAACTATCCCATGAATTGGATCATTCTCATACGGATTGCATCTGTGATTTTAGTAATTTTCAAATAGACGTAAGCATTAGGTTTTGGAAGTTGAATTCCATCTTTGATTCTTTTTCGCATGAAATATTTTTCGCATGATTTTGCGTTCCCTAATCTGCAATTGATTTCTCAGTGTTTTATGTTGTAGATTAAAGGCCGATTATCATATACGCGACAGTCAACTACGCGATGTCACGCGACATCGCCTGTCAAATAATGATTACATTGTTTTCAATGGGCACGTTCTCATTATGGCTACGCGACGTGCACATTTAAAACAATGTAATTATTATTTGACAGGCGATGTCGCACGACGTCGCGTAGCTGAGTGTCGCGCATATGGGAATCGACCTTAAGTGTCTCGGCTGCATAAAGGGCTGCATGCAAGACTACTGTTGAATTCTACAATTCAAGGAGAGACATTTTTTGTTATAAACTTGTTTTGTCAATTGGAAAGCAGTTTCCATTTTCTGTAGTCTTGCTTTTATAGATTTTCTTTCGTTTCCAGTTTCATTGATCCATTCACCTAAATACTTGAAGTCTTTCGCTCGGGAGACCTTACAATTACGAATGCAGAGTGTATTCGTAGCAGTTTTAATATCCGTCATAAATTTTATGTTGTCAAGAGAAATCCGTAAGCTAATTTTTGCTGCTTGTTCTTGGAGTAATCCAAGTTGTTTCTGGGCATCAGGAATATTTGAAGCAATTTACGCCATGCCATCCGCAGATGCTAAGCAGCCGAGTGTTACCGCCTGGTCCTAAAGTTTTGGTCCTAGTCTATGGAATGGTGAACCAACTCGTCTCCATTCTCGGATGAATTTTTCAAACGCACAATTAAACAACAATTGAGATAATCCATCTCCTTGACGCACTCATGTATCAGTTAAAAATTCTGCCCTCAGTCCTCCCATAAATATAACTCGTATTAAAGAGGGTATGTTTGATGACTGATGTCTTGCGATCTAATCCATATTCTGAGAGTATAGCAACAAGGGATTCACGGTCATTCACTGTCATAGGCATTTGCTAAGTCGACAAAAGTAATGACATAATTTTTGTTTGACATTTTACGGAAGTAAGACATTGTGTTTTTCAAATTGATAATTTGCTCTGTACACGATCGGCCTTTCCGGAACCCACCTTGGTATTCACCAATCTGCTGACCAAGTTGAAGATAGCCGGTTCAAAAGGGCTTTGACGGTTCAAAAGGGCTTTGGAGAAAATTTTGTAAGTTGCCGAGAGTAGTGAGATCCCTCGGTAATTTTTTGGATTCGTTTTGCTACCTTTCTTGTATACTGGACGGATGATCGCCATCTTCCAATCTGGAAGAAGTTTTCCAGATTTCATCAGTTATTTCTTTGAGTTTGATGATGAGGTTTTCACCTACATTTTTCCATAGTTCTGCAATAATCTGTTCCTCTCCCAACGCTTTGTTGTTTTTCGTGGATTAGATTATTTCCCTAATTTCCTGTATGTCCGGTGGTTCCGAGTCGGGATTCCGTAGGGTATGACAAAATTGAAATGTTTCCTGTGGTTTCTCACAATTGATTAGTTTACCAAAATATTCTGTAAGAAGTGCACAATTTCCTGAGTTCGAGTTGGCGATGTTCCCAAGGTCGTTTTAAGACTAGAGCGAAGGGGTGGGTGGGGGGTGGGTATATTTAGTTAATATCGTTAATATGTTCTATAGTAATTTCTAAAATTATGTTTCTTGAAGTCCTCTTCTAAATTTTTTGATTTAGTGTTTTCATGTTTTTTACGAATCTAGGCCGATTTTCATACACGCGACACTCAGCTACGCGACGTCATGCGACATCGCCTGTCAAATAATGATCACATTGTTTTAAATAAACACTTTCACACTATGGCTACGCGACAGCTACGCGGCGTGTCCATTTAAAACAATGTAATCATTATTTGACAGGCGATGTCGCACGACGTCGCGTAGCTGAGTGTCGCGCATATGGGAATCGACCTTTACTCTTAGCGATTTTCTTACTGTTTTTCTAACGTCTTGAAGATATTATAGCGTCCTTTCATTCTTGTTGCACATTCAGTTCAGCCATGCTTGTTATCTTATTTTGTTTATGAGGTGGTCACACTCATCAGTCCACCATGCCTGTTTCCGTACCCAGGTTAAAGCCGTATCATGGTTATCCTCGTGCAATTTTATCAGTCGTTTTTACAAGTTCGGCTTGAAGTTGCTGCCAATGCTGTGGGGTTAAAACTTAACTTTTGTGCCTTTTTCGATACCATAACAAAATTCCAAAATTCCATACTATTTTGTATAAGATGGACATCATATCGACGGGGTAGTAATTTTGGAGCGAATTTAATCTTTTCTATGATAATGTGCAAAGAGAATAATTTTGTGGGATAGTGGTCAGAGTCCAGATCTAATCCTTTGAGGACTCTAAGTTTCATGATTTCCGCCGTGTTTGAACGTGAGATTAAACTAGAGATCAGTATTTTCCTTCATTTTAAATAGTAAACAAATGTCAGTAGTAACATTTTGTTAATAGTAAAATAATGTCTGCAAAGTCTTAATACATAGACTAGGTAACCCTAGCAAACTAGCTAGACCAGGTGCGCTGAACGCAATATCACCCACAATATGCATTACAATGTAAAATTTTAAACGTTGCATATTTGCTGTAAATAAATGAGTATTTTTGTTTATTAATATTTCTGCTAAATAATTTTCATAATAACGCTAGATGTTTATGAGAATCTGTCAATAATTGTTTCTGCATCCCAAACATCTAACCAAGGCAGGATTTACATATTTAAGCACAATGCGGTTTCTTCATACTCAATTAATTGACAAAATTGATTTGCATGCATATTTAACTATGAAATCTCATTAACTGCATTTATAAATAATATGCACAATCTTGTTAAATATAAGTAATTATGTTCCCAATATTCTTAAATATAAACGGTCTTCGAAAAAACAAATTAATTTAGCAATAATATTGACTAATAATATATTGCTACTGATAATATTGAATCTTTGGTTATATTTTCAATCTTGTAAACGGTAATTAGTATTTTAGCATATTCACGGATAAAAATAAGAAAAATGTAGAAATTACAGTTTAAATAGTAACGTGGGTCCTTACGAATACAAATTTGTAAAGATTTGCAGTTCATACTGTAATTTTTAAATCTTATTTACTAATAAAAATTTAACAACCCCAAGCAGTGAATTTTTAATTAGATCTGGACTCTGACCACTAACTCACAAAATCTCTTTGGACATTATTTCAGAAAGGAGGAAATTCGCTCCAAAATTATCACCCCGTCGATATGATGATGTCCATCTTATACTATCTTGGCTCCCGTTTTTTAGCCTGCTTTTGGATGTATTACCACATAACTTGGGTAACGCACGCAAATATTCAATAAAAATTGCTAAGTTACATTAAAAAAAAACAATTGAATAAATAAAATAAACACAATCAAAACCTCAATATTAAAAAAGTGACGTGAAAGTGACATAATTTTTTTTTCATTACAAAATAAAAATTAAAGAAAACGTTTTACATTAAAATGAATGGTGATACAGGAAACTGATTAGGGCTTTTATGACGAATCCACACCACCGGATACAATTGAAAAATCAAATTCTTCATTTTTATATTCTATTTTTGTTGCATGGCCCCTGGACCCCAAACTTGTAAAATACGTCCCCTCGCATGAGTAATAAAAAATATGCAGATAATATTTTCCTCACGAAAATTTATTACTCACGAAAAAATCGTAATTTTTACAGTTTGGTCTAATTATGAATACATATTATATGGCTAAAAGTTACAAAATAATAAGTAAAAAATATTTTAACTTTTCATTTAACTAAATAGTATATTGCGCAACTGGGCCGATAAGTTGTCAATTGCTCATGAGAGCGAAATTGGGCGCACGAACGAAGTGAGTGCGCTCATTCGTTCGAGAAAAAAGTTAAAATATTTTTTACTTATTATTTTGTAACTTTTCGTCATATAATATGTATTCATTATTAGACCAAACTGTAACAATTACGATTTTTTCACGAGTTGCAGATAATATTTTTTATTACACAGGCGAGGGTACGTATCTTACAAATTTTGGGTCCAGGGGCCATGCAACAAAAATAGAATCAAAAATTAAGTATTTGATTTTTCAATTGTATCCGGTGGTGTGGATTCGTCATAAGAGCCCTGATCAGTTTCCTGTATCACCATTGTAAGTAAGTATATATTGTGTATATGTATTCATATGTATTCATTATTAGACCAAACTGTAAAAATTACGATTTTTTCGTGATTTTCAAAATTTGAAAACAAAACTAAAAATTACAGTTTAAGCCAGCGTTTCCCAAACTTTTTGTTCTTGACCCGGTTATTTTAATATTTTTCCTTCGTGACCCGTATTACCCGATATTGTTCATCAAATGAGAGAAATAGTCAGAAACGGTATATATGTAGTGCGAGGAAGTTTGCGCATTCATGTGATAATATTTCAAATATATTTTAAAATGGTGTGTTGAACATTTTAAAACAAGAAAAAGCGAAAATGAGATCAGAAATGCGTTTATATGTTTTAATGATAGCTAATTGGTAGCCGAAAACTTACAAAGAATAATGAATGAGTATTAGTTTTTTACAATTAAAATCAAAATAATTTAAGTTTGTGTTCTCTCACAAGTCGAGGCATTGTGGAACGTTATATGTTTTTTCTATTTTGCTGTAATGCACTCATCTGTAGGACTGGGTCTGTAATGTCTGTAAGGTCTGTAATGGACTCATAACAGCACTCATATGCGTGCGGTTATTTCTCGCCCAGTGCGATACAATTTTCTCAATATGCATCGGCCAAATTTTTTTTAGAAATGGCATAAAATGGCGCAAAATAGAAAAAATACTATAAAAACTTGTTCGTAAGGCGTTTTTCAGCTCTTGTTCATTAGAAAAACTTGGAAGCGTGCTGCGAAATCGCGCCTACTGAACTCGTCCCTTAATGTACTATTTAATAGTTTCTTCCAAGAATAGCTTGATATATTCCCAGAAAGTATAAAAGTATAATGTATTTTTGCACACAATTAATTTATTCAATAATGTCGATTTAATTTTATTTAGATATATTTTACATTTTCGTAAAAATAAATAAACTGAAACAAAAAGCAGCTAATTTTTGAGTTCCTATGAGACCCGATATTTTTTTTTCGTGGCCCGGTACAGAGTCGTGGCCCGGTACCGGGTCGTGACAAGACATTTGGGAAACTCTGGTTTAAGCTATTTATTGCTCGTTGAGTATGAGAAATGAACTATTTACTATCTCATTGCTATCTCATACTGTGATTTTTAAATTATTTTTAGTAGAGTGAAACGTTACAGCAAAAAAAAAATTAGTATTTGAAACTGTAATTTTAACAAAAAGTAATTTGTAACATTGTAATTTTTACAGTTTCAAATTCGTAAGGCCACTATTTGAAACTGTAATTTCTACAGTGTGTTATCCGTGTTGTTCGATATTAAAGAGGGTTCACTCTATCAGGAGCTTACAGCGTCCACTTGCCATGATATACACACAAAATTATGTTATTTCTGTAATGGATAAAACGTGCTAACAGCACCACACTTATAAAGAGTCGCCTTTTGATATCGACTTCTAATTTGAGTTACTGAAATTGAATCCAGCTTACACCACTGGAAAACTTTCTGAAATGTTATGTTATCGAATTCAGTGTAAAACTACTAAGTTGATTTTTATCTCAATCTCCTTTGGAACGACAGAGAAAAATAAATAAATTTATCACTAAACCTTCCACTACTATTGTAAATGCCTATAATTGTACGGTTCGTGGACTATATAAATACAGCATAACACACGTATGTAACAGTCTGCGTTTAATGATAAGTTATGTTACATTATATACATTGATAACACACGCGTGCGTTTGGTTCACGATTCGTTGATTGGCTGAGAGCTGCTACTACATGCTGATACGTTCAGCGCCCCCCCTGCCACATTTTAAACTAACGGAAATTTACATTGCGTACATTGGGTTGTCTATATCTATGAGCATTCTTATTCCAGTTTAACCCAAATAAGTACTAAATAATACGGTATGTAACCATTAAGAATGTATTTCTTTTCATTTCTATCAAGTTAAATAATGTCGAGTAACAGATATATATGAAAATATTTATTATAATCTTAAATAATGTACCTAATAAGAAATAAATTTGTTACATCAAACATATTTTTCTTATTAAACAGAAACAAATTAGTGTGGTCGTAGATAAAGTATAGTACATAACTCGAGTTGTAAGGCAATTGCGTACTCGCGGAATTACGCTCAATAACTATTCCGCTCGTTCGTAATATGCCTTTGACGTAATATGCTCGTTACGCAATATACTATTGTACAGAGAAAAGAGTAAAATCTTCTCGACCGACCATTTGGACCGGCTGTGGTAGGTAGGATAGGCTACATATATAGGGTTTTTCATTAAGACGTGTCATTTTTATTCTATATAAAATACACACTTCTTACTAAAAATGAAACTATATTTGTAGTTCAAGGTGGTTCAGGTGGAAACTCTCCGTCTGCTTGGGGAACTCGATATCACTTAATCGCCGCAACAGCTGCGGTTACAATTTACATTCTTTGGAAGAAATACTGCATCACTCTGCCGCACATTGGTTGCTCTATTTCGCGAATAACAGCATATTTTCCTTGAGCTCTTTAATTGTTATAGGATTATTGGCGTAAACTTTGTCTTTAACGTAGCCGCACAGGAAAAGTCTAGCGGTATTAAATCACATGACCTAAGCGGCCAGTTGATGTCTCCTTTTCGCGAAATAACACGTCCGGGGAATCGCTGACGCAATAGTGCTATTGTTTCTACACTTGTGTGGCTTATAGCCCCGTGCTGCTGAAAATAGACATCACCTACGTCCATCTCTTCCAATATTGGCCACAAAAAGTCTCTAAGCATCATACGAACTGTAACAGTTTGGGGTCGTCCATTAATCACGTGATGTTTTTTAGCAACATTTTAAGCCCCCCACCTCCCGCCTGGTGATACGTGGTGAGGTTTTATGGCTCCTCTACACTATGGCTCATTGTGGGCCATCATGATGGTCACCATTATCCTGGCCCATTATGATGGCTTGAATGAACTTATCCACACAGTGGTCCATCTAGAATCTAGATGGACCATTCTAGATGTGCATGGATACCATACATTGTTGATAAAAATTAATTTCTTGTTATAGAAAACTAATTATTTCAAAAAACTAATATTTCAATAAACTAATATCTCAATAAACTAAATATTTCGTTATAATTAAATAATAATAATTACTAAAATCATTGTTATCATGACAACAACCAGCAGGCACTGATAAGCGTGCGATAAAAGAAAGAATGATGGCCCATGGTGTGGACATGCCACTTTAGCCACTGCGCAGCTTACTTGCGCATGCTGGCCTCCTTTGATGTGTGTACTCGGACCGCTCCCAACGCCATCCATGGCCATCACCATCTCCATCATCCACTACTTAGGCCACTACAGGCCATCTACCCCTCTAAACAATGGTGATGGCTCACAGTGGCTCAAGCTGGGCCATAGTGTATAGGAGCCATTAGGTTAAGCACCTCTCCCCCCACTCAAAATCACGCGTACGTTTTGGTACAAGTCGCGCGCCGCTTTTCGGTTTAAAAATCGCGTATTCAATGAAAAAATAAATACAAGTGATATCTCACTACATCCCCCACTCGCGCATGTGATATTTCGTGATTCTTCACAAACTCCCCCCCTTCCAAGCCTTACATGATTAATGGACGATCCCTTTCACCTTCATTATTTTTAAAAATATGGCCCCATCACACCAGCGGCCCGAAAACCGCACCAAACTGTAACTCGTGTTGGATAAAATGGTTTCTCAACAACTAACCCTTTCACTGCCATATCAATTTTAAGGAATTACCTACAGTGTCAATATTTGTAAAATTTCTCATAGTTAGGCAGCCACTGTTACAATGAAAAAATAACTATGGGGAAAGAGCTGAACAATTGAATAAGTTTTGTAATAAATATAGAAATATATATTTTTATTTCTCATGCGGTATAAGTACTATCTTGGCTCCCCTTATTTAGTGCGACAAATGGCTGTTTTTGTCAATTCAATTATTACCTACAGCATATACACCGTCAATATTTGTAAGAATGCCCATAGTTACCACATAACTTGGGTAACTCACGCAAATATTCAATAAAAATCGCTAAGTTACATTAAGAAAAATAATTGAATAAATAAAATAAACACAATTAAAACCTCAATATTAAAAAAGTGACGTGAAGTGACAAATTTTTTTCATTATAAAATAAAAATTAAAGAAAGCGTTTTAAAATGGGTGTAAATGGTGATACCGGAGACTGATGATAGTTCTTATGACGAAAACCTTCCGAGCCTCACGTGATTAATGGACGATCCCTTTCACCTTCATTATTAAAAAAAAATATGGCCCCTCCACACCATCGGCCCAAAAACCGCCAACCCCCACCAATCTGTAACTCGTGTTGGATGAAATGGTTTCTCTACAATTAACCCTTTCACTGCCATATCAATTTTAAGGAATAACCTACAGTGCCAATATTTGTAAGAATGCCCATAGTTAGGCAGCCACTGTTACAATGAAAAACAACTATTGGTAAAGAGCTGGACAATTGAATAAGTTTTGTAAGAAGTATAGAAATATATTTTTTTATTAGTCATGCGGGATAAGTACTATCTTGGCGCCCATTTTTAGTGCGACAAATGACCAATTGTGGTAATAATATCAATTATTACCACATAACTTGGGTAACGCACGCAAATATTCAATAAAAATCGCTAAGTTACATTAAGAGAAATAATTGAATAAATAAAATAAACACAATTAAAACCTCAATATTAAAAAAGTGACGTGAAAGTGACAAATTTTTTTCATTATAAAATAAAAATTAAAGAAAGCATTAAAGAAAGCGTAAAATAAAATTTAAAAAAATGAGTGTAAATGGCGATACCGGAGACTGATGAGAGTTCTTATGACGATTTCACACCATCGAAGACAATTGAAAAAGCAAATTCTTCATTTTTGGCTCTGTTTTTTTTTATGCTCCTGTAGGGTCCAGGGGCAACTTTTAAGATGCGTCCCCTCGCCTGTGTAATAAAAAATATTATCTGCAACTCGTGCGGTATTGTCAATTGCCCTCTCGAGCGAATGAGTGAATTTCGCTCTCGTGTTCAATTGACAACTTATCGCACTTGTTGCACAATATACTATTATTGAACTTTAATAATTATACCGGATACCGGAGACTGATCAGAGTTCTTATGACGAATCCACACCACCGGAGACAATTGAAAAAGCAAATTCTTCATTTTTGCTACTATTTTTTTGGATGGCCACTGGACCCTAAACTTGTAAGATACGTCCCCTCGCCTGAGTAATAAATAATATTATATGTAACTCGTGCGGTATTGTCAATTGCCCTCTGGAGCGAATGAGAGAATTTCGCTCTCGTAATTGACAACTTACTGCACATGTTGCACAATATACTATTATTCAACTTGAATAATTAAATAATTTATAAAAGGAAAGTATACATTTCAACTTGTATTTGATAAAAGTTTTAGAAATAATAATTCCTAAAGTTCACCTATTTTTTCCGCTCTCTACCTGTATGGTCCACCTTTAATAGTAAAAACTAATTAGTGTACACCACTCAATAGGACATATACGGAAGTTCTGAATGCTGGTAATACTCCGTGTATCCCAAACTTTCTATCCACGTGTACCCCTTTCAAATATTTTTTAACACTTCTCACCCCTTCGAAAATTTGTGAGATATATTAAAAGCAAAAACTGTACTCGTCTTTTCTAAGTAATATATAGTCTCTAGATTGGGCTTTAAAAGATAAAAATATAGTTAATTACCTGCGAGTGTAACAAAAACTTTTATTTAATTTTGTTTCTCATTTAACAAGTTAAATTTCAAGAAAAGTTCAATTTTCTGTGTTTTCTTTAAGAGAAGCATGCCGTCGGTCCATTATTGTATTGTTATCATGACATCGATAAAATTGTTGATTCGTACGTCAAAATTTGAAAAAAACGGAGCCCATAAGTGAGTTATTTTGATGCGTTGCTATATATACTTTTATTTCACTAGTGAAATAAATTTATAATTTCACTAGTGAATAAACCACTGTTTTATTGATCCGTATCCAAAGAATTAAACATGACATTTACCTTGTAATGTCATGTTTAATCCTTTGGATACGAAAATCGAATAAAAATTATTACAAATCTTAGGAAAAATATTATTCTGTATTAGTTCTGTAGTTCTGAATCTCTTTAAGACAGTTTGTGCTTGACTTTATATACGTAAAAACAATATGCAATCATTTTATCGTGAGCAGTTAGTAAAATTAACTGTTGGTTAACTTGTTGGTAACAAAATCACAATCACAAGTTAGTTTTGATTTGTATTGTATTAATTATTTATCAAAGATAATGAAGATGAACTATTTCCAGATTCACGGCTAATTCATAAGATTCAAACACTTTAAAAGTAATGATTGATGCACTATTTTTGATATAATTTAAATATTGTTATTTTTCTTCTTATATCCACTTTGGCACCCACAAAAAATTAAAATTTTGGAACATTTCGTACCCCTTGAAAACCATTCGCGTACCCCTTGGGGTACGCGTACCACACTTTGGGAAACGCTGCTCTAACTAATAAGAGATGACAACATCCATTTAGAGATGTCGCGTTCCTAAAAATCAAGGAAATAAGCAGACTGGCTCAACAAATAGTATATTACGTAGCGAGAGTTGTAAGAAGACTTTATCTACGACCACACTAATTGGTTTCTGTTTAATAAGCAAAATATGTTTGATGTAAAAAATATATTTCTTATTACGTACATTATTTAACATTATAATAAACAATCAGTTGTATTTTCATATATAACTGTTACTCGACATTATTTAACTTGATAGAAATGAAAAGAAACACATTCTTAATGGTTCCATACCTTATTATTTAGTACTTATTTGGGTTAAACTGGAATAAAAGTTCACATAGATATAGGCAACCCAATGTACGCAATGTCAATTTCCGTTAGTTTGAACTGTGGCACGGGGGGCGCTGTACGTATGAGCACGTAGTAACAGCTCTCAACCAATCAACGAATCGTATACCTAACGCACGTGTGTGTTATCAATCATAATTTATCATTAATCGCGGACTGTTACATACGTGCGTTTTATGATGTATTTAGATAGTCCACGAACTGTACAACAATGGGCTTTTACAATAGTGGTCGTAGATAATAGTATATTAAATGAGGAGTTCAGTAAGCGCGAATTTACAGCACGCGTCCAAGTTTGGAAAACGACGAGCATAGCGAGGAGTTTTCTAATGGACAAGTGCTGAAAAACGCCTTAAGAACGAGTTTTTTATAGTATTTTTTCCATTTTGCGCCCTGCCCTTGTGTTCCGTGTCTAAATAAAAAATCGCCGATAAATATTGAGAAAATTGTATCGCACTAGACGAGCCTTAACCGCACGCATATGAGTGCTGTTATGAGTCAGTTACAGACGCAAAATAGAAAAATGATTTTCCGTATTTTCCTGTATGTTAGTGCTCAAATATTACATGCAGTTACAATTTTCCTATTTTAAACGGTGGTATCATGTGTCGTTAAAACATATGTCTGGCATCATATGCCGTTGGAACACAGTTAATGGCACTTTAGAAGGCTCCGAGGCGAATCGCTTAACTAACTGTAAGCCCTAGAACTCGCATGCACTAACACATTGTTAAAAACGCATGGACAGAATTATCAGTCACTCTAATATAAATGTACATTTTGATATATCGTCACCAAGTGTATTTCAGTATATCTGAGCCATTATTTATTTGAGACTTATCATTTTCACTGCTATAATACGATAATGGAAACTGAATAAATATCTTCAATGCAGCGTTGAATGTGTGGAAATAAAACACTAGATATTTTGTTTAGAAGCATTAGTTTCAAAGGATTATTTCTAAAATAAACAAATGGTCAATATGCTGACTCTGGCTGCATTGGCGTTTTAAAATATGCTTATTTTAAATTTGCATATGTTACATAAAATGTACTAATGAATTTGTGCATATGTAATCTATAAAGTTTTGAAAGAAAAGTGGGAGTAACAATAATTTCAAATTGATGATATTCCAAATATTTTCGTTGGTCGTTCTGTTTAGTGTATTACCCGTAGTCAAGGTTTTCAGGAGTTACGTGACGTCACGGATGCTGCAGAGAACGGTAACGATCGGACCGGGGCACGACGCCCACGCAATGGCGTCGAAAGAGCGACGACGCCGCGGCCTTAGTCGACAGGCGATCTGTATCGCGTAGACAGCGCGCGCTGCACTATCCCGAACATAATAATAATAAAAAGTACAAGTTGTTTTTGTTGTTTGGGATGAGCGGGGTCGGTTTTTTGGTGAAGACGTTCACGCCGAGTGGCCGCCGGAGGAGGCGATGCGAGAAGCAGCAGCATAAATTGGACCTGGTTCAGTGTCAACCGGACGTCGTGCCCTTTTGGGATAATGCTGCGCCCATCACCCCACCTGCTGCTTTTCTGCCATCCGAGTTCGCGAGAGACTTGAGATATGGTATGATACAGAATGCAAACATTTTACGCTCTCATTCATTTTAAATATTACGGGTCGAGCCTGGCAGAATGTCAATTAACGTTTTAAAAAGTCAGAAGGTTTTTTATTCTTCAATTAGAGAACTCTTGACCAACTGTTTTGTGTTAGATCGACAAGTATTGCTAACATCTTTTTTTCTTTCATTAAATATATTAATATTTTGAAACTTTTACATATTTTCTACATCATAACAATTTACTAAAAGGAAATATTAAGTTTAAAATTTAAGTAGGATATTAAATTCAAGTCGCAATTAATTAATTTTGACTTCCAGTCCAATTTAGGATATAAACAGTAGTAACCAGAACAAAGTTATTTTCAGTGCTACAGTACAGAGTATAAACTGGAGTGGTAATTCCAGGGTTGAAGAGCTGTTACATTTTGGAATATTGAATTAACTTGGAGATGTAATTATATGAGACTGTTGAATTCTATGCAATATATACGATGTATTAGTCTCATGTAGTTACAGATATAAATATAATTTTCGAAAATATTAACTACTCAGACCACTTATTGTTATTAATAAACAGAAAAAAATAGTGAAATGCTGTCTTTGGAAATTCAGTTTCACAGAAACTTATTTATTTTAAATGAACCGGATCAATGTTGGCAATTAGATTTTTCAATGCTGGAACTTTGCGAGCTTTAATTAGAACAGTATAAACACTCTACTTTAATTACAAAACGGAGTGTTTTACATGCGTTTTAGAATATTTCAGTGTATTTTCTAATTATATATTGTTTTAGTCAATTCTACGTATTTGTCATAATATATTGATTTTCATTATTAAGAATAATTTGATGGTTAAAAGGATACAAGAAAAAAACAACAGTTTTTGAGTTTGGCAAATACATTTATTATCTGTCGTTGTTATAATTTTTTTATATTGATAAATAATAGTTAATAAGAATATGTATAAATAATAGTTATTAAGAACATAAATTAATTTAATTATTAATTTTAGTCAGTTTTGTATCGATATAATAATATAGTATATTTTACAGCAAGAGATGAAAGTGGCGTTTTTTGGTGAGGTGGGAGTTTGCTCACGAGCGCCAGCGAGTTAGCAATCACACCGAACCAGAAAAAACACTTTCATCTCGAGTAGCAATTTTGTCTACTGATTTCGGTTGTAGAAGCCATAATTCGACTTTAATAAATCCAATTTGAAGCGAACTGTCAGAACTGTCAAAACAAATTTAATTGTTAGTTTGGCCGTTTCCACGGTAACATATTGCATTCTCATAGAAGGTGATACTTTTCAAGTCAAATGTCCTAATTTTATTTCGGTTTTTTAAATAGTTTCAGGCTCGTTTTATGTTTGTACATAAAATATTTCATTGAAATTGATGTAATTAATAAGAAAGTCCATGCAAATGTGCTTAGTTTAGTGTTTTAATCGAGAAAATCATAAGTTTAAAATGCTCTTTTTCGTCTCTAGACGTGAAAATATTTTCATCCCTAGAATGAAAAAATGTCACTTTCATGTAGGGTGTGCCGTGGAAAAAATGCCATTTTCACATATATCAGTAGAAAAATATATTTATTATGCAATTTGTATAAAAGGCTATCGACCCTAGGTCTTTCGGCCCTGGTAATTACATCATTGTTTGGAAAAAAAAATGTATAACAAACATAAATATAAGCGCAAACACTAACGAAAATATAAGCACAAAATAGATAAATGTAACATATTAATCGTAAATAGCTTCCATAAGAGTTAACGATGGATGTTAAGATTTTCTGTTGTTCCTCTTTTTCCATACTTGTTCCATGATGTCTCTATTTTTACCTCGGTCTTTAAATTTTTGTCGCAGCATGTCATGTCTTTTAAGGATTGGTGTTAATTTGGTTCTGACGTATAGCATTTCTTTAGATGGATTGTGTATAGGGTTGTCTGGGTGTCGCATTTTTGTTATTATTCTCAGTGCGGTTCTTTCGGCAATTTCTAATGTATGTCGAGTCGTCCTGTTTGTGTTTTTCCAAATAATGTGTCCATAGTCCAAGATCGGTCTGCAAATAGTTTTGTAAATAGTGGTCGCTGTCTTCACGAAAATCCCCTGATCACGGAAAGTCAGGGACCAAAAGTGTTTCGCTCTTTTTATGATTTCACATTTGCGTTCTTTTATGTGAATGTTAAATTTTGTTGTTCCATCGAATGTGATTCCCAAATATTTAAAAGTAGGTGTTGGATTAACTGTGGTAAGGCCAACCTTTATATGTGGAGAGTTATTAGAAATTCGGTGAAAGGATAGAAGAAGCTGACATTTGGAAGGGTTTGGACCTAATCTCCATTTGTTGAACAATCAATTGTTTGATTAGTAAGTATTTGTATTTTTTGAATTGCTGTAGGAAGAGATTGTGCATGAGATATGAGGGCTGTGTCGTCGGCGTATTGGAGAATGTAGGGTTGGTTAATGAGATTGGGACAGTTGAGGTCTGTATTAAAAATGTCGTGGCAGAAAGTGTTGTTGTAAAGTATGGGTGATAATGGATGGTGAACCTTGTGGAACACCTTGGCGAGGGGTAAATAAGTTAGAGTGAGCGTCGTTGACTTTAATGCATAAGTTTCTGTCATAAAAGAAGTCTTTTAACATAAAAAGAAGATAAGAGGGGCAGTTTAAATTGTGTAAGTTAAAAAGCAGTCCGTCGTGCCAAACTGTGTCAAAGGCTTTATTTATGTCAAGAAAAAGAGCGGCAGAGTGTTTATTAAGAAGGTGGGAGATTTGAATATTGTTTGTGAGGATGAAAAGTGGATGTATAGTAGAATGTGAAGGTTTAAAACCAAATTGGAAGCAGGGGATCTGATTTTCCAAACAGGTCCAAATACTTTAGGCTTTTAGAATTTCTTCCAAGTTTTTACCTAAAACGGGAAGTAGGGTGATTGGTCTATAACTTTTTGTAAGTGTCTTGTCCTGGCCTGGTTTTAATAGAGTGATGATTGTGCCGGCTTTCCAAAAAGGGGGAAACACGCTGTGTAATAAGCAAAAATTTTAGAATCTAATTATTTGCTTGTGAATTTGGTCGTTCAGCTGTCTGATAAGTAGTTTCGAGATGTTGTCCCTACCAGGAGCGCTGTTTTTACCCAAAGCAATGATTGAAAAGTACTCGTCGTCTGTGATTTCAACAGGGGCCTGAAAAATTTTGTTTTTGAAAAAAGTATTGGACCAGTTGGATACAAAGTTAAAATTTTCGTCATCAAAGTCGGAATTATGAGTTGGTGTGAACGCTTTTTCGAAGTGTTTTGCGAAAAGGGAGGCTTTTTGGAGGTCTGAAGGAGTGGAGTGAGGAAATTTGGAGTCGTATGATTTGTGGCGATTGAATCTGGTTATTGTATTTACTTAATTTTTTAATTTTGTCCCAATAAGTTTTACCGTAATCCCGTTCAATCTCCTTGCAGACATTAAGCCAGGAATGACTTCTATATTAGAATATGTGAACTTTAATTTGTTTATTAACTTTGTTGAATAAACAATGATCAGGTTCGTCTGTGTGTAGATATTCCCTGTATATCTGTCTTTTGTATTTGATGAGTCTGATTATGAAAGGGTGGAGACACTTAGTGTGTGGTGTTTGGGTGTTAGAGGAGGTGAGTGAACGGTAACAAGGTTTGAAAGATGTGTTTGGAAATCCTCAATATGTTGAATCGAAATGTCTTTGTCGTTTATTGAATTAAGATAATATGTCATGTCTGAATTTACATTGTCATTATTTGTTTTTTTGATGTTAGGTCTCGGTTTACAAGGAGATAGGAGTATTTGCAGGAAGAGTGGTTAGGATAGAGAATTTTATTGCCAAGTGATCGGATCCAAGGTCCGGAGTAAGTTGAATGTCGTTGATGTATTGTGAGAGGTGTGAAGAAATATGTCAGGAGTAGAGTCGGGATTGTTGGGCATCATGAATGATGGTGGAGTGGGTCTTCTGATGAAATTTGTATTTTTGAGAAAATGGTTGAGAACTTTAGTTTTAGTAGGATTGATGTTTAAGTCACCAATACTAATTGAATAGGGATACAAGGAGGCTTTGACGAAGATATTTTGCTCAATACTGGAATGAGGATGAATATAGGCCAAGAATATTTGGATTTTGTCATTTTGGAAGGGTAAAGTGAAGTGAAGGCAGTCATGGCGTGAATTTTGTAGGGAGGGAGCGTTGGCCTTACCAAGTTTATAAGCAGGGCGTAGATGAACTAGAGCACCCCCCTTGCATTGTTGGATATTGGATTTCCGTGAATCTGTATGGTGTTCCAGTTCCTGAAAGTTATTTCCTTGTCCGTCTGGGTTTTCGTCTCTACAAACATGCTGCAGTCAATATAATGTTTGTCAAGTGTGTATTCTATGAGGTGTTTTTTATTGTAGTAGCTGTTTAGGTTGGAGTATATTACGTTTAATTTAGCCATTGTTTATCGAAATTACTGTTTGCGTCACGTCGTCGGTAGGTTGTGTGGCGGGTAGAAGGTGAGGGTTTCTCATGTCAAACATAATGATGTATAATTTATTCCCGGCAAAAAATGGTTGTGTTGATTTCAAAATCGGTTGCGAAACGGCGGTGTAGTGTCTTTAATAATTCATCTCTTTTGGTGTTGGTAGGGTCTTTTAGTTCATGTTTGTAAGTATTGATTATAAAGTCGTGTGTTGTCATAGGTGCTTGAATTCTTGAATTCTTAGTGATGGTGGTTGGTAGATCGGCGGACTTTTTGCTTAATTTAATTTTTACGTTGGGAACTCCATCAATGGGTTTGGCAGGATGTTTTGGGCACATGGGAGACCATGTTATATGCTCAGTGCTGTTGCACGTTGCACATTTAGGAGGCAGTGGCGATTTACATAGATGGGTTTCATGTGCACCTGCACTTTTAAAACATTTTTTGGGGGCAGTGCAATTTTCTGTGGAGTGTTCAAATGACTGGCATTTGCCACAAGGACGAGGGATGGGTGCAGGGGGATTACTAGGCGTGACGGGGTGCCTGTTCATATAGAAGAGCCCGCTTGACGCTAGAAGTTTCTCGAAAGAGGCAACATCACTCGTTATTATTCGAATTAATCGACATGGTTTATTATGGGCCCTGGATATTATTCTCTTGCAGTATCGCATATTCAGATTTAGATTCGAGTGCAGGTGAGTTGCAATGTCTTCATCTGATATTTCTAGTTCCACTTTTTCAATTACTGCAGAGTAAGAAGGAGGTCTAGGTGAGGTCTTTTTGGTTAGATGTTGAGGACGGTAGCTCTTAACGGACTTAATGACGTTTCTGTTGCAAAGTGCTTTAAGTGTATCTATTGTAGAAGGGCAGTCCGATTTAATGAGGTAGCCGATAGAGGTTTTAATGATTATGTTCCTGTTTCCGGGAGCACTTTTCAGCCAAATGGAGCAGAATTGAATTCTAGACTTACTAGAATCTTGATTTGTAAAGGAGTAGTTGTATTTGTAGGATTTGAATGAAGCATTTTGTTTGGTTGCAATTTTGGAGTGTTGATCTGATTGACTATAAGAATTGGTAGCTGCAGATGTTGAAGGAGTCGATGGGCTAATGGGTCTAGATGCGGTGGTACAGGCTGGGTTGGTTTTATTTTTATCTATGGATTTCGCTTCCTTTTCTTTAGGTGGGCGTAAATAATGACCTTTTTTCCTCTTGGTTGTAAAACCTTCGTCATCCGTATCGGATACTTGGGAGCTACAAGCCCCATCCATTAAAACGTTCAGTAAAATTACAATTTTCTGAAAATTTGCATGTCAACTAATTTTTCTGACAACGTCAAAAATTTCCAATTTCCAAATAGTGATATAATCTCTAAGAACCTGTTGTCTAGACCAGGGGTTCCCAACCTGTGGTACGCGTACCGGTACCGGTACACACATGTCAAGCTACCGGTACGCGATGCAAGAGAATAAAAGAAAGTCAATTTTATTCTCTGCAACTAGACGAAAGTTTTGACGTCTCCAATCTGGTACAATTACTTGTGTATGTTCAATTTGATTTCAATAATGAAATACAAGAAGAAATATTATTCTGCAAACCGTTATCTCTGAGAACAACATCGAATGAAATATTTAAAACAATTAATGATTATTTAATTAAAAATAATATAAGTTGGGTCAAATGTGTTGGAGTTTGAACAGATGGTGCTCGAGCTATGATTGGAAATTTATCCGGCGTAGTGACTAGCATTAAAGAAGTAGCACCGAAATTGCAAATCTACGCATTGTATTATTCATCGTAAAGCCATAGCCACAAAAAATATACCTGTAAATTTAAGAAATGTTCTCAATGGGGCCATAAAAACAGTTAATTTTATAAAATCGCTTAATTCCCGCCTTTTTTCAATTCTATGCAATGAGATGGGGAGTATTCATAAAACACTTTTGCTTCACACCGAGGTACGATGGCTCGCACAAGGAAAAGTTCTCAGTCGACTTTGTGAGTTACGCTCCGAGGTATCTATTTTTCTTAAGGGTTCTGGAGATTCCAAAAAAGATAATTTTGCCAATGAGGAATGGTTATTCAGACTAGCGTACCTATCCGATATATTTTCTCGACTAAATGATTTAAATTTAAGTTTACAAGGAACTAATAATTCTTTGTTTGACTTCAGCGATAAAGTATTAGCATTTAAAAGAAAACTGCAGTTAATGATACAGCAATCAGAGAAAGGAAATATTAGTATGTTTTTTTCTCTCTGCAATTTTGCCGAAGAAAACAATTTATCAGTATCAAACTGTGTGATAAACGACATTAAGCAACATCTAATATCGATGTCAGATTGGTTTGAAAAATATTTTAAAGAAGATTTTACTTCCCAAAATTGGATTCGTAATCCCTTTATATCCATTGCGGAAGTGCCGGATGACGTAATTGCTAAAGAATCCTTCATAGACCTCATAAGTGACGGTGGTTGGAAATTAAAGTTTCAGATTACAAGCTTATTTTCATTTTGGCTTTCTGTTCGGGCAGAATATCCAGAACTTTCATGCCAAGCTCTGACATTTTTAATGCCATTCAGTACAACATATTTATGCGAAACCGGGTTTTCAACTATGACAGCAATGAAAAACAAATATAGATCATTTCTCCAATATTGAGCCTGATCTTCGCCTGAATCTGACAAAAATTAATCCCGATATTTCTACGCTGGTAAAATGTAAACATGCGCAACCTTCACATAAATTGCAATAATTATTATAATATCTTTACACACTACATACATTTATATTTAGTATAATAAAAGTATTTACGAATTTAATTGGTTTTTTTTCAATTGGATACACTATGCTAATGTAATGTCGTTTTTCTGTGCCCGCCTCAAAACAGATTTTAACTAAATTTAATTTTTCAAAGGAAAGAAGAATAAATGTTAACTTTCAATTTACAAAGTCTGAACTAAAGATAAATACATCTATATAATTAATTTTGTTATTTATTTCGTTGAAATCTTTTTCAGGGTAGGCCCAGAAAATGACATTACTTTAGCATGGTGTACATATAGAGTTGCATTCTGTTTTTCCAAAGTTTTTGCCAAAAAAATGGATCTTCAATAAATTGAGCGTTATGGGATAATTTTTTTTGTTCAATAAAATTTTTGAGAAAAAAATAAGGCCATTACTTGAATTTGCAAAATATTTACACTGGTACGCGACCATATTGTCTATTACATACCGGTACAACATATTCAAAAGGTTGGGAACCTCTGGTCTAGACCAACTATTGGCCAAATCGATTCCACTCTCTTCTCTGAAGTGTTCAACACAAATTTGGATGCTATTTAGATCTTGCTATTTCTCTATTTCTATCTTTTATAGCACTACTATTTCTCAAACTCTCATACCTTTCGTTGCTACGATAGCTTTTGAATGTTATGAATGTTCATTTATCGATATAAATATTTTAACTATTTCATTATCGAAATTTGTAATTTATTTCGCGACTGTTTTTAAAATATTTCAAACTATGTTGGAATGTAATTATTGTAATCTAATATCAATTAACTATAGCAGGGGCGCTTAGAATTATTCCATCGGCGCACACTGGGTCGGATTACAAATTTAGGGCGACAAAAATAAAAACCAGTTCATTTCAATTTTTTGCCTCAAATATTATTTTATGACGACATTCTGATGATCTTACTATAAAATGAGACTATATTAGATGTATACGCCTCGATTAATTCAAAATTCAAAATTATGTGGAAAAATATATTTATGATTTATGGAAAAACTGCAACATTTTTTTCACAAGTTCACTATTGATCTTCAAAATCAATATCATCATCACTATCTGCACCTTCTTTATCATCACTAACGATATCATCAGTAGTTTCTCGTGAATATTCTTCATCGAGATAGTTGGGCATTCGAGGCTTTCCTAATACTACCTAATTCCATTTTTATTTTTTCCTGGTTGGTTTTGTCCTATAACTATTGAATAGAGGATCTTATGATATAAGTAACCAGTTCAAAATGTGCATGTTCATATTAATTCATGACATTTTTCTGGAGTGGTCTCTTTTGGAGTGGTGATTGTCTAACCTGTTTGTAAGTCTTATGACTAGCCTCTATAACATCTTCTGAGAGGAGGCCTACAAGCAATAGAAGTGATTTCATTAAGTCAGCCCTATGCATCAATAATTTATGGACACTCGCATAAATTCTATAACATCCATAAATTATATTTGAGTCCACATATAAATTACTATTAGCAAAGTTTTGCTTTACCACTATGCACTTTGTATACTGCCATCTAGACCCCACTTGTAACTAATTTCAAGACAGTTGCTAGTTTGGTTCATGTTTTGGATAATAACATCCTACTGAACCTGTGCAAGTCTTCGCACAGTATGATCCAAAAGATTCTTCCTTTCAAATTTCTCAGTTTCTCTGAGTCCTGCTTTCCCTGTCATTTGGAGGCATTCACTAGTATACATGCATTCCGTTTTAAGCACTGTATTATAGTATTTTAGTTTAGCTCCCTTCGAAATATAAAGTTTATGAACGCTTTAGTATATTTTTTATGTGACATTGTCCGCCAAACTGTGTACCGTGAGAGGTTGCAAGTGTGTTAAATATTATATAGGGTGTTTTTTATAGAGTGACACAAGTTTACATCATAATGAAGCAAGGAAATATATTTTTAATATCAATGAATCGGGCTTTTTTGGAAAGAAAATTTGATGAAATTAATTTTTAAATATGATTTATGCCATGTGGCCGCCACGGCTGGCCCGTAGAAGGCGCAATCTGTAACACCGGTTTTCAACAACTTTTCGCAGCATTTGCGGCCGTATTTCGCCGATAACTTTTCGAATGTTGATTTCCAGGTGTTCAATTGTTTATGGTTTATCAACGTAGACAAGTGACTTAACATAACCTCAAAGAAAATAATCCAATGGGGTTAAATCACACGATCTTGATGGCCAATTAAATGGGCCATTACTTGAAATTATTTTTTCATCAAAAGTTTCTTTGAGTAAATCAATTGTAGCGTGCGCTGTGTGGCATGTGGCTCCGTCCTGTTGGAACCACATATCAGCAAGATTAATGCCACGTAATTGAGGTACGAAACAAATTCGAATCATGTTCCTATACCGTTCACCATTGACAGTAACATTCTGACTGACTGACTCTGATTCTTCATCGTTTTTGAAGACATATGGGCCAATGACTCCGCCAGCCCATAAAGCACACCAAACAGTAATTTTCTATGGATATAATGAGGTTTCAATTTGTGCTTCAGCCCATTGATGGTCGTTTGGCTTTAATTCCTGCACAAGTTAAATCTTCAAAGCTTTTAAGCCAAGATCCTTTCGTAAAATCTTCCATAAAGTGGAAGGACACAAACCCAGTTGCTGAGAACGGCGACGAATTGATTGATTAGGATCATCTTCAATGCTTTCCTGCACAGCGGCTACAGCTTCTTCAGTGCGCTCTGTTCGGCGTCTCACGGGATGCAGATTATCAATAACAGTAAATGTGGTCCGAAAACGATCTATTGTTCTTCGAATTAGCCGCTCTGAAGGACGATTATGTACGCCATAAAATGGAAGAAGTGCACGATGAGTTTGACGAATAGAACAATTATTTTGATTAAAAAATTCAACAATTTGCACGCGTTGCTCTGGTGTAAGCCGATTCATAATGAAATTTCAAAGCAAACTAAACAAAAAGCAACTATCAGCTGTTAAATGGGTACTTAAATAAAGCAGTGATGCCAACTCAAAGTTGTGACACTCACTAAAAAAACACCTTTTAATACAGTCTGCACAAAATTGTAGAGATGCTACTGCATCAAAAGTAAGTCGCTTAAGAAGTCCAGTTATATATGAAGAACTGGAGAAAATGCTTTTGGTGTAAACCAATTTATGAATCAACATAAAGCTTCAATTCTGCTTAATCACCCCAAGTCAAATGCAGAAGAAGGAATTTTAAAAACAACTTCTCGCAGTTGCTTTCAAAAAATTTATAAACGGGCTAATACTCGCACTATAAAATTAACAGAGGAAGTTGCAGGTGCAGTTGCCGATGCAGTTAAAAAGCTTTTCTGGAAGTATCACTTAAAGGAATAATTGATCGGGAACATTTTCCACCAAATTTTGTCTTCAATGATAATGAAAGTGCGCTATTTTGGATAAAGCAACCATTTTCAACAAGTTTCACTTCTGTGGGACAAAAAACAGTTCCAAAAACAGTGAAAAAGCGGTTTACGTTGTTTTTTGGGGTCCATACTTCAGACTGTAATTTGAAATTATTATTAATTTACCAGTCGAAAACTAGCAGGGCGTTGAAAGGAAGTGCAAAATCATATTTGCTTATCATTTGGATATGGTGGGTTGCGAAACCGATATCTACTTATTGGTTTGTTAACCATTTTTGTCAAGAAGTGCAACGTTATTGCAAAACAAATACAGTGGAACCTTGGATTGCGAGTATTTTGAAAGACGAGCAAATTTTTTAAATAAATTTTAACTTGACAACCGAGCTAAGTCTTGTAATACGAGTAAAATGTATGCGCATGTCTACCAACCGTCACGTCGGTTTTAGTCGGTCGGTGTGCATTAAATATTTACTCAACATACGTACGAAGTATTGTTTGTTTTGTTTCTAAACGTAGTTAACCCCTTAACATATAATGACGTCTTAGAGACGTCATATGTGATAAGATCACATGTATATGGATACGTCAACGCGCATTTTATTCGTATGTTAAGGGGTTAATGAGTATTTTTTGATAAAAGCACTGTAACCATGGCTCCCTAAAAGAAAACTGAAAAAGAAAGTTATAAGAAGAAGAAAATGATTGCTGTGGAAGTTAAGAAGGAAATCATCAAGAAGCACGCACGAGGTATGCGAGTGGTCGACATCGCAAGATTTTATAATACGTCTACATCGACTATTTGCACAATATTTGCTAAGAAAGAAGAATTGAGGGGACCAGGTGTAGCAAAAGGAGTTACGCGACTATCGTAGCAACGGCCACGTGTTCTGGAAGATGTAGAAAAGTTGCTTCTCGTGTGGATAAACGAGAAACAACTAGCAGGTGATACTGTGACGGAAAACTGTATCTGCGAGAAGGCAAAGGTTTTGTACGCCGACCTTATAAATAAACTGCCAGATATGTCGATAAGATACGAAGAATGCTTCAAAGCGAGCAGAGGCTGGTTTGACATCTTTAAGAAGAGAAGTGGTATCTATAGTGTTGTGCAATACGGAGAATCTGCGAGTTCGGACGTTAAGGCAGCTGAGGCGTTCACCACCAAATTTGCAAAACTCATGATTTCCAAGGGTTACCTACCACAGCAAGTTTTTAACTGTGACGAGACAAGGCAATTTTCGAAAAAGGTGCCAAAGAGGACTTACATTGCTATAGAAGAGAATGCAATGCCTGGTCACAAGCCCATGAAAGACCCTCTCACCCTCTTGTTTTGTACTAATGCAAGCGGGGATTTTAAAATTAAGCCCTTGTTGATGTATCATTCCGAGAATACACGAGCCTTCAAGAAATGCAAGGTACAGAAGAGTCAGTTGAACGTTATGTGGAGGTTCAACATCAAAGCTTGGGTCACTCGTATCTTGTTCGTTGAGTGGATCAATGAGGTCTTCGGACCTACAGTGAAAAAATACCTTTTAGAAAATAATCCTTTTAGAAACTCAACTGTCCACAAATTTTGGACAATGCCCCTGCTCATTCTCCAAGTCTCGAGGAATGACTTGAGGAATTCGAGTTCATTAAGGTGAAGTTCCTTCCTCCCAATAGCACTCCACTACTTCAGCCCATGGATCAGCAAGTCATTTCGAATTTTAAAAAGCTTTAAACCAAAGCATTATTTCTGCAATGTTTTGAGGTAACTGAAGGAACAAATCTTACCCTCCGAAAATTCTGGAAAAATCATTTCCACATCGTGAACTGTCTCAAGATCATCGATAAAGCTTAGATTGGGGTCACCAAGAGAACGCTCAATTCTGCTTGGAGAAAACTGTGGCCTGACTGCATTCTAGGAGAAAACTGTGAGGGGTTAGCTCACGAAGAGGAACTGCTAGTTCTCGATGAAATTGTCTCCTTGGGGAAGAACATGTAAATGGAAGTGAATGAGGATGACATTCAAGAGCTGGTGGAGGAACATGGCCAGGAGCTGACCACCGACGAGCTAATGGATCTGCATCTTAATGGGAAACAGTCCAAAATGTTGTAGAAAAGCTCCACCCAAATAAGGCTGTGGCAGTGCGAGCAGTCAACCTTTTGAATGACAATATAATGTCACATTTTCGGGTAATTTAAAGAGAAGGCAAGCAAATGTCCTTTGATAGTTTCGTCGTTAGAGTTACACAAAAGGAAAATGATTCCAGTGTTCCAAACACAAATATGTATTAGATATGTATTCTGTATTAGACATTTTATTTGAATCATTTTTTTTTTGTTGTGGAACGAATCATTGGAGTTTTGTTATATAAAATCAATATTAGTTGGTTTTGTTTTATTAGTTGGAACATAGCTCTGGCCATACTATTCTTACCTCGTTTACGACGATTTTTTGGAACGCTTTAGCTTTGTTAAACGATGTATTATAATGTATTATATACTATATATTATTATGGAAAATTCACACACAGACCATACAAATGGTTGAAAATAATCAGCAACAAAGTTCAGCTGATACTATTCTCCAAAAGGTAATAAAATCGGTAGTCAGTTTTTCTTTTACTGTATAACACAAGACGTCGTATAGAGAGGGGAAAACATGTATTAGTGTTTACACTGATGGCGCTACATCCAAATAAGGCTTCGTAGCTCATGTGTTAAAATAAAAATATCGTAAGTGAAAATTGTACATTTGATTCAAATTGTACACTTGATTCAAATCTGTATATAATGGGCTCCTGAAGACGATAGATTACATTGTTAAAGTTATGAATTACATTCAATCAAATTCTTTGATTGCATATTTCTTGCCTTCCTATTTGAAGCAATGTAATCTGATTGTAAGAGTTTACGGATTCATACAGAAGTGAGATGACTGTCGAAAGGAAATGCCCTTTCGCTCGTTGGTGGCATTCGGCGTCTGTCTAATACAGTTGCTGAGGCTGCCATTCATTTTACCATTTGCAAACTGAAAGAGTTCATTCTTCGATGCTGCAAGTTCTGGATTTGAATTTTTTAACGGAGATAACTGGTTGCTGTTGCTTACCACGAAACTTAAAAACTCGCTCGATTACTGCCTAGACTTTACCAAATTAATTTGTTTCTCATCACTTTTTTATCAAATTTTCGTGTGGATCCTCAATCTGCTCGCAAGATACGACAGTTCACACCAGCTTTTCAAGAGAAAGAAAATTTAATCGATTTCGAAAATGATCGTGTGCTCCATTTTCAGTGCTAGAGTTGTTATTTTGGTTTTCGCTTCGGAGATGATATCCTAGATTAGCTCGTACATTCATTAAATCTCTCTTGCTGTTAGGATCATCGTATATGTACAAATTTAGAATTCTCAACGCTTATGAAAAAGAAATTAAAAACGGTAGCGATTTTAGATAGTAGATGTGGAGATTTAGAGCCGCTTCTTGACCTAATTCTTTTTCAATCAATTATTTAAGGAAACAAATTCTCCTTGCCTTTTTGCCGTGAGGTAAAAAAAGTTTGACACTGAGCTAGGGTCTAGCGGTAAGCAACAGCAACCAGTTATCTGCGATAAGAAATTCAAATCTAGAACTTGCAGCATCGAAGAAAGATACTTTTTCAGGATCCAGAGAGATATATGGTAAAATTAAAGGCAGCCTCAGCAACTGTATCAGACAGACGCCGAATTTCACCAACCAGTGAGAGGAAGGAAATGGCCTTTCACAGCCATCTCACTTATGTATGAACCTAGCTGCTTGACTAATGCGATCGACTTAAAAACCTCTCGCGATGGACTGGTAGATAGGCTGGTAGATCGCGATGGACTAGACTGGTAGAATAGCTTTCGACTATTTGAGCACCACTGAACTATGCTGATAGAAATTAGCTTGTATCAAGGCCACATAACTCCCGAATAAAAAAATAAAATGCTACTAAAATGTTTAATACTGCTATATAATTATATATGTGTATTTGTAATTAAATCAAAATTTGCAGCAACCTTCAACTTTTATAGCCTGTTTTCATGTTCAAACCCTAAAAATAAATTTTATTATTCAGTTTGTTTTACGAATAATACATTCTTTGCGAAATTTCAGAGAGAAAAAAAAACGCAAAAACGTGAATGAAAACATTTCCAGAGTTATGACAAACGTTTGGCTTTTTGCCAGAGGCACGCCGATTGGCGCCGCGAATTTTCCAATTATAAAAGAATAACAGTCTGATTTTAAAACGAGCGGACTGCACGAAACACGTAATTGCCAAGTCGATTTTCCACCGAAACGGTGGAAAATCCTCGCCGGTCGCATTCCTATTGACTCATTTGGAGTGACACATCCACACTCCAAATAGTTTGGACTATATCCAAGAACTTACTTTTCAACACAGATTTTGAGGAATGCCAATATGTTTTTTGTTTTGCATGTTTTACTCTTTTGTTTTTTTTTACGTAACAGATTTAAAGCAATATTTTCTAGTGGGGCTTAAATCGAATGGATTTATGTAATTTTAAGTTGTTAAGTTTATTCGAAATATTTAAACTAAATTATAAATTAGCTAGTCGCAATAGGCTAGTTGACTAAATTTGAAAAATTGGTTAATATTGTACCTTAAAACCTACTTAATGCAAGGAAATATTTTATTTTTTAAAAATCCATCATTTACATTAAGTATATTGCGTTTTAAAAAAACAATTTAAAGTATGTACTGACATGGCGTCTTGAATGGCGTCACGCCGTGTGAAACGAATCAAAACATTATCAACATCAACATCACTTCATGACCAATTACATCATTATTTAGCATTTATCTGTATATATTGACATGTATTCGGCGGCGCTTTTAGGCATAGGCGCACTAGGCGCGCGCCAAGGACTCCGATTTTAGGGGGCCACAAATTGCCAACTAAGCAAGACTAGACAGAGAAGTACTGAACAAGATTGGACAACACTAAAGAAGACACAAGAAGTACACATAACTCGACAGGATATAATAAGACCAGACAGGATCAGACAGGATTAAGCAGAATCAGACACCAAAGCAAACCAACTTTTGGCGGTTGACGACAATAAGCGGCAAAATTTGACAAGGTGTGATGAATAAATTGGCACTTTGCGGTGATTAATAGTGAAAAAAATATTCAGAAAAAAAAACTAAAGAAGTATCATATTGCATTGTTGTTACTTTTTGTATTGTTATTGAAAATTAATCGCATGACTGTTTTTACTAAAGGACACACAAAGAATCTTACAGAGGATTCAAAACCAAAAAATGTAGTTCATGGGGCGGAAAGACCTAGTGGTCGATAGCCTTTTGTAGACTTTTTGTTTTCAATAAATATTTCTTCTTCTTCTGTAGTTCATGTCCCTTCCACTACGTCGTCCAATTTGAGAAAACGGCGAGAGTAGCGAGGAGTTTTCTAATGGACAAGAAACATTCTATATCACTATAAACGTTTTTAATGATAATACCATTGATGGACAGAATTTAAATTAAATATGTGTTATATCGTTTATTGTATTCCTTGGTATACAAGTTCCTTGGTATACCAAGTACTTAGTATACAAGGTACAAGTCCCTTGTATTAGTTAATTAAATTTGTGTATTCGCGATTTCCACACATCACATAACCTCAAAATTATCTCGTCGAAAATTTGACACTGACAGTTCTGAATTTCAGTGCCAACCTTGAAAAAATTAACTAATAACAGCTCTTGGCGAGCCATAGCCGCACGCATATGAGTGCTGTTATGAGTCCATTACAGATGCAAAATAGAAAAAATGTCATAACAATTCGCGATTGAAATGTTTACGTTTCATTGATTAATTTATTAAAAGCTATGCTTGACATTTATCAAATTATTATTTTTTTCTATTAATCTAAGTAAATTATGAATTTATATTGAAGGTAAAACTTTGTACGATACGCGTATCGTAAAATACTCTTACGTACCTAATTGTTGTTTTTTAATGTGGTTTTACTATAATCTCGCATATTGAGAATTGGGACTCTCTAGACTAGGGCCACATAGTCACCTTGCGCCTAGGGCGACAAGTAATGTAAACGCGCCGCTGCATGTATTTTGCTAAATAAATAAAGTGTAAACTAATAAACTGCTAATTTAATAATAGATTAAAGGTCAACATATAGGCTATATCTTGCTTATTTGTAACTTTAGAGCGAAATAAACTTCAAAATCGTTTTCAGCACTTCGATTTCCTTCGGGTAACCTAAAAAAAATCCGCACAAAATTTTCCAAAAAATTCGTGAAATTTTTTTTTCATCATTTCGCTCGCAAAAAAATGTGCTTTTTCGGATTTTCTCCAAAATTTTTCTCCAAAATGGTAAACAGCAACGAAATCATGTTCGGCACACCGAAACTACTCGACAAGACGAACAAGTCGATGTGTAAATTGTCCGGAAAGATTCAATAATTCGTCGAGGAATTTCAAACTGAATTTTGCACAATTCTCTATTTGCTAAGTAGATGTCTCGGAAACGGTTGCAGATAATCGAAAACGGATTGCGGCATCGTTTTCAGAAGGTCATTTTCCTGTTGCTTAACTAAGACTGTCCGCGGGTAATTCACGACTTTCCGAGATCTCTACTCGAGCGCCGACATTTCTTAAAAATTTCTTCAATTCTTGCGGACGATAGTGAACGGAAAGAGCTAGCGAAATATAGTTGGCATATCTTTAATCAGCAGCAAAAATGCTTTCAGAAACGTTTTTAAATTTGGCTTTAACTCAAAAAATAACGATTTTGACAAAATCGATTTTCTCGCATTTCGTGGTTCTGCGAATTAGACTCCCCGTGTCGATGGCATTTCGTAACTGAAAGCTTACTAGAGAATATTATACACGTTATCCGACTAATATTGCGACTCCGAATCGATTGGTGAAGACTAAAAGTCTCTGTGGTGATCCGTTCTAAAGTTATGACAGCGTGCAATCAGTCGGAAATGCGAGATGGTGTACAGCGAAAAATATATAACACTTGTTTATTTGTAACTTTAGAGCGAAATAAACTGGAAAACCGTTGTCAGCACTTCGATTACCTTCAGGTAACCAAAAAAAAATCTCGAGAAAAATTTCCAATAAAAATTTAAACAAAATTTTTCTATCATTTCGTTCGAAAAATATGTGATTTTTCTTTTTTTCGATTTTCTCGAGAACACGAGAGCAGTAAACAGCAGCGAAATCATTTTCAGCACACAGAAACTACACAAGAAGGCGAACAAGTCGATGTGTAAATTGTCCGGATAGATTCAATAATTCGTCGAGAAATTTCAAACTGAAATGTACCCAATTCTCGAATGGCTAGTAGATGTCTCGGAAACGGTTGCAGATAATCAAAAACGGATTACGGCATCAATTTCAGAAGGTAATTTTCCTATTAATACACGGCGGAAGATTGTCGGCGGAAATTTCACGACTTTCGGAGATCTCTACTCGAGCGCCGAAATTTCTTAAAAAATTCTTCAATTCTTGCAGGCGATAGTGAACGGAAAGAGCTAGCGAAATATAATTTGCATATATGTAATCAGCAGCAAAAATGCTTTCAGAAACGTTTTTAAATTTTGCTGTAATTAAAAAAATAACGATTTTGACAACATCGATTTTCTCGCATTTTGTCGTTTTTGGTGTCTAGACTCCCCGTGTCGATGGTATTTCTTCACTGAAACCTTCCTAGGGAATATTATATACGTTTTCCGACTAAATTTGGGACACTGAATCGTTTGATGAAGACTATAATCTGTGGTGAGAAACGGAAGCCCGCCTCGTTCCGCCGCCGTCCATAGACTAGGTAACCTGTCCCTTTTCCTACCCAGTCTAGGTTAGCATTCCAAAGCTACGCCAGGTATTAGCCCTACGTAGATCCCCCAACACACTTCACTTGCTGACCTGGTTTTTCGCTGGGATTTTTTACCCAAGCCTTCCACCAGGTTGCTCAGCGTAACAGGGGCACCACGTGTAGGCGAGTGTGAAGTTGGGGTGGAGAGGCTTTGTGGCAGCTGGTGACCATATATTGCGCATCACACCCAAAACCCCCCAATTAAGTTTCAATTTAGAAGTAACCGTGGTTACTTCAATGTAACCAAATAATGACCTAGTTACTTCTAAATACAACGAATAGTTATACAACGAAATTAACGAATAGTTACTTATAAATACAACGTAATTTTGAATTACAAAAAACAATTCCATTTTTCGTTGGGTTATTTTAAGTTTTCTTGCCGTATTGGCAGTTGGAGTTAAGGTTTTTTATTAAGGTATTGGCAGTTTGAGTTAAGGTTTCCGCCCCATATATAAGAATAGGCAGAATATATTGGTCATGTACTTTCCTTTTCAGACATATCGGAATTTTGCTTTTAAAGATATGGCTGAGTTTTCCATATGCTGCCCAGGTATGATGACTATACGGTTACTTCTAAATACAACGGAATTTTGAATTACAAAAAACAAATTATATTGAATATAATTGTGACAAAAAAAAAACGTAATTCTTATGATAATAATTTAATATTTTAAAATATCTTTAGTAAACTTGTTGAGACAAAGTATTTTTGCCGAATGGAATGTATTGTTTAGTGGATTTTATTCGCTATAAAATAAATATTAGTATCTTCTACTAAACATTCCGGAAATACGAAATATCCAGTGTAGGTATTCTACGAAATCTATTCTTTCCTTTGTATATAAAAATAAATATACCAAGGTGAAAATATCTTAAATGAACATAACAATTATGTTTTGGTTTATTGAAATATAATTCTGTTCATGCTTACTAGCTCTAGTCTTAAATATCACTACCATGCCTAGATTTATCGTGATAACGAGAAAATGCTTATTGTCGAAGAATTTTGGACGCAATCCAAAGATAAATCCAGAGATATTTAGGATATTTATCTTAGAAACATTCTTTGAATTTACGCATTTACACACGTAATTTCTTTGTCGTGAATGAAACCTCATTTTATGTTAAAACAAGCAAATTCGTATTCATTCATAGGTAATATCAGTTTATAATATTACACTACTTAGAAAATTGTTACAGGTTAAGTTAGGAATCGCTTCGCGCAAAAGAGCTAAAAAGGGCAGACTAAATAAGCAATTGATTTATAAACATTTTTACAATTAAAGTTTTTTGTTGTTTTCTGAGAATTAGTGAAATGTGTCTGAAGCCCTTTTTGCATGATTCGATTTAATTAGTGTAGATCAATTACAATTAGCATTATTTTAATGCACGTTGACACAAGTCCTTTTGTTAATTCAGTTGGATTAAATTAAGAACGTTGTTCTTATTTTGTATGTAGTATTGTTTAGTTTTCTCTTTATAAAAATAGAATAGCAATTATATCTCTCTCTCTCTCTCTAGTCGTTTACTTCATTGGTTCAAGTGTCGTGATCTTATGTATATCATTCACGTTATGGTGATTGTGATTTCTCTCCATTTATCTCTGTCTGTAATGCACCTTATGTTATCCTGCAGTGAATTTCCTGCGAAGTGCTTCATTTGGTCCATCCATCGCTTCGGAGGTCGCCCCTAGATCTCGTGCCTTCGATTTTTCCCTGTATCACAAGTATTTCCAAATTGTCATCCTTTCTCCTGCTTATATGTCCAAAAAACTTGAGAATTCGTTGTCTTACGATAGTCTTACATTAATTTGCGGTTCTTCTAATATTGATACGTTGGTTCTGTGAGCAGTCCCGGGGTTTCTTAAAAGCCTTCTCCAAACCCACATTTCAAAGCTGTCCAGTTTAGCAATGTCTGTGGCCTTTAAGGTCCAGGTTTCTGACCCATATAATGCTATTGGCAAGACAAGAACGAACAAAGGACGGAAGATGGACGAAGAAAATATTACAGTTTCGACAAGTTTGCGTTTTGTTTTAGTTGTTATTTGTTTGTGCTTCCAGGTTTTATGCAGCTTAGTCATAGCAGTTTTGGCAAGAGCGATTCTCCTTTTGATTTCGATAGATGAAATTCCGTCTCTGTTTATGTTAGCACCCAGATAATTAATTTCTTCTATCATTTCTATATCGTTTATGGTCGTCGCTGTATTTATTCTGTTGGTGCGATCTATTACCATTAACTTAGTTTTTTGCCGATTTAGTTTTAACCCATAGTCCAGGCTTACTCCTTCCACTCTTTCAATAAGTTCAGCCACTTCCTGTTCATCCTTTGTTATAAGTGTGGTGTCATCGGCATAACGAAGGTTATTTATTTTTCTGCCACCTATACTTATGGCCACCCTCCCAACCGTTAAAAGCCTTCCTGATAATGTATTCACCATAAACGTTGAATTGCAAGGGAGATAAAATACACCCTTTTCCTACGCCTCGTTGTATGCTGAAGGTTGGGGAGGTTTTGTCCTCCCCAACCAGTCTGACTTGTGGGGTTCCCATCTCTAAGAGAGCTCTCCAAAGCTTTTGCCAGCTAACACATTCAAAAGCTTCGCTGTAGTCTAGGAAACAGAGATATGATGGTTTTGCAAATTCTCTTGCCTTTTCGATATATTGTCGAACATTAGAGATTTGTTCTCTTTTGACCTTGTCACTGACAAATCCTGCCTGTTCCTGTGGGATCTGCCAATTCAAAAAGCTTCTAAGGCGTTGAAGGAGAATTCAGAGCATAACTTTGCTTGGATGTGAGATAAGTGCAATGGTTCTGTAGTTGTTACATTTTTGACTGGAACCTTGGCGCAATTACATAAGATACAATAATTAACCACAGTTTATGTATTTAACGAAAATGAAGGAATACTAAAATTTTCTTAAAGTAGAAAATATTATCTTCAACAATAATAGTATATTATTTTATAAGTAGCTAAAGTCTAACTTTTTAGCAACGAATTTGTAGGCGTTCGACAAATCGTCCAAATTTTACAAAATCAGTTTAATGTCATTAATATTTACATCGATTTATCCTAAAATAACTTCATTGTAATGACTCATCATCATCAACAACCAACCAGTTTCATCCACTGCTGGACATAGACCTCCTCCATAGCACTCCATCGTCTTCTGTCTTGAGTTTCGTGGATCCAGTTATTTGCGATTCTTTTTAGGTCATCGGTCCAACATATCGGTGGTCTTCCTCTGCTACGTTTATCGGCTCTTGGTCTCCACTCTAATACTTTCTTCGCCCATCTTTTGTCCTTCATTCGACCCACGTGGCCAGCCCATCTCCATTTGAGTTTAGTTATATGCTCGATCACGTCTGCCACTTTATTTTTCCACAGTAGGTCCTCATTGGTGGTATGGTGGTGCAGGGTTATCTGATCATTCTGATATTAAAATGACCGCACAATATTTTACTTGCTTTTTAAATAACTTAATAAAATTGAAATATAACAAAAAGGTAATAATAATATAAAGTCTTACTGTTCTTCTTTTTCATTTGTGACCACATAGGATCACTTTAGTCAGTCTATTAACTAAGTCTCTTTGAGGAGATTGTTCGAACCTTGCGGTCCTCCCAGTACTTTTTCATACGTTCTGATCTTCGTGCCCGTTCTTCAATTGAAAATACCCGTGTGGTGAATTTCTTCTTTTTGGGTGGGAATCGGAGATTTTTGGTTTAATTTTATCATGTCTGTAGTGTCTTCTGGTGTAAGCACAATTTCTTTCAGATCCTCTCTTATTTCTCTGATCCGTATGCACCCTATTGTGGTATTTTTTCAGTTGAGATTGTATTGTACCAGTTGTTTCAGAAGTCTCGAATCTGGCATTCACATTATGTGCCCAAAGAACCTCCTTTTACGCATTTTGTCAGTAATGGGTTCTATCTCTTTGTAGACGACTTTGTTGGGCATTATCCGCCACTGTTCGTCTCTCTGGTGTTTTTGTTGGTGCAAGTTCTTCCAATTCTTCTTTCGATCTTCTGAATTTTGTCGGTCTTTGATTGTTCATTTAAGTGAAACAGTGTTTCTGCTGAATATGTGGCTTCTAGTTTTATAACAGTGTTGTAGTGTTTTATTTTTGTTTTTATTTTTACACTTTTGACTTGGTGTTAGCGATCATTTTTATCATGTTTATTAATTTGGGGTGTAGTCTAAGGTGCCTACCAATTTTTAGTAGGGATTCCCTGTGGATTGAAAAGTGCGAAAAGTGATCTGAGTGCCACGAAAGTAGACTGAATGCAGGTAAATAACTTGCAAATTTCACATGAAATTTGTTTTGGTAGTCCTAAAAAGACTCAATAATATTATAGAGCTCCGGAAAGGTTGAATATATTTATATATTGAGGCTGTGTTCCGACTGTATTAAGTTTAAACTGTTTCATTCAAAATGTTTTGTTTTCAAATGTTTTGTTACTTGCTTTTTCATCCATTGCTTCCTCTCCTCTTTCTTTAAAAAGAGGTATCAATGGTTACTGGCTATGTAGTATAGAGAAAGCTTTAATTATATTGCAACAATACTGTTGCAAAATATTATTGAACGACTGGTGTGTTTAATTGATTTTGTGTAATTAAACTTGGCTTAATTTTTAATTTTCCCGAAAGTAAGATTTCAAATTTTAAAATAGAGAAAACATTTTGTTGTTTTCATGTTTGAGCTACCGATGCGCGAAGTAAAATCACCTGTCCGTGGTGAAATTTCAAGATTTTTTTGTGATTGATAGACGTACGTATTTGACATTGGGTTGAAATATTTTTGTAATTACATATTATTTTTAGTACAGGCAAGACGAGGTGTATTATGCATAGGAAAAAAACGTGGAGGTAATTTGAGCGTGTTGGTAGGAACAATCGTCTGTTCGATGCAGAAGTTCTGATTTGTTTGTAATGGTATGTTTTTGGTATAAAATACAGGATGTCTACAAAAGAATCATCAGGTTTTAAAAAGATATATTTCACAAAGTTTTACATATATAATATTAAATGACACATGAAATTAAAGGTAATAATGTTCAAGTTTAAAACGCGCGCTAACAAACTTCGCTTTAAGGGGCCTACAGGCGATCAACATTGTTGACCAACATGGTTGGTCAAATGCAGTGTTGAAGTGTTTGTTGAACGTCTGTAGGCAGGTTGGACCAAGCCTCAACCATCCAACCTGCCTACAGATGTTCAACACTTCACCACTGCATTTGACCAACCATGTTGGTCAACCATGTTGATCGTCTGTAGGCCCCTTAGAATGTCGAGATGGCAGCACGAAGTAATATGCAAAATTGCGAGTATTCAGCAGAGTAGGGAAAGATGTCATGTTCTCCTCACTCCTCGACCCACCCCCAGTCAGTTTAAGAACAGAGTGGTCAGCTATAGAATTGATGGTTCACGGGATTGATGTAGATAGCTTTGTTAGTAAATTGCGCAGCCGTTGTTCGAGAAACCGCACAACCCTTCACATGGAATCTTATGATTCTTGAAGTTGTATATGAAATCCACGCCCACGCACGATTCCATACTTATACGGGTTCAATGACTCATCAAAACGAGGTCAAACTCTTAACTCTGTCCACTTTCCATCCACTTTCCATCCACTCCATCCATTTTCCATCCACTTTCCATGCACTTTCCTTTCACTCCATTTACTTTCCATCCACTCCATCCACTTTCACTTTCCATCCGCTTTCCATGCACTCCATCCACTTTCCATCCACTTTAAATCCACTCCATCCACTCCATCCACTTTCCATCTACTTTCCATCCACTTTCCATCCACTTTCCATCTACTTTACATCCACTTTACATCCACTTTCCATCCACTTTCCATCCACTTTACATCCACTCCATCCACTTTCTATCCACTCCGTCCACTTTTCATCCACTCCATCCACTTTCCAAACACAAAATCTGTTTAGAAGCTGATTAAGGCTGATAAAGCTAATTAAAGCTGATTAAATCTGATTAAAAGCTGATGGGGGATGAAAGCTTGGTGATGGTGGTGGGGGTCGAGGAGTGAGGAGACGCCAGAACATGACATCTTTCCCTAGTCAGCAGAAAGCTTTTTGTATGCTCGAGTATGCAAGGTGTTTATAATTTGTTATGCTGAAACCTGCATTTCGAGGACGGTACGGAACAGAATCGCCAGGCCCCAGAGCATTCTGCTATGGTATCGACAATTCCAGGATACTGGATATACTTACATTAGAGATACTTACATTAGTAAGCGTGAAAGTACCGGAAAACTACACGTTTCTGATGAGACAGTGGAGGCAGTTAGAGATCGTTTCACGCGTAGGCCGCAACAGTCAACTTACAGGGTAGGTCGTGAACTTAGTATTCCATATCAAACTGTGTGGAAGATTTTGCGATGGCGATTACGATTCAAACCGTATCGTCTACAGATGGTGCAAAGTTTACGGCCCGACGACCACGTCAATCGAACCAATTTTTGTATTGCAATGCAGGAAGCGATGGAAGATGACGAATTTGATAACCGTCTATTATTCAGCGACGAAGCGGCATTTCATTTAAATTGAAAAGTGAACCGTCACAACATTCGGATATGGGGCACGGAAAATGCTCATATCATTCTGGAACATGACATGAGTTTCCAAAAATGTAATGTCTTCTGTGCATTCTCCAAAACAAAAGTGTACGGAACCTTTTTCTGCAATGAAAACACTGTGATGGGCACAACATACCTCGACATGTTGCAGTTTTGGTTGTTTCCGCAACTGAGAGAGGATTCCAACAACTTCATATTCCAACAAGATGGGGCTCCATCTCATTGGCATAATGAAGTGCGTCACTATCTAAACGAGGAATTCCCTCGCCGCTCGATTGAGCGATACTTACTTTCCGTGTCCGGCTCATACGACATCTTTCCAAAAAAATAGCGGCTGCAATAGCCTTGTCGTTACATAAAATTAAGTGTTCGTGCGTGCATCCTTCTTCCAGTTGTGGGCAGACACGTTATAGACACGTATGTGGCTCATATCTTGGGGCTGACCACACGCACACAGCACTTCGTCGTTCTCAGACATTCCCCACCTCAACGGATTTGTCTTGCACCTTGCCACTCCTGTCCTGATCCGATTTAGGGATTTCCATACCGCGAAAGGGAGGTGTTTGTCTGGGGCCATTTCTTCTCTTGGGGATTCCCGAGTAGTTAGTTGTTGGGTCTAACTAGTGATACGGTTATTTTCTATGGACCCCTCGAGTGTGTGTGATCTTGCCATGAAACTCTTCCTTGATCTTAGGCGTCGACCGGCTGGCTCGTGTTGGTGCAGAGGATGGCGAGCATCGGTTTCCTGTTTCGTCCTTTCAGCATCCGTGATGACGGCTTTTCGCACAGATAGGGGTGTCACGCCAATAAGTGGCTACAAACTATTAACTGGAGTTGGCTTTAGGCAGCCTGTCACGATTCTTGCTGTCTCGTTGATAGGGACCACATGTTTCGCGTCCACATGTTTCGCGTGAGCTGAAGCTGCCCAAACCGGTGCGGCGTATTCCGCAGTGAACACACAGAGCGCCAAGGCCGAGGTTCTGAGCGTTTCTGGTTGAGCTCCCCATGCTGTGCCTGTGAGTTTTTGCAATATGTTATTACGCGCACTAACTTTGCCTTTAGTATTGATGCAGTGTTGTCTGAAGGATAGAGTACGGTCCAGGGTCACGCCCAGGTATCTCGGCGTCGGGCAGTGCTCCAGTCGCCTCGCCAATGTGTCTCGTAGTCGTGCTTCTTTGTTTTTCTGGTGGAAGGCAAAGACCTGAGTCTTGCTGGGATTCGGCTTTAGGTGGTTTTTCTGGTAATAGATTGCCAGTTCCTCAAGGGCGACCTCCAACTTCTCCTCCACCTCGGTAAACTCGGTGCCTTGGGCTGCAACAGCTGTATCATCGGCATAGATGAATTGCCTTATATTGTCAGGAATCGGCTGGTCTTTCGTGTACACGTTGAGTGGGGACAGGACACTGCCTTGCGGCAGACCATTCTTCTGGACTCTAAATCTGCTATTCTTGTTTCGGAGTGAAACATAAAATCTTCTGTTCTGGAGGAATAGACCGATGATCATAGTGAGCCTATAGTCTTTTGTTGTCTCATAAAGCTTTCTTTACAGCCTCCTGTGGCTGACAGTGTCATAAGCGGCGGTCAAATCGATGAACGTCACTCCAGTAATCTTCCTTCTCTCAAAACCATCCTCTATGTGCTGAGTTAGGTTGAGGATTTGGCCACAGCATGATTTCCCTGGACGAAAGCCGGCCTGCTGTTCGATAATCTTGCCATACAAAATCTCCGCTGTTCGGTTTAGAATCAGTAGTTCCAGCAATTTGAAGAGTTGGCACAGAAGGGACACGGGCCTGAAGTTCTTAGGGTCAGTCGATTCCTTGCCAGGTTTCAGTAACGCGACCACACGAGCCACGCGACCAAAAAATCAGTTCGGAACTTTATTCCAGTCACTTCAGATCAAGTAGCCACCCATTGCTTCTGAATGGTAAAACAAAGGGCAAGAAGTCCAAAGAGCACATTAGCAGGGACCTGGAGCATGAGGACAACTCCTTCGGTGCCCCTTTTTCCATTACTGAACTTGTGGCTGGGATTAAAGGGATGAAACTCAACCGAGCGGCGGGCGTGGACGATCTGAGCGCAGAACAGATCAAGAACTTTGGACCACAGACCCTGCAATGGCAGGGTCAACTTAATATGTTCAACGTATGTGTCACGCAACTGAAGATCCCCAAAGAATGGTTTGGGCGATGTGTTGTACAGTACTTGCTATTGTTCAGCTGGTCTCCTAGGTCATCCGATCTTACGGTTTGCGAATTTTTTCTTTGGGGGTACATTAAAAATAGGGTTTACGTGCCACCAATGCCATCAACACTGGGTGAACTACGATAACGCATTACTGCTGCTATGATCTGCATCGATTGGGGCATATTGCAGCGTGCGTGTGTGGGTTGAACTGGACTACTGTTTTGACGTGTGTCGTGTGATCCGAGTAAAAAAAACGTAAAATATAAAATATAAATTTATAACGTAAAACTTGGACATTTTCCCTTTATTTTCATGTGTCACTTAATATAATAGACGTAAAACTTTGTGAAATATATCTTTTTAAAACTGTAGTGTTGACGAAATCTATTATTATGCAATTGATGTTGTTTATTTTTAAAGAATGCAATGCTAAAAAATATTTTGTTTGCCAAAATGTCCTAAATAAAACTGAGAAAAAAAACACCTCACGGTCAAGAGATAGTACCTACAGCTTTTAATTTATTTATAACAGTCTGTGGAAAGGAATGTGCGGGAGAACGCCTACGCACTACGGGCGGAAATATCCAATTTTTTTGCGTATTATTTTTTTGAAAATATAGCGCCTGTCAAATAAATTTGGCAAATTTGACGATATCAAGAAAATTAGAACGGAAATAATGCAGATTGGAAAAATATTTGCGCCGACAGTTTTATGGACTATCGCATTTTTTCTGGCCACAATATTATTTTTATATCGCTTCTCTAAATTTATCTGCTCACATATTGACTTTGTCTAAATGTTTGTAATCTTAAAAATGTTATATAAAAAAATTCAAAGCCAGCACCAGTCAACACTTTTTTAATTAAGCAAATATTTTGATAATAACTGATTCTACATACTATTGTTGCAAAATAAATTTGATTAAAATAATTGAACTCGTCATTTCGAAAAGGGCATGAGTCAATGAATTAAAACTTCAGAATCAACAAAATTATGTTTTTTGTAAAAAAGTCATTGATGCTGAAGTAACTGAATATAGAGGTTGTTAAATAGAAAACATACACGCTTTTTGGAATATTTATTTATTAAAAAGGAAACAATTTTCATCAAGATATTTTGAATTAAAATTTTTGGATCAAGAATTGATCATTTTCTTGGTATTCCTTGTTTGCTGTAGTTGTTGGCCATGCAAAAACCTCTTCATAGAAACTTTGGTACTCTGCTGGGATATAAATTGGGATATGAATTATAATTTGACAAACACTTACTAGAAAGCCTCATGGTTATGTATAACCGGAGGTTAGATTTGGTAATTTTGACATTTCGAACTTTTAATTTATTTACAACAATCTGTCGAAAGGAATGTGCGGTAGAACGCCTACGCACTAAAGGCGGAAATATACAAATTTTTTACCTATTATCTCTCATCAGTGCAGCTTTGCTGTTATGAATTATAATTTCACAAACACTTACTTGAAAGCCTTGTGGTTATGGATGACCGGAGGTTAGATTTTGTAATTTTGACATTTCGTTAAGAGAGACATGAACTCATATTAGCATGTTATTGATTTAAATGATAATGTACTATTGGTAACACCATACTATATTATAGATAATCATATAAGCTTAACCCCTTGATATACGAATAAAATGAGCGTTGACGTGTCACACATGGGATCTTATCACATACACATGACGTCTTGGAGACGTCATTGTATGTCAAGGGGTTAATAATGTCGGAACACAGTCTGAATCCAATACTACCTGAACTCAATAATATTATAGAGCTCCGGAAAGGTTGAATATATTCAGGTTGTGTTCCGACTTTATGAAACATTTGAGAGTCAAATAAATGCCAAAAAAAAGATGACTGATAAAAATAAGTTTTTATGATAAAAAATAAGTTTTTTATGATTTTTATTATTACATTTTTACACCTTTTTTATATATAGCTAAAGTTTTTCTTCTGTTTGCTTTGTGTGTTGGTGTGCTTTGTAAATATCACTGTCCAAGAATTTATTGTCTAAGTTTTTCGGTTTTGTTTACAGAGCCGAAAAAAGATAAGACTGATGGATCAGCACACAACGGGGCTTTGTCCCCGAACGGAGACACGCAATCTCCGACACTTCAGCCCCCCAGTTACGGGGAAACCCCCAACAAACCAGAACGACCCAACTCGTTGGGACCTGGCAAACTCACCAGACGACTTCTATGTTACCACAGTGAACACTGTAAGCATTCTTCACTAGATAGATAGAGTTTACATTAGATAATTACATTAAATAAATAAAATAGCAGTTTATGATACAAGTGCGTGAAGAAGGGCTTTTGTGCTTGAGTTGCAAAATTTAAAGGACGAGCCGAAGGCGAGTGCTGTAATCGCAATGAGTGCACAAAAGCTTTTCACACACATGTGTCATACTTAAATTTATCAACGAAGCATGTTAACCCCTTGACATACAATGACGTCCTATGCCCGCCATACACACAACATTCCACCGGAGAGGTCTACCTTTGCAGGTTTGCCTGCGCAGGTAGACAGGAGCGTGTGTGGGAATAGACCTGTGCAGTTTCTTACGTACGGTTTGACTTGCGCAGGCAAACCTGCACATGTAACCTATCCGGTAGACCGTAGCGTGTATGCCGGGCATAAGACGACATGTATATGTGATAAGATCACATGTAAATTGATACGCCAACGCGCATTTTATTCGTTGCAAGGGGTTAAAATACCGTTGAATCTACAAAAAAATAATTGTTTCTTACCGATAATATTGTAAAAATTGTAATTTTGAGGACCAACATTCTTCAAATCACTGACACAATAAGATTAGAACGTTCAGCGCAGTAACGGGAACACTATTTGATCGTTGTCGATAAGTAGGGACAGATGTTTCCTTCTAGGCCCTCCAGCTCCACTGACCTTGACAATTTCGGTCTCGACTAGAATTTTCCCACCTGCGTCGAATTTTTAAATTTCCCGCCCGCACCGAATTTTGAATTTTCACGCCCACAGTGCAGGAAGAGGAAATGGAGCGGCCGGATGTGTGACACCGGGTGTGGAAAACCGGAAGTACAAACATGTGGTAAACCGGAAGAAAGTGGTAAAAACCGGAAACGGAAGTCGAAACCGGAAACGGAAATCGAAACCAGAACTCACACCTAGCATGTGGTTACATAGACCTTCTACGTGGGACTACATAGACCTCACAACCGGCTTGGGGTTACATAAATCTTGCACGTGGGGCTACATAGACCTCACACTCTCATCTGTGGAAAACCGGAAGTATGAAACGGAAGACGAAACCTAAAATCAAATCCGGAAGTGTCAAGATCAATGAGGGTGGAGGGCCTAGAAGGAACCATTTTTCTTTACTTCGATGTAATCTAGGTTAATCTAGATTTAATCTAGATTATATTATAGTTAGGTTATGTTATATTAGAGCCAGATACATCTAAATTTATAAACCTATAAACCTATTTTATAAACCTAGATTTAATCTAGATTAGATTATAGTTAGGTTATGTTATATTAGAGCCAGACTGGGAGGCCGAGACTTCTTGATTCAAAATAAGAAAGATTAATTCAATTTTAATTTACGTCAGAAAATTTATATTCACTACGTCTATGTTTTTTGTTTAGTGACGCGAGTTGTTGCCATAGTAACAATAAACAGAAATCGTTTAATAATGAACTCCATTTGATTAACATTGGACTTTCACGCACCATTTTGATACTTTTACACACGAATATAATAATGGCATCCTTCACATACAATAATTTACTTATTAATGTATTCATTTTGGTGCGCGGATAGATAAAATATATTGCTTCATTTTTTTTTCTTGCGAATTGACCGCTTAGGAACACGCTACAATTTCACTATTTTAGTTGTAATTTCCTCTGCCTCCAGTACTCCTTCAAACAATCGCTGTGCTGCTGCCGTTGTTCGGCCATCCAAGCCTTTCCGGTCTTTGTAGCTCATCTCTCGTCATGAAACACTTCCAAATTGTTTATACTGTTTCAAAACGTATCCCTTTCCAATATTTGGGCCTCTGAGATTTTAGATCTTTCAAGGTTTTTTCGAGTTTCTTTAATCCGTGATGTAGTTGTTTTTTGTTCCAAACAGTCAAATAACTGCTTAGTAAATCTGGATTTGTCTAATCTGTACATGTGCCCAAGAAATATTTAGCCTCCGTTTCCTCATGGTCGCAGAAATTTTTTCTACATTCGGGTAGACTTCGGCGTTGTTCTGAAGTTTACATCCGGTTTTCGCCTGGATTGTGCCCATGATTTTCCAGAGGATTCTCCTTTCCATGACCTCCAACTTCTCTAGCCTGTAGTTCATTGAAAGGCATTCACAGGCTTGCAGGGATTCTGTTTTGATTACAGTGTCGTAGTGCTTTATTTTGGCGTTCCAGGAAATGCATTTCCTGTTATAGATGTTTTTTGTAAGCCCATACGCTCTCTCCATTTTTCAGATCCTATCGCCAACCGCAGCTTTCTCTAAACCATTGTCCTATATCGTTTCACCGAGATATTTAAATTTCTTTACTCTCTGAATGTGCCGTCTCTCTGAATCTCCGTTTCAAGGAATTTTGGTCCTTGAATTTTGTTTTCTGTATCGAGATGCTGAGTCCCGTCTTACTGGCGATCTTTCATAACAGGTTAATCTGAATGGGAATTTGGGTTCTCCCATGATCGCTTCCCTGGGGCTTTCCGAGACTATCGCAAAGTCATCTGCAAAGGCCAAACAGTTGACTTTAATTCATCCTGATTTCCTCCCTAAGCAGATTGGGTTTATTCCTTTATAAGCTTTCAGTTCAACATTCGTAGATCTTTTCCAGAATGCAGTTGAATAGTGTGGGTGAAAGTCCGTCGCCTTGTCTTACACCCGTCTTGATTTCAAACGACCGGGACAGTTCTCCACTTTGGATTTTGTGTCTGTTAATGTATCTTTGATTATGTTTGCCAGCTTGGGTTTCACCCCAAATTCTCGAATTATACCTTCCATGGTTTCCCTGTCCACCGAATCAAAAGCCTTTTTGAAAACTATGAAAGATGTTAAAATTTTTTGGAGCTCAGCTTTCTATGGCGGATTATTGATTTCAAGTTGAATATCTGCGCTGCGCAGGAGCGACCTTTTCGGAACCCTCCTTGGTACTCCCCAAGTTGTTTATCAAGGGTCTCCTCTATTCTAATATAGAATTGGGTTTCACCAAAATCAAGAATCAATAATTGGGTTTCACCTAATTTCAGAGAATTTGGGGTGAAACCTAAGTTAGCAAACATAATCAAAGATACATAAACAGACACAAAATCCAAAGTGAAAGTAATGGGAGAACTGTCCCTCCAACTGTTGTTGAAATCAAGAAGTATCTTTGAGAGGATTTTGTAGGCGGCCGGAAGTAAGGAGACGCCTCTATAGTTATTGACGTCCTTTTTGTCCCCTTTCTTATGGAGGGGGTGTATCAACGCTGTTTTCATCCTCCAGTGGTGACAGAATTTGTAGGTTATCAAAATACCTTGCAAGTATCTTGGTTGTTTAACACGATTTTTCCGTGTTCATTTCTGAAGCTCATACTTGGTGATTGGTATCGTTTGAGTTTGTTCTTAAAGGTCTGATAGAAATATCTGTAATTGTTTTAGGTGAAATTAGTTTCGAGGTCATCCAACTGTGCCTTCTCAAATGATCGTTTTGACCGTCGAAATGCAATGGATGTTTCCTTCCTTTGATGCCTGAATTGTTGTGCCATCTTCCTGGAACATTTCCATATTCTCCATTTCTCAGATCTTTCCTCAAGTGCTTCCTCGCAAGCTTCATTCCACCAGATTGCTCGTTTCCTTTTTGGACAGTCCAAGTGTTTTCTTCGCGGCATTAATCCTCGTGCTGAGGTCTTGCCAGCTCTTTGTGGATTTATTTTCTAAAGTTCTTAATGATATCTTCTGTGGTGTTTATTCGGTAAATGTTGTATCTGGTCATTCTGGGTGGGTAGTTGTTTTGGTTGGATGGTTGAAAGCGGATTTTAACTTTGGAGGTAGTGGTCCGAATCGAATTCACCATTTCTGATAACTTCTGATCACCTCTTTGGTGCTTGTTCTGGTTATGGCTGTGTGGTCCAGTTGGAATTCTCCTAGGGTGGAATTTGGAGATTTCCAGGTTGTTGCTTTTCTCGTGAAATTTCCGGAAGTATGTGATGTTTATTCGGTTAAGGTTGTATCTGGTCATTCTGGGTGGGTGGTTTTTCTGGTTGGATGGGAGAAAGCGGATTTTAACTTTGGAGAAGTAGTGGTCTGAATCGAATTCACCATTTCTGATAACTTTGACGTTCATCACCTCTCTGGTGCTTGTTCTGGTTATGGCTGTGAGGTCCAGTTGGAATTCTCCTAGGGTGGGATTTGTAGATTTCCAGGTTGTTGCTCTTCTTGTGAAGTTTCCGGAGGTATGGAATGATGGAGTCCAAGGAGTCTTTTCCCGTATTTGTTAGTCCTGTTATGTGCTGGGTTGTCTCCTATTATGGTTAGGTTAGGTTTTTCCTTTTTGCCAGCCCTAGTGTCTTCTTCGCGGCACCATTAATCCTCGTGCTGAGGTCTTGTCAGCTCTTTGTATTGACGGTGTGGATTTCTTTTCTAAAGTTCTTAATGATATCTTCTGTGATGTTTATTCGGTTAATGTTGTAACTGTTCATTCTGGGTGGGCGGTTCTTTTGGTTGAATGGGAGAAAGCGGATTTTAACTTTGGAGAGGTAGTGGTCCGAATCAAATTCACCATTTCTGATCCCTTTGACGTTCACCACCTCTCTGGTGCTTGTTCTGGTTATCGCTATGTGGTCCAGTTGGAATTGTCCTAGGGTAGGATTTGGAGATTTCCAGGTTTTTGCTTTTCGCGGAAATTTCCGGAAGTATGTTGCCATTAGTCTCAACTGGAATGATTTGCAGAGTACAAGGAGTCTCCCCGTTCTTGTTAGTCCTCTTATGTGCTGGGTTGTCTCCTATTATCGTTCTGTATTTTCTCTCTGTGCTTTGAAACCAGTGCGTTGAAATCTCCCAGAAGGATTTTTATGTGATTTGCTGGTATCCTAGCGATTTCAGTTTCCAGAAGATCCCAAAAATCATCCACTTTCTGGGGGTTTTTCTTGTTGTCTTCGTTGATGGGAACGTGGTAGTAGATAAAAGTATACTTCTTATTCTTGCACTGAATAGTTAGTAAAGACAATCCTTCAGATTTGGATGTGAAGTCTACGAAGCTGTTCATAATTTTCTTATGTGTGTAGAAGGCAGTCCCGAGCAGGGGCACGTTAGGCATTTTCTTCTCCGTCGGCTTTCCTTAGAATACCTTGTAGTTTTGAGTTTCTGTTATGTGGTCTAGAAATTTTGTCTCTTGTACAGCTAGAATCTGGATTTGTTGTTTTCGAGCTTTTGTTTGCCTACTCGGAGAAGAGAGTTGACATTAATAGTTTCGATGAAATACTTCTGCTTGAATACAAATTTGGAAGGTGTATCCAGACGCTCCAACTCGTCTGTTGTGCAGATGTTGGGACTCGCCAAAGTCCAAGGTCTCGATGCATTACATAATGCGGTGGATTTCCGTTCTCTGAGAATTGAAATTCTTCATCCGACTTTGAGACCGTTGACCATTTTTCACCTAGTAATCCTAGGCAGGGGCCCTTACTGACTACTACCATCCGGAGCTAGATGGACTCAGGTTTTTAACGATGTTATTACTCCTCCCCCTCCTCCTTCCTCATCTCTTGCAAGATGAGGCCCCGGGCTTAGGACCGGCAGTGGCGGAGTTATTACTCCTATTATTAATTAATGATTTAAAAAAACCCGGCCAAGTGCGAATTGTGACTCGCGCACCGAGGGTTCCCTATAAACTTGTAAGTAAGGTATCTTTAGGAGGACCTAACTGTATGCAACCCATATGTTTCTGGTGCCTGACAATACCACGCAACACATTAGTGTGTTTTCATAAGTTTGTAACAGTAAATTCGCATTTTTCTTGTAATTAAACTACATATTTACGGTTATCAGATTTTTCCCTTTACATGTGCTGTAAGACACCGCTTTTTGCCAAATTTCATGATTCTAGTTCAACGGGAAGTACCCTATAGGTTTTGATACCCTTGTGAAATAGCAAAATATGCGACATAAACGGTCATATCTTTTGATCGCGTTGACTTACGTTTGATTTTTTCACAGCTGGAATAGACCGCAGACCCGAGTATTTGATACAAATTTCAACTTGTTACCTCTACGCGTTCCTGAGAAAAATGGTCTTGACAGACAGACAGACGGACGGACGGACAGACGGACGGACGGACAGACGGACAGACGGACAACAAAGTGATCCTATAAGGGTTCCGTTTTCGGTACGGAACCCTAATAATCTATAATAATTATTAAATATTATAGATTATAGATATTAGATCAGTGTGTTTTAATCAAAGAATATTAAAAGTTTGGTAAATAGGTAGATGTATTGCAATTAATTGATGCATTGTAATACAAGTGCGTCCACTTTTCCGCATCGTACGATCCGTACGATGCGGAAAAGTGGACGCACTTGTATTACTTTCTATAAAAAGAATACTTTTGCGATCCGTTTGATGCGATGCGTCCGATAAGTACGATGCGGAACTGTAGACGCCTACCTTAAATAGACCTTTTTACGGTTAGTTAAGCGCATGCGCAACCGCTAAGTTTAAAAGGCGGGAATATGAAAGTTTCGGGCTCATAGTTACACGTCAAAATGTTCGGGCAATTTTGACGTATAACAGGCGGAAATTCACGCTTGTGCACAAAAAAATTTCAACTATGGAAATGTCTATTGGAATGGACTTTTTTTATTGTTAAATGTTTTACATATCGATTCATAAGTGGCATATTTTGCAACTTGTTTCTTAATATTTAGTGCATATTTTTGTGCAAATGCATGCATATATGGGCGCATATTTTACTGATTTTTAGGAAGGTCGAAATGTTCCCAAATTATATAAATATATTCAACCGCGATTTGTTTTATAGTCTTAATAAGACTTAATATTATAGAGCTACGAACAGGTTGAATATATCTATATATTCAGGCTAAATTTCGCCCTTAATAAGTTTATAAATCTATATAAGATTATTAATTACTTAATTAATTTATATTTTGGTAATCCAAATTTTGATTGGATTTTTAATTTGATTTTGTTTGTAGTTTCGGATGGTCCGCAAGGTCCTCCTGGCAGTACACCGCCGCCCCACGAGCGACAGACACATCACGTCCTGCCTCCGATGCCTCCAAGTTTCATGCTTTCCGAGCTGCCGGAGCCTCCGATTCCAGTCTCCGAAATCGGACCTATTCCTCCGCCGCCGATGTTCAGTTCTCCCAGTCCTGTGCCCCATCGACAACCTTCTCCTCTACCTCCACAAAATAGAGACTATGATTACGATGGTAAATATTTAATCAATAATAAATCTAAAAATACTGTTTTGAGATACATAATCTTTAAATTAAATGCAAATTTATCCCGTAGCATCTTGAAATAACTTTCTTGAAGATAACTTGATCACTGAAGATTATCTCAATTTTATCATGATTTAATGTTGTTCTTAGTTTAAGCAAATTTTATTTTTAATTTGTATTTTATATTTTTAACTTTCCACTTTAATATTTTCAATAATTCCCTATTATTGAGAATATTAAAGTGGAAATTTAACAATAAAATTTGCTTAAACTAAGAACAACATTAAATCATGTTTTTTTATATTTTTAATTCAATGTTTACACCGTTATAACATAGTAGAAAATTTAAATACTGCTTAAAATGCTGTAATTAAGTTAAAAAATATTTAAAATTTTGAGCTGTTTAAACGCCGCCATTTTCGCGCGGTGTGTTGATGACGTCAATTATCACTGACAGTTCAGTCTATTGCTTACTACAGCTGTTTTCATTTTTAACTTCAAGTTTTTGACGTTTGTTTTCTAACCAAAAGACTGCAATGACAAACAAATGTAAAAAATACGGAATTGTTTACATGGGATCTTACCTCACTTTCGTTGTAACCAACGAAAAAACGTGTTGCGTTTTTCAAATTTGAATTTCCCTCGCTTAATTTGCATTAATTAATTGTAAATATTTAAAAAGATATTAATTACAAAAATAATGATTTAGTTCAAATGTCCGGTCAATAAACATTCGGAAAAAAAATATTTGAACCAAATTTAAATTTCATGCATATTCCCTATTGGATTAAAAAAAATAAAAACATTTTTTTATAAATTCATTTTAGACCAAGATGATGATGATGATGGTGTCGATCCAGAAGAATTGGATGACTGTTTGTATAGGATGCCACAGCCAGACCCAGCAATAGATACGTCGCGCGTTGACGAGATTCCTGCGAAAGAGCCAAAATTTAATGCGATGCCATTGAAATCAGCGTTAAAGAAAAAGGGTAGTGGGAGTGGGCCCGGAACGCCGCAAAACACGCCGACCCAGGAAAATAGACCTTTAGGCATGAGACAGCAAGGCGATCATGTAACCTTTAAGTAAGTCGCTTAAATGCTTTATTCCTTTATTTTTGGTTGTTTGTTTGGGTACTGCTTGGCCTAGGATCTCTCAGACGTGGAAGAATTGGATATTGGTATATTGTTCTGGGACCACTTTATACAAAAAATGTAAAAAATACAAACGGGTAACACACTTTGGCGTAAACAAACAAAACAAATGTTTAAAATCTAATTTACTTGGTTCAAACTAATTATTTTAATGAGATCAACAAATAACATTTTAAAATTACGTTTGGAAACGAGATATATTAATATAAATGGTGATGTAATAGGTACATAAATAAGAGACTGGAAAAATAATATTAACGAAAGCCTCTCATATATTTAATCGTGCGATATGCAGAGCAACTGTTCAAGATGCTCCAATTAGCGGATTAAATTGAAGATTAATTATTAAATCTAATTAATTAATTAAATTTATTCAAATTAGCAGATCGCTAAATTTTTCCTGCAAAATTTCATTGCTTTTTTCAATGATATACAGTGTGTCCAATAGACCTTTTTAAGGTTAGTTAAGCGCATGCGCATCCGCCAAGTTTTAAAAGCGGGAATATGAAAGTTTCGGGCACATATTTAGTTATATGTCAAAATGGGCTTTTTTTACGTATAAGACAACGGAAATTGACACATGCGCACAAAAAGATTTCATCTATGAATAGGTATGTTAAGTTACTCATCATATGGGAAACATGTTTATTATTAATTTAAGAAAAAACGTTAATCTTCAAAAAAAGTTGTGCATGATCTTAAACCTAAAATATAACCATCAAATATCATTTTTTTTAAGCCGTATTCGAGGTTTGTCAAAAAATATGAATGTTACTCAAGAGCAAAGAACCTTTATTTTTTAAAATAGCGACAATTATTATTAAGGAAAGTTGATCATAATTCAAAACTCTTGTCAGATATCCAATTATTATCCATCTGGCATGAGAAAACAGAGTTTGTTATATTTATAAACTTCTCTGTGTTAGCATTGATAATTTACACGCATGTCGGGAAATTACTGAAGATATGATAAAGAATGTATTAATGGAATTTGATAAACTTGAGAATTGCTTCCTTGAGCGTTTGCTGGTTTTTAACGGGATAGGTTGCTAGCCTTGTCCCCCAAGCCTCCTCTTTTTTGACCCGGGCTTGGGACCAGCGCTGGCAGAGTTCCCATCAGCTAACATAGGCACAGAGCACCAACTTGTTGTATGCATATACCGCTTCAAAGCGACAAGACAAAAGCACAAAGAGTCGGCAAAAGGCCATAAGTTTAATCTGGAGGCACTAACAACAGAAAGCACAAAGTTGCTATATGAGAACCGGCTGACAGAGAAAATAACATCGAACAGCATACTAGACCAGGACACCATTGACAAATCCTGGGAGAAACTGAAATGCAACATCACAAACAGCGACAAAGAGTAGTCAGAAACCCTCCACGACATAACTACAAACCCTGGTACAATCCGGAACTTAAAGACATAGCCCGACACAAATCAGAAGCCTACGAGGAGTACATGGACACAAGAACCAAGGAAGCCTACGACAACTACGAAGCTGTAAGGAATAGGTGCAAAACAGAGGTGCGACACCTAAAAGATCAGTACTCGGAAAACTTCAGCACCGAACTACAACACGACCTATATGGCGGACAAAAGAAGATTTGGAAACTACTCAAACAACCGTACAAACAACCATCGGACGAACAACACCAAACAGAATGATGAAAATCACACCCGCAAAATGGGCCAAGTACTTTCAGGGATTATAAGAAACAGGAATCACCACCGCCCAGACAGGAACCACCACCTCAGCGAAAGTACAAACAATAGAGGACTCACACTGGTTTATTAGTCAAGAAGAAATAAGGCGCGAAATCAAAAACCTGAAATCAAGGAAGGCACCAAGCGAAGACACCATTCCCAACGATCTCCTAAAATACGGCGGCGAAAAACTCGTGGCTGAGACCTCCACCCTATTTAAAAAAATTGTAAAATCCGAAATAGTGCCAATAAACTGGAAAAGCACTATTACCATCCCAATCTTTAAAAAAGGCAAGAAAACAGACCCCTCAAATCACCGAGGCATCGCATTGATAAACACTATGGCAAAACTATTCACAAAAATGCTGGCCCAAAAAATAAAGCGTACGCGTAAACGATGGAATTTAACAAGGCGACAGTATGAGCCCGGCCCTATTCAACCTAATAATGGACAACATAATAACGAGTGTGAAAACCTCAAACAAGGATACCGGATGGGAAACCAGTCCTTCAACATACTGTGCTACGCGGATGACGCTGTATTAATACCTGACAATGAAAACGACTTACAACGACTTCTACAGACATTCTCCAAAACAGCAAAGAGAAACAAACTTGATTTCTCTCATCTAAAAACCAAGTGCATGGTAGTCAGCAGACCAGCAACCAGATGCAAATTACAACTCCACAACAAGGTGATAGAGCAGGTGATGTGCTTTACCAACCTTGGAGTAGAGATCTCAAGCGATAGCGACCTCAAGCTAGAGGTACGAGCAGAAACAAACAAGGCTCGACGAATATCTGGCGCACTAAATAACATAATCTGGAGAAACAAACACATATCGCAAGAAGGTAAAATCCGAATATACAAGATAGCAGTAAGGCCAATACTCACATATGCGGCTGAAACAAGGGCCGACACATCAGTCACCAAACAAGCGCTGAGAACGACCGAAATGCGGACCCTGAGAGCAATAAGAGGAGTCACATTAAGAGACCATGTCGGGAGCTCTAAGATCAGAGCTGACCTACAAATCCAGGACGTCGTGCGCTGAGCAAGAGCCCGTCGAAGGTACTGTCGGGATCACGTGGAACGCATGGCGCCACACCGAATCGCTAACTGGACATGACACAAAAACCCAACAGAACGAGACCTGGAAGACCACCGAAGAGATGGGCAGACTCCTGGACTTCCAAATCGCTGGAGCCGAAGGACTGAGGAGAAACTTACAGAAACAGGCACATAGTGCCTACACAGAAGAATAAGAAGAAGAATTTGATAAAACATTAAATTGCACGCGCACAGTGCAGGAAGAGGAAATGGGGCGGCCGGATGTGTTAAACCGGATGTGGGAAACCGGAAGTGAAAACCGCAAGTGGTAAACCGGAAACGGAAGTCGAAACCAGAACTCACACCTAGCGTGGGGTTACATAGAACTCACACGTGGGACTACATAGACCTCACACCCAGCCTGGGGTTACATAAATCTTGCACGTGGGGCTACATAGAACTCACACTCTAATCTGTGGAAAATCAGAAGTGGGAAACCGTAAGCGGAAGTCGAAACCGGAAGTGTCAAAGTCAATGGAGGTGGAGGGCCTAGAAGGAACCATCTTTCCCTACTTCGATGTAATCTAGGTTAACCTAGGTTGAATGTCAATTTTTTTAAGCCGTATATGAGGTTTGTCAAAAAATATTAATTTTACTCAAGAGTAAAATACCTTTATTTTTGAAAATAGCGACAATTATTATTAAGAAAAGTTGATTATAATTGCAAAACTCTTGTCAGATATCCAATTATTATCCACCTGGCATGAGAAAACAGAGTTTGTTATTTTTATAAACTTCTCTGTGTTAGCATTGATAATTTACAAGCATGTCAGGAAATTACTGAAGATGTGATACAAGGATGTATTAAGGGAATTTGATAAACGAACCATTAAATGTCTAAAACTTACTTTACTTTCCGTGTCCGGATCACCATAACAAATCAAATTTTCAGTTTCTAAAAATCAGCCACATATGTGGCTTTGTCATTTGCGACAATCAGAATCTCTGTACAATCCTCACTCATGTTTGGGCACACAACCAGATGTTGGTGGTCTTGAGTTAGGCCGCATTCACAATCGCCATCTTCTTTGTGGCCCCATTTTTTTAGGTTGCTGTTACAACTAGCGACTCCCATTCTTAGTCCGTTCAGCGTCCTCCATGTGGGGAAAGGTAGATGGTGGCCAGGGGTCAGCTCTTCATTTACCTCGATCCATGTGCGGATGGCAGCCATAGGTTTGTTCGGTGTGCTTCAGGCGTAATCTCCAGGGATTTTGTCGCCAGCATAAAGCTCTTCCGAGACTTAAGATTTTGCGGTTGCATTTGGTGCCCATATAAAGGATGCCTCTGGTCGGTTTTCGCTCAGCCCCCGCGGCAACACACACCTCCTGATTCTGGCTGGGGGGAGGGGTGCGTCAATACCAACTATTGGGTAGATTTCTTCCACCGGGGTCGATTTCAGGCAGCCAGACACCATGCGCACCGTCTCGATCAGTGCCACGTCAACGTGCTTGGAATGAGCGGAATTGAACCAATTATTCAGATTTGCAGCATATTCCGCGGTAGAAAAGCATAAAGCAAGAGCCGAAGTCCGGAGTGTATGAGGTTGTGCTCCCCATTTTGTGTTTGTTAGTTTTCGAATGACATTGTTTCCTGCGCATACTTTCCCTCTGATCTCTTGACAGTGTTTTCGAAAACTCAGAGTTCGGTACAGGCGTATGCCTAGGTATTTCGGTGTGTTGTTATGCTCCAACTCTTATCCATGCCAGGACACCCTTAACTTCATGTGTACTTCCTTGTTTCTAAGATGGAAATCACACCTGCATCTTAGTGGGATTAGCTTTGAGGTGGTATTTGTATAGTAAGCTGCTAGATCATCCAGAGCGTGAGTTAATTTATCCTCTATGTCATTTCAAGTTCTGCCTTGAGCTGCTATAGCCGTATCATCGGCATATATGAAACGCTTTGTCTCTCAATTTGTTAGTGTAGATATTATAGAGGATTGACGCCAGGACGCTGCCCTGGGGTGGGCCGTTTTCCTGAATCTTCCACCGACTATTTCTGGGACTATAGTGTTATAAAAAACCGTAGATTTTGTAGGAAGCATTCTACCAACTTAGTCAGGCGAAAGTCCTTGGTGATATTATAGAACTTTAATATCAGCCTCCGATGGTTCACGGTATCATAGGCAGCAGATAGATCTATGAAAGCGACTCGCGTTATCTGTTTCCGTTCAAACACATCTTCGATATATTTTCGATATATTGAGATATATTGAGAATAAGGGTTTTCCCGCAACACGATTTGTCTGGTCTGATTTTTTCTTTCTTTTATATGTGGTTTGGGGGAAGCTCTACCAGCCTGTGTGTGAGGCTCTCACTCACTAAACCCTTGGCTTAAAAGTACGCCACCCCGGTATCGCTTGCGCATTCCCTCAGGGTGAGCAGCCTGGGCAGTTTTTTACTGCCCTAGTTTTATTTATTTATTGTTTTTTTTTTAATGTAATCTAACGATATTGAATATTTGCGTGCGTTGCCCAGGTTATGTGGAAATACAACGAAAAGTGGCATTTCTCGTATTAAAAAACGTGCGTCAAGAAGTACTTTCTGCGCATGAGTAATAAAATTCATTAAAGATAGTTTTTCATGTCGGATGGATAATATTGGATATCTGACAATAGTTTTCAATTAAGATCAACTTTTCTTAATAACAATAGTCGTCACTTTTTTTAATATTGAGGTCTTGATTGTGTTTATTTTATTTATTTATTTGTTTTTTTTTAATGAAATCTGGCGATATTGAATATTTGCGTGCGTTGCCTAGGTTATATGAAAGTACAACGAAAAGTGGCATTTCTCGTATTAAAAAACGTACTTTTCGCGCATGAGTAATAAAAATTAAAAATGATTGTTTTTCATGTCGAACGGATAATATTGGATATCTGACAATAGTTTTCAATTATGAACAACTTTTGTTGACAACAATTTTTAAAAATAAAGGTACTTTACTTTAGTTAGTTAATAAAGGTATTTTATTCAGTAAAATTAATATTTTTTGACAAACCTGCTATAAGGCTTAAAAAATTGATATCTGATGGTTGTATTAGTAGATAAGCTATAAGAGTTCTAGCTCTAAATCCCATAAGGATTTACTTAGGGGTCTAAATTCGCATTTCTTCTGCTCAAGTGTCTGATTCTAGCGCATGCGCAAGCCGCCAATGCCTGTTTATTGGCTGATTATACCTGATTACTACCTGTTTAAACCTGTTTATTAGCTGATAAAACCTGTTTATTAGCTGATTAAACTTGTTAAACCTGTCATAGAAAATACTGCATAATACTGCAAAAGAATAATAAAAAAAATCTCAATGGCTAATATTAACAATAATGGGCGTAGCCAAGGGGGGGTTTTGGGGGTTCAAACCCCAAATATCCAAAATATTAAATAAAATCTTTTAATATTATATTAAAATAAGGAGAGACGAGGTTTTTCGAATGTGAAGTATATGTGCAGTAAATTGGCGCATTTCTGTTATTGCATTTACTTCAAATCCCCTCGAAACTAAACCCTGGCTACGCCCGTGTTAACAATAACAGAATAACAGGGCTTGGCGGTTTGCGCATACGCTAGAACCAGACACGTGACCGGAAGAAATGCAAATTTAGAGCCCTATACAGTGGCTCCTTAATCCTTAATGGGATTTAATTATCTTAAATCGTTATGGAATTTTGAGCTAGAACTCTTATAGCTTATCTTCTCGTATTTCAGGTTTTAGACCATGCACAACTCTTTTTGAAGAACAACTTTTTTCCTAAAATTAATAATAATAAATTCAAATGCTACACATTCTGTAGAAGGTTTCCATACATAGACCAATATTTATGAATATTGATCCAATCCGACGTCCGTAAATTATCAATTGGTCAATAATGCTCCTATCAAAGTAAATTCCTAGCGTTTAACTTACATATAACTAGCGATGGTTCAGATAGGTTGTGATATTCACGATTACGACTCAAGAAAGCAAAATATGGAATATCGGCGTCAATACTTGCCACCCAAGTTTAAGGATGGAATGAAAGAGATAATAGCGAGTTAAATAAATTCAATAATTATGCGTTCTCGAAGGTTGTGTCTCCGAATACATTTCTTATCAATATAGCACTTAAATTAAATCATTATGTGTTCTCGAAACTTATTCTAAGTGACTTGGAAACCTTTCAACATCGATCTATCAACATCTTGGTTAAAAATCATTATTAACACTTAGAAACGCGGATTAAAATGTAGCAGCGGAACGCGCAAACCCTTGTGAGGTCCAACATCTTTGTTCATCATGATAGTGGAAATCTAATATTACTATCGAATTCAGACACTATTTTTATGCTTGGAGCATTTATTTCCTCTCGGTTTGGTCATTGTTTCTCTATAAATAAATTATAACAAAACTTTATTTAATAGTATATTACGTGACGAGAGTTGTAAGAAGCATATTACGCACGAGCGGAACAGTTACGCACGACCCGCGTAAGGGGGAGTGCGTAATTCCGCGAGTACGTAATTGCCTTACAACACTAGTTATATACTATACTTTATCTACGACCACACTAATTTGTTTAACAAGAAACATATGTTTGATGTAACAAATTTATTTCTTATTAGGTTATGTTTATTAAATTATCATTATTTAACATTATAATAAACAAACAGTTGTATTTCATTCATAACTGTTACTCGACATTATTTAATTTGAAAGAAATGAAAAGAAATACATTAGAAATACTTAATGGTTATATACCTTATTATTTAGTACTTATTTGGGTTGAACTGGAATAAGAGTGCTCATAGATATAGGCAACCCAATGTACGCAATGTCAATTTCCGTTAGTTTGAATTGTGGCACGGGAGGGGGGGGGAGGTGGCGCTGAACGCCCTGAACGTATGTGCACGGTAGTAGCAGCTCTCAACCAATCAACGAATCGTAAGCCAAATGCACGTGTGTGTTATCAATGATAACTTAACATTAATCGCGGACTGTTACATACGTGTATGTTATGATGTTTTTACATAGTCCACGAACTGTAATAATGGGCATTTACAATAGTGGTCGTAGATAAATTTATTAACACAATACTTTTAAATCGCAAGTTGGACACACCACACTACTTTTATTGTACCTCACAGGAGTTACCTCACAGGACTGCGCGTTCCCGAGGATTAAAATGCTGGACAATATTAATGGTTTTCCTAGACGTAGCTTTCCGGAACCGTATTTCCAGAATTTCCATGTAATAGAGGAAACTATATATCTTACCAGTCTCGAAAAAATGTATGCACTCGAGTATTTGTTTATTTAAATACATCTACTAGGATGTAGGGTTAAGGATTAAACTTACGACTTTAAGTAACAACTGGATAAACATAATATAGATACAGAAGTTTTCTTAAGGAACGTTTGATTGGCAACAAATTAATCTATACTGCATTACTATAATTAAGCTAAATTAAATATTATCGGGACCTAGTAAATTAGATGAACTTTCTATATTTTTTATTACTTATGCGCGAAAAGTACTTCTTGACGTAGATTATTTAATACGAAAAATGTCACATCTCGTTGTATTTCCACATAACCTGGGTAACGCACGCAAATATTCAATATCGCTAGGTTACATTAAAATAAACGGTACTTACGTATTAACGCCATCACCGCTACATTTATAAATGCCGCCAATCTACACCTAAAATTTTTATGATAAATCATAAAATAAAACATTTTATTTAAAATTAAAACATTTTTAAAACTCAAAATACTTTATTTTGTATCCCCGGTTAGATTAGATTTCCCGCCGCGAAGCGTACAGATAAATCAAGACAACATACGCGCAGTTGCGCGAACTCTCGATCCAATATATAGCGGTGGTGGCGTAAGTACCAAATAAACTAATAACAAAAATAAAATGGACACAATCAAGACCGTGACATTAAAAAAGTGACGTGAAATGTCAGAATTTTTTTTCACAAAACATACCATAATGTAATCTTAAAAGACAAACAAGAGTATATTTTGTAACTAGGGCGAAAAGGGAATTTTTCCCGAGCGAAATTGTGCGCACGAACAAAGTGAGTGCGCACATTCCCTCGAGAGGGAAATTGACAATTTCGCCCGCGTTAAAAACAATATTTTTTATATTACTCGTGCGAGGGGAATTATCTTACAAGTTTGGGATCCACGATTAATACCGCGATCTTGATTGTGTTCATTTTATTTTTATTTATTTGTTTATTTTAATGCAACCTAGTGATATTGAATATTTGCGTGCGTTACCCAGGTTATGTGGAAATACAACGAGATGTGAAATTTTCCGTATTGAATAATCTACGTCACGAAGTACTTTTCGGGCATGAGTAATAAAATATATATTTTTTAATTTCGTTAAATAATTACATTTCAGCGAAATGAAAATAGATTGTTGATACTGTAACAACTCTATTTACGTTTCCATACACATATTTTTGTTTTTTGGACTCAACTCAATGCTAAAGACGTTCAAAACAAATATTTTGTATCATATGACTTACTCACTATATCGTCTTACTCACTTATATTCATTTTTTATTAATAACAAACGCTTTATCCAGTCATAAAATAAATAGTTTTCGTATTATCCAAATCGTACGAAATTGAAACAAAAATAGGGTCTGTATTAACAAAAGACTGTTTTTAATTTTTAGCACGCAATTTATTATGTTCATTAACTCTTATTATATTCATTCTATTGATCACGTGCTTTTAATCCACTCAAATTAACTTTTTGATTCATTCGCACAAATCCATAAATAATCTCACAGATACAAGAGAACAATAATCTCATCCAATCGACAGACTAATAAAACTAAATGTCCCATAGCTAATCGGTCTGTTTGTATGTCCGCGCCTCATCTCAGTCTCATTAATTGAAACAAATCGAACATATATAAAAAGGAATTGTTTTATTTTACTCAAGATCTGATCGATCCTGGCGGATACAAGCAGTACCACCTTCATTGAGGACTTATGGGTATGTAAAATTAGATAGAAAAAGATTGTTACTATATTAATTCATCACTTTTGCGTGTACGTTCTTTGCGATAATAACAATAATTTAACCCTTTGTTAGTTTGAATATGTGATTTAAATGTGAGAAAAAATGTGAAAAACTTGAAATGAAAAAAAATAATTAGATGATATTAATTGTAATAATCAAGAATATTTTCGACAACTGGACTACAATTAGAAAATTATGTAATAACTTTTTAAGTTAACAACAATGAGGAATTGGAGCTTCGTCATCATCCTCTATACTCGCCAGACCTAGCTCGCACTTACTACCACTTCTTCCACAATCTGGACAATTTTTTAATTGGAAAACAATTTAACTCCAACAATGCTGTAAAACTGGCTTTCCAAGAATTCGTTGAGCAGGGTTTTATACCACCGGTCTGAACACCCTGTCGCTGAATTGGCAGAAGTGTGTAGATAGTATGGGGGCATACTTCGATGAATAGAATAATTCCTGCTATTTGTAAACTATCAAACAACTTTGACTTTTTTCTACAAATTTTATACTTGACGACCCAATATAATATATATTAAAAAATTTACCAATTGAGCTCCACAGTCAGTTAATTTTAAGTCAAAATTGGTCTTTTGTGTAGAGATATTAAGACCTTGTAATATATTAATAGTTTATTCTGGTTTGTTTTAGATTTCTTTCGATTAATTACTAGATAAGTAATTAACCTCTTGCTTAGACTTAGACAAAAAATTAAAAGATTAAAAAGATTAAAAATATAATTAAATCTAGTTATTAATGGAGCTATTATCCTACCCTGTGGGACACCCTTTTTGTAAATTTTGTGTGAATGAAAGAAGCGTAGTCTTATCTAACTTGCATCATAAATCTATGTATAGTCTTGTTAATTAAAAAAAGATTTTTGACTAAAGGTGTAAATGCCTTATAATATAATATTAGTTTAACCTAGTTTGTTTTAGATTTATTTATTTATTATTTTATTTACATTTCAGGGGAAGCTAACGGTTGCCCAATTATAAGCTTCCACAGATTATAAAACAAAGGAACTTAGTACAGATTATTAATATAAAGTATTAAACGTCTATAAACTTACTTGTATACATAAATAGTGAAGCCACATTAACAATATCCAGAACCAAGTGGTAAATAATGTAAATAGTGATACAAAAAAGAAAAGAAATAAGTAAACAAAATAAAGAACGATATGGTTAATTCAGTTAACATTAAGCTGTCTTTTAAGCCGGTTTAAATTTAAACTAAAGAAGTCGAAATGCTGGAAATGATTATTGTAAGTTGTCATTAATCTTATTAAAGGAGAATTGCCATATGAGTTAGACTTAATAGGAGGGATATAAAACAAATTATTACTTCTAGTAGTTCTCCTTGGAACAAAAAAATCCAGGTTTGTAATAAATAATTCAGTTTTAATGAGATTGTTCAGTACTTTGTGAAGAAAATCATATCTGCATTTGTTCTTCTCTGTTCAAGAGTTAGCAAACGGAAAGTTTGTACGATATCGCCATAGTTAGTGTATGGTATATTAAATTTAAAGCAGAGTATGGTAACAATTTTTTTCTAAATGGATACAATTCTAGACTTATGTTTGGAATATTGTGGATTCCATATAGTGGTAGCGTATTCTAGTTGTGATCGAACTATAGAGGTGTATAACATAATTGCTGTTTCAATATTAGTGAAAGACTTAATAGATCTCAACACAAAACCTAATAATTTATACGCTTTTCCAGTTATACTATCTATATATATATAGTATAACTAGTATACCATAGTATAGCCAGTTAAAAGTAATTTAGGGTCGAAAACAATACCTAAATCTCGAATACTGCTGTTCCTAGTTAGAGCTATGTTGTTCATGTTATAAGCATACGTGATTGTGTTTATATTTCTGCTAAAAACTAACAACAGAACATTTATTTAAATTTAAGGTAATATAGTTTGTTCAGCAGTAACGGTATAAACGTGAATAATCCTCCTGCAGTAAGACGCAATCCATATTATTCTCGATAACCCTAAAAAACTTTAAATCATCAGCATACAAAAGAAATTTACTATTTTTGAAAACTGTTAAAATTGTGTTAATATAGAAATTAAAAAGTATGGGACCTAAATGAGATCCTTGAGGTACCCCAGAAAGGGATAGATTAATTTCATAATTAATAATTAATCTAGGGATCAGATAATACTATGTAGATAATCCATAATACTATGTAGGAATCAGATTAAGGATTTATGACTAGATTAAGACTTAAGACAAGGAATAATATCATGATCAGACTTAATATTAATCTAGTTATTGGAGAAAATTATATCTGAAAATGTAAATGTTTACAAATTTGATTGTCAAGTCGCAGTTTTCAAAAAAGCACAATAATTTCGAAAATAAACATTAAAATATTGGTAAAATTTGCTAAATATTCCGGAACAGTTCTACCATCATCTCCACTAAATTTGAAACTAATTCCTAAATTAGTTTTTGAGAAAATTAAGTTTGAAATTGTCAATGTTTACAAATTTGTTTGTCTAGACGCAGTTTTAAAAAAAGTCCTATATTTTCTAAAATAAACATTAAAATATTGGAAGAATTTGCTAAATATTCCGGAACAGTTCTACCAAAATCTCCACAAAATTTGAAACTAATCCCCAAATTAGTTTTTGAGAAAATTATATTTGAAAATAGTTTTTAATTTCTTTATATTGACATTTAACTATTTACTGCTACCCAATACTTACCGACGAAGTGCCTAAATTTTTTTATGAATTCGACGACCCAAAAAACATCTCTATCGACCCCTATGGGGGTCGTGACCCATGGTTTGCACACCACTGTTCTAGAGCCCAAAATGAAATATAATGTAACTATCGTGTCCGAAAACGCTTCCTAATTGAGGTAAAGCCCTTAAAAGGGGCCCACACAACATTTTTGCTAATATCTCAGACGCAACTTATGATAATTGTTTTATTTATTTTTTTTTTCTTTTCTTTTCTTCTACCCAATTACCATTTGTGCTTATGTTCAACTTGATAGCCGACCAGTGGCGGTACATACGGAGAATTGCCATTGTATTTTTGTAAATATTTTTCCATTTGCACATTTAGCAAATGCTTCAATTATGAATTCATTATTCTATCTCTTGCAAAGTTGCTTCATCTGTGAAGAGCACCCAATCGTCAATTACTAAGCGTTTTCGGATACATCTTTATAGGGACATTTTTCTTATTTTGGACTCTAGAACACGCCCTAGAGTTTCTGCCGGACATTTATGAAACACCCTGTATATAGACATACAAACGAGGTAGATTATTCAACTGTGTTGTATATTATTATTCAATGTTTTATATATTATTCAACCAGAAAATTTCTTATTGCAGCGGAAAGGTCGGTGGATTCAGATATTAGTCTCTTTTGTTTCCTTGATTTCGATAATTATTTTTTTGAAGAGAAAACTCTTCTTCAGGAATAAGAAATTGAGAATTTTAGTAAACAAAAGCAACATAACCAATATGAATAAAAATCGTGTTACAGACACTGATCATTTGATAACTTGTAGGACGTCACACGATCGTTTCTGATCTCGTTCCGTTCAGCTGAAATATTTTCCTCATAAATTTGAACCCGAACTTGCCCGAGCCCAGAACGAGCAGTTCAAATTTATGAAGAAAATGTTACGGCTGCCCGTGTCAGAGTCAAAGATTGCAGACGAGATCAAAATCGAGACTCTCGTGTGAAGCCCTAATAACTTTGTGACAAGGCACCTTGATAAATCAATTGTTGCCACCCCGATTTTAGAATTTATAGATTAGGATATTATTTGCAATTTAGTTAGTATTAACAGTAATATAATTATTAATTCAATTTAATTTCATTTATATTAAAATGGTTTTTCTATTTTCCAAAGAAAATAAGATATGATTGGACTAGGTAACTTTTTGTCCTAGTTTTATAAGAAAATTCAAGTGTTTTTTTGTATATACTGTAAATAGATTGATATTATTTCTTAAACCAAATACATGATCCCTTTTTAAAGTTACATGAAAATGTGTGAAAAGTTTATACAGTTTTTTCTTTCTTCGGCTACTTAATTTCCTTAGTTTTCAAATTTTCCTCTTCCCATGGGTGGTAGAATTGTCTATAAAGAGGGGCAGCTGTAAAAACTTTTTTCTCGGTAATAAACACCGATAACTAAAGTTATATGTATATGAAAATTTCATAAAAGAAATACATAGATTTTATTCTCAAGTGTTTGTGAAACCATAATTTGAGGAACCGGTTAACCGGTGGTTAATAATATTGGTTTCTTAGGATTCGGCCAATAGACCTCTTTGGGTTAGTTAAGCGCATGCGCGTCCGCCATGTTTAAAAGGCGGGAATAAGAAAGTGCCCTAAAAACATGGCGGAAATTAACGTATGTGCACAAACAAATTTCAACCATGAAAAGGTCTATTCAACCAATATTGGTTACTTAGGATTCTTTAGGAAATTATTTCCTAAAATGTTAGATAGTGCAGGAGAACCGATTATTATTTTAAACCCATCCCTGGACTCTTGTCACCGAGCCATAGTAGTTTCCCTGTTTATATTTACAACTTTTATTAAAACTACAGGCTATACATAGAGTTAGTGTGCAAGTAAGACAATACTATACATTCAGACAAGATTTATAAAAATGGTGGTCCAAAGGTAACTATTAATATTCCTATTATTGTAACACTATTGTAACAGTATATATTATAACTTCGATGACAAAAATGATGCAATCTGGAGATATACACAACTATGCAAACAAATTAAAGCATCTGCAAAAAAAAAAAAAAAAAAAAATGTGAGCAAGCAGAAGAAACAGCCAAAAATAACAACTCGAGGACTCTTTATACACTGACAAACAAGCTCTCCAAAAAGCACACAAAGACCACAAATATAGTTAGAAGCAAAGACAACCGCCCACTGACCACCCCAGAAACTCAGCTCGATAGGTTGAAGGAATACTTTGCTGATATGCTCAGCTCACCCACGGAAGACGAACTTGAGATAGCTCCAGAAGCCAATGCAAATGAACAGCTGAATATAAAAATAGACGCGCCTTCAAAAACAGAAATACTAAATACCATCAAGCAGCTGAAAAACAACAAAGCGGCAGGGGTAGACAACATACCTGCCGAACTAATCAAGGTAGACCCTAAATGGATTGCACCTCTACTTGCAAAAATAATAAAAGGGATCTGGACAAACCAAGAAATTCCAGCAGAAATGAAACATGGTCTCATTATCAAACTGCCAAAGAAAGGAGACCTAACGCAATGCAAAAATTGGAGAGGAATAACGCTGTTAAACTCCATAAACAAAATTATTGCAAGTGTAATCCAACATAGGCTGGCAGAATCATTCGAACCCATACTGCGTCCAAACCAAGCAGGCTTCCGCCCAAACCGCTCATGCATAGACCACATAAATTCAACAAGAATAATTATAGAACAATCCGTTGAATGGCGATCGCCACTATATCTTGTTTTCATCGACTTTGAACGTGCTTTTGACAGCCTTTCCCACTCTGCTATATGGAAGATACTACGGACAAGAGGCGTGCCAACAAAAATCATCGACACGATTAGAGAACTGTACCATGACGTATCATGTAGTATCCTGCATAGCGGAGCACATAGCAACCTTTTTCCGGTGAGATCAGGAGTGAAGCAAGGATGTGTGCTCTCTCCCTTGGTTTTTTAACATTGCTCTTGACTATATCCTGGAAAAGTCTTGCAGACCAAACGATTCGATGGTCTCGATGGTATTCGATGGTCTCTTTACTCTAATCTCAAAGATCTCGAATACGCAGACGACATTTGCCTTTTTTCGCATACCTATGAAAGTATGCAAAGGCAACTCACCCTACTATCAGACATGGCACAGAAGATAGGGTTGAAAATATATGTCTCAAAAACAAAAGCGATGCGAATGCACACAAATAACGACGCACCGTTTCAAATAAACGACCAACCAATTCAGAATGTAGAAAAGTTTCAGTATCTAGGAAGCATTCTCAACGAGACGGACGGAACAGACCTAGACATTCTAAACAGAATTCAAAAAGCACAGATGGCATTCAGGCAACTAAACACAATATGGAGGTCCAACATCATAAAAACAAAGAGCAAGCTGCATTTATATAGAACAAACGTCAAAGCAATCCTCTTATATGTATGTGAGACCTGGAAAAACACTAATGCCACAAAACATAAACTTCAGGTTTTCGCCAACAAATGTCTACGAATCATCCTCAGAATCTTCTGGCCACAGAAAATTACTAATGAGCAACTTCTTAAACGATGCGGAGAAGAAACAATAGAGCACGACATTAAGAAAAGAAAATGGGGATGGATCGGCCACATTCTAAGAAGAAAACCAGACGACATTGCAAGGGCAGCACTAGACTGGAATCCCCAAGGAACGAGACGACGAGGAAGACCGGCTCAAACATGGAGGAGAACAGTGTTAGATGAACTAAAAGCCCAGAAATATATATATATATATATATATATATATATATATATATATATATATATATATATATATATATATATATATATATATTGTAACAGTATAATTGTAACACCATTAATATTCCTATTATTGGCACCTTATGGAAATAGGATCATTTTCAAGGTGAATGGTAAATTTCTGGGATAAATACATAAAATTCGCTATATTTATGAGTTTCACTTTATTTTTTGCTAACCAGAATAAGAAATTTAGCTAATAAATAACATAAATGCTTTTTAATTAAATGTTTGTTATTGTTGTTTCGAATAACACCCCGTAACGACAGTTCTTAGCAATTATTTGTTGTAATAAATTTTTTTTATGTGTCTAAAAATAAAAACTCAAGGTTCAGTTCCGACTTGTATCAGATTAATAATATCGAATATGAATGACCTTCCGGCATAGATTTTGGTTTATTTTTATTTGTCAAATTTTCTTCTTGTTTACAGTTGTAGAATTGAAAGTACAGTATAATCTTTATAATCCGACACATATGGGACCAGACAACCGCCGGATTATAAAAACGAAAAAATCCGGATTATCGAAATGAAAACAAAACAATAACAATTTTACATATTTTATGTACAATTGTATTTCAGAAAGAGTAATATAGGAATCTATATAAGTAAACGTATGAATAAAAAAATATGTACAAACTAAGGACAGATACTATTAAATAAAATATGGCAACCTTTTCCGAACTAACAGATCACCACTTGCGGTGGCGTTTTCTTCTGTCCATTAACATTGAGTACGTTAAACGCATCAGCGTTTGCCAGAGTTCGCCTAGTTCAAATATCCAAGTCATCGTTAACTTCATCGTCATTCGTGGAACAAATTAGGCTGAGGATTTCTTTGTCAGAATAGAAATGAAAACTTTCATCGCTTGTGCCTTGAAGCAAGCTTTGTCAGCGTAACATCCACTTCGCATTTGTTGGAAACCTCTTGTAAAAACCCCAAGAGACAATTGTAGAGTTAACTTGGTCAGAATCGTGTTAATCAAGTTATCAGAGTTAAAAGCAGGGTGTGTTGGCCAGATCTTTTTCCAAGAACACTGGATGGTGTTGTTTTTTACTTTATTTCTTCTGTGCACGAGATTTATATCCAGCTCCGGACAGCGGAAAAAAAAGCCACGTGTTTCCCCAGGACGCTGGATTACTGAACACGCCGGTTTAACCAACCGCCGGATTATCAAGATTATACTGTGTTTAGAACTATAGATAGAAATCGAATTCTGTTTAAAATTCGTTATTCTGTTGCAAAAAACGAAAACAAAATACAAATTCAATAGCAAAAACAGTAAAAAAATAAAATATAATTGTAATAAATTAATAGAAAATTACATAAAATCAAGAATATATCAGGTCATATCACAGTTATGAAGAGAAAGAAGGGTTAACATCAATTGTTTTCAATTGTTTCATCAATTGTTTTTCAACAAAAATTAATTTAAATCCAATATTTAATCAGCATATTGATATGATTTCCAATTTTTTTTCTAATAGATTCATTCTTTCAACAGTTAAAAGCATTCTTGTTACCGAACATCCAATATTATTTAAAATTAGATTGTTCAAAAAAATATACAGTATAATCTTGATAATCCAGCCGTTGGGTAATTCGACACGTTCACTAAACCTGTGACTTTTCTTTACGTTACCCGGCGCTGGATATTACAACTCGCGCACAGAAGAAATAAAGTCAAAAAAAAACACCATCCAGTGTTCTTGGAAAACGGTCTGGCCAACACACGCTACTTTTAACTCTGAAAACTTGATTGATGATTCTGACCAAGCTAACTCCACTATATATATATATATATATATATATATATATATATATATATATATATATATATATATATATATATATATATATATGGGTTCTGGACTCCTAGGTGGAGCATAGAGCCTCCATAAGCACCCTCCAGCGGACCCTATTCTGGGCCATTGCTTTGGCTTCACTCCAAGAGGTTTTCTGGGCTTTTAGTTCATCTAACACTGTTCTCCTCCATGTTTGAGCCGGTCTTCCTCGTCGTCTCGTTCCTTGGCGATTCCAGTCTAGTGCTGCCCTTGCAATGTCGTCTGGTTTTCTTCTTAGAATGTGGCCTATCCATCCCCATTTTCTTTTCTTAATGTCGTGCTCTATTTTTTCTTCTCCGCATCGTTTAAGAAGTTGCTCATTAGTAATTTTCTGTGGCCAGAAGATTCTGAGGATGATTCGTAGACATTTGTTGGCGAAAATCTGAAGTTTATGTTTTGTGGCATTAGTGTTTTTCCAGGTCTCACATCCATATAAGAGGATTGCTTTGACGTTTGTTCTATATAAACGCAGCTTGCTCTTTGTTTTTATGATGTTGGACCTCCATATTGTGTTTAGTTGCCTGAATGCCATCTGTGCTTTTTGAATTCTGTTTAGAATGTCTAGGTCTGTTCCTCCCGTCTCGTTGAGAATGCTTCCAAGATACTGAAACTTTTCTACATTCTCAATTGGTTGGTCGTTTATTTGAAACGGTGCATCGTTATTTGTGTGCATTCGCATCGCTTTTGTTTTTGAGACATTTATTTTCAACCCTATCTTCTGTGCCATGTCTGATAGTAGGGTGAGTTGCCTTTGCATACTTTCATAGGTATGCGAAAAAAGGCAAATGTCGTCTGCGTATTCGAGATCTTTGAGATTAGAGTAAAGAGCCATCGAATACCATCGTTTGGTCTGCAAGACTTTAACAGGATATAGTCAAGAGCAATGTTAAAAAGCAAGGGAGAGAGCACACATCCTTGCTTCACTCCTGATCTCACCGGAAAAAGGTTGCTATGTGCTCCGCTATGCAGGATACTACATGATACGTCATGGTACAGTTCTCTAATCGTGTCGATGATTTTTGTTGGCACGCCTCTTGTCCGTAGTATGTTCCATATAGCAGAGTGGGATAGGCTGTCAAAAGCACGTTCATAGTCGATGAAAACAAGATATAGTGGCGATCGCCATTCAACGGATTGTTCTATAATTATTCTTGTTGAATTTATGTGGTCTATGCATGAGCGGTTTGGGCGGAAGCCTGCTTGGTTTGGACGCAATATGCGTTCGAATGCTTCTGCCAGCCTATGTTGGATTACACTTGCAATAATTTTGTTTATGGTGTTTAACAGCGTTATTCCTCTCCAATTTTTGCATTGCGTTAGGTCTCCTTTCTTTGGCAGTTTGATAATGAGACCATGTTTCATTTCTGCTGGAATTTCTTGGTTTGTCCAGATCCCTTTTATTATTTTTGCAAGTAGAGGTGCAATCCATTTAGGGTCTACCTTGATTAGTTCGGCAGGTATGTTGTCTACCCCTGCCGCTTTGTTGTTTTTCAGCTGCTTGATGGTATTTAGTATTTCTGTTTTTGAAGACGCGTCTATTTTTATATTCAGCTGTTCATTTGCATTGTCTTCTGGAGCTATCTCAAGTTCGTCTTCCGTGGGTGAGCTGAGCATATCAGCAAAGTATTCCTTCCACCTATCGAGCTGAGTTTCTGGGGTGGTCAGTGGGCGGTTGTCTTTGCTTCTAACTATATTTGTGGTCTTTGTGTGCTTTTTGGAGAGCTTGTTTGTCAGTGTGTAAAGAGTCCTCGAGTTGTTATTTTTGGCTGCTTCTTCTGCTTGCTCACATATCAGGTCAATCCATATTCGCTTGTCTTTTTTGGCAGATGCTTTAATTTGTTTGCATAGTTGTGTATATCTCCAGATTGCATCATTTTTTGTCATCGAAGTTTTGCACTGGAGTACCAGTTTCTTCGCATCCTTTCTGTCTTGTATAAGTTGCCATGTTTGGTCTGAGATCCAGTCTTTTCGATTTCTTTCCTTTGTGCCAAGGGTTGTTTTGGCCGATTAGAGTAGTGTCTTGGCTAAGCCATCCCAAGATGTTATCGGATTTTGGTCTGCATTTTCATGCAGGTTTGTTAGGAAAACTTTTTTGCAGTTTGGTTGGCGCAGTTTGTGTAGGTTGAACTTTACTCTCTTTGATTGTTCAGGTTTCTTTGGTACGGCCAGTTTGATTCTGAACGTGCCGAGCAGAAGGTGGTGGTCGCTGGCAATGTCTGCACCCCTTTTGTTTCTGACATCAAGTAGGGATCTCCGCCAAGTTTTCGATATGGCAATATGGTCAATTTTGTTTTGGGTTTTCTTGTCGGGGGATATCCATGTGACTTTGTGGATTTGCTTGTGTGGGAACACTGTTCCACCTATAACTAGGTTTGATGTTGAACAGAGTTCACCGTTTTCGTTTCTTTCCCCACATCCTTCTTTCCCTAAACCTAACTCCTAACCTAACTCCATATACAATTGTCTTACTATCTGTTCTAAGTTTGTACATATTTTTTGTATGTACACGTTTACCTATATATATATACATATTTTATTCTTTGTGAAATACAATTGTACATAAAATATGTAAAATTGTTATGGTTTTCGTTGAATCCTGATAATCCGGATTTTTTGATCCGGTGGTTGTCTAGTCCCATATGTGTCGCATTATCAAAATTATACTGTACATTTTTCCTACATAACTAATATTTTAACACCCCTGGTGAAAATAAAGTGTCGTATGAACATAACACTTCGTGTCGTCGAAGTGCAACAAAATGTCGGGCGGCACAAATTTCAACGCTCCTCCGACACTTCAAAGAAAATTCGTTCTGCGAAGCTTCACTGTTTAAATATCATTGATCGCCCAACACTTTCGACGACATTTCATTTTCACCAAGGACGTTAATGTTTTTGCTTCTCCAGCACGTTTGCTTCTGCAACTTTATGTGACCGTCACATAAAGTTTAAAACTTGGTGTGACCAAAGAATTAAATTATCGTAAAGTTGCAATGATTCGCATAAACAAAATTCTCTTCAACTTCTTTATAATATATATTTTTTTAATTTATTGCAAGGTTTGAATGTTAAATTTCATGATAAATAATATAATTAATTGTTTTGTTGCGATGTTACCAAAGTTACGTTTTTTCGATTCTGATATAAAGCCGATGTTTATTATTCTATCTCTTAGGTATTTTAGTTATATAGGTAAATTGGTATTCTATCTCCAAAGTCTTAGTCTGATGGAGCTCTTGGAAAATTTTAACCGAAATTATTCCTGGCAGTTAAAAAAAACGTTACTTGCAAAGACGCCCTTAAAATGTTTCATAATTTTCGGTAATTTAATACAAATAAAGCGGCCCACGGTTCAGGATGCTCTAAATAACACATTTAAAAAACGAAGAAAATATTTTCAATCAGTAAGAATTACAATAAAATAGTTCTTCGTGAGGTGAAATACAGAATAATCGTGATAATCTGACGGTTGGTTAATTCAACACGTTCAGTAATCCGGCGCTCTGGGGAATAAACCTACTCTCTCCTGCGCCGGATATAAACCTCCCGCACAGAAGAAATAAAGTCAAAAAACACCAGTAACAACACCATCCAGTGCTCTTGGAAAAAGGTCTGGTCACAAAAGGTCATAAAATATGTAAAATTGTTATTGTTTTCTGTGAATCCTAATAATCCGCAATTTTTTGATAATCCAGCGGTTGTCTGGTCCCATATGTGTCGGATTATCAATATTATACTGTACTGTGAGTACAAGCGAAATAAAGCTAAATAAAATTCGAAACATCTATGTAATATATAATTTAGATAACTAACAGAGGGTTTAATATCAATATTAATAGCGTATCAATACTGAAAAGGCGAATATATAAATAAGAAAAGTTTCTATGGTATAACAAATACTAATTTGTGTTTATTTTCTGATCATTTTGCTAACCTGCAGAAGGCCGCCATTAAGGCCTAGGATACGAATTTGGTAAATATGCAATACAAATTTTCAGCTTGATAATTTGATAATAGATATCGATTTATAAAATTGTGTAGAACTAGATTTACTATTTTTTATTTACTCTTTGTAATTTCTAAGAAGTTTTACTGAACAGGATGATAACGATTTAAACATGTTCTCACGGAAAATTGTATCCAAATTGTACCCACCTTGATATATGTGCCATACGATAATAGTAATAAAAGCTTCATCAAGTGGTATCTCCCTTCAGGATGTTTGAAATCATCGTTATCTTTATTTTGGAATAAACAGCTCGGAATAGTTCTTTGGATGTAATGCCATGCCATTTTCTCAGGCTGCGCAAACATGACATTCTGCGTCTGCCGATGTTACGCTAGCCTGATACTTTTCCCTGTATTATCACATGTAGCAGTTCGTAACTTTCTCCTCATGTTATATGGCCTAAGCATTCTTGTTTTCTTTTTTTTATTGTGTATTACCTAGAGTTGTGTGCGTATACGATCCATAACACTATTGTTCTTCACTTGGTCTTTCCAGGATATCCTAAGCATACGTCTATAACACTAACTTTCGAAAACTTACAACTTCTTTATTTCCGCTTGTTTTAGTATCCTGTAATGTTGCCATTTCATATAGTAGAACTGAGATCGCATATCTTGTTAGCATTCTATTATGCAAATCCAACCTCACTCTATAACAGAGGAACTACCGCATTTTGATAAATGTGTTTATCACCACTTCAATTTTGGTTTTTGTTTCTTGGTCTATGTTATTGGTCATCCTTGCGTTTGATATTAACATGTACTTTATCTTTTTCAGATTGATTCTTATGCTGTATTTCAGTAATATATCTTTTACCTTTTTAACTATCCTCATTTATGGTCTTTCTTATGTGGAGGGTGTCGTCAGCATCATCATCTTCCTAGCATTAATGCCGTTTTATTGCAGGGTCTGCTTTTCTGCACTTTTTCTTCCATTCTTCTTCCTCTTCTTCTGACCAGTGCATTGGGATACCACAGGAATTGTTTTACCGACCGGCTTGTTGCTGAGCCTGCCATCGAACCCTCCTCCTTTCTCATCCCGGACTTGAGACCGGGCAATGGCGGAGTTATCATCAGCATATATCAAGGAATTAATTATTTGGCCATTCATAGCTACTCCGGAGTACAGATTAAACAACATGGAGGACAGTACGCACCCCGTCGTACTTCTCTTTGTATCTGCTCTGTTATCTCATTGCTTTACGATAATGGAGGCTATTTGTTTCCAATATAGTGATTCATTAATCTGTAGATCTCTAGAGTCGTTGCTACGTTCTTTTTATAGGTTAATTAGAGTGTTCAATGCCTTTTCGAAGTCACACGTAGGGCTTCACACGAGAGTCTCGTTTCTGATCTCGTTCCGGGCAGTCTTAACATTTTCTTCATAAATTCGAACCCGAGCAACCCGAACTTGCCCGAGCCCGAACGAGCAATTCAAATTTATGAAGAAAATGTCACGGTTGCCCGTGTCAGAATCAAAGATGAAAACGAGATCAGAAACGAGACTCTGGTGTGAAGCCCTAGTCACACCCGTATATCCTGGTTCTTATCTGAGCATCATCTTTGTGTAACTACACCAAAACTAAATATTATTTTCCGTAGCCGAAACTGTACCGAAGCAATTCATAAAACCAAATTGAATTTTATTTGTCTTTTTCTAGTTCCTTATATAGTCAGATTACGTGGTAGATTGTAGATTTCAATGGTGACATATACTGCGACCTTTATAGATCTATTGTACCCCAGCCTCATCCTTTAATCGTTGGTATACTTAGTCATTTAGAACAACTTCTCTAGTCCTAATTCCTATAGGAATTTTAGGATCTGGGTGCGATTGAAGGATTGCAACTCCTCTTAGTTTAAGCAGTGGGCCCCAAGGTACATCTGTCTCTTACGGAGCAGTTTCCGCAGTTCTTGAGCAGATGTATGGGGGTTTCCTCTGCTGAGCAACTTCGCTGAATCGGCAATTGTCATCTTCCTCTAGGCCTAGGGTCTTGAGTCTGACTAACCAATATAACCAAATTTGTAAATACAAGTTTTACCAAAGAGTTTTGCCAGGTATTACTACTTACATGCATTGTTCAAAATTAAGAAGAATTTATAATTGTAGTTTCACTATATATTTTTTTGTATCCTACCTTCCGTATTCTTCCTCTTGAAGGCTATTGCAATTCATACATATTTTTTTATATTTCATAGATTCTATTATTAATAATATTTTCTTTTTCTAGTGGTAAAGCGGGAAAGTTCGGTTTGCCATGTACAGTTGAAAATAAAGAGAACGCCCGTCCGTACGTAATTCACGAGGACAACGACGACGAGTCACACGACGGTCCGATCCTTTATCGCGACGAGGACGGCAGTTTGACGGACGAGAGTCGATTGGCATTGAAGATCGCTCGAAAGGAGAGCCTCAGTCTGAAGCTGTCGCTGCGACCCGATCGCCAGGAGCTCATCAACAGGAACATTCTGCAGATGCAAAGCGAGAATGAACGGCAAGAGAGCAAGGAGGCCATCGGTGCTCGCCTTATACGCAGACTCAGCATGCGACCAACGCAAGAAGAACTAGAAGAAAGGAATATTTTGAAAAGTAAGATATACTTTTAATTCTACTTCTTTCTTCGTTTTGTACATTCAAAGAACGCGTTTGATCTTGTTAGGTGGTTTTGATGGTTTTCGCCATCTTATCCTCCCAAAATCTCTTCATGAATGCACCATGTTTTAGCTTGCATTCTATCGACCACTTCCTACTAGTTTTCTTTTTAGGTTTCTCCAGAAATTTATGTTTGGCTACTTTTGGTCTAAATGATCCACTGTGTGGTATGATGTCGTCTGTGATATTCATTTCTTGGAGGTCGGCCTTAGTTTCTTCTAGCCATTTTTTTTGTGTGGGGGTCGTAGGCTTTGCACCTTTCAGCACTGCGACTAGCTTGATCCATTGTGCTGGACCCTACTACAATTACTCTCCCAGGAATTCAACTTCGTGAACGAAGTCTAAGATATTCCTGAGAAGCTTTGCTACTCAGCTCTAAGGTGGTCAATCTTACGACCCCGAAGTGGGCAAGCCTTATGTGTGGTAGTGCTACACATGTGCACATTATGTATTCTGCGGTTTCTTCATCTGATTCACATAATCTACAGGCAACTTCCTCTGCCTTTCCCATTTTGTGTAGGTGATATCTCTCCGGACAATGTCCTGTGAGTATGCCTACCAAAGTTCTGATTTTTCTTCTAGAGAAGCTTAGCATCTGCTGCGTTATTGTGGCAGAATAGTTTATGAGCATTTTAGCTTGCCTCTGTCCTGGCGTGTTCTTCCAGTGGGTTTGCTTTTGCTCTTCTTCCCATTTTAGCCTCCCTGCCTTATGTGGGCCTTTGTAAGCCTACAAGTTGACTCCGGGCCCAAGAAGGGAGCCTCGGCCTTGCTTTTGGCGAGTGCGTCGGCCATTTCAATCCCATATATGCCCTGGTGACCCGGTGACCACATTAGCGTGAGTCTGTTACCTTTCACCAGTTGCTTTAGGGTTTATTTACAGTTCCAGGTTACCTTGGAATTAAAGTTGTGGGCTTTTTTTTTATTTGGGGGAATTTACCTTAGAGCTACCTGGCTGTCCGTTAGGATGTGGATTTGCACTTCTTTAAGACGTTTCTTTAGGCAGATTTGTGCGCATCTTTCAATGGCTATAATTTCAGCCTGTAGTACCGTGGGAGCCTGGCCCAATGCCGTGGACTCCCTGTGACTGCAGCTGTATATGCCAATTCCTGTACCCTTAGCAGTTTTTGATGTGTCGGTGTACCTCATGGACGCTTTGTCTTTCAGGTTTTCGATTCTTTGAACACTGCTTTGGCGGTCATTGATGACCACTTCAACGGCTGTGTCAAAGTCGTATTCTGTAGAAATTGCTTCCCAGTGATGCTTCAGAAATTTCTCTCCGAATTGTTCCCTTATTTTCATGTGTTCTAGCCTTCTAGCCATTTTACTTTGACCTTCCTTGAGTTGATAACTCTGAATAATCTTTTAGTGAGTCTGTCGTCGTCCATTCTATATATATATGCCCATATAAATCCAGGCGTCTCTTCCGTACGGCATCAGTAAGACTGTCAGTGAAGGAATGGAGTTCCGCTGTTTCTCTTAATTCACGTTCCATTTTCTCTCGTGGGACCGTAAATTTTCCGTTGAATTTTCCGCTCATGCTTTTCGATTTCTGTAGTTTTAGAGTGACTACCTAAGCATATGGTTCCTGAAGCATATAAAGCTTCTGGCAATACCACTTGTAGGGTCGTAATTTTGCATTACGCGATATGACTCTTTTGTCATAGTAATTCCACGTTAGTCTGTATTATTCCGCCTTATGGAGTTTGGTGGCTGTTTCTACATTGGCTCTACTGTCTAGTCCAGTGGTCCCCAACCCTATGCCCGCGGGCACCGTGGCGCCCGCAGACAGTTTCACGCGTGCCCGCCACAAGTAAACGTAACCAAAATAGCAGAATATATTGCAGAACCTATTCAAGTAATGACGGAAGAACTGGAGCTAGAAATTTTGGACCTTCAAAACGACATGTTCCTAAAATCCAATGCATCAGATGAGGATTTCTTGAAAAGAATAAGATGAGTGCTAAAAAAAATGTGCTCTTGTGTGCTAAAAGGTTGGATATCCCTGGTCTAGTCCTTATGGTATTATAATTTTCCACACCTATGGAATTGTGCCGTTTTCCATCCACGGAGTTTTTGTACTACTCTGATGCAGATTTTCCATTTGCTGGGTTTTCTCGTATGATATCTGGAGGTCTGCCTTTGATGCTATTGTCTAGTCTCTGTATAGCATATCTTGTTTCATCCTTTGTCTTAGTAATGACTGCTAAATCATCAGCAAACGCTAATCATTTCACATTGACCTTGTTTCCCGAGTTTATAATGTTTCACCCTTCATGTCCTTTTCCCATTCTCTAATATCTTTGTCTAGAACTAAGTTGAACAGAGTATGGGAGAGGCCGTCACCTTGACGAACGCCCGTAGATATTTCAAAAGCCTCAGAGACTGCACCAAGAGATTTCACTTTAGACATCATATTCGTGAGAGTCTGCTGGATAATAGCTCAGGTCTTCTCGTCCACTTCAAGTTCTTCTAGAGTATCAAAAACTGTCTGTCCACAGAATCATACGCCTTCTTAAAGTCCACAAATGGACTTTAAAAAATGTTGACGATTTTGCTGGTACTTCGGCGAATCCTCAATATTGTCTTTAAGTTCCATATTTGTTCTGTACATGATCGACCTTTCCTGAAACTCTCTTGATACTCGCCAATCAGGTGATCTGTTTATCTCTAATGGGTTTAAGAGAGCTTTGGAAAGAATTTTGTATGTAGTCGGCAGTAGAGATATGCCTAGTATATATGCCTATATGCCTAGATAGTTGTTTCGATCCTCCTTGTCACCTTTCTTGTGTAATGGATGTATTAATGCGCACTTCTAATCTTGCGGGATCGTTTCCGTTTCCCATATTTCTACTAAGATTGCATTTTGCTTACAAGGTCATCTCCAAGTTTACACATCTCTGCGGCGATGCTGCCCTTTCTCGGGGCTTTATTATTTTTAACCGGTCGTATGATCTTTGTTGTTTCCTGTATTGTCGGTGATTGTGAATCAGGGTTGGGCAAGGGTTTCTCAAAACTCAGTCTTTCCTTTGGAGGATCACAGTTGAGAAGGTCTCGGAAATAGTCAGCTAGAATGTGGCAGTTCTCTTTAGTGTTCGTCTCTAATGTTCCATTTGCTCGACGGAAACATAAAGATGGTGGTTGATAACTAGATAAATTCTCACGAAAGGTTTTGTAGAAATTCCTGGTGTTGTTTTTGAGGAAATCTTGTTCGATTTCTATGAGTCTATTATTGTCATAGACTCGTTTCTCCCGGCGGATTATTTTTGAGGAAGTTTTCTCCACCTTTGGGAAATTGTTTTCATTTTTCAATTGTTTTCCATTTCTCAGTTGTTTGATGTTCATTCCACTGATTCCATGCTTTTGTCCGGTCATCAATGGCTTTATCGTAAGTCGAGTTCCACCGCCTATGCTTGCGTTTCCTTGGAGGCTGTCCTAATTTCCTGACTGATATCTGAAGTGTTTTACGATAACCTGATCAGTCCTTGGAGTCCTGCTGTTAGGTTAGGTTAGTTTAGGTTATAGTTTATACATAAGTTGTGCAATCATACATGCAATAATACATTTCAGAAAGACTGGGGAACGAATTATACATAAGTGAATATGAATGTATATTGAAAATGTTGTCTCAAAAGTCATTTATGCCAACATGTGAGCGTCCTTAGATATTCAAGGTCAAAGGTCGCAAAAATCATTTTTTTGAGAATATCTCGTTTTTTCGTATCGTATTTGCATTTATTATAAAAGTTGTAGAGAATAAATTTCTCTACAAATTTCATCTGAGACCTTTTTTGTACGTCGAACTGTTTTTGAGATAGAGGACGCAGTGGAGCGCTCAGCCATACGTACCTTAGCGCAAGGTAAATCCTGAATCCCAAGGTATTATACCGTTTTTTTTTTACATTGCGTTGACCACAAGATAAAGAACATTGCATCCCTAACTTATGGCAACCACAACGCGAACCACAACCATTCTTGAAATTGCAGAATATTGAAGTGAGTAGTTCATCTGGTGCGGGTGGTAAAAGTGTTGTTACCGGCGTTAGGGTTTCATTTTGCAATACCCATCCCCATTCATGGGGTTGATTGAGAATAGAATTAAAATATATTTAGAATAATTTACTTCATTATTTAATTATTTGTATGTCAAAGATAAGTAATATTTGATGACTATTTGATTTAAAAGAAATATAAATATTTGTATAAGGTATTAAATTGTTTTTTAAATAATATTTAATAAGTAATTAAGTAAACAAAAACTGTATAATACATTGGGATTCAGGACTTACCTTGGGCCAAGGTACGTATGGCTGTTCATTAGCGCTCCACACTCTGCTCCCTCTATCTCAAAAACAGATCTACGTATAAAAAAAGGTTTCATATAAAATTTGTAGAGAATTTTATTCTCTACAACTTTCATAATAAATGCAAATACGATAAGAGGCATATAAAACGAAATGTTCTCAAAAAACTTGCGACCTTGGATCTTGCGACTTTTGCGACTTTGACCTTGAATATCTAAAGACGCTCACATGTTGGCATATGTGACTTTTGAGACAACATTTGTAATGCTAAAATAAAGGTTTATACAAAAATTCAGCTTCTTCCATTAGATTCCGAGAATGACCCCTTTTTTGACTAATTTGACTGGGCTATATTTCAAAAACCACATAGGTCATATTTTTCAAATTTGAGTTTTTACTTTAAGAACCGCATCTACGGTTTTATTTACGTCTTCTGCGTAAAAAACAGACAAGTTCCATAACACATTAATAATATGGTACTATGGAGCTTGTATGGTTTTTACAATTAAAAAAAATATATTTATGTGGTTTTTGAAATGAATGGTTTAATTGTATTGTGATTAAAATGATACATGGCAATGTACACAAATATCAATGATACATGACAATGTTAGATTTATAATATTGTTTATGTGTTTTCTTTAGAGACAACGCCTGCAGAGGAGAAGAAACAGAAAGAAGAAAAGAAACGTTTTCTTCTCAGAAAGCTCAGTTTCAGACCAACAGTCGAGGAATTGAAAGATAAGAAAATCATCCGGTTTAATGACTACATCGAGGTAACGCAAGCGCACGATTATGACCGCCGGGCGGACAAACCGTGGACTAGACTGACGCCAAAGGACAAGGCTGCCATCAGGAAGGAACTCAATGAGTTCAAGAGTTCGGAAATGGCAGTACACGATGACAGTCGCCACCTTACTAGGTAATAATAATTCACATTATTTATATTATAGTAACTTTTAAACACAGTAACCCCTACAATTTTATACGTCCTCCATTTAGTATATCAGTGTCTTAGGATATACACTTTTTATCTTAGAATCCCCAAACGTGTTTTTGCGCCCCATGTAAAAAATCTAATTATCAATTCAATTTCGATCTTCCGCTGATAAAGACGTTGAAAGTTAGCTCTAAATTAAAGCAGAGATATATAGTAATCTAGAGAAATATTTAAAGTGGTGGTATAGTAAATATAGGAAGAATAAACAAACCTGGATATTCACAAATTACAGGTAGAACTGAGTTTTATGCACTATAAATTGGAAATAACTTACGATAAACACTGATAAGAGGCACGTTCTCGACGGGACGACCGGCAGCGTCCTCTTTCCGCAGTATAAGCAGGGTATAAGCAAGAAAGTAGAGATCTCGCAACGACTAAGCTAAATAGTAAACAAAGAACAGGACCGTACTCCAGGAATTTCCGCTTTGACCGCAGTGGGAATCGGACGCTATTCGCGTCGGGGGTGATCGCGTCAAAACAAACCGGTTTCTCCTCGAACAGTATTCGAAAATTCTCGTGGCAGCCCATTTTGCCCAGTGTTTTCGACAATTAGTGTCTTTTGATTGTCAAGTGGTTTGTTCGCACCATCATGGCTTTCGAGTGCTTGGAATGCGAACAGGAAATCGTGTTTAGGAACAAATCAGGGGAGGCGGATGTAGTTGACTGCGACTGCTGCAAAGGTAAATTACACCCAGCCTGCTCAGACCTGACGGCAACTGAGCTGAAGGTCTTCGCACTGAAGACGTCGATACGCACAGTCATCTTCTACTGCAAGCACTGTTTGGCCTCCGAAAACCCGGAAAACATCATGCAAATCTTAGCGAAGATGAACGCACAGATACAGCTCCTCCAGGACTCCAATGCCAAACTGCAGTCTGAGATTCACGATCTCAAGGCAAAGGCGAACTCTGGTCAACGTGGATCCTCTTCCTCTTCCCAGCCGTCCACGGGCGACTTCGAAGAGTGGTATGGCGAAATTGTGGATCGGAACCGGCGTTCCAAGAACATCATCCTCCACAACATTCCAGAACCAGCTCCCACATCTGCTGGCGAACGCCAGAACACCGACAAGAGTGCAGCGCTGGACATCTTGACACAGATCGGCGGCCAGCAAATTGGTAACTACTCTGTGTCTAGATTGGGCAAGCCCCTGGTTGCTAACCCATCTGCCCAGGACAAACCAAGACCCCTGCTCGTTACTCTCTCGGATCCCGCCATCGCTCTTGATATCCTTAGGAACAAGAAGAAAGTCGGTGGAGCGACTAAAATCACGCCCGACCGCACCCCCAGACAGCGCGAACATCTTAAGTTTTTGTATTCTCAAATCAAAGCTGATGAAGAGAAAGTTATATTTGATAAAGTGATAAAGTACATCAACGGGGTTCAGAAGATCGTTGAGGCGTCGCCCCTGGACCGTAGGGCCCGCCAGTCGCAGGGAAACTTGTAACTCGGCAATCCCCAAAATTATCGCTGTATTATCAAAATGTAAGAGGACTTCGAACTAAACTCCCAGAGTTTGTAAAAGCGACCCCATCGTTTGACCATCTCGACCTCATCATCTTAACTGAAACCTGGCTTCACCAAGGTATTTTCGACGCGGAGCTCGACATGAAATCGCACGATATTCACCGACTCGATAGAAGCTTATCAACCAGTACCAGTTTGCGCGGCGGCGGTGTTTTGATCGCGGTGAAACGCAAACACCTCAATCAATTGCTACCTGTCGCGACTGGAAATCTCGAGGTCATATTTGTATTGATGCGTATTGGATCCGTCGATTACATTGTGAGCGTTGTAGATTTCCCCCCAAAATCACCACTCACAGATTATATAAAATTTGCAGAAACTCTTGAACTCGTTTCAGATAGGTACCCTGTAGCTACATTTATTATTTGTGGTGATTTTAATCTCCCGGGAACCGTATGGCAAAACGATCCGGACCGCATTTTTACTCAACATGATAATGCTACCCCTACGACAATTCAAATTTTTACATGCTTAGTAGACACATTTAACTTCCTAAATGTACATCAGCTAAATTCAGCCAGAAATAGTCATGGGAATACACTCGACCTTATATTTGTGTCAAACTCACTTCAATGTTCTACCTCCATCTCGGATTTTCCTTTAATAGCACCTGATGCATTTCACCCCCCAATTGATGCGTTGATCTCAATACCGGAAAATTTAACTCCTTCATTTTGCGGCGAAACGAAATATAAATTCGAACGTGCTGATTATGAGGCGATAAACAACGACTTGCTTAATTTTAATTGGTTTACTACTTTTACGTATTATTCCCTTGATCACTGCGTCGAGGCACTCTATGATGCGCTTTACGATACGATAGATAAACATGTTCCGAAAATGCAAATCACTGCCTCAACGTATCCAATATGGTACTCCAGCAGACTTAAGGTACTTCTTAGAGAAAAATATAAAGCACACGCAAATTACAAACAATCTCTGAATGACGCGGACTACACACTCTTCTCAGATCTACGAAGAAATTGTAAATTAGTTACGATTGAAGACTATTTTAGTTACCTGCGCACTGTTCAAGAGTCTATTAACCACGATATCAAACCCTTTTGGAAATTCGCGAATGCCAAAAAGGGCACGTCTGGTCTACCTAGCTCTATGTTTTACCCGCAAAATACCGCACAAAATCCCCAAGACATTGTGAATTTATTTGCAAGCTTTTTCGAATCAGTATACTCAACCGAAGTAGTAAATTCTACCCCGCTTGGTGACTTGACAGACTTGCCTCTTGATATTAACAACATTGTCCTGACACAACCTGATGTCTTCAAAGCCATTGGTAGTATGAGGGACTGTAATGCCCCCGGACCGGATGGCATACAACATCATTCCTTATCAAGCAATGCAACGCAACATTGACACCCGTTCTACACTACCTGTTCTCTCGTTCATTCCGGGAGGGCTACTTCCCGCCAAAATTCAAAACTAGCTATATCACCCCAATCTTCAAAAACGGCAATAGATCAAATATCGAAAACTATAGACCTATCTCGAAAATAAGCACTATACCGAAACTCATGGAAGCCATAATTACTGAAAAACTCACCACCGTTTTGAACCCACATATAATTACTGAACAGCACGGTTTCATGAAAAATCGTTCCACAACAACAAATCTTCTAACTTTTCAGCAACATATCTTGGAGAATCTTGAAAATGGTACCCAAGTGGATACCATTTTCACAGATTTTTCCAAGGCTTTCGACTCGGTAAACCATACCCTTCTTATTGATGACCTCAGTCGCTTAGGATTAAAAGGGACCCTATTGGAGTGGATGAGAAGTTACCTGACAGGTAGAACACAGAGGGTGAAATATAAGTCCTGCGTGTCGAGGGAAGTGAACGTGTCATCGGGTGTCCCCCAGGGCTCCCATTTGGGCCCAGCTCTGTTCCTCGTATTTGTCAATGATTTGAAGATTCACTTGCCAAATTGTAACTTTCTTCTATTTGCCAATGACTTAAAGCTTTTTCACCCAATCAAGACACCCCAAGATTGTCGAGATCTCCAATCTTATCTAGATGCATTACTATCCTGGTGTACTCGAAAACGTCTCCGGCTAAACATCGCAAAATGTAAATCAATGAGTTTTTACCGGACTAGGTCAAGAATGGATAATAATTACATAATTGAGGGCGAACCACTAGCGCAAGTCACAGAATTCAAAGATCTGGGTGTAGTGCTCGATCATAAATTGAAATTCGAAAAACACATTGATTATATAGTTAGTAAAGCTGGGTTTCATAAACCGTATGACCGTAGAATTTGAAAATATATATACTCTGAAAACATTGTATACGTCACTAGTGAGGCCTATACTTCTTTATGCCTCACCGGTCTGGTCCCCGCATTACAACTGTCATATAGTTAAGACAGAAAGAATCCAACATCGTTTTTTAAACATTATAGCGTGGAAACTAAGCCTGCCGTCCCCTCGTGTATCTCACGATTATAGCCAAATTGCGGACCTAATGCACTTAACCTCACTGCGTTCGTACCGACGGTATTTCGACATTATATTTTTATTTAATTTAATCGGGAAGCGCATTGATTCGGCGTACCTTCAGGCTAAAATCAATGTGCACACCCCTGTTCGCGGCCTAAGGTCAAACACTCTTCGCATATATGAGGTGCCACGTGCACGAACAAACACATACTATTATGCACCATTGTGGAGAATGTGTAGGGTCGCAAATGAAAACCAATTTGATTTCTCGTTACCCAGCTTTAGTTTTATAAGTCGTGTCAGAATATCGATACTGTCCGATAACTGTTAACCGCGAACCTATTTTCTTTTTTAATATATAAGATTAAGTAGAATGTAATTGGGCGATTGCCTGTCTTATATAAATAAATAAAAAAAAAATTATAAAACAGGTTTTTCATGTTTTTCATAGGATCATTGTTAATGATCACCAATGTATGACACTTTTTCAATAGTTACTATAAATCATATTACTCTGGTCCAACTGGTCACATTCAAAAACAGCTTGCCTGTATGGGAAGCACTGCTAAACCTGCATTTAAATACATTCTGTATAAACTGTCAAGCAAAAAGTATATATAAAAGTAATATTTAAATTTTTAAATTGAAGGCCAATTAAAAACGTTTTTTAAAGACATGACTTCAATCTTCAGACAAAACGTAGTTCTGAGGAATATTGACATATATGCTCCAAGCGAAAGAAGTATTCTGACACCTGAGTCTGTCATGAATTGCCCTAGAATTGATGTCGAAATGGGTCTCTAGTTTGGTGAGAGTAAATATAATATAACTTTGGTACAGATGAAGAACAAACAGGATGGCGGAAGAAAAATACAAAGCTAGATCCAAAGAATTTAAAAGCTATTTGTTATGGAAACATGTGGTAATGGTGTGAGGTTGTATGAATTTTGTCCACCTCATAGGTCGACAAGATTCAATATAGCTATTATTTCTGGTTATGTATGCAATAGCACCTGTTCAATCTAATGTTCTCAAGTCCTAGAACATCCAAGTGGAGTGGACGATAATTAGTGCTGAACGAAATATATTGACTATTTGAGAAACATCTCTCCACGTTTAATTTTTCGATCTAGCACGGCCCATCTGTTTACCAGGTGGTACAGTTTCCGATTATTGTATTCTGTTTAACTACATCAAAGGAAAAATATATGTCAGTATACCTCATACATTACAATAGCAGAAAGACAATCAATAGTATCAAATAAATAGTAACTTAAAACTACATCTCAAAATCTCTTGCTCTCAGAAAAATCTCTTAGCTTTCTGAACAATAAGAAAACAACTTACAATACAAGTGCGTTTTGCAAGCCTTTTTTTCGATTGTAGGTATTTTGCACAGATTTGAATCTGATGGTTTTATCAAGCAAAATCTGTTCAAACCAATAAATAAGCTCAGGGGATCTTGGAGCATTGAATTTTAAAATTAACTGAAAGAAGTCAAAAAGTTGTGGAACAAAAGGGTTCATCAGGATACATTGTTCAATAATAGTTATTTACATTAGAGTGCGGAAACATTGATTTTACAATGCAACAGCTCGTTTGGGCAGCCCGAAGGGCGAGTTCCCCATTTGCTGGTGCATGGTAAAATCATTTCCGCACGAAATTTGTGTAAGATTTTTTGGCCGACAATTATTATTTAAGAACTATTTGTTTCTTTAGATTAATTACAATATCGGAAATTATTTAATTTTTTAATGTGTGTACTCACAATCTTTGACATTTTTACTAATTCAAATGGTATATGTCATTTTTCCAAATCTCAGACGCACAGTAAAATTTAAAAAATCACTCTTATTTTCTACATTATCGTGACAAATATGGTTTAAAGTAGCGTTTTTTAAATTAGATTTTATTGTCTTATACTTAATTTATTTTGTAATTGTCCCTGAAAGGTTAAAATTTACTGGTCACTTTACACGACGTCAAAGCTAGCTTTACAATTCAGGAGGCCAAAAAATTATTTTATTCAATTTTGACTTATAAAGTCATGTTTAATTCCCATGGATACGGATCAATAAAGTAGTGGTTTATTCACTAGTGCAATAAAAATTTTATTCACTAGTGCAATAAAATTTTTATTGCACTAATGCAACAAAAGTATCCATGGCAACCCATCAAAATATCTCAGTTACGGGTTCCGTAAACATAACCCTAAATGTTGACAACTATGACATTTAAAGGCTCGGTCACGGAAGTCTCGGTAACTTCGCTGATATATTGGGATGTTCAATAATTAATGTCGTTTTTTTTTCATATCTTTCAAAGTGATTTTATTTATATTAACAACAGACTTTAATCAATTGTATATTGACCATTTTGTTGAATGACATTTTGTCATATTTCGGTAAGTTAAAAAATTTCCACATTCGAAGAAGCTTTGGTTTTTAGAAACGAAGAATTGATCCATCACATTTTTAAAAGCCTGATTGGAATCGAAAGTTTTACAATTCAAATGGTTTTGAAGAGAGCGAAACAAATGGTAATCTGATGGTGCTAAGTTAGGGCTATAGGGTGGATGTGGGTGGCATCAGTTCCCAATTGAGCTCTGTTATTTTTTGACGAGTTATCAATGAGGTATGGGGTCTGGCGTTATCCTGATGGTACATCACGCGTGTAGGATTGGCCAGTTTTTCTTGATTTCTTCATTCAATTTCGATAGTTGACGACAGTAGACATTCGAATCAATAGTTTGGAATGGGTCGTTTTGTTTACGATTCAGCAAAGAGATGTTAATGCGTTTAGTGAGGTGGATTTCCTTTAATTCGTGAGGAACCCAAACATTCAGTTTGTTTACGTAACCAAACTGTTGTAATGCAAGTAAACGGATGAATTCGATATGTCGAGCTTCTCTGCTATCTCTGGAGTTGTCAACGCCGGTTAGTTTCAATGAACGCCCTTTTGTCGTCATCACAAGTGGTTGGACGACCAGTATGTGGTGCATCTTGCACATTAAAATTTCCAGAGCGAAAGCGAGCAAACCAACACTAATACTGGCGTACAGTAAAGCAGTCCTCATTATAAACTTCACATAATTTCTTCCGAGCTTGCACCTCATTTTTGCCCTTTCGGAAGTAAAACAATAAAATATATACCAGGTCTTAATAATAATGCTTTCTTTGATTTTCCATTTTCAACATAATTTTTAACTAAATTGTTTTTTACTAATGACGCTCAGTTTTTGACTAAAGATAGTCTAAAATAGTCTAAGCTTTAAAATAGTATATAATAATGTTAGACACGCAGTCACTAATATATGAAATATGCAGTTCACGCCATCTATGAGAAAAAACGACGTTAATTAGCGAAAAACTCAATACAAAAATCAATCAAAAATATTATAATTTTTTATATATATATATATATATATATATATATATATATATATATATATATATATATATATATATATATATATATATATATAATTCTCTTGATTTATGTGGGAATAATCTTTCCGGAATTGTGCCACCATCTAACAAGATGAGTTCTCAGATACATATATACATTTTTAAATAATAAAACACAAATGAATAGACCTTTTCATAGTTGCAATTTTTTTGTGCGCATGTGTTAATTTCCGCCATGTTATACGTCAAAAAGTGCCCGAACTTTTTGACGTATAACTAAATATGTGCCCGAAACATTCATATTCCCGCCTTTCAAACTTGGCGGATGCGCATTTGCTTAACTAACCGTAAAAAGGTCTATTAACACAACTTCAAAACAAAATTTTGACGTGCAAATCAATAATTTTATCGTTGTCATGGCAACATCACAATCATGGCCGGACGTCTTGCCTCTAGTAAAAAAACACGGAAATGGAACTTTTCATGGAATGTAACTTGGTAAATCAAAAGCAATATTGAATAAAAGTTTGAGGTTTAACTCGCGAAGTTAAATCCGGATTCGCGGATTTGACGATCCGCTCATTAAACCTTAATTTTATCCACTTGTACAATAAATAACTATTATTCAATTTAACCTTATAGTCATGTTTAACTCCTTGGGTACAGATCTATAAAACAGGGGTTCACCCTAGTGAAGTAAAAGTATACATGGCAACGCAACAAAGTAACTCACTTATAACTTATATTTAAACGTAACGCTAAATGTTGACTTCGCTGATGTTCTTTTTTGAACGCCAATCACAGAACTTATCATAAATTTTTTGTATAAATTTCAGATTTATGCGTGAGTAATCTTTCCGCAATTGAGCCATCTAATATCTAACAATAATTTTTCGGATGTATCCATTTATGATCACAACACAAATTATTATTCACAATATTCTGCAAAATTTTGACGAGCGAATCAACAATTGTATCGTTGTCATGACAACACAATCATTGCCCGACAAAATACTTCTCGTAAAAAAAGACAGAAATTGGAAGTTTTGTATGAATTTAACTTGTTGAATCAAAATTGAATAAATGCTTGTATTACACTCGCAGATAAATTTAAAGTTTTAACTCACGAATTTAAATCCTCTTGCGCTGACGCACTCGAGAATTTAAGAATTCGTTAAGGACGTTCCCAAGAAAATTAGTTTTCTTTAAATTCTTCTGTAATTTTAAATACATATAGTTAAAAGTACCCTTTACCCGTAGATATTTGTTTAAATAGTCCTTGCGGTGGAAAATTTGTTAATATTGATGGTTAAAATTTGCATGTTTAACGTGTAAACCATACCCGGATTGATGTTCTCACACACGTTTTATTAAATATCAATAGTAATTTTCTTGAAATTCTTTTGATAAACTGAGAATAAGTAAATGAAGATATAACAAATATCTTTCTGTAAAAATAACATTAACAAGCGGTATTGATTTTGTTATAATATTGTTAAAAGCCAAGCACTTTTGATGGTTTTCATGTTTACTCCTATAACTTGAAGAGTGGGAGATGGCGACTTGGCAACGTTACTTGGCACTGTCTTTTAGCCTCAGACATACTCGCGAGAGATTTAGCTATTGCATCACTAGTCTTTTTTTTAACAAATCTACCATTCTTCAATCGAGAGATCATCATTAATATATTATTTGCAATATTCAATATTTAATTTTTTTTTAAATATCGAAATGTCAATGTCAACAACATAAAAATATAGTTAGAATGCCATGTTGTCGGATCTTAGAAACGACGCAACGAAAGTATTTTAGAACTTCTACGCAGATAAGCGGCACCCAAAGGAACACTGCACCTTAACTATATTTTATACAGCGGCACGACTGCTTCTTGGGAACGTCCTTAAGAGGGACTTTTCAGTCCGGACCATATGTCTTGCGAAGTGTGCGAGGCACTGTTGCAACCATATAATAGATAGATAGATTTGGTGGTGCCTTATGCTGCTACCGACATAGATCTATTATACCCCACCCTCTTCCTCTAAACGTTGGTATACTAATCCATTTAGAGCGCCTCCTCTAATCCTGATTCCTTTAGGAATTTCAGGATTTGGGTGGGGTTCAAGGACTGCAACTCCTCTGCGTTCAAGCAGTGAGCAAACAGGAACAAGCTTAGAATTGTGACAGGAGTCATAAGGGACACTGCAGACTTAGAACACACGTCAAGACCCTAGACACAGAGGAAGATGACAGATTAAGATTCTGTGGCTCAGCAGAGGAAACCCCCATACATCTGCTCAAAGACTGCGGAGCACTGCTCCGCAAGAGACAACAGAGTACAGCCACTGGGGGCCCACTGCTTGAACGTAGAGGAGTTGTAGTCCACTGCAGATCTATGAAGGTCTCAGCACAAGTCACCAAAGTTTCATCATTCTATAAGTTCTTCTTCTCTTCTTAATGGCTCTACAACCGATTGCCGGTCTGGGCCTCCTTCAGCATGTTTCTCCAAGCGGACCTATCACTCGCCAACGTTCTCCAGTCCCGTACTTGAAGTTTTTGTAGGTCAGTTGTTACCGCATCCTTCCATCTCCCTCTTGGCCTTCCGGCCCTTCTCCTTCCCTCTGGTTGGCCATTGAACAACTTTTTCGGAACCCTATGATCACCCATTCTCTGCATGTGTCCGAGCCATCTCAATCTTGCCACCTTGATGAAACTCACAATATCTGGTTGATTGTAGAGCTGATATAGTTCGTGATTATATCTTCGGCGCCAGATTCCTCGTTCTTGGGTCGCTCCAAATATTGCACGTAGCATTCTTCTCTCAAATACACTTAAAGCCTGTTCTTCGCTCTGTGTTAAGCTCCATGCTTCTGCACCATAGGTTACCACCGGTCTTATCAGTGACCTGTACAGTGTGCACTTATGCTTGGGGTGGATTGTTTTGGACCTAAAAAGTTTAAGTAGCCCATAATAGCACCTGTTACCAAGAGTTATCCGCCTTCTAATCTCCTCGCCCATCTGGTTTACGCTGTTCAGTTGCGAGCCCAAGTACACAAATGTATCTACTGTGTCAAAGTACTTTCCGTCTAGTTCTAGCGTTGGTCCTACCTTCCGATGAGTTTCATTAGCCACCATGTATTTCGTTTTGGTTACGTTGACAGTGAGTCCTAGGTTATTTGCTTCCTTCTTCAGCAGCGAGTAAGTAGTTTTGGTCGCCTGTTCGCTTCTGCAAATTATATCAATGTCGTCTGCGTAAGCCAATAGTTGTGTTTACTTAAAGTACACAGTGCCGTTAGTATCCACTCCACTACTCCTAACGGCCTTTTCTAGTACGATGTTAAACAGTAAAGTTGCCAGTGGGTCTCCCTGTCGTAGTCCTTCCTCTGTTATAAAAGTCTCAGACAACTTGTTTCGTATTCTTACTACAGACGATACTTCAGACAGTGTTACTCTGGTTAGGGCTGTCAGTTTTTCAGGGAATCCGAAACTTGTCATTATCCCCCACAGTTTGTGTCTTATAACGCTGTCGTATGCTGCTCTGAAGTCCACGAATAGATGGTGTGTCGTGATATTGAACTCATTATATTTCTCCAGGATCTGCCTAATGCCAAACAGTTGGTCTGTGGTTGACCTGTTTGTGCGGAAACCGCACTGGTATTCACCGATATTCTCTTCTGCGTATGGTAGTAAGCGACGGTACAACACATTAGCGAAGACCTTGTATGCAATGTTTAGCAGCGTTATCCCCTTGTAGTTAGAACAATCTAACTTATCACCTTTCTTGTACAATGGGCATATTATCCCTAGCTTCCATTCATCCGGTAGCTTTTCCGTTCTCCATATGTTTAATATGAGATCATGCATGCACGATATTAAGGCTCTACATCCATACTTCAACAATTCTCCTGGAATGCCATCTGCACCTGGCGCCTTATTGTTCTTGATCCTGCGCACTGCAGTCTTTACTTCTTTAGACATTCAGTAGAGACATTCTATAAGTAAACTTATTCAAAAGAGTCTTAAAAAAAGATGAGGCTTTGTAATGTGAGGCTTTCTGTTTAAAACAGTATATTTTGTTACTAGGGCGAAAAGTTGTGAATTTTTCGCGAGAGCGAAAATATGCGCACGAACAAAGTGAGTTACGTCGCCTGTGTTATAAACAATATTTTTTATTACTCACGCGAGGAGTTGTATCTTAGAAGTTTGGGATCCAGGGGCCATCCAAAAAAATGGAATCAAAAATTAAGAATTTGCTTTTTCAATTGTCTCCGGTGGTGGCGATTCGTCATAAGAACTCTCCTGTATCACCATAGAATTTACTCTCATTTTAAAACTTTTCTTTAATTTATATTATTTTGTAATGAAAAAAAATGTCTGACATTCACGTCACTTTTTTAATATCGCGGTCTTGATTGTGCTCATTTTATTTTTATTTACTTATTTATTTTAATGTTACCTATATACCCATATTTGGCAGAAGGACCTCGAGGTCGATAGCCCATTGTACCATTTTTTTATGATACAGTAAATACCATTATTATTATTAATACCTAGCGATATTGTATATTTGCGTGCGTTACCCAGGTTATGTGGAAATACAACGAGATTTTTCGTATTTTTCGTATTAAATAGTCTACGTAATTAAATAGTCTACGTCAAGAAGTACTTTTCGGTTTTCGCGCATGAGTAAATAAAAATATATATTCGATCAAAGTAATCGTCAACATTATACAAAACTGTTTCATACATGTTTTTGTCGTGTTTTTGTTTTAATAACATGGTGTTAAGTAATTGCCTTTTAGATGTTTAAAATACTAATATACTTATCTTATTGTAGATTCCATAGGCCTTGACAATTGCAAGGTTTACTAGCTGTTGAAGAAACAAAATTCTGTGATGGGCATAGCTGTAGGCCCCGAATCGAAAGGGGCGGCTGGGGGCGGCGACCAGGAATTTAAAACGGAGCCTGGATCCAGCAAATCGTCTAATTGTTTAATTAAATACTTTGTTTTTGTACATACGTGATGTTTTTTTTATATAACACAGAGTTATTATTGAAGTATAATATTATAAATAGTAGATGTAAATCACAAGAACAAAAAATAAGAAAAATGTTTTTTGTTTGATTTTGAAGAAGTTGTTGAAAGGCACTTGATCAAATTGTACATATTATATAGATAGTAATTTTTAGTTTTTATTTAAATTAGATAGTTAACGTAATATATATCACATCACTTTTGGCAGAAGGAAAAAAATTATTTCTTTCTGTTTTTTTTTTAAGGAAAGCAAGGAAGAAAGAAACTAGATGGTTTTATTTATTGTTTTTATTTTAGAATTCGTTTCTGTGTTGATTCTAAATATATTTTTTTGTTAAAATTCCTAATTTAAGTTCTTATTTTAAATAAGTTTTAACTATTTTGTCATCTGGACCATAATAATCTAGGAGGAATTGGTAACGAATTCTGTTCCCCCTTGCAATGGATTATCATAATAATGTAAAAGTTAACCTAGCAGTCTTCAAGAAAAGTTACCAAATCTTCTTAAAAGTATTTTATATTATTTTTAAACTACGAAAAGTGTAAATGTGTTCTTTATATTTTTTGAAAAAAACAATTTGTTAGTGTTTTTTTGTGTTTGTTTCATTAAAAAATATAACTGCTGTTATCTACAGTATTAACAAAATAAATATTACATGAAATGTATTATAAGGAAGAAGAAGATTCTATATTAAATAAAATTTAAACAATACGAGAGAAATCATTTAATTTTTATTTTTGTTAAAATTGAGAATAAAGAATTAAAAATTGTAGAGATATTTGCGAATCTGTATATTAAGGAAAAAAAAAGTTTGAAGATAGTCGAGGTTCAACTATGTTGTGGCCCAATCTTTGCTTGTACCATAGATATCTGGCTTTCAGTCTGCAATATGTTCTATGTATACTTTTAATAATTGTATTCATACTCAATCAATTTATACTGGTTTTAATAACAAGAAATGTCTTCCAAATAAAAAAGAGACATTAAAACTTATAGTACCATCATTTCTCCTTTATATATGTTTTCTTTTCTTTCTTTCTGATTATGTAATTTTAATTACGTCACGTTTAATTCATGATTTTTTTGTAACAAATTGAAATTTAATAAATATTTATAATTTAATGTGATTTTCTAAATTTTTCCTTATTAAATTCAAATACACTACATACAAAAATAATACTCATTACGTGCATTAGGTACTCCAGTGTAATTCAGCAGTTTAGTAGTTTTAGTAGCTCGTGTGGGGTTGCTAGTCCTCCATCGGGCGCCCCCAAGTGGCGGACAGGGGAATGCAACCTAGGTATTCGCTCCGAGCGCAACAGCACTAGCGCCAAAGGTGACACTTTTAAGAACTTCATGACCAGTTACGTCTGTATTTAGCATTTATTTGTATGTTACCGTGTATGACCGAAATTGGAGAATGTCGACTTTCACCGGTGAATGTCAACACATACTAACCAATAGAAAAATTACAAATTTTTTTTCAAAAAAATCGTCAAAGAAAATTTTTCATCATTTCGATCGAAAATGAAATGCGTTTTCGGTTTTTTTCAATTTCCTCAAAAACGGTAAATAGCAACGAAATCATTTTCGGCACACATAAACTACTCGACAAGACGAACAAATCTATGTGTAATTTGTTCGGAAAGATTCAAATATTCATCCAGAAATTTCAAACTGAAATTTTACGATACACGATTTGATAAGTCGATATCTCAGAAACGGTTGCAGATAATCAAAAATGGATTACGGCATCGTTTTCAGAAGGTCATTTTCCTATTAAAACACTCAGATTATCCACGGAAATTTCATTACTTTCCAAAATCTCCACTCGAGAGCCGAAATTTCATAAAATTTGACTCAATTTTTTTAGCAGGCGATAGTGAACTAAGAGCTAGGGAAATATAATATGCATATTTGTAATCAGCAGCAAAAACGCTTTCATAAACGTTCTTAAATTTTGCTGCAACTCAAAAATAACGATTTTGGCAAAATCGAATTTCTCACTTTTCTCACTTTCGTCGTTTCCGCGGTATTGACTTCCCGTGTCGATAGAATCGGAAGCTTCGTCGAATATTATATACGTTTTTCGACTAATTTTGGGACCCTAAATCGATTGGTGAAGACTAGAAGTCTCTGTGGTAAGCCGTTCATAAATTATGACAGCGTCAAATCTGTCGGAAATGCGAGATAGTGTATTTTAGTGTATAGTTGCGCTGTGTATGTTAATGTAAACCTCTAACAATTGCCAACAACATTATGCATTTGTATACATTTGGCAAATAATTGGTAAATGTAAGTTGAACTCACATTTACCAACCAAGAAGGTAAATGTGTATATATACCGGTAAATGTGTATATATACCGGTAAATGTGTACATTTACCAAACTACGTACTTTTACCGTAACATATATATTGTATATTTTATTCAATTAATTATTTTTTGTTTTTGCCTATTGTTTCTATACACTATTATTGGAGACAAAGTTGTTTTTCTGGCCACGGGTGGCGCTAAGCGCGGTTATGCACGGAGCTAATAGGTGATACCAGGGAAATCAAATACCCGGGGCTGACCAAAACTAGCACAAACAACGCAGCGTCTGACCCAGATTGGGCGGCTGCAAACAGCGTCGGTCCCATATTGGGCGGCTGATTTCACACGGCACCAACCCGCTTGGCAAGCGTGGAGCCAAATTACCAAAACCCCTATAAAAATGAATAGAAATAAAAGCAGTGGCCCTCAGTACCCAGCAGCCGGAAAGTTCCCTACAACGGCAGCTGTAGCAGCTGTTGTTCCGACAACGGAACGGCAGAGGGTACAAAGAATATCTGGAAGAGATCAGGCTGCCACACAAAGTTGAACATAGTTACATATAACATAAGATCGATGACGTCGGAGAATAGAAGGGAAGAATTTGAAACATAATTTTTGCCTGTTGTTTCTGTACACTATTATTGGAGACGAAGTTGTCTTTTTGGCCACGGGTGGCGCTAAGCGCGGTTATGCACGGAGTGAATAGGTGGTACCGGGGAAATCAAATAATATAATAGAAATAATATAATGAAATACAGTAAAAGATTAAATGAGACATCGTGGGTATAAGCGAGACAAAAAGGAGAGGCGAATGCTATATTGAACTAAAATCAGGACACAAACTCTACTATATATGATCCAACACCGCCAGAGTACGTGGAGTAGGTATATTTGTCCACAAGCGACTGGTTAACGGTATAAGAACATTAAAAAACCATCTCCGAAAGAGTAAAGGTAGACTTCCGAGCAACGCGGCTCTGGTTTGGCGGCATTCGAGCGCAGCGACACTGACGCATTAATGCCTCATACGTTTCCCTTGTGCATAATACTATCGCTATATCGCCGCGTCAGTATCGCTGCGATAGTGACGCCAGAGCGGCTTTGCTCGGAAGTCTACCTTAATCAACATTACAGTACACATAAATAAACTGGAAACACAAAAAATAATACAATGTTCCTACGGCCTATCCTACGGCCTAGCCCTCCTAGGGCCTATGCTCCTACAAGCAAAGCCGAAGACGAGGAGATTGACAAATTCTACGAGGACATCTCCAAAGGAATGCGCGAAAATAAAACATCAAAAACTTTAGTCATTGGAGATTTCAAATGCAATATCGGGAGGCAGGCAAGGCAGGAGGAGACGTACGTTTACTTTATTTTTTCGTATTCGGTGGAGAAAGGATTGGCCACTGTCTGGTTGGACAGTGTTACCTGGGTGCACCGGCATGGTCCGCATATACAGGAGAAAATGCACGCGTGGAGGCTTCTTCCGTGCCCCCCGATACGTACGCTGGCAAGCATGGTCTAGGAGAAAGAAACAACCGGGGCTCAATGATGGCAAACTTGCTCGAGGAAGAACACCTATATAACGCAAACACTTTTTCCTAAAAAAACCAAAACCAGAAATGGACTTGGGCAAGCCCGCAGAACCTTCAATCAAATAGACTACATTCTGACAACGAAGGTTCGGGTACTACAGAATGTCGAGGTACCTAACAGGATTACCACCGGAAGCGATCACCGCCTTGTAAGAGCAACAATTCACATTGATGCAAAAGCTAGAAAGAAACAGGAGAATGAAGAAAACCACATTAAAGCAGGTTGATAGAGAAAAACAAAATCCAGAGGAATTCCAATCCTGACTAGAAAACATCTTCATAAACAACCATACAACTGCAATAACTGACATAAACGACCTTAACAAACAGATCACACACTCCCTATACCAGGCAGCTGAAAGTTACGCTGTAATGAATTCCAAAAGGACAAACAAACTTAGCGCCCAAACTCTCGCAGTGCTGGAGCGTAGACGGGATTTGATTGTATGCGGAAAACCAACAGAATACACCGAGACAAACAAAGCAGCCAGGCGAATGGCAAGGGAAGACATCAGGAAGCATAAAACCAAAATAGCACAAGAAGTCGTAGAACAACACAAAGGCCCGGAGGTGTTTAGGAAGCTGGCAACAGACACAAAAAAGGTAATAGCTAAAATTAAGGACAGGCATGGAAAGCATAGGTATGGAAGGCAAGATATCATAAGAGCAGCACAAGAATATTACACAAACTTGTACGAATAAAAAGTAGAGAGTGACATATCAGAACAAGATAGACGGAAGAAAATCATTAACGTAAACTCCGAGGACATGAAAATACACAGCACGTAAGAAATGCAGGCACTGAAATTACACAGGCCGAAATTAAAGCTGCGCTACACCACACAAAGAACGGTAAAGCGCCCAGCGACGCGACAGGATAATAGGGGAGATGCTGAAACAAGGAGAGACACGTTAACCACATAACTGTTATTGCTGTTTAACAAATGCCTGGAAGAAGAGAACATTCCTGAAGATTGAACAAACGCGTTAGTGGTACTGGTTCACAAAAAGCGGGACACAGAAAACCTGGAGAACTACAGACCGATCAGCTTACTGTCCACAAAATGTTCACAAAAATAATATCCAGTCAGATTACCCCGAAACTGGACTACTACCAAGTCAGCGAACAGGCAGGATTTCGCAAGGGGTTCAGTACAACTGAGCACCTACAAACAATGAGAGTACTAATTGACAAGACTACAGAATACAATGTGCTGGTATGACTAGCGTTCATAGATTTCCGAAAAGCCTTTGACACAGTGGAAATATGGGCACTCCAGCAAGTCCTAAAAATGCCAGAACACATTGATTAACAATCTCTACCGCCACACTTCACACACAAAATCCAACTACACAAACCATCAAAAAAAGTGAGAATCAGGAGAAGTGTACGACAGGGAGATCCTTTATCGTCGAAACTATTTACCCTGGTATTGCAAGATGCATTAAAAACAATTGATTTCAGTAACCGAGGTAAACATAACGGGGGAGAAACTCAGCCGACTAATGTTTGCCGAGGATAGAGCACTGGGTTGGCCTGTTCACTATCGGAACTGCGTTCCTTCTCGCTATACTCCATGTTATCCTATCTTTTTTTTTTCTTTCTTGCTACCGTTATCTTTGATTTTTTCATTCTTCTTTCTGTTTCCTTACACTCAGCCCCCTTTTCTCTTTCTTGTTCTCCTGGTATGATTACTTGGCCGGTGCACTGATAGCCAGCAACAAGGAAGAACTCATCACATTCATGACGAAACATCACGAAACGCATAGGGTTGGAAATTAACTTTGGAAAAACCAAGTGCATGACGTCAGATAGAGAATATGAAGAACAAATTAAGAACAAATTGAGAAAGTAAAAACATATATGTATCTTGGGCAAACAGTAGCAGTAGGAAAGGCAAATTTAAAAAAAGAACTAGAGGCAAACGAGAGGATAACACAAATCTGGGCGGCTTACAGCAAGATAAAAGATATACTAGCGCTGGACATCAACCCTCGAGTTAAAAAGCATCCTAAACAATCAGTTCATACTACTTGTGACTACTTATGGATCGCAAACCTATGCAATTACCGAAACAATAATGGAAAAGCTAAGGGTCAATCAAAGAGCAATCAAAAGACGCGTACTAGGAATATCACTGAGAGACAAGAAAAGAAACGATTGGAGCAGAGAGCAATTGGAGCAGAAGACAACAGTGAGGGATGGAACAAATGAAATACTACAGCGGAAATGGAATTGGGCCGGCCATGTCGCAAGAAATGAAGATAAATGGAGCGGAAAAATCATAAGATGAAGACCATGCTACAACAGAAAAGCGTAGGAAGACCACAGATGAACGATGACCTGAAACGAACGGAAGGCATTAACTGGTACCAAGCGGCCCAGAACTGGACTACGTGGAAGAGCAAGAAGGAGGTTTATGCCCAACGGGCAGACTACAGCTAACAAAAATGTTTGCATTGTTCAGTAATCGCCGACTTAACAAAACAAATGTTATATCTTTCAATTTCTTCTTCTTCTTTCGAATAGGACGACTTTGGACGACGATTGTTCAACTGTTGGGCTTTGACTTTTGGCCAGTATTGTCGCATCTTCTGCCGGTGTAACTCCTTTCTCTCTTCTGTCCAGGAGGTACCTTTCCTACGGGTGTTTTCCTGAAATCCACGGACTTTCTTCAGGGTGCGTCTCACAGACTGTCTGTTTTGGAGATCTGTTATGCCCAGTTCTTTAATATCCTTCGCGGTTTCTGTGAGCCAAGTGGTACGAACCTTCTTGTTTTGCCAGAAGGCGAACAGACGGTTGGTTAGTCGGTTTGGAGGCAATATTGCAACGTGGCCATAGAAAGCTACCCTTCTTTTCCTTGCACAGTCAGAGAACATCTCAATATGTTCGTAGAGCTCAGAGTTATGCCACTACAATTCCCTACAATTCCTATTCAGAATTCCCCATCTTACTTTACCGGGCCTAGTATCTTCCTCTCTCTGATTTCCAATTTCTCATCTAGACCTCTTCGGTTCAAGGAAAGACACTCCGACATGAGACATGTGTAGTGCTTAAGTTTCAGGTTGCGTGACAGGCATTTCTTATTGTATGCATTTACATGCATCAGATATAGGCAACCTTTTCTGGATTGTAGGTCCAATTATCATGATGCATTCGAGGGCCAAAGTATTGATACTCCTATTTCTTTATTTTTAAAAAAGAATCTTACAAATTTCATATTATAGCATCTTCAGTTTCTGACATATAGACATCATAGCAAAAAAACTTTGGCCCCCTTTTCACCCCAGTAAGGACGAAATTTCTAAAAATCCTCCCTTTTACGTCACAAAAGCAACGTCCCTTCCGAATATCACGTTAATCAGTCAGTCGTTTATTGTAGAGATTATTCCAGTGTCAGTGATTATTCTTGTTACCGTTGCGGACCGTACCGGGCTTTGGCATTATTCTCAATAAGGGTTGATCTTCTTCGGTTTCTTGCAGAGGCTTTCTAATTTGCCATCCCGATTGCTCTTGCGTCTTCCTCCATGCTCTTCAACCACCGTGTCGTCGGTCTGCCACCAGGGCCGTTCTTATCAATTTTGGCGCCCTGGGCTATAAACCAATTAGCGCCCTAGGGCCTAGGCATTCTTAAATATGATTTTATAATATTTCATTGCAGTTGTAAATAAAATTATTTTGTTAAATAAAGTTCCCATTAACCTACATTTAATTTTTAGTTAAAATATACGGAGCATAACAAGAATAGGGATGACTATGACATCCCTAATAATTTTTAATCCTTAATATTTAACAAACCCCTTAAGTTACGGCGCCCCTGGACTGTAGCCCAAACAGCCCACAGGGTTAGTATGGCCCTGTCTGCTACGGGCCCTGCGTCCTCATATAGTGACTTCCAGTTCCCGTTTGGGGTGCCTAATGTCATTCCGCTTAATTTGACAAGCTTTGTTGGTATTCCAAACTCTTCCATTATCTTAAATAATTGGTTCCCGTTTATGCTGTCATATGCTTTTTTAAAGTCTATAGTTGGTGCATTTCGATACTAAGCTCCCTGAACTTCTGCAATACATTGCGCATACAGAACATCTGGTATTGGAGAAGTGTCCCATTGTTTCGTGGCTACATTTCGTGGTTCCCATTCGTGGCTACACGAAATCAAGCATTTTCATCTATGCTCTCAAGCATTTGTTAAATGTGCAGATGGAAAAAATATATACAAACATACAAAGGTCGCTCCACCTTTGGACCGACACTGGTTGGCTATCCAGGCGAAAATAAGCACAAACGGTAATTCGGCACCAGTAAAGAGTACACACAAAATTTGAATCAATTTTCATTAGTTAACGACATCATGTTGACCAGGATTGAGACCAGACTGGAAAGATGGTGGATACGTTACTCGAGGTCAAAAGGCTGGCCCATGAGGCCAACACCGGAACCTACCATACCAGAAAACCTTGTGCGCTGGTGACGATAGGCGTCCAAAATGTCTTCAACTCGGCAACATGGGAAGGCATAGCCGAGGCAATCAAAAAAAAAAAGGGAAAAATTCCCAAGCTACCTCCTGAAAGTGATCCATAAATACTTGTCAGACTGGAAACTCATCCTTGACGACAACGAGGAGTACGAGGTGACGTGCGAAGTACCCCAGGGATCGGTACTGGGGCCCACTCTATGGAACATCCTTTACGATGGGGTTCTAGACATCCCAATGTCACAAGAGATCTCGCTGGTTGGATTCTCAGACGAATGGAATGGGAATGGTTGCCACGGCCGGGACTAAAGAGGCACTGGAAACGAACATAAACGAGGCACTGGACCAGGTTCATCGCGGGATGGAGTCAAAACAACTGAAATTGGCGCCCCACAAGACAGAACAGGTAATCCTGGTCGGGCGGCGCAAACTGACCAAAATAACCTAGAGTCCATGGGAGCGAGAATTCCATCACAGGAATCCGAGAAATACCTCGGAGTCCAACTGGGCAGAAATATGAACATGACGGCGCACGTCAACTGGGTCGCCAAGAAATCAGATTCCGCATCCACTGCCTTCACAAGGCTAATACCCAACGTAGGAGGTCCTAGAGCTAGCAAGCGCCGGATACTAAGCTCTGTCGTGAATTCAATACTGCTCTACGCGGCGCCTTTCTGGCAAGATGCCGTTAAAATACAGAGAAACAAAAACATTCTCGAGAATGTGGCAAGGCGGACCATGCTCCGCATTATCAGCGCATACCGTACCGTGTCCACAGAAGCTGCCTGGATGATATCTAGCTGACCCCCTCCCTCCCCATCGACCAACTCGTCGATGAGCGAGCTCGCGTGCACGAAGGAGGCAAGGTAGATAAGGCAGAAGCCCGCAGACGCCTGCAACGCAGATGGCAGGAAAGGTGGGAAACGGAAACCGGGAAGGCTACATGGACCAAGCGTTTGATTCCTGACCTGCGTCCGTGGGTCAACAGAGAGCACGGCGAAGCTACCACGTAACCCAGATGATAAGTGGACACGGATGTTTTAGAGCCTACCTACACAGGTTTAAGGTCGCTTAGACAGAGGAGTGCTGCTACTGTGGCCAGCCAGACACCGCTGAACATACTTTCTTCTTCTGCGAGAGATGGGAAAACGACAGACGCCTGGCAACTTCGGAAATAGGAGAACTGACCCCTGGTAACTACGTTGGGAAAATGCTAATAGACCAACCCCACTGGAAAGCAATCTCCAACTTCATCATTAGCATTATCACCCAGAAAGAGGCCGAAGAACGCGCTGCCCAGGCAGCCACCTAGCAAAATCTCAAGAGTAAAAGCAAAATCGAAACTCTCAAAGAACTAGGGCGGTAATAACTGTCCGGGCTGCCCACCCTGAAGGAATGCGCAAGCGATACCGGGGTACTGGTCTCTATAGCCAAGTGGAAGAAGGGGTTTAGTGAGTGAGAGCCTCACACGCAGGCAGGTAGAGCTTCCCCCAAACCACAATAAAATTATTTTTTTAATAAAGACTGGAAAGATGGAAGTAATATATGCAAGAGCTATTCGAAGATACAATAAGAACACCACCCGAAATAAACAACCATTACGGCCCAGGAATAACAAATGAAGAAGTTGAAAAGGCCATTAAACGACTGAAAGATGGGAAATCTCCAGGACCCGATGATGTGCATGGGGAAATTTTGAAACTACTAGAGGCAACCCAAATCACAACTCTTACCAAGCTATCTAATAACATATATGAGACTGGGCACTTTCCAAAGGACTGACTGCTATCAATATTCATCCCAATTCCTAAAAAAACCAACGCCAGGAAATGCGAGGACCACAGACTAATTAGTTTAATGAGCCACGCACTCAAAGTACTCCTAAATATCATTCACTCCCACATCTACACCAAATTATAAGAACACCTCAGTGAAGTGCAATTTGGATTCAGAACAGGCCTTGGAACAAGAGAAGCACTTTTCAGTTTGCAAGTACTAATACAAAGAGCGAGGGACGTCAAATGTGACATATTTACATGCTTTATTGACTTCGAAAAGGCATTTGAGAAAGTGCCGCACGGGAAATTAATTGACATTCTAAAAGCATCAGTATGGATGGTAAGGATTTAAGACTAATCTCAAACCTATATCTCCAACAAAATGCAACAGTGCCTCTCGAAAACGAACTGTCTGACGTCTTTGCAGTCGGAAAGGAAGTTCGGCAAGGATGCATACTATCACCGGCATTGTTCAATATATATTCCGAAAATCTCTTTAGAGAAGCCCTGGATGAATCAGAAGACGGTATTACAATAAATGGTCAACTTATCAATAATATTAGATATGCAGATGACACCGTACTGCTGGCAGTTAGTGCGGAGGGTCTCCAGAGATTGATAGATAATATTGTAGAAGCAAGCAACGAATACGGACTAAAACTAAACTCTAATAAGACTAAAATAATGATTATCAGTAAGAACATCAACATAAACGCTCAGTTTACGCTAAACGACACACCATTGGAAAGAGTAGAAAAAATATGCTACCTGGGCTGCAATATCAGTGATACATGAGATCATAGTTATGAAATGAGAACTCGAATTGAAAAAGCCAGAACCGCTTTTAACCGCTTTAAGAAAGTCTTTTGTAACCTCTATAGTGTTCTCCTCTATGAAGTAGAAAACTGAAGTCTTACCAAGGCTGCCACCAAACGATTAGAGGCATTCGAAATGTGGTGCTACCGACACATGCTACGGGTCTCATACACATACCATACAACTAACATCACGATAATGTGGAGCCTGGTAGTTGATGAACTACTGGTTAGGCTAAACAACTTAGACATCAAATGTCAAGGTTACGCCGATGACATAGTCATAATGGCCAGAGGAAAATTTGAGGGAACACTGTGAAATTGTTCAGAGAGGCCTCAAAGTAACTAGTAGATGGTGTCAAACAGTGGGACGGAGACTCAACCAGAGCAAAACCATGGTGATACCATTTACTAGAAGGAGAAAAACTAAACTGCCTACATCCCATACTCATAGATGGGAAGGCAGTAGAATACCAACAGGAGATAAGGTATCTGGGTATCACACTAGATAGCAAACTCCCATGGAATAGACACGCTGAGGCAGCGGTAGGTAAAGCCAAACGCGCCCTAATGGTGTGCAGAAATCTGGCAGGAAAAACGTGGGGTTGTAACCCCACTATCCTGCGATGGATGTACACCATGATAGTGAGACCTGCAATCACTTATGGGGCAGTTGCGTGGGGAAGTAGAATCAAGCTGGCCTCTAGAGGAAACAGCTTGAGAAGATTCAAAGACTGGAGTGTGTCTGCATCACGGGGGCGATGGGGTCGTGTCCGACAGCAGCATTGGAGCTGCTGCTGGATCCGACTCCGCTGCACTTTGTGGTGGAAAGCGCCGCCAGATCGGCGATCTGAAGGTTCAGCAAGGAAGGAATGGGCAGAGGTAAAATAATCGGGAGCAGAGACCGAAACAGCCTCGCTGCCAAGATCCCCTGGTTGGAAGTACCAAAAGACGAAATGGTATGCAAATACCACTTCGAGAAAAACTACACAGCAATGTGTAGTAGTAAAGCCGATTGGAGCGACGAATCCTCAGCATACCACATAGAGCAAAATGCCACTAAGTGGTATACAGATAGTTCGAAGAGAAAGGAAGGCACTGGTGCAGGAGTGTTTGGACCTCGTACCAGATACTTGGAATCCGTGGGAACATCCCCAAGTATCTTCAAAGCGAGGTACACGCAATCGAAAGATGTGCACAGTTTAACCTCGACAGGAATTACCGCAAAAAACGAATTGCTATCCTGTCAGACAGCCAAGCAGCCATCAAGACCATTAGCTCATACACCATCAGATCCAAACTGGTATGGGACTGTGTGGGGAAGCTGAACAAGCTTGGCAGGGATAATAAAGTAACGCTATACTGGGTACCAGGACACACTGGTATAGACGGAAACGAAGAAGCCGATCACCTAGCAAACAAGGGATCCAGTAGCCCCTTTATAGGTCCTGAACCCTTTTGCGGTATGAGTGTGAACACCATCCACAAAAGTTTAGATGAAGAAACAAGAGGAAAATGGATGAAAACCTGGAAAGAACTTCCAGGGCTAAGGCAATCCAAAGTGATGCTGGGATCTTTCAACCAGAAGAGAACAAAAGCTTGCCTGAAACTAAGCTGCCACCTTAGTTTCAAACTATGTAGTATAGTTTTAAGCTGAGGAATAAGCTCAGAATTCTGACAGGAGCCCTGACGGGACACTGCAGACTTAGGAAACATCTCAAGGCCCTAGGCCTAGAGGAGGATGATGGATGCAGATTATGTGGCTCAGCAGAGGAAACCCCCATACATCTGTTCAAAGACTGCGGAGCATTACTCCGCAAGAGACAGATGTACCTTGGGGCTCACTGCTTGAACACAGAGGAGCTGCAGGCCTTGAATCCCACCCAGATCCTGAGATTCCTAAAGGAATCAGGATTAGAGGAGGCGCTCTAAATGGGTAAGTACACCAACACTTGGAGGAGGAGGGTGGGGTACAATAGATCTATAAAGGTCGCAGTACAAGTCGTCACCACCATATCTACAATCTACAACATCACGATTCTCGAGAGGCTCAGAAAAGACAAGGAAATTATTACTACTGTAAAGAACAGAAAACTGGCCTACTTTGGCCACATTATACGTAATGATAAGTACCAACTTCTATAATTAATACTACAAGGTAAGATTGAGGGCAAGCGAGGCCCTGGACGCAGGCGTATATCCTGGCTGGCCAATCTTAGAAAATGGACTGGCCTAACATCAACCGACTTATTCCGAGCTGCAGTGAATAGGATAAGATGGGCAAGCGTGGTCGCCAACATCTGAAGAAGATAGGCACCTTTAGAAGATCATTAGTTGCGTCTGAGATATTGTGTTGTGTGGGGATATTGTGTTGTATTGTAGATATTGTGTTGTGCAAAAATGATGTGTGGGACCACCCTCAATTAAGGGCACAGTTAGGAAGCGATTTCGCACGCATCTTTATATAGACTTTTTTTCTTATTTTGGGCTTTACAACACGCCGTAGAATTTCTGCCTAACATCAACCGACTTATTCCGAGCTGCAGTGAATAGGATAAGATGGGCAAGCGTGGTCGCCAACATCTGAAGAAGATAGGCACCTTTAGAAGATCATTAGTTGCGTCTGAGATATTGTGTTGTGTGGGGATATTGTGTTGTATTGTAGATATTGTGTTGTGCAAAAATGTTGTGTGGGGCCACCCTCAATTAAGGGCACAGTTAGGAAGCGATTTCGCACGCATCTTTATATAGACTTTTTACTTATTTTGGGCTTTACATATGAAACACCCATTTATGAAACACCCTGTATAAACAAAAGGTCCGGGTTATCCGTGTTTTTAAATTACGCGGGCCCTGTCACTTTTTATCCATATTCGCAGAGAACAAATAGGGTAATAAACCTTTCTTTCTCGCACTTAACCTGTCCACTATTTCCAGTTGTTATTCTTGTTCCTCCTCCAAATGCTTTAAGGTTGAAATGTTACGACACCAATAGTAATGGTAGTGTTATGAAGCTATCTTCACTTTAGTTGCCATTACCAACATTCTATAGTTAGAATTAAAAACTACCTGCTAAGTGATGCACCCACCTGTTTTCTATTGACTCTATGTAGTATAGGAGGCGTGCCCAGGTGTGACTAATGTTTACGTAAAAATGTTAAAAATATATCTTATCTACTCCATTCTTCACATAATTATTCGTAAGTTGCTGTTATCAATATATAAATAATTAAATGACTAGAAACAATTTCTATAAATCAATTAAATTTAAATGATACACTTAGATCCTACTAACCTAGAGGTATTTGAAAGCACATAAACAAATAGGAATGTGCATAGGAAACTTACAATTAACGGAATCAATGCAAAACCTTTCGAAATTCTTTTAAATTTGTTGATTTTTGTATCATTTTTGTATTATTTGTTTATTAAATATGCTTTTTCTGTTTACTTAGAACAGCATTTAAACATTTTGGTTAGTCATAACCAAACAAATCCTTATACTTAATATAGAATCCTTATACTTAATATACTAATTGTATTGATTAGAAATATAGGAATAAGCAGAAAAAAATCTATATACAAAACTAGAGAGATAAGACATATAACTAGATAACCTATGACAAAATTTATCTCTTGATGAAGTGTTAATGAGTAACAACTGTGATAACATTGTTAACTGGTGATTTTAACCTACCTAATGTTGAGTGGAGCAATAATGATGGTCTTAGTGTGAAGGTGAACAACCTAGCTTCACCCAAGACTTGATGTATCGTTGACTATTGTGCATTCCATATCTTATACCAAATAAATTTGATTACTAATGTATATGAGTCTATTTTAGATCTTGTTTTCTCTAATGTGTCCATCCAGCTATATATTTTAATTTTCCTATTGGTAGATGTCAAGAAGTATTTATGTTGTACAAGTATGAATATTATAATTTTAAGTTAGCAAATAAGGACAGTGATTCTGGCGCAGGAATCTAAGGACTGTCCCTGGGGTGCAGCCTATCTGTACCCCTGAGGACACATGCCGCAGTATTCCAAGCAGAAATACACGCTATGATGGTCTGTGCCCGTGAAAATTTGAGAATGGACTACAAAAGTGGAAACATTTGCATTTTCACAGACAGTCAGACTGCAATTAATGCTCTAGCGTAGCATTTCTCAAAGTGGGCGATATCGCCCCACAGTGGGCGATGACGTCGTTTTGGGGGTCGCTAGGTGGCCAGGGGGCGATATAGGGGACGGTAGGTATCACAAGCTATAAATGTATTTGTGTTAATTTAAAACAAACAAATAAGTTCAACAAAATTGTTCCGTGTTCAGTATTATACAACCGGCCACAAAAATTAATTAATTATAACAAAAAAATATTATATATGTAATTTTATTTCTGTAAAAATTATAATGCCTTCACTTTCTTTTCAAGAATTTTTCTTTGTACAGGGATCCCCGCATGTTAATTTTTATTTGAAATATTTGAAAAACTATCACAATTTTTGTTGCTAATTATTTAAGAATGCATTTATTATTAATCCAAATAGGTTCTCAGACCTAAACTTACAATTTATTTTGAATTTTGATTCAACAAAGAATTTTGAAACAACAAGAAATTGAGGATTGTCGTCACTAGCGCGTGTATTCTTGATATATAAATTTTACTTTCAACGTTGCAAGATTTCTAAGTATTTTCGTTGTTTTATAATAAAAATTGCGATAGAATTGAATAATTTTCAGTATCCTATAAAATAACTGGTAAGTCAAAATACTTTTACTCTAGAAGGAGAAAAAAAAGCTTTTTTCAATTGAATTTCAAATTATTGCACCAAAGATGCCACATATATATACATATACATAATACGATAGATTTGGGGGGCACTATTAACTTTAGCATATCAAAGGTGGGCGATGAGACAAATAAGTTTGAGAAACACTGCTCTAGCGTGTCACGAAATCAAATCCAAGACAATTTGGAACGGTCTTCAGGACCTAAAAGCCCTGGCAAAGCATAACAAGGTCACACTCGCTTGGGTGCCTAGCCACATGGGACTGGTGGGTAACGAAATGGTGGATAAGCTAGCAAAAGATGGAGCCTGCAAAGCAAACATCATTGCTGAAAAAGAGAGAAAAAGACCACAACCCAAATAAAATCTGTAAATGGGTAGCAACTAAGCACCGTCTACAGTGGGTCAATTTGAATGGTCTGACACACAGCAAACGATTAGCAAACCTATCAGAAACTCTAACTGCTGAAATCCTGCAACTGCCAAGGAAGCAGATCGCAATTGAGGTAGGCCTACTTACAGGACACTGCCCTCTATGAGAACACCTGCATAAAATGGGTATCTGGAAAGAGAACCTTTATGCAGGCTATGCTATGAGGAGGATGAAACTGCCGCCCATATAATCTTCCACTGTGAAGCAATTGCAGGTAGGAGACACAAGCTTGATATTACAGCTGAGAGAGTCTCCGTGAAAAACATGGCACATAGAATCCTGGACCTAATAGAGGGACTGGATCTATTTGCATGAACTAAACAATGTGGAGAAATACAATAGGCCAATGGGCTGCAGTGTTTTAAGGGCTAACCCCCCTGGACCCATATTGGTTAACCCATATTGGAAAAAAAAAAGTTAGTAAATTATGCTGAAATTAATCATTTTCTTTCAAGTGTTGATTGGGATCTGATTCTCAACATCACTGAGGTTAACCAAGCTTTAAGCAATTTTTATAGCATTATCAGGGCCATCTTTAACCTATGGGAGGCCCTGGGCACATTACGATAATGGGGCCCCTGACATTGACAGAGCACTATTTTGTTAGAATAGGCAAAGAAAGTAAATAAGTTAAATTCTAGATTAAAAAAAAAAAAAATTATAGTTACATTAACCCTTTCGCTGCTATAGACTGCTATAGTATTTCAATTGATTTGACACCCAGGTGCTATGGACTGCTAAAGTAGTCCAATTGATTTGACGGCCAGATGCTATGGACGGCTATAGCAGTCTACCGACTTCATGAATTTGCTGCTTTTTTAAACATAACAAAGAGATTAATAAATATATACACTCTCATTGGAGCATTGCGTTACTCTGGGTGAAATATTTGGGACTCACTCCTGCACCTAGTGTCTTATAGTTGGATAGATGAATATTTCAAAATTTGTTACGAATAGCGATTTTGGTTTTTAAAAATTCGGCAATTTTGGCAAATTATTTTGACCTTTTTGTCCAATTTTGACATAAAACAAAAGAATTTTCCAAGGTTTGTCCGTTCAAAATCAACAAAAAAACAAAACTTGCTTCGAATAGAGATTTTGCTTTTTGAAAATTTGGCAATTTTTGCAAATTATTGACGTTTTCATCCAATTTTGACACAGAACAACAAAATTCTGCAAGGTTTGTTCATTCAAATCAACAAAAAAAACAAAATTTGCTTCTAATAGAAATTTTGGTTTTTGAAAATTTGGCAATTTAAATTATTTTGACGTTTTCGTCCAATTTTGGCGTAAAACAAAAGAATTTTGCAAGGTTTGTCCATTCAAATCAACAAAAAAACAAAATTTGCTTTGAATAGAAGTTTTGGTTTTTGAAAATTTGGCAATTTTTGCACATTATTTTGACGTTTTCGTTCAATTTTGACATAAAACACAAGGATTTTGCAAGGTTTGTCCATTCAAAATCAACAAAAAAACAAAATTTGCTTCAAATAGAGATTTTGGTTCTTGAAAATTTAGCAATTTTAGCAAATTATTTTAACGTTTTCGTCCAATTTTGACACTAAACAAAAGAATTTTGCAAGGCTTGTCCATTCAAATCAACAAAAGAAACTAAATTTGCTTTGAATAGAGATTTAGGTTTTTGAAAATTTGGCAATTTTTGCAAATTATTTCGACGTTTTCGTCCAATTTTAACACAGAACAAAAAAAATCTGCAAGGTTTGTTCATTCAAATCAACAAAAGAAACTAAATTTGCTTCGAATAGATATTTAGGTTTTTGAAAATTTGGCAATTTTTGCAAATTATTTTAACGTTTTCGTCCAATTTTGACTCTAAACAAAAGAATTTTGCAAGGTTTGTCCATTGAAATCAACAAAATTTTCTTCGAATAGAGATTTTGGTTTTTAAAAATTTGGCAATTTTAGCAAATTATTTGACGTCTTCGTCCAATTTTGACACTAAACAAACAAATTTTGAAAGGTTTGTCCATTCAAATCAACAAAAAAACAAAATTTGCTTTGAATAGGGGTTTTGGTTTTGAAAATTTGGCAATTTTTTAAATTATTTTCAAGTTTTCGTCCAATTTTGACATAAAACAAAAGAATCTTGCAAGGTTTGTCCATTCAAAATAAAAAAAAAAACAAAATTTGCTTCGAATAGAGATTTAGGTTTTTGAAAATTTTGCAATTTTTGCAAATTATTTTGACGTTTTCGTCCAATTTTGGGATAAAACAAAAGAATTTTGCAAGGCTTATCCATTTAAATCAACAAAAGGAACAAGTTTGCTTCAAATAGAGATTTTGCTTTTTGAAAATTTGGCAACTTTTGCAAATTATTTTAACATTGTTGACCAATTTTTACGTAAACCAATAGAATTTTGCAAGGTTTGTCCATTCAAATCAACAAAAAAACAAAATTTGCTTCGAATAGAGATTTTGGTTTTTGAAAATTTGGCAATTTTTGCAAATTATTTTGATATGTTCGTCCAATTTTGACATGAAACAAAAGTATTTTGCAAGGCTTGTCCATTCAAATCAACAAAAAAGCAAGATTTGCTTTGAATAGAGGTTTTTTGTTTTTGAAAATTTGACAATTTTTGCAAATTATTTTGACGTTTTCGTTCAATTTTAACATAAAACAAACGAATTTTGCAAGGTTTGTCCATTCAAAATCAACAAAAAACAAACTTTGCTTCGAATTGAGATTTTCGTTTTTGAATATTTAGCAATTTTAGCAAATTATTTTAACGTTTTCGTCCAATTTTGACACTAAACAAAAGAATTTTGCAAGGCTTGTTCATTCAAATCAACAAAAGAAACTAAATTTGCTTCGAATAGATATTTAGGTTTTTGAAAATTTGGCAATTTTTGCAAATTATTTCGACGTCGTCCAATTTTGGCATAAAACAAAAGAATTTTGCAAGGCTTATCCATTCAAATCAACAAAAAGAACAATTTTGCTTCAAATAGAGATTTTGCTTTTTGAAAATTTTGCAACTTTTGAAAATTATTTTAACATTTTTGACCAATTTTGATATAGTACAATAGAATTTTGCAAGGTTTGTCCATTCAAATCAACAAAAAAGCAAAATTTTCTTCGAATAGAGATTTCTGTTTTTGAAAATTTGGCATTTTTAGCAAATTATTTTGACGTTTTCGTCCAATTTTGACACTAAAAAGAAAGAATTTTGCGAGGTTTGTCCATTCAAAATCAACAAAAAAACAAAACTTGCTTCGAATAGAGATTTTGCTTTTTGAAAATTTGGCAATTTTTGCAAATTATTGACGTTTTCATCCAATTTTGACACAGAACAAAAAAATTCTGCAAGGTTTGTCCATTCAAATCAACAAAAAAAAAAAAAAAATTTGCTTCTAATAGAAATTTTGGTTTTTGAAAATTTGGCAATTTTAACAAATTATTTTAACGTTTTCGTCCAATTTTGACCCTTAACAAAAGAAATTTGCAAGGTTTGTCCATTCAAATTAACAAAAAAACAAAATTTGCTTTGTATAGAGGTTTTGGTTTTTGCAAATTTGGCAATTTTTGCAAATTATTTTGACGTTTTCGTCCAATTTTGACATAAAACAAAAGGATTTTGCAAGGTTTGTCCATTCAAAATCAACAACAAAAACAAAATTTGCTCCGAATAGAGACTTTGGTTTTTGAAAACTTAGCAAGTTTAGCAAATTATTTTACGTTTTCGTCCAATTTTGGCATAAAACAAAAGAATTTTGCAAGGCTTGTCCATTCAAATCAACAAAACGAACAATTTGCTTCAAATAGAAATTTTGCTTTTTGAGAATTTGGCAACTTTTGCAAATTATTTTAACTTTTTTGACCAATTTTGACATAGAACAATAGAATTTTGCAAGGTTTGTCCATTCAAATCAACAAAAAAACAAAATTTGCTTTGAATAGAGGTTTTGGTTTTTGAAAATTAGGCAATTTTTCCAAATTATTTGGCGTTTTCGTCCAATTTTGACATAAAACACAAGGATTTTGCAAGGTTTGCCCATTCAAAATCAACAAAAAAAAAACAAAATTTGCTTCGAGTAGAGATTTTGGTTCTTGAAAATTTAGCAATTTTAGCAAATTATTTTAACGTTTTCGTCCAATTTTGACACTAAACAAAAGAATTTTGCAAGGCTTGTTCATTTAAATCAACAAAAGAAACTAAATTTGCTTCGAATAGAGATTTAGGTTTTTGAAAATTTGGCAATTTTTGCAAATTATTTTGACGTTTTCGTCCAATTTTGGGATAAAACAAAAGAATTTTGCAAGGCTTATCCATTCAAATCAACAAAAAAGCAAGATTTGCTTTGAATAGAGGTTTTTTGTTTTTGAAAATTTGGCAATTTTTGCAAATTATTTTGACGTTTTCGTTCAATTTTAACATAAAACAAACGAATTTTGCAAGGTTTGTCCATTCAAAATCAACAAAAAACAAACTTTGCTTCGAATTGAGATTTTCGTTTTTGAATATTTAGCAATTTTAGCAAATTATTTTAACCTTTTCGTCTAATTTTGACACTAAACAAAATAATTTTGCAAGGCTTGTCCATTCAAATCAACAAAAAAACAAAATTTGCTTCGAATAGAGATTTAGGTTTTTGAAAATTTGGCAATTTTTGCAATTATTTTGACGTTTTCGTCTAATTTTGGGATAAAACAAAAGAATTTTGCAAGGCTTGTTCATTCAAATCAACAAAAAGAACAATTTTGCTTCAAATAGAGATTTTGCTTTTTGAAAATATGGCAACTTTTGCAAATTATTTTAACATTTTTGACCAATTTTGACATAGAACAATAGAATTTTGCAAGGTTTGTCCATTCAAATCAACAAAAAAACAAAATTTGCTTCGAATAGAGATTTTAGTGTTTGAAAATTTGGCAATTTTTGCAAATTATTTTGACGTTTTCGTCCAATTTTGACATAAAACAATAGAATTTTGCAAGGTTTGTCCACTCAAATCAACAAAAAAACAAAATTTGCTTCGAATAGAGATCTTGGTTTTTAAAAATTTGGCAATATTTGCAAATTATTAGTTGTAAAAGTATTCCGCACGGGATATAATGTAACGTTCATCAATCGATCGGCAACGATTTCAATCGTTGAAATCGTTCAAAATCTATGATTTGAGTATATTATTCCTTGGTTCCTTAAGGCTCTAAAATTAGAACACGATTTTGAGACGCGATTTTTCAAAATTATGTCTTCCTTCCTCAAGGTTTCATAATTAGGACACGATTTTGAAACGCGGATTTTCGAAATTTTATCTTGATTCCTCAAGGCACAACTGATATACGATTTTAAAACGCGAATTTTCAAAATTTTGTTTTGGTTCCTCAAGGCACCACAACTAAGACATGATTTTGAAACGCAAATTTCCGAAATTTGTCTTGGTTCTTCAAGGCACCATAACTAGGACACGAAAGTTTTTCACCGCAACTGCAAAAATATTTTGCAAGTACAGTAGAGTCTCACTAATCTGGCACTGCAACAGTCCGGCACGTCCAATAATCCGGCACCCTCCACCCGCGCCTCCATCATATTATTCCCCAGGGTGGTGACATAAAGCAGAGTCTCAAAAAATTTAAGCTCTGACTTCACCTGACTTAACCCCATCATCGTGGAAAACACTATGGTCTACAAGAAATGCTTCATAACAAGAAACAGAAGAATGAGATACTGAAGATAATCTACCTATTGCCAATTGGTTGCAAAGTTTATCAGAATGAGGATTTGAGACAAGCGAAAAAGAATTAATTGCTTGGTTTGGAGGAACCGAAGAAACAGAGCAAATTATGACAGATGTCATATTTGAAGAAGTACAAGAAGAAGAAATATTGGAGCTATCGACTACTACAATTGCAAAAATAAAACCAGATTCAGCATTTAATCGTATAAATACCTGCATAACATGGGCTGAAGAAAACGGTGTACTTGCTAAAGATATTAATTATAGTTTTTCGAAACATGCGAGAAACTTTCTAAACACGGACTGGAAGTTGCAAAAAAACAAACCTCAATTAAGGATTATTTTAAGATTAATTAGTTAATTGTTGGATATGTCACTGTAATAAAAATCATGTATCTCTAGTACATGAATGCAAATATATGTTATAAATTCTCTGCATGAAATCCAGTAATCCAAACATTCCAGTAATCCGGCACCCCATAGTTTTTAATAGTGCCAGATTATTGGACTACTGTCCTTAAATTGGTTTGTCTGTCCAAATTTTGGAAAATTCCTAAGAAAATTTGTCTGTTCACAAATTCAAAACCAAATAAAATATTTTGGAAATTCTTGCAATTGTTTGCCTGTCCAAATTTTGGTAACTTCCTAAGAAATTTTGTCTGTCAACAAATTCAAACTAAACTTGTGTCCAGGTTTAATACTACTGATACTATTACGCGGCGCGGTTCAGATTCGGCGCTGTTGAGGCGGTCGCGGTAATCTCGCCGATATGTTCACACTTGTCAGGTTGCTATAAGGTTTGATTGCGGTCAAATCTATCAGTTCAGCATGGAGCGTAGACGTGTTATAGCCATGATGGTTCTTTTAAGGCGAATAAAACGAAAAAGGCGGAATAGTATTAATTGGATCCAACCTCTTCTTATGAAAAGGAAGGTGTATGGTTTATATACAGGTTATCTACATGTTATTTATAGGTTATATACAGGTATACACAGGTTTTGTAGCTGCTTAAACTCTTTGCTTCCGCAGTTTGATAGCTTTAATTGTTTTAAGAACGTCCATTTGGAATTCAAGTACTTCAAATTCGTCAATATCTTCAATGGAAGGCAATATACCATTGAAGAATGACTATTCTACTATTCGGTTTTTCCCTAACAGCTTCTATCATTTCCAATTCGACGGGGTCCAATTTTCTTTTGTTTTGTCTAGGTTTTTTTTAATTCTATTCAGTCAGTATCTGAGCATGAGTACTTCTTATAGGTTCTTTGCTAGACTGACCACTTGAGGCTTGGATGTTTGATACGTCCATAACTTGTTCAGAAGGATTATCATTTTCATTTATCTCTACATTCTCGGAATCGTTGACATCTACAGATAGACTATCTTCTGCGGTTCGGTGTTGAAATATTTTATCAAGGAACTGCATCTGACAATGAGAGTATATGTACGTTTCCAAAATTTGTGCTCCAGACCCTGATTTTTTAGTTTCTTTAATTTTGTTTTGTGATTTTCTGTAGGAATCTCTGACATTTTTCCACTTCTTCATGACATCTTTACCTGCAAAAAAAAACGTCATTGGAGTGTTTGAAATTAGTAAATCCATGTCCACATCCATGACCACAAATAAAATAAAATTAAGTTATAAAAAAATAATTTTCATAAATTATAAAAATTAAACCACTTGTGGATTGTATGAATGCGAAACCGAAACTAAAACGCTTGTGTGTGTTGGGCTGCACGTGTGTGCATACCCCTGCCGACGCGGCTCGAGGGGCCAAGCGGTGTATCGCGGTACCGGTCCGGTCTCCAAGAGGTTTGAATTTCACCGCTTTGATCGCTTCACACTTGTGCGGCGACCTCCTCAACCGCGCCGAATCAGAACCGCGCCGCGTAAAACCTCGCAGGTGTGAAACTAGCCTAAGTGTGTCACTTATAAAATTAAGAAATTTGACTGGCGATAATTCGTAAAATATGAAGTAGAATTATTAAAATGATTTGGAGTTAGGCGCTTTGGACTGTTATAAAATAGTGAGATTGTAAATATTCAACCGCGATATGTAATAGTATATTACGTAATGAGAGTTGTAAGAAGCATATTACGTGCGAGCGGAATAGTTACGTTACGCGTAATTCCGCGATTACGTAATTGCCTTACAACTCGAATTATGTACTATACTTTATCTACGACCACGCTAATTTGTTTCTATTTAATAATTTTAATAAGAAAAATATGTTTTTCCCTTCGACCTTATTTAACTTGATAGAAGTGAAAAGAAATACATTCATAATGGTTACATACCTTTATATTTAGTACGCGGATTGTTACATATGTGTGTGGTATGATGTATTTTCATAGTCCACAAACTGTACAATAATGGGCATTTACAATAGTAGTCGTAGATAAAAGTTATAATAAACAGACCTTATTCTACATTTTCTTTTTGCAGTATCAACGGTGGAGGTATCGAGTGATTGTAGCATTCCAATTATTATAAGAGGATCATGGTTCTCTTGGGAAAACGGTCAAAATACGTTAACCGTTATTGACGCAAACACAATATCACACAGAGGATATTGCGTTACACTCAAAGATGATTACAAAGTCAACTACACCATTGTAACTAAGCGTGACGATTGTTACACCTGCATCAAATTTTTAATTAGGACTGTCAATGTAATCGAAAAAATTGAAAGTAAGTATACTTTACAAATATACTCTGTTTTTTAAATTAATAATAATTATTTTTTTTAGCACCATGTATGAATATAAGGAATCAACAAGACGTGAGCGTAGAGAACGTCTGCAGAGACTTGCCACTAGACCAGCAATTAATAACATTGTTCTCTGAAAATTACGTACCAGTTAATTGTAGATCGTCGCTAGAAGGTGTCTGGAATTTCGCATATCAAAATAGGTTTAAGTTCACCGGGGAGTGTCGACACCCCGACGCACATATAAGATCGTGTCAAACAGCCGGATCACAGTTCTTAATCACCAATCAGAAATTTAATATCACTTATAAGAGATGTCAGGGAATGGCAGGGACATTCGATGGAGGTAATCTAAATCACGTAATTGGTAGAATTCAGTAAAATAACAATAAATTGTTTTATTACGGTGATCAATGTAACATGAAGCTCATTATTATGTGTTGTTTTAGTGGTGGAATACAGTTGTTTGGGAGATTGGTTTGTAGACAAAAATCATTATTTTGCTGTTGCAAATACCAAAGAATCGAGAAAAGATGAAAAATATCGTTGTTTTTTGAAGAACAGAGATGACGATCTGTATATCGGTGTTTCCATTACCGCTGAATGTAACACATTAAAAACTGTGGAAAAGAGCCCTGAGAGATTACACATTAAACCAGGTAATTTTACATCCTGTTCTTTTAGTTAGATTAATTAAATCACACTAGATTAGCCAACAAAGTCTAAACAAGACTAGACAAGAGTGGATAAAACTAGAAACACGAATAAACCAGACTAGTGAAGTCTAGTAAATATCTTGTTAGGTAGATAAGACTTGACCTGATAAGACCACACAAACCGAGACCAAACAAAATCCAGCTACTATAGTTAGTTTTCATTATACTTAGTCTTTCGTATTTTTCTTTTGTCGATATTATTATTCGGATAAGTCTATAGATCTTGTCCCAATTTTCATTATCTTCTAACATATAGGCTATGACTGTTCGTGTGTCGAAAGGTGTACCCATATCCTTTACAGCTTTTTCTCTATCACTTTCCTATCTGTAGCATTCAAATATTGTCTGGTTTACTGTGTCAATTTTACCACAGTATAGACAAGAATTATCCGACGATCTACCAATTTGGAGTAAAAAGTCATCAAAGAAGCAACCATGACCAGTTAGAAATTGCATAAAGATGGTGAACTAACTTCTCCGTGTTTCCTGTTGGTCCATAAAGTCTGGTATCAGTAGCCTAGTCCACTGACCTTTCTTTGTATGTGACCATATTTGCTGCCATTCGTTCAGGAGATTCATTCTGGCTTTGTGTCTGCGTTTGTTGTGGCCTGTCTTGCTTATGGATCTTCTTTCTTCTGCGAGCAAATCGATGGGTGCAATAGCGGCGATTACTAATGCTGCCTCTCCAAATAGTGTAGGTATACACTGCATATCTGAAGTGCAATTTTACGTTGTACTGATTCCAATTTTTCTGCGCTGCTTCTTTGTATTATTTTTTTCTGACCACAGTGGAGCTCCATATAACATAGCGGATTGTGCTACTATACCTAAGAGTTTACGCTTAGAGCTTCTGGGTCCCCCAACGTTTGGTATTATTTTTTCCATTGCTCCCAGTGTCTTTAATCCTTTTCCTGCAGCATCTGAAAAGTGTGCAGAGAATGTAAGTCCTTTATCTATTATAATGCCCAGGTATTTTATTTGTTGTTTTGTGATTATTTCCGTGGTTCCCACTTTAAATTTGATTGGCAAAAGTTTTCTTTGTCCTGCCAACAGGACTGCCTCGGTTTTTTCGGGTGCTAGCTTCAGTTTCCTCGTTGTAATCCAATGGGTTACCATACAGTTTACATGGTTTGTAGTACGCATTATTCCTTGTTCATTTTTAGCGGTTACGACCAAGGCTAAGTCGACCGCGAAACCAATTAGCGTGGCGCCTTCAGGCAGCTTCATTCAAGACGTTCCATAGTGTGGACCTAATATAGAGCCCTGCGGCACACCACAGCTTACCTTTACTTCTACCGTCTCATTTACGGCTAGCAGTACTACTTTTATGTTGGTAAGGGAACTTCTTAACATCCTTAGTTGGTAAGGTGCTATACGTCTCCTTGTAAGTTCGCCCATTAGCAGTTCCCAGTTGGGGCAGTTCCCAGTCTTCAATGCATTTTGCACATCAAAAGTTATTAGTGCACACATTTTTTTAGTTTATTGTGTGCCGCCTCTAGCCTTCTCTGTTATTTTTTGAACTTCCTCTATTGCACCCATGGTAGATCTGCCTTTACGGAATCCAAATTGTTTATCGGATAAACCTAGTCCGGCTTCAAGTAATCTCCTTCTGTCCTAATCGTCCTAATCTCTTTCTGTAATCTCCTCTGTAGTAGTCTTTCTAATAGTTTCCCCACCACATCTAGAAAACATAGCAGCCTATAAGATGAAGGTTCTCCAAGTGGCTTATCTCCCTTCCTAATAGAAACCAGTCTTGAACGCTTCCACTTTTCTCGAAAGTTTCTAGCAGTTAGGAGACCATTCTTTACTTCCATGGTCTTAACTACTTCTGGTGGTACACCGTTTAGTCCCGGCGATTTTCCTTCTCGGATGCGATTTGCCGCATTAGCTAGTTCATCCTCGTTAAACAATGGAGTTTCAACAACTTTGGGTTGTTGCCAAAGAAAGGATTTTTGTCGTGGGAAAACGACTTCGACTACCTGTAGCATTCCCTCTATTGTCATTTGCACAGTTGGGTGCTCGATTTTGAGCCTTCTCTTGCAGGTTTAAAATGCATTTCTCCAAATATCGTCGTCGAGATCTTCACACAGTTTTCTCCAGTGATCCCGCTTAGCTTTGTAAATTAGGTAGCGAAGATCCTTTTTAGCTTTTTTGTAAAGTTAATTAAGTGATTTCAAGACTTTGTCATCCTTTTTTAGTACGGTGTCGCTGATTTTTTCTTCTGGCTACAACACATTCAGCCCTCATGCTGGCAATTTCGTCGTTCAACCAATATACGTCACACGCCTATTCGTCACACGCCTTTTTCATCACTTCTACTAGCGTATCGTGCTATTTGCATTACCAAACTGCTTTTCATTTTTTCTTTATTGAATATCTTCATAATCCAGCAATTAGTTCTTCCATGGCTTATCTGCCTCCTGGCTTCTTCTATTTCAAATAGGATGTAGCGATGGTCGCTTAAACTCTCGAGAGAGCACTCTCCAATTTAGGATCAAGAGCATACAAGACCAGACATGACCAGAGAAGACCAGACAAGACCAGACAAGACTAGACAAGACCAGACAAGATGAGACAAGACCAGACAAGACTAGACAAGATTAGACTAGACTAGGCAAGACTAGATTAGACGAGTCAAGACTAGACAAGGTTAGACAAGACTAGAGAAGAATAGAGAAAACTAGACAAAACTAGACTAGACAAGACTAGACAAGACAAGACTAAACGACAATCGACAAGACTGGACAAGACAAAACACAACAAGACTGGACAAGACAAGACACGACAAGACTGGACGAGACAACACTAGACAAGACTAGACCAGGCTAGGCAAAACTAGACAAGACAAGACTAGACTCCGTCTGTCTCTGCCTGTAATAGAAACAGGCAGAATGTGAGGTAACCAGTGTTATGCTGCAGGGTTCTATGCTTTAAAATATCTCATGATAGCATACTGAAGCTAAGACTACCCTATGGTGTAGAAATTGTTGACTTCGCCAATGATTTAGCCATTGTTGCAACCCGAAGGACAGAGGGCGAGTTGATGGATAAGGCTAACATGGCCTTTTGCCAAATTGTGGGTAACTGGCTGGAAGGCAAAAGGCTTAAACTGGCAGCAGAGAAAACATAAGCTGTTCTCCATACAATCAAAAGGACTCATAAAATTTAAAGTAAAAGAGGAGGCAACTCCAAAAGAATTTGTGAAATATCTAGTGATAATTATTGACAGGCAACTCTCCTTTGAAGAACGCATCAAACAGGTGACGACTAAAGCTCTAAAACAACCAAAGACTTAGAAAAATGAATGCCCAAAGTAGACAGTCCAAAAAGCACCAAAAGAAGAATGCTAGCTACCTTAGTTCATTCTATCATCCTGTACGGCGCTCAGGTATGGGCTAACGCCATGTAAAAATCTACCATGAGGAGAATGCTAACTTCTCTCCAGTGAAAAATAGCAATAAGAGTCTGCCGCGCATATAAGACGATACCAAGAGATGCAGTACTTGTGATATTTGGTATCCCGCCAATAGAGTATACCATCGAGTAAAGAGTGCTTCATGAAACAAGCTCAACATCGGCTCAACATCGACAAACAAAACGGAAAGAAGGAAAAACGCTAGGGCTCAAACGCTTGAAAAATATGAACGTCGGGCACATATTTAGTTATACTTCAATAAGTTCGGGCACTTTTTGACGTATGACATGGTGGAAATTTACACATGTGTACAAATTTTTTTTAACTTTGAATAGGTCTATTCGGGTCGTGTACTAGGTTTCTTATCCCACAGATGAAACCATGGTTTACAAGACAACACTGGGAGGTTAGCTATTATATAATACAGCACTCCGCAGACATGGTTCTTTTAAAGAATACACCTGCAACATTGGCAGCACAACAGATAATCTGTGCATATACTGTGGCCGCACAGATAGTGTCCACATCATCACACTATTTTTGAGTGCGACCGATGGACCCCGGAAAGAGATACATGGATGAAAGTGACAACATTAGTTAACATAATTCTGAGATCGTCTACCGACAGGGCGTACTCCGAGGTCATGTTAGTGACGAAAGGACGAAATAAAACGTAGATAGAAACAAATTCTGAACCCCTAAACACTGATGTGAATGAGGCATGTAGGAATGGACAAACACTAAAATATATACAGCGAAATCTTAAGGAAATGTTTTGTTAATAGCGGTACCAAGATGCTTGTGATTCAGGGGGTGCATTTGACAAGTTAACGTCTTTTTTTTAAATTTATATGATAATAATAATTATTATATGATAATAATAATACAGAACATAAAACATGACACCCCTGGCCCGCTTTTCGCATTACTGCAAGTTGTATGTCCTATTCTACTCAGTGTCTTAACTTATCGTCTTCCTCCTTTTGGGTCATTGTGACTTTTATCGCTTTGTTCACGTTGTTCCAGTTTTTTCTGTTCTTAACATGTGCTCTGTTATTGTTCCTGGTTCTAGCAGTCCGTTCTGCATTATCGTTGTTCGTTCGTGTTCCCATCTGTCGCAGACGAATAGGGTGTGGTTCACGCTGTCCTCTACGCAGTAGTCACACTGCTTCTCTTCCTCTGCCAATGCTGCGAAAGTAATTCTTGAAACATTCATGTCCCGTGAGTATCTGTGTCAGGTGGAAGTTGGGTTATCCGTGCTTTCCGTCTTTCCGTTTGATTGGGTCCGCGATTAATAATCTGGTCCATTGTCCCCTTTCTGTATGCTCCGATTTTCTTTGCCATTCCTTGCGCGTATGTTGCCTGGCTGTTTCTTTTATGACTTTGTCTCGACCTGCTAGGTAGCAAGACATGTGTTCTTGTGCAATCAGCTCGATGCTGGCGATTACGAGAGCTGCGTCTCTAGATACGGTCCTGTATGCACTGCAAACCAGTAGTGCCATTTTTCTGTGTATCTTGGCCAGTTGATGCTTCTTTCTCTCTGTCGGTGCGTTAGCCCACACAGGAGCCCCGTACAACATGATGGAGTGGGCCACTGAGCTAAGCAGCCTACGTTTGCTGCATTTTGGACCTCCGATGTTCGGCATCAGCTTTTGTAGCGCGTATGCGGTTTTTGTAGCTTTTGAGGCAGCGCAGCTTATGTGTGCTGAGAAGTTTCCTTCTGTGACGGTTCCCAGATATTTTACTCATTTCTTGGATTTGATCTTCGTCTCTTGGATCCCAAAGGATATCGGTGAGAGTTGTATTTAGTCTATTTTTACAGGCGCAAGTTTTAACCCCTTACTTGTCATCCATTTTTTTTTTACTTTTTCGACCATTATATTTGTTCCTTTCTGTCTTTGCAGTTACTATTCTGCAAAATTAGTTAATCCGATTCTGGTTACTCCTTCGGGTTGTGTCATTTTGAGCACTCCGTCGAACATCACGTTCCAGAGTGTGGGGCCCAAGACCGATCCCTGAGGGACCCCACTGGTGATGCTGTATTCTCTTGCGTCGTTCCCTATTTCGTTTATGATCGTAAGGTTGTTTAGGTAGCTCCTTATCATACTTTGTAGATATGGGGACATGTCTTTTCCAGATATTTCAGTTATTGTGTGCTGCCAGGATGAGTTAAAGGCGTGTCTCACGTCTAACGTAATGAGTGCACATATTTGTTCCGCCCTGTTCTCGCTTTTACGTCCTTGACAATGTCTAAAATAGCCGTTACCACGTGGCAAGTATAGCGACCTTATCTGAATCCGTATTGTCTTGTGGATAATTCTTTTCCTGGAGCTTCCAACTCCTTTTTTATCCGTATCTGTAGCAGTTTTTAGTTTGTATCTGTAGCAGAAGTTTTCCCATAGTGTCTAGAAGACATAAGGGCTTGTACGACGTTGGCTCTCCCACTGGATATCGCCTTTTCTTAAATGTACTAGTCTTGCTCTTTTCCATGTCCTCCGGGAAGGTTCCAGTCCTAATGTTTTCATTCATCACTGCAAGTACAGCTTTTGGGTATTGTTGTACCGTTCTTTTAATGGTCTCTGCAGGTATGTTGTCTGGTCCTGGAGCTCTGCCAGTACGAAGTCGATTGCAGGCAGTTTTCAGTTCGTCTTCTGTGAATTCTACAGTAGTATGCACTGTCGGCTGTTTCCTCCGTGGCGTGTCTTGTGTTGGGAAGATATTTTCTATTATCTCGTGTATTTTGTGTGCTGCAAGCTGGAGGCGTGGCGGCCGTACTTTTAAATGCCTTTGGACTGACTAGACAAGACAAGACTAGACAAGCCTAGACGAGATTAGACAAGACTGGAAAAAACTAGATAAGACTAGACAAGGTTAGGCAAGACTAGAGAAGACTAAACATAAATTGTTAAGTCTAAACAAGACTAGAGACAAGACTAGTGAATATTTGACAAGGCTGGACAAAACAAGAGCAATAGACAAGAGAAGGCCAGATATGACCAGACAAGATAAGACTAAATTAGAAATTTCTAGATAAGACTAGATGGAACTATACTCGTACCAGCGAGAGAATGCATCTCGTCCCGACGAGTTTAGCATTGTTCTGCGTATACCCCCACTTTATTTTGAGTGCGCGGTGTTTAGTTGTCCGTATTTGAAAAACTGACGCATATTTTTTAACTCAAACTAATCTGCGCCTCGGCTCGTCCCTTGCCCCTCATACCTCGGCGCAGTACAGCTGCATTCTCTCACCAGTTCGAGTATAGGTAAGACTAGCAAAGTTAGATAAGACTAGACAAGGTAAGAGAAGTCGACCCGTACGGTATAAGTCAGAATGATTAGTAATGTTATGAGAATATTATGGATGAAAACCTGGAAAGCATTTCTAGGGCTAAGACAATCCAAAGTAATGCTGGGATCTTTTAACCAGAAAAGAACACAAGGTTGCCTGAATCTAAACAGGAACAAGCTTAGAATTCTGACAGGTGTCTTGACGGGACACTGCAGACTTAGAAAACACCTCAAGGCCTAAAGCCTAGAGGAAGATGACAGACGCAGATTCTGTGGCTCAGTAGAGAAAATGCCCACACATCTGCTCAAAAACTGCGAAGCACTGCTCCGTAGGAGGAAAATGTACCCTGAGGCCCACTACTTGAAAGGGGTTGCAGTCCTTGAATCCCACCCAAATCCTGAAATTCCTAAAGCAATCAGGACTAGAGGAGGCGCTCTAAATGGGTAAGTATACCAACGATTAGAGGAAGAGGGTGGGGTACAATATATCTATGAAGGTCTTAGTACAAGTTACCACCTAAATCTACAAATCTATCAGAAAGTTTTTTTGAACGGGGAGAAACTTGACGAGAGAAGAGAATATTAGACAAGAGAAAGCTGGCCAGAGAAGACAAGTCCAGACAATTCAATACCAGACCGTATGAGAGCAACCAGACCATTTAAACCAAGACTAGCAGGTCCAGACAAAATGAGACAAGAGTTCTTATTGACTACACTTGGGCATTGATATTTTTATTTGCTACAGGAACATATTTTATGATGAGGTGCAGGTCGGGTACGCAGATGACTTGGCTGTTGTCGCTGTCGCCAGAACGGAAGGAAGCCTGAAAGTGATAATGAATGAGACAATTAGTGGGATTGACCGGTGGATGGGGGAAAAGTGGCTCTTGCGCTGGCTCTCCATAAAACCGAGGCGGTTCTGCTGATTGAGGGAAGAAAGCTGCGTAAACTGACCGTGCGAGTGGGAACAGCGGACGTACCGGCTCGGGAGTCTTTAAGATACTTTCAGAAGTCAACGAAGTAGTGTGCAAGGCAACAGCGTGTGCGAAAACCCTTGGAAGGCTTATGCCTAACATAGGAGGGCCTTTGGCTTCCAGGGTTATAAGGAGGGTTATAAATGCAGTCGTGCACTCCATTCTCCTATATGGGGTGCCGGCATGGATATGTGCTTTCAGGATTAAATGTTACTGATGAGACAGAGACTGATGAGAATGCAAAGGTATATGCCGCTGCGCGTGTGCAGTGCATACAGGACTGTTTCTGGGGACGCTGTAACGGTCGTCGCTGGAATCATCCTGTGAGACCTTCTGGCGGATGAAAGGGTGAGAGTGTGTGAAGGTAGTGATCCAAAAACTGAAAGGGATGAAACAATGCGGCTATGGCAAGAGCGATGGGAGGGGTCAGTAAAGGGAGCCTGGACCAGGCAACTGATTCCTAACATCGATGCATGGGTCAACCGTGAGTACTGGGAGGTGAATTATCACCTCACCGAGGCGCTTACGGAGCATTGATGCTTTGGGTCTTACCTGGTGCGCATCGGGAAACTAGTCGAGGCGCACTGTAGGTATTGTGGAGCGACTGAGGACACTGCGGAGCATACCACCTTTGAGTGTACGAGATGGGAGAGAATGAGGGGCGCAGATGAAAGCAAGGTGGGAGAGAATGTAAATAAGAAGAGTATGGTGAGGATCATGCTCCGCAGTGGGTATGGACGGGGCGTGCTAACTGGTATGATTGTATATATAATGAGGAGAAAGGAGAAGGACGAAAAGGATGAGCGTAAGGCGGGACGAGGGGTTGCTACGCGAGAGCCGTGTGTGTCAACGCCGGACCCCCCTTAGTGCGAAGGGGGCGCACAAATTTATTGTAAGCGCTGATGTGAGGGGGCGGAGCGGGCACGGCGATTAACTACGCGCCCGGCACAACGAGTGAATGCGGATGAATGCTTTGGATATGAAAGGGGGAGGAACATGAAGAAGTTATGCCAAATTTTGGATTCCATCACGTTCTCTCCGGTTTTGACTGGGGGTCTGAATGGTGGGGTTTTTTTAGTGTCCCCCCCCCTTTAGTGAGCAACCCCACACTACCACTCTGCACGGGTCGGGTGGTGTCTGTTTGCAGATTTTAATCTACAGCACGTGCAAAAAAAAGATCAGTTTGTTCAAAACATTTTTCTTAAAGCTTGGTGTTGTCCAATCCGCAATTTTTTTTTTAAATTCGATTACATTCAAAACATATTTATTTATTTCTAGTAAAATCTGAAGTAGTAGAACCTGGATGCCGCCTGCCGCAGAATTTCACAGGTGAATGGATAAATACCGCAAACATCGACGCCGATATCTCTATCAACGAAACCCACATCATCGAAACATGGTATCCAGACGAAGGACGTTTCCGTCGTACGATCTACGTCTGTCGCGAACAACGAGACTCTCGTGTCATGATGGCCCGTCTCACCGTTGACGGTTGCCAGAAAGATTTTATTTGCTTTGACTTCGTGCCTCAGCATCACAATATTATTAGATATAGGAAAGGTTTGGCAGTTATTCAGGACGATTTCCACACGGTGTGCTCTTGGGTCCAATTCCCGAACAAAGAAAAGTGGAAATACGATTTGTTTTTGTCTAAACATCCGGTTGCTGTTAAATGTCCGATCGCTGGGAAGTTCAATTTTTCACAGAAAGGAGATGTTCCCTTTGAAACACGGTAAATTGTTTAATTTTTATTTTATCAATTAAAATAGTACAAGCAATCAATAAGATTGTAGATTGTAGATATGGTGGTGACGACTTGTACTGCGACCTTTATAGATCTATTGTACCCCACCCTCCTCCTCCAAGTGTTTGGAGGTGTACTTACCCATTTAGAGCGCCTCCTCTAATCCTGATTCCTTTATGAATTTAAGGATCTTGGTGGGATTCAAGGCCTGCAGCCCTCTGTGTTCAAGCAATGAGCCCCAAGGTACATCTGTCTCTTGCGGAGTAATACTCCGCAGTCTTTGAGCAGATGTATGGGGGTTTCCTCTGCTGAGCCACAGTATCTGCATCCGTCATCCTCCTCTCAATTCAAATTAATATCCAAGCAATCAATTAACGTATAAGCTATCTTTAAACTATGGTAGATACCAACTGTTGATGTAATTACATAGTTTTGATTGAGTTGAATTGTATTGATTTCTCTTCTATAATACGTATAAGCAGCTAAACTTATTTTGGTTTTCTTTATTAGTATATTAGGTGGTGTTACGTTAAGTCCCCGGCCAAACACTTATTGCAAACAAAACATTTCCGACTTTTCCGTTTGCGACTATGACCAGAAGGAAGTCCAAATCGACGAAAATTATTGTTTGTCTGTGGACCATCTTGGTAGACCAGTCGACATTTACAGTGAGCCCGATTATAAAATGATGTGCATCGGTTTTTGGAAAGAAAACCTGAAATCGTATTTGATAACCTTTGATGAATTAGATCCGTTCTCAAAATACCGATGCTGGGTATATCAAAGGGCCGACTTAAATAAAGTTTTAATGTCACAAGGTGAGAAGGGTATTGCTTAGAAAATAAATCGTTCGCTATATTCCGTTGTTTTAGCGATTGGACCGTTTTGTGATTTGAAACAAGATGTTACTTCCTGGAATTACACTGAAGGTGCAGCTGTAGCTGTCGAAATGCAAGAATATGAGAGAGAACGTGAGTTATATCACATAATACAAAACACTAAATATATTTAGAATTTAATATTGGTGAAAGCATACTAATTATGATACAGATTGTATCTATAATTATTATGGTTTCACCGATATTAAATTATTTAAATCAATAACCGTAACTAAGTTCTTGTCTTTCTCCACAAATGTCAAATTAAAACCTAACCTCGCCAGTCATGCACTAGGTTTTCACGTTAATGTAATCGGATCATGTTAATGTAATCGTATTCCATTTCGTAATGCAAAAAAACAAAGCTGCACTGATGAGAGATAAATCTAAAAACGCGTCTGCAGATGGCTATTCACTTAAGTTAAATAGAAAGAATTGATCTTAAGAAACAATGTTATTAATTTGATACTTGTTAGTGATATGCAAATGCACTGGTACTAGTAATAACATGCAAATGTCTTGTAAAATTCAATATCCTACGTGCTATTAGCCAATGCCAACGTTACAACATTTGTCATAGTAGTCTTAATTAGACCTAATATTATAGGGCTACGAAGAGGTATTCAACCTCATATATATATATATATTAGGATTAATATCTATAAGAAATATCTATTATATATCTAAAAGACAAAGAGCACGATCTAATGATGTCTAACAATAGTACGGACAATCTTCATATATATACATATATATATATATATATATATATATATATATATATATATATATATATATATATATATATATATATATATATATATATATATATATATATATATATATATACAGGGTGGACCATTTAACATGACCACCCCAAATATTTCCGTTACCTTTAGAGTGACGGAAAAAAAAGTCCAAAGGGAATTTTATCGATTTCGTAGGGCTGACATGGTGGTTAAAAATTCTTTTTTGTCAAGGTCACAGTTTATGCGTCCTCAAGGTCATCAATGGTTTTTCAAATGGGAACATGTTATTTTTGTATAAAGATATTTTAGCCACTATTCCGACGAATCCACTGACCCATGGTATTTTGACCTTGAAATGATTTGTCAAGTGTATCCATTGAAAATTACTTCGAATAACCGTATCGAAAATGGTATTGCACAGTCAAGCGGAGAAAGTGGATATGATTCTGATTCATGGTGAGACAGGTAGGAACTCTGTGCGAGCGCAGGAACTTTATCCTATGCACAACGTTATCCTGACAGAAATCATCTTTCCGTCGATGTTTCGATCGAATTATTCATTTATTCCGTGAAAGGAGCAGTGTTAATCCAGACAAAAAGCAAAGGTCATGGATATTATGGATCGCTGGATTCGTGTGAATAGTGGCTAAAATTTCCTGATAAAAAATGTTCCCTTTTGAAAAACCATTGATGACCATGAGGACGCACAAAGTATGACCTTGACAAAAAAAGTATTTTTAACAACTGTGTCAGCTCTTCGAAATCAATAAAATTCCCTTGTCACTCTAAAGGTAACGGAGATATTTGGGGTAGAGATGAGCATGGGACGAGTTTCTCGTTTCAGATCTCATCCCGTGGAACGGATTCCTGTCACTGTCCCATCCCATCACATTTTCTTCCCACTGTCCCATCAAACAAACCTAAAATTTTCGTCCTATCCCATCCCGATCGCGCGGCCCGTCCCATTCATCCCATTTTTCCCATACAGCAGATTTTCTTTTCCGTTTTTCGACAATGAGTAATTCTTTCTCGTAGCAAATAATCGGAAGATTTTTGAGGAACTTCACATACATACATAGTATTAAAAAATTGTATTTGCACAATAAATGATAATTTTGGATTTTTGGCATATTTTTAATCTAATCGTTAAAATCGTTAAAGACAAAGCTGCACCATTTTCAAGGTTAAATTGGACCCAAATGAAAAATACTAGCTGAACTGCTCAAGCGCCAATCGGTAACCGACATACTGCCGCGGGGCGTCGTGAAAAAACCTAACTAAAGCCCACGGAAGTATTGCGAAGCCTACGTGTGTCTACAACCAAATGAAAATGGATTTACTTGATTATCAAAACTCGTCCCAGTCTGTCCCATACAAAATTGTCGTCATCATCCCATCCCACGCGACGTTCATACCACTCATATATATATATATATATATATATATATATATATATATATATATATATATATATATATATATATATATATTATATCTTCTTCTTCTATCGTAAATTCCTTTTAAAGAGAGCGTGTAAACTTAAACAAAAATCATGTCAACTCAGTCATGCGGCGACTTTCTTCCCAAATCCTCTTCAGTCGTGCACTATGTTCTTTCTTCCGTTCGTCCGTCCACTTTTTTCCTGGTATCTTTGGGAGCAGTTCTTTATCAAATTTATGGTGCATTATGGTGTTTCTAAATGTAACCCGATCATTCATGTTGTGTATCGTGATGTTTAGCTGCTTGAGGTCTTCTTCAGTTTCCTGTATCCATTTGGACCTATTTTTACTGTTGAAGGTAATTTTGAAAATTTGTTTCGAAATTCTGTTCTGGTCCATTCTGTATATGTGACCAAAAAATTTAGTTCGTCTCTTTCTGAAAGTGCCAGTGATAGGTTCTACGGTTTTATACATTTCTGACGATGGTCTCTTAATCCATATTCCCTCCTTATTCACCGGCCCAAAAATTTTTCGTAGAATTTTACGTTCTTGTTTCTCTATTTTTTTGATTTTTGAGTGACCATGAATTAATGTTGTTTCTGCGGCATAAAGTGCTTCAGGAAGAACGACTGTTTTGTAGTGTTGTAGTTTTGCATTAAGAGATATTGATTTTTTGTTATAATGATTCCAAGTAAGTCGGTAGGCTCTCTTTAATTTTTTTACTCATTCTTAATTTGCTATTATATTTAGGCCGGACGGTTGGATGATTTCTTTTAAGTATTTAAACTGGGATACTCTGGATACAGAATCATATTGTGTCTTGGATGGGTAGATTGTCGGACGGGGATTTTTCTATATACTGTTTTTTCATAAGATATCAGGAGACTAGCCTTTTGTGAAATTTCGTGTAATTTTTCAAGTGCATGCTTTGCTGCTTCTCTGGTATTCGATAATATTGCAAGATCATCAGCAAACGCCAAACATTTGATATTAGCTCTACAATCTCTTCTTTTACCAATGTGTATTCCCTCAATCTCTTTTCCCAAGTTCTGATTATTTTTTCCAGGACCATATTAAAAACGTGAAAGTCCATCTCCCTGTCGAACACCCGTATGTATTTCAAAAGGTTGAGAAATTGCTCCACCAAACTTAACCCTTGATGTAGTATTAATGAGAATTTGTTGAATTATTGCCCTGGTTTTCCTATCAACTTTGAATTCCTCCAGAATGCTGAAGAGAGTTGGTCTGTCGACGGAGTCGTAGGCTTTTTTGAAATCAACAAAGTTAACCACTTTGGTAAAGGCTTTGTGTCTGTCTTAGATTAAGCGACAAAGTGGTTAGCGTCTGTTCACCAGTGGTGTGGCTGTCAGAACATCTTCTTGATCTCAACAATCAAGTCGTAACCTTGTGATCTTCTTCGTGTTGATCACCTCATCTTTAACTTCAACTTGAAACAAACCAATATATATATATATATATATATATATATATATATATATATATATATATATATAAGATCAAAGATATTTATTTCATTACTTAAATTTACAAATACAATAATATGTGTTTTACAATCTTATATGATTTGTTTAATCTACAAATCATACAAGATTGTAAAACACACATGAAATACATTAATATTGTTGAAAGTTATGAGATTTGTTTAATTTTAGTATAATATTCTTGTAGATTATACAGCTCTATCTTTAGGAGGATGTTTTGTAGCTTACTTTTAATTTGGTTTTTGTTATTCAATTCCCTTATTTCCCGGGGTAGGGTATTGTACAGTTTAATGTTTATATATGGTGGCGCTTTTTCTGTCATAGTCAGCTGATGAATTGGAATACAGTAACTTAAATTTTTATTCTAGTATTATCTCTTCTATCTTGATTATATTTTTCGAATAATTCTTTGTGGTTAATTGTGAACATTATCGTTTCTAGAATATATGTTCCTGTGACTGTGAGAAACTCTGCCTTCATAAATTCCCCTCTACATGACTCTCTATGTTTTAATGTGTTAATAATTCTGATTGCTTCTTTTTGTACTTTGCATATTTCGTTTATATGCGATCCTCCGCCCCAGAAAATAATTCCATATCGTAGGTGACTGTGGAAGATTGCAAAATAAACTATTTTTAATATTTTCCTATTCATGTATTTTTTAAGAATCCTTAAATCAAAAATGGGTTTATTTATTTTTTTCCTAAGATGGTTTATATGTGAAGTCCAATCAAGATGCTGGTCAATATATAGATCTAATAGTCTTACGTCTGTTTGTATCTGCATATTTTCGTTGTTGTTGGATATTTCCGTCGGATAAACTCTTGTATCCCTCTTCGTTTTAAATATAATATGATTGGTTTTATCCCTGTTTATAATCAGTTTGTTAGCTGAAAACCAGGCTGTTAGCGTGGCCATGGTCCAGTTTAAATTTGCCTGTATATGTTCCGGTGTTTTATTTATCACAAGGATACTGGTATCATCTGCGTAATTTATTAAAGTGTGGGGCATCTCCTTTAAAATAGTTGGTAACTCGTTAATGTACAGAGTGAAAACCAATGGCCAAATAATGCTACCCTGTGGTATCCCGATATTAATTGTTTTGGATGAATGGATCTTCAAGCCGTCCGCGGTAATAATTTGTGTAATTTGTTGTCTGTTTTCTAAATATGACTTCATCCAGTCTATCACTTTTCCCCTTATTCCTTGTCTAAAAAGTTTTTTAAATAATATTTGGTGATTGACTGTGGCATATGCTTTCGACAAGTCTAATAAAATTCCAAGGGATATATTTTTGCTTTCCAAATTCTGTAAAATGCCTGTTATATATTCAAAACAAGCAGTGTCTGTCGACCTCCCTCTGAGAAACCCATGCTGCTCACAACTTATAACATTGTTTTTGTTTATGAAGGAAATCATTCTTTCATATATTATTTTCTCAAAAATTTTGGAAAAGGAGGTTTGTAAACTAATTGGTCTATAGTTCCCTATGTCACTTTTCTCACCATGCTTATATATTGGTCTGATTGCTGATATTTTCATCTGTTGGGGGAAAACTCCGTATTCCATTGAATTGTTGAGAATATGCACTAGTGGACTCAGTAATTCGTCTTTAACCTCTTTAATAATATCTATCCGTATATCATCATATCCTGTAGTTCTCTTGTTTTTAAGTGATTGTATAACTTGAGATACTTCTTCTGGGGTAGTTGGTACCAGGAACATAGTCACTGACGGTGGGCCCATTGTCTTTATATTCGGTTTTGTCTAGTGATTCCACTAATTTATCTGCTTTCCCTGCAAAATAGTTGTTGATGTCATTTGCCAGTGTTTTGGTGTTAATGCCTTCTTTTGAGAAATCTTCTTTTGATTTAGTTTTTAACTTTATTATTGGTCCTATTACTTCCCATGTGGTTTTTGTAACGTTGTCGCTGTCTTGTATTAACTCTTAAAAATGTTTCTTCTTTTATTGTTTTAGGCTTTTATTATATTTTCTATGTGTCCTGTTGTAAACTCTTTTTAAGTTTGTGTTAACATGCGATCGCGTTCTTATCAGATCTAATTCCTTTTTAGCTAATTTTGCTTTTTCACTTAAAGGTATGCGTTTCTTTTTCCGGGTGTTATAAGATTTGATATGCGGGAAGCTCTCGTTGTAAGCCATACCGAATATTTCAATGACCCTGTCCCATTGTCGGTTTACGTCCAATTCGTCTACCATTGATAATGATTCCCAGGTTTCTTGCTGCAATGTTTCTTTTAGTACTGTTCTATTTACTGCGCTGAAATTTCTGAAGTAAGTCTGTTTTGCCCTTTTTTTGTCAATATTGAATATTATTTGTTCAGCACAGTGGTCCGAGATATGATAATTTAATGTTTCCACACTGAAATTCATGTATTCGTTGCAATATTATCAATACATGACTTCAAGCTTAGATGACTTTCTTCATTCATCGTCAAGTATGCATTAAAGGATTCCAGTTTTGAAATTAGCTCTTGTCTATTTTTTGAATGTTTTAGTGCATTAATAATAAAATCTGCAGCTATAATAAATTGTTTTTCTTCTTTTGTAATTTTTTCTAATAGCTGATGTAGTTTATTAAAAAAACCATCGATGTTGGTGTTTGGAGCTCTATAAATGGCTATAATAACTATTGCTTCGGTATTTAAACTGGTTTCTATGGCAGCACATTCGAAAACATATGTTTCTGCCAAATTATTTATATCATTTCTTGGTCTGCTGGATATTGTCTTATTTGTAAATATTGCAACTCCTCCGTGGGTTCCTTCATATCTGCAAAAGCTTGACCTTAATTCAAAATTTCTTAAAGAATATGTCTCAATTTGGTTTCTACTTTTCCAGTGTTCAGTAATAACTAGAAATTAGCACTGTGTATTGTTCTGTAGCATATATTCTATTCGGTCCACGGAATTTCCGATTACGCAATCAATCGGATTTATTAAACTAATAATATTCTTTATATATTTAACCAGTATAATTTTACATGAGCAAATAACATTTATTAATTACCCGTAAAATCCTGCAGAGGTACATGCAGGTACCTGTTGGCAGGACTGGTAGATCTTACAAACTAATTATAACTCCAATATAACTAACTATTATAGAACAATAAACATTTATCCGGACTACACATTTTGCCTGACCCATTCCTTTAATTTACTTTTCGTTTTAATATTAATCTTTAACGTTTTTAATTCATTAGGAAGCTCATTAAATAGATTTATAGCCTTTATATAGCTATTTTTTATGCTTACTGTTTTGTCTCTTTGTGGAATCTGTATTAATTTTTTTCTTGTTATACTATCTGATGCTCTATATTTATTTTTCATGTCATTGAAGTGAAATATTTATGACTTATATGCAAACTGTTGTCTAATGTTCAGAGGTTTATCACGATTTATGAGATTATTCTTACTAATTATTTTTAATACCCTATTTTGTATATTTTGTAATAAATTTAGGCTGTTCGAATATGCTCCACCCCACACTATAATACCATAACTCATAACACTGTGAAAAAATGCATAGTATATCATCTTTAAAGTGTCTACTTGCATAAACCGTCTAAATTTATAAAACACAAAAATCAAATATTTAATTTTACTTGACAAATTTACTATGTGCTGCCTCCATTTCATGTTGAAGTCAAAGACTATTCCTAAATATTTGTAGTATTCAACTCTTTTTAGAATTGTTCCCTCTATTTGGCAATTAATGTCTTTTGGAACGCTATCGATATAGTTTCCATATGTCATGTAGCCAATTTGAGATTTTATTTAAATAGGTATTCATCTTGATTTCAACCTTACTCCAGGTATCATCAGTAGATATGACAGCTGTGTCATCCGCATATGATATTATTATATCATTAGACATACTTTTTAATAGATCATTAACGTATAAAATAAAAAATAATGGCCCTAATATTGTTCCTTGCGGAACACCTGTAATTACATGTTCGTATTTACTTAAACAACCTTCAAATTTAACTCTTTGTTGTCTGTTTGTCAAGTAACTTTCAATTAGTTTGTGTGCAATCCCCCTGATACCATAATTGTATAGTTCTTCCAATAAAATTTTATGATTCACCGTGTCAAAAGCTTTGGCAAGATCCAGGAAAGTTATAGCTATTGGCTTACTTTTATCAAGTTTGTTATAAATTATATTTGATATTTGATTAAGTGCATCTTTTGTGCCTCTATTTTTAACAAATCCAAACCGGTTAACAGCTATAATGTTGCTTTTATTCACAAAAACCAAGATTCTGTTATATATGACCTTTTCTAATATTTTGGCCACGTTAGAGATTAATGATATAGGTCTGTAATTTGATATGTAACTCTTATTTTTAGATTTATGTATGGGTAACACATCAGCACATTTCAAGGCTACTGGCCATGTACCATTTTCAATACATAAGTTGATAATATGTGCAATTGGTTTTGATATATTCTCCAACATTAGTTTAACAGTTTTTACATTTATATTATCTACTCCGCCGCTTTTCAAATTCATATTGTTTATGATGTTTTCAATTTCTAAACTATTAGTCGGTGCCAGAAAGATAGATTTTGAATTCATAGATGGACTTTTAACGTAAATATCTGTGGGTTTCCGTATCTTATCGCTTATTTTTTTACCAATATTACTGAAGTAAGAATTAAATTCGTTTGCTATTCTAATGGGTTCTGTAATTATATCCATATCTTTATTGTAAACTTGTTTTATATTGTCATCTTTTCTGCCGCTTTTCCCGAGTTTATATTTGATTATTTCCCATAAGTGTCTTGGATTTTTCTGATTCCTTTTTATTAGTTCGCTATCGAATTTTATTTTTGCTTTTGTAATGACCTTATTCAGAATCCTTGTGTAATTCTTATATTCTGTCTTGAGCCTATCGTTTCCTTGATCATATTGCCAGACCTTATATAATAATTCTTTCTTACTACATGAAATTATTATGGCCTTACTAATCCATTCCTTTCTTGGTTTTGTTTTGTCACGTTTATTGCTCTTTTTCACGTTAACAGTAGCATGGTCTACACAGTTTTGTATATTATTAATGAGAGTATTGGTAGCCTCCGTTGGATCATGCATAGTCAATATAGTATCCCAGTTTACATCATTAGAAATATTTTTTAATTTTATATAATTTATTGCTGTTTTGATATCTTTATCCGTATTTCTTTTAAATTTTGTAAGTGATATAAATAGTGGATAATGATCTGTTAGGGAGTCTATGAGTTTAAAGGTATTAGTTTTAATTGTTTCAGTTGATAAATATATTATCTATGCATGTTCCAGAATTTTTTGAATCTGATGGTCTTGTTATACCCTGAAAACCTGGATGGTACCCTTTATCTAGTAAATTGCATAAGAATTCATTGTTGAAGTTATCATGAGTCATTAAATCTATGTTAAAATCACCTATAATTAGATGATTCTTTGTTTCTCTCTTGGTTTTTATTAATTCTTTTAAGTTGATTATAAATTCAGATTTTGGTAAATCATGAGATCTGTACAAAGCTGATATCTCTAAGTTAATGTTATTGCCTAGTTTAATACAAGAGTTCAATACCTTGAGTTTACCAATCTCTATAGTCTCTGTATTTTCTTCTATATTGTTTTGCATGTATACAACAACACCATGAGATTTGTTAGTCCTACTGTCATTATAATAAATTTTATAACCTTCTAATATAAAATAGTCTTTGAATTCTAAGTTCCAGGATTCCGCACATATTATTATGCAGGGTTTTATTTCTATTCTTTCAATAAAAACTTGAAGTTTGATAAAATTTGCATTTAAGCTTCTGATATTAATATATAGAATGTTATCGTTATATATTTTCATGTTTTTATTGAGAGAGACCAGGTCTGAAATAGTTTTTTCGCATTGTATCATCTCACTCTGTATATTGTCTACAATTTCAGTATTGAGGTCCATATTACTGATTTCTTTGGTTGTGGGTTTGGTGACTTCGTAAGTTGACTAAGCTGGAATGACGTGATGCTGATGATGAATGCAGTGTGTTGCTGGAGTTGGTTCTTCTTAATGTCATTGCGTTATCTATTTTACCAATATATCGTTGGATAACCGGGTTTTCCGGATAATCTGTTGTTTCAATGTATCTTTTGATTTTATTTCGAAGCACTTGGCACAGATGGCTATCGTTCGCGACGTGTTTTACATCAAATTTTGTTTTGTATTTGTTGTTACTAAAATTACAATTAATGCAGCACAATTCAGACTGTCTGGGACAATCTATTGAATTATGAGAGCCAGCACACTTTAAACATGCCTTTTCATTTATACATTTCTTGCTACTGTGTCCAAATCTACCACAGTTCAAACATGGTTGTAGATTTAGATCGTCATAGACTTTACAGTTCTGGTATCCTACAAAGATTCTATTGTTGTTTTCTTTAACTACCTTGTATAATTCAGAGGTTACTTTTACTATTATGCTTTCCTGATTACTTTTTTTATTTAAAAATTTATGAACTACTTCACACTTCGTGTCACATTGATTCGTAATTGTCGACTCCTACTATTTTTAATCTTGGTTTATTCACCACTTCTTTTACTATTGTACACATACCCGCCAATTCCTTATTCATACACTTGATAGTTTCCTCGGCACTTTAAGGGTTCATACAACTTATGATTATTTGGTTGTCATTTTTGCAGTACATTTTTTTTATTTGGATTGTCTTCTCTTTGTTTAGATTTTGCATACACTTTTCTTTAAATCGGTTGTATCTTTCTTATTTTTCTTCTTTATTATTATATTCGGTACATGTTCTTTTTTAGACTGTACTCCTGATAGTACTTGTGCGTATGGTTTCCTGTTAATAATATTGTCTTTTTGTAGTAGTGTAATAAATTCCTTCATAATTACGTTTTCATCATGTAGTTCACTGTTTACTTGTTTTAATAGATTATTTTCCTTTATCAAGTTAGTTATTTTAATATTGTCTTCTTTCCTATCGTAACTATTACCTTCATACATAGTATCCCTATCATTTGATATATCATTTCTTAGTTCATCCTTCATATTATATTTCACTTTTGCTATAATGGTTCTGGCATCTCCATTTAGCGTCGATTCATCGTAGTTTGAGGTTAGATTTATATGAGAATGTTCTGGACAAATTACTAGAACATCACTGATATATTTTATGCTATTTAATTTATTGAAGTCACTTATGCGATACACATTTTCACAAATTAGGAAAATTACATTATTGATTATTATATATATTAGATCTTAATTAGATTATATATATTAGATATTATATATTAGATCTTACTGGATTTAAGTATTTTGGGATAGTTGGTTTGTTCTGTGAAAATTTATATTACGCCTTCTGTCTGCAATTCGAAAATTGAATCTTTCATAGCAAATTCCCTCCATTCAGAAATTATTTTCATACACAGTTTCTTTGAGCTCTAGTGGTACTCATACTTTGAAAATATTGTTGTTATCAATAATATTTTTTGTTGATAGTTTTGCGACGTGGAAATTATTTGGTAATCTTTTTGTTTTTTTTTTTGCTAGATAATTCTGCTCTGTTTCCTCCGTAACGTGATTTTTCGCTCTTCCTATGAAAAGCCAATTTTTTTTGGGACTTCTTCTCTACCAACAAACCCCTCGTGTTTCTCGTCATCGGGCACTTTCGCGCATCCTAGACATTTTCTTCCTTTGTTTTCTGTTTTGAAACCATTGTTGCTGGGTTGGGTTCTTGCTCTGACTACAGTATCGGTTTCATTTGCAGATGTTTGAATGCTTGAATCCAAATCAACACTAATTTGTCGTATTGGTGGTTGGGAGGGTTCCACGACTTTCTTAGAATTTTTTCTTTGTCACAATATTCTAATAAGCGCGCCTCGATGTAGATGCTGTTGCAGGTATATGTTTACTTACACTTGAAAGTGAGTCAATTTTCTCATTGAGAATCACAACATATTCCTTTAGAATTCTATTTTTATCCTCCATTTCAAATAGAAGTTTCTTGAGGAGCTCATTTTCGGTTAAGAGTGTTTTAATTAGCATGTTTTGAGTGATGTTCTCTGCAATTTCTCTCTCTTCGACAACCTTTTGAAAATTTGTGAGGTTATCTGTCATTTCTTCTCTTTCGATATTTTCTACGGAAATATGATCACAGGGACAAGATCTTGTTCTCCTTGCATGTGACAAACAACCCCGATGAAACGTGTTGTCACATTTCAGATAAATACTAGCTTCACGGACTTTTTTTCCGCAATAATTGCACAGCTTCTCACTCGGCTTGTTATCGTCTGCCATGTCACTTTGGCATTTCGTCTTTAATGAGTCTATTCAGAATTTAGTTGTTTCAAAATGTCACACGAATGATATAGGTACTAAATATCTCGTTGCCTTTCATTTATTCCATTGTCGGCCTCATGGACAATTTCGTACTATGTAGTTTGTCATCATAATTCACAAGACTTGATAGGTTGTACTGCACTGACAAGAGTGGATTTACAAGACTTTAACGGCTAGAGAAGACTACGGCTGACCAGACAGACAACATTAATCCTGCAATATTGAACGGACAGACAACATTGATCCAGCAATAATGAATGGACAAGACTAGATTGAACTATAAAATTAGGCTTTTTAATGGGGATGTAGCAAGCACATTCAGTTAACTTATTTCTTAAAAAATTAACTATTTCTTGGAATCACATTGCGCATATCATCAATGACTTTGTTGGTTTTGTCTTTTAGCTGTATTTGAACTCCTTTTGTTAGGATTAGTTGGTTTTCTTGGTATCCTTACGTTCTCCTTCCACGGAATACGGGTTAAGGTGTTTACATTTTTTCGCTGTCTATTATGTTTTTGTTGACCTGAATGCAGCTTATGACTCGATCATTAGAGAAAGAATGTGGGAGTATCTGAAGGAGATAAAGATATCTAGTTAAGTTAGTTAAAGTATTAGGAACTTGTATGGGAGCACATATTGTAGATTGAAAGTGGAAGAGAAGCTAAGACAAGGGTGCCCACTAACTCCACTGCTGTTATCCATCTTCATGGCAGATATGGAGAATGTGTTACGCAAGGGTTAGACAGGTGTAGTCATTAGGAAAAATAAAGTGTGCAGTCTGGCCTATGTTGACAACATAGTTGTTTTGGCAAGTGCGTATGCAGAAAAGAGAGAGGTGAAAGAGAAACGAGAGCTGAATATGAAGGTATATATGAAGTATGTATATGTAAGTATATATGAAGTATGATGAAGTATATATGAATAAATCAAATCAAATCAAATCAAAACCATTTATTTCAATATTTAAGTCACCTTTTACAGGAAAAACTAGTTGAAATTTGTCAAAAATCCCGAAATAACAAAAGGGCAATACATGAAGCAACAGTGCTTGTGTATAAAATATACAAAAATTTCTACAAAATAAAAAATTCAAAAAATAACTATATATTTAGATATGTTTTGCTTGAACACAAAATTCTTGCAAGTGGTACGGTTCAATGTCGATTAAGAGGTCAAAAAGTGCCTGCTTAAAACTTTTCAAATTATCCATTTTTCTTTTGGCCATTGGGAGGTTGTTGTACAGTTTCATGTTACTATAGGGAGGAAGTCGCTTCGTCATCGTCATATTGTGCCTGGGCAGCTCATAGGATATTTTATTAAATCTGGTATCCCTTTGGTTGGGTTTTGTAGATTGATTAAACAAAGGTTTATGTTTGACTAAGAACATTATGCTCTCATATATGTATAAACCCGTTGTTGTAAGAATCCTTGCCTTTTTAAAAAGTTCTCTACATGATTCTCTAAAAGGTAGATGGAGGAGAATCCGCAAAACTTGTTTTTGCACTCTGAAAACATTATTTATATGAATTCGATTCCCCCAGAAAATAATTCCGAACTTAATGTGGGGATGAAAATTTGCAAAATATACCATTTTCAAAGTTTTTTGATCTACATATCGACTAAGAGTTCTAATTGCGTATACTTAGTATTGAGTTTCATTATAACTCTGCTAATATGCGATGTCCAGTCTAAAGTGTTATCAATATGTAAACCCAAAAGTCTCACCGTCTGTTCCATTTGTATGGTTTCATCGCCAACTACTATTTCTTCCGGGTAGATGGCTGTGATCTTTTCGTTTGAAAAATTATCGATTTCGTCTTTAGTTTATTCAATATTAATCTACTTTCACCGAACCACGATAGTATAGACGACATCGTAAGGTTGACATTGGACGTAATCTCTTCGATGGATTTTTGCATTTGCAGCAGCGTTGTATCGTCGGCGTAATTCACCATCGTATGTCGGGGTATTATTGGTGTTTGTGGTAAGTCATTTATGTAAAGTGAGAATAATAATGGGCCAATGGTGCTACCCTGCGGGATCCCCATATTAACCATTCTTGGCATGGATTTCACAATTCCACTCGGGGTAACTAGCTTCGTGATATGGGTTCTGTTAGATAAATAAGATTTTATCCACTTTAATATCACACCTCTAAGTCCATAACTGTGCAGTTTTTTTCAAAAGTATAGCATGGTCTACCAAGTCGTAAGCTTTTGTTAGCAGTCAACTAGCAGTCCATGGGGTATATTTTTTTGTTCCAAGTTTTCCATGATGTGTATTATAAATTGAAAGCATGCGGTATCTATGCTTCTACCTTTTAGGAAACCATGCTGTTGTGGGCTTATGATTTTGTATTTGCTTGCAAATGATAATATTCTATTGCACGATAGTTTCTTAAATATTTTCGAAAAAGCTGACAGGATGCTTATGGGCCTGAAATTACTAATCATTGATTTATCATCAGCTTTATAGATTGGTGTGATTAGTGCCACCATTAAACTGTCCGGGAATACACCAAATTGGAAGGAGTTATTAATAACATGCTGCAGAGGGCTAAGCACACTTGGGAGAACATTTTTAATTACAATACTGGGTATATCGTCCATGCGCGCACTTTTTTTATTCTTAAGGCTATTAACGGTATCACATAACTCTTGTTCGGTAACAGGTTTTACAAATATAGTTTTACAATTTTCCACTATTTTATTTATATACGGAATTCGGGGTTGGGATTCAGAAAGATTTTTTGTTGTATCAATAAAGAAATTGTTGAAATTTGTGGCCAATGTATGTGGTTCTTTAATATCATGGAAGAACGGCATTTGTTTTGATTGGAGTGAAGTAATTTGTTTAATAATGCTCCACGTTGCTCTTTGAATGTTGGGTGTTCTTTCTAACTGCTTATTGAAACGGTCCTTTTTTTCTTTACGCAGTATTTTAATGTACTTTCTGCGTAGATTGTTGTACAGCTGTTTATAACTTCGGTCATTTATATATATATATATATATATATATATATATCGTATGTAGTAGCTCCAAATGTTTTTTCATCTTTTTTAATTCTGGATTTAAAAAGACCCGTGACGCTACTGGTTTGGTATTGACTGTTACTTGAGGAAAAGCTTCGTCAAATTGTCTGTAGAAAATCCCCATAAAGACGTTCCACTGCATATTAACTTCGGAGCAGTCAATGCTGAAAAGTTCGCTCCATGATATATTATCCATAAGCTCTCGATCGATGATGTCTTCTATTGTCTTCGTGTAGGATACGTATTCGTTTTTGGCTTGGGTGCCAATCCTTCTTAATTTCCAGGTTTAATATCTGAGCATAATGGTCGGATATAAGATTATTTGAAGTTGTTATGTAGTATTCAAGCTTTATATTTACAATAATGTTGTCTATACATGTTCCAGACTGTGGGTGGCTTACTTCTCTGGCTACTGGTGTAGCATTAAACGATTTTAATAACGACAAAAATTGCTGACACTGGTTAGATTTTTTTTAAATATTAATGTTGAAATCTCCTGCAATAATAAATTGCTTTCCATCTCGTTCTAATATAATTAGGAGTTCATGCAGTTTTTCTATAAATATTCTAGAATCTGCCAGAGGGGCTCTATATATTCCAATAATTATTATATTATCTCCGTTAAGTACGGATTCTATCGCTGCACATTCGAGTATATTATTTTCAGCGATGCAACTTATGTCGCTTCTTGGTTTATTAGTTGTACCTTCTCTGCAGTAAATTGCGACACCTCCGTGTGTGCCTGCATGTCTGCAAAAGTGGTCTGTTAGTTCCAAGTCCTTTAATTTTATTACTTTAATTTGTTCTGAGCTCTTCCAATGCTCTGTAAGAATTAAAAATATACACTGCTTGTTTTTTTCCAACATATATTCTAAGGTATCCACCGAGTTACCCAATGACTGCACATTATGTTTTATTAATTTTACAGTTGATGAATTAGAGTTAAGATGATTTACTCCCTCAGTATTGGTTTCTCCAGCCTTAATAAAAAACGGTTTCAACAAGTGTTCCGTGGCCATGTATCTGGTTTGTTTAGGATCTCAAAATCTTCAATGGGTACTGAGACCTTAAAGGACGCATAGTCGGTCGGGTGTCGGGACTGTTGCTTTTTACACAGTATTTGTTTGAAGTTTTTCTTTGTAAGATATGATATTCTTTTCAGTTAATTCCGGAGCCAAACGGTACACGTGTAGGTGTTGAAAACGCACGGCCGCCCTTAATTCCGTTGGGTCGTCGCTACTCCCATAAATTACGTTTGACTTTCTCGGCCCTCTTTTACGGCGACGCTGAGTTTCCCAATTTTCATTAATTTCTATTGTAAACTCCATTGGCTGTGTCGCTAATTCTCTCAGATGTTTTATTTACATTTTTTGAGCTACCGGGTTTATCCTTGGTAGAATTAATTCTAACCGGCCTTTCTATCTCGCCGTTATCACTACTTTTTCTTGTCGATAAATCTTTTTGCTGCACAGGTTTTGAGATATCCGGCGTTTCGGTGTTATCGCCAGTTTTTGGTGCAGGAATACCTTTTTGTAGCAAATTATTGTGTATTTCCCGCTCAGCAGCAGCTCGAGAGTTCAACAAATCTTCATTTTGTTTGGTTAAAAATTCAACTTGTTTAGATAACTCAGAGACGACTACTAACAGGGGTTCTATTTCTTTTTTAAAAGCCTCCGATATAAAAGTTTCAAAGTTACCACTCGTTAAAAAGGTGTTAAGGAAATCCAACTGCTTGTCAGATGGGATGTTGGATCTTAGTTCCATAGGCATTGTTAAAAAAAACAGCTGACAAAGCTCTTATTTGACTAATCACTAAAACTGCGGGACAATTTGCCCTACACTACTAACTTGTTCAATTTTTCTGGTCTCGTACGACTACTCTCGCTGACTGACAAACGCTCGACTGTGAATATGAAGTATATATGTATATATGAAGGTATGAAGCTGAAAATGAATAATAGTTTTCAAAAGTGGGGTAAAAGGAGGAAAGAAAAGTTTGAATGAAGAGGAAATGGAATACAAGTTATCAGCTTCAGATACCTTGGTTCGTTTCATGTTTAGTCGGCACCGTTTTTTAAGGAGCATAATTACATAGTAAGGAAATCCTGGGTGGCTGCTAATAAGATTCTGGAGCGTGGAATGGAAAAGTAAATGCACGCAAAACTTCATAGCAAGAATAGTTATATGGAAAGTGAGCGTGCGTAGTATATACGGAATGCAATCCGGAGAACCGGATTCGGTAATTCGGCGGATCCGGCATCACTAAACGTTTACCGGTTCCGGTACCAATATACCGGATCCGGTGATGCTAATTTTTGGTAAAATAATCTCGCTGTTGCATGAGTAGGTACTTTAAATGCGTGATGCGCATGACACCACATGGTTTTTTCAAAACCAAAATTGATATTGTAATAAGTAATGTATACTTAAAATAATTACCGTTATTGCCGGGGTATAACGCGCACCTTTTTCCAAAATTCGGATCGATTTAGTCGTGCGCTGCAATACGTTCTTAATTATCTTTTAACCTTTTTCTAGATATCGACTTATGAATTCGATTCTCGCGGAAATTTCAATTCAATATTTCGTAATGAGACATTGAATTTTTCCTAACAATTTATGCATCGATTTGTTCGTCTTATTGAGTAGTTTCAGTGTGAGAAAAATGATTGCACTACCATTTGCAATTTTTGAATATGTTGTATAAAAACGAAAAGAATTTCCGGATCCGGCCGGATTGAAAATGACACCGGCTTGCAATCCCTAGTAGTATGTTAATGTACGGTTAAAAAGTGTGGGGTGTGAAAGAGAAATAAAAGTTAAAGAGAATGTAAGTAGAAATGTTAAAAAGGGCATTTCAAATGGAATAATGCAGTAATATGTACTACGATACCAAGAGACGAGAGCGATATAGTATTGCAAGAGTTAAATTGCCAGCCAGGCTGTTATGCGGTTTGCGAAGTATGAATGTAATATAAAAAGAATGGGAGATGGAGGGATCGTGAAGGAAGTGTTTCAAGCTCACCCTAGACTTTGGACCGCCCAGCTCTAATAAAAATTAAAGGGAACACTGGCCATAATCCATCCGTTAATCTCCTCAATGAGCAAACCGACCTAATCTTTTCACATCTTTTTAATCTAGCTCAATCGCCTCCAGGTAATTCCCTAATTGCAAAAAGCCACTTCCCCCGGCCTTAAAACCCGTAGTATAAAGTGGATTCCCAAGTGATTTCCCGTAGTATACATTCCCAAATACAAACCCGTAGTATAATACAAATGCATCATCAATGTCTCATCACTTGAAAATGACCTTTAACATTCGAAACTCGAGTCGTGTTAAGTGTAGAAATTTTTATAACTGAATAATATGTTATATAATATTTTTACATATTATTGGAGTGTACTGTAATCTGAATTATTGTTTGTTTGTCCTCCACCAGAGTATATTGTATTTTAAGAGATAACAGTTAAGTCAGGTGATCGTAGACGAGACTTCGCTCTCTCTGCTCTCAAGATCTTAGTCCTGTTAATATATATATATATATATATATATATATATATATATATATATATATATATATATATATATATATATATATATAATAAGTAGTAATGTAAGTAATGTGTTGTTAAGTGTATATAGTTTCTTTATATACCTATAAATAATATATAAGTAATGTGTTATTAAGCCTATATAGTCGTTTTATATACTTCTCCACTGGACACCCACTTGACCACCTCAATACATATTAATTATAAGTGTGGTTAAAATACAGTGAATTTTTCAATTCAGTATAACTAATGTTTTTGATCCACTAATTATATACTTTAGTTATTCATTGGACTACTGTAATTATAACAGTCATCATTAGAAAGGAGACCAAATGCTAGAGTTGAGTTTTATGGGCATTATTTGTTCTATGTAATCAACTAACAATAAGATAGAATTGGTGAAACCGTTCTATGTTATAGAAAATCATACAAACTTAAAACAAATGGAACCCAGCCTGAATATATAAATATATTCAGCTTTTGCAGAGGAGCTCGATAACAATTATTGAGTCTTTTTAGGACTACCAAAACAAATCTCACATGAAATTTGTAAGTTATTTTATAGCTTTCAGTCCACTTTCGTGGCACTCAACATTGTTTTTAAGCTCATGTCTTTCCGATACCTTAAGTGGATATCTCGAAACGCGTTCACAGATGGCTATCCACTTAAGGTATCTTATGATACTTAAGGTATATAAGGTGGACTGAAAGCTTTAAAGTAACTTACAAATTTCAAGTGAGATTATTTGTTTTGGTAGTCCTAGAAAGACTCAATAATTGTTATAGAGCTCCGGAAAGGCTGAATACATTTATATATTCAGGCTGTGTTCCGTTTGTTTTAAGGAATGGATAAGATGAGAACTTCATAAAATTGAAAATCATCAGCTAATATATTATTATTAATAACATCTACATTATTTATGATATCAGAATTAGATCCATTTTCCGATATATTATCATTTGGATTAAAAAAAAAATTCTCTTAAACAATCACTAATTAATTGCATTTTGTTTTGGTAGTCCTAAAAAGACTCAATTGTTATAGAGCTCCGGATAGGTTGAATATATTTATATATTCAGGCAGTGTTGTGATTATTTTAAGTTTGTGCCATTTTTTACGTTTGCAATTTTATGTATATTAACACTCGCGTATTTAACCTAGAAATAAATAAATCAGTATTTTCATTAACTACAATAACAAATACATACATAAATTCGGTTAATTCCTATAATCTGTCCGTCTAGTAGGTGGCAGAAAATGCAACTATCGTGGAAGCTCAGTGGCGTTGCGCGGGAACACACTATAGAAAAATAACGGTTATAACCCCAACATTTTTAACAGTAGAAGTTTCACAAGTAGAAAATTTGTAATAATTTTAAAATGGAATTTTGTATTGATAAAGTAATTTTGATAAAAAACCAACGGTCCATGTCACTTTGTCCTACATTGGAGCGAGAGTTCGCGCTGCCGCGCGTATGTTGTCTTCATTTATCTTCCCGCTTCGCGGCTGACAACCTAATCTAACCAAGGTAAAACCTCCAATAAAATCCACACGAGACATTGTACCGTAGCTGTTTGCATGCAAATTCAATACGACGCTTAAAATAATATATATGTTGCCATAGTTACAGTTTTTCATATAAAAGCAAAGAGGATCGGATCCTCTTTGATATAAACGGGCAAGAATAAACGTGGCGTTTTGTAGGAAATATATGATCTCTCACAATCTATGATTGTCTGTCTAGATATATTTTATTACTCGTTACAAAATATATTCAACTTATTTTCACTACGCCTCTGTCTCCCATTGTAATGCGCATGTCCGAAATTGTAATGCGCATGCACCAAATTTATAAAAACGACACCAACGCCATGCAGTTTTTCCGGACAGATTATAGGAATTAACCATAAATTCAAGTCAAATAGATTTTTCATTTTCAATTTCTTTAAAATTGTGTATTGAATATTTTTCTTATCCTCTTATTTGTAGGTTAAACACACTAGGAATAACTGTCACATAGTTACTCTATCGTCAAAATAGTAATCGGTTGGATGATCGATCACTATAATAACTGTTTATCGTGCGATATTTATTGTCGTATCATATTTTGAACAATAGTACTTTATTTTTATCAAAATTTTTTTTTTTCTATAATTTAAACCTGTATTGATTTACAAATGTCAAAAAGCAGCACAAAAATAATTTTTAAATCATGAAAATATCTAAAAATAGTAAGTATAGTAAAGAAAATATCTAAAAAATAGTTACTTTTTGTACATTTCTGTCTAAAATGTAAATCTCGGACTGGTCATTTTAATAATTAAATACACACATGAAACTTTAAGTTATAACAAAATAATGGGTTGTATCCAATACAGAAAAGAATATAGAATTTGCTTCTGTTAATAAACAATTATGTCACCAAAAGATTGTCTTTTGAAGCTATATATTTAGAATTTTCTTTTGTTAATAAACAATTATGTAAACAAAAGATTGTCTTATAGTTATATAGTTTTCAAAATATGACCAATCATTACCTACTGACCAACAACTGTACTATTTACCCCTAGTAATAGTTTAATTAATCTGTGCATTGTTTTTCTGTCTTTGTTTTTGTTTGCCTCAAAACGGTGCTCAAAACTAATCGCGGAGAGTTTTTTTTTTAATGTTTATATTCGTCTGCCGGTCGGACAGTGTTACCAACTGCCAAAAATATTTACCCCTAAGCCAAAGTCAAAAACCCCTAAAATTGCCACAATTACTTGAAAATCCCCTAAACAAATAATATTCTATAAAAAATAATAAATTAATAATAATTAATATTCTGTAATAATTTTTAATATTCTTTATTTATATAATCACTTAATACTTCAAATATAATTTCGTTTTCATCTGGTTCCGAGTTTTTGCAATCATACATGTTGACATTAAATAAACTTAACATGTTAGGGGATGGATTAAATGTTGTGCAAGATCCACCATTTCGATGCAATGTGAATCGGACTATCATCTTATTTTGTAACATTTCAATAGATAGTCTATTCCGCAACTTATTTTTCGCAATATTGTAGATAGGATAAAGTGACCAGATTTTTTAAAACCGACAGCAGTACATAAGCTATTTGAGGAAAGTGACCACACGTTCCGATTTGGCGGGACAGTCCCGCTTTTTGGAGGACAGGACCGCGTCCCGCCGATTTTTCAAAATGTCCCGTTTTTTAGAAAATATCTGTATTTTTTATTAAAAATGTACATTAATATATAAAATAAGATTTTTCCTTTATTTAGTATCACTCAATGAAATTTTTGAATTTTGAATTGTTTGAAAATCTGGTCGTTTAATGGCACCTTGTTCTGAAATTTTCATTGGGTGACATTAAAAAAGGAGATTTTATAGGAATATGTGAAAAACTCTTTTGAATATATTAGTAAACATATTCCAAAAAATGATATTTGCGAAAATGATCTTTTTTGATTTGCGTTATTAGTAAAAGGATACGTTAAGTACTTGGTTACGAGTCAGAAAATTTATTTTCACTACGTCTATGTTGTTTGTTTAATGACGCAAGTTGTTTTCATAGTAACAATCAAGAGAAATCGTTTAACAATAAAACTCCATTTGATTTACATTTCATTTTTACGCACGATTTGGATACTTTTACAAACTATTATAATAATGGCATCCTTCACACACAATAATGTATTAATGTCTATTTTTTAAAATTATTTTCGGCTTTCATAACTGAATTATATTACACCTTTTTACGGTTAGTTATGCGCATGGGAAAGTTTCGGGCACATATTTAGTTATACGCCAAAAGTTCTGGCATTTTTTGACGTATAACATGGCGAAAATTGATACATGTGTACAAAAAAAAAATTGAAAACTATGAAACAATAAAAAAAAACTATGAAAAGGTCACACTTATTCTCATTTCATCACATTTGTCCCGCTTTGTCTCAATGAAAATGAGGACACTTTATATTCGAGATATGGGGACTTTCAAGATAACGGCCTAGGCAAATTTTTGAAAACTATCAAGGTCAAACGTTCTAGAATTGAAAGTTAGCGTTCACTGTTAACCTAATTTTGGAGAAAAAATGGCAGTGGCCACTTACCTTTACCTATTTCCAGATTATTTAAACGCTAAAGCAATACATTGGATGAGACGGATGGTATGGTTAATGGTAATGGTTACCCATGTGGTTTACAAAAAAAAATCGATAAAGAAAATTTGAATGATCTACGCGGGCCGCATAAATTGTCGGCACGGGGCGCATGAAGCCCGCGAGAAGCCATTTGCCCAGGGCTGCTGCAGTAATCTGAGTATTATGTTTATCACTCTTACAATGTTCTGTTATTGCTGCTTTGACACTATTAGCAATTCTGAATTGTGAGCAAAATGTTCAGTTTGGAAATGCATAAAATCACAGTTTTAATTATTTATTTTTACAATATTATGCAAAGCAGTACAAGCAGAGAATACGCGTTCGACACTTGCGTTTGACATTGGCACCGTGACAAGTGCCAGTCGGAATTTTGAGACATTTTCAAAACGTTTACAGCCAGCTACGTCACAATCATTATGTTTTTCATTTAATTCCGAAATATTAGTAACGAGAAACTATACTAGATGTCGCTAAGTCACCGGGTCAACATTTATATAATTATGATTGGCTAGCTTGAGTTATCCCAGGCATATATTCTTAAACCTTTATTTTTCAATAAAAAATTAATAAATACATAAAAAAATATAAAAAATAATACAAAAATCCCTAAAAATATAAAACCCCTAAAAAAATCCCATCCCACTTATTTACCCCCTAAATTTGGGGGGAAAACCCCTAAGTTGGGAACCCTGCGGTCGGAAGAGTCGATTATCAGTGTGGGGGCGTGTCGCGATAATTTAGTTTTTCTTGCGTGTTTGAACTGGTTTTCTCGGCACAGTTGTGATCGCTTTTTAATTTTCAATTTGCGTTCGTGAAAATTGTGTTCCCAGTGTGAAATTTCACAGAAAATGTAAGTTTTTCCAAAAACGTTTGCAAAACTATCGTTAGAATTAGTAATAATTAATAAAGGGTATAGCCGGATTTATACATGAAATTTGCCCCCGCGGAGTTTTCTCTTCGCACTTTGGGGATCGTTTTGGTACCAAATAAATATAATTCAGTCAAAATTTGAGCTCTTTATCTCGAGCCGTTATCGAGATATTAAAAAAAATTGGTTTTTGGATTTCATTTTTTTTTCATAGTAAAATTGAATTTTAATAAACGCCGATTTTTTTCCCAATACTTAATAGTAAAAGGCATGAAATCCAATTTTTGTTATGATTCCAAGATCGAAAGCCAATTTTTAAGAAAAGAAATAAAACTAAAATCATTTTTTTAAACGTATTTTTGAAAAGTGTCATCCGCCAAATTTTGTCAGAAAATGACTTCTGTACTCCTTTATACCCAGGATTTTTTTCAAACTTTTTGATGTGGTGGAACAATCTGAAAAAAATTAAAAACGATTTTTCTAATCGTTAATCTTTTTCTTTCTAATTGCTAAAAAATACATAAAAAATATATTTGTCGACTACATTTTACACTACCCCAAATAACTAAAAGAAATCCTAAAACATTAAAACCAAATCATGCAAAAAATACATTTGAAAAAACTCAAGTCACTCAAGCTCATTCATTTTTATATTTAAATTAAAAACTGGGAATTTGAACGCTACAATATCTTCCATTTTTGGTTTGGCCCGTGATCAAATGGTATCTGACTACTGGGATAAGGTGTTGAACTCATTTGAAAACGACGTTTTGCCAATGAATTTTGGAATTCACGCTGTCAATAGGGAAACTTTACTTTCTAATACAAACATAGCTGGAAAATTATATGAACTAAAAAATGACCAACTGATATTTATTTTTGATGGAACATATATTTGCTATCATAAAAGTAGAAATAATGAATACCAAAGAAAATCATATTCTGCCAAGAAAAAGTATCTCTTTGCAAACCATTTATAATATGCACTACAAATGGTTTGACTATCGATATTATGCTTGTGCCTTACACGGCTAATATGAACGATGCTGAAATTATGAAAATCGTCCTTAGCAATCCTAATGGTCTCATTAAGTTACTAAAAAAGATTATATTGTGGCAGAAAGTTATGCTTTCGTAATATAACAGAATATTTAGAATAACTAGAATTCAAAGTGTTAATGCCGGCTCTTAAAGGGAAACGTAATCAGCTTACTGCAGTCGAGTCAAATCAATCCTGTTTTGTTACCAAACTGCGTTGGGCAGTTCATGGTAATATCAAGCAAAAGTTCAAACTTTTAGATCATAAACTAAACAATAAACTACTCCCTAAAACTTGAATTAAATCTCTGAAAAAAGAATTAAATTTCTGGTATTAGAGGATATTGTTGTGATTGTGCTAATGGAAGGCGTACTAAAGGCGATGTTGCTCTCACATTGCAACGTTTATATATTCCCCATGCTCGATATTTGGCTAAAATAATAAGACCTGCCGAAATATTAAGTCGTCTGTTTATAAAAAAAAATGTTAACGTTGATTAACTGATATATTCTTTCGATCAAAAACAACTTTTTATGTATGTTTCTAACAATACCCTCCATAATCTGTAAATTCAGCAGTTTATTTTTTTGTATAAAAATATTCTGAATATTATAATGTAAACTCCTAGGCGGAAGGTGACCCACTTTACCTACTTAGGGCCACAACTAAACCAAAAGATATAATAAATGAAGAAGTAAAAAATTACTTACAAAGTACATTCATGTGCACGAAAAATGGTTTTTGCTTAACGAAAGTGAAAAGAAACTTTAATATTAATCCTCCTTGTATTGAATAAATACATAATGGTGGATATAAGGAATAGGCGGAAGTGACCCACTTTACCTACGTAGGGACACAACTAAATCAAAAAAGATGATAAATGAAGAAGTAAAAAATTACTTACAACACAAAGCTGAGAATAAACAAATCCATTATCAGACCATTCGTAACATATAGCAGCGAAACATTGACAATGAAACGAAGAACGACGAACAGGCACTCAACAACGAACGATAGTACGTCGCCTTGTTTAGAAAAATGGTTAAAATCGGTGGAAGAGGATTTGAGAAGGATGAGGATGAATAACTGGAAATAAGTCGCCGTGGACAGGACGAGATGGGTCGAAATTGTATAGGAGACAATTAGAAGAGACAAAGCCCATTTAGGGGTGTAGTGCTAAAGGAAGAAGAAAAAGGTTTGCCTAATGCAAAGAAAATTCCGTTTCTTCGGTCATTTGTGTTTACGCGGTTCCCTTATTTGACGAAGTTTAGGTACGTTCTACGTTAGATATTTCCCAGGAACGGACGGTGAAAGAATCCGTGGTCTGCGACACCATGTGCCCGTTCCGGGTCAATTTTAACACAAACATAGGAAAACATTTATTCTTCTAGCAATAATAAAATATGTTCATTGGAATGTCAGATCGTTTTTTATTTTTTTTCACATTGTTCCACCACATCAAAAAAATTGAAAAAATTCCCTAGTATGAAGGAGTACAGAAGACATTTTCTGACAAAATTTGGCAGATGACACTTTTCAAAAAGTCGGTCAAAAAAATTATTTTAGTTTTATTTCTTTCCTTAAAAATCGGCTTCGATCTGGGAATCATGACAACTTTTTTTTTCATGCCTTGTGCTCGTAAGTATTGGAAAAAAAATCGGCGCTTATTACATTTTAATTTTACTATGGGAAAAAAATAAATTAAAAAAATAGGTTTTTTTGAATATCTCGATAACGGCTTGAGATAAAGAGCTCAAATTTTGTCAGAATTATTTTTATTTAGAACCAAAAGGATCCCCAACGTACGAAGAGAAAACTCCGCGGGGGGTTTTATTTTGAATGTATATTTTGTATGGAAATGTAAATTATTTGAATTATGCCAATAAAGGTTATTATTATTAACTCCGCGGGGGAAAATTCCATATACATATCCGGCTATACCCTTTATAACAAAATCAGCTAGTTTTAGCTGGATGATTTGTTTGTTTACAGCTACATAGTTAGCTTAATACCCAACGGATTGTTACAGCTAGCACGTCAAATAATAGGTATTTTTTTTATTTTTGCAAAATCGGAAACGGAAATCGAAAATATTACCCATTCCGAGTCGTGTGCAGTTGCCCCCCGTATTTTTGAAAAATTGATTTTTTTTTAGGGTTCTGGCAAGATTTCGAATAGTTCTAGAGTTCTTGCTTGAAAATTGCAATAGTTCCCGGGAATTTCGGGCAGAAATCGAGAGAAACAATTTGGGGGGGGGGGCAACTTCACGCAGCCCCATCTTTTTCAGGAAATCTGGTGTAATATTTCAGTGCTTTATATAGAGTTCTTTCTAGAGTTCTCAATCGATAATGCATATAGTTCCACTTTTTTTGCAAAATTTTATAATTTTTAAAAATTAAAAATAAATCTGATAACGGTTTCCGATTGTACCAAGGCAGATTTACAAAAAATGCTTATTAGACATTTTTATAAAATCAATATTTATAAATTTATTTATGAAAAAAATGTATGTGGTCAGGGGCCCCCCGTCAGGAACGAAGTTCCTCGCGCATTCAACAGAATCGAACAACTTCTCTTTTTGAATTATTATTAAAATAATGAATTTCTTAGTTATTTTATAGCTCTCAGTGGCACTCAACAATAACCATAAAAATAACATTGTTTTTAAAATGATGCCTTTCCGATACCTTAAGTGGATAGCCATCAGTGGACGCGTTTCGAGATTTATCTCTCATCAGCACAGCTTTGCTTCCATGAACAATATTTTGTAAATCACTCACTTGAAAACCCATCTGGTGTTTAGGGTTAGATGTTTATATGACATGAACTTCGCAGGTTATTGATTGAACTGATAAGATAGAATTGGTGAAACCATCCTACGTTATAGAAAATCATACAAACTTAAAACAAACGGAACACAGCCTGAATATATAAATATAATCTGCCTTTCCGGAGCTCTATAGATAGTGATATAGATTTGTCTATCTATAGATTTGTTTTGGTAGTCCTAAAAAGACTCAATAATTGTTATAGAGCTCCAGAAAGGCAGAATATATTTATATATTCAGGCTGTGTTCCGTTTGTTTTAATTTTGAACTAACAATAAGTTTAATTTAAATTCCAAAATCCATTGCTGTCTCTTATGCGAACGGTAACTGTGTTTAGTTATTACATTTTGATGTAAATAAAAATGCTATTTATATATGAACATGTTGAAGACTTCGTTTACTAGAAAATAATGCTTTATAATTATTTTTGTTTAGGTGATCAATGTCCAATGCATTTTGATGATGGATCAGACCCGTGGTACGAATCAGAAAATACAATCAAAGTATTTAACTTTGGATACTTCACTAGCGGAAGTATTGTTCCCGAAGCCGCTTTGGCACATTTTGTAGGAATCTTAGGATTAGTCTTTTTATATCAACTCTAGTGTCATGAAATGCAATGTGCATTGTAAATGTAATCTCAGATTTGTAATTTTAGTTAGGAACAAAAGATCTTTAAGTGTTAACTGTTCAACAAATTGTGTTGATTTTAATTTTAATTGTTTGTACTAAATCCGCCCAAATATTTTATTCTCATTTTCTACACATATTTTTTTTATAGAATAAATATTGACTTTATTTTATGTTGTTAAATATAAGATCTGTAAAAATATTACTCCTAATTATTATTATTGTTTGTAACAGGCCAACTAAGGACCACACCAAGAGAACTATTTATTTCATTTTTTCTTCCTCTTCCTCCAACATTTTCTCAGAATGAGCTTTTTTCCTCTCATCTGACTATTTGACACCATTTGTTTTTCTGTTTGTTTCAGCTTCCTGAAAACCTCTGAATTTCTTGCCTTCTTTTCTGAATTTGTCTCTGTTGAGCAAGGTCTCCTATTTAATCTGCATTTCTTCTAAGATCCTTTTTTGTCTTGCCTCCCCATCCATTATCTTTGTCTGATTTCCTGTTCTGGAAGAACTTATGGATTTTCTTTGTCTATCTATCCCCCTTCATTCTTTCTAGATGTCCATGGAGTGTAACATATCTTTTCTATTATTATTATTATTACTCCTATTTATTATTTATCGTATGGATTTACAAGAAAAACGAACATTGTAGGTAAATATATAGCTGATTAATGTTATATATCAACGCCTAACTTGCTCAGACAGTCAACTGCGTTTCATTGGCAACGCCGAGATGATTGGATGCGCACACTCTGTCAAGTGACCAGAAATTTACCAGCCGTCAATGGTCAATTTTTAGGACAACAAAAACCCGAATATTTGTTTAAATGGACAAGGTAGAAGCTTGATTTTTGCTTTCCGATTCTAGTTAAACAGTGCCCAAGACGATTAACAACAGTTACACCAGGTAGAAAGTCCGCGGCACTAAGTTTTGAAAAACCCATATTCTGCACCATAACCCAGATTTTTTCCTTTTGTGAAATTTTTGCCAAAAACAATATAATATACTGTAAGCTGTCAAGATTCTATAGGTGTTACTTATAGATGTTACAGGCGATTCGTTTTTAATCGATTTTGAAATTGTAAATTTGCCGCCACCCTATACTATCCGTCCTTTATCTAATCACTATGCTCGAGAAATAATACATAAACTCACAACAATCACGCCAGACTGCCCGGCGGACTGAGCTGATGATGGCGGGTGACACAGTCCCCCGAACGACGCGCTATAATTCTCGAACGCAGAGTTTCGGCGCAGATGGAGGTTGTTTATGTCGTCCAGTTGGCCATTGTATGCACGACTTGGGCATTCACGATATGCCCGATTGTTTGCCGTGCTTCACCACAGTCGCAAGTCAGAGATGCATTGTGTCTGTGCATCTTCCAGCGGTTCAGCTTTACCCACAGTTTAGGCGGGAGATCGAAGTCAGTTGGGCACAATGTTGGGTCGTCAACAGTTATCAGTCCCACAGGGTGGTGAGCTGTCCACTCAGCAGTACAGTCAGCCTTAGGATCAAATGTTCTTCACCCAATTGGGCTGCTGTATGTACTGTTGCTCTTCATGATTTTAGTTTATATGCATTCTTGTGATTTTTTCCGCTATGTTACTTAGAACCGGTAGCCACTGGACGGACTTGGACCTGGATTTCGCTTGTATCGTCCCAGTGATTATGCGCATCGTGTTGTTTAATTGGACATCAACTCTACTGACATGAGCGCCATTCATTCACACAGGTGCACAGTATTCGGCTACCGAGTAAATTCTGAGTAGCTAAATGTAGACAAGCCAAGCGCCGCTGTTCGGATTGGGCAAGCATACGCGCCCCAGGAAGAGCCGGAGAGTTTCTGAACAATGTTATTTCGCGTTTTTAGCTTTCCAGCGGTTTTATTTGCATTTTATATATTAGTGATATGTCCAGAGTAACCCCCAGATACTTAGGGTTTGGATTATGAACCAGCAATGTGTCGTAGAACCTCACCGAGAGTTTCACATTCGCTAACCTGGAGCACAAGTGGAAACAGCATACGTCGGTTTTCTGCATACTTGGACGTAGGCGCCATTGCTTGAAGTAGGTCCACATTGTTTCAAGGTCAGTATTGAGTGCGTGTTCGGTTGATGCAATTTCTTTAATTTCAATGTCTGCGTATGCGAATTTTGTGGACACCGTCGGTGGTAGATCATATGGATGAAGGTTAAACAGGAGCGGTGCGATAACTGAGCCTTGCTGAAGGCCGTTGATTAATTTTCACCCAGTCCTAATGTCATCGTTCAGATGTACAGCAGTCAAGTCGATGAATGCAACTGAAGTCTTCATCTTTCTCTCAAAACCAGACTCGATATGAGTTGTGAGAGATAGTACTTGGTCCGCACAGTCCACACGAAAGCCAGCTTGTTCAATTGGAACACTTTCGTCGAAAGTGTCGCTGATTCGATTATAGATGAGCCGTTCCAGCAGTTTATAGCAGACACTAAGCCGTTTATACGGTAGCTCTCGGATTTATCAAGCGGTTTACCCGGCTTAGCCAAAGCGATAGTCTTGGTCTTAAACAACTTTGGCAATTTTCCAGTGTGCAATATTTCTGGGAAAAGAGCAGCAAGCCAACGCTTTGTGTTTGGTCTGCAGTGCGTTAGAAATTCGGGATAGATGCCATCGTACCCTGCAGCTTTACCATTTTTGGTCATTTTAATCGCAGCGTCTGCTTCACCGGTTGAGAAACCTTTGTGCAGGATTAAATAGTTCTTCTGAATATACGTTAAAAAGAAGTGGTGATAGAACACGACCTTGACGTACTCCACGTAGGATTTCCATTTCGTCAGAGTAACTATCCTCTACTCTGACAGTCGCTCTCTGCTTCTAGTAAAGGTTACTGATTATTCTGATGTCCTTGTCGTCCATATATAGTACACGGGGTTCTTTATTAGTTGGATTGCGCTCTGGTTGTCTAGGAACAGTGTTGCATCGACCATAGTGTCTGGGAGGTCGTTGATCAGTCTCTTGATCCATAAAACTTCCTTCACTGTGTGACAAGCAGCCATGTACTCTGCATCGGTTGTCGAAAGTGCCACGCTTTTTTGTCGTTGGGAATTCCAGGATATCGTACTGTCTCCGAGTTTGATGACGTATCCCGTGGTCGACCTTCGCGTCTCGAGCTCCCCCGCGTAATCCGAATCACTGTACGCCCTGAGCTGCATGTCATTTTCTGCTTTGAACCTGAGTCCCTGGTCGGTCGTTCCCTTGAGGTACTTCAATACTCTCTTCACTCCGTTCCAATGAATTTTTGTAGGGTGTTCCATGTATCTACTCAAACGATTAATCGCATAGGTAATATCCGGACGCGTAGCAACAGATAGATACATCAGACTCCCTATAGCTTCTCGGTACGGGGCTCGCGTTCTCTCATTCTCTTCTATAGGGTGTGCTTCCACACATAGCTCTGCATGTGGATCAGCTGGTATTGATACTACATTTGCGTTATCCATCCGAAATCGATTTAATACTTCTTTACAGTACGTTTCCTGGTGCAAGAGGATCGACCCGTCTGTCTCGCGTTGAATTTGCATCCCCAGGAAGACGTTGGCTTCGCTGTGTGTGATTTCGAATTCCTTCTTTAATTCGTCAAGTAGAGCGTCGATTGTCTTCTGATCTTCTGCTACGACGAGTCCGTCATCTATATAGATTGCTAAGATGAGTTTCTTACCGTCTTTGTTGCTTGCGAACAAGCATGTGTCTGCGCTGCAGGTCGAATTTATTAAGAAAATCCGTAAAGCGTCTATTCCAGCAACGGGATGACTGCTTTAGTCCATAGAGGCTGCGATTAAGCTAGCAGACCTTGTCTGTCCCATCTGTATATCCATGGGGCTGCCTCATGTAGATTATTTCGTCAATTTTTCCGTATAAGAACGCTGTCTTTTCGTCAAACTGCTGAATTTTCATCTTCTCTCTCGCGGCTATTGCAAGAACTATCCGTAGCGAATCAAAACGGACAACCGGGCTGAAAGTTTCTTGGTAATCGATACCGTACGTCTGCCGGAAACCACGTGCCACGAGTCTGGCCTTGAATCTGTTCACATTTCCTTTCTCATCGCGTTCCTTCTTGAATGTCCATTTGTTGTCGATTATTTGGCGACTGTTTGGAGGTTCTACGAGGTCCCACACGCTGTTGCGTTGTAAAGACTGCATCTTCTCGTTCATGGCATCTCGCCATTTTCTCGCTTCGTTACTCGCGATAGCTTCTGTGAACGTTGAGGGTTCTTGGTCTTCGGCAAAAAAAGCGTCGTCGATGTTCAGGTAGTCGTCAAATTTGGCGGGCGGTCTCAAACTGATCCGGTCTCGGAGAGTTCTTCTTTCTTGTTGTTCCGCTTGAGGCTCTTGTTCTCTATAGTCAATTTCGACCTCGTGATTCTCATTGTGTTCCGGTTCGAGCATGACCTCAGGCTCCTCATCGTCGTTATCCGGTTCCTTGACGTACTCTGTCCTGTCTTCGCTCGTACCGACCCACGTTTCGATCTTGTTATCGTCAATCTACTCTCTTCGGGGTTCTATCTCTCCTGTAAATACGACGTCCTATCATTATCGTTCGTCCTATCTTTATCGTTTCTTCTTTCGGATACCAGATTCTATATCCCTTCGTTTCCTCGTCATGTCCTACGAAGATCCCGCGCTGCGCCTTGGCATTCCATTTTCGTCTCTTTTCTCTGGGTATGTGAGAGAATACCATTCCCCCGAAGACGCGTAAGTGCGTTATGTTTGGCTTCCTCTGATGCCAAAGTTCGAAGGGTGTTTTGTCTTTTACACTTCTGGTTCCAGTTCGGTTTAAAACATACGTCACAGTATTCACAGCTTCGGCCCAAAATCGTTTTTCTAGATTCGTTGCATGGAGGATGGTTCGAGCAGCCTCGACAATTGTGCGATTCTCCCTCTCAGCCGAACCGTTCTGCTCAGGGCTGTAAGCAACTGTTCTCTGGTGTTTAATTCCATACCGATGAGAGATTTCTTCGACTTCATGATCTGAACTCTAAGCCATTGTCGGTGCGTAGAACTCGAACACCTCTCGGGCACTGTTTTTCGGTTTTCTGTAGATAGTCCTCGAGACAACGCTTTACCTCTGTTTTCTCGGCAATGAAGTACACGCTTCTGAAGTGCGACAGATCGTCGAAAAGTAGGAAATACCGGGCGCCGCCCATGGACTTCTCCTGCATCGGACCACAGACATCAGCGTGCACTATTTCCCCGATCTCGCTCGTTTTCGTTGTACTCACTGTGAAGGGGAGCCTGTGTGTTTTACCCACTGCGCATTCTTGACAGATAGGTTCGTTCGTGTCCCTTGTTCTGATCTGGAAATGATCGATTGTTTTCTTGACTTGCCGATAGTTTTGGTGCGCGAGTTTTTCGTGCCACGTTTTGAGTGTGTGACTGGACGAGATGATAGCTTGCGGTGGCTCCAGTAGCCCCATCGACTCTGATGATTCGATCTCTGGTGGAATGACTCGAATTTTCATGACGAAAAGCTTCCTTTGGCGTTCTCCCACTGCAACGGTGCGTTCATTCTTGACCAGTTCGCACGTCGTTTTGTTCGACCGCATCTCCATACCTTTGTCCATAGCCGCTCCTTCTGAGAAGAGTATTGTAATTTGGGCACATAGAGAACGTTTGACAGGTGGTTTTCGCTCCATCTTGAGCCGTCGAATGTGGAGACGTTTATGTTTCCTCTTCCGTGAGCCTCGATCGCCTACTCGTACAAGCATCTCATAGTCGAAGGCCTCGTAACTGACGATCCAGTCTCGCCTGTTTGACATGTGGTCGCTGGCTCCTGAATCAAGATACCATATGCCGTCGCTTCCCTCGCTGATATGCGCCGTGACTACAGTCTTGCTCAAGAAGCTTTTGCCGCCGGATTTTGCGGTGTCTCCTCTTCTGTCGTCGGGTTTCTTCTCCGTGCACTCTCTTGCCCAGTGACCTGGTCGTTGACATTTAAAACACTTGCCTGGTCTTACAAAGTCCTTTTTCGCCTCGCTGTTTCGGTTATATCGCCCTTTTCTTTGTTGAAATTTCGATGCCAGAGCGTTTCCTTCGCGCTCATTCTGGGAAGAGTTCCGTGTCTCTTCTATCAGCAACCTCGAGGTGAGATTCACCAATGTACGCTCCGTAGCGGAAGCAGACTCCCATGCACTAACGAAGTACTTGTAACTGGCAGGAAGGGTAAGCAGAATCTTTGTTATTATCATTGAATCAGATATTTCCTCACCCATTAGTCGGAGACGATGTGCCAGATCCTCGAGTTTAGCAATATGGGTGGCTAAGTCTTCCGAGTTCTCTTTCTCCATCTTGTACCATTTTTGCTGGAGCATGTGAACGCTCGCTTTAGATTTTTGTTCGTAGACATTCATTAAGCGTGTCCATATGTCCATCGATGTTTCACAGTTAATGATGTGGAGGGTGGGTTGAGGCCCAATCGTTGTTACTATTATCTTTTGCGCCATCCCGTCCTTCTTTCGCCATGCTTCAATCCAGTTTTCATGCTGTGTCCTTTCATTCGCCGTCGCGTCAGCCGGGAGCGGTCCGGGTATTTTGCTTGTGCCGTTTACGATGCTCCGCGCATCTGACGCATTCAACATCACACGAACCTGGAACTTCCATACACTCCAGTTCTCAATGTTCTTAAGTTTTGTAACACGCGCGAGTTCACTTTCCATTTTCAGGGGTTATATTTTTCACTTGCACGTGGCGTGGAAATAACCTACGAAAATGGCTCGTCTATTTTTGAACTTTTAAAGTCAGTCTCTAAAAAATATTCACCGTGCGGTGATCCTGGGCCCATAACCTAATGGAAATAACAGGAAAATCACCGTTCTCTCTTTGGATTCACGATATATATTTAGATTTAGCACTACTGAAATATTTTACATCAAAACTAGTGTTACTTGACAACAACAACTTAAAACTAACTTCATTCTAGTCGCACAATTCTACTACCAACATAAGTCTTGCTAACCTAAAATATATATGTGCTGAGTCATCCCCTTAACATTTCTAATTTTGTCTGAAGGCAATCGGTGGCTTTTGACTTTACTACAGTTTCCTTCAGTTTCCGGGTGTTTATTCGATTAAATTTGATTTTCTTTGCCATTTTCTTGGGCCGAAATTCCACCTCTGCTATAAGCAGATTGTGGTCCGAAGGCACGCCAGCGCCTGGGTACGTTTTACAAGACTTGACAATGTTGCGGAATCGTTGCTTTATTCCGAAAAAATCTATCTGATTGCGGACAATGTGATCGGTAGTATCCGCGGGCGATTTCCAGGTGTACAGTCTCCTAGCTGGTAATTGGAAAGAAGTATTCATTAGTGCTAGTCCTTCCTCCTGGCATAACTGCACAATACGGTAACCTCGTTCGTTTCTGATTCCTAAACCCTCATTTCCTACTGTATTGCCTTCCTGCCCTCTTCCAACCTTGGCGTTAAAGTCGCCCATGATAATGGTGATATCGTTGCTTTTAGTTAGGAGTAATGTGGTTTTCAGATCGGCGTAGAACTCTTCTATCTGTTGGTCCGTTGCGGTTGTTATTGGTGCATATACTTGAATTAGGTTAAAATCTACTGGACTTGCATGTATTTTAATCATAGCTATTATATCTGACTGTGGCAGGAAGCTGGTGACTGCTTGTGAGGTATCTTTCCTAACTATAAAACCTGCATCATTCCTATGGTAGTTACTGTCCTCTCCTGAGTAATACACTGTATGATTGTCTACTACACAGCTTCCAGAGTTAGGTCATCTCATTTCACTGATACCTAGAACTGCTATGTCAAGTCCCTTCATTTCAAGCATAGTGTTATGAATTTTTCCTTGTTCATACAAACTCCGCACGTTCCACGTGCCTATTCTCTTCTTCACAGCTAACAAGATTCTTCACCGCTCCCCCATTGAAGGGGGGTCCGTAACTAGGGGTCGTGTTTCGGTTTGTAGCCTTTGTGATGATTTTCCTGTGGATGTGTTATGAGGTGGTTTCCCATTGCCTTCCTCATCGCAGTTTCAAGGACGGTTGAATCATATGTGATGTCCGCCCATGAAATGCCAGAGTAAATGCCAGAATCAGTCCCATTATGAATCTTTACATGAAAGTTTACGGGCCATGGAGCAAACAATGATTGGAGAATTTAAAAATCTACAGAGTATTATTGAGTGGCAGAATAAAAAAATGTCAGAACAAGATGAGGTGATAAATAAAATACTAAAGAAAACAAATCTCAATGATGCTGGTAGTAGTAAAAGCTATGCCAACGCAGCAGCTCGAGAAGTCATTGAAAATACCGAAATCATAGTGATCAAACCAAGAGATAAGCAAGACAGTGAACAAAAAGCGAATTAAAGGAAAAAATTGACCCCAAGGGTTTGGCTATTGGTGTGGAAAACATGAGGAGAGGAAAAGGAGGTTCAATCATCATTAATTGTACTAATTCAGTGGCAAAGCAGAAAATCAAGCAAAAGGTGGAGAGTGACCTTGGAAATAAATATAGTGTGGCAGATGGAATACAAAAAAATCCAAAAATTATTATTCGAGGTGTTGAAGAAGAATACATTGAAAATGATGATAGTGTTATAATAGAATGTATAAGAGAACAAAATGACCTTCATATCGACGAGTCTACTATAATAGAGGTGCAGAGGAAATATAAACAGAAGGACAAGGTTGATAAGGGCAATATAGTACTTACTGTGGATGTCTCACTCAAGGAAAGAATATGTGAATTGGGTAGGATCAACATTGGATGGAGAAGATGTATGGCGCAAGAGTTTTTCAGTGTGCTGAGGTGCTTCAAATGTGCAAGATATGGACATACAGCTCAAAGCTGTAAAAATAGCATAACATGCTTCAACTGTGGAGGTATGCATAAATCAAATGATTGCCCTGATCCCGAAAACGTTAATTGCATAAATTGCGTTGAGACAAATAAGAGACTGAAAAAAGTGCTAACAACAAACCATACTGTGTTTGACCCTGAATGCCCCTGCTATGAGAGGCTTCTGGAGTTAGAAGCAAAGAAAACAAAGAAGGTATAGCAATTAACTTGTTCATCTCCAGATCAAAGTATCAAAGAAAATATAGATTTAAGTTTATTTCATCAAAATGTTAGAAGTATCTCAAATTATATAAATAATATTTGTGTAATAGTTCAACAGCTCAAGGTACATTTCATTGCCATTACTGAACACGCAAACAGCTGACATTCTAGAAGCATTCCATTTAGAAAATTATAAATTGATCTCATCCTTTTGTCGCAAAAAGCAAGGATCACATGGTGGAGTAGCCTTATATGCATTGACATTGTTGAATCCTTTAATAAGAGGCGATATAAATAATTTAAGTGAAGAATATGTTTTGATTGTTGTGGTGCTGAAATAAGAATTGATCATTACATCATCTGTGTAGTCTACAAACCCCCAACAACTACTATTGAACATTACATTAAAAAAATAGATCTTCTCTTAGAAAGAGCCACGGAAGGTGATACATGTGTTCTGATTGCTGGACATCTCAACATAGACATGTTAAAAACTGCAAAAAATGAAAGGCACATAGACCTAGTAAACAATATGTTAAATTCCTATGATATGATTTTCACAATAGAAAAACCAACCAACTAGAGTTACCATGGTAACTCTAGTTGGTTGGTTGGCACTTATCAATATTGTGTCATTCTTATCACGAACAAAATGGCTATTGTCCGTCCTTTATTAATTATATTTTTACAAAAGTTCCACGAATTTTCTCTTTTGTTGTGGATAAATAGCTGAGGAACCCATTCCGACGTAATGTACGTGTAGCCATTTGGTTCATGATGTTTTTTGGTCCTGTAACGTCTTGTTTTAGCTTGTAAATATTACTTTCAAATGGGTACGTTGACGTGGCCCACAACGGCCCATTTTTCCGCACACTTTGTACAATATGAAGCAAACAATGAACATTAAAAGTCATAAATTCTGGCCTGTACAATTCCTACAACAAAAATGACAATTAACTCTGTCATTTCTTCCAAAAGAAGAGTGTGCATACTTTTCACGTACAATATTGACCTAATCTTTTCGCAACTTTTTTATCTCACCCAATCTCAAACAGATAAGTCTTCATCTACGGACAGACACCGCCCACCTCTCCACCAAAACTATAAGGGTATAATTCAACCTCATCAATTTGTTAAGTCGCTTGAAAAAGACTGTCAACGTCGAAACTCGAGTCGAGATATGTGTAGAAATTTATATAACTGTGAATAATAAGTTATATAACATTTTTACATAATATAAGTGTGGTAAAAAACAAAGTGAATTTTTCAATTCAATGTATATGAAAAAAGATTTAAAATCGTTGCAGAAAGTGAAAGCGAAGCCACTTACGGACAGGAATAAAAGTTCGAATTAAGAGAAAAATTGATATTAAATAGTTGAGTAGACTGAAGCAAATGTTACTAGGAAAAAATAAAAAAAACATTCAAAAAAAATTCAACTTTTTAAAAAAAAAATTCAACTTAAGAGTTTATGTTCATTAAAAATTCCCTAAATTAATACATACACCTAGACCGTATTCAATAGGGGAATTATAATCTGAGAAGTCCTATTCAATTTACTGAAATCCTATTGAGGAATCGAATAGGATTCTGGATTATTCTATAGGAAATTCTGAGACTGCAATATTCCCATTGAATAGTATCAAATTCTTTTGGAGCATCTAAAAGGAATTGCCTCATTTCAATAGGGGAATTATAATCTGAGAAGTCCTATTCAATTTACTAAAATCCTATTGAAGAATCGAATAGGATTCTGGATTATTCTATAGGAAATTCTGAGACTGCAATATTCCCATTGAATAGTATCAATTCCTATTGGAGTATCTAAAAGGAATTGCCTCTTTTGAATAGGGGACTTATAATCTGAGTCCTATTCAATTTACTGAAATCCTATTGAAGAATCGAATAGGATTCTGGATTATGCTATAGGAAATTCAGAGACCACAATATTCCTATTGAATAGTATTAAATCCTATTGGGAAATCGAATAGGATTTAGCGTATCTCAATAGGACAACTGAATAGGATTCAGGAGATTTCTATAGGAAAATAAACCTTCAATAGGATTCAATAGGAAATTTCCGATGCAATTTTCCCATTGAACTTACCGCTCCCAATAGGATTGTTTAAGCAGGGCAGACACAGCGCAACTTGTTTGGATAATATATATGTTCCCAGTAAAATAACTTATTCTGTAAATGTCATAAATACAAATATATCTGATCATTATGGACAATACATCTGCGTAAAAAAAGAAACAATCTCTGAAGACACCCATGAATGGAAACGTTCGTTCAGTGCAAAAAACAATGACAAGCTTTATCAATCATTATCAAATGAGACCTGGTTAAGTGTATTTGAAGACAAACACGTTGATTATATGTACAATAGATTCATTGCTTAACTCACGAGTTCGGTGTATGAAGCTTTTCCTCTGAAGAAAGTTCATATTCATTCAATGAAAAAACCAAAGTGGATATCAGAAATTGTTATGAATGCATAAAATACACTTAACTTGTTATCAGAAATGTACCTCCTCAAACAAATAACAAACCATGAACTGAATCAATACCAAAAATATTACTGCAACTTGTTGCTATCAGAAAAGAAAAAACTCTATGGTGAAAAAATTGCTCAATCTGATAACACGTCTAAAACAGTCTGGTCAATTGTGAACTCAGAACTAGGCAAGTCAAAAAACACCAATTACTCTTTCAATGGAATAAAAACTAACGATGAATTGTATACAGAACCAGATGTTGCTTGTAATATATTCAATGATTATTTTCTAACTGCCTCTTCTCGTCTCATATGTGGTAATACTGCAAATAATTTCGAAAGTAACCTTGTGCCAGAATGCAACAGATCGATTTACTTAACAGAGATAACCCAAAATGAGGTTTTAGAAGTGATAAATAGTTTGAAAAACAAGTATTCATCGGGAGACGATGAAATAAGTAATGTTTTACTGAAGAATATCAGTCAATATATTATAGAACCTATAACTTACATTCTGAATGAATCCTTTAGACAAGGCATCTTTCCCACTAAGCTGAAGGTGGCAATTATTAGGCCATTGTTCAAAAATAATGGTGATCCACTTCTAGTGGAAAATTACAGACCCATTAGTTTACTTTCATCCTTTTCTAAATTATTTGAAATTATTATGTGCAGAAGATTCATTCCATTTTTGAGGGCAAACAGAGTGATAACAAATAATCAGCATGGATTTCAGAAGGGTTAATCTACTACAACTGCCATTTTCGCTTTTATTGAGAGGATCCTTCATTATCTGGACAATGGCTATATTGCTCATGGTGTATTTCTGGACCTGTCGAAGGCTTTTGACTGTGTGAACCATGAAATACTTCTGTGCAAGTTAAATAAAATGGGGATTCGCGGAATAGCACATGACTGGTTTAGATCTTATCTTTCCAACAGACTACAAACAGTATGTGTAAAGCATAATTCAAAAACATATTTTTCAGATGAGAAAACAATTGCTATGGATGTACCACAGGGTAGTGTACTTGGTACGATCTTGTTCATCCTATATGTAAATGATATGTCAAATATCATAACGGACCCAACTATTGCAGTAACTTCATATGCAGATGACACTAACTTGCTTATAGTAGAGAAGGACTATACCCCATTGTGTGACAAAACTATCAATGCCACAGAAAACATTGCAAATTGGTTCCAAAACAATGCTCTAGTTCTGAACACATCCAAAACAAACTGTATTCTTTTCAGACATTGTAGAAATACTTCACTGTATCCAGACTCCATCAATCTTTATAAGACACAAATATTATATGCCAACAAAACAAACTTTCTTGGAATTACCATTGATGAATTTATGTGTTGGTCAGAACATGTGAAGCAGTTGTGTGGCAGGCTTAGTAGAATTTATTATGCACTTAAGGAACTGAAAAAAGTGGTAGATCCTGAAACTCTTAGAACAGCATACTTTGGTCAATTTTACTCAGTTATCATACGGAATCCTTTTTTGGGGAGGGTCACACAGTCAAGAAGTCTTTACAATCCAAAAAAGAATGATTAGAATCATGGGAAATCTAAAAATAGCTGAGTCCTGTAGAGAACAATTTAAATCATTAAATTTGTTAACTCTACCTGCCATATACTTCTCTGAATGTGTAAATTTTGTTTTTAAAAATAAGCAGTTTTTTGATGGAGTAGTGTCTAGCCATTCTTATGATACTAGACACAAAGTTAATCTTACCTTCCCTGCACATAAAACCACTCTTCTTGAAAAAGGCAGTTTTAATAAATGTGTGGAATTTATAATATGCTCCCTAACAAAATTAAGGAGATGAAAAACTTTTTCCGCTATAGAAAAACAATTATCAGATACTTAATCTGCTTTGAACCATATAAAATTGATGATCTAAACCAAAGAATTTTCCAGTCCTAGTTTTTTAAATGCTAAAAATAGATGTAATATGACCTGTACTATACAAATTGTAATTTGTCTCTGGTATGAATAAATAATCTAATATAATCTAATATCTGGTTCGAGCCTGTAGGGAAATCATTCTTCGATATCCTCGCCCCAGTAATGAGATAGCTGCTGCCCAATCTCATGCTACTTTTGGTGCGCCCCGAGTATTTTATTTCCTCGGTATCCACCATATCTGGTGAGTGTTCCCCTAGCCGCCACCTGGGGAGGCAACCAATAGGGGAGTAGCCAACCCCTCAAAGGTATAAATAAATATATATATATATATATATATATATATATATATATATATGTTGTATTTGAGGTTTTTGCGGATAGATACCTGTGTTGTATTGTTTTCTCGGGGATTCCGCGTTGATGTTGAGGGTTGGTTCTAAAAAGAACCGGATTCTCGATTCTTGTATATATATAGATATATATATATATATATATTTATAGATATATATATTTATATATATATATATATATATATATATATATATATATATATATATATATATCCTTGAGGGGTTGGCTACTCCCCTATTGGGCAGATTGGGCATATTGGCAGATTGGGCAGCAGCTATCTCATTACTGGGGCGAGGATATCGAAGAATGACTTCCCTACAGGCTCGAACCAGATATTAGATTAGATTATTTATTCATACCAGAGACAAATTACAATTTGTATAGTACAGGTCATATTACATCTATTTTTAGCATTTAAAAAATTAGGACTGGAAAATTCTTTGGTTTAGATCATCAATTTTATATGGTTCAAAGCAGATTAGGTATCTGATTATTGTTTTTCTATAGTGGAAAAAGTTTTTCATCTCCTTAATTTTGCTAGGGAGCATATTATAAAATTCCACTCATTTATTAAAACTGCCTTTTTCAAGAAGAGGTTTTATGTGCAGGGAAGGTAAGATTAACTTTGTGTCTAGTATCATAAGAATGGCTAGACACTACTCCTTCAAAAAACTGCTTATTTTTAAAAACAAAATTTACACATTCAGAGAAGTATATGGCAGGTAGAGTTAACAAATTTAATGATTTAAATTGTTCTCTACAGGACTCAGCTATTTTTAGATTTCCCATGATTCTAATCATTCTTTTTTGGATTGTAAAGACTTCTTGACTGTGTGACCCACCCCAAAAAAGGATTCCGTATGATAACTGAGTAAAATTGACCAAAGTATGCTGTTCTAAGAATTTCAGGATCTACCACTTTTTTCAGTTCCTTAAGTGCATAACAAATTCTACTAAGCCTGCCACACAACTGCTTAACATGTTCTGACCAACACATAAATTCATCAATGGTAATTCCAAGAAAGTTTGTTTTGTTGGCATATAATATTTGTGTCTTATAAAGATTGATGGAGTCTGGATACAGTGAAGTATTTCTACAATGTCTGAAAAGAATACAGTTTGTTTTGGATGTGTTCAGAACTAGAGCATTGTTTTGGAACCAATTTGCAATGTTTTCTGTGGCATTGATAGTTTTGTCACACAATGGGGTATAGTCCTTCTCTACTATAAGCAAGTTAGTGTCATCTGCATATGAAGTTACTACAATAGTTGGGTCCGTTATGATATTTGACATATCATTTACATATAGGATGAACAAGATCGGACCAAGTACACTACCCTGTGGTACACCCATAGCAATTGTTTTCTCATCTGAAAAAATATGTTTTTGAATTCTGCTTTACACATACTGTTTGTAGTCTGTTGGAAAGATAAGATCTAAACCAGTCATGTGCTATTCCGCGAATCCCCATTTTATATAACTTGCACAAAAGTATTTCATGGTTCACACAGTCAAAAGCCTTCGACAGGTCCAGAATAACACCATGAGCAATATAGCCATTGTCCAGATAATGAAGGATCCTCTCAATAAAAGCGAAAATGGCAGTTGTAGTAGATTTACCCTTCTGAAATCCATGCTGATTATTTTTTATCACTCTGTTTGCCCTCAAAAATGGAATGAATCTTCTGCACATAATAATTTCAAACAATTTAGAAAAGGATGAAAGTAAACTAATGGGTCTGTAATTTTGCTCTAGAAGTGGATCACCCTTATTTTTGAACAATGGCCTAATAATTGCCACCTTCAGCTTAGTGGGAAAGATGCCTTGTCTAAAGGATTCATTCAGAATGTAAGTTATGGGTTCTAAAATATATTGACTGATATTCTTCAGTAAAACATTACTTATTTCATCGTCTCCCGATGAATACTTGTTTTTCAAACTATTTATCACTTCTAAAACCTCATTTTGGGTTATCTCTGTTAAGTAAATCGATCTGTTGCATTCTGGCACAAGGTTACTTTCGAAATTATTTGCAGAATTACCACATATGAGACGAGAAGAGGCGGTAAGAAAATAATCATTGAATATATTACAAGCAGCATCTGGTTCTGTATACAATTCATCGTTCAAATCACCATCACCAATTCAAAGAGTAATTGGTGTTTTTTGATTTGCCTAGTTCTGAGTTCACAATTGACCAGACTGTTTTAGACGTGTTATCAGATTGAGCAATTTTTTCACCATAGAGTTTTTTCTTTTCTGACAGCAACAAGTTGCAGTAATATTTTTGGTATTGATTCAGTTCATGGTTTGTTATTTGTTTGAGGAGGTACCTTTCTGATAACAAGTTAAGTGTATTTTATGCATTCATAACAATTTCTGATATCCACTTTGGTTTTTTCATTGAATGAAAACCGAACTCGTGAGTTGAGCAATGAATCTATTGTACATATAATCAACGTTTTTTGCTTCAAATACACTTAACCAGGTCTCATTTGATAATGATTGATAAAGCTTGTCATAGTTTTTTGCACTGAACGAACGTTTCCATTCATGGGTGTCTTCAGAGATTCTTTCTTTTTTTACGCAGATGTATTGTCCATAATGATCAGATATATTTGTATTTATGACATTTACAGAATAAGTTATTTTACTGGGAACATATATATATTATCCAAACAAGTTGCGCTGTGTCTGGTAACTCTAGTTGGTTCATCTATTGTGAAAATCACATCATAGGAATTTAACATATTGTTTACTAGGTCTATGTGCCTTTAATTTTTTGCAGGTTTTAACATGTCTATGTTGAGATGTCCAGCAATCAGAACACATTTATCACCTTCCGTGGCTCTTTCTAAGAGAAGATCTATTTTTTTAATGTAATGTTCAATAGTAGTTGTTGGGGGTTTGTAGACTACACAGATGATGTAATGATCAATTCTTATTTCAGTACCACAACAATCAAAACATATTCTTCACTTAAATTATTTATATCGCCTCTTATTAAAGGATTCAATAATGTCAATGCATACACACACACACACACACACATATATATATATATATATATATATATATATATATATATATATATATATATATATATATATATATATGTATATATATACAGGGTCCGCCAAAACTTTTGCACCAAGCGATGTAGAATTAATACGCGTGCGATTTAAGATATGATATTTTAAGGTTACATACAGTATCCACCAGTGCACATTCTGACGATATTTTCAATTTGCTAGTAAAAATTGTTTCCGAGTGGTGGCGCCGCATACGTTTTTTTTTAAGGAGATCATGGGTCGTTTTAGTATTATTGGATAAACAATTTCTTTGTGAATAGGATAGGCTATCATAAATGTGGGGTCACATAACAACATTTTCAATAAATAAATCAAATGAATGGAAAAATAAATATTGTTCTACGGTCTCTATAAGTGATTATAATAATAGTCACTTTGCGAAAAAGTTATATGCAATTCAAGCGGAGTGAATTTTCAATACGTGCTCTGCGTAGCGCGAGATACTCGAGAGTGGTGATTTCGTCCGTACTTAAAACCCATAGGTTAAGGCAGTGCTTTCCAAACTTTTTGTACCTGCGCCCCCCTCTTTGGAAAAAAAAATTGTTGTGCCCCCCTTAATTTTTCTAACAATCCAATTTTATAAACACTCATCTGATATTGTAATTTATTTAATGGGCTACAAAATAATATACAATATTATGTATAAAAATACATCAAAAATAATTATCTATTTTAAGAAATAATAATATAATGTAATAAAAACAAATCTTACAAAAGTACAAAAAATAGAATTCAACATTAATACAACAATATAAAAATTTAATGTGAAGGGTGAGCTTGTTTTTCAGCACAAATTTTGTCAAACCGTGGTATCATTGAAGATATCGCGGTTCTCAGTTCCTTTTCAATCTCTAAGCAAGATCGATACTTTGTCTTTAAGACAGCTACTGCTGAAAACCCAGTTTCACATAAGTAAGATGTTACAAAGGGCAATAAAATTTCTAAAGCTTTATTTGTTAAAGTAGGAAACTCGTCCTTTACTCGTAACCAAAACGTGACAATATTATTTTCGTGTTGAAACATCTGCTTTAATGTGCTGTCACTAGATAAGTCAATTATCATTTCCTGCTCTGCTGTCGTAAGGCCAAAATCATCATATTTTTCAATCACAAACGGGTTTCTAATCCATTCATATTTGGACATCTCAAGATCTTTAAAGTAAAACGAGAATTGCTCCCTTAAACTGGTCAAGTGTTTATTAATAAGAACTTTACTTTCTTCTATTTCATCTGCAAGACAGGTAATTTTAAAAGTGGGAAACATGTCAAAGTTATTATTTTTCAAACTTATTATCCACAGTTCCAATTTTCTCATAAATGCAGTAACCTTGTCTTTCTGGGCAAAAGCATGAATTTGAGGCCCTTGCATTGATTTATTTAAAGTACTGAGTCTTTGAAAAATATCCACTAAATACGCAAGTTTTACAAGGAATTTCGTGTCATAAAACAAGTTTGCTTCATCTCTATTATTATCAGTAAGGAATATGGCGATCTCTTCTTTTAGCTCAAACACCCTTTGAAGTACTTTGGAACGAGAAAGCCAACGTGCCTCACAATAATATAGAAGTGATGTATATTCTGAACCCATGTCATTACACAATTTTGCGAAAAGCCTTACTTATAATGGGATATTTTTGATAAAATTTACAACTCTTATAATAACTTGAAATACTGTTAGTAAATCTTCACCCATATCTCTTGAAACAAGTGATTGTCTATGAATCATGCAATGCGTCCAAATTGACCGAGGAGCCACCTTTCGAACTAGTGCCTGTAGACCAGCGTTTTTTCCTGCCATAGATGGAGCTCCATCTGTGCATAGTCCAACACAGTTCTCCCACAGAATGTTATTTTCATTGAAAAATGTATCAATCATATTAAAAACTTCACTTGCTGTAGTATTGCCTTCAATAGGTTTACAGAATAACATGTCTTCTCTAACATCAGTTTCCACAACATATCTTACATATGTAATCAAGTGTGCATCCTTAAGAACATCTGTAGCCTCATCTACTTGCAACGCGAAAGAAGATAGTTTTACTTTTTCTATTAATTGATCGCAAAGATCTTCAGATATATCGGATATTCGTCTTCCCACCGTATTATCTGCAAGTGGAATGATTTTAAGTTGGTCAGCATATGATTCACCTAGCATCGTAGCTACCATGTCAATAGCTGCAGGTAGCACTAAAGTTTCTCCTATTACATGGGGTTTTTTGCATTTAGCAATTCTATAAGAAGCCTTATAAGGCGCAAGCAATGCTTTTTGTGTAACAGACATGGTCTTTGAAAACATTTCTTTTTGTTTATTTAAATTCTCTAATTTTCTTTGGAAAAATTCTATTGTCTTGCCAACGTGATCAGCATGTACGTTTTCGAGATGCCATTTTAATTTATTTGGTTTAATGCTGTCTGAGGCCAAAGTATTCAGACACAGCAAACACATTGGTCGTTCTTGGCCATTAATGACTTTACATGTAAATCCAAATGATAAGTACATTGGATCATATTTTCTACATTTAGCTTTACTATTTTGCGAAGATGTTCCGCTATTTTCGTTACCTTTTCTTTTGCCGTCTGCTTCTGCTTCATTCAATTTTCTTTTCAACCCAGTTACGTATTTATCCATCTAAAAGGGTTATTATTTTAAATCAAATAAAAATACTTTATAACAGTTTTAAAATTTACCTCAGTATTAATTTAGAAGTGTACCAAAGCGAAGATATATATATATACATATATATATATATATATATATATATATATATATATATATATATATATATATATATATATATATATATATATATATCAACGTAGTTATTGTAGGCACTACTAACGAACTAATTCTGTTTATAGACAATCTGCGTGGAAACGGGCGAGTTTAACCAGCGTTTCTTAACGAAATGCCGTTGTCTGCTCTCGTCTGGGCGCACGCATCCAGGTGTAGTCGCGTCGGCCGAGTTTGAAAAACCCCGCAGTCGCGCGCAATTGATGATAGTTCCACACCAGATATAATGAGCGCTAGCGTCGTCGAATTAACGACGGCCTTGGCTCATAATGCCCGCCATACACACAACGGTCCACATGACAGGTCTACCTGTGCAGGTTTGCCTGCGCAGGTAGACTGGAGCGTGTGTGGGAATAAACCTGTGCAGTTTCTTGCGTACGGTTGACCTGCGCAGGCAAACCTGCGCATATAACCTGTACGGTAGACCGTTGCGTGTATGGCGGGCATAAGCCTTGTCGGGGCCTGCTGCCTGCTTCTGTTTACTGAAGTTTGGCGGGAGTAACCCCGAGAATACCCGGGATGATCCGAGTGCTTGTCTAGTGTTTCCTCGCGCTCGGCTCCAAACGGGAAAGCAAGATGTTTTCGTTCCAGCAAGAGTATGGATGGATTTTTTAGTATTCATTCCATGGCATAGGATTACGTATAACCGTTTTTCTGATTAATTTTTTTGACACCTATTCGACTTTTTTGATTTTTATTCGAAAATGATATTTTGGAATCAGCTGCGTGCCGCCTCCTGCAACAGTCTCGCGCCCCCCTAGGGGGCGCGCCCCACAGTTTGAAAAGCACTGGGTTAAGGATTAAAACGGGTTAATCTTATCAGGACAGATGTAGAAACACTTGTAATACAAAACCCAATCATTGGAACCAACAAATTAGAACTTTTATTTTTTTATTTTTAATCGGTTTTTTCGATTCTGGCCTACTTTGCGTTGGGGAATGTTAAGTAAATTAAATAATAAAACCAAAGAAATAATACTTTGTAAAATAGATTGATACATCTAAGTTCATACGTACAATTTGAAACTGGTAGGTATTTTCTATACGTTATACCTTTGTACACTAATATAAGTAAACTAATTATACTTCTTCACATAGCGGTCCCCGATGCGGCGACGCTCATCATCAAAATATTAATAGGTTCTTCTGAAGTTAAAAGGGTTTTTTTTTAAGTTAATGAAGTTAAAAGGGAGTTTTTTGTGTGTCGGGGGTTACTTTTTTTACACACTAGGTCTTAATCCCGATTTTGGTTCAGACGTGCAACTATTGAAAAACTAAATTTAATGATACCACTAACCGATTTTCTATGACCTAGCAGGATTTGCCTCTGGGCGGCTCAATTGAAGCTACCTTTTTTAATTCAATTAAGGTTTTCTTAATTATACTTTATATGATCTCGTATTTTTTCTAGATTTTTCATTCGAGTTACTGACATTTTTGTTGCTAATATTATTTAATAATTGTGAATTTAATTTTATAAAACTATATTAATATAATTCATTGGGAATGAATGAGTTAAAGACCTTAAAGGTGATTGTCAATAAACAGGAATTTATTTCAAAAACATAGACATTTTATTGTCCACTTATAATTATGGTTCATTATTGATTTACTGGTAAACGTAATCGTCACATAATATATTGTGTCTACAATCGATTACTTTCAAAGAGAGAATATAAGAATCCTGGCCCGGTAGTCTTCTCAAGGAATGATTTGATGTTAAACCATGTTGTTGACAAACCTAACTTTCCAACTAAATCCTTAACCCAATGTTGGCAATTTCTCAACAGTAGATGATATTCTTGATCGTTATATTTAATTTCGCTGCACTTCCTATACAATTCTTCAGGTGTAGTTTCTATTTGGCCAAAGTTATAAGTCGAAATACCCCTTTTACCAGCCTGGACCTGTTCTTTAGTCATTCTTTGACAAATCCATTTAATTCCTCCAGATCCTTAAAAACAAATTGACTAGTAATGTATATGTCATAGTCATATTGTTAAATCCGTTAGATTGTGTAAAACAGAGACATTTCATGGACTGACGACAGTTCATGTAGTTTATGAAACCAGCGATATTAGACGGCATTATAGGTAACTACGATTAAACAATCTGAATTGAACCTATCGTTTTTACGTTTCACGAAATAACTAAGTGCAATCATATGATACTATAAAACTACTTGCCTTAATTATCAAATCTATTAAAAAAGAGATAAATAAATAAATATATGTGTGGCTGTTTCATGAACTACCTAATCATATCGTGTAATACATGAACTGCCGTCAGATCATGTAATGTCTCGACTTTACACAATCTGACGGATTACGCTATACGACTGCGACTACGACGATAACACGAATATTATTTATATAAAGTGTAAAATAAGATGTCATGGTTTGAACCAATTCTATTTTTTTTTCAATTCTATTATTTATATATTCAATTATAATTATCTTACCTTTGTTGGTGTGTACATTTGGATCTCTATGTAATTCACAAAGGTATACCATCGAATCTCCTTCAAATTGTACTACTAATGCCCAATGCTTGCCACCTTCTCCTGTAGTACTGAGAGCGCCTCCAACAACTTTTGTTAGGAAACCATGATTTTCCAGTTCGTGCATAAATAGTTTAACGGTGGCTTTGCGTTTTTGTGCTGCCGATGGAATAGCACAAAAACCTATGTTAGAAAACAAAAGAAGAATGAAAACAAATGAAAAAAATGAATAACAAAATGTTTTTGTAATTAATAACAAATATTGTTTCTTTACTAAATAACAAAAGCTGACGAATAACAAAAGTATGTTTTCTTACCGGCTACCAACACTAAACATAAGACGAAGTATTTCATTTTGACTTATGTGCATAAAATCAGTTTGGCTCACTTATATATGCCTAGACGACAAACAAAAATCTTTAAATAGCTCCAAAAGAGATATGATTTGAATTTGATCTCTAACCTTGTATTATTGAATAGATTTTTGTTTTGGTAAATTTTTATGAAAAGCAAAAACAGACGTTTAAATTATGCCAATTATGCATTTCTTCAAGAATAAAATGTAATTATTAAATATAATTGATAATAATAGTAATAAACTAATGTATAATAAAAAGTTTCGGACAAATGTTATTAATATTAAATAATAAACAATTTTCGAAAATGATAAGAAAAAAATGCCCCCTCCCCACCAAAATTATAGGATTATATATTCAATATCATCAATTTGTAAAGTCACTTGAAAATGACCGTCAAACGTCGAAACGTAAGTCGTGATATGTGTAGAAATTTATATTAACATTAACATTTTTACATAGTATAAGTGTGGTAAAAACATAGTGAATTTTTCAATTCAATGTAAGAAAAAAAAGTATTTATTTATGTAAGTCTATATAAATATAATTAGTTATTTTTTGACTTGTACTGCGACCTTCATAGATCTATTGTACCCCATCCTCTTCCTCTAATTGTTGGTATACTTACCCAGCGCCTCCTCTAGTCCTTTAGGAATTGCAGAATCTGTGTGGAATTCTAGGACTGCAACTCCTCTGCGTTTGAGCAGTGGGCCTCAAGATACATCTGTCTTTTGTGGAGCAATGCTCAGCAGTCTTTGAGAAGATGTATGGTGGTTTCCTCTGCTGAGCCGCAGAATTTGCATCTATCATATTCCTCTAGGCCTATGGCCTTGAGGTGTTTTCCTAGTCTGCAGTGTTCCGTCAAAACTCCTGTCAGAATTCCAAGCTTGTTCCTGTTTAGTTTCAGCCAAGTTTTTGTTCTTTTCTGGTTAAAGGATCCCAGTATTACTTTGGATTGTCTTAGATTAGATTTGGTTGTCTTTGGATTGTACCTCTATGGGTGATGTCATATGCTATGCTGATGCGATTACTACTTCGCGGTGGACGCCCTCGGTCTTGATGAGGGCCTGGATCGGAACTAAATCCGGCGTTAAAAATTCTGAAAGACATAAGTAATTAATCCCTTCCTTACCATAAAGCAAGTTCTATGGGAAACCTTTCGGCTGTCCCATATCAACTTACATTCTTTGTTGTAGGCCTCTGATCTAACCCCCATAGGTCCTGGGTTCTCGCGGCTGCGCTAGCCCTAGGTGTTGTTTACTAAACATCCTAGCCATCACAGCCGAGGCTGCCTTGACATGGTAGATTTTCACTTGGGATATTTTGTGTCATTCTTGTTTTGTGACAAGAGGCGGCGAGTTCTCCTCTGTCCCTACAAGAACAACATCTTCCTCTGCCTCCGCAGACATGGCTGGACTGCTCATGTCTACGAGTGTGAGGTCAAGGTCGTCCTCCCGGTAATCCGGGCTTCGACTTCCTCGTTTTTGGCCTCGGCCATTATGGCTTCAGCAGAGGGCGTGGTCGCCATTGCTGTCTCTTTCACCCCGGAAGTGGATGTTGTAGCGGTCGTAACATCTGAGGGAGAGACCGCTGTGGCTGCCGCTACTACCTCTATATCTGCTATTTCTGTGGCGTCATTCTTCCGCCCATGAACTTGAATTTGCCAGAACCTATAGTAGAGGCTATGATTAGCCTCCGCGTCCTTTGTTTTGTGTCCTTTGTGTTGGGCCCTGATGTAGTCGATGGAGGCCGGGGTTCGGATCCGGGGTTTGATCCCCGCTCCTAGGGAGGAACATGGTGATAACGTGTGGTTTGGGGATATCATCTTCCATTTTAGACACCAGAGCCCCTCCTTTCCAAGATCTTTGGATAGTTGCTCTCGCCATTAGCCATTTTGCCGTCTGCTCGTTAGCGCTGTCGACAATGAATAATTCCGGTTTGAAGTGTACTCCTTCAAACTGTACTTCGTGAGACCAATCTACGACCGTCTCTTTCACTATTGCCTCGAGAGCAGACATATCTTTCTTACTCAGGGGATTCCTTGGGTAGTCTCTGGACATGACACCAACCCTGAACACTTTCACGGCGGTGGCGTAGCTGGTGCTCGGTCCAGAGGCTTTGGGAGGGTAGTTGGGGTAGCTAACCAGTCCCGTTGCCGCAGTTTGGACGTTCCCCTTCTGTCTTTTAGCTGCCTTGTCTTGGGGCGTGATTGAATCAGCCCCTCTTTTGGCAGCTCCTTGCGTATGTGGTGTGGATCTCACCTTTTTCCCTACTGTCCTCCTCTTAGCTTCCTCGGATTATAGACGCTCGGCTAAGAAGCACTGATACCATCTCACCCCGGATCCACTAAGACCCTCTTTCAGTGGGTCGTCGAGTCCGCCGGGACTACTTCGGGGTGGCAAGGGACGTGACAATCTCGGCTTCCTCATACCTTCTTTGGCCTTTCTGTCTCCTCTTGCTTAGTCGCGGGCTTGGTTGGAATGACGATGTTACTGGTCACCTTGGCCTGACTTTTTGAAGCTGGTCTGGGAGCGGGTCTCCCTTGGCTTACTGGCTTGCTGGTAGTAACGATGTTACTAACCATCTTGCCTTTGATTTTTGGCGACTGTCTCTCTCGATTGGTGCCCTCTCTCGGATCGTGGAACTCAAGCTCCATATGATCCATCAGATCTGTAGCGGTTAGGTCCCGCACACACTGTTTTTTTTTTGTTTTTTGGACTTCTTCATATAAATCCCACGAGTGGCAAGGGAACTAAAGGTCCGCCACGTCAGAGCCCCGCTTGACATGGTAAGGCTTGATACCCTCTGAGGACGCCAGGTATCAGGGAGGCTCCGTTTGCGATGGCCGGTTGCTCTTGGTCATGAACCAGTCCCTTCGGCACGGGTCGCGTGACACCTTGAATTAAGGGTTTGGAAGTTCTTGGTTGTTCGCTCTCCGTTGAGCTGTCCGACCGGAGTTCACCTCGGAAGTGGATGTTGTAGCGGTCGTAACATCTGAGGGAGAGACCGCTGTGGCTGCCGCTACTACCTCTATATCTGCTATTTCTGTGGCGTCATTCTTCCGCCCATGAACTTGAATTTGCCAGAACCTATAGTAGAGGCTATGATTAGCCTCCGCTATAGCTCTATAGCAGATTCTACGTCAATTCCAACCGTTAGGAGTTCCACTTGCCACCCGGCACCTAAGGACTTTCCATTCGGAGATGTTAAGTCCTTTGTGTTGGGCCCTGATGTAGTCGATGGAGGCCGGGGTTCGGATCCGGGGTTTGATCCCAGCTCCTAGGGAGGAACATGGTGATGACGTGTGATTTGGCGATATCATCTCCCATTTTAGACACCAGAGCCCCTCCTTTCCAAGATCTTTGGATAGTTGCTCTCGCCATTAGCCATTTCCGTCTGCTCGTTAGCGCAGTCGACAATGAATAATCCCGATTTGAAGTGTACTCCTTCAAACTGTACTTCGTGAGACCAATCTACGACCGTCTCTTTCACTATTGCCTCGAGAGCAGACATATCTTTCTTACTCAGGGGATTCCTTGGGTAGTCTCTGGACATGACACCAACCCTGAACACTTTGACGGCGGTGGCGTAGCTGGTGCTCGGTCCAGAGGCTTTGGGAGGGTAGTTGGGGTAGCTAACCAGTCCCGTTGGCACAGTCTTTTAGCTGCCTTGTCTTGGGGCGTGATTGAATCAGCCCCTCTTTTGGCAGCTCCTTGCGTATGCGGTGTGGATCTCACCTTTTTCCCTACTGTCCTCTTCTTAGCTTCCTCGGATTATAGACGCTCGGCTAAGAAGCACTGATACCATCTCACCCCGGCTCCACTAAGACCCTCTTTCAGTGGGTCGTCGAGTCCGCCGGGACTACTTCGGGGTGGCAAGGGACGTGACAATCTCGGCTTCCTCATACCTTCCTTGGCCTTTCTGTCTCCTCTTGCTTAGTCGCGGGCTTGGTTGGAATGACGATGTTACTGGTCACCTTGGTCTGACTTTTTGAAGCTGGTCTGGGAGCGGGTCTCCCTTGGCTTACTGGCTTGCTGGTAGTAACGATGTTACTAACCATCTTGCCTTTGCTTTTTGGCGACTGTCTCTCTCGATTGGTGCCCTCTCTCGGATCGTGGAACTCACGCTCCATATGATCCGTCAGTTCTGTAGCGGTTAGGTCCCGCACACACTGTTTTTTTTTTTTTTTGGACTTCTTCATATAAATCCCACGAGTGGCAAGGGAACTAAAGGTCCGCTACGTCAGAGTCCCGCTTGACATGGTAAGGCTTGATACCCTCTGAGGTCGCCAGGTATCAGGGAGGCTCCGTTTGCGATGGCCGGTTGCCCTTGGTCACGAACCAGTCCCTTCGGCACGGGTCGCGTGACACCTTGTATTAAGTGTTTGGAAGTTCTAGGTTGTTCGCTCTCCGTTGAGCTGTCCGACCGGAATTTGACTCCAGTCGGTAACGTCAAACGGTTTGTTGCAAAACTAAGCCCTCACACCGAGACAAGTTGACTTCCTGGGTGTCAGGGTGAGGATTGTTTTGTTAGCACCATTCTTTGCTAACTTGTCCGCCATTTCGTTTCCTACCAGTTCCCTATGGTTCGGTACCCAAGCAAGTGTAACCTTGTTGTGTCTTGCCAGGGCCTTGAGGTCCTGGAGGCAGTTCAAAGTTGTTTTAGATTTAATTTCATGGCACGCTAAGGCATTTATAGCAGCCTGGCTGTCCTTGAAAATGTTAATGTTTCTATTTTTGTAGTTCATCTTTAGATTTTCATGGGTACCGATCGCGAATGTGTGTATTTCCGTTTGTAATGCCGCGGTGTGTGATCCCAAGAGCACAGATAAGCTGTACCTCAGGGACCGTTCGTAGATTCTTGCGCCAGTTCCACTGTCCTTTTTGGAGCCGTTTGTATACCAATCTAGCCTACATGTGATTGTTTGCTTGCCTTCTGTACAGCGTAGTTGTGTTTTGAAGTGTAAATCGAATGTTAGCCTTTTCGATATTGTGTCTCCCTCAATATTGAGGTTTGGCTCTGATATTGCATTCATTATCGTGGTGTGACCTGACCTCACAAGAGCCTCCAAAGTACCTGAAGGCTCCCATTCTTGCCTCACCCATAATGAAGATACCTAGGGGAGGCTGGCCTGTCATAACTTCCATAGCTGCACTTAGTGCGGTTCTTAACGATCCCGTAATTGTTAAACATGCCTGAACATTACATAATTCCTTTATGGCCTGTTTTTGCTGTAGATTGGTCCACCATACCACACTACATTTCACACTTTGCAAGCGATCAATTTATAGCATCGAGGTCACATGCTACTAGAGACAAGACAATAAATTGATCGCTTGCAAAGTGTGAAATGTACCGAAAATATAAGCTATTAGCAAAATACTACAACCAGTATACCATGCTCGGTTATAGTCCCCATAATTTGCCAAGTGTTCTTTTAGTCATCAGTAATGGCATTTTACACTTATTGGTGACTTTCTCAAGGTGTTGATTCCAAGTCAGTTTAGCATCCAGGATTATACCTAGATACTAGACTTCCTCACTTACCTTTGTAGAAAATTGGCAGCCGTAGCCACTCAATTCCCCTCATTTTTGTGAATGGTACTAGAGTGGATTTTAGGGATTTACTCGAAGGTCTACCCCTGTACCATCTATCTACCTCACTCAGTGCTTTTTGCATGAGCTCTGCTATTATAGTAGGTAATTTCCTTTTGGTGAGAATGACTATCTCGTCTGCATATCCTTGGGTGTAAAATCCTTTGTTGTTTAGTGACACAAGTAGACTGTTGACAATCATGTCCCACAGGAGTGGAAATAGCACAGCAGCCTGTGGGCACCCTTTGATAACAGACCCTCTCTTTATGTCACCTGCTACAGTAGTCTCAACATTCCTACCCTGCAGCATGGATTTTATCCATCTAATTTATGTGATATTTGCACCATGACTGAGGGCTATATTGAATATACTGTCGAATGAGATGTTGTCAAACGCTCTTTCGATGTCAAGGAAGGCACCAAGTGCAAGTTCCCTATTTCCCAATGCGTTTTCGATTCTTACCACTAATTGGTGAAGAACAGATTCAAACGATTTTCCTGGTTGATAGGCATGCTAATTTCCGGGTAGGAGCCTCTCTCTAAGACAGGTCTCCCTTAGGTACTTTTCAACCAGTTTCTCTAACGTTTTCAGTATGACTGTGATTAGATTGGTCGGTTCGTCTGGAAACGAACGTAAAAAGCGGTTGATTTTTTTCATATGTTTTTGGACCGATTCTGGTGCAACTTGTACTAAATAAGAGCAGATTTTTTTTACACAAATCTGTCTTCTTCGATTTTTGAGCTCTCGTTGAAAATTTGGTGAAACACGCGAGAAATTGAAAAAAATGTTATTAAAAATTGTTCCTTTGCGGGCGCACCGCCGAGTCGTATCACTTCCAGTTTGTGGATCCGATTTCGTACCTGCTTCCTCTATACAACTGCGAAAACGGCGCGTAAATTTTTGCATAAACGGTTTTTGCTATTAGATTCCAAATCACGATAGGTCTAGGAGTTACTTTGGCTTTCAATTGTTGCTGCAGTTAGTATAATTAATCTTTCACTGTGATAGGAAAACTCCATGAGTTTTATTCGTTGCTGGGCATCACACTGGGCCATCATTTTAATCAGAAAAATATTAAAATTAAAAGGCTATGCTTTTTTTAAAGCCACCCTGTACTTCAAACATGTGCAATATAATACCAATGAGATGAAATAGTGGCATTTTTTAAAATTCAAATTTCGAAAAATAAATGAAATGATTTGAAGTTTAACCTTAACCTTTTGGTTCATAAATTGTAGATACAATCTTTGAATCAACATTTTAAAAACAATAAGGCAGCTGGAGAGGACTCTATCGTTGCTGAACTATGGAAAGGTGCTGGAAGCAATGCCGTGGGCAAGCTAACAGATATCATCCAAAACATCTGGGAAACAGAGAAATTTCCACATGATTGAAAATTGGCTCCGATCCATCCGCTTCAAAAGAAGGGAGATTTTACTGATCTAAACAACTACCGTGGAATTTCTCTCGTCCCGGTAACATACAAGATTCCCTCCAAGGCGTTACAAACAAAGGCAGAAAATCAGCTAGATAGTTAACTGGGAGAGTATCAGGGAGGCTTTAGAAAGAACCGATCCTGTGTTGAACAGATCTCAATCTAAAAACTGTACTTGCATACTCCAAGATGAGAAACCGCAAGGTGGTCGTCATCTTTGTTGATTTTAGGAAGGCCTACGATTCCATTGATAGAGGAACGCTTAACAAAGTACTCCAGGAACTAGCACTAGACAACAAAGCCCGCAGACTCATCTTAGAAACCTTGGCCAACAACCATTTCAAGGTTAAATTTAGAGGCGAGATCTCAAACAGTTTCGAAATAAAAACTGGTGTGAGACAAGGAGATGGACTTTCCCCACTTCTCTTTTAACTGTGCCCTTGAAAAGGTTATGAGAGAATGGCGCAAGGAACTGATCAACCTGGGTGTTCAGAGTGGTACCTACCTGGGACGTAAGAACGATGTACTGGTTGTAGATTGCCTGGCCTTTGCAGATGACATGGCACTGATTTCTGATTCTCTTGAGATGGCAAAAATGCAGGTAAATTGCCTCAGAAAACAGGCTGCCAAAGTGGGTCTTCAAGTGTCTCTGGAGAAAACATAATTCTTTACCAACATCAAAGAAGCAAATAGAGTGATGTTACTAAAGCAGGGAAACATCAAGAGGACTGAGAAATTTAAGTATCTTGGCGAATGGATAGAACCCAAATTATCAGAAAGAGCATCATTATCCATGAGAGTCAACAAGTTGGAACTAGCCTATCGACTGACTAAGAACACCTACAATAAGAAATGCCTGTCACGCAACCTGAAACATAAGCACTACACATCAGTTTTACGACCTTAGAAGGCTTAGAGGCCTTAGAGCCTTAGAGGCCTTAGAGGATTAGAAGCCCTGTATGCGATGAAATGTCTTTCCTTGAACCGAAGAGGTCTGGTAGAGAAATTGGAAATCAGAGAGAGGAGAATCCTCAGGAAGATTCTAGGCCCGGTAAAGGAAGATGGTGAATTCCGAAGGCGACATAACTCTGAGCTCAACAAACATATTGAGAGGTTCTCTGACTTTGCAAGGAAAAGAAGGGTAGCTTTCTATGCCCACGTTGCAAGATTGCCTCCAAACCGACTAACCAACCCTCTGTGCACCTTCTGGCAAAACCAGGAGGTTCGTACCACTTGGTTGACAGAAACCGAGAAGTATATTAAAGAACTGGGAATAACAGATCTCCAAAACAGACAGCCTGTGAGACGCACCCTGAAGGAAGTCCGTGGATTTCAGGAAAAACCTCGAAAAAAAGGTACCCCGAGACAGAAGAGAGAAAGGAGTTACACCGGCAGAAGATGCTACAATACTGGGCAAAGATAAATGCCCAACAGTTGATCAAGCGTGGTCCAAAGTAGGACTATTCGAAACAAGAAGAAGAAGATAAAATCTTTATTCTTCTTGAACGGTTCCAACTTTTGAAAAATTTTAAATCGGCGAGGCAAATTCCCGTTTGTGCGTTCATTTAGACGTGTTCATTTACGGACACGTTCCTTCATGAAAGACACGTCACTAACATCGATCATTCATTAAATGATCAGCTTAATTAGTATTACTACCAATTTACATATATACTGACAGTAATTCAGAGCCGCATGGATAATACACAAGAGCCGCATGGATAATATCCACATCATCCGACCAATAGTTAAAGTTGTTTACGTACTCTGTTTCTACAGATTAAAACAAAAATGATACAAACCTAATACAAATACTAATTAATTAATTAATAATTAATTAATGATACCTAATACAAATACTAATTAAACTACGCAGGATGTATGTGGCTCACCGGCCTTATTAAACAAGTAAAATCTAGTTCTTCGCTCATAATTCTGGTTGGTATACTAATTTTGATTCTCTAAAGTTTCGAACAATGCTATAATGCTAGCTGATAATATTTTGCAATATTATGAAATTTTAAATTATGTCAGCTTTCCTAAAAGAATGTTTGCAAATAGATTATGAAAATAATTATAAATCTTTTAATAACTATAAACATTTTTATTTATTAATTATTGTAAAAAAATAAGCGATTACATTTACTATATAAAGATTGAAATGCTGCATACCATTTCACACTCTATCAAACGTTTTAAAATGAAGTACTTTGTCTTAGCTTTGGTTCTCTTGGCTGGTAAGTGATTTATTATGATTTACAAAACAGAATAGTTTGACTGTGGAAGGATGTAAACTAATATTTACCATAGGTTTTTGCGTGATGCCAAGTCGGGCTGAAAAACGGAACGCAACAGTAAAATTGTTTATGCATGAATTAGAAAGTGGTAGTCGTCTCATTGGAGGCGCATTTACTGCAACGGGCGAAGGTGGAAAACATTGGTCTTTGGTAGTTCAATTCGAGGGAGACTCAATGGTCTATTTATGCGAATTGCACAGAGATCCAAATCTTCAAACAAACAACGGTAAAGTATACAACTTCCATAAATGTTTGTTTTAATCCGGTTTTTTAGGACCCGGAGGTATTAAATGGATTTGTGAAAGAATGACCAAGGAGCAAGTCCAAGCTGGTAAAAAAGGCGTTTCTGTTTACAACTTTGGAACGATTCAGACAACGCCAGAAGAACTTTACGAAAAATGTAGATCCATTCCATATAACGGACAAGACTACCATTTGTTGCTTCGTAATTGCCAACATTGGGTTAAATTTTTGACTGGCAAATTAGGATTATACACTACTTGGTTTAATATTAAGTCCTTCCTTGAAAAAACAACCGGACCAGATTTTTTCTATGGTCTATTTGAAAGTAATCGGCTGTAATATATTGTATAGATAAAAAACCACCATAAAGATAGTATTCAGTATTTGTAGAGATTTGATAAAAAATAAATGGTATTGGTAAATATTTTATTTGACATATTATTCGAATATTATAATATTTATATTTACCACATAAAAATATTCTAAATTTCCTTCTTAATATTCAATTAGGCACTAGCGAAGGATAGAGTGGAAATGACAGCCACTCATAAGAGACCGGATGAGTGCTACATGGAAGATAAAGAGTAGAGAGCTCTCCTCCTTTTTTTTTTCTCTAACCAATGTGGGTCCAGGGGGGTTAGCCCTTAAAACACTGCTGCCCATTGGTCTATTGTGTTTCCCCACATTGTTTCATTCATGCTAATAGATCCAGTCCCGCTATCAGGTCCAGGATTTTATGTGCCATGTTTTTTACGGGGACTCTCTCAGCTGTAATATGAAGCTTGTGTCTCCTACGTGCAATTGCTTCAAAGTGGAAGATTATATGGGCGGCAGTTTCGTCCTCCTAATAGCATAACCTGTATAAAGGTTCCTCCTTCCAGATACCCATTTTATGCAGGTGTTCTCGTAGTGGGCAGTGTCCTGTAAGTAGGCCTACCACAATTGCGATCTGCTTCTTTGGCAGTTGCAGGATTTCAGCAGTTAGAGTTTCCGATAGGTTTGCTAACATTCGTTTGCTGTGTGTCAGACCATTCAAATTGACCCACTGTAGACGGTGCTTAGTTGCTACCCATTTACAGATTTTATTTCGGGTCGTGGTCTTGGTAATGTAGGGTCCGCTTTCAGCAATGATGTTTGCCTTGCAGGCTCCATCTTTTGCTAGCTTATCCGCCATTTCGTTACCCAACAGTCCCGTGTGGCTAGGCACCCAAGCGAATGTGACCTTGTTATGCTTTGCCAAGGCCTTCAGGTCCTGAAGACAGTCCCGAACTGTCTTGAATTTGATTTTGTGACACGCTAGAGCATTAATCTCCCAATAAGAAACCCATTTTCCAGGATGTAGAAGATACAGAGAGACCGAGTGATTGATGCAACCACGGAGACCAAGTTGGTCTGACTGGAGGAGGGCCGCGGATTTCTGTCCAAAATTTTCTCTGCCTTGAAGAATTATTATTGTCCCAACAACCATTAAAATGTTCCAATCCGCATATAATTTATGAGGGCATAAATTTCAGTTATTATTATTATTATTACTATTTATTTCTTGATTATTTTATAAATCTACGTAATAAAGAAAAGAAAACCAATTTTATAACTTGAATACTATTTAATGTAACAAATGTTCAAAATGGGCACCATTTATTTCTTGGCAAAGTGCAAATCGAAGATAACATGTATCTCTAATGTTTTGTAACATTTCTGGTGTGACTTGCCGTATTTCATGTCTAATACGTTGCTTAACAGGTTGACTACCACGCACTCCGATCGGAGTGATTCGGAGTCTTCCGCCTCGCCGATCACTCCGATCGGAGTGCATGTGCAGGCAAATATAATAAAAAAAAATTGTTGGCTCTTTGGTAGAAATCAAAAATACTGGTGGCAGTCAACCTGTTAAGGTCCTCAATGTTCTTTTGGTTTTACTACATAGATCTTACTGTTGAGATATCTCCACAAAAAAGTCATGGGGACTAAGACCCGGAGATCTCGCCAGCCATTCAATGAGAACCCTTCTTCCAATCCATCTATTGGGAAAAACTTCGTATAAATATCTACGAGCGATCACAGCATAATGGAGTGGAGCTACGTCCTGTTAATACCATATTCGTTCATCAGGTAAATAAGGATTTTACGGATTTGAAAATAAAGTGGCTAACGCTGGCATGAGGTCGTCTTATAGAAACGTAAGATATGTTGCTCCATCAAGATTACCATCGGAGAATACTTGTCCTACAATCAGATCACCTATTATGCAAGGCCATACATTGAGTTTTGTGGGAACTGAGTATGAGTTTCTCGCATCCAATGAGGGTTATGGTCAGCCCAATAACGACAATTTTGACGATTAACGTCAGCATGTAAGGTAAAAGTAGTTTCATCGGAAAAAAAGAATTGATACTAATGAAATCTGGTTATTGTCGATCAGGTTCATCATTTACTCGGAAAATTCGATTCGGCGGTCCAGTTCACCCTCTGTTAATTCCTGGAGTGCCTGCATATTGTAAGGATGCAGCTTGGCTGATCTAAGAATTTTCAGGACACTAGTATGAGTGTATGACAGTAGTAGTCACGGACCAGTTACCTGACTGGAGGTGGTGGAAAAAGCCTCAGATGGTACGAGGGCAACAAAAATGATTAGTGTGCTCATTACTTTAGATGTTAAGAATGCTTTCAATACAGCAGCATGGGAAGATATTATCAATGAGGTTAGTAAAAGAAGCTTCCCCCCATACCTGCTGAGACTACTGCGCAGTTATCTACATAAACGTAAGATCATAATCGAAGCAGACGGTGAAGTCGTGGAGCGAGAAGTGCACAACGGTGTTCCACAGGGTTCAGTAATGGGTCCTACACTGTGAAACATCCTGTACTATGGAGTACTTAGGCTAAAGTTACCAGAAGGCGTTGAGATAATAGGCTTTGCTGATGATATAGGGCTGGTAGTAGCAGGAAAAGACGAGGAGAGAGTAATGGAACATGCAAATAGGGGGATTGCACAATAAATGGATGGAGAAAAAGCGCTTAAAAAAAAAACGGAAGCTGTTCTACTGACCGGAATGAGGCATATAGGGCCGATAGTATTTAAGGTCAGAGACGTAACTATAACGCCTAAGGAGGCAGTTAAATATCTTGTGATTTTTGTGTGATATTGGTGTGATTATTGATAAGAAACTATGTTTTACACCACATATCATGCGAGCAGCGACCAAAGCCCTCAAGGTTACAGCAGCACTGGAAAAGATGATGTCCAATGTCGCCGGACCAAAAAGTAGCAAGAGAAAGATTCTATGCTCAGTCGTTCACTCGGCAATGCTCTATGGTGTCCCGGTCAGGGCAAACGCAGTCGAGAAAAAAACCATTAAAAATAAGCTGGTCACAGTGCAGAGAAAACTAGCACTACATGTGTGCAGTGCTTACAAGACAGCCTCAACGGATGCAGTGCTTGTGTTGGCAGGCATAGCACCCGTAGAACTCCTGATAAAAAAAAGAAAAGAACTGTACAAAATGCGGAATAGCGGGCTAAAGAGAGAACTTAGCAAAATTGCCAAACAACATCTTTTCCAGGAGTGGCAAAACCACTGGACATGCTGTACAAACGGACAGTGGACAAAATTATTAATCCCACATGTGGTAATGTGGGTAGAACGAAAATATGGGGAGATGAACTACTATCTCAACCAAGCGTTCAGCGGGCATGGATGCTTCAGAGAGTACCTGCACAATATCGGCAGGGCCTCTGAGAATTTGTGTGTCTACTGTGGACAAACGGACTGTGCAGAGCACACGGCCTTCGAATGTGAAAGATGGGTTCCGGAGACGGGCGACTGGACAGCGAAGACAAAATCAGAACTGGGAGCACAGACAATGTTGGAGGTCATGTTAAAGTCCGTAGACAACTGGAGAGCAACGGATGATATGATAAGAAGCATTATGAGCATGAAAGAGACAGACGAACAAACCGGACAGAAAGCCAGGAACTAACCTAATTAAGAAAATGCCTGAACCCCTAAACAAATGATGTGAAATGGGGGGTGTAAGGCAACAAATGCGTGACATAACAAAGACAACGGCACCTTGAAGACATGCGAAAAGGGGTACCGGGATGTTCGTGAATTCCAAGGGGGCTACTTGACAAGTTAACGCTAGTGCTTCTTGCTACCGCTTGTCACCGGATTTTCTTGAAGAGATATTTATGCTTGTAACCTGGTATCTACTTCAACAGTGGGATTTCGCTGTCTGGGCACAACCCTGACATGACCCAAATTGTTGGAATGTGTCTCAATTTTGCTTATGGTACCTTGGCTAATGGGTACTAATTGGTTCTCCAAATAACTGAGCAACCTCAAGCTAATTTGGTCTTCTGTCCATAACCGATCATCACCATTCTTTGTTTTCTCTCATTCTTCTCACCATAACCGATCAGCATCAGTATCTCGATACGGAGATTTTCGATTAAATACAGCATTTTAGAAACAACTTAAACAATTTGACGAGCGTATGTGACTGCATTAGTGAATATTATTAGCACTAGTACCTAGGAACGTAGTTCCAAAGCATCAAAACACATGTCAAAAACTTACTTAGTTTTTTTAACTTGAACTTGAACTTTTTTTACTTTTTTTAACTTGAAACGTGTTCAACTTAAAAGTGTTTTTTTCATCACGTGGGCTTTGAAAATATTCAAAAATATTTTTCTTCGATAACATTCAGAAGCTGTTTCCATCTCTTGCTGGTGCGTCCAATACTTCTCCTCCATTGGGGTTGGCTGTCTCGTGCTATCTTTACTAATCTTTCATTTTCCATTCTTGGCACGTGGCTATCCCATTCCTGTCGTCTGGCGTTTACCCATTCCGTTATTGGTTGTATTTTACATCTTTCTCGTATGTTGTCGGTAGGTATTTTGTCCCGCCTTGTCTTTCCTATTAGTTTTCCTAGTATTGCCATCTCTGTAACTTGCATCCGCTGTTTAGTTTTTGCAGTTTCTGCCGTAGTTTCTATGGCGTATGTATACGATAGGTATATGATAGGTCTTCCCGCGCCTTTGTATATTCGTGTCTTGGTTTCCAATCTTAAATGTTTATTTTTCCATATCGAATTGTTTAGGCAGCCTGCTTTCCTTGTTTGCTCCCCTACTTCTTTGTCTAAGTTTACATGGTTTGTCATTTTCAGTTCTAAATATTGTATCTCCATTATTTGTTCTATTGGGGTGTTCTCTACCATCAGTTTACACCTTAGCGTTTCTATCGCTGCTGTCATCGATTTGTTTTTTTTCGGTAGAGATTTCTATATTGTATACATGTTTGATTTAACTGATAGAGTAATCTCTGTAATCCATATTCATCTTCCGCAACCAATACAGCATCCTCTGCATAACATATATTATTCTGCGTAATTACTTTCTTTTGTCCGATTCTGTATCCTCGCATCTGTTTGATTTTCTTTATTATCTCGTCCATAATAATGTTGAATAATAGCGGGCTAACAGAGTCACCTTATCTGTTTCCTTTTTCTGCTACTATTGGTTTCCGAAAAACCCTCTGGACTTCTTATTTTTATTCTGTTGTCTTTGTATATGTTTCTAATCAGTTTTATTATTGATGATGCTCCACGTTCCGATCTTTAGTATATCCTTCTTTTCCATTTGTATAAAGTCGGTTTCCTGGCAGTAGCCGTCATTGTTGAATCCGTCCCATCCCGAGGTATATTATAGAATCTGTGAGCAATATAATTGTTTTACCGTAGGCAGGTTTCTAACCTCACCTATGAACCCTCCTCCTTTATCCGAGCTTGGGACCGGCAACTGGAGCTGCTGGGCTACTCAGTCCACCCTTTGGCTCCCGCAGGCGGAGTTAAATAGTATTATAATATAAATAAACGGTATATATAAATATATATATATATATATATATATATATATATATATATATATATATATATATATATATATTTGTATATATATTTAGGTATATTTACTAGATTTGGAAATGCTTATGAAACAGCATTTATGAACGTTTAGTTGTAGATTGTTCAGAATGCACCATTTGACAAATCATCAAATCATCTTGTAGTAGCAATTTGTCAGAGTGAGAGTTTATTGGCCTGAAAATTTTTAGATCGTCAGCAAATAGTAAATATTTACTATGACTGAAGCAACTCCCTATATCGTTCATGAAGAGGTTGAGGAGTGTTGCACAGTGCAAACCCTGTGAAACCCCAGATGTCACTGCAATTTCATAAGATATAGAAGAGCCTATTTTGACCCTCTGAATGCGCCCAGCCAAAAAACTACGGAACCATTTCTGCAGTACATCACTAAAACAAAGACAATACAGTTTTCTGAGTAGAATGTTGTAGTCAACAGTATCGAAGGCTGTAGAGAAATCAGTATATATGGAATCAATTTGGATTTTATTTTTTAAAGCCTTCCTGATTTCAGTCTCATAGATTAATAGGTTTGTAACCGTAGATTTTTTTTGTGAGAAACTATTGTGCTGCTATCATCGATGATTTCTTTGCAAGAAAATGCTAGTTGGTCATAAACAAGACTATCCCTCAGCGTTGAAATGGCATATTGTGTTGTTATACCTCTGTAGTTCTCTACATTATTTTTCCCGCCAGGTTTAAATATAGGTAAAATAAAGCTATTTTTCCAATAGTTGGGAAATACTCCTGTAGACAGGGATTGTTTTTTTTTTGTGGGGGTCGTTTGGCTGCAAAGCCTTTCTGTAATGCGACCAACTTGATCTATTGTGCTTGACCCTACTACAATAATTCTCCCAGGAATTCAACTTCGTGAACGAAGTCTAAGATATTCCTGAGAGGCTTGCTACTCAGCTCCAAGGTAGACATTCTTGCGACCCCGAAGTGGGCAAGCTTTATGTGCGCTAGCGCTACACAACTGCACTTTATGTGTTCAGCGGTTTCTTCGTCTGATTCACATAATCTACAGGCAACTTCCTCTGCCTTTCCTATTTTGTGTAGGTGATATCTCACCGGACAATGTCCTGTAAGCCTACTAAATGACCTATGCCTACCTATGCCTACCAAAGTTCTGATCTCTCCTCTACGCTTAGCATCTGCTGCCTTATTGCGGCAAAATAGTTTATGAGCATTTTAGCTTGCCTCTGTCCTGGCGTGTTCTTCCAGTGGATTTGCTTTTGCTCTTCTTCCCATTTCTTAGCCCCCTGCCTTAAGTGGGCTTTTGTAAGCCCACAAGTTGGCTGCGGGCCCAAGAAGGAAGCCTCGGCCCCGCTTTTGGTGAGTGTTGTCATTCCCATATATGCCCTGGTGACCCGGTGACCACATTAGCGTGAGTCTGTTACCTTTCACCAGTTGCTTCAGAGTTTGTTTACAGTTCCAGGTTAACTTGGAATTAAAGTTGTGGGCTTTAAATTCCTTACAGCTACCTGGCTGTCCGTTAGGATGTAGATTTGCACTCATTTAAGACGTTTCTTTAGGCAGACTTTTGTGCATCTTTCAATGGCTATAATTTCAGCCTGTAGTACCGTGGGAGCCTGGCCCAATGACGTGGACTTTCTGTGACTACGGCTGTATATGCCAATTCCTGTACCTTTAGCAGTTTTTTGATGCGTCGGTGTACCACATGGACGCTTTGTCTTTCAGATTTTCGATTCTTTGAGCACTGCTTTGGCGGTCATTGATGACCACTTCAACGGACGTGTCAAAGTCGTATTGTGTAGACATTGCGTCCCAGGGATGCTACAAAAATTTCTCTCCGAATGTTTCCTTATTTTCATGTGTCTCTGAATAGACGATGTACACCTTAGTCTCATAGCACATAGAAGACCTTCTTTTTATACCTGTTTGTGCAGTGGGAGTAGGTCCAACAGAACTTCCATTGCTATGGTTGGAGTAAATTGCATCGCTCCTGTTATACACAAGCACGCAAGCCGTTGAAGCTTTTGTAGCATGCTTTAGGTCTTTTTTTTCTTTGTTTTGTACCACCATACGAGTGAACCGTAGGTGATAATCAGACTTACCACTGCTGTGTAAGACCATAGGACCATTTTGGGTTTTAGTCCCCATGTTTTCCCAAAAAGCTTACGGCAGATCCAAAAGGCCGCTGTGGCCTTTGAGAGCATTTTGTTCAGATGAGAGTTCCAAGTGAGTTTCTTATTCAAGGTTACCCCTAGATATTTGAGCTTCTCGGAGAACTCTAACGTCTGACCACCAATGCTCGGACATTTCAAGTTTAGCTTCCTCTTTCTGGTAAAGGGGACCATTACTGTTTTGCTCGGGTTGACACTAAGGCCCTCCTTCTTGCTCCAACAGTTGATGATGTTAAGTGCACTCTGTGCAAGGTTCATGATTGTACTACCAAACTTACCCCTTATTATGATTGCAACATCGTCTGCATAACCAACCGCCTTATACCCGTTCTTTGTTAACACATCTAGGAGATCATCAACGACCAGGCAACACAGCAGAGACTCAAACAGCAGAGACTGTGGGCAGCCTCTCTCTGTGGTTACCGTCCTCGTTAACACCCCCAGTGCGGTGGTAATTTTACGATTGCTCAGCATGTTTTGAATCTGCATTGCTCAGATATTTAAGACCAGCTTTCGAGTGGCGTACATACCGCTGGAATGGAAAGAGGCCAAAGTGATATTCATCACTGAGGCAGGGCGCAGGCCTCAAGACCAGGCAAAGTCCTACCGACCAATTAGCCTCACTTCCTTCCTCCTGAAAACAATGGAAAAAAATGTGGACAATCACATACGGTGCGAACCTCTTAAAAGAAATCCCCTCCATAAGCACCAATTTATCAGCCAGGCAAATCTACAGTGGACGCTCAACACGAGTTAACGACCACATTGGAAGTAGCACTGGACTGCAAAGAAATTACAGTAGGTATCTTTATAGATATAGAGGGAGCGTTTGACAACGCAACCCGTTTATCAATAAAGAATGCAGCCACCAACAAAGGGATCGAAAACCCTATAATTGTGTAGACAGGGATAAGTTGAATATGATCTTGAGAGGATTGGAAATAGTAAAAGAGCAGCTTTTCAAGTATAAATTGGGGATTCCATCAGGACCTGAGCTACGTTTATTTGGCAGTTGCAGTTGCTGATTTTTTCAAGAATTTGATTTACTTTTAATTTGGGACATGGGAAGTCGAGGTTGGTATGACTTTTACTTTCAAAAGTAAGTGAGTGAGTGTTTGTGAAGATATAAATTTTGGAAAAAAAATCTTCAAAAAGTTGGGATAATTCTAGACCACCATTAGCTGTTTGATCTCCGTAATAGACTTGATCTGGAATGCTGTAAGATGAGTTTTTGTTATTGACAAACTTCCAGAATGATTTTGGATCTATCTGTAAATTGTCATCTATTTGTTTCAAGTAACGTTCATAACAAGTTTTCGATAGTTGTTTGCATTGGTTACGTAAAGCTACAAATCCATTGTGGCGCAGCGAATTATTTGATGCTTTGTAAGATTTATGTGCCATTTTTTACGTTTTATTGTATGCTTTAACTCTGTGCTACCACCACTTTGGGAAGGTTGAGGTTCGGTATTACTTTAACGGCACGAATAAGGCCGTAAATAAATTGTTTTTTAACTACATTAAGTTTTTTTCCAGTTTTGTTTTTCATTAATACCTCAGAAGCAAAGCTCCCTCTAAGCTAAAGCCTAGCACAAATTTTTCGAAAGTTGCGCAGCCGTTTTTGTATTCCGCGCACAATGGACTCATCTTGGAAAACAAATTTTGAGGGTCAAACAAATTTCGGAAATCGGATCTATACGTCAAACGAAATCTCTTTTGTTTACAACTACGTCATCGAGGGTTTGCTTGGTTTGCTTTCGGCTCGCTATACACGTACCGTGTGGATGTGTGCGGCGCAGGCCCGGCACCAAGTGGAGGGGGTGGTGTTGCATTGTCTAGCATGGAGTTCAGATGTGCCGCGTGAGTCAATCCGGCGCCGGGCCGACTCATTTTGTCGGGTTGTCACCGGCCGGCCCCCACTGGCCGTCCGATTGCCGGGTACGGGCTCGGCTATGGTGGGCTATGGAACTGTATTGAAGCTTGCACACATGCCGGTCCGGCAGTCTACCGTCTTCACTTGTCGAGTGGGTGCACCCAATGTTTTCTTTGCTTTTTTTTCTTGCGAAGTAACCGCCGATAAAGTAAGCACATACAAATAACTCTTTCGCGATCCATTTTGTACTGAAGTAATTAAATACACTGCTCGTAGCTCGACCTCGTGGGCCACCGGGCCGGTTCCGGACAAATCCATCCGGCATGTGTGTAAGATGTCCAACCCGGTGCCGCGCCGGCGCCGGACTCATCCACACGGTACGTGTGTAGCTAGTCTTATGTTGACACATTGTGTGCGAGGAATGACTTAAGTCCTCGTATACTTCATTAGAGAACAGGTGTCGGCAAATGATCGCCTGCGTTTTGACGTGGATTTGGGGCAAAATTACTCGCATACAAACACCACAACACACCTCCACTATGTTAACTAACAACTACACCTATAGGTTAACACCTACTCTGTTAATTTCAAAATACCTACAAAACAGAATTTGGAGATATTTTGAAGCTACAACAAACAGACAGAGCTTCTATTTTGGAAAAAAAACATTATTTTTACAAGAAGTTTAATCTAGAAATGGTTATGTTTACATCGGACGGAGCAAGTGTTATGTTAGGACGTAAAAATGTAGTACTTGTAGTACCGTCAGGAAAATGGAGTACAATCGCGGCACTTCTCAAAAAGGAAATACCTCATCTTACTGAACAACATTATGTTACGCACCGAGAAGGTTTGGGTTTGGATGATGCATGGCAACATGTATCTTTATGGAAGATATTGAGACCTTCCTTTGGACAGTTTACACTATGTTCAGTAGATCGTGATCTAAAAAAGAAAAATTTGACGATTGCCTGTTGTTATATATATATATATATATATATATATATATATATATATATATATATATATATATATATATATATATATATATATATATATATATATATATATATATTCAAAACTGTTTTCTACCCGCTAGGGTGTAAGCTAAGTATTGTCTGTTGTTATGGATCGAAATTTGGTAACATTTAAACCATTAAACGAGGTGCGTTTGTTAAATACTAATAGAATATTGTAATGAACGAGTCGATGAATGTAATGATCCAATTTGTAAATATTGTTTGCTACTTTTAAATAATCCCCAATATACTGTGGCACTGTTTGTTCTGAATGATGTCGTATGTGAATTAGCAACTTTTGCACACAATTATATAAAAACAAAAATAAAAAATTAAAAGCAAAGTGTCTGAGAGAAAAGGTTTTTTTGGAATGACAATGTTAAAAATATTTGAACAAAGGTTGGAAATTATATTGACCATAATGACAATGCTTCCTTAATTTCTATATATTTCTAATTAGTTTCTTTGAAGCAGTGTAGGATCACTTGGAAATGAGATTTCCTGATGAAGTCGTAGAAAATTGAGATTTTCAATATGCATATAATATAAAATAAAATAAATAATTTTGCTTTTGGAAAAAACAATGTAGAAAAATATGTGGAAAAACAAGACATGAGCAATATAATCATTTAGTGAAAACTCCTTCGTCGAAACTTGTTATTTGCTCACTGAACTGACAGTTGCCACCTGTCAAATGTCAAATTTGACGTATGTATGCTTAGAAAACGTCACGCCGTATTCCGGAGCGGTCACCCATTCGAGCTTTGTTCTCGAACATGCGTGCTCAATTTTCCCAGTTTTTCTCGGTTGATTGAGAGTTGATACCTGATAAATGTCAAATTTGACGTATGTATGCTTAAAAATCGTCACGCCGTGATCCGGAGCGGTCACCCATTCGAGCGCTGTCCTCGAACATGCGTGCTTAACTTTTATTGACAGTTGACACCAGTCAAATGTCAAAATTGACGAATGGCTGCTTAGAAAACGTCACACCGTGATCCGGAGCGATCACCCATTCGAGCGCTGTCTTCGCACATGCGTGCTTAACATTCCAAGTTTTTCTCGGATGATTGACAGTCACTTAAACCCACTTAAAAAAAAAATCATTTCACAACCGGTATTTCAACAACGACGTGGCAGTTATCTGAGATTATATTTATTTTTCCTTCTTTTTTTCCTCCAGCTGTATAATTATTATTTTTAAATTTATTATTTTATTTTTTGAGTACCTACTTGGATTAAATGTCGATCATTTAAATAATTTGACGAGGATTAAAATAAATATACCTGGAAAATGAAAAAAAATATTTAGATGAAGTTTACAAAGGATGGACAAGTATGAAGGACAGGCCAGAAAAAATGCAATACTAAATGCTGCTTATGCGTCGTAAATATAATTAATAAATTTGTATTGTAATTATAGATATTATTAACTATAATTTAGATAATAATATCTATAATACTTCTTGAAAATTTCGCGATATAATAAGCTTGATTTACATCTAGTATTTTAATCCTAATTAATAAGAAGGAAATCGAAGTGCTGAACGGTTTTCAAGTTTATTTCGCTCTAAAGTTACAAATAAACAAGTTTGATATACATATATATTTTCGGTGTACACTATCTCGTATTTCCGACTGATTTCACGTTGTCATTACTTTTGAACGGCTCACCACAGATTCCTCTAGTCACTTCACCAATCGATTCAGCGTCCCAAAATTATTCAGAAAACGTATATAATATGCCCTAGGAAGCTTTCAGTTAAGAAATACCATGGATACGGGGAGTCTAGACCGCAGAAACGACGAAATGCGAGTAAATCGATTTTGACAAAATCGTTATTTTTTTTAGTTAGAGCAAAATTTAAAAACGTTTCTGAAAGCATTTTTGCTGCTGACTGCAAATAGAACAAAAAGATATGCAAATTATATTTCGCTAGCTCTTTCCGTGCACTATCGACTGCAAGAATTGAATGAATTTGTAAGAAATTTGATTTCGTTCGTTCGATCGTTTTTGATTATCAGCAACCGTTTCAGTAATCATCTCGAGTATTCATTATCTAATCGTTTCGAGTATCGCGTAAATTTCAGTTTGAAATTTCTCGACGAATTATTTAATCTTTCCGGACAATTTATATATCGAATCAAAATCTAAAAAAAACAAACTGAAAAAGTACATATTTTTCGAATGAAATGATGGAGAATTTGTATTGTTTAATTTTTTGGAAAAATTTTTCGTGATTTTTTTTCGTTATCCGAAGGAAATCGAAGTGCTGAAGCTCCTCTTTTTGGCACTTTCAAAAGCTTTCGAAGATTTTTGCACAATCATACTTTTGTCCCGCGCTGTCAGTGAAAAAATTAGAGGGAACGCTGCTCAGAAATACAATCTTTTGAAGGAAGTAAGTTTATCTTCTCGAAATGAAGATCCAACTCCGCCACTTTTTAGTGCGACAATAGTAAATTTTTCAATTCAAAAACTTAAATAAGATCAGATTCTCTGCCCCGATATATATATATATATATATATATATATATATATATATATATATATATATATATGTATATATATATATATATATATATATATATATATATATATATATATATATATATATATTTATTTCAATAAGTAAACTCTATACTAAGGAAACAAAGTATAAGAAACCAAAATGAAATAATAAGGAACAATATGCAATTCAAACCCAAAAAGAGATATTAAATGCAAACCAGTATCTTTTACTAGGCCTACCATGATGCAAAACAGTATGCTATATAGTTCAATATCATTAACCCTTAAGAGCTAGTCATATTTTCGGCACCTTCTAAAACCAGTCATAGGTCGTTTTCGTCTGTGCGTTATTTGGATCAGTAAAAACGCTTTAAAAAATCTGAAAAAATTCATGGAGCATCTTTCAACCTTCAACTTAAAGCCCCAATAGGAATATTTTGAAAAAAACAATTTGTTATACTATTGTTATTGAAAATCTGGAGGTATCTCACGAAAAATCATTTGTTTACTTAAAAAATCATAACTTAAAGCCAAATAAAGATATCGACACAAATAAAAAAAGAAATTGAAGGTGAAAACCCTACCTTTCATAAAAAAATAGTCCAAAAAATTTTATTGAAAAAAAATGCTTAATTTTTGAACCTGAAAATAGCAAAAATTTGGGTACTAAAATTGCGTGTAAAAATGACTAAAATCGCGTGTAAAAATGATTTTAATGAATAAATTTGTTGTAAAGTGGATATAAACTAATAACGTAACAATGTTTTAGTGTGTGTTAGGTCAATATTTTATTTAAGCATGGTGGCAAGGTATACAGCAAGAAATACGGTGTTCGTCGCAAGTGGGTTTACCGCATTTCGCGCAACAAATGTTGGTTTTGCGGTCTTTTTCTGTTTTACAATAAAAACATCGTTTTCTCTTGTTCATTTTTTGGAGCCCAACATTCGCGGTTATATTTTCTTCGACTCCTAGCAATCTTTGAATGGATTGCTTAGTAGATGTATGCATTTGTGGATATTCAAGGCGTTTACGGAGCTGTGGCGCTATCAGATCGAAAGCAAACTCTTTCAAGAAATCGGCTCGAGAACGCGGCTCATTTGTAGAAGCTAAATTGTACAAAATGGAGGCATTCACAGTGGCCTGATCCATCATACCGAGAAATAAACGCATAGTCCATCTACGAGTCCTTCGAGCGCATGAGTAATTGCCGCATAGCTGATCAAACACATCAGTGCCGCACTTCGTTGAGTTATAAAACTCAATGATCTCAGGTTTATCAGTATCTGCGGACTTTTTCCCTGTTTTGTGTTTCGATGACAACAGCAATACGACCTTATTTTTTTTCGGGCAAAAAGACAATAAAATATTGCTCCCGTCGTAGCCGTATCGGACCGTGCCCATCGTCGCATTTTGACGGAATGATTCCGGAATCTGCCGCTTATTTTTGCGAATCGTTCCGACCATGGTGATCCCGTGATCTTTTTTCATTGTATTGAAAATGTCAATAGAAGTGAACCAATTGTCACAAGTGATCGTTCGGTTAGTACCATGAATAGGTTGGCTTAGAACGCGAACATAGTACGATGGTACACTTTCGTTTCGCTCCGAGGGGACTTTTCCGGTGTACGGTATCGCTGACAACATATATGATGTTTTTGCATTGTTCATCGATACAATTTTTATACCGTAACGCGCATGTTTTGATTTTATATAAACTCTCGCCGAAAATTTGCCGCGAAATGCTAATAACTGCTCGTCGATTGTTAAGAACTCGCTAGGAGAATAATTTAATTCACAATTTTTTATAAACGTGTCCCAAATTTCGCGGACCGGCGCTAATACGTCTGTAGCGCGTCTTTCTGCTCGAGTTGTCTTATCATCGAATCGTATTCTGCAGCTCAGAAACTGGAACCGAGTTCGTTCCATCGCGGCTTTACATAACGGGACGCCAAATTTTTCACCCCACAATTCTCTCAGGTTCACTCGGTTGCTTTTACACGCGCCGAAAAGATACAATATGCCGAGGAACGCTTTTATTTCAGTAACACACGTCGATTGATATACCCTGTCAGCTGCCCAGTCAGCGTCATCAACGTTACGCATGAACCGTGCGATTTCTTCGTTCGTATGTAACACGATAACGTCCAAAACATCGTCGGTGAATAAGGCGCTCCAATATTGTAACGGAGTACTCGCCGAAGCAGCCGCGTTTTTAGCACGAGGTAAAATAACTGTAATACTGCTTCTCCGACCGCGACTTTCGGGAGCATTTACGCACCACTTATATTTATCCTTCCCGTACACATACTTCCTACGTCGAGTACCTGTCGGTATCTCTTCTTCTTGTTCTGGTTCTGGTTCTGGTTCTTGTTCTGGTTCACTGACGTCGTCATCATCGCGGTCGTCTAAATCTGAGACCTCATACTCCGTTTCATCGCTGTCATGGTCTTCCAACAGATCAGATTCCTCCTCGGAGTCGTCTGATCCAAAATATATTATGTTATCTCGAGGCCGAAGAATACTCAAAACTTCTTCCGCCGATCGTGATGACATTTTTAGTGAAACTACAGAAAAAAAAATTAATTTTTTAAAAAAATTAAAAAAAAAAAATTTTCCGAACTTTTTTTTCCGATTTTAAGATGATATTGAACGCATAAAAAAAAAGTTTAAAAAACTTACCTGTACTTTTGAGCAACGTAAAGTCTAGTCATGGGTCGTTTTCGTCCGCGGCGAAGTTCATGTGCTCACTACGATGGCCTGAGGGAGACTAGCGCACTGCCGCCTCGTAGGTAGGTCCTCGGGGGACATAACTTTTTTTAGGGAGGGGATATAGCATGCTCCGGACCCGTTTTCAAAAGTTACAGCACTTTAAAATTTCGCTTGGGTCGAAAACGACCCATGACTAGCTCTTAAGGGTTAATGAAATTTAAAATGTTTTGTTTGATTTTTTTAGATCTTTGTTTGATTTAATTCCTGGTGGTAGAGCGGTAAAGTATATACCAGAATAATACCGGAATAAATAGGGCTTTTATACCAGAATAAATAGGGCTTCTCGTCATTGATAACGTATGCCGAGGCGTGTTAGGTTAGGTTTAGGTTTATACATATTTTTGTCTAGTGTTTTGAGATGGAACATAAATAATAAATTTATTTTTATTTTTGAACATAAAAACAAGCAAGTCATAACAGTTACTGTTAAAATTTTAGCATTTTGGAATATTCCCCTGCAAGATTTCCTGAAATCTAATTTATAAAGGATTCTGGTTGCTTGTTTCTGTGCTTTAAATAACAGTCCGCAGTCTTTACCGCTACCCCAGAAAATAATTCCGAAACGGAGGTGAGAATGAAAGTTTGCGAAGTAAACCGTCCTTAAGACTTCTATGCCCACATATCTTTGTAGCATTCTGAGCGCATATCTAGCTCTATTTCGTTTTTTTTTACACACAGGCAATATGAAGAGACCAAACTGAGGTGGTATCAACTTGCATTCCTAGATACCTAACAGAATGCTTTACATCTAGGTTCTCACCATCTATATCAATATTACAAGGGTATTGTTTCCGTTAGTTTTAAAAATAACAATATTGGTTTTTTGTTCATTCATGATCAGACGATTAATTTGAAACCATTTATTAATTAAGGTAATGCCTGCAGAGGAATTATCTTGAATATCCGCGACGCAATCATTACGTAGCAAAAGACTGGTATCGTCAGCATAGTTCGTCATTTCACAAATAAAATTAAAACTTATGTTCGGCAGGTCATTTATGTAAATAAGGAAGACACCCATTTTCACCATTCTCATATTAGAAGTCACTGTGGTATTTGCTGTTGTTATCTTCGTACATCGTGTGCGCTTGTTTAAATATGATTTAATCCATTTTAGTGGGATTCCTCTTATGCCAAACTTCTGAAGTTTAGTCATGAGGATAGTATGATCAACTGTGTCGCAAGCTTTCGATAAGTCAATAAGCAACCCAGACGGAATATGTTTGCTATCGATCAGTTTATAGATTTTATCGATGTAATTAAGACATGCGGTATCAATATTTCTGCCTTTAACCAATCCATGTTGAGAGTCACACAGGATTCCATATTTTCGTAAGAAACAATCCATTCTAAAACAAAACACTTTCTCAAAGATTTTCGCAAAAGATGAAAGGATTGGTTTGTAGTTTTCTAGCTTATTATATATATATATATATATATATATATATATATATATATATATATATATATATATATATATATATATATATATATCTATATATATAAAAATATGCGTCTAACCGTCTAACATGCGTCTAACCGTTGACCCGCACGGACGCATATATCTCTTGAGAATGGCGAATGTTAGTTCGCCGAAACGTCGAGAATCCGGTTCTTTTCAGAACCAACCCTCAACATCAACGCGGAATCCCCGAGAAAACAATACAACACAGGTATCTATCCCCGAAAACCTGAAATACAACATATATATATATATATATATATATATATATATATATATATATATATATATATATATATATATTAGGGTGGTTCTTAACATTTTTTTCGTCTCAGAAATACTCTCCCATGGTCAGAAAGTTCTCTACTTCATGAAAAAATATGACGGATAACTTGACCCGATGGTTCCCTTATCCAAAACCCACTTCTAGAGCCCAAAAACCGTTTTCAGCTTAAAAATGAAGAATCTGTCAAAACTTAATGAGGGACGGTAAAAACTGAGAAACTAAGCCACATAAACATGTCAGGCGATTCCAGCCTTCCCTATGCACTTCGAACAAAATTTTGAATATTTCTCAACTCATTTCTAACATTTTGAAGTATTCGAAATAAGAAATTTTTCACATGAAATTTCATCACTTAATGATTACAAAAACATGAGTCATGAAGATTTTACTAACCTTGGAGTCAGATAGACATCGAGTATTGACGATCCGTCTAGAATGAATTCATCAAGAACATCATGAATTCATAGAATATTTTATGACAAAGAGCGTATTTTTTTTAAATAAACAACTATACAATGTTTAGATTCAATAAAATTACACAAACATGATAGTATAATAGGTTTTTTCTTATTGAAATTTAACTTCAATAATAATAAATAAATTTTCTTCATACATTTTTTAAAGATATTCTCGCAATAACGCTTTTTTATTAGAGTCTTTATAGAATTTATTATATCCTTCCATCACTTGTAATGCGAATTGTCGTTGTTCTGTATATTTGGGAAAACTATTTTTTTAATCCTGCACTAACCAAATGCCCCTTTCAGCAGTATCATTAACAACTTTTATATTTTTGACGATATTTCTTGCTTCAATGTAATTTTTGTTTTTCGTCCAATGCTTAGGATTATGTTTCAAAAATGTTGTATCAATTGAAAATCTTTCAAATAATTCCTTTGATTTCGAATTTATAAAGTGATCTATTTCAATGTCTTTATATTTGATGATATCTCTAGCTTGGATAAAGATTCTCTTATCATATACAAAACTATCAACCACGTCCAATTCCACATTTTGTAATAATTGGGCCGCTCCAAATTTGATGGAGTAGTATCACAACAAAAAGCTCTTATTTTGTCAACGCAACATCCCAATCTATTACATCAAAAATTGCTTCTGCTTGTTCTTCGCCAGTAGAGCTTTCAAATTCAGGTACTCCCAAAAGTTTTTCAAAACCGTCATTAGTAATAATAACTGCAAGTCTGTCAGTTTTTTATTCATCAAATCAGTCATCATCTTCCCGTCCCAGTGTAAAACAACTGATTTCAGTGATGTATGGACGAAAGCGTCTTTAATATACTCAGATTTCTTTGGCGAAACTGTTCTCAGATGCGTTTGATGGATGATCTATTGAGAACAAGGTCTCCTATATTATGGCCAAGAGCCTCGGCCACCTCAGCTAGTAAATGAACGGCTTTGCGATCACTGACATTACATTTATGCAAAGCTGCAACAACGCTTGCATTGATAAATCGGATTTTAGCACGATGTTCTACTTCAGGTGTAGATTTGAAAGATTCTGCTGTTGATAAAGTTGTTGATAATTCATCTACCGAGATACCCTAATAAGTCCCAATCGATTGTTGGCTTGGGTTGAAAAGTCACAATCAGTATCAAAAGTCACAATCAATATTTCACATGACTCATGTTTTCGTAATCATTAGGTGATGAAATTTCGTGTGAAGAATTTCTTATTTCGAATACTTTAGAGAAATGTTCAAAATTTTGTTCGCGGTGCATAGGGAAGGCTGGAATCGCCTGACACGATTATGTGGCTTAGTTTCTCAGTACACCTGATAATGAAGAGCATTTAATGTCAATATTTATGTGCTCCTGACGGTAAAAGTGATGATTTTTACTGCCCCGCATTAAGTTTTGACCGATTCTTCATTTTTAAGCTGAAAAACGGTTTTTTGTTTAGAAGTGGGTTTTTGATAAGGGAACCATCGGGTCAAGTTATCCGTCATATTTTTCATGAATTAGAACACTTTCTGACCATGGGAGGGCATTATATGTATATATATATATATATATATATATATATATATATATATATATATATATATATATATATATATATATATATGTTGTATTTGAGGTTTTCGCGGATAGATACCTGTGTTTTATTGTTTTCTCGGGGATTCCGCGTTGATGTTGAGGGTTGGTTCTGAATAGAACCGGATTCTCGACGTTTCGGCGAACTAACATTCGCCATTCTCAAGAGATATATGCGTCCGTGCGGGTCAACGGTTGGACGCATACTGAGAGCTCGTTCGTGCGGTGCGACTACTTATAGCTGTCTGGCTTCGGGTCATGCGCGTTGTGTGCGGTGCTTCGGTTCGGTTGTTTGTTTGTCTTGTTGGTCGTACATGAGTCTGGGGTGTCTGGGGTTGCATTTTGAGGGTGGATATGATCGGTCGCCATGCTGGGGGCAGTCTCAAGGAATCGTCTCTCGTGTTCATGCAGTAGTCTCGTTTTTCTATCTCTATGGCTTCTCTGTATACTCGTGACATTTCGTGGCTAATCTGTGCAAGAGTCCTTGAATTTCTAAAGTCCATCCAGTGACCGGTGTTTGTGTGTTGGACAAGTGCCGATGAAACTTTGTCTCTGTGTCTGACTGAAACTACATGTTATTGAATCCTAGCAGATATTTTTCTATTGGTACGTCCAATGTAGGTTCGTTCACATGTTCCGCAAGGTATTTCGTAAATTCCATGGGATTCTAACGGGATGGTGTCTTTAACGCTGCGTAGCATGGAGGATATTTTCTGGTTAGGTTTGAAAATGGTGTCGATGTTGTGTCTTTTAAGAATTCTGGAGATTTTGTCAGTTGATCCATGAACATATGGTAGGTATGCTGTGCTAACGTGTTTCTGGCGTTCTTCAGTTCTCTGGCTACTGTTCTCTGTACGACGAAGAGCTCTGGATATTAAGCTGTTTGGATATCCATTTGAAGAAAGAGCTTCTCGTAAGTTTCTCAATTCTTTCGGTAAGTTCAGCTGGTCGGCTAGTCTTTTTGATCGGGTGGTAAGAGTGTTTACTACAGATGCTAGTTGTTTGGGATGATGGTGCGAAGAAGCTTTCAGATATCTGTCTGTATGGGTTGGTTTCCGGTACACAGTGTGACTTAAGGTGCCGTCAGGTCTCTTCTGTACCAAAACATCCAAGAAAGGAAGTCGTTGATGCTTTTCTATCTCCATTGTGAATTTAATTTGGTCGTGTTGGGAGTTAAGATGGGTAAGGAATTTGTCCAGCTCTGGTCTGCCGTGGGGCCAGATTACAAATGTGTCGTCAACATATCTTAACCAGAGTGTAGGTTTAAGTGTGGCTGATGAGTTTGCCTTTTCCTCAAAATCTGTAAGAAATATGTTGGCTATTACTGGGGATAGAGGTGAACCCATTGGTGCTCCTAGGACTTGTTTGTATATTTGACCACCCAGTAATAGCCAACATATTTCTTACAGATTTTGAGGAAAAGGCAATCTCATCAGCCACACTTAAACCTACACGCTGGTTAAGATATGTTGACGACACATTTGTAATCTGGCCCCACGGCAGACCAGAGCTGGACAAATTCCTTACCCATCTTAACTCCCAACACGACCAAATTAAATTCACAATGGAGATAGAAAAGCATCAACGACTTCCTTTCTTGGATGTTTTGGTACAGAAGAGACCTGACGGCACCTTGAGTCACACTGTGTACCGGAAACCAACCCATACAGACAGATATCTGAACGCTTCTTCGCACCATCATCCCAAACAACTAGCATCTGTAGTAAACACTCTTACCACCCGATCAAAAAGACTAGCCGACCAGCTGGACTTACCGAAAGAATTGAGAAACTTACGAGAAGCTCTTTCTTCAAATGGATATCCAAACAGCTTAATATCCAGAGCTCTTCGTCGTACAGAGAACAGTAGCCAGAGAACTGAAGAACGACAGAAACACGTTAGCACAGCATACCTACCATATGTTCATGGATCAACTGACAAAATCTCCAGAATTCTTAAAAGACACAACATCGACACCATTTTCAAACCTAACCAGAAAATATCCTCCATGCTACGCAGCGTTAAAGACACCATCCCGTTAGAATCCCATGGAATTTACGAAATACCTTGCGGAACATGTGAACGAACCTACATTGGACGTACCAATAGAAAAATATCTGCTAGGATTCAAGAACATGTAGTTTCAGTCAGACACAGAGACAAAGTTTCATCGGCACTTGTCCAACACACAAACACCGGTCACTGGATGGACTTTAGAAATTCAAGGACTCTTGCACAGATTAGCCACGAAATGTCACGAGTATACAGAGAAGCCATAGAGATAGAAAAACGAGACTACTGCATGAACACGAGAGACGATTCCTTGAGACTGCCCCCAGCATGGCGATCGATCATATCCACCCTCAAAATGCAACCCCAGACACCCCAGACTCATGTACGACCAACAAGACAAACAAACAACCGAACCGAAGCACCGCACACAACGCGCATGACCCGAAGCCAGACAGCTATAAGTAGTCGCACCGCACGAACGAGCTCTCAGTATGCGTCCAACCGTTGACCCGCACGGACGCATATATCTCTTGAGAATGGCGAATGTTAGTTCGCCGAAACGTCGAGAATCCGGTTCTTTTCAGAACCAACCCTCAACCTCAACGCGGAATCCCCGAGAAAACAATACAACACACATATATATATATATATATATATATATATATATATATATATATATATATATATATATATATGTTGTATATATTAATAATATAATTCAAATAATATATCAAACAAAATATTTATCAATACAATTTATTTTTGAACAACTGGCTACAAATATTGAACACATCTATACAATCTATTAGAGCCGATTACTTTCGATTAAGAGACTATAGAAAAATCCAGGTCCGGTCGTTTTTTCAAGGAACGACTTAATATTAAACCAAGTAGTGGATAATCCTAATTTACCAACCAAATCTTTAACCCAATGTTGACAATTACGAAGCAACAAATGGTAGTCTTGTCCGTTATATGGAATGGATTTACATTTTTCGTAAAGTTCTTCTGGCGTTGTCTGAATTGTTCCAAAGTTGTAAATAGAAACACCTTTCTTACCAGCTTGAACTTGCTCCTTGGTCATTCTTTCACAAATCCATTTAATACCTCCGGATCCTAAAAAACTGAATTAAAACAAACATTTATAAAAGTTGTATACTTTACCTTTTTTTGTTTGAAGATTTGGATCTCTGTGCAACTCGCATAAATAGACCATCGAGTCTCCCTCGAATTGAACTACCAAAGCCCAATGTTTTCCACCTTCGCCCGTTGCACTAAATGCGCCTCCAACGACTTTCGTGAAAACTCCACTAGCACGACTACCACTTTCTAATTCATGCATAAACAATTTCACAGTTGCGTTGCGTTTTCCAGCCCAACTTGGCATCACGCAGAAGCCTATGGTAAATATTGATTTACATCCTTCCACAGTCAAACTATTCTTTTTTGTAAATTATAATAAATCACTTACCAGTCAAGAGAACCAAAGCTAAGACGAAGTACCTCATTTTAAAACGATTGATGGAGTATGAAATAATCTGCTGCATTTCAATCTTTATATAGTAAATGTTATCTGTTATTTTTACAATAATTAATAAATAAAAATATTTATGTTTATTGAAGATTTATAATTATTTTTGTAATCTATTTGTAAACATTATTTTAGGAAAACAGACATAATTTAAAATTTCATAATATTGCAAAATATTACCAGCTAGCATTAATGGCATTGTTCGAAACTTTAGACACTCAAAATTAGTACAAAAACAAAAATTATTAGCGAAGAACTACATTTTACTTGTTCAATAAGGCATAGATCCTATGTGGTTTAGTAAGCATCTGTATTAGGCATTTTTGTTTTAATCTCTGGAAACAAACAGTAACTAATGGTCGGATGATCTGGAAGTGCTAAGCTGAAAGTGCTACGCGAACCACTGTGTGTAGGACCAACTTTTATGCCCTGTCGATAACTTTTAAGGTTGCTAGGGTACCTTCATTAAATGTTATTGTTGCAATAAAATGTCAATTTTATTGAATTTTTTTTTACTATTCTAACAACCAATCAAATTTTGTCATTTTGTCTCAAATGAAACAATTTCACCCCATCATGTCAACATTACACTGATAATTGCATTCAGTGCAATTATCAATCACTATGACAACACGATTGAGTTTGATTGAGTTTGACACGATTGATTGAGACAACTTCATTCCAAATAAATTTCAAAATGTCACGTTTTGACAATGCGATTGTTCAAAATATAAATGCGCTAATCAAAAAAAATGTCCCAGAAATACAACTTACAGTCACAAATATATTTGGGGATTATTTATGGAATTTTACTATGAACGAGAATCTGAATTAAATGAACATAGAAGCTTAGAAGAATTGGAGTCCATACTAACAGATATTGCAGTCAATATGAGATAGAAAGACAGGTTATGTTTCGTTGTGTTGAGTTATAAATTAGCAGTAGCTTATCAATATTTTTAATGATATCTAAGTGCTGCCATAGTGAAATGACCTCCAGAAAACGATTCCGCAATCCATTTTTAATTATCTGCAAACGTTCTCAATATACCTACTGACTTGTGAAGTCGAAATTTGCGAAAATTTGAATTTGGAATTTTGCAGTAAAAACTTGAATCTTTCCAAACAATTTACACATCGTTTTGCTCGTCTTGCAGTCTAGTTTCAGTGTGCCAAAAATAGTTTCGTTCGGATTTGTAGTTTCAGAGAGGTTAGTAAAAAACCGGACTGGGAAAACGAAGAGACGGCTCATAATAGCGAAACACTATCTTGTTTATTTGTAACTTTAGATCGAAATAAACTCGAAAATCGTTTTCGACACTTTGATTTCCTTCGGACAACAAAAAAAAAATCAAAAAAAAATTCAACAAAAAAATTCAACAAAAATGTTCCATCATTTCGTTCGAAAAATATGTGCTTTTTCGGTTGATATCGATTTTCACGAGAGGTAAACAGCAGCGAAATCACTTTTGGCACACATAAACTACTCGATCAGACGAACAAATACGATGTGTATGATATACGATGTAATAATAAATACGATGTGAATAATACGATGTGTAAATTGCTCGGAAAGATTCTATAATTCGTTGAGAAATTTTCAAACTGAAATTTACCCGATTCTCGATTTGCTAAGTAGATGTCTCCGAATCGATTGCAGATAATCAAAAACCGATTGCGGCATCGTTTTCAGAAGATTATTTTCCTATTAATACACTAAGATTGTCCGCCGGAAATTCAGGACTTTCCGAGATCTCTACTCGAGTGCCGAATTTTCTTAAAAATTTCTCCAATCTCTTGCAGACGATAGTGAACGGAAAGAGCTAGCGAAATATAATTTAGATATCTGTAAGCAGCAGCAGAAATACTTTCAGAAATGTTTTTAAATTTTGTTGTAACAAAAAATAACGATTGTGACAAAATCGAATTTGTCGCATTTAGTCGTTTCCGCCGTCTAGACTCCCCGTGTCGATGGTATTTCTTAACTGAAAGCTTCCCATGGAATATTATATACGTTTTCCGACTAATTACGGGACGCTGAGTCGATTGGTGAAGACTAAAAGTCTCTGTGGTGAGCCGTTCAACAGTTATGACAGCGTAAAATCAGTCGGAAATGAGAGATGGTGTACAGCGAAAAAATATATAAAACTTGTTTATTTGTAACTTTAGAGCGAAATAAACTAGAAAACCGTTTTCTGCACTTCGATTTCCTTCGGGTAACCAAAAAAAAATGACGAAAAAATTTTCCATCATTTCGTTCGAAAAATATGTGGTTTTTACGTTTTTTTCGATTTTCTTAAGAACGGAAAAAAGCAGCAAAATCATTTTCGGCACACAGAAACTACACGACAGGGCGAACAAGTCGATGTGTAAATTGTCCAGAAAGATTCAATAATTCGTGGAGAAATTTCAAACTGAAATTTACCAGATTCTCGATTTGCTTAGTAGATGTCTCGGAAACGGTTGCAGATAATCAACAACGGATTGCGGTATCGTTTTCAGTAGGTTATTTTCCTGTTAATACACTAAGATTGTCCGTGGGAAATTCACGACTTTCCGAAATGTCTACTCGAGCGCCAAAATTTCTTAAAAATTTCTTCAATTCTTGCAGGCGATAGATAGTGAACGGAAAGAACTAGCGAAATATAATTTGCATATTTGTAATCAGCAACAAAAATGCTTTCAGAAACGTTTTTATATTTTCGCGTAACTCAAAAAATAACTATTTTAGCAAAATCGATTTTCTCGCATTTTATCGTTTCCGCAATCTTGACTTCCCGGTTCGATGATATATTTTAATTAAAAGCCTTCTAGGGATATGATATATATTTTCCGACTTATTTTTGCGTTGCTGAATGGATTGGTGCCAACTAGAAGTCTCTGTAACAAGCCGTTCAAAAGTTATGATACCATGAAATCTTCGGAAAATGCGAGAAAATGTATTTCCTGAAAATCATTATTTATCAAGTGAATGGAAAATATTAAAGTGTGTCTGAAAGTGTTTTCTCTACTGGTTATAACTATACAAATAGCATCTTTCTAGCCGCTTTCGGATTCCGAATAAGCGGAGTAGAATTTGTGGTTTTCATTTTGCTGGAAATAAAAAGTCCGAAAATCCAGAAAGCCTAAATTATAATCCAACTTTATTTGACAATTCAGGAAAGACATTGAGGGATCAGAATCTTCAGTTAACCGGTAAAAAATGTATTGAATAGGAGACGAAGTTGTCTTTATGACCACGGGTAGCGCTAAGCGCGATTATGCACGGAGTGAATAATCCCTATTATATCCAATATACTAGAATACATATTTAATATATGTTTATCAAACGGTATCTGGCCAAATGCACTTTAATGCGCGGAAATATTGCCCGATTTTTAAATCTGGTGATAAGCAGCATATGTTTAATTATAGACCGATATCACTTATTTCTAATAAAGCGAAACTTTTTGAAAATGTTATTCATGTAAGATTGTACTCTTTCGTTACAGATTGTAATAGTATTAGTAGTCATCCGTATGGTTTTATGAAAAATAAAGGTACAAAGGATGCGTTAGTATCAGTAATCGCACTGACTTCATATATACTAATATAGACATCAGTAATCCGACAGTTGTTGCTTTTCTAGACCTAGCCAAAGATTTCGACACAGTGAACCATAACATGCTGCTTAATAAATTATATAAATACGGTGTTAGAGGAGTAGCTCATGACCTAATTAAAAATTATTTAACAGATAGATTTCAGGTAGTCAATATTAAGGATGTTAAAAGTAAAAAATGCAAAATTAAAATTGATGTACCACAAGGAACTGTGTTAGGACCCGTACTTTTTATTGTATACATCAATGATATGTTTAAAATACTACCTTTAAATAGTATAGCAGCTTTTGCTCATGACACATTGATTAACGGTATAGGTAAAATATGGTCTGAATATCCAATATGTTATCATACCTAGACAAGATAGGTATGCGGATACAAAATAATGGTAAGCTAATTTTAAATTGTTGATACAAACTCTTAGGTATATAAAACAGTTATAAATTTCATGTTCCTATGATCGCCATATTAGAAAATTTCTTTTTCTTTAAAATCATTTAAAATTATATTTCTTATCTAATTGTAATTGTAAAATTTGTATAATAATAAATACAATAGGAATGTAGATTGTAGATATGGTGGTGACGACTTGCACTGCGACTTTTATTGATCTATTGTACCCCACCCTCCTCCTCCAAGCGTTGGTGTACTTACCCATTTAGAGCGCCTCCTCTAAGCCTGATTCATTTAGGAATTTCAGGATGTGGATGGGATTCAAGGCCTGCAGCTCCTCTGTGTCCAAGCAGTGAGCCCCAAGGTACATCTGTCTTTTGCGGAGTGGTGCTCCGCAGTCTATGAGCAGATGTATGGGGGTTTCCTCTGCTGAGCCACATAATCTGCATCCGTGATCCTCCTCTAGGCGTAGGCCCTTGAGATGTTTCGTAAGTCTGCAGTGTCCCGTCAGGACTCCTGTCAGAATTCTAAGCTTGTTCCTGCTTAGTTTCAGGCAAGATTTTGTTCTCTTCTGGTTAAAAGATCCCAGCATCACTTTAGACTGCTTTAGCCCTGGAAGTTCTTTCCAGGTTTTCATCCATTTTCCTTTTGTTTCTTCATCTAAACTTTTGTGGATGGCGTTCACACTCATGCCGCAAAAGGGTTACGGACCTATAAAGGAACCACTGGATCCGTTGTTAGCTAGGTGATCGGCTTCTTCGTTTCCGTCTATACCAGTGTGTCCTGGTACCCAGTATAGCGTTACTTTGTTATCTTTGCCAAGCTTGTTAAGCTTCCCCACATAGTCCCATACCAGTTTGGATCTGATGATGTATGAGCTAATGGCCTTAATGACTGCTTGGCTGTCTTCCAGGATAGCAATTTGTTTTTTGCGATAATTCGTGTCTAGGTTAAACTGTGCACATCTTTCGATTGCGCGTACATTTGCTTGGTAGATACTTGGGGATGTTCCTATGGATTCGAAGTACTTGGTACGAGGTCCAAACAATCCTGCACCAGTACCTTCCTTTGTCTTCGAACCATCTGTATACCACTTAATAGCATTTTGCTCTATGTGGTATGCTGAGGATTCGTCACTCCAATCGGCTTTACTACTACACATTGCTGTGTAGTTTTTCTCGAAGTGGTATTTGCATACCATTTTGTCTTTTGGTACTTCCAGCCAGGGGATCTTGGCAGCGTGGCTATTTCGGTCTCTGCTCCCAATTATTTTACCTCTGCCCATCACAGCAGGGAAGGCTGAACTTTACATTCGCCGATCTGGCGGCCCTTTCCACCACAAGGTCAGCGGAGTCAGATCCTGCAGCAGCTCCAATGCTGCTGTCGGGCACGACCCCATCGACCCCGTGATGCAGACACACGCCAGTCTCTGTTTCCTCATAGAGTCCAGCTTGGTTCTACTTCCCCACGCAACTGCCCCATAAGTGATGCATGTCTCACTATCATGGTGTACATCCATCGCAGAATTGTGGGGTTACAGCCCCACGTTTTTCCTGCAAGATTTCTCCATTAGGGCGCGTTTGGCTTTACCTACCGCTGCCTCAGCGTGTCTGTTCCATAGGAGTTAGTACACCTCCCTGTGGGCACCCTCTAGTTGTGGAGGTCTTAATGGTGTCTCTTCCCACTTGTGTCCGCTGATCTAGTTCTTAGCATTTCTCCCATCCACCTTGAGATAGTGCTGTCGATACTCCTTTCGAGGGCCGCCTTGACAGCCTCGTGTGAGGTGTTGTTAAAAGCTCCCTCTATATCCAAGAAGGCACATATCGCTACTTCTTTTGCCTCTAGTTCTGCTTCTATTTCATTTATCAGCTGATACAGGGCGGTTTCTGAGGATTTCCCTGCTCTGTATGCATGCATGACTGCTGTGTAGTGGTGTACCTATCAGCACAATAGTCGTAAGGTAATCATCATTACAATTAAAAGATGTTAGACTAATGGGTCTAAATGACTTCGGTTGAGTGGTGTCTTTCTTCCCCACCTTCGGTATGAATACCACCTTAGCCCTTCTCCATAGCTCCGGTATATATCCGTGCGCTAAACTTCTTCTAAAGATATTTAGAAGATAGAGCATTAGTTCTCTCTCTCCGTTTTGTAGGAAGGCAGGAACTAGTTCGTCCACACCTGGGGCCTTAAAAGGCTGGAAAGTGCCGATAGTCCATCTGATTCGGTTTTTGCGTACAGATGGACGCTGCCCTCCTCCAGTCAGCCTGACTTGGTTTCCGTGGTTGCATCAAGCCCTCAGTCTCCCTATATCCGTTACATCCCGGAAAATTTCTAGTAGGAGGAGAGCTCTCCCTCATAGTACTTTTCAAAGAAACATAATTATTTTAATTAATATAATTATAGTTTTGTTATTAGACTATAGTTTAGAGCCCTCGGGCCGTAGTTTGGAGACCAACTACGGCCCGAGGGCCACATCCGGCGCGCGGACAGATTTTGTCCGGCCCGCGGAGAGCTAGCATACTTGAAAACTCCTTTTAGAGAACATATTTTTTATAGCAAATTAAATTTAGTTTACTGAAGTATTCTAATTTTATGTTGAATAATTATTAATATGACATCTACATTGATATGGTCATGGGCTAACTACTCATAACATTGTTGTAGGCTTATTGTTATTGTTTTTGTGATAAGTTTTATAAAGAAACACAGAATTGTAATGAGTAAAGACATGTATAATATGCAGAAAATTTAACTTCAGTATATAATAACTAACTTGGAATATTGGTGAAAAAATGGCTGCAAAAATTACATCCACAGACGAACAACCTGATTTTGAGGAAGATGGTATTCCCTTCTTTGGGTTTATCCTGGTTAATGAAAATAACATTATTAAATCAATTGATGAACTAAGAGGAGGGTTACAACATTTCAGTAAACTGTCTAAAATTAATTAAAACTTACATTGCATCACCTTTGACTTACATAACTAATCTCAGTCTTAGTACACGAAAATTTCCAGAAATTCTAAAAAAATCTATAATTATCCCTTTGTATAAAAATAAAAATCGTTCTTTAGTTGGTAACTACCGCCCTATTTCTATGTTATCCAACATAGCGAAAATTATAGAAAAATTGGCTAAAATCCAACTTGTTGGATACCTGGAAACAAATAGCCTAATAACCCCTAGACAGTATCGTTTCCGACCAGGGCAGGGTACTCATAATGCTTTAGATGTAGTCACTTCAAAAATAAATGAATATTTTGACCAAAGCATCAAGACCATAGGAATCTTCCTTGATTTAGCAAAGGCGTTCGACACGGCGTCTCATTGTAATATATGAGTGAATATATATTTGTAATAATTATTAAGGAAATAAAGAAATTATTATTATTATTAATTTATTATTACATATTTGTAATTTATATGATAATCTATATTACATACCTATATGTAATTTACAGTTTCCAAGAGTTTATAAAATAAAATTATTGAAAAAAAATATGCATTGTTTAATTTTATGTGTGTATTACTGGTTACTGGGGGATCTTCCTAGGTAGTGCATGCGAACCGCACGACAATCTCCACGAAAGAGACCTACCGCATAGCCACTCCTACCCAAGTCTGACTCTCTCCTCCACGCTTGGCGATCCCTGGAAACTTCACACATGTACCACCAAGATGCGGCGGAAATCCGTATGGCGGGGGATATAAGTGAAGGCTAATGAGAGCAGGCGAAATGATCCCCCGAAAAGGGGGTTAAGCGTGGGGCCAGCTACTCCACCTTGGAAAAAAGAACAAGTTACGAAACCAAACAACAAGCCTCGGAAAACTTATATGGACACACAGATACGACATTAGCAAGGAAAAAAGGAAGAAGATTTACGAATTGGGACCTGGAATATTCGAACCATGATGCAAACGGGAAAAATTATAGAAATAGGCAACGAATTAGACAAGTTTAAAATGGATATCGTAGCACTCCAGGAACTTAGATGGAAAGGACAAGGATAGATAGATAAACAGAAGTATTCTATATTCTATAGCGGATGCTCAGATGTTGCTGGACAACATGGAACTGGCTTCTTTGTCAATAAAAAAATGAGAGCATCAATTATTAGCTTTACACCAATAGATGAAAGGCTCTGTACAATGAAGATACATGGGAAGTTCAACAACATTACTCTCATAAATACATATGCACCAACAGAAGACAGCGGTGAAGAATCAAAAGACCGATTCTATGATGCTCTGGAGAATGTCTGTGCAAGAACAAGCACCTATGATACCTTAATAATAATGGGAGACTTCAATGCTAAAATAGGGAAAGAACATTTCGCAGTCGAAGTAGCTGGGCAATATTCACTGCACAATGAGACAAGCCCAAACGGCATTCGTCTATGCCAATTAGCCAACGCAATGTCGCTGCGAATAAAAAATACAGCCTTTGAGAGAAAAACTATATACAAAGGCACATGGAAAATGTCGGGAAGCCAACTGGTGAACCAAATCGACCACGTACTTATAAGGAGAAGATACGGCTCACCAATAACCAATGTGAGGACCCACAGAGGGCCAAACTGCGATAGCGACCATTTCCTGGTAGTGGGAAAACTACGGCAGAGAATATCAAATGTCGCCTAAACTAAAGGTACAAAAAGGGAGCAGTGGGATACAGACCAGTTGAGCAAAAATGAAGTCCTAAACAAATATTAAAACGCCATCAGCATGGAGTTAGATAGACTCCCAGGCCATAGCAATATTGACGATGAGTGGAAGTCCATGGAGAGTGCAATAATCAAAGTAACCAAAGACGTAGTAGGGACAAAAAGAAAATCAAGAAACATAGATTGGTTCGATATGGAATGTGAAAGGGTTATAACCGAAAAGAATAATGCGCGACAAAAGATGCTGCAAAGAAACACTAGAACTAATAATGCAGTATACCAAGAGAAGCGGAGAGAAGCCAACAGGTGCCTACGGGAAAAAAAAGAGAAATGATGCGAAAGAAAATAGAAAGCCTAGAAGAGAACTATAATCAACGCAAAGTGAAGGATTTCTATAGAACAATCAGAAATGAAGCGAAAGGGTACCAGCCTAAATTAAACATATGCCACGATAAGAACGGAAAAATCCTAACGGAAGAGAAAGATGTTGGAAAGTCATGGATAGATGGCGCCAGTACTTCGCCGAGATATTAAATGTTGATCATATGGAAGACCTAGAAGAGCCAGAAACAGTAATATACACAGCTCAAGAAAATACCGAGCCACCTACAATGGATGAAGTCAAAACAGCCATGGAAAAGCTTAAAAATGGTAAGGCACCCGACGAGGACGGCATCACTGCTAAAATATTAAAACTGGCCGGAAAAGATGCAAATAAAAGACTGCACCAACTAATATGCAAAATATGGAAAGAAGAACAGATGCCTGAATGGTGGAAAACTGGGTTAATCTGCCCTATCCACAAAAAAGGCGACAAAACAAACTGCGACAATTACAGGGGAATAACACTACTCAACACTGCATATAAGGTACTCTCCAATCTGATATTCGACAGGATAAGACCATATGCAGAAGAAATATTAGGAGAATATCAATGTGGCTTCCGAGAAAGTAGATCAACTCTGGATCAGGTGTTTGTGGTAAGTCAAGCAATGGAAAAATGTTATGAATACAACATTGAACTGCACTGTCTGTTAATCGATTTTAAAAAAGCATTCGACAGTATTAAAAGAGCAAAACTAGGAAGTGCACTTGCTCTAATGGGTATCCCACATAAACTTGCCAAACTAGCCATGATGACAATGGATGGATCCAAGGCCAGAGAAACAGTCCAAAACAAAACATCAAAGGAATTTGAAATGAGAACCGGTGTTAGGCAGGGAGATGCCTTGTCAGCTGTTCTTTTTAACCTTGCGCTACAAAATGCAATTGGAAACCTCGAAAATAAGGGAAATATCATAACAAAATCATACCAAATATGTGCGTACGCGGACGACATACTGATCATGGCTAGGGACAACAGAACTCTAGAAGAATTGTTTTTAAAAATAGAAGAGGAAGCGAGCAAAGTCGGCCTGAAAATACATGCAGATAATACAAAATACCTAAAACTGTCACGTGATAACCCAAGAGGGGCTCCTCAGAACTTCATTATAAATGATCATCGGTTTGAAGAAGTTCAAAATGTTAAATATCTTGGAAAAACTTTCAATAACACAAATAATCTATCACTGAGGGTACAAGATAGAATCCAAGCTGCGAATCGATGCTATTATTCACATCTGAAGCTCTTCAAATCAAAAATCATCTCACGTAAAGCAAAACTGCGAATATATAAAACCCTGATCAGACCCGTGCTAACTTACGGAGCTGAATCCTGGAGTATGTCGGAAGCAGACAAAAACTCTCTTCGTATTTTTGAAAGACGGATTTTACGGAAGATCTTTGGACCAGTGAAAGAGGAAGAAGGATACAGAATTCGCATGAACTACTAACTTCAAGAACTAATAGAAGGTGAAGACATAGTAAGATTCATTAAGGCACAGAGACTTCGATGGGCGGGCCACATGATTAGAATGCCGAGTGCAAGAGCACCCAGATCCATCCATAAAACGCAACCTAACACCTGAAGAAGCAGAGGTAGACCCAGAACCAGGTGGAAAGATAAGGTAGAGGAAGATGCTGAAACTCTACAAGCAGGAAACTGGACACGTGTCGCTGAAGACCGTCAAAGGTGGAAGGGGATTGTTAAGGAGGCAAAAGCTCACCCTGGGCTGTAGAGTCAGAAGAAGAAGAAGATTACTGGTTACTGGCCTTAGTTGCCAAAACCAAATCAATGAATTAAAAAAAAATGTGAAATTCGTTTAATTGGGACTGCCGCTTAATTGGGACAAAATGCCCAAGTCCCGATGTGTCCCAATTAGGCGGAATCGACTGTATCTTTATGTGCTAAATATAAATATTATAATATCATTCAAAGAAAAAATATGATTTATTTTTGAACAAATCTCTACAAACATTGAACACTATCTTTATACTAGTATTTTATTTATACAATCGATTAAAGCCGATTACTTTCAAAGAGACTGTAGAAAAATCCTGGTCCTGTCGTTTTTTCAAGGAATGACTTAATATTAAACCAAGTAGTGGATAATCCTAATTTACCAACCAAATCTTTAACCCAATGCTGGCAATTACGAAGCAACAAATGGTAGTCTTGTCCGTTATATGGAATGGATCTACATTTTTCGTAAAGTTCTTCTGGCGTTGTCTGAATTGTTCCAAAGTTGTAAATAGAAACACCTTTCTTACCAGCTTGGACTTGCTCCTTGGTCATTCTTTCACAAATCCATTTAATACCTCCGGATCCTAAAAAACCGAATTAAAACAAACATTTATAGAAGTTGCATTATTTACCTTTCTTTGTTTGAAGATTTGGATCTCTGTGCAACTCGCATAAATAGACCATTGAGTCTCCCTCGAACTGAACCACCAAAGCCCAATGTTTTCCACCTTCGCCCGTTGCACTAAATGCGCCTCCAATGAGTTTCGTCAAAACTCCACGAGTACGACTACCACTTTCTAATTCATGCATAAACAATTTCACAGTTGCGTTGCGTTTTCCAGCACGACTTGGCATCACGCAGAAGCCTATGGTAAATATTGGTTTACATCCTTCCACAGTCAAACTATTCTTTTTAGTAAATTATATTAAATCACTTACCAGCCAAGAGAACCAAAGCTAAGACGAAGTACCTCATTTTAATACGATTGATGGAGTATGAAAAAGTATGTTGCATTTCAATCTTTATATAGTAAATGTTATCTCTTATTTTTTTACAATAATTAATATATAAAAATATTTATACTTATTAAAAGATTTGTAATTATTTTCGTAATCTATTTGTAAACATTCTTTTAGGAAAATAGACATAATTTAAAATTTCATAATATTGCAAAATATTACCACCTAGCATTATAGCATTGTTAGAAACTTTAGAGATTCAATATTAGTACACCAAGCAATATTATGAGCGAAGTCTTCGGCCCCGAGTCCCCGGCGTCCCTTTAATGGGAAAGGGGTGCGAAGAATCCTCGGGTAGAATAGGAATAGGAATAAGATTAAAAATACGACCTTGAACCGTATAGCAAAATGGAATATCAGAACGCTCTATAAAGCTGGTAAGATAAAAAACGTTGCCCTAGAGATGTGTAGAATAGGTAACTTAGGACCTCTCCTAAGTTATAGTGAAGTGAGGTGGCCAAACGCACAAAATGCAAGGGTGACAAGGGTGACGATAGTGCTGCAGTACTCAGGATGCAACAGCGGAGGACACAGGCATGGTGTAGGCATTATGATCACAAAAGAGCTTCAAAAACACGTCACTAACTTCATACCCTTCAATGAGAGGATGATGTTGATTCAAATACGCACCAGCCCAATAAATGCGAACTTTACACGAAGTATATGCCCCTACAGCCGACAGCGATGAACAAACTGTAGAAAAGTTCTACTCGGATTTGGATGAATTAACCAAAAACCTGAAGAATCACGAACTCAATATAATCGTGGGTAATTTTAACGCCAAGGTTGGTAGTGAGGTAGAGTTGGGAATGTTGTGGGGTATTTTAGTCTGGGAGATAGGATTAGGAATGAAAGAGGCGATAGGCTCATACAGTGTGCCAGGAAAAAGAGTTGGTTATTACTAACACCTTCTATGAGCTAACCCCTCGGCGACTCTATACCTGGATATCGCTTGGCGACAATGATAATAACCTTATTAGAAATCAAATAGATTTTTCTTAAAAATGCAGAGAGAAACATCCAAAACAATCAGACGCAATAAACGGACATAACATTTCAAAAAATTAGAGGATATCGACAATGAGTTAAAAAAAAAATAACACGCGAAATTTCTACAGAACATTTAGGGAAGAACTGATGAACTACAAGCCACCGAGCCTCTGCTTCCGCCGGCCTGATAAAACCCTTGAAACCAACACAAAAGCGAACTGCGAAATTCTGAAACAGTACTTCGAGAAGCTACATAACTGTGAACCTCCTGAAGAAAGACTCCAATGCCACATAGCTGCCCCAAACCAGGACTCTGTTGCACCAACACATGAGGAAATACGAAACATCATTTTACACCTAAAAAACAACAAAGCACCAGCAGAAGACGGTATAATCGCTGAAATGCTCAAGATCGGAGGTGAACTCTTGATTGACAGACTGCAAGCTATCATTGGAAATACATGGAAGAGCGGCATCATACCAGCGGACTGGAAAAATGCTTTGATACACCCACTACACAAAAAGGGCGACAAGACTGATCCAAACAATTACCGAGGCATTTCCCTTCTATCAATCGCCTACAAAGTTCTCTCACGTGCCCTCCTCACAAAACTGGAAGAACAGACAGAACATCTGATCGGTGAATATCAGGCAGGTTTCCGACGTCACCGATCATGCGCGGAACAAATCTGGAACCTGAAGATGGTACTGCAACAGCGCTAGCCCAACCGCACAGTTGTCACTTTCTTAGACTTCAAGATAGCCTATGACTCGATTGACCGCATAACTCTGTTTAATATACTTCATGAATACGGTGTGGATAGTAAAACAACTATGTTGATCCAATAGACTTTGTCAGGCACATCATCTAAAGTAAAATTCATGGGTGAAATCTCCGAGCCTTTTCAAATCAGTACAGGAGTAAGACAGGGTGATGGATCGTCCCCACTCCTCTTCAACCTGGTACTAGATAAGATAATCAAAATATGGCAGAAAGAAGTACCTGGAGTATATATGGGAACAAAGGAGAAACGAATCAACATAAAGTGCCTCGCTTTTGCTGACGACCTTGCAATAATCACCCGGACTACTGAAGAAGCCAAACATACTATCGAGGAACTTCATGAAATCGCCACCAGTACCGGCCTTCAAATCTCTTACGAGAAAACGAAATACATAGACTCCAAGAGCTCAAATATGACACATCTTGCAACCAAATATGGCAACATCGGTTAAGCACTTCATACAAATTAAGTACCTAGGTGAAATAGTTGGAAACACTGGTAAGGAAAGAATGGCTAACAAAACACGTGCAGAAAAGTTACGCAAAGCCTATACAATCACCTGAAATATGTACAATAAGAAATCACTTTCTACTAAAGCAAAACTCCGTCACTACCATACAGTCATCTTTCCAGAAGCACTCTATGCAATTGAGACTTCATCATTAACCATCTACATCAATGCTATTGTGAAAGTAGAACGTCAGATACTGAGAAAAATATTTGGACCCAACGTACAAGATGGTATCTGGATGTGCAAAAGCTCACAAGAACTGTATTCCCTGACAGAACGATTCTCATCAGTTGCACGGAAAAGACGTCTGAAATTATACGGTCATATAGTACGAATGGATGACTCTCGATTGACTAAGAAAATCTTCCACATCATCAATGGAACCAGACAGTTTAAAGTACGATGGCTGGTAGACACCAAACATGACCTCTCAGTAATCAATATAGGCCCATTGGCAACTACGCGAACTAAATACAGACAGGAAATAAATTCACATAACTTCACATCAATGAATCCAACAGCTAAGAGTTTGAAACTAAAAAAACGCATGGACGCAAGAAAGAAGACAGGCCCAGAGCGAGAGGATGAGGATGTTTTGGCAAGATAAAAAGAACAAGATGACCAGTTCTAAGTAATGGTTCTACGCGCTCCTTAGAGGACTAAACGAATAAATAATAATAATCAAATAGATTTTATGTGTCAACAGGCGGTTTAGAGACAGCATAACGAGCGTAAAAACCTATCCAAGTGCAGACGGTGATACCGACCACAACTTGAAAAATGAGATTGAGGAAACTGCAACGATCGATAAGACCAAAGAAAGTGAACTTGGAAAATCTCAAAAAAGAACCATTCCAAAAGCAGTTCAATGGACTAATTGCGAGGGATTTATTTGAGGCATCAACAAAAAATGTATTTACAGCTATTGGGACTAGGTTAAAACAACAATGCTGAATGCGGGGGAGAAAGTCGCGAGCAGGAAGGTTCAAAGAGCGAAAGGGCCATGGATGATCCAGGATATCATCAAAAAAACCTAACCTAACCTAACCTTATGGAAGAAAAGCCTAAACACAAAAACACCAACAAAGAAAAATACAGACAATTAAAATGGCAAGTGCAACATAACATAAGGAGGACCAAAGAAAAATGGATGGAAGAAAACTGCCGTTAAATGCAGGTGCTACATAACAAGCACGATGCCTTCAAAAGCATAAAAAGCTAAAAAAAAAACATACAGTACATACGAGAAAAAAAAATACAAATGGTCACAATAAACATACACGGAGACATTCAGCTAACAGAGGGAGATAAAGAGCGAACCTGGGAAGAATACGTGACAAACCTGTTTGCAGCGGAACGCGAGGAATCAATGGAGGAAGATGGACAGGCGGATCATTTAGGTATTCTTAAATCGAAAGTGGAATATGCGATTAAGACACCAAAAAACAACAAAGCTGGAGGACCCGATAGCATTCCGCTTGAAACCTGGAAAGCATTGGACGACAGAAACTTCTGAAATTCCAAGAGATAAGCCACTCTCAGTGTCTATTTCGCTACCCAAAAAACAATCCAAAGTCATGTGACGAATATAGGATGATGTCCCACACGTTGAAAATCCTCTTAAAAATAATCCCACAGAGAATATTCCCCGAATGTGAAGAACAATTGGATGGGATGCAGTTTGGTTTCAGAGAGGGATAAGGAAGTAGAGAGGCTCTGTTCGTTCTAAAAGTAATGATACAGAAGTGTAGAGAGTACAATAAAATTATATTCGTCTGTTTCATCGACTTCCAAAAGGCCTTGGATAGAGTCCAACACGACAAGCTAATCGAGAACTTAAAAAGTATTAATCTGGATCAAAGCGACATACTATTAATAAAAAAGTTATACTTTAACCAAACAGCAATAGTGCGGGTTGAAGATATGGAGACGGATGAAATCAAAATCCAGAAAGGAGTCCGACGAGGCTGCGTCCTGTTCCCGCAGCTGTTCAATTTGTACTCACAGTTTGTGATTCAAATGGCGCTGGAGGAGAGAAGAGAAGCGGTAAATATTGGAGGGGCACTAATTAATAATCTTAGATTCGCGGACGATACTGCAATAATGGTGAAAGTGGAGAAGAGTTACGAACACTATTAGAGCGAGTTAACCAAGCGTGCGAAGAAGTAGGACTTACCATTAACATAGAAAAATCGAAATTCATGGTAATTAGTAAAAACCCGAATATTTACCCTGTTATCACACTAAATGGAAAGGAAGTAGAGCGGGTTATAAAATACAAATATCTTGGAACAGTCATTAATGACCTACTAGATCCAGATGAAGAAATCAAGATCAGGATAGAGATGGCTCGAAAGACATTTATTGCATACTCTTCAATGCTTGCAAATAGAAGTTTGTGCCTGCGAATTAGACTAGGGTTCATGGAGGGTTATGTGTGGTCAGTGTTACTGTACAGGGTGGAATCCAGGACCTTAAAAGCTCAAACTATCAAAAAGCTTGAAGCGTTCGAGATGTGGATATATAGACGCATGCTAAAGAAGAAGAAGTACTAAGGGGCATCGGACATGAAAGGAAACGTTATCAAGATACGTAAAACAGAATACATAGGTCATATTCTGCGCAACGACAAATATATACAGCTACAAAGCATAATGCAGGGAAGAATAGAGGGGAAGAAGGGAATAGGAAGAAAGAAAAAACCTGGCTCCGTAATATAAGAGAGTGGACAGGAATGAATGTTGAAGAACTGTTCCATGTGGCAAGAGACAGAGACGCATTCAGAAAAGTGGTCGGCAACCTTCAATGAGAAGACGGCTTCAGAAGAAAAAGAACGAATAAATGTAAGAATTAGAATATGAAATGTAACACCTTAGGGCAGTGTTTCCCAACCTTTATTGTGCCATGCCCCACCTAAGTCTTTCTAAAATTCTTATGCCCCCCTATGTAACATACACATACTTTTTAATATTAAAAAATTGAATTGTTGAAACTTAAATGATAGGTTTCAGAAAGAAATCACTAGACACAGCAAGTAATTTTTCAAGAAATATTATGGAAACCTGAAATTCAAATTCAAAATAATTTGAATAAAGATTTTTCTATAATAATTTAATATTTTAATTTAGTGAGATCCGTGCGCGTGATGTTTGCTGCACAGAGGTTTTATGTTAGGTTCCAATTTGGTTAGCTTCAGTCTCAAGTCCCCTCGTCATGTTATATGCAGATGATTTATTTTTTAACCAGTAAATCATTTACAGCATTAAATTAACATTCAGCTAAATACGAAGATGGATATAACAATAGTTTTCTTGCACATTTGGTTGAATTTGATTTCTATTTCCTCACTAAGTCATGCCATCGCTCCTTTTATATTAAATACAGTTTCAACTGACTCATCATTTTGCAAGTTTTTCTTGATACTGCATATTTGATATATCAGAAAAATCCATTAACATTGGCTGCATCATCCATGTTGTAAAATCAATTTCTTAATTCAGAAAATCTTTCTTTTAAATCAGGTGTTAGTATTTTCAGATGATCGACAATAACAAGTTCTATACATTTATCCCTTTCCTTTTAAAGCAGTTCGCTTTAAGCGATCTTACTTCAGCCATCTTACTTCAGTGTGAAGTAAAAATCTCACATGGTCTGCATTTTCTTCACAAAATAGCCTCAAGATTTTCGCATTTGGCATTAGCTTTAATAGCATTGATACACTTTATTACTGAATGTAATACTTCATTTAGAACTTTTTCTGTTCCTTTTCCTAGATCACGTAGGGTCGGCGTTGCTTTGTTGGATTTTTCTTCTCCATAAATGTCTATCCAATGCGTCCTCACTCTTCCAACCTTTTTCTCTCAAATCCCCTGCTACCTTGTCTTTTCATCTCACTTTTGGTCTTCCTCTCTTCCTTGACCCTCCTATTTCCAGCTTTTCCACTCTTTTTCCCACGTAGTCCTCCTCTCTTCTCTGCACATGTCCAAACCTTTTTCCTCACATGTCCAAACCTTTCACTGTTCATCTGAAGTAATCATTCCTTATTCTATCCTTTCTTGTTACCCCACTCATCCACCTCAACATTCTTATTTCTGCCACTTCTCCATCTTTCTCTCATGTGCTTTTGTAATCGGCCAGGTTTCCGCAATATAGAGCATAGCAGGCCTCACCACAGATTTGTAGAGCTTTCCTTTCCTCCTACAGCTGATCTTCTTGTCACACAATTCTTCACTCAATTTCTTCCTGTTCATCCATCCGCTATTTACCGTGTTGTATTTCATACTCCAGCCATCAATCACTTTGAATATATGACCACAGATATTTAAACTTCTTGGTTGGTGGCAGTTCTTCTTACTCCAGTTTAATACATAGAGCATAAGCTTCCTTGATACACATATATTCAGTTTCCTCCTTGCTGCTCATCCCCTTTCTTCTAGACTGTCCTCCACTCTTCGAACCTTTCTTGAAGGCTCTTGTTTAACCCTCCATTAGGCGCGCCTGTTTCTGAAACGCCGATAGTCGCACTGGACCCAGCAGACCCATAGAGACTTCTCTCATTACTTTTCGCCGTTTTGAAGAAATTAAAAACCTTTAGGATTTTTTTTTATTATTTCATCAATCCAAAACACTAAAAAGACTACTACAACTAATAATATTTGAAAAGGAAATAAACAAATTGAATACTAAAAAAACGTTTCACAAAATCAAAAATCATTCCGAATTACTTGATGTGTTTAGCGCATTTTCATCATTTGAGCAATTTTGACAGATTATTTTTGCATGGTTATTTAGGCATAAAAATTTATCACATTTTTCGCAGCTGTATTTCGTTTTCCAATCTTTTTTGTGTCTGTGTAGCAAACCTCGCACCTCTTTCTCTTCCAGTTATTATCTGGGTTTTGCTCTATATTACAAACTTTTTCTTTAATGTCCGCAGGTTTATATTTTTCTAGCTTTGCCCTTATATCTCTTGGCAAATTATTTATTAGAGATCTCCTTCTTAGTTGTTCTAAAAGTAATCAGATTGACATTTTTTTAATAAATTCCCTTCTATTCTTCCATTGATGCCAGCAACATTCAAAAGATGATAGAAAATTACCATTGGCCATCTTCTGGTAGTTCTAGCACAATTATATGTGCTACACAATTTGTCTACAACATCAACCCCGGATTTGTTATCATTGTAGAAGAGAACCATTTTAGGTTTTTTCTCGATATCGTCAGATACTTCATTTTTCGAAACATGAAGACTTGAAAGCAGAACGACGGCTTTATTTTTTTTTTGTGCATAAGATAAGAGAGTTTCATTTTTTAAGAAACCAAATATACTGCTATATTACTTACGATTTTTTACAGAAACGAAATCTGAAGGAAGTTCTCGCTTATTTTTCCTTATAGTCCCTACATAAGACAATTTTTTTTTTCCAATTCTTGCACCAATTTGAGACTTGTAAACCAATTATCTGCTGTTATGTTTCTACCTGATCCTTGAATTGGTTCTATCAATCTAATAACAATGTCCTTTGATGTATTACTTTGATGATAAGGTCCCTCTGCCCGCAGTAAATTTCCATATTACTTACATAATATAGTTTAGAGTCGCACATATAGAATATCTTGATACCGTATTTACTAGGCTTGGAGGGTAAAGGGGAGACTGGGGCAGTTTTGAACAGGGGGTACCTTTGAACATTTTGAATTTCCCTGAAATAATTATTATTTCTATTATTTTGTCAACTCTGGTAGTAAATGACAAGCCAGCTGGTAGTGGAGCAGCAATCTTTTGTAACATCAGAATGTGTGTTATTTTCCACGGTGAACTTTTGTTTATGTGTTGTTGAGAAGTTGGTTTTTGTTTCTACAGTTGCAAGGCTTTTATAATAACATATTATCATCAAACCACTGTTTATTTATTGCACATAATAACCAAGTAAGTACACTATTCATCTACAGTTGTAAAACTTGAATATTCTTTATATATTTTTTTGTAATTTATGAGTTTATGTTGTTATGTGGGGCACTTTTGGACAAAGTCTAGTGGGGTACATTTGAACATTTTGGATACCTGGGAGAAAGAACATTCCAAACTGATGAAACAGACTGCCACAGATGTAGAGCAAATAGAAAAAAACGTTCCCCAACCTTCGACTTCTAAGAAAACGTTTCCATCGAACAAGGAAACTGTTGATGATAGGATAGTAGTTGGAAATTTTGTTATTGTTATATACGAAGGAGAGCTATACCCTGGAAAAATAACCAAACAATTAGATATTGATTTGGTACTTGTCAGTGCTACGATAAGAAAAGGCAGGCAATGGGTATGGCCAACCAAGATAGATGAGGTGTCCTATTCTACAACTGAAATAGTTAGCAAAATAGAGGAGCCAGAGCCCGTCAGTGCTGGACATCGTGACATATTCAGTGTGCCAGAATTGGATAAAATGCTTGGGTACTATTGATTCATTTTTGTATAGACTTTTGTTAGCAGTACCAAATCTGACTGTGTTATATTTAGCTACCTATTTAATTTTTAATTGTGTTCAAATAAATTTATTCCAAACTTTTTAATGATAATAATTTGTGTTTTAATAATAATTATTTTATTTATGTGTAATTAAAACCACTTTAACTAGTTTTGGGACTATTTTCTCCAATATATTTGAAGTTGACTATGGGTGTTCAAAAGTGCCTCATGCGTGTTGAAGGGTGCCCCATACATGGGGCACTTTTGAACAAAGGCAGAGGCTTGCGTTAAGGCCAGTTTATGGGAAACAGAATCACTATTTTCATGGGTAGACAATTTTAAGAGGTGGCTTAAATTATAACTTACGATGCAGTGCATTTTGGTGTATTAAATATATAAGGCGGAATAACAAGTATATAAAAACTAAAAACTGTTCAAAGGTGCCCCAGTCTCCCCTATATTGCATAAAACTGCATTGTCCACGAAATCCAGGTAATTGTTCATCTATGGTGACGTTTTGACCAAGAGAGTAATGTTTCTTACAGTTTTGAAGAAACAACGTAAATATTTCGCGAACTGCCGCCAACTTATCGAATCTTTTTCGCTCTTCTCTTGTTACATGATCATCAAACCGAAGATATCGCACGATAAATCGAAAACGTTTTTCTGACATTGTCATTCTAAAAATGTCGATTCCAAAACCATCCATTGCCCAAAAGTCTTGCAAATTACGATGTCCAGCACGAAAAACTCCTGCCAAATACAATAATGCAATAAATGCTTTTATTTCTACCACGTCTACAAGTCCGCAATCTCTTTTGCGGCTAAAATTTCGCTTTATTCTGTTTATGTACCTATTTGTTTGTGTTTTCAACGATAATGTCTAAAATATGATCCGTAATAAAAAGTTGCCAACTCTCAACCTCGCTTTTGGCGTTTCTAGCTTCATGTATTACGCCGGGTAATTTAGTCAAAATATTATGAGGTCTTGATTGTGTTCTTTTCATAGGTGTCTCCGCCATTTGGTTTCATCTTTTGAAAGAAAATAATCTTTGTCATTTCTCGTCTCATTTTCACTATAAATGTCCTTCCTCTTCGACTTCATGATCGGTGTCGGAATCTACCGACCTTGTTTCAACGTTATCTTCTGTGTCGCTGTCATCAGTTTCTTCAATATTGTCGTCAACAGGAAACACTCCCACATCTTCGTCTTCAAAAATTACACACTGTAATTCCTCCACATCTTCTGCATTGTCTAAATTATACCTTTTGTTCTCCATAGTCGTTTATTTCCGCGGTATTTGCAAAAATAATATTCTAAAAATAATGAAATAAAATAATAAATAAGTAAGTAATAAACACTAATATATGTAACTTACTTGGTCTACCAAGAGGTCCAAACCGGTAGCGGGAAGCGAATGAAATAAATTTAAATAAGCTAGGTTAACCCAAACATGCTGTCACTGCACGAGAATAACGACAATGAACAAGAGATAGATCACATGGTAGCTTATACTCATAACGCCCTCTGCACCATAATTATTGAAACTTAAAAACCCTATGGGTCTGACAGACACACGCGTGCCCACTCGAGGGTTAAGGCTCTTGTTGAAGTCTATCAAGTTTTCTCTATTATGAATAACACTATGCACAAGAATCATTTCTGGATTCTCATCTTTCATCAATTTTAAGCAGACATTTTTTTGCCCATCATATTAGGATCATCGGCAGCACAAGATATTTTTCATTAGCATATTATTGACATAGAAGCCAAAGGAAAGACTACGAAAGAAAAAGAACAGAAGCATACCGAACGTGTCGAAGAAAGAAAAGAGAATACTATAACAAGAAAATAGAAGAAATAGACGAGAGCAATAACAGAAAAAATTCTACCGAGAAATAAAACTACATTCTTCAGAGTACAAAGCGAAAGAAATGTTGTGCGACGACAAAAATGGAACGATCCTAACAGAGAAATCAGACGTCCTGAAACGATGGCAGGAATATTTCTGCGACCTGCTTAATAATAAAAATTAAACAAACTCAGAAGAAGAACTAACTCAGTACAAAACAGCTGAACCAAAAGTTGAAACACCGACACTGGAAGAAACAACTGAGATCATAATTGCCTTTAAGAATAACAAGGCGCCTGGTAGCGATAACATTACAGCAGAGCTACTAAAGGCAGGAGGCCCAGAACTGTGGGCCCGCATCCACCAATTAACCAAACGAATCTGGGAGGAATAAACAATGCCAGAAGAGTGGAATTTAGGCCTTATACATCCTATTCACAAGAAAGGAAGCAAAAGAGATTGTAAAAATTACAGAGGAATTACATTATTAAATGTAACATATAAAATCATTTCATGCCTCATTCACAAAAGGTTGAACGTATATGCAGAAGATATACTAGATGACTATCAATGTGGATTTCGACCTAACCGATCAACTACAGATCAAATACACCAAATGCGACTGCTGCTAGAAAAGGGACACGAACACAATTTTGACATACACTGCCTTTTCATTGATTTTCAACAAGCCTTCGATTCGGTCAATAGAAATAAGTTATACCTGAACTTAATACATATGGGCATACCAAAAAAGATTGTCAATCTAATTAAACTAACATTAGAAAGAACGTCAGCGGCAGTAGTAATACAAAACGATAAAACCGAAAAATTCGCCATTACGTCTGGAGTCAGACAAGGTGATGCGGTATCCGCTCTACTTTTCAACCAAAAACATTACATGCGGCTATAGAAAAACTAAAGATAACGGGAAACTTAACATCAAAAAGTAGACAAATCGGAGCCTATGCAGATGATATAGTAATCACGGGGCGCATGGCAAATACAGTAAATGACACATTTAAGGACCTCGAAAAAGAGGCAAAGAAAGTAGGACTGAGAATCAATCAAGAAAAAACAAAATATATGATGATGTCCAGAACTGCACCACAAAATGAAGATAGATACATAGTAGGCGACCACAGCTTTGAAAAAGTTAAAAATTTCACGTATTTGGGATCTCAACTAAATCAAACCAACGACGAGAGTGAAGAAATAAAGATACGAATATTAAAAGGAAATAGAACCTACTATGCGAACAGAAAACTACTTACCAGCAAACTACTAAGTCACAAATCCAAGATAATTATATATAAGTGTCTAATACGACCGGTAGTTACTTATGGCTGTGAAACATGGACCCTCCTTAAGAAAAGTGAGGAAGAACTAAAGACATTTGAAAGAAAAATATTAAGAAAAGTATACGGTCCGATAAGGGAACAGGACGGAACATACAGGATTAGAATGAATCACGAACTAGAGTCTCTAATTGGAAACAACAACATAGTAAAACATGTAAAGGCACAGAGACTGAGGTGGATAGGCCATGTGCAAAGAATGGAAAAAGATCGAAACACCAAGCTTATCATGGAATGGAAACCCACTAATAGCCGACCAAGAGGAAGACCACGTAAAAGATGGAAAGAAATCGTGGAAGAAGACATAAAAGCACTAGGAGTAAGGAATTGGAAAAGAGCAGCAGAAGATCGTGGAGAATGGCATAAAATAGTAGAGGAGGCCAAAACCCATAAAGGGTTGTAGAGCCAAAGGAAGAAGAAGAAGAATTATTGACATAGTAGTATTATAGTAGTATTATTGACTAAGTAGTTTTTTTATGTCATTTACCACACCACCACTGCAAGATAACATATTTTTTCCATTTGACAAATTTTTCTCTCCATTTTGAAAATGATATATAACCTTGCATTTACATGGCCCAGAGCAAAAGGGTTAAACTCGTGTCGAGTCCACTTTCGAATTGCCCCACTCAAACATTCAAATTGCCCCCCTGTGGGGCGAGGGCCCCACGTTGGGAAACACCGCCTTAGGGTAAATAAGGCTACTGATTATATTGTTTATACAAACCCTTAGGTATATAAAACCGTGCGTTATAAATTTCATGAAAGTTCCTATGATCACCATATTAGAAAATTTTTGTTTCTTTAAAATCATTTAAAATTATATATTTTATCTAATTGTAAGTGTAAAATTTGTATAATAATAAATACAATAGGAAATGAATATTAAGAAGGAAATTTAATTTTAAGACGAAAAGAAAATATTTTTATTTGGTAAATGTATATTAAAAGACGAGTTCAGTAAGCGCGATGTTATAGCACGCGTCCAAGTTTGACAAACGACGAGGGTAGCGAGGAGTTTTCTAATGGACAAGTGCTGAAAAACGCCTTACGAACGAGTTTCTTATAGTAGTTTTTCTATTTTGCGCCCTTTCATGCAATTTCTACATAAAAAAATCGCCGATACAGATTGATACCCCGATACAAATTGTATCGCACTCGGTGAGCCATAACCGCACTCATATGAGTGCTGTTATTGCAGACGCAAAATAGAAAAATATTATAATGTCATTAAAATTATATATCGAATAAAATATTTACTAATACCATATATTTTTGAACAAATCTCTACAAATATTGAATACACTCTTTTTGGTGGTTGTTTATCTATACAATCGATTACAGCCGATTACTTTTAATAAAAACACTATAGAAAAATCCTGGTCCGGTCGATTTTTCAAGGAACGACTTAATATAAAACCAAGTAGTGGATAATCCTAATTTACCAACCAAATCTTTAACCCAATGTTGGCAATTACGAAGCAACAAATGGTAGTCTTGTCCGTTATATGGAATGGATCTACATGTCTCGTAAAGTTCTTCTGGCGTTGTCTGAATTGTTCCTAAGGTGTAAAGAGAAACACCTTGTTTACCAGCTTCGACTTGCTCCTTGGTCATTCTTTCACAAATCCATTGAATACCTCCGGATCCTAAAAACACTGAATTTAAACAGACATTTATAGAAGTTGTATACTTTACCTTTCTTTGTTTGAAGATTTGGATCTCTGTGCAATTCGCATAAATAGACCATTGAGTCTCCCTCGAATTGAACTACCAAAGCCCAATGTTTTCCATTTTCGCCCGTTGAACTAAATGCGCCTCCAATGAGTTTCGTCAAAATTCCACGAATACGACTACCACTTTGTAATTCATGCATATACAATTTTACAGTTGCGTTGCGTTTTCCAGCCCGACTTGGCATCACGCAGAAGCCTATGGTAAATATTGGTTTACATCCGTCCACAGTCAAACTATTTTTTTTTGTAACTTATAATAAATCACTTACCAGCCAAGAGAACCAAAGTTAAGACGAAGTACTTCATTTTAATACGATTGATGGAGTATGAAATAGTATGCTGAATTTCAATCTTTATATAGTAAATGTAATCTCTTATTTTTTTTACAATAAGCAATAACTAAAAAAGGTTATAGTTATTAAAAGATTTATAATCATTTTCGTAATCTAATTTTAAATTATGTCGGTTTTCCTAAAAGAATGTTTGCCTTGTTTTAGGAAAAAACCCGCCTGGCAATGTGGGGTCTCCCACATTGCCACGCGGGTTAGTGGAAACATCACTTTGAAAATTTGCTATTACTGTATAAATAACGTTTCTACCGAAATTAATTTTACGCGTTTTCGCCAATTTCATGATGCCATAGCTTTTAAACAGGCTATCACAAAACAAAACTTCTAGTGTTCACAGCATCAAAATTAGTCGAAGAAAAAATTCTCTTCTTCTTCTGCTACCATGACCGTTCAACGATCGTTGGTTATCATGTTGGCTACCATGTTGACGATGATTGTTTTGTTGACAGCGACCCGGAAAAGCTGAACCGTAGACTTCCCATACCACTGCCTAGGGCTTACAATACCGAACTAAAATCTGAATACCGGTATTTGATATTTGAAATATCCGGATACCGGTATTTAAACCGGTATTATTAATAAAAATTTACTAGTTTATATATTTTCCCTCAGTTATTATATTGACTTGTTAACAAATAATATATGAAATCCAATAAATATTGTTCTGAAATGAGTAGATATTATTTATTTTATTACATAGAGAGTAAGAGTAGATAGATACAAAAAACGTGCAAGTAAAAAAAAGTACATATTAAATTCTATGTTACATTTTTCATATAATAGGCTCGTATGGCATTATGTAATAAAAGAAGCAAAAAATATAATTAAATTGGAAAGTATTTATGAAATAATATTAATAACGTTTAAAATGAGATGTCATGGTTTGAACCAAATTTATAATAGAATTGAAAGTAGGAGATTACCACTACGATATCTTCAAATCTGTCAGTAGCTACAATTACACGGAAATCTTCTGTTACTCTTTGGCACACCCCGCTGAAGAAGCGTGGTGTGAGCCGTTCGCTGCGTCAAAGCAAGTAACGGGAACGGTCAAGACCGATTTGTGTCAGGGGCTGAAGGAAAACAGATGTTATGAAAGAGTAAAGAAAATAAAGTTAGAATTTGTGTAATTACTACCTTAGAGTCAAAGATAAGAAGATCTCGTCGGCTCCTCATCCAACGGGAACTCTTATCTAATGGCATTAATGGTATTGACCGTTCCCGTTACCTGCTTTGACGCAGCGAACGGCTCACACCACGCTTCTTCAGCGGGGTGTGCCAAAGAGTAACAAGATTTCCGTGTAATTGTAGCTACTGACAGATTTGAAGATATCGTAGTGGTAATCTCCTACTTTCAATTCTATTATAAATTTGGTTCAAACCATGACATCTCATTTTAAACTTTGTTATTTCTTCTGTAAATTAATTTGCTAACCACAATCCATGGTGGCCTTGCGATACGAATTCCAAACCGGAATCTATCGTTTGTTTATTGATTTACGTTATCTGTCAGTTTGCCATAAGATAAGAGTTCCCGTTGGATGAGGAGCCGACGAGATCTTCTTATCTTGAACTCTAAGGTAGTAATTACACAAATTCTATCTTTATTTTCTTTACTCTTTCATAACATCTGTTGGCCTTCAGCCCCTGACACAAATCGGTCTTGACCGTTCCCGTTACTTGCTTTGACGCAGCGAACGGCTCACACCACGCTTCTTCAGCGGGGTGTGCCAAAGAGTAACAAAAGATTTCCGTGTAATTGTAGCCACTGACAGATTTGAAGATATCGTAGTGGTAATCTCCTACTTTCAATAATATTAATAACTTGCGTTTTGTTTATTAAAGCATGCTCTTAAAAAACATAAACAATCAATCGTTTCATCATCAAGCGAGGACCAAATTTTCGTACAAATATAACCAGCCGCCGAAAAAGTTTTTTCTGATTCTACACTTGTCGGCACTATTGTCATTAAGAAATCATACACATTTTGTAAATACGTTCCTTTTGTTCCTGTTTTTTCAAAAAAAGTAATTTCATCTTTTATTTTTTGTTCCAGACCTGGAATTTTTTTAAACGCAGGCACGGGTGAAGTATTTATTGTTTCGTCTATTGCTGCCTGTACTTTTTTCTTTAATGCGTTTACGTTTACCTTGTCAGATTCTAATACTGTTTCATTACCAATTTGGGAAGATATCGGAAGGGATGCTTCTTGCACAACTTCCATATCTCCTGTATCTTCCAGATTTTCATTTGTAAGCCGTTTAGTTAAGCTTACCATTTTTTTAATGATTGTAAATTTGGATATTCGTTTAAATATTTCTCCAACATCTTGTGAGCCCTTTTGCAGATACTGAAGTATTTGTGATAATTCAGTTCGTCGCAGTAAAATTCGAGATTTTAATGCCTCCAATAGTTCTAATGCAATTGCAGATTTTTGCTGGGAAAGAGTATCTAACATAAATGTTAAAGAAGAATCAGCCGTCAAAAGATTTGCATCTTTTCGGCATAATGCATCTACTGTTAAGTTTACAGAAGCTAGGGCAGCAATAATTGAATTCTTCCTCAGAAAAATGAATATCAGAACTAATGTAAATAAGCGCTTTTTGAATAAAAAATTTAATTTCTTCAAATTTTTCTAACATAGATAACATACTGTTCCTTCTTGTTTGACAATCTAATTTTAGCGCTGTTTCTTTACCTAATTGTTCTCTCACGTACTTTTGTAAATATTTATCATTTTTAGAAGGCGAATTTTTAAATGTTTTCACTACTTTGAGAATTTTTTAAACTAGAGATGATATACCAGTATGTCTAATTTTTATATTACTTGTAGTAATACTAGCATCTAACTCCATAATAATTCCATTACCATCTTCTTCGTCGATATTCGACGAATAAATATCTACTCATTTCAAAACAATATTTATTGGATTTCATATATTATTTGTTAACAAGTCAATATAATAACTGAGGGAAAATATATAAACTAGAAATTTTTTATTAATAATACCGGTTTTAATACCGGTATCCCGATATTTCAAATTTCAAATATCAAATACCGATATTCAGATTTTAGTTCGGTACTGTAAGCCCTACTGGTGATATCGTCGTCATACTCGTCATCGTCAACATCATTATAATTTTGCTTCCCACTCGGGTTCAAAGTTGACTTATACAAAACAGCAGTTATTGCTAAATTTATGCAATGTGCCATACATTGTTGATGTTCAGCCTCTATAATTTTTCCTAATTTAACCATAACCGACGCACCGTCAGTAGTTACTCCAACTATGTCTTTAGATATATCTAAATTAAAATCTTTCAATTTTTCTTCTACAAGGGATAAGCATTTTTCTGCTGGAACGGATCCGCAAGCGCGCACTAATCCGATATTCCACATTCTTCCTCCAACAGAATGTACATTAATGTTTATGTAGCGCCGATTACGAATAGATGTCCATTCGTCAAATGTGATACTGAAACGTGTACCTTCAGATTTCAGTCTAGAAATTTCATGCACTGTAGACTGTTTAATAATATTACTATATTCAAGTACTATATTTCTAATAGTGGCTGCAGATTTTGGTATGCCTTTGCATCCTCTTGCCTTTAAGCCTTCTCTTATGTCATACGATTTTATAAAAATATTAAAAGACAAACCATCGCGAGCTGTCATTCGGGCAAGCACTTCTGAAAATTTTTCGTTGTTATTTTTTTTAAAATAATTTTTTATTAACAATTTAGGTTGTTTAGAAACACTTGATTCGACATCATGGGGGGATTCACATTTCTTTTTAAGATTTAGTCCATGTATCGTTTTTAAGTGACTATGAAGGCCACTTGTGGATCCTCCTGTACACTTTATTTCTTTCGCGCACTTTTTACATTTAGCAACCTGTCCGTTTTTTTCAATCAAAAAATGATTCCAAACTGAAGTTTCGTCCTGTCCTTTTCGGTGCTCCGTAAATGTATTCATCTTTCAGGGGTATAGTTTATGCTTATTAATTTTAATATTTGTAAATTAATTGAACTCTAATTTAAATTAATCCAAATATAAACTTGCCGTATCATATAATTCATATGGATTAATCAGAATTTAAATACCGTTATATAATTTTCAATTATTAGAATTAAAACCAGAAAACAAGTGGACATAATCCACACACCACAAGACACAACGGAATGAAAAATAAAATTGAAAATATAAAATATAATTTTTACTTGTAAACACTACAGCCGATTTGCAAAATTAAACAATCTAATCTAAATTATTTAATAATTTTTGTGTTACACACTTTATGTATTCGTATAAACCAGACCTATTCATTGGGTAGTAGACGTAAACATAACAATCGCTTTTTATTGCCGACTAATGCCGACACCGCCGCTTCTCGATGGTGCCATACTCGGCTCGGTATGTGTAATAAATGTGCCTGATATAGACTTTAACACAATGAAATTGTTTGTTTATCTTAAAAAAGAAATTCTTGAAATTAATTAATATTATTTTTAATTAGATTTATATTGTGCATAAATTCAATTTTTATCCACTAATGTAATACCAAAATACCGGTATTTTTACATAAATACCGGTTTTTATTAACGGACAAAAATCGTCCGGGATTCCGGTATTCGGGATCCCGGAATCCCGGTATTGAAAGCCCTACCACTGCCTCGTGTTCTATAACCACGATGTTCTCCTTCTTCCTGAGCCCCGCTTACCCGGTATTTTTCCCTCTATAATAAGGTGTAGCATTTCATATTTTCACGGGTGCCTTATAAAATGACCAAAATATTATAATTTTCGCCGTTTGATAGTTTTGACTATTTACAGATCTTTTTCCATGCCATTGAGATCTCTATAGCTGTTGACTTTGTCCACTCAACTGATCTTTAGTAATCATTCCTACACCCACATTTCGAATGATTCGAGGCGTTTAAATTTTTTTGCTCGCCAGTGTAGTTAATAAAATGAGATTCATATCGTCCCCTTTACAACATACCGACGGGACATATGTGTGATAAAATTGAAAATTGAGTTTCTCTGTCAGAGAATATAACTTTACTGTACTTTTCGTATGACAAAGCGGCGTATCTGTAATCCTTGTAGATTATGTTTTCTTATGATAACAAAGTTCTTATTAGTGCATTACATACAGACGTAAGAACACAGTGAAGCACACGAAGGTTGACAAAGTTCTCGCAGAGGACCCACTCTTAGTTAGAGTCTCACAGTAAGTAATAAGTTTTGTAGTGTATGTAAAATATTTTTTGGCCTCCTAAATTATAAAGCTAGCTTTGACATCGTGTGTACGTCAAGCGAAACTAATTTTTTACTCACAATGTTGCAAAGTACGGCTACAATGCGGTAAAGTCACTTTAACATTGCAGACTTAGAAAACACCTCAAGGCCCTAGGCCTAGAGGAAGATGATAGAGGAAAATTATGTGTCTCAGCAGAGGAAATCCCCATACATCTGATCAAAGACTGCGGAGCACTGCTCCGCAGAGGAGTTGCAGTCCTTGAATCCCATCCAAATCCTGAAATCCCTAGAAAGGAATCAGGACTAGAGGAGGAGCTAGAAATGGGTAAGTTACACCAACGTTTAAAGGAAGAGGGTGGGAGTAAAATAGATCTATGAAGGTTGCAGTACAAGTCACTGCCAAATCTACAAATCTACATTCATGATAATTTTATATCAAATCGTATTTCAACTCAAAAATCAAGTTATTAACCAATGACGTATGTAATAGTTGTTTATAAATAAAGACCACAAAATGACGTATCTGCTATTTTTTTTTTCAAAAAACAGGAAAGTAAAAAGCTGATTTACAACTCCAACTTTTTCACTGTTAAACTACTAAGTGATTACAAAATTATAGACAAATTTTGTACCAATGCTCTGTAAAAGAAAAAACAATAAACCTAAAAATTTACTTAAAACGTAAATAAAATAAACTTGGATCGATTTCGTTTTTTATCTCCTGTAAAATTACAAATAGTCATTACAGATACGTCATTATGTCATACGATATGCATCCGAAACACGCATTCTTTTAAAATATGTCTCACTGTTTAACCTAACCTATTAAGTATATTAAGTGTATTAAGACACAACAATATTTTTTTAATTACTTATGCGTTAAAAGTACTAACTTGGCACACGTGTTTTAGTGCGAAAATTTTTGGCTGTATTAGGGTACCACCTTAATTTTGTAACGCACGCAAATATCCAATATTTCTAAGTTATATTAAAAAAAAAAACGGCCAAGTGCGAGTTGTGACTCGCGCATCGAGGGTTCCGTACAAACTTGTAAGTAAGGTAACTTTTTTTTTGTGGAGGTCGCAGCAAGCACATTCAGTTAACTTGACAAGTGGCCCTCCTGAAATCACGACCATCTTAGTACCGCTGCAAGCATAACCTCAAGATGTCGCTGTCGTACGATGGAATTCTACCCTATATTTTATTACCATACGTTCCCCATTCACTATGAGTGTTTAGGGGTTCTGGAACTTCACTATTTGTTTTTACTGCTCAATTTCAATTTTGTCTGTATACCTATATACTGTATATCTGTATAAAGGTATACAGGGTTTTTTTTTAAATAACGCGAATTTTTTTAAACTTATGAAAAGAAAACTTTATTTTAGTATTACACTTATTCACTAACTTATATTAAGATCTAACTATTTCTTGATGTAATATAAACTAATATATTAACTATTTCTAGATCTATTTCGATACTCTTAACATTCAGTTGTTCAATTTACTGCTTTTGGGCAATTGACTACCAAAAAATATAGGGCGAACGTGATTTAAGTATATGTAGATTATAAACAAAATTTAGACGAAATATAATATATACAGTATGTTACGGGACTTGAGTATGTCGCATGTCGGTTATAAAAAATCAAAATTTAGACACAATATATACCCTGTATATATTATGTATATAGAGCGTACGCTATGAAATGCATAACGAATATAAACAATGAAAATTCAGAATAAACAGTTTGGTGCCAACACATACTTTTTAAATAAACAGAATAAGACGAAAAAATAGCTTGAATATAAAATATTCAACCTGTTCGCCAATCTACAAAAAAATTATTTAAATTTTTTTTTTTTTGCAGATTGGCGAACAGGTTGGATATTTTATATTCAGGCTATTTTTTCGTTTATATTTATTTAAATGTATCTACAAATAGTAAGGCCCCCCTTAATTTTTAATTTTCAATTCATACTTTTTAACCTTCGGATCTTACCGATTAGGACCTAACTGTATGCAACCCATTTGCTTCTGGAGCCTGACAATATCACTACGACAACATTATTGTATTTTCATAAGGTTCTAATAGTAAATTCGCATTTTACTTGTAATTAAACTACATATTTACGGTTTTCAGATTTTTCCCTTTACATGTGCTGTAAGACACCGCTTCTTGCCAAATTTCATGATTTTAGGTCAACGGGAAGTACCCTATAGGGTTTGATTCCCCTGTGAAATCGCAAAATATGCGACATAAACGGTAATATCTTTTGATCGCGTTGACTTACAAGTTTGATTTTTTCACAGCCGAAAGAGACCGCAGACCCGAGTATTTCATGAAAATTTCAACTTGTTATCTCTACGCGTTCCTGAGAAAAATGGTCTTAACAGACAGACAGACAGACGGACAACAAAGTGATCCTATAAGGGTTCCGTTTTCGGTACGGAACCCTAAAAAGAAACAATTAGATAAATAAAATAAACACAATCAAGACCTGAATATTAAAAAAGGTGATGTGAAGTGACATAATTTTTTTTTCATTACAAAATAAAAATAAAAATTAGAAAGAAAACGTTTTAAAATGAGTGTAAATTATATGGTGATACCGGAGACTGATGAGAGTTCTTATGACGAATCCACACCACCGGAGACAATTGAAAAAGCAAATTCCTCAATTTTGATTCTATTTTTTTTTGGATGGCTCCTGGATCCCAAACTTAAGTTTTACTTTAAGTTTTGCCTTCTCGCAATTTCATTTTAGTGACTAATTGACAACTTACCGTCCTAGTTGCAAAATATACTAATATGGTGCTGTTTCAACAAATTTCATAATATTTTTTTATTTACTACTTGTTGATATATTGCGAAACGTTTAGAAAAGATAATCTAGTTATCGCTCATAAATCGGGAAAACCTCGTCGCTGTCAATGTCGTCAATATTATATTATATAAGGTTGAAAGGAATCTTTCCAATCAATTTCTAATATCCACCGTAGCTCTCCATCTCTCTAGTGGCAAAAATCCTCATAAGTTTACGATTGTTTTAGTAGAAAAGTTTTAGTAAAAACTTTAAAATGTTAATATATATATATATATATATATATATATATATATATATATATATATATATATATATATATATATATATATATATATATATATATATATAATACTAATCGCTAATGCCACGCCGGGTATTAAATTATACAACAGGTATGTTATTACCAGCCTCCAGAAGAAAGAAATGATCTTAAAAATGTTATTTATCTAGTACTCGTTTAGTGACATGAAAATGTACTGGGGCCTGGTAATAGCATGCAAATACCTGTATAATTCAATATCCTGCTTGGCGTTAGCCAGGAAAGTAGTTGTTTCAGCATTGACTTGCAACAAGATATAATATTATAGACCTACATGTCACTTTGACATATAATATAAAATATTTTTTTAAACATTTTAAAATTTTTATACTAAAACAATCCTTAACTTATAAGAATTTTTGCCACTAAAGATATGGAGAGCTACGGTAGAGATTAGAAATTGATTGAAAAGATTCCTTTCAACCTTATATAATATTGACGACATTTACGACGATATATATATATATATATATATATATATATATATATATATATATATTACTTCAATGTTAGAATATTGGTGAAATCATTCTAATTATAAATACAATCGTATACACTTATTATGGGCAAAATACAGCCTGAATATATAAATACATTCAACTTGTTCGTAGCTCTATAATATTAAGTCTTATTAAGATCACAAAACAAAACTCCATGTTGAAACAACTACTTCCCTCGCTAATGCCACGCCGGGTATTAAATTATACAACAGGTATTTGTATGTTATTACCAGCCTCCAGAAGAAAGAAATGATCTTAAAAACTTTATTTATCTAGTACTCGTTTAGTGACATGAAAATGTACTGGGGCCTGGTAATAGCATGCAAATACCTGTATAATTCAATATCCTGCTTGGCATTAGCCAGGAAAGTAGTTGTTTCAGCATTGACTTGCAACAAGATATAATATTATAGACCTACATGTCACTTTGACATATAATATAATATAATACAATTAATGTAAAATAATAGCCAGAATATATCTTGAGGCAACCTCTAGGGCTCACAACCTTAGTTGTATAACGTTGGACTTTGTCCAACCCACATTTACTTATCATGGAAAAAAAACTTATCAATTTACTTATATAATATCATGGATTTGGCTTCTAATGGTCATGATTGCCCTGAAGACAATGCTATGCGTAAATCGGAGCACCACAAGAACAGTTCAAGATTCAAGAAAATGTGAAAATATTTTTTTGGAACATACAATGTGAATTCCTTAATTCAGGTTGGAAAATTAAAACAACTAACAACAGAACTTAATGGACATCACATTACAATATTAGCCCTTCAAGAGACCAGGTTCTTGGATGAGGACACCTTTGAATCTGACAACTACAGAATTTTCAAAGGAAAAGTTGGGAAGAGAGTGATGAAGAACATGCCACATCTGGGAACAGCTTTTATCATCATCATCATCATTTCCTTTACTCCTCGTGAGAGCATAGGGCATCAACAAACGCTCTCCATCTGATTCTATTTTGAGCCAGGGCCTTTACCTCGCGCCACTCCTTTCCGCTTGCCCTGGCTTCATGTACGACTGTCCTCCGCCACGTGATTTTTGGGCGGCTTGTCTTTCTTGAACCTTGGGGGTTTCAGTCAAGAGCTTCTTTTGCAATATCCCTCTCCAGCCTTCTAAGTGTGTGTGCGATCCATTTCCACTTCCTTCTTCTTTTTTGGATTTCAAGACGCTCCATATTTGATTTTTTCCAAAGTTCAATATTTGCTATGGTATTGGGCCAAAATATTTTAAGTATTCTTCTCAGACACTTGTTCATGAATACCTGAAGTTATGATACTATGGTGGTAGTCACTTTCCACGTTTCGCTACCGTAAAGAAGAACTGATACTACATTAGATTTGAAAATTTGGAGCTTTAAGTTACGGGAAGTTTTTGTTGAGTTCCACAGATTGTTAAGCATTCCGAATGCCTGTTGCGCCTTCTGTATCCGTTGTTTTACGTCTTTATCAGCACCACCATCCTGTGAAATAAGGCTTCCAAGGTAGCAAAAACTATCTACTACCTGTACTTGCCTGCTGAACAGCTTTTATGGTGAACAAAAAAAATTTGGACGCAGTTATCGCTTTTAGAAGTATGAATGCCAGACTATCTTTTCTAACTATAAAATCTCTCAATAAGAGATACACGCTAATCAACGCCCATGCTCCTATAAATAAGGATAATAAAACGAATCCAGAGAAAGTTGATGAATTTTGGGATGAGTTAGAAGCCGAAATTCTCAAAATTCCTTCTAACCATGTAAAAATTTTACTTGGAGATTTCAATGCTCAGCTTGGATCTGAGAGAAAATTTTCTGATATAATAGGTAAATATCACGCTCATAATAGAACCAATATGAATGGTAAGAGATTGGTTAAACTCTGTGAACATCTAAACTTAAAGATTATGTCCACACATTTTAAAGCAAAACCAAGTAAAAAGAAAACGTGGGTCTCCCCAAAACGCGTTGCTGGGTGAGTTTCAATTAGATCATGTAGCTATTTCTCGAAATTGTTACAAAGAAATCCAAGATGTTAAGGTCAGAAAATCCTTCAATGTAACTTCAGATCATTTTACCTTTCTCAAATCAAGATGAATTTCATACCACTTACACGCAAACAAAATACAACTAGAATTAAAATTCCAAAAATAGAGAGAGGTTCTTACAAATGAAAAAAGGATGGAATTTCAAGGAAAACTTAAAATACCAACCAATTGGAATGATGTTACTAATAACCTTCTTGAACCAGCTCAAGAAATTGCACCGTTGAACTTTTATAGGAAACATGCTTGGTGGAATGAACAATGTGAAAAAGTGATCAAAGACATTGTGCTTAGCACAAGTGGAACGGGAGCAAGACTCCAGAAAATTTAGAGGAAGTACAAAGATTAAGGAAAATGGCCCACCAGACTTTAAGGACGATTCGAAGAAAATATATGAAGGACCAAATAACGGAAATGGACGACAATTTTAAGAAAAATGACACACGATTATCTTATAGAGCATTTAAGAATGAAATCACTGGATATTCAACGCTGAGTTTAAACTTCAAAAAGGAAGATGGTTCGCTAGCATTAAACAACAAGGAAAATTGTGATATCCTGGTATATCCTGCGTATTTTGAGAAGTTGTTAAACTGTCCAAAACCGACAGACAAGTTGAGTTTTAAATTTACAAAACAAAATTCTGACTCTACGCCACCAGAAGTAAACGAAATGAAATGTATTATCAACTCACTTAAAAATAATAAAGCCTCATTCGAGGATGGGATAATTGCAGAGATATGGAAACTTGTAGATGATGAATTTTTAATAGCGACGACAAATCTATTTCAGAAAATTTGGATTGAGGAAGCAATTCCAGAATTTATCCACTACATAAAAAAGGCTCAAAAATTGATGTCAATAGTTATAGGAGATCTCATTGTTGTCTGTCACATATTTGCAAAAAAATAATTTGCAAAATTACTTCTAAACAGACTTGAACCACAGATCGAATCACAGCTTGGTGAGTTCCAAGGGGGTTTCAGAAGGAATAGATCGTGTGCAGAACAAATTCTTAGTTTAAAATTGATATTAAAATATTACAACAGCAGGCCAAAAAATATCTTTATCTCATTCGTTGATTTTCAGAAAGCATATGATTCAGTGGATAGGGATACTGTTTTTGGCACATTGAAGGAATACCAAGTTGATCAAAAAACCATAAATTTAATAAAACTTACATTAACTAATACGATTTCCAGAGAAAAATTTTTAAGTGAATTTAGCGAGACCTTCGAGGTTAAAACAGGGCTAAGACAAGGGGACAATCTATCACCACTGCTTTTCAATTTGGTCTTGGATAAAGTCATGAGAACGTTTTTGGAGAAGAACGATTCAAGTGCTAAAATTGGTTGAAATAATCAGAACCTCAAAGTCAACGGTTTAGCATTTGCTGACGACATAGCGCTGTTTGCTGAATCAGAACAAGACGCTATTAACCAAATTGATCAGTTAAAAGAAACGGCAGAAAAAGCGGGCTTACAGATTTCGTTGGTAAAAACAGAGATGATGACAAGTGATCAGAAATATACTAAGAAAATGATAAAAACAAATTATGGGAGCATCAGGGTCACTGACCGATTTAAATATCTTGGAGAAATAATTAGTAGCAATGGGACAGATAAATTGGTAATTGAGATCAGAAAAGGGAAATTGGAAAGATTAAATTTTTGTACAAAAAATATATACAATAAAAAGAACTTGTCTATCAATGCAAAATTAAAACATTTTAATACAGCTGTTAGGCCAGTCATCTTGTACGGCATGGAAACTACAAATATAACCGGAATGGAGAATTTGCTGAAGATAAAAAGAAGAATTTTAAGAAGAATTGGACCTAGGAAAACACAGGAAGGTTATAGATTGAGATCCAATGCAGAAATTTATAGTAAAATTGACAACCTTGAAGTAATAATCAGAAAACGGCGACTTCAGTTCTACGGACATATGGATTGTCCATGGTCCGCATGGATTGCTTAAAGTTAAATAAACACATTTTTGATAAAATCTGGAACTATAAAGGGCAAGGGGGTTATGTAAAACAAATGAAGGAAGAACTTCAACAATTCAAATTTACTGAAGAAGATTGTCTAAACCGAATAGAGTACAGAAAAAGAATTTTTGACCTCAAAATTCTTGTCGGGGAGAAGAGGAATCTCAACAGAGGAGAGTGGACTGCTGAAAGAAGAGCTGCACAGTCGACCAGGATGAAAGACTTCTGGAAGAGAAAGAAGGAAACTAGACCTACAAAGAAATGATATTTGCGTGGTCCTTGTTGGCCTGTCCGCGGGTAAAAAAAAATTATAGACCTACGAGCAGGTTGAATATATTTATTTATTTCGACAATATTTCGCCCTTAATAAGTTTGTTAGAAATAAAAATAATTACGGTAATATTTGAATACATTCTAAATTATAGTATGGGAAACAAATGTGTGATAAATGTTTAGACACGTTTTTTATACCTCCTGCAAAACTTGACTTTTGGGATCTTTGAGGTTTTCCTGATTTGTGAGCAATATTCAATATAGCTGAATAAGCGTCACTAGCAATGAAATGAAACAATGCCATAGTATCTAAATTTAAATAGCTATTTAAAAGATAAAGTGTATTTATTAAAACACACGGAAGAGACCGCTTGTAGCATTACATTCAGGGAGTCAGATGTCTTAACATTTTAAAAGTACAAGTGCATTCAGTTCTAGGTGGGATTTGGGGGTATGATTTCGATTGTATCCCTCTTTTTCCAGTTCCTTTCATCAGCTTCTTTTTCTGATATAATTTTGTTTATTATTCTATTGATTATGTCCCAATTTCTTGGGATTGTAGCATCTGTTGAATTGGGTTTCTTGTGTTAAGGTTCGTTATTGCTGCTTCCCCGCGTTCTTTGTCTCATCTCGGGCAATCATGGGCTGTGTGGGTTACGCTGTCTGCATGTCCGTAATACACGCAGTCTATATCCGGTGCCCACCCGATGTTGCGTAGGAATTCCTTGAAACACCCATGAGCAGCTGGGTTAAGTGATAAGTTACTTCTCAATGTTGTCGTCGGTACCAAGTCTCTATATCAGAGTTTAGTAACCTTGTCCATTCGCCTTTCGTTGTCGTATTCCAAGCTTTCTGCCCTTCCCATATGAGCTCGTTTGCATTATTTCTTGTTGATTTGTCTTTGGCAGCATTATATAGGTGTTTTCTCTGCTTCATCTATAGTTTAATTGGCGGAATGCCTATTACTAGGGCAGTATCTCTTGATACGGTTCGATAAGCACTGCATACCTGTAGGGCTAGCTTTCTCAGGTAGACTACTAGTTTCTGGATTTTGTGTCTGTTTACGGCCTCTGCCCAGATTGGAGCAACGTATTCTATTCTATAGCTATTTTATTCTATAGCATTGCAGACTGGGCAACTGTGCTGAGCAGCCTACGTTTTCTGCTCCTCGGACCTGCGACATTATGCATGAGTTTTTCGAGTGCAGACGTAGTTTTCATTGCACGCTCTGTCGCCATTTTAAAGTGTTCTCTGAAGGAGAGACTCTTATCGATAGTAATCCCTAGGTATTTGATGTGGGGTTTAGGTCTAATTTCAGGATCCATCACTTTGAATGATATGTGAGCCAGTTTCCTGTATCCGGTCAGCAGAATTGCTTTGGTCTTTTCCGGTCTATATGCAGTGATTTGGATTCCATCCAGCAGATAATATTTTCGATAACCTGATTGACCCTTTGCATGATTCCGTTTTTCCGGCAATTGTTAGTGCAAGGTCGTTGGCGAAGCCTATTAGCTTAGTCCCTTCAGGTAGTTTCAGCCGAAGTACTCCGTGGCAAAGTATGTTTCACAGAGTTGGTCCTATTACGGAGCCCTGTGGGACACTACTAGTGATCTTGTAGGGTAGCATTTCGTGCTCGGCTTGGAGTAAGACACTGCGGTCCTCAAAGTAGTTGCGAACCATTCGTAAAAGGTAGGGAGATATTTTTCTCCCTGTTAGTTCATCCAAGATGTGTTGCCAGACGGCCGAGTTGATCGCGTTCCGCATATCTATCGTTACTAGTGCAGATATTTTCCAAGTTTTTTTGGTGTCTACTTTGGCCTTCTTTGCGATGTCCATTAAGTGGTTTATGGCATCTATGGCCGATCTGTCCACACGGAAGCCGAATTTAGTATCCGAGAGGTTTATGCTGTTCTTAAGTTCTTTTTAAAGGCGACTTAGGAGTAGTTGTTCAGTAAGTTTCCCAGCTGCATCAAGTACACATATTGGGCGGTAGGAAGAAGGTTCATATTGGCTTGTTGCCTTTTTATGAGAACTGGCTTCGCCTGTTTCCATCTGCTTGGAAATGTGCCAGTGAGTTTTTGTTTAGGATTTAGTTCTGGGGAGGTTTTTGTCATTATCTTAACGGCTTCTGGAGGCAGGACATCTGGTCCAGGCGCTCTGTTATATTTTAGGCGGTTGTTTGACGCGTTTAGCTGTTCCTCAGTGAATAGAGGGATTTCTCTAATTTTCGGTTGTTCCCAGGTTGGTTCAGGATGGGTAATAGCTCTTTAGCAACCATTAGGATTTTGTTCATTGATAGTTGTTGGTTGGTCTGGCGGATGAGCAAGTTTCTCGTAGATATTTTTTAGACATAGCTTTTCCCAATGTCTTTTTTGGAGAGGTTTATTTCTCTACGTAATTCATTTTTTGCATCGTGGTATGACCGTTTAATGTCTAGAAGGTGGCTCGGCTGTCTGGGAACAGGTGGCTGGCCGGGAACAGATAAACAAACAGGATATACAAAGGATGTCTGGTATTCTCTGGTCTTGCCCAGTTTTGTCCGACTAGTAATATCTGGTCTTGTTTGATCCTATCTGGTCTTGTCTGTCCTTTTCTGGTGTTCTCTGGTGTTGCCTAATCCTGCCTAGTCATGTCCTGTCTTGTCTCGTTCTGTCTGGTCTTGCCTTATATTGTTTGGCCATGTTTGGTCTTCTCTGGTCGTATTGTAAAAACCGTCCATAATTATTAACTATTGATTCAATCGCTTATTGAGGACAGCCGTACCTCACGAATATTCAGCCATAGTTAAAGGGTTAAAGAAGTACCATGAGCAATATTAAAAAGGTAATCTAAACATAAAAAAACATAATGAACATAATGATGAGATAATGAGGTAAAAACATAATGATGAGATATAAAACTGAAATTTCTGAAAGATAAATGCTTTTTTAAATAATATAATTTTTAAATTACCATATCATTGACGTTTCTACCTTTTATAATATGATTTTATATTAATACGAGACAATGTTTATTTTTTTATGTCGCGGCGGCGAGATGGCTCGACGGCGAGATGACTCGGCGGCAAGTTTCCCGTAGGTATGTGGCCCTGGTGAGTTCGGACCTGGTGAGTTGGATCCGAATAGCCCGCAATTTCGTTTGAATCGTGCGGCTGTTTTTTCTTCATTTTGTGAAATAAAAAAATATTATAAGCATATTATTTGTTGAAACCATCTTCCGTATGAATATATAAAAGAAGAAATGTTTATTGAAAACAAACGTTTACGTTATCGGCTAAGATTATCGACCACTAGGTCTTTCCGCCCACGAGTTTAGATTTTAATATTTAAAATAAATTTATACAAAAAAAAAAACTGCTGAATTTACACATTATGGAGGGTTTAGTCTTAAGTCGTATATTGTTTCTTGGAGTGTTTTGAGTGGGTGTCTACGGATTGGTTTGGTAGAGTCACCTCTTATAAAAAGGGTTTGTGATGGTCCAGTGAGTGTTAGTCGCTTTGTATTTGGTCAGTAGTCGTTTCTGTCTATCGAAGAGATAAGGAATTTGGGTGAGTCGGTAGAGGAGTTCATTGGAAGGGTTATGGAGGATGTTTTTGGGGTGTCTTAGTTTGAAAATGATGCGTGGGGATGTTCGTTCTGCCGTTTCTAGTATGTTGTAAGTTTTTCTGTTAATAGTAGTAAGTAGTATGTGTACGTATTCGCGGATACGTCTGCAGATGGATTTGTAAATCTTGGCGGCCGTTAAAATAGAGATACCTTGGTCTCCTTGTGTCAAGCAGCGGGAACGTTTCTTCTTTGGACATTTTTGGTTTTCCGTATTTTAGCGCCGGTGTTGTATTTTAGTTTATTGCCGAATGTCATGCCTAGGTATTTTATATGAGTTGCCGGTGTCACGTTAATGGTATGTAGGTAGATATGTGGGTAATTGGGAGAAATTCTGTGATGTGGATGTGGATGTGGAATTGGCATTTGGAAAGGTTACCAGTAAGTCGCCAGAGGTTAAACCAGATTAGGGTGCTGTCCGTGAGTGCTTGAAGTTCGTCCATCGTTTTATTAAGATTTTTATTTTGGGATATGAGAGCGGTGGCAGCAGCGTATTGTAGGATATAGGAGGAGAGGTTGATTTGGCATTTGTCGGCTAGGTTATAGTTGTAGATGTCGTGGCAGTATAAATTGTATAGTAAGGGAGAGCGCTGGGGAGACATTGGAGAGGCGTAAATTCAAAGGAGAGGGCGCTGTTTATTTTAATTTGGAGGGATCTGTGATGGAGGAAATGTTTAAGGATATAGATGAGATACGGAGGAATATTGAGTTGTCGCATTTTGATGGATATATATTTGCTGAACAATTATAATTAAATATACAAATTATAATTAAAATTAACAATTATAATTAAATATATACATTTTGTATATTCATACTACCGTTACGTAGTGCTTATTAGAATAATAAACTTCTTCTCAAAAGTTATTATGATATTTCTAACTCATCATGCATCATTGGTTTGGGAAAACATATTCCCGTATTCCCATGTCCCAGTTGGGCAAAACATATTAACAACTGATAGTTTAAAGAAATTAGTTGCACACGTACAAAGTTAATGCGGCTAAGTCGTCGCAATATTAGGTTTGTTCACAGGAAATGCGTTATTTATAACATATTATTTATACTTTTCATATTGATATGTATTGTTTTCTTGTTAACACTGTTGGGAATAATTGTATTTCTTGTAATTGTGTCTAATTGTATCTAGTTATAATCAAAAATATTTCTTAAATAAATAATAATAAACGGAATACCCTAGGATTAAAGATCAGACGAATGGAGATTCCCAATTCCAAGTATTTTGTAAAAATATTTACAATTTGCAACTTATATCTCTTAATAAACTATAAATAAATATATTGTATACTATATATAGATTATTAGCACTTATCTATAAACATTTTCACAACGTTAAGATTGTAAGTGCTAATTAAATAGAGGAATGTTGGCAATATGTGACCTATGGAGCAAAGGGTTATATCCGGGTTCTGAGTGTAATTAATATTTTTCTGTGTTGTAGAGTAAACTGCATATGTAGTTGTAAAAATAAGCAAAATGCAATATTAGAAATCCAGACTATATCTAGATGCAGGGCCGTATTTAACCTATTGGAGGCCCTGGGCACATTAAGATATTGGGGCCCCGTAGATCAAGGCCATATTGACTTGACAGAGCAGTAGTATTATTAGAATAGGCAAGAAAAGCAAATAACCAAAGTTTTAGATTTATTTGTTTATCTTTACAGTCACATTAAATGAAGAGGTAATATAATATAATCCAGTGTATACGGTGAAGCAAATTTTGAATAAAACATGGGAATACGACATTGATGTGCACAACATCTTCATCGATTATAAGCAGGCATACGATTTGATCTACCGCAACAACCTCTATCACATTTTACAGCAGCTGAAGATACCAACTAAACTGGTGAATATGAAAAAGACCACAATGTGAAACTGAAGCTGTGGTGCGGGTCCAAAACTAACTCACGGGCCCCTTCAAAATAACGTAAGAGTTGAAACAATGGGCTAGCACCCACACTCTTCAATTTAGCGCTGGAATTTGTTATAAGACGTTTAGGTGTAGGTAGGGATAACATCCTAGCCAACCAAAACTGTGCAACTAGCGGCATATGCCGATGACATAAATATTAGGAGCTGAAGGGCCGACGAAGCACAGAGGTCCTATGCCCAACTAAAAGCAGCTGCCATAGATAAGCGGGCTCAGCATCAACGCAACCAAACAAAGGTGATGACACAAAGAAGAAAGCGCGGGCCAGAATTACAGTTGTCAGACAACATCAAGGATGTCAACAAATTTATATGTCTGGGTCTGAAAATCAACAAAGATGGTACTTAAGACGGGGAAGTAATATGCCGAGTCCTAGCAGCAAATAAGGCGTACTATGCAATGACGGAAATATTAAGACCTAATAGTGTGCACCGCAAAAACAAGCTTAGAATATGCAAGACAATAATTCTTGTAAAAAATATAGACTATGGCCGGAAAAACAAAAAAACGCAATGGACATATTTGAACGCAAGGTACTACGTAGGATTCTAGGGGCGGTAACGGTCGGAAACATCAGAAGGTCAAGGTACCATAACGAGCTATACTAGATATACCAAGAACCACCGATTTCTACATTCATCATAAGACTAAGATGGGCAGGACACGTGCCCAGAATGGACGACAACCGTCTGCCACTAAGAGCACTGAACGCAAAAATACAAAGCAGGCAGCCGGTAGGGAGGCCAAGAAAACAGTCGGAGGAAGAGACCGCGGAAGACGCATACCAACTATTCGGAGTAAGAGCGTGGAGCATTACAGCAAAGGACAAGGAAGGATGGAGGACGAAAATACAGGAGGCCAGGGCCCGATTTGGGCCTTAGCGCCATATGAAGAAGAAGATAATATAATCCACAAAAATAACTCTTTTAGTAATGTCACAAATTTCTATGTCCTTAAAAATCTGTGTTGACTAAAGAGGTACCCTTCTAGATTTGAAATGGGCAAAATATTTAATCACTTCTCCAAAATCTATGTTTTTGAGCATATCACATTCTATGAGACAAACTGGTTAATCTCACTTGAAGCATGGTACTTCTTAATTGATTTTCTGTACTTTCCAATTTGGGAGAGGAAGCGTTCACCACTGCAGTTACTTACCATCATGCTCAAAAAGATTCTCAATGCGATTTTAACTTTGGAAAATGTGTCTTCAATTTTATTTTCTTTCAAAAGGTTATCGTTTGGTGACCTGGCGAGATCTAGGGGGCCCTATCCATTGCGGGTCCCTGGGCACGCAGTCCCAGTGGAGGCCCAGAGTGCCCAATGGGAAAGAGGGGCCAAAGGTTTAGGTCTAGGTTTACCAAATGCAAAATTTATAGGAGCCCGTTGTTTCGAAAGAATTGTAAGATCTCTGGAATTCCGCGTTGATGTTGAGGGTTGATTCTGAAAAGAACCGAATTCTCGACGTTTCGGCGAGCATTCGCCATTTTTAAGAGATTTATGTGTCCTTGCGGGTTAACCGTTAGACGCATACTGATCGCTCGTTATACATAGGACATACATTCGTAGGATCCTTTGATTCTCGCGGTCGTTTTATCTTTTGTTTTGTTGTTTCGTTGTTGTTTTTTTAGGGTTCTGATTTTTTGCGTGTAATAAAACGGTTCTTTTCGTTCCCTTCTTTTTTTTGGTTGGCTTTGTTTTTGTTTGGTTTTGTTTTTTTTTCTCTCCTTGTTTTTTTTTTCTTTTTCTCCTTGGTTTTCTTCTGCTTCTTTTCCTATGGTGATTGTACTTGTCCACTACTGGGTCCTGCTGTCCTGCTTTGGGATTTTCGGCTTCCTTGATAGTTTCTTCTGTGTTGTTCTGTTGTTACTGTATTCCTTTCGTTTCGGCGGAGCTGTTCTCCGGTGGTCTGTGGGTAGGAGCGCTCGTTCGTGGGATGCGACTACTTATAGCTGTCTGGCTTCGGGTCATGCGCATTGTGTGCGATGCTTCGGTTCGATTGTTTGTTTGTCTTGTTGATCGTATATATGTCTGGGATGTCTGGGATTGCATTTTGAGGATGGATTTGATCGGTCGACATGCTGGGGGAGTCGCAAGGAATCATCTCTTGTATTCAGGCAGTAGTCTTGTTTTTCTATGTCCATGGCTTCTCTGTATACCCGTGACATTTCGTGGTTTATCTATGCAAGGGTCCTCGAGTTTCTGAAATCCATCCAGTGGCCGGTGTTGGTGTGTTGGACAAGAGTTGGACATGCTCTTGAATCCTAGCCGATATTTTTCTATTGTCCAATATAGGTTCGTTCACATGTTCATTGACATATTACTATACATTGTCAAGATTTAAAATGGCCAGATGGTGGGTTCGATAGATCATTGTTGCAAATTGGGTATGTTGGAGCACTCAGATACTACTGTTGGTCAACAGGAAATGTCCGTGACTAATTGACACAATATCCGGTTCCCTCTTTCCCTGCAGGAGAAAATCTGATATATTTCCGTGGGTGAGTTACAGTAGCGGCATATGCAGACTTCCTTTGCTTCATGATATTGTCGGTTGACGCATAGGAAATGGACGTGTAGACGTCCTGACGTGTCATGACGTGTAGGATGTGGTGAAAGCCGTGCCAGGTGGTGCGAGTTAATATGTGTCCTGGTTTTGATTTGCACCCTTCCATCCATGTGTTTGGAACGCTGTGCCATCGGTATATCTCTCAACGGTGAACACTATAGTTTTCTTTTCTATTTTCTTCTTGTATGCGTCTTTAGTGGAGAGTGGTACACCTTCACTTTCACCGGAATCTGATAGGTGGATGTGAAGGTGTACGATGTATTTTTAGGAAAGCTCATTGCATATTTAAGGTATCTCGCTTTAATTTTATCTAGCGCTAGCATGTGGTTAGATGTTAGCAATGGGCTAAAAGTTTTGCAGCAATAGATTATTGCCGGCCATAGTTTCATGTTAAACAATTTTGCTGCTATAGCTGACTTATGGCTCGTATATTCCTGAGGAATACAATAGTTTGAGCTGCTTTTTCACTTTTTTCTTTACTGTGTTTGGAGAAGATTAAGTTCATCTGGAGGGTTACTCCTAGGGATTCATAACTATTGACGAATTCTATCTGGTGCGCTCCTATATTAACTTTGTCGCACTTACGGAGCCGACCAACATTTCTAAATTTCATTGCTTTACTATTCTCATAGTTTATAGCCAATTTGTTTAGGAGGCACCATGTGTTTAGATGGTTCAAGCTTACATGGGTTGCTGTCAGATCCTTACTATATAGTATATTACTAGGTCGTACGCGTACATTAGGCAGAAAACGCCACATACAATGATATGGGTTGGTAGATCATGTGATGTCATGGGTTGGTAGATCACTCAGTGTGTCACCTTGGAGTAGACACTAGTTTTGGGGAACCTGTGTTGATAATTCCTTTCCGTTAGATTTTTATAAAATTCGTGGCAAGGGTGTTACGTATAAGGTTGAATGTTTTCTCCATGACACCTACTTTTATTAGTTTCTTGCTAAAAAATCTGCCTGTGCACTGAGTCTAAGGCCTTACATAAGTCGACAAATACAGTATAGAATGATCAGCGGGGGAGCGTCAGTGCAGTTTGTATTTCGGAGATTAGTTGGCCAATTGCTTCTTCGCAGCTTCGTTTTTACGGAATTCGAACTGTTCTGGAGATAGTACCTGTTCTAAGTGATCATTGAGGCGGTTGTTGATCATCTTAATCAGCAGTTTGAATTGGGTCGGCGAAAGCGCAATGCCTCGGTAGGAGTCTGCCGCCGTTACCTTTATATAGTACAGTTATTTTTTATGATTTCCAGCACAGGGTATTCCGCTGCTTTCTTGTATTCTATTAAGAATTTCAACGAGATAATAGAGCGTTGCCAAGGTCATGATATGTCATTTCATAAAACTCTGGGACTTACAATCACAGTTTCAACCTTGGATGCAATCGGGCCATTGGATTCTGGGGAGCCCGAAACAACATGCAACCAACCAAAGCTCCAGGAAACACCAACGCTGAAACTAAAAAAAAACAGAGTATGCTTCTTTGGAACAGTAAGTATAAACTCACTGTTGAAAACGGGAAAACAAAAAAATTAATCAATGTACTTGATGAATTAAAGATTATAATCCTGGCCTTCCAAGAAACGAGATTCACAGACGAAAATCTAATGGAATCAGGAGGATATAGGATTTGCAAAGGTAAAATAGGCCTAAGCCCTAAGGGAAAAGGCATAACTCACCCAGGAAATGGATTTATCGTGAAGAAGAAGATAATTAACTCAATAACAGACCTACTCAAAAAGTGAACGACTTGCAATCATGACAATACGATGTGCGAATAAAATATGCACTATAATAAACTGCTACGCTCTCATTAACGAAGACAAAAAATAAAGTTGAGAAATACTGGCAGGCCCTAGAACATGAACTCTCAAAAATTCCCCCAAAAAATATTAAGATCCTACTAGGCGACTTCAACGTACAGATTGGAAATGAGAGAAAATACAAAAGGACAGTAGGAGAGTACAAAAGAACCAACAAAATGGAAAAAGACTGATAGAGTTGTGAAGGGGCTTCAACCTTAAATTAATGTCAACAAATTTTAAACACTTACCCAGAATACAAAAAAACGTGGAAATCACCAAACCAAAGCCTGGGAGAATTCCAGATTGATCTTGTCGCCATATCGTTCGATAATTAGAAAGAAATCATGAATGTGAAATGATGACCACTACTTAAGTACACTAAAAGTAAAATTTACCCCACAAAAAAAAAAACAACCAACAAAGAGTTTAAAATACAGAGGATCAACACAGAAGTACTAATGCTTAAGAAACAAGAATTCCAGGAAAAACTTAACCTAGAATCTGAGGAATGGGAGGAAATCAAGACAAAAATAGTCAATACCTCAATGGAAATTAGCCCCGCTCAAGAGATAAAGAAAACACAAGTGGTGGAATAACCTATGCGAAGAGGCCCTTGAACTTAAGTAAGAAGTAAAACCAGGAAAGAATGTCACTCAACCAAAAACAACGAGGACTATATCTTATTCAAAGAACAGAGATCACAAACAGCGAAAATTATACGAACAAACAAGAGGAATTTTGACAAGACCCAAAAACAACAAATAGATGAAAACTTTGAAAAGAACAACACAAGAACATTCTATAAAACTTCCAGATATCACCAACAAACTTATGCTTCAAAAATGACGAGGAAAAATTGCCAATGAACAACCAAGAAAACTGCAAATTACTAGCGACATACTCCAAAAAACTATTAAACTGTGAGGAGCCAAAAGTGAGTCCCAAAACTAAATCCGAAGTATAACTCCGAACCACCTTAGTTGACATAAATCGAACAGATTATTAAAGAACTAAAAATGAAAGCCCCAGGAGAGCACTCTGTAGTAGCAGAAATGTGAAAAACGGAGATACCAAGACAGTCCAAAGTCTACATAAAATAATACAAAAGATTTGGGAAACAGAAAAAATACAGGAAAAGTGGTAAACAGATATGATCCATCCAATACACAAAAAAAGGAGAGAAAACGGATGCAAACAACTAAAGAGGAATTTCATTACTATCAGTAACATATAAGATCATATCCGAAGCATTACAAAACAAATTAGAGGTCTAAATGGACCCACAATTAGGTGACTACCAGGGAGGATTTAGGAAAGGAATATATTTTGCCGAACAGATAAAACAGACTAAACCTGAAACTCTAAAACTAAGGCACAGGAGAATAAAGGCCAAAGACATACATGTGACATTCGTGGACTCAAAAAAGCGTACGACTCTATAAATAGAGATACACTATTCAATTTTGTTTTCAGGCGTTTTTCATCCACTTCTGGCCATATGCCTCTCCGCTTCTCTTCCACGTCTATCGATCTTGTGCCTTCTGGTACCACCGGCTAGCTGTGACCAATTTTATGTCATCTAGCCATCTTCTATGTGGTCGGCCTCTACTTCCAGTTGTTGTTTTTGGACGCCATTGTGTGATTTTTAGCGTCCATTTATCATTATTCTGCCTTACCCAGCTCCATTTTAACTTCGCTACACGCTCTATTATGTCGGTTACCCTTGACCTCTCTCACTGTTTCGTTCCTGATTCCGTCCTTCAGTGATATTCCTAGTATCGCGCGTGTCATAGCCCTTTATGTCGTTCTTAGTCGGTTGGAGCTGTTTTTTTTTTAGACTCATTGTTTCGAACCCGTATGTCGCTACAGGTAGAACGCACATGTTGTATACTTTGCTATTGAGATTTATTGGTATGTTCTCGTTTACTAAGATGTACCGGAGTTTGTCAAAAGCTGCCCATATAAGTCCGATTCGCCTGGTAAATTTGACCGTCTGGTTCCGCTTCCCTAACATCATATTGCATATTGATGTATATGTGATTGAAATCATATTGATAAGCATATTGTTGCACGCACGCGATATTGTTGTCTATGCAAATGTGGGGGTCGCAAGGGCTCATAATCTTGGTCTTAGGTTCAGTTTAAGCCCAATGCTTCTTGACACCTGGTTATGTTGTTGTAGAATTCCCAAAGATGACAACGATACCGTTAGTGACGATACTGTTAGTAAGGTTGATCACTTTCATATTGACGTTTTCTTCGATTATCGCTTGGATTATGTTGGTGTTGTATGATCTTACGTCTCTAGGGATGTGCTTTTTGATTTTTCTGTTGAGTATCTTGTACTCATTAGTTTCCTTTACCATACCTCTCCGTTGCTCTATATTTTTCTTGGTGGTTGTACTTAGTTTCGGGTATCCTACTCGTTTTACTCTCCCAGATATTTTCTTTGTAGCAACTTGGATGGCAATTTTTATCTTCCTTGCAAGCTGATCTATGTTTATGCCATATTTGTGAGTTGTAAGTGTTTCTCCACTTCTTTCTGGTATTCTTCTTTGTTGTTTTCTAACTCTATGCGTGTAGGGAATCTCGCTCTCTTCATTAGTTTGTCTCTCTCGTGTTTGAGGTCTATGCGTAACTTTGCTCTGTGGTCGTTTCCTGTATCGAACCGGTTTAGAATTTCGACGTCCTTGCATATTGATTTGATAGTTGCAAGAATGTAGTCGATTTCATTTTTGTCCGAGTTGTCCGGGCTCCTCCACGTCCATATACGTTGTGGTGGTTTCTCAAATAACGTGTTTAGGCAATACAGATTCTCTTTTTCCAGAAAATTTGCCAGCATTTTTCCTCTGCTGTTCCTTTCGCCGAGACTTTGTTTTCCAATATACTGGGATTCGATGTTGCTTCAATCACCGATTTTGGCCTTGAAATATCCTATCACTAACGTGAAGGGTGTTTTCTCTAACTGTTTTTACCTTGCTATATCTTCATACATTTGCTTTACTTCTTCGTCGTCTGAGCTGTTTATCGGAGCGTAGATATTGATAGTTTGTAGATTTCAGAGCTTTTTGAGATCAAAACAGGAGTGAGACAGGGAGATGGGCTGTCTCCACTATTTTTCATCTGTGTACTGGAAAAGGTAATGAGATAATGGATAAAGAAGGAATTCGCAAATTAAAAATAGGAATAAAGAAGAATAACCTTGAAATAGACTGTCTGGCATTTGCGGACGACCTGGCCGTGGTAGCAGAAAACATGGAAGACGTTAGAAGACAAATCAATAAACTGAAAGAGACGGCAGAGAAAGCGGGATTACAAATATCATATGAAAAGACAGAATATTTGACAAATAGAAAGGATGCACAAAGACAGATCACAACAAAATATGGTAAAGTCAAAAGGGTCAACAAGTTCAAATACCCGAGAGAAATAATCCAACCAAACGCCCAGAAACGCAAAGAATGCCTCACAAAGCCAGACAAATAGAGGCGATAGAAAAAAAGGAGAGAAAGATTATACAAAAAATCCTGGGACCAAAATATGAAGATGTAAAATAGAGACTGAGAAGCAACAAAGCAATCTACAAAATCAAAAAAACAGGAAAAATAACAGAAACAATGAGAAGAAGAAGAGTAACCTTCTACGGACATATTAAAAGAATGGACAAAGCAATATTGACGAAGAGCATATTCAACTACTTCGAGAGAAACCCCAACACACAGATGACATGGATTAAGGAGGTCAGGAAAGACATGGAAAAAATGTAAATAGATGGAGAAGAGGTAGAGAGAAGAGAAGAATTCTGAAAGAAGATCACAGGATTTCAGGGTTTTCAAGAAAAGGCAAAAAATAAAACCGGAGCAAAATTGAAGGAAGAGATGAAGCAAATGCATGGAGGAAAAATGAAAGAGTACTGGAAGGGAAGAAAGAAAATCAAACATGAGAAGTTATTTCACATGGTCCATAGTAGGCCAATATCGAAAGAAGAAGAAGAGGGTTGCAAAGATAACCGTTCAAAAAAATTCTTTATAAAATATGTTGAAATTAATTGTGTTTTTTCATATTAATATTATTGTCTACAAAAGATTATTTATTTAAACAAATATATAATTAGATTCAAAGAAACATCATTTTAATTATATTTAGCATTTTTCTATGTTTCGTCATTTTTGGGTCAAATAGGGAGCAAGGCAAAAGCTTTTAATCCCCTCTATACGGACCTGACATATTTGTTGTGTTTAAGGTTTGTTCTAACAGTCAAAATAGCTCGAAATCGTACGATACACAAACAAATAGTACGGGATCTAGCAACGTCGGGAAAAGGAGAATTTTAGATAGGCTAGTTTTTAGATATTCTCTCAGTTTCCTTGTCAGAATTCGGGCTAGCTGGCTGGCATCAGAGGTTGCGTTCATTAGTGCGCCTCGTATTTGTACAGAACCCTAGCTCCTACACTAAAAATAACACTTGATTCGATTCGAATCTTTTGTACATGCGTACTGGATATTTGTTTGTTAAAAAATTGATATAAGTATACTTTCAAGATGTGCGGTTTATATTTAAATATAAAATAATTTTATTTTAATATAAAATAACAATTTTCTTTGAAGTTCTTCTACCTAATGCATAATCATACTAATATATATCTATCATAACACAATCTATTAAAGCCGGTTACTTTCAAACAATCTATAAAGAAATCCCGGTCCTGTAGTTTTTTCTAGGAACGATTTAATATTGAACCAAGTAGTAGACAATCCCAATTTCCCAACCAAATCTTTCACCCAGTGTTGGCAATTACGTAACAACAAATGGTATTCTTGTCCGTTGTACGGAATGGATCTACATTTTTCGTAGAGTTCTTCTGGTGTTGTCTGAATTGTACCAAAGTTGTAAATTGAAACACCCTTTTTCCCAGCCTCAACTTGCGCCTTGGTCATTCTTTCACAGATCCATTTAATACCTCCAGATCCTAAAAAACTGAATTCAAACAAATGTTTATGGAAATTGTGTAATTTACCTAATTTTGATGGAGCATTTGGATCTATGTGCAATTCGCATAAATACACCAACGGGTCTCCCTCGAATTGAACTACCAAAGCCCAATGTTTTCCACCTTCGCCGGTTACACTAAATGCTCCTCCAACGACTTTCGCAAGCAAGCCACGACTTTTTAATTCATGCATGTACAATTTTACAGTGGCGTTGCGTTTTCCGGCATGACTTGGCACCATGCAGAAACCTTTATTTATATTTTTTCAAAATAGAATTATTTCCTTTTATAAATTATATTGAATCTTACCAACTAAGACGACCAATGCTAGGACGAAGTACTTCATTTTAATAAGATTGATGGTGTATGAATTTGTGTTATTAGTTCCTATCTTTATATAGTAAATGTAATCTTTTATTTTTGTTTAATAATTAATTTAATCAAAATGTTTATGGTCATTTGAATAGATATTTAATTTTATATTTTATGTGTAGCGTAAGGAGATAAATATTATAAATAAACATGGAATATATACAATTTCATAAGATTACAATATATTACTAGTTATTGCCTTTACATGTTTAATTTAGCAATTTTAGAATTACGTACTTTGTAGGAAAAGGATTTTATTTTCCTCTATAAAAAATAAAATGATAAATTAATATCTGATAGGTCCATCAGTTGTACTTAACGTGTTAAAAACTAGTATTCCGCAAAGAAAGGAATTAAGCGTGTAATACACCCAAACATAATTTTAAAATTTGATTTACTTAAAATACAATGAATTGATAAATTCACAATGTTTGAACCACATTTAATTTGTAAAAGTATGAAATAACTTGTTATGCACAGTTATATAAATTATTAATTAGACACTTATTATATATACTCGAATATTGACCGTTTCGATATGACACGTGAAAATGACCTTAATATTTTTACATGTTAAGAGACGTTAATTCAAATTTAGTGAATTTATCAATTCAGTGTAAGTATAGCTGGAATACGTATAACGGTCGCAACCATCCTATTCATATTTAAAACAAAAAATTCGCAATCAATGCTACGAGAATATACCTGAAATAATGGCAGAAGAAATAAAGAACTCTCTTCATGAAATGAAACACTACAAAGCAGCAGGTGAAGATCGGCTTGTAATAGAAGCAATAGAAGTAGGCGGAGAAATGGCCATAAAAGCAATCAAAAAACTATTCATGCATGTCTAGCTAAAGGAGAAACCCTATCAAACTGGAACAATGCAGTAATCATAATTATGCATAAAAATGGAGACGCAAATGAACTATTAAATTACCGTCCTATCAGTCTCCAACCACACATATATAAACTCTTCAGCAAGATAATAACGAGGCGCCTAACACCTAAGTTGGATTTCTATCAACCAAATGAGAAGTCACTAAACCGGAAAGTTATCGGTAGTATCAGGAAATAGTTATTTACATTAGAGTGTGGAAAGTTTGATTTTACAACACGACAGGTCGTTTGGGGAACGAGCCCGAAGGGGAGCCCCATTAGCTGTGGAGCGCTGTAAAATCATTGAACTATACTAATCGAGTAAGGTACCGTCCCTGAACTCGAAAGGAGTCAAAAAATCAAGATTTTTCAAAAACAAGAAAAATTGTCAAAAAAATGCGGTTTACGTCTTGATTTTTTTCCAGTGAATTGAACAAAAAATTAGGTTTTTTTTGACGAGCCTTATCAAGTTCCACCCCAGCAGGGGGCGGCTGTAGGTGCGTTTTAAATTTTTCACTTTTTCCGTAAAAACTCCGTTCCTCTTGTGCGTCGAAACGGGAAATTGTCATTTTCTGTTGTAAAACTGAACGGGCCTTCGACCCGTGTCTGTCTGTCGCTCGCAAGTCCGACACGGCGTCCTCCAGGTGCCAAAAACAAGAAATCGTTTCTACCACCTTTGAGGAGCAATTTTGGTCAGCGGCTCGATGTTTTTACTGCGTCCTCTTGCCGCGTCGATTTCACGTTTTTTGACCTCATGCGGAAAAGTACGCGACCGTCGGTTCACCCGGTGCGGCGGAAAATGTAAGCGAAAAAAATCCGTTTTTTCCTTCACATCTGTGGACGCCGTACTCTTCATTGAAGAGCGCCGTGTCTCCAAACCGGTTCGTTCGATGCGAGATGTTTACCCGCAACGGGCGGTAGAAGAATCTGGGAACTGCGCAATCCTATTCCCGCTCTGGGTCAATTTTAACACAAAAATCGGAAAAACGCGCTGTTTTTTTCGCCTAATTTGCGGGGATCCCTATCCTGGAATAACCAACAGTCGGATCGGGACCGGACCGGCACCAATCGATTCGGCATGGTGCCTTTTAGTTTGTTTTGAAGTTTAATTGCCATTGCTCGCCGGATGGCGCCGGAACGCCCAAACATGTTTTGCAGACGTACGCGAGAATCCTCAGGGATTCGCTAAATTAAAGAGCAGGGCGTCGCGTTGGCGATTTCTAAATAGAGAACGAAAAGGTCATAAGGCGATATGAACGATGCACCGCTCGATCGAATTGTTTTGCTCTTTTCGAGGATTATAGCCCCACGTGTCTACTTTCTAACGACACCTCTCTTGGCGCGTTACATCTCCGGGGACGTTCCGCAGGCCCCAATTCGCAAAGTCACTTTTTCACCTCTACAAACGGAAACGCGAAAAGGAAAATTTACATTTCCATTCTGAGAAGTCCATGCCCGGCGAAAAGCCAACAGTATGGTGTTCCAATTTCTCAAATCCATCGACGGATTCGCACTCACGGTCAAAAAAACTACGACCATTGCTTGCCGCTGAATCGCAAATTTACACTTCCAGCTGATCATTCTGACACTATTTTCGCTCAGGTTATGTGCAAATGTCATTGTTGAAGTTTATCCGTTTATGATTATTCGTGTGCTTGTGAAAAGATACAATTAAAGAAAAGAATTTAAATCAAAATTATGATTTTTCGCTCAATGTTAGGTTGAAATTCAAATCAAATTCCAAGAGATATCTTGAAATCTCTAAATTGCAGATTTCGGCGACCTTGGCTCTTGATTAGCAACACATAGCAACGTCAAAATTCGCATTTGTTCCCAAATTTCTACAAGAAAACGAAGATTTTACACTTTTCATTTAGCAGATTCTTAAAATTTAGACCATCATAAACAGTTGCTTCCGTTCACATTTGAATTCTAAAATTCACTTCATAAACCGTAATATTTAGAGTTTTTTAAAGAATAATTGGAGCTTTTAAATTGAATTTAGATGCCAACGGTACAAACACGAGTCTTCCTCGAATGTATAGCAACAGAGTTATTGGCGAAAAACTGTCAGTTTTACCATATTTACCATAAACTTGCAAATATTTTTTTTGTCCAACTCTTCGAAGTCTACCATACATGTATTTAGCGCTATTTTATAGAGCAGATTTTCATTTAGAAATTGTGTCATTTTCATCTTACCAAAGCGAACAGTTTGGCCGAATTTTCTTTTGCACACGAAAAAATACAAAAACGAAATTCACTTCTTCGATAAATTTTGTAATTTTATATTTTTTACTTTTGTGACTAAACCGAGGGATTTTACAAAATTTGCAAATAATGTTTTTTTGTAGACACAGACGTCTTACATACGGATATCCCGGTTATAATTTTCTCTTTTGAGTCGTTGACGAGGTATTTCCAAAAAATTATTGAAGAAAAAATAATTCCTCACGCCGTCACCATTGGAGTGGGAGCGTTCAAATTTGCTCAACTAATACTTCTGGTGGATACCCACATTCAGTAAAAATTTCATTGAATTCCTTCAAATGTTAATTAATTTTTTCGCAATTTTTTAATATTTTGAAATTTTCGTGTTCGTTTTTGGTTGAAATTCGTGATTGACATGTCTGGATTTGTTTAAAAAATTATTTCAATAAGTTTCACACAACGTGGAACAATACAATTTCACACATTTGTAGAGAATTGTTCAGTCTATGATATCCCTGAGTTAGTTTTGCAAAATATTTTATCTGGCGGCGGTAGCCGCCCCTCAAACTCAAAGTCGCACACGAGGTCAGACTTTCAAATAACTATAGTTTGAAAACTTGGAAAGTTATATTCAAAATTCCTTCAGTTCGACGTAGCTTATAGATTTTTCTATTGAAATTTGCATTTTGGTATTGTCGTGGCCAAAAGCCTTGACACAGAATTTTGTATCTGATCAATACCAAATGCGCGAGGTAGCGCGCATGTGTTCTTGATATATCTGGTTCTTATTTATTTGGTATTGATTCATCTGATCAAGACCACAAGACTTCATTTATCTGACCAATACCAAGCTGCCGCGCGCATGTGGTCTTGATATATCTGGTCTTGATTTATCTGGTCTTGATTCAACTGATCAATCTTCATTTATCTGACCAAGACCAAGCTGCCGCGCGTATGTGGTCTTGATTTATCTGATGAAGACTAATTGTAAATATTGCAGAAGATTAAACTTTTCTAAAAATAATTTCAACCCTCTGCCTACTCCGGGGGCTGCTGCGCCGAATTTTCAAGTTTTTTCTACTTTTTCGCCCACAACTCGGACAGGTTTCGTCGCATGGACCTGCCTCCGGCACCGCCGTGTCCGGAACGTCGTCGCACGTCTGACGGTCACCTCACTTTTTGACATTTTTGCTTAATTCTCTTGGCAAGTGCAAAAAAACAACTTTTATTGCAAAAATTTCGTCATTTTTGGACAGTACCGCGATCCGCAGGTCTCATCGAAAATCGCCGTACGTGGGGTCGTTCGTTTGTTCTTTGGCTACAAAAATCTGATGAACCGACTCTCTAGGACTGAGGGGGCCGCCGGAGGAGGCCTTTTGGTCGGGGGATCCGGATTCGCATAAAAATGTGAATAACGGCGCCGAAAAAAGTCGCGCAGCGACGAGAGTGCCGTCGGAGGACGCGCCTTCGAGTTTTATACCGGAATCCTCGCGTGAATTCCGTTTCCCCGGGCATCTTCGTCGCGACCCCCGTAAAAGTGGTCATTTTTGAAATAAAAACTTTTGGGGTTCCGTGTGGGGAAGCGTTAGGCCTGAATCGCCAGGTCAAAGCGGAATCACTAATTTCGATCGATTTTGAGACGACGTGGTATTTCGCGAGTTTCGCCTGGGGCACCGTACCACGTGGATTTTGAAAAGACTCAAATTTGGCATTTTTCCCTCCGGCGTCATATTTGGCCTCCGGCGGCATATCTTCGACGTTTTAACCGCGCGCGTCCTCGATGACATAACTGCGATTGTCCGTCCGCACGTTGCGCATCCCCAAGTTTCGTCCTCCGGCCTGCCGCGCCCCTCCATAAGGGTCAAAACCCACCCGAATATCGAGGTTTTTACAGAAACGGCCCGACGGTAGCGGCGGCGGCGGCGCAACAACGGGATTGTTGTACATGTTTCTGTTGAAATTGTCGTGTATTTTATAGAGCAGATTTTCATCTAAAAATTGTGTAATTTTTATCTGCTTTTTTTGCAAACGAAAAAATTTAAAGACGAAATTCACAGATAGGGTACGTACAAATTGTACGCCTTTGATAAATTTTGGGATTTTATATTTTTTACTTTTGCGACCAAACCGAAGGATTTTACAAAATTTGCAAAGAATACTTTTTTGCAGACATCGACATCCTACATTCGAATATCCCGGTTATAATTTTCTATTTTCAGACGTTGACAAGATATTTGCAAAATCCATTTAAATCCACAATCATTTGCCACGCCGTCCCCATTGTAAAGCGGGCAATTTGGCCAGCGGGTATTTCATTTGGCTACCCACATTCGGTAAAAGTTTCGATGAAATCTTTATAGTGCTAATATATTTTTTCGCAATTTTTGAATATTTTGAAATTTTCGTGTTCGTTTTTGGTTGAAATTCGTGATTGACATGTCTGGATTTGTTCAAAAATTTATTTTAGTAAGTTTCACACAACGTGGAACAGTAAAGTTTGACACATTTGTAGAGAATTAGTCAGTCTATGATTTCCCTTAGGAGTTAGGAGTTTTTCAAAATATCTTATCCGCCGCCGGCAGCGCCGCGCGTATGTGGTCTTTATCAGATATATCAATTCCAATCTTCATCAGATCTTCATCAGATAAATTAAGATCCAAAAGTTTAAGGCAATGTGGCACAATACATTTTTATCGAACAATTAAAAGACTACCGCCTCCTTTTTTTGCACAGCATTGCGTAAAATTTAAAAATAAAGCGGGTTTTGAAATGCATATTCTTTCAAAAACTCTATTGATAGGTAACGCTTCTAAAGCACTTTGATTGGCTCACTCTGGCAGTATATTTACAATAAACTATAGTCTACCACATGCCGCACCAGGTTGCGACGAAAGCGCCAGTGGCGTGCACCTTTAAATTTCCAATACAGTATTGCAGACCGCCAAGCGGCAGAAAAAATGCCAAATAAAACACCACATGGTTCCTTCATCGTCACCAGTGGCGTGCACCTGTAAATTCTCCACATTGTTCCATCCTCATCAACTGTTTCACCCTCTACAACTATTCCACCCTCAAACAAATTTTCATCTTCATCACTATTTCACTTAAAAAAAAACGATTCATATGTACTAGTTTCCGCACTAAATTTGTATAAATTTTTTTGGCCGACAATTATTATTTAATAAACAAATGGACCCTCCGCCTCCACTTCCGGTCCCCCACTCCCGCCCCCACGTCCGGTTCCCACCCCATTTCCGGTTCCCACCTACCACGTCCGGTTCCCACCCCACTCCCTGTTCCCATCCCACTTCCTGTTCCTACCCCACTTCCGGTTTTCACCCCACTTCCGGTTCCCACCCCACTTCCGTTCCTACCCCAGTTCCAGTTCCAAAAATTTTCCCATTTCTGCTTCCCACTTCCGGTTTTGGAACCAGAAGTGGGGTGTGAACTGGAAGAGGGGGTGGGAACCGGAAGTGTGAGTGGGAAACGAAAGTGGGGGAGGGAACCGGACGTGGGCTGAGGACCGGAAGTGGGAGCCTGGTGGGGGGCCGGAAGTGGAGGTGGAGGGTCCAGAACGAACCATCTTTCCCAACTATTTAGATTATTTACAATATTGGAAATTATTTTATTTGGCACAATGCGGGAAAGTACGGCTACAATGCGGGAAAGTGACTTTACCGCATTGTAGCCGGACTTTGCAACATAGCGGGTAAAATGCTAGTTTCGCTTAATGTATACACGATGTCAAAGTTAGCTTTACAATTCAGTAGGCCAAAAAAGAATTATTGTTTCATGTTCAGTTTCAGGTTTCAAGGTTGCTTGTGTGTATCAAAAACTGATTGATCAGGATTTGTAGCGTTCACCGTTGATCCTCATAGTTCTCTTTCAAAAGATTGTATACAAATTTCACACTTATTCCAACGTTACACTGAAATAAAACAGTTTCTTTTTGTTCATATTCTCTTATTCTTATTCTTCTCCAGAAAGATTTTACTTATGTTAATGTGCCAAGAAAAGTTTAGTCATTTATTCTATTTCTATTTATTCATTTTTATCAAATAATGAAAAGCATTAAAAAGATAAAATGAAAAAGCTATCAAATTATCGTTTGAACTAAATGAAATAGTGAAGGTTGTTTTTAAATGTATCGGGATATGGTCCCCTATAATCTCAAAAATGTTTGCAGATAATTTAAAGCGAATTGCGGTATCGTATTCAGGAGGTCATTTTCATTTGAAATGATAGCAGTCGAACGCCGCAAAATTTAGTTCCTTTATTATGTATTAGTAGACTGATAGGCTGATAAGTGGAAGAGCTGAATCGTTCAATAGATATTTAACCTTTGCCATTTATATATTTAATCGTAAAGATATTGGTTTGTCGAATAAAATTTGAAGATAAATAATTTTATATTTTATGTGTAGCGTAAAGAGATAAATATTATTAATAAACATAGTATATATGAACCATTTATTTTGAAAGTGGCCCAAGTCCATTTTTCAAAAATATTGAGTTAGTTACCTTAATAGTTAGATTTTTACTTGATCTTCTGATTGTAAAGTAACTTGTTACTAATATATTTAAATTCATTAAGATTTTGTAACACCAAAATTTGCTGGGTTAATGAAGTGATGAAAAATTTATTTTGAAAGTGGCGTAAGTCCCATTGTGAGTTTCAAACCGATATGGAAAATATGCAATTAAAGTTTATGTGATCTCCTAAGCTTTATATTTAATTATTAAAGTAGCAGTTGAATTATAAAAGCGCAATTTATTATAAATACTTTAATTTCAAATATAAGTTTCGATTTGATAATGGATTCATATGGGTGTCCTGATATACCATTGTAATTTTCAGCAAATCGTTAATAATGTGATTTCCTTGATTTTGAAAGTGGCCCAAGTCCATTTAGAGCCATCAAAAACGTATTATTTCTTAAATAACATTAAATATTCTAATTGGGGTGATAAATTTGACACTCTTAGAAACACCAAAACATTATTCTACTATGTTATCTGTTACCCATATTTTTTAATTTTATCCAACGCAAACCCTTCAATATCTCGATTCGAACACAAATGGAGTTAGGTCACTTTCAAAATAAACGGCTCATATACTATTTCATAATATTGCAATATATTACCAGTTATTGCTGTTACATGTTTCGTATAGCATTTTAAGAATTACATACATTGTAGAAAAAAGGGAAATACATTATTACTCTTCCCATTTTATTTTCATCTATGCAAATAAAAATCATAAATGAATGTCTCGTAATATCAATTTGTCTTACTTTCAGTCAAAATGTTAAAAATTAATAATCAGCAAAAAAGAAATTAATCAAATAATACATTCAAATATAATTTTGAAATTAAATATACTTAAAATATGATACTCAGAAAACATAAATATTCATTTTAATTAGATTACAGCAGTTGGAGCAAATTTTTCCAGGCTCTTTTAGTATTTAATATTCGTGAGTTTTCTTCTTACATTTTAACAATTCTTATTTTTTTCTATAAATATTTTTAATAAGAATTTGTAGTATATCGAGGGTATATTATTTATTTATTCATGTTCGGCACATAATTTAAACACAAAAAAATACATTAAAAATTCAATACAGTAATGTAAAATCATATATCGGAAGAACAGTAGATCGCACATTAAAATAGCCACAGCGATGCTTTGGCAATGCAGTCTTCATTGTCGCAGAGAGTTTAGGTTTGGGCATTCTAATAGTTTGGGTTAGGTTCAGTCCGTCACATTACCCCCATTCCAAAAAATTTGTTGTGAATCTGCGAGTATGATTGCAACGTCTATTAAAACAATTTCTAAGTTCAGAGAACCAGGGGTGGCGACATAGACACTTTTCCTTTGACCCAACTAACAAATCTCAGATTTATATATAATGTGACAATTATTTTTTTTAAGTAAACGAGAATATGTTTCTCTGTAAACAAAGTATATATTTTTTATTACATTTCTTTTATAACTATTTACATTCTTACCTGTAAACAAAGAAACGACAATTAACGTTCACAATTCACTTCTCTATTTACAGTTTCAAATCTATTTAACTTTTAACTTCTTCTTAACTGGACTTCACTTTACTTTTTCTACTTTTATGTTTTTCACGTAATAAACACATATCTTTCGTCTCCATAGAAATCCTTCCAAAGCTATCTATTGAGGAAAGTATACTTTCCTTACATCTCCCCCACCCTGGGTGAAAATTCGTTGCAATTTCAAATTTCATCCACATTATCTGCTGGTATTAATTTTGTTACGTGGAAGAAACCGGTTTCTTCATTTCGTTTTCATGTTTTGATTTTACATACTGAATCTGAAATTTTCTCTATAATTTCGAAGGGTCCAATTCTCAACTCATCTAATTTCTTTCTGTTTAACTTGTTGCCATTTTCTATATATACTAAATCTCCTGTGTTAAATATATAGTTTTTTCTATTCTTGTCAAATATTTTTTTGTTATAATCATGTGATTTTTTTGTTCTTTTCAGAGATAGTTCTTTATGTCTTATCCAATCTTCTTTGTTATTTCTTCTTTTTATTTCTTCGGGTATAATGCTGGTATTTGTGCCGTTTAATAAATATTTAGGCGTAAATCCGGTTACCGTATGCTCTGTTGTATTGTACGTATCGATACATTCTCTGGCGATCGTTGTCCAGGCTCTCTTCTCTTTTTCTTCATTTTTTTTGCATCTTACTTTATTGACAAGGGTCTGGTTTAGTCTCTCGTTCAGACCATTCGAAAAAGGCGCATTAACAGCCGTAAAAATTAGTCGTTGTTTCCTCTCAGGAATTCCTTAAATTCTCTCGAGTTTATTCCTGGATATTGATCTGTAAGTATTGTTTCAATTTTGTCCGTTTCTAGCACTTCGTTTACCAACTTGATGAAATCAGTTGCACTCTGAGTTTTGGATGTTAAGATAAACGCATATCTTGTAAAATGGTCCACAAGCAGGTGAAGGTATCTTTTTGTTGATCTTTGTACTCCAAAGCCTCCAATGGTATCAATTGACATTATTTCGAATGGTTTTGATGCCGGTCCCAATTGTGACATCAGGCCATATTTTTCTTGCCCTCTGGATTTGTTTCTAATACATATCTCACAGTTTTTACATACTTTCTTTATATTTGCAGTTATGTTTTTAGCTGTATAATACGGACATATCCTATTCATCATTTGTTTAGTCCCTATATGGCACCATTCAGAGTGTATTTGTTTAATTAATTCTAAGCTTAGTTCTTCAGATAAAATTATTTTTTCTCTATTTCTATTTTTCTATAGAACACACCATCTTTTTCTATTAATTTTGTTTTCATTTTCTGCAATGTTCTATTTTTTCTTTGATCTGTCTTTATCTCTTTAATTTTTATTAGATTAACTATTTTTAGCAATTCTTCTGTATTTTCGAGTGGTGCTAATACAGGGTTTCTACTCAAACTATCTGCTTCCGTGTTATCTCTTCCCGGAATATATTTAACTTCAAAATTGTATTGTGATAAGTAATAGGACAACTCACCAAGTTCTTCGTCAGTTCTAGATTTTATATTCATGTTTGCTAACGGTTTGTGGTCTGAAAATACTGTAAATTTTCTTCCAATAAGCCAGTGTTGCCAATACTTTATTGCCTCTTTTATTGCCAGGCATTCTAAATAAATTGTTTTTTCTTTTTTGTGCATCATTCAATTTTTTTGAAAAATATGCTACTGGCTTTTCTTTCCCATTATTTTGTACCTGTTTAAATACTGCACCAATACCTTCTAGTGACGCATCAGTGTAAATTCTTGTTGGTAAATTCTTATCAAATATTTCCAACACCGGTTGAGAACATAGTAATTTTTTTATATTTATAAAAGATTTTTCGCATTCTTCAGACCAAATAAACTTCTCATTTTTTCGTAACAGTTTGTGTAATGGATCTAGCAATATTGAACTTTTCGGTATGTACTCATGATAACAATTGATTTTCCCAAGAAACTGTCTAATATTTTTTTGGGTTTTTGGTGTGGGAAAATTTTGGATTGATATTAAGTTATCTTTCACTGGTCTTACTGTATTGTGTTCTATTATGTGTCCGAGGTATTTCACTGATTCTGCTGCAAGTGTACATTTTTTAAATTTTAATCTAAAACCCTTATTTATTATTGCTTTTATTACTTTTTCTATATGTTCTATATGTTCTTCGAATGATTCTGAAAAAATTAAAATATCATCTATATAATTTTCTGAAAAGTCTCTTAAATTGTGTTTTCTTAAGATATTGGATAAAATTCTTTGGAAAATAGCTGGTGCTGTTTTTAGTCCGAACGGTAGGCAAGTCCATTGAAAATGCCCCTCTTGTGTAACGAAGCCAGTTTTCTGTCTATCTTCAATGCGTAGTGGAATAGACCAAAACGCTGAATTTATATCTAATGTTGTGAAGTATTTGCAATTTCTTGTTTTTATTATTAAATCATCTATTAATGGGAATGGTTGAGCTTGTGGTATAATTATTTTGTTCAAATCGCGAAAATCTATACATAATCTTGACCGCTTGTTTTCATCTCTTTTGAATGCTAAAGTTACTGGTGCGGCAAACGGGCTGTAAGATTCTTCAATTAACCCATTATCTAATAATCTTGCTACTTGATTCTCAATTTCTTTTTTATCCTCTATGTTGCATCTGTACGGCCTCTTACTACAATATTTATCAACTAGTAAGTCTATTCGAGCTTCGTAGTCTGTAACGGTGCCTATATCATATTTATTTATTGCAAATACTGTGTTATATTTAACAGTTTTTCAATCTTCTTTTTTTTTTGTCTATACTGTCCAAGTGATCTAAATTCATTACGAACTCGTCTGTATTTATATGTTCGTTAAAATTTATTTTAACTTCTTCTGTTTTTTCATTTTTTTCCAATGTGTATCTTTTTTTCTCTATATGTATTTCCTTCTTTTGAGATATTTGTAAGTTTTCATCTTGAATTAGTTTAAATTTCTTTATAATGTCTAACCCGATAAGAAAATCTTCAAAATCGTCTCTTTCTACTATAAATACATCAATGTATTTTCTTTCTCAAAAATTTTTACTTTCATAGTTACTAACCCTTTTGTTTGTGTCACACCATTGACTGTTTTTAAAGATATTTTATTCACATCCTCTATCTCTTTTTTTTTCTTAATTAATTTTGAATTTATTAGAGAGACTTGGGAACCTGGATCATTTCCAAGTAAATGCTCCATTTACCTCAAACTTTTCTTCTAATAATATTTTTATTTTAATCAATGGTGTGATAACTAGTTTTTTTTTTCTGTATTTAGATCTACTTCTATCACTGCGTTGCTTCTAATTTCTCTAGCTTCATTTCCATTTTTCTTTTTAAACCAGCACGAGTCCTTTGGGTGATATCTAACACCTTTGTTCAATTTTTCACAGTTTGTACAAGGTTTCTTTTCTTCAAATTTCTTCTTATTGTCTAGTCTTTCATCTTTCTTTTGCATCTGATTATTTTTACCTACTAGATTTTCACATTTTCTAATTTCATGTAATTTTCTCTATCTATTTTATCTCTAACGAATCCAGCTGGTAGGATTAAAATCCAGGTATGATTTATAGCAGCTGGATTGCTATAAGCAGCACTAGGGTCTGTGAACCAATACCATTGTCCATATCTAGTAGTAACTTCTCTTTCCTCATAGCATATTCCAACAATGAACCTTCTTTATATCTGTAGGATATAGCATACATTCCTGTATTCCAACCTTTGTCTGCAAATGACTCCAAGAATTTCTCTTTCCATTCTGACCATTTAGCTTCCATTGTCAACGTTGTTAATGTTGCTATCAATCAATGAGTACCAATCCACACATGGTTTGTCCAGGAATAATCTTAATATCTCAATCCTTGAATTATCATGACTGATTTCAAATTTTCTACATTCTTTCTCAAATGTCTCCAACCATTGTTTTGCATTCGAGTGTTTACATACAAATCTTTCGACCATAAACCTCTCTGCTATGTGTTTCAGATTTAGTTGATTTTCTTTCTTCTGTGTGGATTCTACCATACTCGTTTCCACTATCTGATCTAGAAAGAAATCGTTGAAAATTATATTGTCATCTTGATCAAAAGCTTTTCCATTTCATTTGTGCATGTAATCCATATTGTCCTTTCTTGGCCTCTTTGATTAAGGCTTTTTTTCACTCTTCTATAATTTTCTGTTTTTATTAACTCAACATGGTTACTTACAAATCTTTCAGTTTCCGGCAGGACATATTGCTTATTGTCCAGTGTTGTAATAGATGTTATAGTAACCACACTTGTCTTTCTGTCACTGGGTGATGCCACATATTTAAATGAGAATTGCAGTTTTTTTTCCATCATAAACAAGAATTTGACAATTATTTTTTTTTAAGTAAACGAGAATATGTTTCTCTGTAAACAAAGTATATATTTTTTATTACATTTCTTTTATAACTATTTACATTCTTACCTGTAAACAAAGAAACGACAATTAACGTTCACAATTCACTTCTCTATTTACAGTTTCAAATCTATTTAACTTTTAACTTCTTCTTAACTGGACTTCACTTTACTTTTTCTACTTTTATATTTTTCACGTAATAAACAAATATCTTTCGTCTCCATGGAAATCCTTCCAAAGCTATCTATTGAGGAAAGTATACTTTTCTTACATATATATATATATATATATATATATATATATATATATATATATATATATATATATATATATATATATATATATATGTCGCAGGGAAATGGTAAAATTAGAGATTTCAAATCACGGTGTCAAGATGTCAAAATAAAAATTCTGTGAGTCATTTCCCCAAATAAAGTTAGTGATTTGATCAAATCCCTGAACTGTTTTAGTGAAATGATGAAATAAAGTAAGTCAGTACGCGGCTCTGCGGTTCGCTTGTTACGTAGAAAAATGGGTTCAGATATAGAAACAAATCAAACACTGACCGAATTAAATTCAAATTTTGTATCTGAAGAACAGTTTAATGAAACTAACAAGTCGTTTTTGAACAAACGGCATGCTGCAGAAAAACCCTTGTGGACTCGTGAAAGAATAGAAGAAGCTACCACAGTCGTTGAACAATTTAAATTAGCACCACTACTTAAACTGCAACGGTCACATAAACAGTACTATTATGGAAAAAAATACAACGTTATGGAAGTAGGTACTAAAAATACTTTGATTTTGAAGAGAAAGTCTGACTCCGATGCAGTTGTGAAAATAGTGCCTATGGAAAATTTTTACCACATACTCCGGGAAACCCATCAGTCAACTGGTCACGGAGGAAGAGATAAAATTCTGTACAGTTTGAAATCGAAATAACTAATACCTACTTCAGTTGTACTGGAATTTCTAAAACTGTGCACGGTATGTCAGTCTAAAAAAATCCAAGAAAAGGAATCGTTGTTTGTCCAATTGTATCTAGCGACTTCAATCATCGTGGCCAAGTCGATTTAGTTGACTTACAGTCGACCCCAGATAGAAACTACAAATGTTTATAAAACTATCAGGACCACGCGACGAAATTCAACTTTCTTCGACCGTTGACTTCAAAAAGAGCTGCTGAAGCAGCAATGGAGCTATTAAAAATATTTTTGGAAGTAGGTTGTCCTCATATACTACAAAGCGATAACGGCCGTGAGTTTACGGCTGCTGTCATACAAGAATTAACAAGTTTGTTGCCAACGTGCAAAAATGTAAATGGTAGGCCTAGATATCCTAACCGATCAACAACAGATCAAATACACCAAATGCGACTGTTGCTAGAAAAGGGATACGAACACAATTTTGACATACACTGCCTTTTCATTGATTTTCAACAAGCCTTCGATTCGGTCAATATAAATAAGTTATACCTGAACTTAATACATATGGGCCTACCAAAAAAGATTGTCAATCTAATTAAACTAACATTAGAAAGAACTTCAGCGGCAGTAGTAATACAAAACGATATAACCGAAAAATTCGACATTACGTCTGGAGTCAGACAAGGTGATGCGCTATCCGCTCAACTTTTCAACCAAACATTACATGCGGCTATAGAAAAACTAAAGATAACGGGAAACTTAACATCAAAAAGTAGACAAATCGGAGCCTATGCAGATGACATGGTAATCACGGGGCGCATGGCAAATGCAGTAAATGACACATTTAAGGACCTCGAAAAAGAGGCAAGGAAAGTAGGACTGACAGTCAATCAAGAAAAAACAAAATATATGATGATGTCCAGAACTGCACCACAAAATGAAGATAGATACATAGTAGGCGACCACAGCTTTGAAAAAGTAAAAAATTTCACGTATTTGGGATCTCAACTAAATCAAACCAACGACGAGAGTGAAGAAATAAAGATACGAATATTAAAAGGAAATAGAACCTACTATGCGAACAGAAAACTACTTACCAGCAAACTACTAAGTCACAAATCCAAAATAACTATATATAAGTGCCTAATACGACCGGTAGTTACTTATGGCTGTGAAACATGGACCCTCCTTAAGAAAAGTGAGGAAGAACTAAAGACATTTGAAAGAAAAATATTAAGAAAAGTATATGGTCCGATAAGGGAACAGGACGGAACATACAGGATAAGAATGAATCACGAACTAGAGTCTTTAATTGGAAAAAACAACATAGTAAAACATGTAAAGGCACAGAGACTGAGGTGGATAGGCCATGTGCAAAGAATGGAAAAAGATCGAAACACCAAGCTTATCATGGAATGGAAACCCACCAATAGCCGACCAAGAGGAAGACCACGTAAAAGATGGAAGGAAAGCGTGGAAGAAGACATAAAAGCACTAGGAGTAAGGAATTGGAAAAGAGCAGCAGAAGACCGTGGAGAATGGCATAAAATAGTAGAGGAGGCCAAAACCCATAAAGGGTTGTAGAGCCAAAGGAAGAAGAAGGAAGAAGGCCTACATATCCAGCTAGTCAAGGATCCGTTGAGCGATCAAATCAAGATATTGAAGCTATGTTACGTGCTTGGCTAATTGACAATAATACAAAATGGCCTATAGGTTGTTACTTTGTTCAATTCTAGAAGAATTCCTCTTTTCATCGGACCATTAAACGATCACCTTACCAAGCTTTATTTGGAACAGAACCAAAAACAGGACTACAATCTAGTCTTATTTCAAAAAAGTTGCTCGAAAAACTTGTTACTGAAGAGGACTTGGATCTACTTCTTAATCCGCAGCACCATGTCATTATTTTAACACCAGAAGACTTACCAGCAGCTGCTTTAGAGAACAACAACGACGCTTCAACTTCAAAAGATCTACCAGCATCTTAGTTAATTAATTACAATGCCTCAACTTCAAATGACCTATTAATAGTTAAATTAACCAACAATAATATTTCAATATCACACGATCTACCAGAAACTGAATCAATTTCTTTATCGACAACAAGACAACTCGAACCAGTTAATAACTCCACTTCAACTTCTGCTTAGAACAGTTAAACCATCTGTAGTGTTACTTGCATCAGAAGGGAAAGCAGCTGTCAGTGACAATAAAGCATGTTGTGTTGTTTGTGAAATGGGATATACTGGAGCCTATTCATGTGACATTTGTAAAAATCCGGTGCACGCAATATGTAGGAATAGAGTAGGAGATGAAGGATATGGATCGAAAATTCTATGCTATTTGCGCCAAAAAGAAGAGAGCATCAAAGTTCAAAGGGAAAATGCTGCAACACACCTGAAAATATCAGCTGAAAAAATGAAAGAAGTTTCTTTGAAGAAATTAATTTTGAAGAAACACAGTTTTGGTGTATGTACCTAAGGTAGATAAAGGTCCATTAAATGGAAATAACATTATAGGGATTCTATTAGATATAAAAATTAATTTATACCAAATTGGTACCTCAGTAGGGATTATAAAGGATTGGCTACCTAGAAGCGCTCTTCAAATAGCTACTACAACATTTACCGAAACAGTTCCACAGACTAACCTAAGTCTGCGTGAGATTGCGGGAAAATTATCCTTATTTGGAGGTCAAGGATTTAAGAAGTGTTCCTGTAGCCAATCCAAAATACAATTCAAAATAAAAAAATGTGCCTGTAAAAAAAGTAACGTATTTTGTAACTCGAGGTGCCACAAGTCTACAACATGTTTTGATAAAAATGATTGAACATTATTATTTATGAATATTGTTCATTTCAAAAACAACATAAGTCATTTTTTTTCAAATTTAAGTTTTAATTTTGAACCGCATCTACGGAATTATTTACATCTTCTGTGTAAAAACCACACAAGTTTCAGACACATTAATTTTATCAATAATAATATGGTGTTATGGAAGTTGAAGATGTAAATAAGCCCGTAGACGCGGCTCAAAGTAAAAACTCAAATTTGAAAAAACTGAATTTGAAAAAGAAATTTGAAATTTGAAAAATTGAATTATTTGGTTTTGTAATGAACGATTCAATTTCATTCCCTAAAGATGTTTAAAATTTTAATAAGAATATTTTTTTTTTGTTCCTTTATTTCTATTTGTTTAGTTAATTACTTTCGAATAAATAATATAATTTGCGTTTCAGTGACTCTTGTTTTATTACCTACGCAAATATGAGTATGAGTATACCTTCAACTATTGAGTCTTGTTAGTCAACGGACATTTATATGTTATTATAACTATCAAATACAAATTTTATTTCGTTAGTGAAATAAAACTTTTTTTTTCTACTGGTGTCTGTCATGTTGACAAATTGACTAATGTTTATTAAATATCAATAAAATTTAACAAAAATCCATGGCAACTATACCTAACAATTGACGTAAATAATTTCAACGTTTACATGCTGTGAAAACTACAGAAATAAATTAAATTTAAAAACTAGAAGCAAGAAAAAAAAATTATTTAGATATAACGTGAATTATGAGGATGTGAATGTCAGGCAACTTACTATTACTTACTGCATGTTGCCCTCCATAATTAACATCATCATAATTTTCTTGATGGGATCTTCCGGGGTAGTGCATGCGAACCGCACGACAATCTCCACGAAAGAGACCTGTCGCATAGCCACTCCTACCCAAGTCTGACTCTCTCCTCCACGCTTGGCGATCCCTGGAAACTTCACACATATACCACCAAGATGCGGTGGAAATCCGTATGGCGGGGGATATAAGTGAAGGCTAACGAGAGCAGGCGAAATGGTCCCCCGATAAGGGGGTTAAGCGTGGGGCCAACTACTCCACCTCGGAAAAAAGAACAAGTTACGAAACCAAACAACAAGCCTCGGAAAACTTATATGGACACACGGATACGACATTTGCAAGGAAAAAAGGAAGAAGATTTACGAATTGGGACCTGGAATATTCGAACCATGATGCAAACGGGAAAAATGATAGAAATAGGCAACGAATTAGACAAGTTTAAAATGGATATCGTGGCAATCCAGGAACTTAGATGGAAAGGACAAGGAAGGATAGATAAACAGAAGTATTCAATATTCTATAGCGGATGCTCAGATGTTGCTGGACAACATGGAACTGGCTTCTTTGTCAATAAAAAAATGAGAGCATCAATTATTAGCTTTACACCAATAGATGAAAGGCTCAGTACAATGAAGATACACGGGAAGTTCAACAACATTACTCTCATAAATGAAAATGCACCAACAGAAGACAGCGGTGAAGAATCAAAAGACCGATTCTATGATGCTCTGGAGAATGTATGTGCAAGAACAAGCACCTATGATACCTTAATAATAATGGGAGACTTCAATGCTAAAATAGGGAAAGAACATTTCGCAGTCGAAGTAGCTGGGCAATATTCACTGCACAATGAGACAAGCCCAAACGGCATTCGTCTATGCCAATTAGCCAACGCAATGTCGCTGCGAATAAAAAGTACAGCCTTTGAGAGAAAAACTATATACAAAGGCACATGGAAAATGCCGGGAAGCCAACTGGTGAACCAAATCGACCACGTACTTATAAGGAGAAGATACGGCTCATCAATAACCAATGTGAGGACCCACAGAGGGCCAAACTGCGATAGTGACCATTTCCTGGTAGTGGGAAAATTACGGCAGAGAATATCAAATGTCGCCAAAACTAAAGGTACAAAAAGGGAGCAGTGGGATACAGACCAGTTGAGCAAAAATGAAGCCCTAAACAAATATCAAAAAGCCATCAGCATGGAGTTAGATAGACTCCCAGACCATAGCAATATTGACGATGAGTGGAAGTCCATGGAGAGGGCAATAATAAAAGTAACCAAAGACGTAGTAGGGACAAAAAGAAAATCAAGAAACATAGATTGGTTCGATATGGAATGTGAAAGGGTTATAACAGAAAAGAATAATGCGCGACAAAAGATGCTGCAAAGAAACACTAGAACTAATAATGCAGTATACCAAGAGAAGCGGAGAGAAGCCAACAGGTGCCTAAGGGGAAAAAAGAGATATGGTGCGTAAGAAAATAGAAAGCATAGAAGAGAACTATAATCAACGCAAAGTGAAGGATTTCTATAGAACAATCAGAAATGAAGCGAAAGGGTACCAGCCAAAATTAAACGTATGCAAGGATAAGAACGGAAAAATCCTAACGGAAGAGAAAGATGTCATGGATAGATGGCGCCAGTACTTCGCCGAGATACTAAATGTTGATCATATGGAAGACCTAGAAGAGCCAGAAACAGTAATATACACTGCTCAAGAAAATACCGAACCACCTACATTGGATGAAGTCAAAACAGCCATGGAAAAGCTTAAAAATGGTAAGGCACCCGGCGAGGACGGCATCACTGCCGAAATTTTAAAACTGGCCGGAATAGATGCACATAAAAGACTGCACCAACTAATAAGCAAAATATGGAAAGAAGAACAGATGCCTGAAAGGTGGAAAACTGGGTTAATCTGCCCTATCCACAAAAAAGGCGACAAAACAAACTGCGACAATTACAGGGGAATAACACTACTCAACACTGCATATAAGGTACTCTCCAATGTGATATTCGACAGGATAAGACCGTATGCAGAAGAAATAATAGGAGAATATCAATGTGGCTTCCGAGAAAGTAGATCAACTCTGGATCAGGTATTTGTGCTAAGTCAAGCAATGGAAAAATGTTATGAATACAACATCGACCTGCACTGTCTGTTAATCGATTTAAAAAAAGCATTCGACAGTATTAAAAGAGCAAAACTAGGAAGTGCACTTGCTCTAATGGGTATCCCACATAAACTTGCCAAACTAGCCATGATGACAATGGATGGATCCAAGGCCAGAGTAACAGTCCAAAACAAAACATCAAAGGAATTTGAAATAAGAACCGGTGTTAGGCAGGGAGATGCCTTGTCAGCTGTTCTTTTTAACCTTGCGCTACAAAATGCAATTGGAAACCTCGAAAATAAGGGAAATATCATAACAAAATCATACCAAATATGTGCGTACGCGGACGACATACTGATCATGGCTAGGGACAACAGAACTCTAGAAGAATTGTTTTTAAAAATAGAAGAGGAAGCGAGCAAAGTCGGCCTGAAAATACATGCAGATAAAACAAAATACCTAAAACTGTCACGTGATAACCCAAGAAGGGCCCCTCAGAACTTCATTATAAATGATCATCGGTTTGAAGAAGTTCAAAATGTCAAATATCTATAACTTTCAATAACACAAATAATCTATCACTGAGGGTACAAGATAGAATCCAAGCTGCGAATCGATGCTATTATTCACATCTGAAGCTCTTCAAATCAAAAATCATCTCACGTAAAGCAAAACTGCGAATATATAAAACCCTGATCAGACCCGTGCTAACTTACGGAGCTGAATCCTGGAGTATGTCGGAAGCAGACAAAAACTCTCTTCGTATTTTTGAAAGACGGATTTTACGGAAGATCTTTGGACTAGTGAGAGAGGAAGAAGGATACAGAATTCGCATGAACTAAGAACTTCAAGAACTAATAGAAGGTGAAGACATAGTAAGATTCATTAAGGCACAGAGACTTTGATGGGCGGGCCACATGATTAGAATGCCGAGTGCGAGAGCACCAAGATCCATCCATAAAGCGCAACCTAACACCTCAAGAAGCAGAGGTAGACCCAGAACCAGGTGGAAAGATAAGGTAGAGGAAGATGTAGAAACTCTACAAGTAGGAAACTGGACACGTGTCGCTGAAGACCGTCAAAGGTGGAAGGGGATTGTTAAGGAGGCCAAAGGGATTTATAGTTAAATTAACCACCAATTAACAAAAGTAAAATTTTGATCAAATCTGTTATTTTACCATTTTTATATATAAAAGTCGGGTTTGAATTTTGACCTTTAAAAACTCAAGAACGGCTGGACCCATTTTTATGGTTTTTGATTTGTTGCATTTGTCTCCACCACTGCTATTAGAGTTACTATTAAAATATTGGTAAAATTCACGAAAAAAGATAATGATAATGAAAATAATTGAATTTTCTCATTTTTTTTATGGAGCGCCACATATATTCGCAAAGTCGAAACTACTTAAGTTATAACGTAAGCTATGCCAATAAATGTCGCTATTCATTCCCATTGTTAAAGTCACTGGATATACAAAGTTCCGCAATAAATATTGAACGTGTGCTAGAGAGAGAGTTTGTATTTCTTGCCCTACAATGGCGGAAACGTGACAGTTAGTTGACATTGTTGACATCTCTGACAAGTTGAGTACAGCGTAAACACGTATACTACTTCTAGATTTGTTTTTGTAGTGTGTGAAGGTGTTTTGGACAATTTTATTTGTGAATTTGAAACAATGCCAGGTTGTTGTGTAGTTAATTGTAAAAATAGAAATAGAACTGGGGTTCAGACTTTTCGGATTGCCGTCAGGTAAATAAAATATTTTTTTATTAACGTAAGTAGGCAATTTTAATTTTAATGTTCTTAGGAGCGCTAAAAAAGTTAGACGAGAATTGTGGAGAACCCTTATTGGAAGAAACGATTTTACATCGAGTTCTAAAATTTGTGAGGTTAGTATTTAGGGAAATGGTGAAGTAAAGATGTAAGAAAAACTTTTTTGAATCTGTCGTGTAGGTCCATTTCTCAGAGACTCAATTTGAACAGAAGAGAGCTGATGGCCAGAAATTATTACGTACTGATGCATTTCCTGATTTATTGTTAGTGCAGTCTGTCGACATACCAGTGGGCCAAGAAATGATTATCGAGGAAGTTTTGAATCAAGTTAGTGAACCTGAGGAAAGGATTGAGAGCCGTAATGGCAAAAGAATACGTTTGGAATCAGAAAATTGCAAAAAAATGTTACAAGTTGAGCCAAATAAAGTCCCAAGTGAAATCCCTACATGTCATGGGATTTTACAATATTTAGTTAAAATTTTTGTAAATAGCAGATTTTATTTTTTTCCGCGTGGGGTGAATAAGCAAAACAAACAGATTTTAAAACCTTCTTTAGACAGACCGTAGTCTTGCAATGAGAGAATTTGTTGGTAGAAAAAGAAGTATGAATGATTGTTTGTATTTCTGCTGAATACCTTTGTAAATAAATACATGTATTTATATTAAATTCGTACTACTTTTTTTGAGACAAACTTGCATTTTGAACCTTCTTTGAAACATTGATCTGCGCATCCTTTTTAGTCCCAGAATGTATGATCTCTGAACTAAGCATAAGCAGACAGCAATGTTAATCGAGAATAAACGTTTCAATTTCCCGTTCGCTGGTTGCCCTACAATGGCCGCCCTCAATGCGGTACTTCGTATATCCAGTGACTTTACCCATTCATGAACGTCATCCACATATTTTACATTTGGCGGTGCATCTAGAAAATGGTCAGTGAGTTTATTTCAACGCATCAAATGTTGTTTAACGTGATGCAATACCACCAGCAACCACATCGAAATGTTTCTTTTTTATTTGCCAAAGCGATCCATTTGCACGAACGTTTCTCTACTCTCTAATGTCCGTGGGCCGACATCCTCTAAATCACTTCAAACTGTCAATGGTGCAGTGTGCGCAACATTTCGTGCTGCATGTCAACAGCTCAATTAGCTTGAAAACGAAACTTATTGGGACATTACAATAACTAAATCAGATCTTTCAGCATCTCCAAATCAGATACGCACATTATTTGCTATAATTATTTCGGCATGTATCCGAACTTTTGGATTTTGGGCATTTGTACTTATCGATTTTGAACTTGTATTAATATATTTGTACTTATCGATTTTGGATTTTTCGATTTTGGGCTTTTATATTTTAAACTTTTGCACATTTGGATTTTGGCCTTTTTGACTTTTATATTTTGAGCTTCTGCAATTTTGGTCTTTGGATTCTACACTTTTGGGCTTTCACATTTTGCACTTTTGGATTTTGGGCCTTTAAAGTTTCAGATTTTTGACTTTTGTATTTTGGGCTTTTGAACTTTTGGATTTGACTTTTTCTTACACGTCGTACCTTATGCGAGGGAAAAGACAGACAGGATTTCCATCTATTATATAATAGTTTACGATAATATTACCAGATACCGATACGCGAAATATTTGACTGACTTTAATTTAGCTAATAAGATATTTTTTAATGATTAAAGATTCTGAGGCGATACGAAGTTTGTTTAAGTATTTACATATATAAATAATAAATAAACAAAATGGAGAGGTTGCGATTTCAATTTATAATTAAACCATCGATTGATGGTTGAAGATCAAATGTGATGGTTATAACGCCAATTACTACCAAGAATAATACAACTTTTGCAATACGAGATGAATTACAACAAATAAATCATCGCAAGGAGGTAATGGAAACAACCATCTATAATTTGGTAAAAAACACCTTAAAAAAGAGACTCCAATTTAGAAAAGTTTGGATAGGATTGACAGAGGAACAAAAGAAAGTTTTCGAGGATAACTACGGTAATATGAAGTTTGCAGACCAAAGTTTAGAAGAAATTACAGAAAAACCTACTGCTACCTCTGATTTCTTCTTATTCTTCTTATTAGCCTTCATACTTCCATTGTTGGATATAGGCCTCTTTCAATTTTTTCCATGCTTCTTTGTCATTTGCTGTTCTCATCCACTGTTTTCCTGCTATCGTCTTTATGTCTAAATCTATCCATCTTGTTTGGGGTCTTCCCGTGCTCCTTTTTATTTCCCGGGGTCTCCAGAAGGTAATCTTGTGGCTCCATTCTTCTGTATTATTTCTGGCCACGTGTCCTGCCCATTGCCATTTGAGATCCGCTGTTCTCTCCATGACATCTATTATTTTTGTTTTTGTCCTGATATCTGTGTTGCGCAAAAAACCTCTGATTTAGATGATAAAAATACTTGGCAAAACCTAGAAAAATTTGGGAAAATCTAAATTTACATCCCAATTATTAATGAATTTAAGAATTATTTTACGCGTCGCATATACCGATAAGCAGTAAAAAGATGTTGTTAAAATTTATTTTATTCCAGTTTTTTATACACTGGAACTATTACCGATATCTACAGCTGATCAGGGAAGTAACCATTCAGAAAGGACTCATTAACGCTACTTGTAAAGGTATATTGGAAGGAATTTCGCCATAACATGAGGACTTCTTCTTTGCAAGATGTTTCAGTTTATAAAAACCAGTATAAAAAATCAGTCGTACTATTTTCAATTTAATTGGAGCTATGTAGGTACATAGAGATATTTGCTGATACCTGAGTATAAACCAGTTTTATGTAAATCATGGACTCATGAAAATAACTATGGAATCTGTTAGCCAATTCCTGGTCATCGACGATACAAGCTCTAGTATCATCAACGACGTTAATTGGATTAGTTTGTGGACTTTTCAGGGTAATATTATCATGAATAATTTCCCGAGTTGTTTTATTTTTCTTTGTTGCATTGGTTAATAAGTTGCGTTGAAAGATTTTTTAACCGTTTTGATATTTGTTTTGTTTTCTTTTTAGTTCCTTGAATTTATATATATATATATATATATATATATATATATATATATATATATATATATATATATATATATATAACTGAGTACATGTCAACAAACAAAAACGACACACAACAATTACAGACGAAATACGGAACAGTAAACAGAGTTACAAAATTCAAATACCTAGGAGAAATCATACAACATACAGGAATTGAGAAAGAAACTCAAAAGACAAGGATAGAGAAAGTAAGAAAAGGCTACGGCATGACTGCAAACATCTACAACAAGAAGAACCTTGGCATCCAAACAAAAATCAGACATTACAATACAGTCATCAAACCCGCCATACTATACGCATCAGAAACTATAGCCTCGAATAAAGGTGACATGGAAGCCCTGAAGAAAGAAGAAAGGCGAATCATCAGAAAAATTATTGGACCAAAACTCACAGATGAAGGATATAGACTACAATCAATAGAAACCACGGAAAAACTGTCTAACATAGAGAACGACATCAGAAAACGCAGACTTAGATTCTACGGACACATCTCAAGACTCCCGGAGACCAGACTAACTAAACAGATGCTGAACTTCCTACAGAAACGTAAAGTCAGTACCAAGTGGATGAAACAAGTAACACAAGACCTAGAAGCAGCAAACATCACAGATACTCAGGACAGAACGACTCTCAGACATCAAATACACCAGTGGGAAGTGAAGAAGGAGACCAAGAAAAAGACTGGAACCTCCTGGACCGAAGCAAGAAAACAGGCACACTCACAGAAAATGCGGGAAATCTGGGCCAAGAAGAAGAAAAAGATTTGAAAACCATGAAAACTTAGCGCCATCTACTTTGGGTGCAATCCGAGGATAATAATAATAATATATATATATATATATATATATATATATATATATATATATATATATATATATATATATATATATATTTAAGCTCACCTCACCTAACCTCATCATACAACGTTTGCAGCAATTCATCGACGTTTGCGAGAAGGTAGAAAATTTGAGAGTTCTATGACAGATACAGGACGTGATAGAACGGATCGTACTATAGCATTAGAGTAAAATGTCTTGTATGCTGTTGCCAATAATTCAAGAACTAGTATTGAACTGTAGCACACGAACTTGGAACCAGTGCTTAAACAGTGCGGCGAGTTCTTCGCGAACAGCTCTTACACCCTTTTAGTATTCACACTTAAGTCCAGGCACTGACTTGTAATGGCTCCACGAGTACAGTTTTGTAGGTGGTTCTCGAACATCACACAACAGAATGAACGGTTTCCAGAGTTGATACTTTTTAGCGATGACGCTGCGTTTACAAGGGAAGGAATTTGCGATAGCCATAACATGCAATTGTGGGCTGAAGAAAATCCTCACGCAATACATGGTAGAGGTAATCAACACAGATTTTCAATAAATTTTTGGTGTGGGATTGTTGACAACTATTTGATGGTCTATTTGTGTTGCCGGATCGCTTAACGGGAGCGGCTTACACAAATTTTCTGGAAAATGACCTCCTCAATGGATTAGACTCTGTCGAAGTACAACTGACACATGAAATGTGGTTTATGTTTGACGATGCACCAACATATTTTAGTCGCCAGGCCCGTGCCAGGTATCTTGATAAATGGATGGCAGGAACGGTCCTATACCATGGATTACCCGCTCCCCAGATCTGAATCTCCTGTATTTTTTATGGGATCATCTGAAAAACATGGTGTACAAAACTCCAGTCCAAGCACTTGAGGAGCTACTGCCACGTGTAACTTAAGCGTGTCGAACAGTTAGAAACATGCGCGCCGTTGTTGGGCGCGTTCGTCGTTCTTTATTGCAGCGAAATCGGCTTTGCATTGAATACGGGGAGGGGAGAATGTTTGAATAATTTTTTAAAATTGTACATAGTTCTTTTTATTTTTGTAAATTTTATCAAAAAATTCCACCTCATTGCTTGTGTAACTGGTAAAACTTTTGGTAAAGTGTTAGTAAAGCGTATTTGACCCTATATGTATTAAGAGTTTTATACTTATTTTGGATCATAGAATCAGCCCTGAAAGTTTGTCGGTTTGTCGGAGTGTTCGGACACTCCAGTTATATGATGTACCCTCTATAATCAACATTATCCAAGTAATGTCTATAATAATTTTGAGAGTTTATAATATATTACATATTTTATATATTGGATATTTCCTATTACATTCAAGGACTTACTTAAATCTTGAAAGAAATACTTTTTTAGTCTCAATATACTCAAAAACAATTAAGATACAACACCCATGAAATGAGTTGATCAGAGAGATTAGTATTAGTATATCTGTGTATATCTTGATGATCTAATAAGATAATAAGAAAATCCAATTCATCACCAAAAATTATAAACCTCAGTTATCAGAATTGTCAGTATATGACAGTGGTAAGTTGTTTGGCGTTGCCTCCAATGAATGGTAACCGGTACGTTCACCACATTCGATTCACAGCGGAATCTTCACCGTAGGAACTTTCATCGCAGAAAGTTTGACCGCCCACGTTTCACCGTTCGGCAAGTTCAACCCATCTAAATAAAAAAAAAAACATAAACAACAATATAGGATAATAAATTGATACAGATGAAACTGCTCAGCGGTGAACGTTCTTGCGATTAAACTTCCTACGGTGAAGATTCCGCTGTGAAACGTATGCGGCGAAATTTCACTAACCCCAATGTACATCTGAGGTGATTACATTCTTTCTTTTCGCTGACGGTTGACATAAAGTTACGGCTTAAGTTTTTCTTTTAATTAACAGCCGTGAGGCTGGTTGGCAGTAGCTTGACATTCTTCCCATCTCTCCGCCTTCCTCTTCAGTTCACAGTATGAGCCACAACTCATATCTTCCAGTATTTGACTCATGTACTCCAGTCTGGGTCTCCCTCTACAATTCTCGCCGTGTACTGTTCCAACAATTATAAGCTTCAGTAGTCCATTGTGTCGCAATATGTGGCCCACAAGGTGATTCCGTTTTCTTTTTAAATATGTAAGGAAGCATCTTCTCTCTCCCACGCTTCTAAAGACATCCTCATTTGTAATCATTTCTTTCCAGCTGATTTTTAAAATCCTTCTACAGCACCAGCTTTCAAATGCTAATAGTCGTTTCCTCTCTCTCTCTCCCTCCCTCCTATTGTCGAAGATGCGCTGCCATATAGCGCGACGCTCCATACGTAGGTTTCCAACATTTGTTTCCTCACATCAAGACTTATGTTCTTTGCAGTAAATAGGTTCTTCTTTTTATAAAAAAGCGTTCTTGGCTTGGGCAATGCTACTAATATCTCTCAGCTGCTTCTTCCATCATTCGTTATTTTACTTCCCAGATAATAAAACTCATTTACTTCTTGTATCATTTCATTTCTTAACTTTATTGCTGTCTGGTTTTCGCCATTTCTACTGCAGACCAAAATTTTTGTTTTGTTTGTATTTATTCTCATATAAATTCTTCGTCCATTATATTGTCCATCTTGCTCAGGATATTTGTAAGTCTTCTTCAGTTTCTGCAATTAGCGCTATGTCATCAGCAAACCTTAGCATATGAACTTTATCTCCATGAATATTTACTCTTGTGACAAATTCTTCTCTTACTTGGTCGATCGCCTTTTCTACATATATATTGAATAGGTATGGGTACAGGGAACAACCCTGCCATACACCCTTGCCGATGTATACTGTCTGTATACATGTACTGTACTGTATGTATACATCATACTGTTTCTTCCTTGCTTACACAACAAACTATTCCAGTTTCTTGCGTATAGATATTATAGATGAGTCTTCTTTCTCTAAAGTTGATACCTGTTGATGAATAATGTTGAATAGAACATTCCAGTTCACATTTTCAAACACCTTTTCAAGGTCGACAAGTCAAAGTAGGTTGCCTTTCTTCATCTGCTTCTCTATCACTTGCCTCAATGCCAATATTGCCTCTCTTATTCCAACTCCTTTCCTAAACCCAAATTGATCATCAGATAGGTTTTCATCAATTTGTTTTTATATTCTCTTCATAATAATTCTGGTGACTATTTTTCATGAATGACACACCGATGACTCAATGATCTGTATTGTTTACATGATCTTGCATTTGATTTTTAAGGTAGAATATTATCAACAATTTAATAATAATTTTTCGAATATTATCAACAAGCGAGTTTATTTGTAAAGGTTTTCAATAAATTATGGTTTCTCCATAGAATTTTGTTTGTGGATTTGAAACGTTCTTGGCTTGGGCAATGCTACTAATATCTCTCAGCTGCTTCTTCCATCATTCGTTATTTTACTTCCCAGATAATAAAACTCATTTACTTCTTGTATCATTTCATTTCTTAACTTTATTGCTGTCTGGTTTTCGCCATTTCTACTGCAGACCAAAATTTTTGTTTTGTTTGTATTTATTCTCATATAAATTCTTCGTCCATTATATTGTCCATCTTGCTCAGGATATTTGTAAGTCTTCTTCAGTTTCTGCAATTAGCGCTATGTCATCAGCAAACCTTAGCATATGAACTTTATCTCCATGAATATTTACTCTTGTGACAAATTCTTCTCTTACTTGGTCGATCGCCTTTTCTACATATATATTGAATAGGTATGGGTACAGGGAACAACCCTGCCATACACCCTTGCCGATGTATACTGTCTGTATACATGTACTGTACTGTATGTATACATCATACTGTTTCTTCCTTGCTTACACAACAAACTATTCCAGTTTCTTGCGTATAGATATTATAGATGAGTCTTCTTTCTCTAAAGTTGATACCTGTTGATGAATAATGTTGAATAGAACATTCCAGTTCACATTTTCAAACACCTTTTCAAGGTCGACAAGTCAAAGTAGGTTGCCTTTCTTCATCTGCTTCTCTATCACTTGCCTCAATGCCAATATTGCCTCTCTTATTCCAACTCCTTTCCTAAACCCAAATTGATCATCAGATAGGTTTTCATCAATTTGTTTTTATATTCTCTTCATAATAATTCTGGTGACTATTTTTCATGAATGACACACCGATGACTCAATGATCTGTATTGTTTACATGATCTTGCATTTGATTTTTAAGGTAGAGGTACTATTATGCATTTTACAGTTTTTAGGCAATTCTCCAGTTTTGTCAATATTACATACTAAGTTGTATATATATATATAAATATATATATATATATATATATATATATATATATATATATATATATATATATATATATATATATATGTATAGGGTAAACCACCCAATTGTTGGCACTCCTCCAATTATTGGCAGTTTAGAGTTTAGTTCGAAAAAACAAGGATGCCATAGATTAATCAAGTTTGGTAGGTATGCAATAAAGAGTAAAATAGAATTATTTTTCTGTTGAAAATTGACAGTACTGTTCCAAAAACCAATATGGCGATTTAGAAACAACAGCTGACATTTTGTGCTGGTGATATGGTGTAGTTATTTTGTTTTTTACTTAAGGTGAGAGCTTCATTAATCATAGTACATCGCAAAAATTCGCTAATTGATACTTTCGAAATAATTTTATATACTTAATTATACCTCTATGCAGTAGATTCAAAGATTATTTCTTGAATATCTCTATCCCATTTTATTTATTACATATGTCAACATATGGAACAATAATTTCAACAAAATCCCTTTATTGGCATTAATGCCAATAATATCAATTTTTCGAATATTATCAACAAGCGAGTTTATTTGTAAAGGTTTTCAATAAATTATGGTTTCTCCATAGAATTTTGTTTGTGGATTTGAAACGCCAGGTGGTTGTGTAGCTGATTGTAAAAATAAAACCCAAGTGGGGTTCAGACTTTTCGAAATGCCGTCAAGTAAATAAAACATTGTTTTATAAACGGTAATTTTTAAATTTTAAATGATCTTAGATGACGCTAAAAAAGTTAGACGAGATTGTGGAGAACACTTATTGGAAGAAAGGATCTTACACCGACTTCTAAAATTTGCGAGGTTAGTATTTAGAAAAATGGTGAAGTAAAGATGTAAGAAAAACTTTTTTGAATCTGTTGTGTAGGTCCATGTCGTAGGTCGATGTACTAATTTTTGCGATGTGCTAATAATAGGTTTTTTTTTTCTTCAATAGCAATTTCCAATTGTTGGCCCACAGTGCCAATAAATAGCACCAGCTAATTATTGGCAGTAGTGCCCATAATAGAATATTGAGTGCTAATAATAGGTTTTTTTTTATTCATTTAGAGTAAGTCATAAACAATAAAGAAAGGAAATGAAAAAGAAACCGATAAAAAGAAGTCAAGGGGGAAAAAAATAGAAAAAAGTAAACGAAAACAATATAGTGAGCAAAGTATTAAAAAAGCTTTAAACGCGATTAAAAATGGCATGGCCAAAAAGCAAGCGGCGAAGCCAATATCAGGTTCCTCGAGCTATGTTACAATTTCGAATTAAGAAACCAGATCATAAACCTTAACCTGGTCCAAGTCCAGAACTTAACCGAGACGAAGAGAATAAATTATAGAATTGGTTAAATGTTAACCATGCAAAGATTTTTCCTAAACGGAAAGAAAATCTTTTGAATATCGTATCTGAATTTATAGAAAAAAGCGGCCGATCTAACCCGTTCAAAGACAGCATTCCCGGAGATAAATGGTTTCAACTCTTCTTAAAGCGACACCCGGATATTGCTGTCAGAACTCCCGAAGCAGTAACAGCAGCAACAAGTGCTGCCGTATCAGAAAATGATATAAAAGGGTGGTTTCAAGCAATTGAAATATACCTGAATGATCATGGTTTGTTTGAAATTCTATCAGACCCGAAAAGAGTCTTGAATAGTGACGAAACGAATTTCGTTCTTTGCGCAAAGACAGGTGTGGTCTTGGTCCCAAAGGGTGCAAAGAATATTTACGAAATCGACCATGCCCCAGCTAAAAGTTCACTAACAGTGATGTTTACTTTTGCTGCCAATGGCCAAATCACCCCGCCTATGGTGATATTCCCGTACAAGCGCTTGCCAAGTAAAATTGCATTAAAGTAACCATCAGATTGGGGTATAGGCCTCAGTGACAATGCCTGGATGTAAACAGAAATTTTCTCTCAATATATAGAAAAAGTGTTATATCCGCATCTCGTGCGAAATCAAGTACCGTTCCCAGTAATTTTATTTGTAGTTGGACACAAAACCCACCTCACTTAGGCCGTCAGTGAGCTTCGTTCCTCATTGGATATTGTGCTTATAGCTTTTTATCCCAATTGCACTCGATTGCTTCAGCCTGCAGATGTCTCAGCTTTTAGACCCCTAAAAGTTGGTTGGCAAGAGGCGTTTTTAGAGTGGCGGCGTGACAATCCATCTCGAGCTCTTACAAAAGTTGATTTTGTGCCACTTTTGCAAAAAACTATTGATAAATGCGTAAAACCAGATACAATTATTAATGGTTTCCGGGCTACCGGTCTTTTTCCATGGGACTCAACACCTATAGACTACTCGAAATGCTTGGGGAAGAATATGAAGAATAAGCTCGAAAATGAAGAAATACCGAAAACTTCGAGAATGACAAACAAGAAGGATTTTATCAGATATGCAGGACAGTCTACAATAACAGATCTTATAAACAAACAGGATTTGACAGCTGCTGAGCTGAATTAAAAAAAAAACCTGTGGTGTTTCTTTGATGGCATCGAAAACAAGGAAACACATAAAGAAAACTTTGAAGAAAAAGAAGTAAGCAAACCGAAAGGGAACTCAGATGTTACTCTTAAAGAACAGGACCTTTTGGACATTGAAACTATGGATGTAATTATGTGTGATGAATTTGATAGTACATGTAATATTCCTCTAGCTCAAGAAGTCCAAATTGTTATTGACAACACAGAAGACATAACGGCTATAAATGATTATCGGACTGATTCTTTTCTGAAAGACACTGAAAACATTAATTGTAATATACCCAAAGAAAAAGATACCCAAACAACTGAATGTGTACAAGTTACTCATGCTGCACATATCGAAACATAACGAAAACGATTTCGTAACGAAATAAATTATCGCAGATTAGATAATAGTTCAAACAAATCAATGCCTAGAAATTATGTCGCTCAACATGGCTCAACAGGATTTTGAAAAAATTAAAATTTTGGAAACTAAGCAATCCAACTGTCACTACCCCTATGAAGACAAACCTCCGAGAAATAAAACTAGATGACATATTAGTGTTGTCTTAAATACCTCAAAGGAAGGGAGTTAGACAAACTAAGAAGACACCTTATGTTATTATGTCAAAAGAATTCGAGGACGAAGAACGCCAAAAAAATAAAGCAGAGAAAGAAAAGGGAGAAGGTATACAGAAACGAAAAGAACAACGACAACAACAAAAATTAGCCAAAACTGAACAAATGCTAAAGAAATAAGAAAAATGTGTCAAAAAACGAGTTGTTAGAAACATGTTAAACATGTGTTAGAAACATGAAACTACGAAATCTGCAAAAAGAAAGTTGCCTTCAAAAGATTTTTTTCCAATTTAAACGTTAACATTGGGCCAAAGAATAAACGAGAAAAAAAGAAAGGTAAAAATGAAGTAGAATTGATTGAAGAAATAGATAAAAAAAAGTAGAATTGAAACAAAAATCAAAGAGAAAAGGGAAATTAATAAACAAAATTTCACAGAAAATAGTCCTAAACAAAATATTAATTTTAACAGTGTTAAAATAAAAAAGTTAAGTTGTGATAGATGAGTAAGACTGCGAACTACATAAAATATTTAAGATAGGAGGAAAGATTATTAAGATGAGTAGCTTCTTATTCAGACTGATTAATATTTTGTTCAAGGATAGACATTTAAGTACTGATAAAGTGAGACTGCCAAACCGTGTAGAATAAGAGAAATTATTTATATTATTAAAGTTGATTTTTTTAATATTGTTAATAAAACTTTAAATACTTTAATACCTAAATAAAAGCAGATATTTACCTAGTACAATAGTTTTTTAATTATACCCTAGGTATAGATAGGTATTTCTTTTATTTTTAATGATTGGTAGGTACCTATCCTAATTTAACTTCTTCTTCTTCTTCTTTATTCAGCCTATCTCGTCCACTGCTGGACATAGGCCTCTCTTAACATCTTCCATCTACTTCTATCTTGTGCTTCTTGCATCCAGTTGGTGGCGATGCGTATCACATCGTCTGTCCATCGGGTGGGTGGGCGTCCTCTACTTCTGTATGCCTCCTGTCTAGGTCGCCATTCTAGGATCTGTTTGGTCCATCTGTTGTTTGGCATCCTTGCGACATGCCCGGACCAGTTCCATTTTAGTTTGGTTATTACTTCAATTGCATCGCTAACCCCAGATCGCTGTCTTAGTACTTCATTCCGCACTTTATCTCGCAATGTAATTCCGAGCATGGAACGTTCCATGGCTCGTTGCGCCACTCTGATCTTTTGGACGGACTTTTGTGTGAGTGTTAGAGTCTCCGCTCCGTAGGTTAAGACTGGTAGGATGCACTGGTCAAACACCTTACGTTTTAGGCAGTTGGGGATGTCGGATTTGAAAATGTGTTTTAGTTTTCCGTAGTCTGCCCACGTTAGTCTTAGCCTCCTTCCAATCTCATGTGTCCGGTTGTCTCTGCCGATTTTAATCTCGTGGCCTAGATACTTGTATGAGGTGACTTGCCGGATCTCAATCCCTTCCATTATAAAGTTTCAGGAAGGTACTAGGTTGGTCATAAATTCCGTTTTCGAGATGTTTATTTTAAGGCCGACTTTTAGTGATTGTTCTGCCAGCTTCTTAAGCATTTTTTCAGTCTTATCTAGGCTATCCGAAATTAGCACAATGTCGTCTGCGAACCGTAGATGGTTGAGGTTTTCGCCATTGATGTTTATGCCCATATCTTCTAGTTCTATGGTCTTGAACATGTACTCCATGAGGTTTGTAAATAGTTTAGGCGAGATGGTGTCACCTTGTCGGACGCCGCGTTGTATTCTGAATCTGTCCGTTTTTTCGTGTAGTTTAACGCATGCGGTAGCATTTTTGTATATGTGCTGTAGAGTCTCCGAGTACCTATGGTCTATTCGGCAATTCGCCAGTGCCTTAAACATCTCATTGTGGTTGATAGAGTCAAATGCCTTCTCGTAGTCCACGAAGACAAGGACGAGTGGCTTGTTGTATTCGACACATTTCTCTATTACGGTTTTGATGGTTTGCAGGTGGTCGTTCGTTCCGTATCCGGCTCTGAATCCTGCTTGTTCAGGCGGTTGATAAAGGTCAAGTTTGGTTGTGAGGCGTCTAGTTATGATTTTGGTGAAGAGTTTATAGAGGTGCGAAAGCAGGCTTATTGGCCTGTAGTTTTTTAGGTCAGCCGTGTTTCCCTTTTTGTGTATAATAACAATGATTGCATTGCAACATCCCATGCTGTTGGTGTTATTCCTTCCGTGAGACATTTGTTGAATAAACTCTTTATGGCTTCTAATAGCTCGACTCCCCCTTCCTTAATCTGTTCGATCGCAATATCATCCTCCACGGGCGCCTTGTTATTTTTCATTTCCGTAATTGATTTTGAGATTTCCTCTTGGGTTATCTCCGGTAGATCTTCTGATCCTTGGTTTAACATTTGGGGGATGGTACGGGTATATTCCGGCTCTGGTGTTTCTTGAGCGCTATAGAGATTTGAATAGAAGCGTTTTACGATTTCCAGGATCTCTTCTTTGTTCCTGCTAGTTTGCCCGTTTTGGTCCTCGAGTTTGGTAATTTCTGCTTTTCCAGGTGTTATTTTCTGTCTCAGTACTTTCATGCTTTTGTTCTCTTCGATAGTCTTCGCTATCCGTGTTTTGTTATAGTTTCTAATATCTTTCCTTGCGGCCTTTGATATTTCTTTATTTAGTGTTCTCAGCTGGTCTGTATGCAGTAGGTGCTTTTGTAATTTTTCTCGCCTTTGTTTCACAAGTTGTCGTGTGTTTGCTGATAGTTTCCCTTCTTCCCTGTTCAGTTTCGTACCATGTATCTGTTTCGCCTCTTGTATCGATGTTACGATTTCATTGCTCAAGGTTTCTATACTCATTTCCTCGATGTTACCGTGTCCTAGTCGTTCTGCTATGGATTTCCCCGTTATTGTTCACTGTAGTTTGTTCTTTGCTCTTTGATGTTGCAAGCAGTCTTCTCTCCTTTTTCAATCGTAGCACAACTTTTGCTCTTAGCATCCTGTGGTCGCTTCCCACTGACACCCGGTTGAGTATTGTGACATCCTGTACGATTTGTTTTTTATCCGTGATGATGAAATCTATTTCGTTTCGTGTATTTCCGTCAGGGCTAGCCCAGGTCCATTTCCGGTGTTCGGCTTTCTTAAAAAAGGTGTTCATAGCATTCATACGATGTTCTAAAAGGAATTGCAGTAAGGTGTTTCCCCTATCATTTCTTTCTCCTATCCCGTATTGTCCCAGGGAAATTTCGCTAACGTCTTGCTTCTTACCCAGCTTGGCGTTTAAATCTCCAACTATAAGTGTGTAGTATGTTGGCGTTTTTGACTTTGCAGAGTAGATGTCTTCATAGAAGGTCTCGATTTCTTCCTCTGTGTGTGTGGATGTTGGGGCATACACTTGGATGATCTTTATGTTATATCTTTGGTTTAGTTTCAGTATTATAAAGCATACTCTGGGGCTTATGCTCTCTATGTGTAGGATCTGTTTTGTGTGTTTTTTATGTATTATGAAACCTACTCCTCCATCGGAGCTCTCTTCGTTTCCTCTGTAATATAAGGTATTTCCTGATTTTAGGGTAATCTGCTGTTCTCCTCTTCTTCGTATCTCAGCCAGACCTACTATATCCCAGTGAATTTGGTTTAGTTCTTCTTCGAGTTGGAGTTCTTTTTCTTCGCTGGAAAGCGTTCTCGTGTTATAAGTACAGATGTGCAGTGTACGTCGTTTGTTTTGGTAGCCTGTTGTTTCCCGGTGATTCTTTGCACCCTTTGACCGCTGCTTGATCCAACCGCTACCTTGGTTGGGTGCTAGCGGTCCGCCGGGGACTAAGGGCCGCGTTCTTGTTGTATCTTTCATATTAAGAGGGGTTTAGCCATTACCTAGCACGCTGGCCAATGCGGGTTGATAGGGGTTGTCGGGGAGTATCATTTCCTTTACTCCCGTTTTGACGGTTATTCCGCCGTTACTCGGTCGTCAGAGCCTCGTTTGTTACGTAGCAGGGTGCGCCGGATGACTGAGGTCATCGCTCGTGCAGGTGAGGTTGACATTTGGGGTGGTATGTGACCTTTTTTACCTTCTCCTCCTTGCACCCCCCAAGGGGTAAACCTAACCTAACCTAACCTAATTTAACTACATGCCAATAATTAGACGAGTAGATACCAATATTAAAAATTTCTATGCCAATAATAGGATTTTCTGTAGTCTTTTGGATTTAAGTATAAAATGTTTATTTAATACTATTCAATCATATAAAAATGGTTATAAAAACAATGAATTAAATATTTTCTTTGATACTGTCAAATGTTTTGTCTACTAGCTCTTGTAAATGAAATTTTATGGTAATTTAACGAAGCTCACTCTTAAAGTATCAACGATTGGGTGGTTTACCCTATATGTATATATATTTATATATTTATATATAAATATATATATATATATATATATATATATATATATATATATATATATATATATATATATATATATATATATATAACTCTATATATAACTCTCTCACGTTTCTACCCTCATCTAAAGTTTTGGGCAACTGAATTTTGACTATTTAGCTATGTCTATCGAGATTTGTGCAACTCAAATTAGTCCACTTAATTTTGTCAATCTAGTTTTGCACATCAGAAGTGTAAAATGTGTGTCCTATATTGAGGCTAATACAGTAACTGATTTTCACGTTCAGAAATGTTTTTTCCTTCATTGCAAAATCCATAAGAAATAATGTTGATGTAAATTCTATTTCTGGATTTTAGTTATTTTAAAATAGTCATTAGCATATTATCTAATCGGGATTCCCAAGGGTTACAGATCACATAAATTGCAATTTATTATTATAAAAATATTTATTACTTGTTAAACAACTTGTATTTTTTGATGAATGAAAACAAAGTATATTTTTGTCACAAAAACATTTGGTATGTCATTAATAATATGGATTGTTTATTTTGAAAGTGGTGTAAGTCCATTTTTGAAAAATGATTGTATATCACTTAATTTTGCTTAATTTAATGTAAATTTGTCATGTATAACTAGTTAGTATTTAATTTCTTCCAGAATTCCCATGTTTTGTACATTTTGAAATTGGTCAGTAAAAGAAATTGGGTAACCATCGATTATGAAAGTGGTGTAAGTCCAATTGGCAGATATATCGATGCTTGCCGATTAGTAGCCTGTAATTTTACATTTGTTTTATATGTGTCAAGAGTTACTGTTGCTGTTTGAGACATTTAGAAAATGAAACGACCCATTGCCATGTTATTGCATACAGTGACATGTGTACTGGGCAAAATCTAAATTTACAAATGGCATTGATACCATGAGTGGTTGAAGATTATCCAGTCCAGGGGCGGACCGTGGGTTTGTGGGGCCCTGGGCTAATACTACTTGGGAGCCCTAATTAATCAACTAATTGTCATTTTGTCAAAAAATGTTTTCGATAATGATGTACTAGGTACACAGTATAGGAAAAAAAAGAAAAGAATAAAATTTATTTAATATAACTTATATCTTTTATAAATTGTAAAACAACCTTTCTGCATCTTTGTGCTGCAAATTCCTTTATTTGCTCATCACATTCTAAGTCCTTTGTTAAATCACAATTTATGGAAAGGACTGATAAATGATTTAGTCTATTGTTTGACATTGTTGTCCTATATTTGTTTTCTATATACGACATCCTGGAGAAAACACGCTCTGCTTCACAGCTAGTGATTGGCAATGATAAAAAAATCTTTAAGATGGTATAGCAATTTGGAAAAACATCAATAAGTTTCTTTTCATAAATTAGCATAAAAATGTCATTGCAAGAGGAGTAAGACTCTGGCTTAGACTGTAATAAGTAAGATTTTAACTGAATACACTCATGCACTAAATGTTCGTCTACGTCATCTGAATAATAATCAATAATATTACGGGCAATTTCCAGATCTATGTACTCCATGTTTTTGTCTTGCAAATCCATTAAAAATTTGAATCTGTTGCTATATGTCTGATAGACTTGGCTTCTTCTATTTAAGTCCATAATTAGCTTATCCAACCCAATGTTTAGCGTGTCTCTTTTAAATTTTTCTGCGCCGTATACAGAGACTATATCTGTAGATTTATCTGAAAATTTTGAAGTAATACGTCTCTTGTTTATGTCACTGTATTCTGTTCCCACACTTGTACTTAACTTTTTAGCTATCTCTTCGTATTGCTTTAGTTTCTGATCTGATTGGTGCCGTATATTGCTGACAAACTCTTTTAATGACATAATTAACTTATTGCCTGCACAAATATCTAAACCAGTGCTCTGTAATTTTTTGCTAACTAAATTAAATCTCTAAAATTTCTTCCCAAAAAATAATTAAAATTGCAATATCGAGTTTCGCCAGTTTATTAAATAAATTTCCTGCTTCTTTTCGAAAATCAACTTTTTTAGCCTCATTTTCACTAAATTTTTTTAATATTTTCATAATGTTATCATAATTATTTTTCAAAGCTCGGACAGCATTATAGTGACAAGACCATCTGGTCTGGCTTAAACTTTTTAACGTTAATTTAAATTTTGTTTCACGATTTAGCAGTTCCCACCTATGGGTCGAAGCAGAAAAGAAAACGTATATTTTTTGTACTATTCCAAAAAAGTTCATAATTTCGGTTTAAACCTTAACAGATTCTTCACCAACTAAGTTAAGGGAATGCGCAGCACACGGCACATAATCTGCGAATTTATTTGTTTGTTTTAGTCGTGCTTGTACACCATTGTAGTGACCCGCCATATTAGCAGCGTTGTCATAAGGTTGCCCTCTACAATTATCCAGTAATAGTCCATTTGTTTCTAAAAAGTCTTGTAAAATATTAAATAAATGTAAGCCAGTATGAATACTAATTTTAATGAACGACACAAATCTTTCATAAACTTTTCCTCGAAAACAGTAATACAATAGCAAGCTGATCATTGTGAGACAGATCTGGGGTTGAATCCATCACAATTGAATAGTATTTTGTGTCGTCGTTATTTATTTGAGTTATACTTTTCTCAATTATCTGTTTGCCCATAATCTAAATTATTTCTTCATATATTGTTTTTGATAAGTACGATATTATCGGTTTTGGTCGCAGTTCTGTTTGTTCAATATGTTCATGAATGAATGGGTCGAATTCTGCCAATAGCTCCAGAGCACCCATAAAGTTACCATTATATGGAGAACCAAATACTTCCTCGGAACCTCTAAATGCTAAGCCCCTTATATTCAGAAATTTTACCACTGCAATAAACCGTTTTAGGACGTTGTGATAATATTCTGTTTCTTTCCTTAGTTGATCCTGAAACTGCTTGTCTTGAACAGACTTATTTTCTTTTCGTGTCAACCACACTAACATTGAATTCTTATGTTCATTAGAATTTTCGTGATTTTCTAAACAAGTTCCTATGTGTTTCCAATGAGAAAATCCGTTTGTGTATTGAGAAGGGGTTTTGGAAAAAAGTTTGGAAGTCAAACAAAAAAACACTACCAACACTGGTTGAATAACATAACCACGATCTTTCCAGTAATTGGCCATTTTTCATTTTCTTAACGAAATACCTATTTGAAAATGATCTGTTTTGTTCTTTGTCAGTCATTTCATGTGATAGGATGTCATGAATGAAGTCAATATTTAGCAAAACTGGCCACAAGCCAACGTCAACATATTTCTCAAACTCAAACTGAATATGTCCTAAATTTCTTTCCACCTCGGTATTAATGTGCTCTTGCTGAACAGCAATATCGCTCTCAGAGGGATCAGAGGGTTGCTGGTAGTCAAGATCTTGCACATTTTCATCACTGGTATTTTTTTCTTGGTATTGCGACTTTCCGCCCCCTAAGTTCGCTTCCTTTTCGCTTAATAATGGATTTGTAGCTATTACATTCTCGTTTTTATGTTCTAATTTAAAAAAGTTTCAATTTTTGCAAATTTATTTTTTTCTTTTCCTCGATCTAACTGTAATTTTTCAGCTCCACTTGTATATTTTCTAGCAGACATGTTAAATAAGATTTTGATATTTTTCTGAAAATAAACAAAGAACTTGATATTTTTTTGAAAATAAACAGTGCAAAAAACAAATAAAATAACAAGAGAGATAATGGATGTAATATTGTCCCTCTCGTAACATTTTGATACTTTGTAATGTGTGCAGCAATTCGCAAACTTTCATTAAAAAATCGATTAGAGTTTATTTACTATTGAAAAATAATATACACACAAAAACATCACGACTTTTGATTTCAACGTAAGATTTTTCTTTGCCGTCCGTGATAAATTGGGCCCAGGATTGATTGGTAGCAATTTTTTATTTATACTTACTTAAAAAATCTTATGTAAGATAACTGACTTTGCTGATTACTTTCAATTATAAGTAAAATAAGAGAAAGATTCGCTCTTTATAATTTTTAACTTTTTAGTAAACTAAACACCAAACACAGTACACTATAAACAATAAACACTAATTGTTAGTCCGTTTTCACTTTGGCGGCGAGAACAAAAGTGATTTGGCGCGCACACGGTTTAATGATCGTACGGTTGCCAACTTTATGATAGAAATTTTTTAAATTTTAGATATTTTTAAAATTTATAATACTGTCCATTGTCTTCAATGGGCATTGGGGGGCCCTTATATCCACAGGGCCCTGGGCTGCAGCCCAAAAAGCCCTTGTATAGATCCGGCCCTGATCCAGTCGTTGGAAAATAACATTGACAAAATTGATCACAAATTTATACTCTCGGGGCATTCATACCTTCCGAACGATGCAGATTTTGGCATCATAGTAATGGCATTGCGAAAAAAGAATTTTATGTACACACCAAATAATTCCACCATGTAATAACACAATGTAGACATGATAAATTCATTTTACAATTTCGTTTCAATAAAAACTCTTAAAAAATGCGATTAAAAATACAGATAAGAAAAAACACTAATGGAGAAAGTTTCTCAAAAGTGAAGGACGATGAAGGACAAAGAATTTAAAACTATAAATTTATTACCTACACGTCCGTAGAAGACCGCTAAAATTTGAAAAAATCGCTCTGGCCCTATTGCACCAAGATGCCAGGCTTATTACTTATGAAAAATATAAAGACATCAAGCAGTTATTACCTTATATACCTCCGGTGTATCATGCATATTTCGAAACACTGCCACATGCAGCGCATAAGTAAATACTATCAATATCTTGTAATTTTAACAATGTAATTAGCGTCTAAAATTAAAAATACTACTTCTATTTTATGTCATCATTTTGTATGTGTCATCATTTGTAAATAAAATTGGATTAATTTGAATTATATTTTAAGTGACTAGACTTCATATAATTTCCCTAAATTTTTTAATTAACGGATATGTTATCCTTTAATTTTCTCGAAACAAGAGAAAATGTACTTACACCACTTTCAAAATAAACGGTCCATATATTCAGATGTCTTAAAATTTATTGTATTTATGATAAAGGTTAATATGCCATTCCAAAATTATCTGTAAAGCAAATCAATCCTCCCCTGACCATGTCTAAGTTGCTTTTAAGATTTTAATAGCCTTTCCATTAAAGCTTCACCTACCTTTCACTTTTTAACAATCGAGCAATGCAAGACTTATATATATATATATATATATATATATATATATATATATATATATATATATATATATATATATATATATATATAGTATAATACTAAGTAATACTAGTAACAATATAATAACATATTTTTAATTTAAAAAAATATTTTAAATTTTTAAGCGCATGCATGCTTAGACACAGAGGACAGTGACGACGAAGAGGATATGTAATTTGTACAGTTTTGGTATTTCCGCTAATACCATTTGGATAGGGGTCGCGTTCCTTCCCATCATTCTTGTCACCTTAATTGCCGGTAACCTTTTTTGCCTAAGTGTCATTCAGTATTTCATCTTCCTCGACTTCGGTAAGGGTATTCCCCCCTTGATCACCACCTTGAGGTTCTTCTCGGAGCTCAGTTGGTAAGTGTGGAACTCGTAGTTTTTCTCTTTCATCAATCTGTACATTTCCGGATAATCCGTTATCGTTTGTGGTTGGATTCTTATTCCGTCTCTTGTCTACGTGGCCTTTGTGAATTTGATGTGTTTGTTGTCCAGTTTCTTGCTGAGACTGGTCCATTTTTCTTTGTTCCGTAGAATGATGGGGGTGTTGTTGTTTTCTTCGGTGGGGTTTTCGTTTTCAGTTTCTATATCGTCTTCGTCGTCACTGTCCTCTGTGTCTAAGCATGCATACATGTTCATACTTACCTACGATCCTGACGCGCTTAAAAATTTAAAATATTTTTTTAAATTAAAAATATGTTATTATATTATTACTAGTATTACTTAGTATTATACTACTAGACGATACAAAGCCGAAGAGGCAAAGGTACCACCATCGCTTTGTTGTCCATACGCTCCTACTTCAATAAATAAAAATCTGTAATCCGGGCTTGCAACCGCTTGTAAAACATATATATATATATATATATATATATATATATATATATATATATATATAATATATATATATATATATATATATATATATATATATATATGCAATATACGTATATGCAAGACGTATATTTATTTAAGTCAGATAGCCGAAAAATGGAACCCAAACTCTCCACCGTGGAGATTTCACTAAACATGAATTTTGAATATGACAAGCTATTTAATTAAAAAAGAATTTCGACAACATACAGTTTTTTTCGCAGATATGGAAAGATATGCACATATTGTATTATTTATGTCGATTTTTTGCCTATAAATATACGTATATTTATATATAAAAAAACTGTTTAGGAAAGCATCTCTGATATATATCATCATCATCATCATATAGCAGCTTGTCTCGTCCACTGCTGGACATAAGCCTCTCTTAACCTAGACCATCTTGCTCGGTCTTAGGCATCCTGGATACAGTTCGGGGAAATCCTTCTTAAATCGTCCGTCCATCGGGTCGGCGGTCGTTTTCTGTTTCTATGTGCTTCGTCTCTGGGGCGCCATTCTAGTATTCTCTTCGTCCATCTGTTGTCCGACATTCTTCCGACGTGACCAGCCAAGTTCCATTTTAGGTGTGTGACTCTTTCAATTGCATCCTTAACTTTTCTTCTTCTGCGTAGTTCTCCATTTCTGATTTTGTCTGTTATTCTTATGTTATTAACAGTTCTCTGTGATAATGTTAGTGTTTCCGAGCCATATGTCAATTCCGGGAGAACGCACTGGTCGAACACCTATCTTTTGAGCCCATCGCTATGTCAGTTTTTAATACGTGTCTCAGCTTGCCAAAGGCAGCCAAAGTCAGTCCTATCCTTTTGTTTAATTCGCAGGTCTGATTATCTCTTCCCATTCGGATCTCAAGTCCCAGGTTTTTGTAAGATGTTAGGTATTGAATTTCCTTTCCTTCTATCATTAGATTGCAACTGGGAACTAAGTTTCTCATAAATTGGGTCTTTACTATGTTGATTTTTAAGCCTACTTTTTGGGAGGCTGCGGATAGTGCTGAGACCATTTCATTTGCCTCGTCTAGTCGGTCTGAGATCATTACGATATCGTCAGAAAAGCGTAGGTGGTTAAGCTTTTCTACATTCACATTTATGCCTTTATTGTCCAATTTTATCTTTTTAAACATATATATATATATATATATATATTATCAGGGTTGAAAAAAGTTTTAGAAAAATTGTGTCACCTTGTAGGACACCCTTTTCGATCTTGAACCGATCTGTTTCCGCATGTATTTTTACTTCTGCCGTTGCCTGCTCATATATATATATATATATATATATATATATATATATATATATATATATAATTGTATTTGAGGTTTTCGCTTATAGATACCTGTGTTGTATTGTTTTCTCGGGGATTCCGCGTTGATGCTGAGGGTTGGCTCTAAAAAGAACCGGATTCTCGACGTTTCGGCGAACTAACATTCGCCATTCTCAAGAGATAGATGCCAAGATGAGGTCTGCCGTGGGGCCAGATTACAAATGTGTCGTCAACATATCTTAACCAGATTGTGGGTTTAAGTGTGGTTGATGAGATTGCCTTTTCCTCAAAATCTGTAAGAAATATGTTGGCTATTACTGGGGATAGAGGTGAACCCATTGGTGCTCCTAGGACTTGTTTGTATATTTGACCATAGTACCTAAAGTATGTATTCTTTAAACAATGTTCTGCCAGATAGGTACGATGGTCAAATATACAAACAAGTCCTAGGAGCACCAATGGGTTCACCTCTATCCCCAGTAATAGCCAACATATTTCTTACAGATTTTGAGGAAAAGGCAATCTCATCAGCCACACTTAAACCCACACTCTGGTTAAGATATGTTGACGACACATTTGTAATCTGGCCCCACGGCAGACCAGAGCTGGACAAATTCCTTAACCATCTCACCTCCCAACACGACCAAATTAAATTCACAATGGAGATAGAAAAGCATCAACGACTTCCTTTCTTGGATGTTTTGGTACAGAAGAAACCTGACGGCACTTTGAGTCACACTGTGTACCGGAAACCAACCCACACAGACAGATATCTGAACGCTTCTTCGCACCATCATCCCAAACAACTAGCATCTGTAGTCAACACTCTTACCACCCGATCCAAAAGACTAGCCGACCAGCTTAACTTACCGAAAGAATTGAGGAACTTACGAGAACCTCTTTCTTCAAATGGATTTAAACAGCTTAATATCCAGAGCTTTCCGTCGTACAGAGAACAGTAGCCCTAGAACTGAAGAACGCCAGAAACCCGTTAGCACAGCATACCTACCATATGTTCATGGATCAACTAACAAAATCGCCAGAATCCTTAAAAGACACAACATCGACACCATTTTCAAACCTAACCAGAAAATATCCTCCATACTACGCAGCGTTAAAGACACCATCCCGTTAGAATCCCATGGAATTTACGAAATACCTTGCCGAACATGTGAACGAACCTACATTGGACATACCAATAGAAAAATATCTGCTAGGATTCAAGAATATGTAGTTTCAGTCAGACACAGAGACAAAGCTTCATCGGCACTTGTCCAACACACAAACACCGGTCACTGGATGGACTTTAGAAATTCAAGGACTGTTGCACAGATTAGCCACGAAATGTCACGAGTATACAGAGAAGCCATAGACATAGAAAAACGAGACTACTGCATGAACACGAGAGACGATTCCTTGAGACTGCCCCCAGCATGGCGACCGATCATATCCACCCTCAAAATGCAATCCCAGACACCCCAGACTCATGTACGACCAACAAGACAAACAAACAACCGAACCGAAGCACCGCACACAACCCGCATGACCCGAAGCCAAACAGCGATAAGTAGTCGCATCGCACGAACGAGCTCTCAGTATGCGTCTATCGGTTGACCCGCACTGACGCATATATCTCTTGAGAATGGCGAATGTTAGTTCGCCGAAACGTCGAGAATCCGGTTCTTTTCAGAGCCAACCCTCAGCATCAACGCGGAATCCCCGAGAAAACAATACAACACACACACACACACACACATATATATATATATATATATATATATATATATATATATATATATATATATATATATATATATGTCGTTGTATGGAAATGTAGCGGTGGTCTATACGACAGTTCGCGAGGGCCTTAAACAGTTCGTGGTGGTTTATGGAATCGAATGCCTTTTCGTAGTCAACGAATGTTAGTACTACGGACTTGTTGTATTCTATCCTTTTTTCTATTAGCGATTTTAAAAAACCTGCTTACTCTCGTGGATGATACAGGCCCAGTTTATTTGCAAGCCGTGCGGTAATGATTTTGGTGAATAGTTTATATAGGTGTGTCAACAGACTTATCGGTCTATTGTTCTGTAGCTCTGTGATACTGCCTTTCTTGTGCATTATCACAATGATGGCATTATTCGAAATTTGTGGGGTTTTTCCTTCATCTAGGCATTTATTGAAGAGTTTGGTTATTGCTTTGACTAGTTCTCTTCCTCCCAGTTTGATGGCTTCTACAACAAGACCGTCTTCAACAGGTGCTCTATTGTTCCTTATTTCTGAAAATGACTTTAGGACCTCTTCTTCAGTTATCTCTGGCATCTCTTCTGATCCTTGGTTCAGTATATGGGGTATATTTTCTGGTGGTTCTGCTTGACTTTGGTTTCTATATAGTTTGGTGTAAAAGTCCTCGATAATCTTCAATATTTACACTCCGCTGTTCGTTATTTGTCCTCTCTCATTTTCTAATTTAGTTACTTCAGCTTTTCCCCTACTCAGCTTATTACGTAGTACGCTATGCTCTTATTCTCTTCTATAATTCTGGTCACCCATTTACAGTTGTAGCTTCTGATATCAGTCCTTGCAGCTTTCGTTATATCCTTATTTAGTTGTCTCAGCTCATCTTTATGCTGTGTCTAAACCCAATAGTTTCCTTTCTCTGTCTCATCAGATTTTTAGTATTCAGAGAGTTTGTCCTCATTTTCTGTTTGTTTCAAGCATTGTTTCTTTTGGGCGGTGTTGATTGACTCCAGTATGTTTTTATTTAGATCCTCGAGGTTACTTGTATTAGCGACTTTCAGATTTTCCTTTATCGTTCTTTGGTTATTTATACCTCAACATCGCCTACCCTTGTCCACTTCTTACCGTTCTTCCTATTCACAAGTTTACTTCGTTCTGTCCTCAGGTTTAGTAGTATCTTCACTCTCACCATTCTATGGTCACTCCCCACTGATAGTTAGTTTAGCACGGTTACATCCGTGACCATTTGCTTTTTATCTGTCTTGATAAAGTCGATTTCGTTCCTTGTTCTGCTATCCGGACTGATCCATGTCCACTTTCGATGTTCTGCCTTTTTGAAGAACGTATTCATGGCAGTTAGTTGGTGGTGAAGAAGAAAGTGAAGCACTAGGTTTCCTAGTTCATTTCTTTCTCCTATGCCATGGCAACCTAGTAGTGTTTATTCTTCATTTTGTTTTTTGCCCACCTTGGCATTAAAGTCCCTAGCCACTATCGTGAAATATGTTGGGAAAGGTTACATTGCTTGAGCAATATCATCATAAAAGATTTCAATATCTTCGCCTGGTTGTTGGGATGTGGGTGCGTAGGCTAGGATAATTTTAATAATGTATCGTTGGTTTAATTTCAATATTAGGTAACACACTCTGGAACTTATACTATTGATTTGTTTATTATTTTGCACATGTCGTTTATGGATTAGCAGTCCTACTCCTCCCACAAAACTATACATATTTCCTGAATTCAGTAGGAGTTGTTGTTCTCCTTTTTGCAAATTTCGCTTATTTCAAGTACATCCCAGTGTACTTGTTTGAGTTCTTCCTCCAGTTCCAATAGTCTTTCGTCTGTTGAAAGGGTTCTTGTATTGTATGTGGCAATATATAGTTTTCGTCTTCCTATTTTCGATATATGTATATATATATATATATATATATATATATATATATATATATATATATATATATATATATATATATATATATATAACAGAACATCAACAAATATTTATTGTACGATTTTAATGAAATTGACAGCATTTGATCATGTAAATGAACTGCATCGATGATCAAAAAATCAACTTAAATTGGGTCAGATTCTATCATTCTATTGGTCTAAAGTCAATTATATGTTGTCGAAATTCTTTTTTGTTTAACAAGCTTGTGCCATATTCATGTTTAGTGAGATGTCCACTGTGGAGATTTTGCGTTCCATTTTTCGGCCTACTGACTTCCTGACTGTTAGTACATCGATACCTTCTTTAATTTCCTGTATTAGTTCATAGAGTGCTCCTCGTCTATATAGGGTTCTTATATTACATTGGCTGAAGGTCAACTCCTTGTCCTTTAACGTTTGCAATGGTCGTTCTCGTGTAATTCAGTCCGTTATCCGAAGCGCTTATTTTAAAGTACTCTTGGATTCCTTGAATTACTCTTGCATTCCCTGAATTAAGTTCACATTATATTCGCATTACGGCCATATTACGTCCCCCGAGGGGTCATGAACTCTTGCAATACATGTTAATATTTAGATGCATTACCGCACATTACTTTGCATTCCTTAGCAGTACGTAAGTATTACACAACATTACACAATGTACTCTTGCATTCCTTGAATTCCTCTTGCATTCTCTGAATTACGTTCACATTATATTCAAATTATGGCCATATTACGTCTCCACTCTTAGCATGCTCATCATGCGCCTGGTCATAGTTCACTTTAAATACTTTAAATACATGCATTGAAATAAACGCTCACGCTATGGTACTCATTCATGATAGGCAACTCATGATACTCATGATAGGCAAGCGTCTCAGCGGAAAGATTCTGGAAAATTATTTTTGCCGTAGTTGTTTAATAGCCAAACATGCCAAAAAAAAATTCAGACAAATCTGATCGATGAAATCCACTTACTCCTCAATACAACCACTCTCAAGAAACCGGATGGGACCTTCACGAAAGATGAAGAGCAAAGAGCTCTCCTCCTACTAGAAACCCATTTTCCGGAATGTAGAGGACACAGGGAGACCGAGGGCTTGATGCAACCACTGAAACCAAGTCGGGCCGACTGGAAGAGGGCAGCGTCCATCTGTACGGAAAACCGAATCAGATGGGCTATCAGCACTTTCCAGCCTTTTAAGGCCCCAGGTTTGGACGGACTAGTTCCTGCCTTCCTACAAAAGGGAGAGAGAGAACTAATGCCGTATCTTCTAAATATCTTTAGAAGTAGCTTAGCGCTCGGATATATACCGGAGCTATGGAGAAGGGCTAAGGTGGTATTTATACCGAAGGTGGGGAAGAAAGACACCACTCAACCGAAGTCATTTAGACCCATTAGTCTAACATCTTTTATGTTAAAGACAATGGAGAAGGTGATTGATAATTACCTTAGGACTATAGTGCTGGTAGGTACACCACTACACAGGGGTCAGCATGCTTACAGAGCAGGGAAATCCACAGAAACCGCCCTGTATCAGCTGACAAACGAAATAGAAGCAGCACAAGAGATAAAGGAACTAGCGATATGGATATAGAGAGTTTCTACTGGCTTCTCTCGCCTTCTTGTATATAGAGCTTTTGACAACACCTCACACGAGGCTGTCAGGGCGGCCCTCGAAAGAAGGAATATCGACAGCACTATCTCAAAGTGGATGGGAGAAATGCTGAGAACTAGAACGGCGGAGACTCAAGTGGGAAAAGACACCATTAAGATCTCCACAACTCGAGGGTGCCCACAGGGAGGTGTACTATCACCGCTAATGTGGAGCCTGGTAGTTGATGAACTACTGGTTAGGCTAAACGACCTAGACATCAAATGTCAAGGTTACGCCGATGACATAGTCATAATGGCCAGAGGAAAATTTGAGGGAACGCTCTGTGAAATTGTTCAGAGAGGCCTCAAAGTAACTAGTAGATGGTGTCAAACAGTGGGATTGAGACTCAACTCGAGCAAAACCACAGTGATACCATTTACTAGAAGGAGAAAACTAAACTGCCTCCCATACTCATAGATGGGAAGGCAGTAGAATACCAACAGGAGATAAGGTATCTGGGTATCACACTAGATAGCAAACTCCTATGGAATAGACACGCTGAGGCAGTGGTAGGTAAAGCCAAACGCGCCCTAATGGTGTGCAGAAATCTGGCAGGAAAAACGTGGGGTTGTAACCCCACCATCCTGCGATGGATGTACACCATGATAGTGAGACCTGCAATCACTTATGGGGCGGTTGCGTGGGGAAGTAGAATCAAGCTGGCCTCAATGAGGAAACAGCTTGAGAAGATTTAAAGACTGGCGTGTGTCTGCATCACGGGGGCGATGGGGTCGTGTCCGACAGCAGCATTGGAGCTGCTGCTGGATCTGACTCCGCTGCACCTTGTGGTGGAGAGCGCCGCCAGATCGGCGGTCGTAAGGTTCAGCAAGGAAGGAATGGGCAGAGGCAAAATAATCGGGAGCAGAGACCGAAACAGCCTCGCTGCCAAGATCCCCTGGCTGGAAGTACCAAAAGACGAAATGGTATGCAAATACCACTTCGAGAAAAACTACACAGCAATGTGTAGTAGTAAAGCCGATTGGAGCGACGAATCCTCAGCATACCACATAGAGCAAAATGCCATCAAGTGGTATACAGATGGTTCGAAGACAAAGGAAGGCACTGGTGCAGGAGTGTTTGGACCTCGTACCAGATACTCCGAATCCATGGGAATATCCCCAAGTATCTTCCAAGCAGAGGTACACACAATCGAAAGATGTGCACAGTTTAACCTCGACAGGAAGTACCGCAAAAAACGAATTGCTATCCTGTCAGATAGCCAAGCAGCCATCAAGGCCATTAGCTCATACACCATCAGATCCAAACTGGTATGGGACTGTGTGGGGAAGCTGAACAAGCTTGGCAGGGATAATAAAGTAACGCTATACTGGGTACCAGGACAAACTGGTATAGACGGAAACGAAGAAGCCGATCACCTAGCAAACAAGGGATCTAGTAGCCCCTTTATAGGTCCGGAACCCTTTTGCGGTATGAGCGTGAACACCATCCGCAAAAGTTTAGATGAAGAAATAAGAGAACAATGGATGAAAACCTGGAAAAAACTTCCAGGGCTAAGGCAATCCAAAGTGATGCTGGGATCTTTTAACCAGAAGAGAACTAAAGCTTGCCTGAAACTAAGCAGGAATAAGCTCAGAATTCTGACAGGAGCCCTGACGGGACACTGCAGTCTTAGGAAACTTCTCAAGGCCCTAGGCCTAGAGGAGGATGATGGGTGCAGATTCTGTGGCTCAGCAGAAGAAACCCCCATACATCTGTTCAAAGACTGCGGAGCATTACTCCGCAAGAGACAGATGTACCTTTGGGCTCACTGCTTGAACACAGAGGAGCTGCAGGCCTTGAATCCCGCCCAGATCCTGAGATTCCTAAAGGAATAAGGATTAGAGGAGGCGCTCTAAATGGGTAAGTACACCAACACTTGGAGGAGGAGGGTGGGGTACAATAGATCTATAAAGGTCGCAGTACAAGTCGTCACCACCATATCTACAATCTACTCCTCAATTGTAAACTTCGATTTATTAATTATATTGAACAGAACCATACGAATACGCGCATAAATGACAATATTTCCGATTCAGGTAAACTCCCTAGAATTGAATTTTGTCATTTTTATTAAAACTTTATTTATGTGATCAGTTCATTTTTCCAAGAGAAAAAATGACAAGATGGGAAAGAATGAAGTAGCAGATATTATTCTGCTGTCTACAAACGAAATAAATCTATCAAACAGCCGGCGCGAGTGGCGTAGTGGTGACGCTCGTGGCCTCATGTTAGGGCGCTAACTGACGAGTATAGAGGCCCGAGTTCTATTCCCAGCGTCCGGCCGCATTTGTTCCAGAAAGAAAAATGTGAAAAATGGCAATTAGCGCAATTTACTATAACAACAGGTTTTCTGGGCCTAAGTGCATGTGATAGAATACAATAGGCTACCAATAGGCCGCAGTGTTCGAAGGGTCGGCAAACCCGGTAATCACATCGAACCAAACTTAAAAATAAAAAATCTATCAAACAAATCTATGAAAGTGCAGTTGCAGATGCGCAGGAGTTAGCAATGGTGTTTGAAGAACAGCAATGCATGTTATCATTAGTAAAAGTTGGTTTGCGCACCTCCTCATAAGGATTTTTAAGCTGCAGACGAAGAAAATACTTCAGAGAAACAGAAGAAACGCATGAAATTGCAAATATCAATACTGAATATCTGGGAGATTTTCGAGAAGAAATAGATATTAAAAAAAAAACAGAATTCGATTTAAAAGATTATTCCAAAAAACTGGAGAATGCAATCCGTTTATAAAAATAAAAGAAAAAGTTCTGACAGTAAGAAAATCAACCTTATGTTGGTTGTTCAGTATTAAATCTGGCAGACTATCATCAGATACAATTCATCGGGTAAAAGGAATTAGATCTCTAAAAGAAAATAAATAGAAGAATGATGATCCAGAAGAAATTTATTCTTCTGAAGGCGAAGACAGTTATATAAATAGTGACAGTGAATTACAAAACGCAACAGACTTTAATCAAACCTCTATAATCGGAATTGACTCTCAGCACAACAATATAATTTTCAAGATAAAATTAGAAGAAGAAAAATATTTCGCCATGTATTATGACAACACATATTATATCGGAAGTACATTAAATATTTTTTGTAATTCTAACTGTAGAGTAAAGTTCATAAAATCTGAATTAGATAGCTTAATATTACCAATAGAAGAAGATCAAAATAGAAGAAGCAATTATTCAAAATGAATTCATTTTTTATGGTCCTGTGGAGCTTATGGGTTCAGGACCTTTTCAGTTGAGACGATTTGAAAAACTGGTTATAGAGCGTCAATAAAAAAATGTGAAAAAGCAGTTTAGAGTGTTGTATTTTGTTGTATTTCTATCCAATTTCAATGAATGTGTGAAAATTCAACACACTTGTTATTTAATAATGGTACTACTAACGTGATGTCTTCTTCATTACTAGCACTCTCATCTTACAGGTTGTGCATAGTAATAACAAGTAAATATACTCATTCATTACATTATTTAAAACGTAATTATTTCAAATTTCCTTCCTTTACGTGACAGTACCTACTTTGCAGTACCTAAGCATTTAAAAAATTATCTGACATAATTACGGTTGTGATTTCTCCCAGTATTTTACATTAGCAAAGAATTAGCATAATTAAGTGACATTATTACGCATTACGCTAGTAATTTCTTAGAGTACCTCGAATTACCAAAAAAATCGATAATGGGCAAAATTGATTTCCTATAAAAAAACTTTTCTGGAAAATGTCTCTTATTATAACTTATTTATTTCATCAAAAGGATTAGTTCATTATTATTAATTCTTCTAGCCGACCAACTAATATCATTATATACCAAGTGACTATAAATGATTGACGCAAAATTTTACATTGGCAACACTGAGCGGGTTGGTAGCAGTTTTCAATCGTCATTATTTAGGTTATGTCAAACAAATTGTTCGTTTTTGCTTCATACGAACAAATAAGTACGTAATTTGTTTCAATACAGCCAATAGCCACTTTGATATTGCAATTCAATATGAAAATAGGCCATTACAGGAAAGGCATTGTGCTCTGTTATAAAAACCATTTTTATTCAATAAAGTCTGAAACAGTTAATTTTGTTGATGTTTGTTTTGAATTTTGAGTGTGCGATGCCAACGATGTTGCCATTAAAAGAATACAAATATGTTACCAACGTAGCAATATAATTCTCAATCATTTGTAGTCACTCGGTATTGAAAGACCACTATAAATTTAAATAAACATAATGTGATATTGTTAACTCATTTTATAATAAAAAATTGTATTTTACATTTTTGTAGAAAAGTAACTATTTCTCCCACGTGCCACTATAATTTTCCTACGTGTCAGTTGTGACACGCATGCAATAAGTATGCCACCGCTGCACTAGATAATAATTGTTGGGACAATACAGGCCAAACACATAAGAGCAGACAAATTAAGGCTAGGTAGATGCGATACTATAGATAAATGTTTTTTCCTACATATTATAGTTAGCCAAAAAAATAAAATTGGTTTAAAAAAAGAATTATCTTAAATCTGAGAGCAAATTTGTTCTAATGCACTGCGAATTCCAGGAAATGTGTTAATTTCAACTTTCTAGACAAAATACATGATTTTTGGCAATAAAATGTTTTGTTTTTTTCACCGATAAATATAAATCTCTAGGAGTAAATATTATTAAAATAATAGACCCCAATTTATGTGATCTATAACCCTGGGGAATCCCGCAGGTTATATTTTGTTGAAATAATATTTATAAGTTTGATTAGATAATTAGTTAATAACAATTTCAAAACAAAAATATACACACTTTGAGGATATGCACGAGTCTACTAAAAGAATTATGCAATAAATACAGTGACTAAATAAATAAGAGCAGACAAGAGAAAACTAGACAGGTACGACACGATATTCAAATCTAGATAGACTAGACTAAACGAAAAGATTGCGCATTGTGCTAACTCGGGCACAGGAAGACACAGAAAAACTTTTTTAGCCGTCGCGCTAGATGTTAAAAATGCGTTCAACACTGTGCCTTGGTGACAAATCGTGTACGCACTTAAACGAAAAGGCGTAACTGCTTATCTAGCCGATATAATTATAAGCTATTTTACGGACAGGACTTTAGGCACATAATGCACGACATAATCAGGTATCCCCAGGGTTCCATCGTTGGGCTGCGTGGAACATCCTATACAATGGCATCATGGACCTGTAAAAAACGAATGATCTAAGAAACTGCAGATTGGTCGTGTTCACCGACGACGTAATCTTGGTATCGGTGGACAACAAGGAGAAAGCATTAGTAGCGAGGGCCGAATCTGCTATAAAAGCGATACACACATGGATGGAAATGAACAAATTGCACTAGAAAAATCTGAGGTTATGTTTAAAAATGTTGGAGTGGTGCCGTTTTTATGACCCTTTAGTAATCCCCAATTTTTTTTTTAACTCGTTTAAAACTTATAAAGCTCCCTACTGGGATTTTTGGGAAACCCAGTATTGCAAAAATGATAACAATAGCTAATTATACATTGTCAATAAATAATAACTAATGAGGGTCAAGAATCAAGTATTTACGAAAGTATGAGATTAGATCTACTATATAAAGACACAAACTCAGCTGGATAATTCACATTTCATCAATTGTATTAAAATGAAGTACTTCGTCTTAGCTTTGGTCCTTTTGGCTGGTGAGTGATTTTCATAAAAAAAAAGTTTAAATCAAAACAATAATTTTTATATATAGGTTTCTGCGTGATTCCAAGCCATGCTGGAAAACGAAATGCAACTGTAAAATTACACATGTATGAATTGGAAAATAATGGAGTAGTTGCAAAAGTTATAGGAGGTGCATTTAATTTAACAGGCGAAAGTGGAAAAAAATGGGCGTTGGTAGTTGAATTTGAAGGAAATTCATTAGGGGTAAACAGTACAGTGATCGGTCGTTTCAGAAATTGAACAATGAAAATAATAAACCGCATGCTTGTATAAAATGAATTTATGAATTATTATAGTGCTATTTATTGTAAAATATGGACCTTGCGGATGAAGGATCGAAGCAGAATCGACGCCATATAATGCTGGGAATCAGTTGGACCGCTCACCAGACATATAATAATAATGTGTCCACACTCAAGGAAATAAAAATTGACCAGCGTATCTCGTCGCTTGTTTAGTTACGAATCTTCAGATTGTTTGAAAACGTTACCCGCAAACGTGACTCAATGGAGCGGCTGGTGATTCAGGGAGAGTGGAAGGTAGCAGACCTCGTGGCCGATCACTAACTCAATGGACAGACATTATCAAATCTGTCACGGAGACTCCTGTGGGAGAATGCGCGCGCCATGCGACCAACAGGAATCTATGGAGAAGATTGGCGAATGAAAAAAGCAGACGACTCTCCATGACCACGACCACTCTGTCAAGAGTGAACGACTCTTAAGAAGAATTGTAAAAAACGTCACTTTTTTATATAAATAATAATTCGAATCAGAAATTAAATTTTGTATAGAAAATAATAAGATAATACAATGGAATATGAATTATCCAGCTGAGTTTGTGTCTTTATATAGTAGATCTAATCTCATACTTTTGTTAATACTTGATTCTTGACCCTCATTAGATATTATTTATTGACTATGTATAATTAGTTATTGTTATCATTTTTGTAATACTGGGTTTCCCAAATGTCCCGGTACGGAGCTTTATAAGTTTTAAATATTTGATTGATCAAAAAACATGGATCATAAGAATGTAGTGATTTCCAGTGGAATTACAGTTATTAGTCAACGCTTTATAATAATTAAAAGTAATTAGGAAATATGAAAAACTATCATGAACTAATGAACCATTTATTACAAAAATTTACATTTTTATCCTGTTATCTAATAAATGAAAAATATTTAATTATCGTTAAAAAAAAACAATTCTAACATAAAGGCCATATGACGATAAGAATACCGAATCACCCCCAGAAAGATATCGGGCTCATAATTTTAGGCAATGTTGGTAGTCATAAGGTACTTCGATGCTGCAAGTTTCAGATTTGTATCTATTACCGTTTCTGAATAAATCGAAAAATATTGAAAATCAGTAAAAATTGTTATTCTCAGCACCTTGTGAATCTAAATACCGGATATGTTTTGAGGCATTGTGGTAGATTCTAAGAAAAAAATATAAGCAGTATCTGTTCATAACAACCTTAAAAAAAAGGAAGTTATTTTCTTAATTTTAATTTTTAACCATGTTACAATAACGCTAAAAATATGAAACTATTTTGTTTGAATTCCTCATTAAATTTTCGATGAAATTATCTTTCGATGAAATTATTTCGGGGAAATTTTTAAAACGGTACGTCATATTGAAAAAAATTTAAAACCGATTTTTTTATCAAAAATCGATTTCTTTTTATGATTTAACTTTTTTTTCCTCGTCCGATTTGAATTGTAAAGAAAATACGATTTTCTTAAATGTTTCCGTAAATGTTTTTCCTTTGCGTTTCGGTCTTTGTGGTTTTGGAGGGTTTTCGAGTTATTTCTGCGATGAGGGAGTGAAAAATCGAGATCTTCATAAAATTGAAAATCTTCAGCTAAAATATTATTATTAACATCTACATTATTTATGACAGAATAAATTTACAAAATAAATTTCCAAACTCCGATATTTACACTGGACTTTGTTTCCGAAGAAGTAGTGCGACACATTTGGCCAAAAATGGTGGTGATTTGTTGACAATATAAAATCATAAATAGGGGACTAGAGACTGGTATTTTCGCCTTGAAATTAGCCATGTTGATTAACTAGGTATATGTAATCAAGTAGTTTCCCGTTGCTTTCCTGATTCCAATGCCGTTGACTATTTCTTATAGTTCGTCCGCCTTCGGGGGCGATTTCTCACCCCCAGGACAATAGAGTGGGGGTGAGAACCCCCACTCTATCACCCTTCCGATATCATTTCATGTCGGTTGATTGCATATACCGGCGCACATTCGGTCTATTACATAATATTCATATATTATTATATTACTTTTTTTATAACCCATAAAGAAAGAAAAAGAAAATTTTACCCTAAAATAATTTATGTTTGGAACAATAATTTTCTTGAAACCAAATTCACATTGTTTTTAACACAATTTTTAACACTAACACCAATCTAAAGTTAACTTTCTGTTTTTTCACTATAAATTTCTCTCTATATAAACTTTATACCATTCAAAAAATACATAATTTCAAAGAGCAAATATTTGTTGCGATTCCACACATCACATAACCTCAAAACTATCTTGCAGAAATTTTGACAACACTGACAGCTCTGAATTTCTGTACCAACTTTGAATAAATTAACTAACTAAAAAAATTACAGCACTCGGCGAGCCATTACCGCACGCATATGAGTGCTGTAAAAAAAAAACACTTTTGAGATGCACTTAATCATATAGTGTTGCAAATAGACCTTTTCATAGTTGAAATTTTTTTGTGCCCATGCGTCAATTTCCGCCATGTTATACGTCAAAATTGCCTGAACATTTTTACGTATAACCTTAATATTTGCCCGAAACCTTCATATTCCCGCCTTTCAAACTTGACAGATGCGCATGCGCTTAACTAACCGTAAAAAGGTCTATTGTCTGACATCAAAGTGACTTTAATTTAAGGAGTGATATTAGAAATGAAAAGCTCTCAACGTTCATAAAAAAAGTTACTATATCTACCGATGTGATATTAGTTACAAAGGTGTACAACATGGACGATAAAAATCAGCTGTGGAGTAAAAGTTACTGAAAATCTCACTAAAACTTTCATAACCTTTAAATTAATTAAGTGACATTGATGTTGTCAACTTTGATAATTAAAAATTCTTTTGACTTATTTTCACTGCCGACTAGATCGGAACAAAATAATTCTAGTTCTTTTAATAAATCCTCTTCGACGATTTTGGTATATGTTTCAAATGTTACTGTTGCGGTAGCACATGGTCGATGAATAGGGTTTCGTTCAGTTTCAGTCTTTGCACCGAGACACTTTGAATAATCTACAGCATTTGGATCCCAAGGATATGGACCACAAGCTTTAAAACCGTGTTTGACAGCATCTCCATTCGATGAAAACTTATCAAGTGCATTTTTTAAAAGTGGAGCCATTATATCTAACGTTAATAACTGTGTTGGATTTTTCTGTCTACATTCTAACGCACTCTTTTTTCACATACTTTTCATTGGCTTAAACATCAGCAGGTTGTAAAATCCTTGTTGAATTAGGATAAAGACAAATGAGAATTATTTTTAATTCTCTACAAAGATTGCTGACGTCTAAAGTGACATGACTGCTATGACCATCTATGAATAAAATAACAGGAAATGTTATATTTTCTTTATTGAGATAAGGATGATACTGATCTAAACAACTACCGTGAAATTTCTCTCGTCCCGGTAACATACAAGATTCTCTCGAAGGCGTTACAAACCAGGGAAGAAAATCAGTTGCATAGTCAACTGGGAGAATACCAGGAGGGCTTCAGGAAGACCCGATCCTGTGTTGAACAGATCTTCAATCTTAAAACTGTACTTGCATACTCCAAGATGAGAGACCGCAAGGTTGTTGTCACCTTTGTTCATTTTAGGAAGGCCTACGATGCCATTGATAGAAAAACGCTTAACAAAGTACTCCAGGAATTAAGGCTTTTGAGCAACACCCATTCCAAGGTTAACTTTAGAGGCGAGATTTCAGAAAGCTTCGAAATAAAAACGGGAGTAAGACAAGGAGATGGAGTTTCCCCACTTCTCTTCAACTGTGTCATTGAAAAGGTTAAGAGATAATGGAGCAAGGAACTGCACAATTTGGGTGCTTAGAGTGGTATCTACCTGGGAAGTAAGAACGATGGACTGGTTATAGATTGCCTGGCCTTTGCAGATGAAATGGCACTGTTTGCTGATTATCTTGAGATGGCAACAATGCAGGTAAACTGCTTCAGAAAACAGGCTGCCAAAGTGGGTCTTCAAGTGTCGCTGGAGAAAACATAATTCTTCACCAACATCAGAGAAGCAAACAGAGAGATCTTACTAGAACAGGGAAACATCAAGAGGACTGAGAAATTTAAGTATCTCGGCGAATGGATTGATCCCAACTTATTAGAAAAAACATCATTATCCAAGAGAGTCAACAAGTAAGAACTAGCCTATCAACTGACTAAGAACACTTACAAAAAGAAATGCCTGTCATGCAACCTGAAACTTAAGCACTACACATCAGTCTTACGACCAGAAACCCTGTATGCCATGGAGTGTCTTTTCTTGAACCGAAGAGGTTAGAGAGAAATTAAGAGGTTCTAGTAGAGAAATTGGAAATCAGAGAGAGGAGAATCCTTAGGAAGATCCTAGGCCCGGTAAAGGAAGATGGGGAGTTCCAAAGGAGGCATAACTCTGAGCTCTACTAGCAAATTGAGATGCTCTTTGACTGTGCAAGGCAAAGAAGCTTTCTATGGCCACGTTGCAAGATTGCCTCCAAACCGACTAACCAACCGTCTGTTCAACTTCTGGCAAAACAAGAAGGTTCGTACCACTTGGTTCACAGAAACCGAAAAGGATATTAAAGAACTGGGAATAACAGATCTCCAAAACAGACAATCTGTGAGACGCACCCTGAAGGAAGTCCGTGGATTTCAGGAAAAACCCCGTAGGAAAGGTACCCCTCGGACAGAAGAGAGAAATGAGTTACACCGGCAGAAGATGCGACAATACTGGCAAAGGTCAAATCCCCATAGTTGAACAAGCGTGGTTCAAAGTAGGCCTATTCTAAAGAAGAAGAAGAAGAAGATAAGGATGAAATATATTTTTCAAATATTCACAAAACCATTCTGCACTCATCCAGCCACTTGGTGTAACAGCAATTCCCCAATCATACTACTGATTTTCTAATGACAGAATTTTTTTATAAGCAAACATAACAGTTGGTGGAATTATTACTTCGCTTGCACTAAATGTAAATAGTACGGTCAAATTAAGTTTAGAATTACCGTGATAAATTTCATAAACATTTTAGCCCCACGTGGGGCTATTTCGTTTTTCATTTTTAGACATACCATAGAAGAAGTTTCATCACCATTGAAAACACGAGTCGGATCTCGTATCATCGGCGAATATTTTTGTGACCGCGTGCCAAATTTTTTGATTTCACACATTTTGAAATGCTAACGTGTCATTATTTTTTGCAACGAAGGAAAAAACATTTCTGAATATGAAAATCAGTTACTGTATTTAGCCTGAATATAGGAGACACATTTCTCACATTTTACACTTCTGATGTAGTGCAAAACTAGATTGACAAAATTAAGTGGACTAACTTGAGTTGCACAAATCTGGATAGACATAGCTAAATAGTCAAAACTGAGTTGCCTAAACCTATAGATGAGGATAGAAACTTGACAGAGTTATCTAATATAATCACAATCAACATTAGGCATTTTGTTTGATTTGAGTCGAGCCTTCGACACTCTAAATCAGAAGCTTTTGTGTAACAAGCCGGAGAATTGCGGTGTTAGAGGCTGCGTACTATCGTGGGGGTACCATCGACAGGGTTCTACGCTGGAAAATGGGAATTGACATCTGTGACAACTATAAGGGTCTGGCATTATTTACTGATGGTATTTCCAGCGTGGTCTCAGCCAAACTTGAGTCCAAATTACAAAGGTATGTAAATCTTTGAATAAATTAAGTCTTTAATTGAATGTATATGCTAGTGTAGATAAAATGGCCTAATATTAAACTCAGCTAAAATGGAATTAATTCAATTTTCCAATAATCACAATAAACTAAATTATAGTTTATTGATAAGAAGGCCATCAGACACTAAGCCCTGTTTAAATACCAAACATCTGGGAATTGTCTTAGACAGATATATGACGCGGGAAAATCACATTAGTTACATTGCGTGGAAGTTGTTAAAATCAGCACTAAAAAAACAGGGCTGACCGGGCTAATCCCGGAGGTATGGTAAGCCTAGTTATTGCGAGACCGAAGAAGGCCGACAATTTCAAGATTTGTTGTAAAAATCGTAATAAACGTACAAAAAACATTGACACATTATATTTTACCATTTTGGTAGCCAACCTCACATAATTCTTGAAATAATTAGGATAGGGGGTTTTGATTTATGGGGATATGTTAATTTTTTCATAACCTTGAAAATAATACGAAACTCGAGAGGGGTTGCTATTTAAAAATGTTAGGGTGGTCATCCCCAACTCCACGTTGCATGGAAGTTCTAAACTGAATGCCGTTTTTATAACCCTTTACTTACCCAAAATGTTCATTATTTTTCTAAACTCGTTTAAAACTTATAAAGCTCCGATATCGGGACATTTGGGAAACCCAGTATTGCAAAAATGATTAAAATAGCTAATTATACATAGTGAATAAATAATATCTCAAAAATGTTTATTGAGGGTCAAGAATCAAATATATACAAAAATATGAGATTAGATCTACTATATAAAGACACAAACTCAGCTGGATAATTCATATTCCATCAATTGTATTAAAATGAAGTACTTCGTCTTAGCTTTGGTCCTTTTGGCTGGTGAGTGATTTTCATAAAAAAAAGTTTAAATCAAAACAATAATTTTTATATATAGGTTTCTGTGTGATTCCAAGCCATGCTGGAAAACGAAATGCAACTGTGAAATTATACATGCATGAATTGGAAAATAATGGATTAGTTGCAAAAGTTGTAGGAGGTGCATTTAGTTTAACAGGCGAAGGTGGAAAACACTGGGCGCTGGTAGTTCAATTTGAAGGAGATTCATTAGTTTATTTATGCGAATTGCATAGAGATCCAAATGTCCAAACATCGAAAGGTAAATAATTGGTTCCCATATACATTTTTATTAAAATAATTTATTCCAGGATCCGGCGGAATTAAATGGATCTGTGAAAGAATGACCAAAGCTGAAGTTGAAGCTGGCAAAAAGGGTGTTTCTATATACAACTTTGGTACGATTCAAACAACACCAGAAGAACTTTACGAAAAATGTAAGTCCATTCCATATAACGGACAAGAGTACCACTTGTTGATTCGTAATTGCCAACATTGGGTGAAAGATTTAGTTGGGAAATTGGGATTGTCCACTACTTGGTTCAACATTAAATCATTCCTAGAAAAAACTACAGGACCAGGATTTTTCTATAAACTCTTTGAAAGCAACAGACTGTAAAAGATTTATACTTTTTATATTTTTTTTTGGAGAAAAAATTGTTGTAATATTTTAATTATTTATTTCGTATTACATTGATTTTTCTCCTCAAAAAATATTTAAAAAATAAAAGTCGAATTTAAAGTACAAAATATTTTTGGAAATATTATTTACTAATTCCATTTACGAAATATTATTATAGAAATATTATATATTATATATGTTATGTAATATGGTATGGGATAATCAAACAATCATGTAAATCTTCTAATAGGATTTCAGAGATTACTCTATAGTAAGAACTCTTGATTTTCAACCCGTCTAAATGTCTAGGCCAGGGGTGGGGAACCTGCGGCCTTAAGGCCGCATGCTGCCTTTTTGATTTTCCTTGGCGGCCTTCTTAGATATTTTAATTTTAACCTATAATTTCGAGCTACCCAGAGAGAAGTACTAGTGAGACCGAACTGTCATATACCGTCCTTGTCAGTGTTACCAACTCCCAAAAATATTTACCCCTAAAGCCAAGTCAAAAACCCCTAAAATTGCCACAATTACTTGAAAATCCCCCTAAAAAATAATATTCTTTAAAAAATAACAAATAAATAATAATTAATATTTTTTAATATTCTTTATTTATAAATTACTTAATATTTCAAATATAATTTCGTCTGGTTCAGACTTTTTGAAATCATACATGTTGACATTAAATAAGCTTAACATGTTAGGGGATGGATAAAATGTAGTGCAAGATCCACCATTTCGTTGCAATGTGAATCGGATCATCATCAAACTTTGTAGCATTTCAATAGATAGTCTATTGCGTAGCTTATTTTTCACAATATTATAGATGGAGAATGCGCGTTCAACACTTGCGTTTGAAATTGGCACCGTGACAAATGCTAGTCCGAATTTTGATACATTTTCAAAACGTACAGCCAGATGCGTCACAATCATTATAAACTTCGAAATAAAAATTAGCTGAAGTAGAAGTATTCGACCATATTTTGTTACTCAATTGGTGCCACTTAGACTCTATGTCATTTTTGTTGCCATAGATATGAGTTCGCTGAATGTGGTTCAATATAGGTTTTATGTCGGGTTTGACTTGTGATGTCGCAACCTTTGGGTGCAAATCAGCAATTGCTTTTAGCATAGATAAATTATCTGTAAGCCTTTTTTGAATCTGCTCTGCCAGACAACATAAAAAGTTCTTGCATCTTTCTCTGACATCCAGCAAGTCAATTGGCCAAAGTTCCTGTGATATGTTTAGAAAATCAAAACCGAAATACATTGATGCTGTATGAATTAGATGCTTCTGGAAATTAAATTGTACCAATTCGGAGTCCACCAATTTCTCCAATGGTAAAGGTACAATAAGTCGACTAAATTTTTATATAATAAGACTAAATCTTCAAATAATTTAGTAGGCTCAACATCGTCACTTTGAAAAATCAGATTTAATTGAGTCACATTTTTTAATTCAATTTTAAGGAAAATCAAAAAAGCCTTAAAAGGTAATTTCGTCATAATGTCGTGAAGTTGTTCTGCCATATAACACTTGTCATCAGATTTAGCAATTGAAAATAGCAACTTTAATTCCTGCCACTGCTCCAATATTGTGTTAATAGCTTTATAGCGAGCGAGCCAGCGGGTTCCGCTAAGTCCTTGAATTTTTTTTGGATCCTTGTTATCATTCATGGTTTCATATAGTGCTTTGTAATAGTCCAAACGTTTGGGGCTGTATGAAAACCAATTATGGGTTTCTCTCACAAGAAATTCTAATTGCCGTGGTAATAGTTCAGCCGCTTTTTCCGCACATAAATGCAAGGAGTGGCTAACACATTTGATAACAATTAAATCAGGCAGTTCCCTTTTGAATATAGCAGCCACCGAATTATATTTTCCAACCTTAACATTTGAAAAAACACAATGTAAAAATTGTGCATAAAATCTGGTATATGTCCAACATTCTGGAAACAGGTGTACATTGTCCATGTCTCTAAATCTGGTAGTAAATCTCGTCTACAACTATCGTCCGATCTCCATATTGTCAACGCCGTCCAAAATTATCGAATTCATAATATCTAGTCATATCTTTTCACATTTAAAAAACATAAGCTCACTTAAGCAGCATGGCTTTTTTCGGAAACATTCCATTGTGACGAACTTACTATCAAATACCAATAATATCATTAGTACCATGAGTGTGGGCCTGGAGGTACATGCTATTTATACTGATTTCAGCAAAGCCTTCGACAAAATTGATCACCAAATCTTGTTAAACAAATTATCAGCTTACGGAATATCCGGTTGCCTGCTAAAGTGGTTCACGTCTTATCTTTCGGCTGAGACCCAGGTTGTGAAATTACAGAATTGTCTATCAAATAAAGAGCTTGTACCTTCTGGTATTCCCCAAGGTTCAATATTGGGCTCCTTACTTTTTTTCTATTTTCATGAATCACATTGACAATGGCCTTGCATGTGACTTTGAGTTATTTGCAGATGACTTAAAAATTTTCAAAGTGATTGCAAATCCAGGTGATGAAGGGCTACTTCAAAATTATTTGCTCTTTCTGGTTCAGTGGTGTAGTAAAAATCTAATGGTATTAAATAGGGATAAATGCTTAACAATCAATTTTAATCGGAAATTAAATCCTTCTGTGCCGTGGTATAGCTGTGGATAATGTCGCTCTCAAAGTAACAGTAAGGAATCAGTAGTCAAGGATCAAGAAATAGTTCTTGATAGCAAATTGTCAACAAAGCCTTAGGATGTGTAAAAAGATATGGCTATGAATTTCACAATGCTCACACACTAACTGTCCTATATGTGATATTTGCTAGATCAATTCTAGAATATGGTTCTATGGTCTGGTCGCCCTTTTAAGAAACTCATATTGAGAGAATGGAAGTCATTCAAAATAAATTTGCAAGATCAGTAAAATAAAAGCTACCAATTAGTGTTAGAAACTCCACTAGTTTATGCAATAGTTATCTTGGCTTGTCTGAGCTAAAGATGGGTAGAAAATTTTTAAGAGTATGTTTCGTTTATAAACTTCTAAACAATATGTGTGATGCTCCCAGCCTTGTCATTGAGTTAAATTTATTCGTGCCTTATTATTGTACAGGAGATGCTCCCTTATTTTATATCCATCGCTACACCTCTTATTTTGCTTTATTATCACCATTTAATTCAGCTTTGGCAGCTTGTAACAGTGTTTGTAATGATTTGGACTTCTTTGGCATGTGGTTCTCAACTTTTAGATCTAGAGCCCTTAGACTTCCATGTTCATGATCTCTGTGTTTATTTGTAGGATAAGTTTTGTCATGTATATTTATAAGTATGTCTTGTAATTTTTATTTTATTGTTTCTTAAAGGTACCCACTACCTTTATTAAATTATTATTATTTAATAATAACAGATTATGCGCCATTACTTATACAGATATAAATATTCTAAAGTAGATGATCATAAATATTGATTTTAATATTGTCTACCTTGATTATTTATAAATTACAAAAATGCCACCAAATTACTTTACCTTTTAAAGCTGGATTTACCTTTTAAAGCTGGAAAGCTGTTTCCCAAATCTGTGCATGCTTCTGACTGTATTTCTTTTTTTCTATTTCTTTAGGCATCATTAACAAATTTGGCGACACAGCACTACAATAGCAAAATTATATTCAACAAGTAAACAACAATCAACGTACGTATTTCGAGTAAACATAGACGAATGAATCACCAGTCATTTGTTTTTCATTTAATTCCGAAATCTTAGTAACGAGAAACTGTACCACATGTCGCTAAGTCGCCAAGTAATACAATTATATTATTATGATTGGCTAGCTTGAGTTATCCCAGGGCATATATTTTTACACCTTCATTTTTCAATAAAAAATTAATAAATATAAAAACTCAAAAAATCCCTAAAAATACCCCTAAAAATATAAAAACCCTAAAAAAATCCCATCCCACTTATTTACCCCCTAAATTTGGGGGGAAAACCCCTAAGTTGGGAACCCTGGTCCTTGTTTAACACAAAACTTGGGGGGAAATTAAATCACGTGATCTGATAGAACGGGCCAATGAACGTGCAGCAAATTTCCATCCTTTCTAGGTGCTGCGTTGTGATTTATATTTCAATATTAATACTTATTTAAAACAATTGGTTGTTGTTTCGACTGAACTATCGTGCCGGATGCAAAATTTACATTTTTTGTTTGTTGTTAGTGGCATCTGTTAGTGTTAGTGGTGTTTTATTTTTATCAAAATCGTTTAAAGTTAGTTATTAGTTATTTGTTAATTTATGTTTTACCCATTACGTCAAAAAAGGGAAAATTGAATGAGGAAAACAGAACTTTTAACGAAGATTGGGAGCTACAATATTTCCTCCTTTCTGTGAAAGATAAAATGGTTTGTTTGATATGCAATTCTACAATAACCACATTAAAAAAATACAATGCAAACCAGCATTATGTTTCTCACAAAGACCATAAATATGCTAAACTAGAAGGAGAAGCGCGAAAAGCTGCTATTCATAAGCTAAAAAAAGAAAAACAGTATCAAAAACAAGCTTTCAGTAATTTTATGAAGCAAAGTACTTCTGCAACTGATGTTACCTATAAAATAGCATATATTCTTGGAAAACGGGGAAAACCATTTAGTGATGTGGAAATGATAAAGGATTGCATTGTTGAAGCAGTAGGATGTTTAGATCCAGAGAAAGTTGAAAAATACAAACAATTACCCCTTTCCAGAAGGACCATGACTGATAGACAGCACGAGTTAGCGCAAAATATAACAGAACAGCTTCACTCAATTATACAAAATGAAGATATATATTTTTCGCTAGCATTAGATGAATCTACTGATGCAACGGACTCAGCTCAGGTTTTGTTTTTCATTCGTGCTGTCACTGAAGATTTTACTTGTTTCGAGGAACTACTGGCATTGGGTACTCTTACCGGAAGAACTCGTGGAGCTGATGTCTACAACAGTTTTAAAGAAAAATGCCAAGAAGCAGGACTAAATATGGATAATTTGGTGAGTGTGTGCACTGATGGTGCACCTTCCATGAAAGGATCACGAGAAGGCTTCGTTTCATTCAAGACAATTCAAAATTAGAAAATTTATTTTCATTTCACTGCATATTGCACCAACAAAATCTTTGTGCTAAATCCGCTACTTTAAGCAATACTATGGATAAAGTTATTAAAATTGTTAACTTTATACGTGCAAATGCGACTCGACATCGTCAATTTCGAAATATGCTTATGTCTGATGATGAAGCATATAGTGTAGATTTGCCATATCATTCAAAAGTACGCTGGCTATCAAGAGGACAAGTTTTAGCCAAAGTTTTAAGGTTGCGAAAAGACATTTTGAGGTTTTATGAGGTACAACAACATCAATGCGAATTGTTGGATGACGAATTTTGTAGAAATGATGCATTTTTGTGTTATAACATGATAAAACAAAATGTTTTAAATATTTCTTTGCAAGGCAGAACAAAACATATATATATGTGGCAAAAAATCCAGGCGTTTAGAAAAAAGTTATTATTTTTCAAAAGTCTCTTCTCTCAATCAAAAATTTCTGAAGAACATTTCCCACAGTTAGCTAAAATTATAAATGAACAAGAATATGTATGTGAAACATTCCAAGATTACATAACTGTTTTGGACTAATTAATTAAAGAATATACTGAAAGGTTTTCTGATTTTGATAAACATACTATTACAATGAAATTAGCGTACGAACCACATTTAGTTGACATTTCGAAGGCACCTAGTGAACTACAAATGGAATTGTTTGAGTCATGTGAAGATACTATTATAAAAAATCTTTTTGATTCCAAAAAAGACGTAGTGGAAATATGGAAAAATGCAGTTGAATATCCAAAGTTATGTCAACATGCTCGTCGATTGCTTTCGAACTACATACTGATGTGAATCAACTTTTTCATATTTAACACAAATTAAGAACGAATTAAGGACCCAGATAACTGATTCACATTTAGAAGACCAATTGAAGTTACGAGTTACAAAGCTGGAACCTAATATTTAATTTATTTCCAATAAAAAACAAACTCAAAAATCCCATTAAATTACGAGGGTGAGTCAAAAGTTATTTGCAATGTTTGGCATAACTCTTACATTGTTCATACTGACGCCTGACCTCGTTTACTTTGATCCCAATTCCTCAATTTGTCTTCCTTTTATAGCAGATAGATCTTGGCCGCTCCATTAGAATTTTTTACCAAAGAGGAACGAGCAGTGATTTTTTCAGTGGGTTTTAGTGGTCGGAAGGTGTACCAGAGGCCGCATTTCAAGACTTTCGTATTTTGCCGCTACAGAGTGTCTACGAAAGTATTGACAAATTAAAAAATGGCCCCGTCATGGTCGTACCATTTTCGAATTTTTCATCTATTCGTAGACACTCCGTTGCGAGACATTGTTCCCAAATTGTGCCCAAATTCTTTGATGGATTGCAGCCCCTGATACACAACAGCATATCAATAAAATAAACTTGCAGACTATTCAGTTGTAAAAGTGATCGTAGTCTTTCTGTAAGTTCTGTATCTATTTTTTTCTAACAAAATGTTAATAAAGTGCTGGCCTTTTTTAGCTTTGAAACCCCACACGCTCAATAATTTTCATTTTCAACAATTTTATGCTGCCTCTGTATTATACCCGAAATTTAAAGTGGCCTTCCATGATAAAAAGGTTCCCCACCCCTGGTCTAGGCTATGTTTTGATAATTCTGTTATAACTATATACAAGCAGGACTGGCCTAAGACTTAGGTACGGGTACAATTTCAATATTTGCCTCGAGTGCTAGAATCTTGGTCGTATCTACATCTTCCTGCTTGTATCTATACAAGTTTGGGTTTTCACAATTCGTCAGTTATTTTTTTTGTGGGGGTGAAAAGCCTTTCTGCATTGCGACCAACTTGATCTATTATGAACCTACTACAATTACTCTCCCAGGAATTCAACTCCGTGAAAGAAGTCTAAGATATTCCTGCGAGGCCTGCTACTCAGCTCCAAGGTGGTCTTGGAGCAAACCTTGCGACCCCGAAGTGGGCAAACCTTATGTGTGCTAGCGCTACACATGTGCACATTATGTGTTCAGCGATTTCTTCATCTGATTCACATAATCTACAGGCAACTTCCTCTGCCTTTCCCATTTTGTGTAGGTGATATCTCACCGGACAATGTCCTGTGAGTATGCTTACCAAAATTCTGATTTCTCTTCTAGAGAAGCTTAGCATCTGTTGCGTTATTGCGGCAGAATAGTTTATGAGCATTTTAGCTTGCCTCTGTCCTGGCGTGTTCTTCCAGTGGGTTTGCTTTTGCTCTTCTTCCCATTTATTAGCCCCCTGCCTTAAGTGGGCCGTTGTAAGCCCACAAGTTGGCTCCGGGCCCAAGAAGGGAGCCTCGGCCCCGCTTTTGGCGGGTGCGTCAAAAATTCAAACCTATATATGCCCTGGTGACCCGGTGACCACATTAGCGTGAGTCTGTTACCTTTCACCAATTGCTTTAGGGTTTGTGTAGTTCCAGGTTAACTTGGAATTAAAGTTGTGGGCTTTTAAATTCCTTAGAGCTACCTGGCTGTCCATTAGGATGTTGATTTGCACTCCTTTAAGACGTTTCTTTAGGAAGATTTGTGCGCATCTTTCAATGGCTATAATTTCAGCCTGTAGTACCGTGGGAGCCACTGCAATTTCTTTGCAGTCTAGATCTGCTTCCAATGTGTTCGTTATCTCGTGTAGAGCATCCACTGTGGATTTGCCTGGCTGATAAGCGTATTGATGCTTATGGAGAGGACTTCTTTTAAGAGGTTCGCACCGTATGTGATTGTACACAATTTTTTCCATTGTTTTCAGGAGGAAGGAAGAGAGGCTAATTGGTCGGTAGGACTTTGCCAGGTCTTGAGGCCTGCGCCCTGCCTTAGGGATGAATATCACCTTGGCATCTTTCCATTCCAGCGGTATGTACGCCAGTCGAAAGCTGGCCTTAAATATCTCAGTAATGCAGGGGGCTATAGTTTCGATCCCTTTCTGCAGCATTGCCGGGAGAATGCCATCAGGTCCGGCAGCCATAAATGGCTTAAAACTGTTCACAGCCCATGCGACTTTTTGAACAGTAAATATGGTTGTTGCCATGTTTTTGCAGATTTTGGTTGGCCGTTATCCCTTCACCAGTTATTATTGATTTAGAGCCAGGAAAGAGCGTCTGCAGTAAAACGCTTAGACTTTCCTCTAAATTTTTGGTATATTTACCACTCGGTGTCTTAATAAGCCCGATTTCATTTGAGTGGTCCTTTGCCAAAACCTTTTGCAGCCTTGCCGTTGGGGCGCATTGATCAATGCCGTCACAGAAGTCACGCCAGGTTTTCCTTTTCAACCTTCTGAATTCTTTGTTGTAATCAGTAAGTGCTACTCTGTAGACTTCCCAGTTGCCGGTTCTTTCCGCACCGTTGAAGGCTTTCCTGGCCGTCTTTCTCAGACGTCCTAGCTCTTTGTTCCACCAAGGAACAGCCCCTGATTTTTGCATCTTTTTGAGAGGACTGCTAGTCTCATAGGCGTGTATTAGAACGCCTTTTAGATGAGACAATGCTGCTTCCAACTCGTCTGTTCTGTTTATTATTAAGCGGAGACCTTCGGTTTCCTATCTGAGGATCTCCTTGTAGAGTTCCCAATCAGTACACCTAGGGTTCTGCGCTCTATTACCACACTGTGTGCCTTACCTAAGTGGAAATCAATCTTTTGGTGAACTGACATTAATGGCTCGTCGAGAACTCGCCAATCTATGATTAACTCTGTTGTAGAAGCATCAGCTAGAGTCAAATATAAAACCTCCTGTCTGATTGCGTTTACAAAGGTGGGTTTACAGCCCTTATTAACGATCACCACATCGTTAGTACATAAGTATTCGAGTAATTGCTTACCTCTATTATTTGTATCCGTGCTGCCACACACCGGATGATGTGCGTTGGCATCGCAGCCCTTGTTGCACCAGTCCACAAGGCGTATAGTTTCCTCTGGTGGAGGCTTGTCCGTATCACCTGGAAAGTAGACCTAGGGCAAAATAATGTACCTCGTGAACCCGGGATCTCTACGACTGCCACTGCCTGGTCTCCTGTGGTGAATTCTGGAACGGGTACAAAATTAATATTCTTCCTGAGCATCAGCACTGCTCTTGGTGTAGAACAGTTAGTGTCATAAACCAGCTTACATATGTCAGTAAGTAAGTCCCTGGTTAATCCATGGTTCTTACAGAAAACCAATACCGACACTTGCGTGTTTGAAGGCCATGTGTAGGGCGCTGGTTGTCGCTTTGGAGTGGTCCAGGTTTATTTGCTGACACCTCAACATGGCTCCTCATTCTTTTATTAGGCTTTAGTCATCGAACTTCTTAGGCTTCTTAGAGCCATTAGGAACCTGCAACTTCGCCATTGTTTTTATGGTGGCGTCTGCTCACCCCTTTCCAGCGCCGGAAGAGGAAGTGCTGGGCTGTGATTCCGTCCTTTGCACCCTACGGCATTCTCTCAACGAGATCTGTCCAAAGCCATAGTTGACCTTAGACCCGAGCTCCCTGATTTTTCCTGCCGACGCGTTGTCCACCGGCAGGGTCATTTCCAGCGTTGGGCCTATTGGATTTCTCCTTAGGACTCTCCACGTGGAAGTTTTGAGGTCGTTTTGACCTTCTAGTAGAGATATAATCCTGATTGATAAGTTTTAGTTAAGATTTAGTGAAAGATTTCGTCACGCGACATCTCTGCCACTTCAACAATCTTTAGATCGGCTCCCTCCCATGGGTGGAGTTGGGCCTCAAGGCCCTTCACCCATTCAGCAGTCTCTTGGTTGGCACAAGTCAGTGGTAACCATCCTGGACGCTGATGCGCCTGCAAGAAGGCGGGCTTAAAAGCTCTCCTCTCCCCATTTACAATAGCATTCAGTATGACTTTCTGGACCGTTTTGATTTGGTCCTTCGTCATAAGGCTTCCAGGGTAGCCATTACAGGTAATTCCTACCTTTATGGAGTTGACCAGTTGACTGTAGGTAGCCGTACCGGCGCTTATTGTAGGCATCTTGCGCCTTTCAGTTGCCTTCTTTGCCTCCGCTTGCTGAGCCATAGGCACTGCCTGCCTTTTGGCCCACTTGATTTGGCTCTTTTCAAGACTGCTCTCATCAGACCGCTGACGCTTATTGGGTTCTGAAGGTTTGGGATTGATAGGCCTAATGCCTTATCCCTCTTCCCCCGTTAAGCACGATCTGATTAGGAACTTCATGCTTTTTCCGGCAGCGCCGCTCATCCGCCGCTTCTTTAGGTCTTTAGTTTTTAGACCCTCGAACCCTAGAAGATTGTCGGCGAGTTCCTCATCGCAGCTCAATAGGAGTTCTGTCTCCTTTGTATGCACCCCAGTGCTTACCATAGGCATTTCTGCACTTTTGGCGAGTTTTTTCCGTTGTATCCATTTTTGCTCCCACGAGAAGCTAGGGAAATAAACAGTCACTTGCAGCAAGCCCCGCATTACTACAAGGAGGCTGCTTTAAACAGGAGTTCGCCATTTTCCTGAGCTCGACCTACTAACGACCACCGCTTTCCCGTGGCCACGCAGGTATCGGCATAGGCTGTTCCACCATTAGCTTGGAGACAAAGATTATTGGGTATCATTACTCTTGACCCAGGCGGTTAAGCCTAGGTCCCCAGGACAGCAGAGAGCCCGATATATCGAAACAGATAACACCAAAAGATAAACTGCTCCGGCGTCGTTAACCCCTGTGCAGAACCTTGGCCACGACACAACAGCCGGGTAGGGTGTGTATCTCTCTTAGTCTGATCTTTCACCTTTGACCTGTTCGGCACGGGAGTCCCCACCAGTAGCTGTGCTACCGCCGACTTAGCTCTTAGGTTCATTAAGATTGTCAAGCTCCTTCGCCACGGCAAGGTGGAAGAGAGGCCGAAGAGGCCGAAGAGAGGTTCGAAGGAGCTCAGTCCGTCAGTTATCTAATCCGTCAGTTATCTCAGCTTTCGAGTTAGGTGTCGTCGTCTTTAATCGTGTAAGGTGTCGTCCCTGAACAAAAAGGGGGCCTAAAAATGACGTTCTTTTTCTAATTACGAAAAATTTACCAAAAATGCGGTTTACGTCTTGATTTTTGCCGGTTTTTTCTTTTTAGGTTTTTCTAGACGAGTTTCCTCCTCAGGGGGCGGCCGTATGTGCGTTTTAAATTTTTGACTTTTCCCTCAAAAATCCGTTCCTCTTGCGCGTTGAATGGGAAATTCATTTTTTGAAAGTAAATTTTTGTTGTAAAACTGAACGTGCCTTCGACCCCTATCGGTCTGCCCCTCGCAAGTCCCACACAGCGTCGTCCAGGTGCCAAAAACAGGAAATCGTTTCTAGCACCTTTGTCTGCGGCTCGATTTTTTTTACTCCGTCCTTTGGCCGCGTCGATTTCACGTTTTTTAACGTCACGTCGCGTCGGTTCACCCGGTGCGGCGGAAAATGTAAGCGAAAAATAAACCGGTTTTTTATCACATCTGTGGACGCTGCTCTTGATTGAAGAGCGCCGTGTCTCCAAACTGGTTCTTTCGATGCGAGATGTTTACCAGCAGCGGGCGGTGGGAGAATCTGGGACCTGCGGCATCGTATTCCCGATCTGGGTCAATGATTTGGAAAAACGCTATTTTTTCACCTAATTTGCGGGGATCCCTCACCTGAGATAACCAACAGTCGGATCGGGACCGGACCCGCACCAAGCGATTCGCCATAGTGTCTTTTAGTTTTCGATACTAAACTTTTACTGGCCAAATAAATGGTCTAACCAGAAAAGCATATACATGATTGGGTTTTGCGATGAGATCTATTAAATGTTGCACTAATATCCAAACAGAGGTAATGTTATAATAATAATGTTATAGACTTATATCCTTCAATTATAACTAAAATACGCCAAAACTATATGGAATAAACAATATGCCAAACATTTATCTAGACATGAATCCATTCAGATAAAATTTGTAACCATACTCGGCTTTAAGTTTAATATAGCATTCACTAGCTATGCAGATATTCTACTACTATCAGTTTGTTAAACCTTGAACAGAGAAGAAAAAATTCAGATATGATTTATTGTCAGAAGTTATCGAACGAACTATGGGTGTACCGACGTATGTTAAGAATAGCATAGACCGAGAGGAAAACAAATGAAGCAGTATTAATCCAGATGAATAAAGAACGAGAACTCATTAAAACAATAAAAACCAGAAAACTACAATATCTGGGCTACGTCATGCGAGGAGATCGTTATGAATTACTACAACTCATTATGCAGGGAAAAATATCTCCTGGCTCAAGAATTTGAGGGAGTGGTTTGATTGCTCCTCTATAGACCTGTTTAGAGCAGCAGTGTCAAAAATAAGAATTGCCATTATGATAACCAACCTCCGTTAGGAGAAGGCAACCTTAGAAGAAGAAGTCAGAAGGTACTGAACAATCTTTTTATATTCCTCTTATTATGTCTAATTCGTTTGATAAATCGGCTCAAATAAGATTAATGGCAACGTATATTTATTTTCAGCGTTTCGATATCTTTAATTTAAGTTTAAATCATCTTAAAAGACTGCTTAATATTAACTGAACCGCTAACATATTTTTACTAAATTAATTTTATATATTGTATTAATAATGTGTACTATTTGCTTTTTCCTACATTTTATAATCTATTATTGATACGTGGAACCTATTATTCGACAACCGTTATCTTCCCTTGAAATGTAAATAAATAAAATAGCACTTGTTCCATAATACCATTCCATTAATTTGTAAAAAAATGCTTTCCCAGGAGCTAGAATTCTCAAATTTGACTCCAAGAGACTAGTTTCATTGCTATTTATAATTTAAAAAAATGTTTAGAGATTTATTCATAAAGAGATCCGTTTTCAGACGTGTTCTTACAGACCCGTTCCGATTAAATCGTACAATTAAATCAGATCGGAATCCACCGTTCTTTGATAAATTCTTTATAACACGTTCGCTTACGAAATGTGTCGCCTTACTAAGTTGGGAAAATATTTTACGTGTATCAGATTAATTGTATAAATTAATTTTTATCTAATCGCACACCAAAATGAACACATTAAGAAATAAATTATAGTGTGTGAAGGATGCCGCTATTATAATCGTGTGCAATAGTATCCAAATCGCGTGTAAAAGTCCAGTGTAAATCAAATGGAGTTTCATTATTAAACGTTTTCTGTTTGTTGTTACCATGGCAACAACTAGCGTCACTAAACAAAAAACATAGAAGTAGTGAAAATAAATTTTCTGGCGCAAATTAAAATTCAATTAATACTTCTTATTTTGAATCAATAAGTCTCGGCCTCTCAGTCTGGATTTATCTAGCTCTAATAATAACTTAACCTAATATAGATTAAAACTAGATTAACCTTTTTTTTCGAGTAGGGGTAGAATATATTTTCGTACAGCACCTTACAGTGTGTGGGACTACTCACCTTGCTGATTAGACTACCCACTAAAAAACCCATTCCTCAATCTCCTTCCACCCCGGAGACCGTCAAGTATTACTTGGGGTGTAGGATTCTCACAATGTCCCGTTTCTTTATTTCTATTATCCCTTTCGTCTTGGGCTTTGTTTTCCAAAATCTCTATTATAGTATCCTCGATATCCTTCCAATTGTCAGGTGTTTCCAGCATTAGGTCGATGGTGTTCTGCGGCGACAGAGTTCTTTCGATTTTTGGTGTAAGGTTTCTTCTGTTTTTTCCCCATTTGTGGCACTTGAAAATCGTGTGCTCCGTATCATCCTCCTCGTCGCAGAAGCGGCAGTTCGGCGAATCGATTATTTTTAATCTATGTAAATACTTTTGGTAGTCCCCGTGTCCTGATATGGCTTGTGTTGTATAGTGTGTGATTTCTCCGTGCTTCCGCTCTGTCCATGTTTTTATCATCGTTTATCATGTTGCATTGCTTATCATCCATGTTCATCATATTAATCGTTTTGTCCATCTGGCTGTTTGCGGCTGGCTATCCCATCTTTCCTGTCATTTATTTATTATTTGCTCTCTTTCTTGTCCTCGGTTTTCATGTCCTGCGTCGTATGTGTTAGTCCTTTCTTCAATTAGAAGGTCTATAGGTGGTGTTCCCGTTATGACTTGTAGCGATTCTGCAGAGGCTGTCCTATATGCCAGTGCTATTTTGATTAGTAGTTGAACTCTTGTTATTATATTTTAATATTTTTTTTAATTTGGTAGCCTTTTGCTAGATCGGTGCTCCCTATAGTAGTGTGGAATACACACTTTCCTTTTTTCCTCGTTCGCTCCTCTTATGTTGGGCAGGATCATGTTTAGTCTTTGGCCGTACCTTCCGTTTTCTTGGTGGTTTCTATAATACGTCTTGTCATTCTAAGGTCGGTGTCGATATATACCCCAAGATCCTCCGTTTTTTTCTGGGGCCAGATTCAGGTTTTTCATATCCATCCATTGTTGTATTTTGCTGATGGCAGTTTCCGTTGTTTGTCTAATTTTTTTAGCCGCCATACCGCTAACGACCAACGCTATATCATCTGCGTACCCTATGATGGTCACTTCTTTTGGCATTTCTATTTATAAGGACTCCGTCGTAGTAAATGTTCCATAACGTGGGTCCCAAACTAGGTTAACCTGGATTACATCGACTTCGACCAAAGAGTGTTTCCATCATGTGCGTTTTCACTAGTTTCACTTTTTGCACTAGTTTGGTTTTCACTAGTCACACATTGTGCATTGCGACTAAAGCAAGAGCCGAGGGTGAGTTTCGAACTTCGCAACTCATGCACAAAAGCCCTTCTTCACACAGTTTTATCATAAATTACTATTTTAAATAGTTCAGTTATTTAAATTGAAATGAATAAAACATTTCGATAGAATCTGTGGTTTTATATAAAATAATATATTGTCCGAGAACAGTTGGCATTCTTAACTTACTCCTTGGTAGGATGTAACTGATAAATATATTAGGATTATTTTCGAATATTAACTACAAAACCCATTTTTCCACATAGATCAAAGTATTTCATAGTTGAAAAGTTATAAATAGTTGTCAATTAGAACAGTATTTCATAGTATTAAAGCATTTGTATATTATTTCGTTATATCGAATATAAAATTACATAATATAATTTTTATTACTCATGCGTGCGAAGTACTCCCTGACGCACGTTTTTTAATACGACAAATGCCACTTCGAATAGTCTTTCCACATAACCTGGGTAACGCACGCAAATATTCAATATCGCTAGGTTACATTAAGAAATAAACAAATAAATAAAAATAAAATGAACACAATCAAGACCTCGATATTAAAATTGACGTGAAAATGTCAGAAATTTTTTTCGTTATAAAATAATAATAAAAATTAAAGAAAACGTGTTAAAACTATGGTGATATCGGAGATTGAGGAGAGTTCTTATGTCGAATCCACGCCACCGCAGACAATTGAAAAAGCAAATTCTTCATTTTTGATTCCATTTTTGTATGACCCCTGGATCCCAAACTTGTAAGATACTTCCCCTCGCATGTCTTCTTCTTCTTTCGAATAGGCCGACTTTGGACCACGCTTGTTCAACTGTTGGGCTTTGACCTTTGCCCAGTATTGTCGCATCTTCTGCCGGTGTAACTCCTTTCTTCTCTTCTGTCCAGAGGGTACCTTTCCTTCGAGGTTTTTCCTGAAATCCACGGACTTCCTTCAGGGTGCGTCTCACAGACTGTCTGTTTTTGAGATCTGTTATTCCCAGTTCTTCGATATCCTTCTCGGTCTCTGTCAACCAAGTGGTACGAAGCTTCTTGTTTTGCCAGAAGGTGAACAGACGGTTGGTTAGTCGGTTTGGAGGCAATCTTGCAACGTGGCCATAAAAAGCCACCCTTCTTTTCCTTGCACAGTCAGAGAGCATCTCAATATGTTCGTAGAGCTCAGAGTTATGGCGCCTTCGGAATTCCCCATCTTCCTTTACCGGGCCTAGGATCTTCCTGAGGATTCTCCTCTCTCTGATTTCCAATTTCTCTATTAGACCCCTTCGGTTCAAGGAAAGACACTCCATGGCATTCAAGGCTTCTGGTCGTACGACTGATGTGTAGTGCTTAAGTTTCAGGTTGCGTGACAGGCATTTCTTATTGTAAGTGTTCTTAAACAGCCGATAGGCTAGTTCTAACTTGCTGACTCTCTTGAATAATGATGCTCTTTCTGATAAGTTGGGTTCAATCCATTCGCCGAGATACTTAAATTTCTCAGTCCTCTTGATGTTTCCCTGTTCTAGTAACATCTCTCTGTTTGCTTCTCTGATGTTGGTGAAGAATTCTATTTTCTCCAGCGACACTTGAAGACCCACTTTGGCAGCCTGTTTTCTGAGGCAGTTTACCTGCATTGTTGCCATCTCAAGAGAATCAGCAAACAGTGCCATGTCATCTGCAAAGGACAGGCAATCTACAACCAGTCTATCGTTCTTACGTCCCAGGTAGATACCACTCTGAGCACCTTCCCCTCGCATGTGTAATAAAAAATATTGTTTGTAACACGATCGGTATTGTCAATTGCCCACTCGAGCGAATGTGCGCAGTCAATTTCGCTCTCGCGTGAAATTAACAACTTTCCGCCCTAGTTGCAAAATATACTATTGTGTTTTTAGTAATATAAATAATTTTGTTTTCTTTTTAAAAACTTGTAGACGGCATTTTTTAAGACCCCACACTGTGATCCTAAAACAGCAAACACTCCGCACTTATACATTAAACAACGATTTTCATCATCGCCTTCCGTTTTCAAATACTCTCAGGACATTATTTTGGCTGGGATTGGACTGGACTTCACTACCGTCCACCGCAAACGGTCAAATTGAGACCATATACTATATATTTTGACCGAAATTTTTCCGTGTTTTTTAATAAATAAAAATATTAATCAAGATAATAATTATTAACGTATTGTATTAAGATAATAAAAATCGAATCTAGACTCAAGAAATAGTTATTTACATTAGAGTGTGGAAAGTTTGATTTTACAACGCGACAGCTCGTTTCATCCTCCATTAGCTCCAGCTAATGATGGAATCGTTGTAAACTCATTTCTGCACGATATTTGTAAGTATACATTTTTTTGGCCGTCAATTATTATTTAAGAAACAAATAGACCCTCCGCCTTCACTTCAGGTCCCTCACTCCCGCCCCCACGTCTAGTTCCCATCCCATTTCCGGTTCCCACCTCCCACTTCCGGTACATACCCCAACTTCCGGTTCCCACCCAACTTCCTGTTACCATCCCACTTCCGGTTCCCACCCCACTCCCGGTTTCCACCCCACTTACGGATCCCACCCCACTTTCGGTACCAAAAAGTTTCCCCGTTCCAGTTCCCACTTCCGGTTTCGGAAGCGGATGTGGAGTGTGAACCGGGAATGGGGTGGGAACCCCACTCCCGGTGGATAACCAATGGGGGTCCAGGGGGGTTAGCCCTTAAAACACTGCGGCCCATTGGCCTATTGTATTTCCCCACATTGTTTCGTTTATGCAAATAGATCCAGTCCCTCTATTAGGTCCAGGATTCTATGTACCATGTTTTTCAGGGGGCTCTCTCAGCTGTAATATCAAGCTTGTGTCTCCTATGTGCAATTGCTTCACAGTGGAAGATTATATGGGCGGTGGTTTCGACCTCCTCATAGCATAACCTGCATAAAGGTTTATCCTTCCAGATACCTATTTTATGCAAGTGCTCTCGTAGAGGGCAGTGTCTTGTAAGTAGGCCTAACACAATTGCGATCTGCTTCCTTGGGAGTTGCAGGATTTCAGCAGTTAGAGTTTCCGATAGGTTTACTAACATTCGTTTGCTGTATGTCAGACCATTCAAATTGACCCACTGTAGACGGTGTTTAGGTATCACCCCCTAATCTACTTTTTTAACCAAATAACCAAAGTCCGTTTAGGTTGGTATCACCCCTTAATCTACTTTTTATAACCAAATAACCAAGGACCCGTTTACGTTGGTATCAGCAACTAATCACACCCGGTAATCACACTCAATATCAAAGAAGTTTATTAGACTAGACAGACAAGAATAGAGAGACGAGACTAGACAGACTAGATTAGACAGACAAGCGGGGAAAATTCTAAATGAGTTGCTGGGGTAGCGGGGAAACGAGAATACAAAATTGACTGCAAACATATTACGGCTTGATTCAATGAGATTATAGGATTTAGACCGGACAGGACACAGATAGAACAGACAAGACTAGACAGATCACATATTTCCTATGATATTTATCCAAATAAGTGGAAAGTGGATGGAAAGTGAATGAGAAGTAGATGGAAAGTGGACGGAAAGTGGATGGAAAGTGGATGGAGTGGATCGAAAGTGGATGGAAAGTGGATGGAGTGGATGGAGTGGATGGAAAGTGGATGGAAAGTGGACGGACAGTGGATGGAAAGTGGACGGACAGAATGCGGATTCTCGTACAACGGCTGTTCAATTTACTAATAATGCTATCTACATCAATCCCTGAATCATCAATTCTATAGCTGACACAAGTTTGGATGATGTTCTGCTGGACCGGCTTCACTCTGTTGCTTGGAGGTGTTTCTGTTATCGTAGATCTCCGGCATACTTTAGCCTTGTTGGATGTTGTTGATTGCATATTGTACAGAAATTATTTGGATGTCTGCGGCTCCAACTTTATCTTCTTGGAGAGTAGAGTGAATATTTAGTATTAAGACTCAATAAGCCAATCAAAATGCGCCGTATGTGTCACGTGGTCAATGACTCATCTAGACAAGTTGAAACAGGAAAATGCTGACTCGACAGTTCCACACTTCCACGTGTTCAATGGCTCATCCAAATTTCTCAGAATACACCGAATGAGTTCAAACTCCCATCTAGACAAGTTGAAACAAGAAAATGCTGACACGGCAGTTATTATCAACTATTTCACAATTCCATATTCGCACGCGTTTACAAGTTTCAGTTCAAATACTAAATTGATTACGCGGTGTTTCTTATTGCTGTAGTTTTTGTATAGTTAAATTATTGCAGCGGTTGCAATTTTTAAACGGGACATGATTGTTTATATATATTTTCAAGGTTAACCGCTCGGCCCTACCTAAAGCCTAGTTCGCATTAGGCTAGTAATTTAGTAGAGTAGCGAGTAATTTAGTGGCTAAATGTGTGCGAACCACGAAAAATTAGTCAAGTGGTTTAGTGATTGATTAAGTCGAGTCGATCCATTTTACTCTATTTTATCGGGCGAGTAGCGCCTGCCACGACGCGTTCGTGCTCACTGGTTCACCGGCTAAACAAGTCCGAACCTGTAGATTAGTCGAGTTCATGTTGTAGATTAGTAGATTAGTGGCCGCAAAAATGTCGTTTCGCTGGACCGAAAATTGTAACTTAAAATTAGTTTCCAAATACGTCGAACATAAATGCTTTTTGAATATAAAGTCCCCGCATTCTAAAAACAAACAAATGAAACAATCGGCATGCCTGGATTTAGAAAATGCAATAAATATATCAGTTTATTCATTCTATTGCGTTTCAGTCCGTCCATCTTACAAAACACTTGTGTACTGTACTAGACCGTAATGCGATCGGTTTCTGTACAGTAGCCAGTAGTTTAGCCACTAAATTACTCGCTACTCTACTAAATTACTAGTCTAATGCGAACTAGGCTTAAGCGCGCGTTACATAAACATTTTCTATAATGGAAGTTGTAATAAAAATTATTGGATGTTATTTCCTTGTCATACATTTAAAACCAGGAAGTTCAAATACTAAACTGAGTACATAAAATTAAAAGAAACAATATATTCCCATTTCTCACTCAAATTAAACCTAATGGCCGAAAAACTTTTTATTTATATTAAATATTTAAATAATTAATACGATCTAGATCACAGACAAGTATAAGAAATTTCACTTACACATTATTCGGAAATTATTTGGATAAATATCATAGGAAATATGTGATCTGTCTAGTCTTGTCTGTTTAGTCCTGTCCGGTCTAAATCCTATAATCTCATTGAATCAAGCCGAAATACGTTTGCAGTCAATTTTGTATACTCGTTTCGCCGCTACCCCGCAACACATTTAGAATTTTCCCCGCTTGTCTGTCTAATCTAGTCTGTCTAGTCTCGTCTCTCTATTCTTGTCTGAGTAGTCTTGTTTATCTAATTTTGTCTGTCTAGTCTTGTCCATTACGTATAAATTGAGGCACAAGGCCAACTGTAATTTATTATCCGTTAATCAACCAATCGCTATCGAGATAATTAGTTTAGCAATATCTGCCGCGGCGAAGTTGGTTGCATATATCAACGAGACTAGACAGATAAAGCTAAGTAAATGAGACTAGATAGGCGGGACTAGATACATGCGGCTAGGTTAGACGGGGTTAGATAGACGGGTCTAAATACATGAGACTATATACATAGGGCTAGATACATGAGACTAGATAGACGGGGCTAGATACATCAAATCAAATCAAATCAAATTAATTTATTAACCACTAGATATATACAAAAGATACATATGGGTACGTCATTATAAGATATTGATATAATCAACAAACTCTTGATGATTATATGGACATATTGAAATTAGGAGATTTCTCATATTTTTTCTAAATTTCTTATAAGAAGGTTCCTGCGTGGTACTTATTGGGAGCTTATTATATATATATTGATTCCATAAACATCTGGTGCCTTGCTGCACATAACAAGTCTTGTTTTTAGGGTATATAGCTTCATGTGTCCACGTGTGAGATATTTGTGCTTATCCTCATTTTTGGGTATTTTTACTTTTGTTTTGTGTATATAGCATGTTAGTTCTAGCCTGAGACATGAGACTAGATAGACGGCGCTAGATACATGAGACTAGACAGATGAAGCTAAATACATGAAACTAGATAAGACTGAACTAAAATATATAAGGGATTGTTTAATTTTTTCGTTTATAAGATTTGAATTTATCAGTAGTCAGTTAAGCATAGCAGGATATTTGTGTATGTCAGCGTAATCAATTTGTTAGATTTGTTTTTCGTATTTGTTTTTCGTTTTTATTTCGATCTACTGCCCTGGCTTGGCGATTAGACGCAACCGGATGTTTTGTCAGTCATAACAACTCATGTTGCGCTATCTTATCAGCGGTGCGCGAGCGAAGAAAATAATAAATTATGAAGCGCTGTCTACTCAATTTCGTAGGATTGTTTTTCCGTTTAATTTAATAAACATTCCAGCGGGTATATAAGACCGAGCTGAGAGTTCTAAATCAGTTGTTATTCTTTAGGATCATTCCATTCAATAAACGGATTAAACGACTTCCCGCTTGCAATTTTCTCATTGAGGTAAGGTCTGCTCCATTCGAAATCATAGTCTGTGAAAACACTTTCTTCATCTTCTTCTCTCTTATTAATGCAATTTCTTGGAAATCCTGCAGGGGTATTCTGTTTGGGTGTTTGAGAATTACTAATATCAAATCGATGTTCCAATAAATCCAGGTAATTTAACAACTCTTTGAAGGAGTCAGCTAACATTGAGACGTTTTCTATTATTCCCACCATTAAGTCATTGTATATATCATGATCTTTGGGTACACCTGCTTCAATATCTTCAGCTACACTTTTATCCAAACTGCTTTCTTCCATTAAGTCATACTTGCATCCACTTCAATCCACTTTTCATCTACTTGCATCCACTTTTCATCATGCTAAACTATGTAACGTATGAATGTGAGGTCTATGTAATGTGAGGTCTATGTAACCCCACGCTAGATAGGGTGTGAGGTCTATGTAGCCCCAGACTAAACAGGGTGTGAGGTCTATGTAACCCCACGCTAAACAGGGTGTGAGGTCTATGTAGCCCCACGCTAAACAGGGTGTGAGGTCTATAGATGACTGGCAAAGGGATGATGTAGCGGCAACGAACCGTTCCATTTTTATTTCTTAGATTACGAGGGCATTACAATCATTACCCAAATATTTTCTGACGAATTTCCGAAAATATTTTATTATGGTCAATAATGTAATCCCCAGGGAAATTACGACAAGATGTTTTTTCCTGAGAATTGGTAATCACCAAAGCGACAAATAGCCGAATTTAGAAAAATAATCATCCCCAGATGAGGAACCAGTATACCTGGACATAACATAAATACCTGGACCCCCGAATAAACAGGACAGTCAGGCAAGACAGTCAGCGAAGTGACACCAGTCCAGCCAGTGGACTCAGTCACACCTGTCCAGCCAGTGGATGTCCAGTCAACCAGACTCAGCTAGAGGTCTTTAAGTCTAGGTCAGCGAATTGACACTAGTTCAGTTCAGTCCAGCCAGTGAACCAAGTCAGACGAGAACAGCCAGTTCAACCAGACTCAGCCAGCAGCCAGTTCAACCAGACCTGTCGAGTCCAGTTCAGTCCAACTCCACTCAGTCCCTCAACAGTGTTTGTATCTCTTGTATATTTGTATATATCGTCAATGTAAATAAATTCCTCTGGAAACCGTGAGTGATACATTATTCAACTGCATATCCAGCACATATTTATATATTGAAGCTGTGTTCCGCTTTAATAAGTTGCGCATTTCTATTAATATTATAAAATAAATTTTAGAACTACATAGACTATTACAAATATCATATAAGTCTAATCTCTGTATAACAAATTAGAACATTCTAGCATAATTCTAGTTCTAAAGATTTAACTAGATCGGCAAGATGAGACAAAAAAACTTGTAAGGTTTTATCTAGTCTTGACTGGTCCTGTCAGGTTTTATCTGGCCTTGTCTGGTCTTGTCTAATTTTTCTGGTCTTGCCTGGTTTTATCTGGTCTTGTCGGGTCCTGACTGGTCCTTGTCTGATCTGGTCCGGTCTTGTTCGGTTTTGACCGGTCCTGTCCGATCCTGTAAGATCCTGTCTGGTTTTGTCCGGTCTTGCCCGTTCTTGTCCGGACATTCCTGATCTTGTCTGGTATTGTCTGGTCTTATTTGATCTTGTGTGGTATTGTCTGGTCGTGTATGGTCTAGTCTGGTCTTATCTGATCTTGTTTGGTCTCCTCTGGTCTTGACTGGTTTTGTTTGATCTTGTCTTGTCTGGTATTGTCTGGTCTTATCTGGTCTTATTATATCTGGTGAGCCTAGTTATTATATCTGGTGAGTCTAACCTTGGTTAGTTTAGTTTAAAATGGACAAATATACTGATTTTAAAAAATAGTGTGAAGGAAAAACAGTTTCCAAATAAATAATATATGGGAAATCACATAAATCATTTATATAAGAAAAATAATGGGAATTCCGAAAACTAATCTTAAATGACAGACAAAGTGCATGTTATAGTACGTGTCTATTTGTAACAGAGAGATTTACTTTGATGGAGTGGCCACCCTGACAACGTTACAAAGCCTAATCTGGTGCACTTTGTCACCACCACGGTCCACTCAAGACCCCGTTGTTACAATCGAAACAATAATGGTTGAAAAATGGTTTAGTCTAGTCCGTCTAGTCTTGTCCGTCTGGTCTTGTCTATCTAGTCTAAACAACTTCTCTGATATCGAGTGTGATTAAGGGGTGATACCAACCTAAACGGGCCCTTGGTTATTTGGTTATAAAAAGTAGAATAAGCGATGATACCAACCTAAACGGACCTTGGTTATTTGGTTATAAAAGTAGATTAAGGGGTGATACCAACCTAAACGTACCCTTGGTTATTTGGTTACAAAAAGTGTTATTTGGTTACAAAAAGTAATTTCAGACCCGTATGTAAATCCTTATGGGAATTTGGTCCCGAACTGCTTACAGCTTATCTACTAAAATGATATTTGTTGTGTACTAAACTACGTAGATTATTTGGTTTATTTTATTATCTGCTTAAGTTTATTTAGATAAATATTAAGACAATTAAGATATAATGCTCAATATCTGAAAGTAGTATTTTCAAGCTCCACAACCATAAAATTGTTTGTCAACTTATCTTTTAGAGTAATCAGTTTATTTATAAGTCTATTTAAGGGACCTTTAAATATACTATTTTAATATATATATATATATATATATATATATATATATATATATATATATATATATATATATATACATATATATATATATGTATATATATATATATATATATATATATATATATATATATATATATATATATTTAAATTAATATAGCTGCACCTGCACAATACAAGGCGCACGGACATATCGGCTTGGAATATTTAGTATCAATGAGAGTAGGTAATTGGGAATAGGGATTGATATTTATTGGGAATATATATTTACAGTCAATATAAATGTAACCTTTCCTCAGTACAAAGAAAGATCCCAACTATATTTTTAAAATATATTTTTAATAATTTAATTGATCTTTTATAGTCTTCTGCCTTCAAAGAGTTTAACGAAAAATTCGGGTCCAGCACGTCTCTCAAGGAACGACTTAATATTGAACCAAGTAGTAAACAATCCTAATTTCCCAACCAAATCTTTCACCCAGTGTTGGGAATTACGTAACAGCAAATGGTACTCTTGTCCATTGTATGGAATTGACTTACATTTCTCGTAGAGTTCTTCTGGTGTTGTCGAAATTGTACCAAGGTTGTATATAGAAACGCCCTTTTTACCAGCTTCAACTTGATCTTTGGTCATTCGTTCGCAAATCCATTTAACTCCCCCGGAACCTAGTAAAAATAATTTAAAGAAAAATTTAGTTTGTGGTAACTAATTTACCTTTCGATGTTTGCTTACTTGGATCCTTATGCAATTCGCATAAATAAACTAATGAATCTCCTTCAAATTGAACTACCAACGCCCAATGTTTTCCACCTTCGCCTGGCAGTGCTAAACTAAGTGCACCTCCTACAACTCTTGCAACTAATTCATTATCTTGCAATTCATGCATGTATAATTTTACAGTTGCTTTTCGTTTTCCAGCATGGCTTGGAATCACGCAGAAACCTATATATAAAAATAATTATTTTTAATTATACTATTTTTTTAAATAAAAATCACTTACCAGCCAAGAGGATCAAAGCTAAGACGAAGTACTTCATTTTAATACAATTGATGGAATATGAATTATCCAGCTGAGTCTGTGGGTTTATATAGTAAATCTAATCTCCTACTTTTTATATACTTAATTCTTGACCCGCAACAAATTATTTGAGATATTTTTTGATTACAATATATTATTTATTTTAATGATTATTTCTTGATAGCTCATCAAGATATATAGCAAATGTTATACAATTTTTGTTTTTTAAATGTTTTTGTTCAATTTTCTTTCTAAAAAGTAGTATTTTCGTAACCCTGGAACCTATCTTCGATCTTTACATGATTTGCTATAGAAAACCATAATTCTCTTTGCGTCGTTTCAATTTGCGTCGTGTTTTTTTGGAAAGTAACCACGACGCAAAGTGAGGTATATGCACATCTTTGTAATACGTTGTATAAATAATACAATGATGTGCATTTATTTCCATATCTGCCAAAAAAAACTCTAGGTTGTCGAAATTCTTCTTTAATTAAAAATCTTTTGCCATATTCATGTTTAGTGAAATGTCCACTGTGGAGATTTTGGGTTCCATTTTTCGGCCATCTGACTTATAAATATACGTCTAGCATTGGTCGATTGTAAAAAAGTGAAAGGTAGGTGAAGTTTTAACAGAGAGACTACTAAAATCTTAAAAGCAGCTTAGACATAGATACCGTGGTCAGGGGAGAATTTACTTTACAGATAATTTTAAGAAACCAAAAAACCTTTATCATAAATACAATAAATTTTAAGATATCATCTGAATATATTTTTAATGACATATCAAATGTTTTTGTGAGAAAAACATACTTTGTTTTCATTCATCAGGAAATACAAATTATTTTATAATTAATAAATATTTTTATAATAATAAATTGCAATTTATGTGTTCTGTAACCCTTGGGAATCCCGATTAGATAATATGTTAATGACTATTTTAAAATAAATAAAAACCAGAAATAGATTTTATATCAATATTATTTATTATGGATTTTGCAATGAAGGAAAAAATATGTCTGCCTTATTATTATTGACCTGAATATAGGAGATATAAAAGATATAGGAGAGAATATAGATTCTAGTATTAGCCTGAATATAGGACACACATTTCTCACATTTTACACTTTTGATGTTGTGCAAAACAAGATTGATAAAATTAAGTGGACTAATTTGAGTTGCACAAATATCGATAGACATAGCTAAATAGTCAAAATTCAGTTGCCTAAACCTATAGATAAGGGTAGAAACTTGAGAAAGTTTTATACATATATAAATTTTAACATCAAATTTTAACAACATTGAACTTATAAATAAATACAAACAATTAAAAAGAAAACATAAAATAAATATCAATACGGCTAAAAAATCTATCAACGCAACTTATTAATTTTAAATCTCAATCCTATGTTAAGTCGTCGAATAACTATCTGGAGTGTAATATTATCTGTCTGTTTATCAGACGAATAAATATTTTTAATTTTTCAATCGTATAATATCTAATGAATAGCTATCAGTCGTCTACCCGCAACCTAACCTAACGTCGAGGTTTTGCAAAGAGTCAATAAGCAAACAGAAGTTCTCAACACAATAAAGAGAAGAAAACTGGAATACATTGGTCATGTTATCCGAAATGATAAGTACAGGTTACAACAGACAATAATACAGGGTAAAATACAAGGTGCGCGCAGTCCAGGCCACCGCAGAACATCATGGCTCAGAACCTTCGCCAATGGTTTGGACAAAGTACAAGATCCCTATTTCGAAAAGCTGCAGATAAAATTCAAATAATGAAATTGGTCGTCAACGCCCTTGGAGGGCATGACACATGAAGAAGAAGTCTACCCGCAAGGGGGCCGCGAAGAGCCGCGAATATAACAAATAAAAATATCTTCGTTAATTAAGTTTAGCTGTCAAATATGCACATACATCAGTTAAAATTATAAAGTCCGTTAAAATATTGAAATTTTAAAATGATTATAATTTGGAACATTAGAAGCCTGCAGGGAAAAGAGAAAGACTGTATAAACGAACGAATACTTACTATACAAATAGTAGATAATGCCCAACTAACAGCAAATATAATGATAGTATATGGGGTAAGCGAAGATGAGAGAAAAACAAGCAAAGATGAATTATGGGATCAAGTGCAATTGGAATATGAAAAAATGGAAGAACCAATCTTTATAAGGGGGGATTTTAATGCCAGAGTGGGGAGTAAAAACAAGAGTTTGGAAGAAATAATGGGAAGACATGGAGAGCCAACTAGGAACAACAACGGAGAAAGACGAATTTAGGCCTGAATTTAGTATTAGTATTAGTATTAGTATTAGTATTAGTATTAGTATTATTAGTATTAGTATTAGTATTAGTATTAGTATTAGTATTAGTATTAGTATTAGTATTAGTATTAGTATTAGTATTAGTATTAGTATTAGTATTAGTATTAGTATTAGTATTAGTATTAGTATTAGTATTAGTATTAGTATTAGTATTAGTATTAGTATTAGTATTAGTATTAGTATTAGTATTAGTATTAGTATTAGTATTAGTATTAGTATTAGTATTAGTATTAGTATTAGTATTAGTATTAGTATTAGTATTAGTATTAGTATTAGTATTAGTATTAGTATTAGTATTAGTATTAGTATTAGTATTAGTATTAGTATAAGTATTAGTATTAGTATTAGTATTAGTATTAGAATTAGTATTAGTATTAGTATTAGTATTAGTATTAGTATTAGTATTAGTATTAGTATTAGTATTAGTATTAGTATTAGTATTAGTATTAGTATTAGTATTAGTATTAGTATTAGTATTAGTATTAGTATTAGTATTAGTATTAGTATTAGTATTAGTATTAGTATTAGTATTAGTATTAGTATTAGTATTAGTATTAGTATTAGTATTAGTATTAGTATTAGTATTAGTATTAGTATTAGTATTAGTATTAGTATTAGTATTAGTATTAGTATTAGTATTAGTATTAGTATTAGTATTAGTATTAGTATTAGTATTAGTATTAGTATTAGTATTAGTATTAGTATTAGTATTAGTATTAGTATTAGTATTAGTATTAGTATTAGTATTAGTATTAGTATTAGTATTAGTATTAGTATTATTATTAGTATTAGTATTAGTATTAGTATTAGTATTAGTATTAGTATTAGTATTAGTATTAGTATTAGTATTAGTATTAGTATTAGTATTAGTATTAGTATTAGTATTAGTATTAGTATTAGTATTAGTATTAGTATTAGTATTAGTATTAGTATTAGTATTAGTATTAGTATTAGTATTAGTATTAATATTAAACACATACTTCGAAGAAATCCACAAATACACCAAGGTAGAAAGAAGCGGAGCAGAAAAATCAATAATATATTACTTTCTAACTAACAAAGCACAAAGATCAAATGTGAGGGATGTGCAGGTGAAAAGAGGCAGCGAAATAGGAAGCGGTCACTACCTGGTAATCGCGGAACTAAAAGTAAAAGAATATAGTAATAGAAAGAAACAAGAAACAAGCAACAAAGAAAGAGAAATAGTAAAAATTAGAATAGAGAAAGTTAAAGAAAAACGAATAAGGGAATGTTATGAAAACCAGATTAAAGATCTAATAAAAGAAAGACACAAACCGAATTTTGATGATGTGGATGAAGTATGGAGCACCTTCAAATATATACTAATAGAAGGAGCAAAAATAGCATGTGGAACAACCAGAAATACGCACAACAAGAAGCAAACACATTTGTGGAACGATAAAATAAAAGGAGAAATTCAGAAAAAGAAACTAAAGTGGAAAAAATATCTCAACTCCAAAAATGAGGAAGATTTTTAAGACTACAAAAGACAAAGAAAAATTACAAAAGAAGAAATAAAAATAGCAAAGCACAGGGCATGGGAAGAGTTTGGAAGTACTCTTGAAGGAAACTTCAAGGAAAATCAAAAATTATTCTACAGAACACTAAAAAAATGTAAGAAAGGAAAACAAGTAAAACTGAAGCAGCTCTTTGATAAAAAGGAAACACAATAAAGGAAGAAAAAGAAGTAATGGAAAGGTGGAAAGAGCATTTCCAGGAACTACTAGAAGGAACTGGAAACAACAAGGGAAACAAAGAAGAGGTAATTACTGAAATGGGTAGCGCGAGAATAGCAGATAAGGAAAATATTACGGAAGAAGAAATGAAGACAGCACTCAAGAAATTAAGAAAAGGTAAAGCACCAGGACACGATGGAATAAGATCAAAACAATTAAAATATATGGGCAAGAAGGAGAGCAAATATTGTTAATAATTTTAAATATAATATGGGAAAAGAGACAAATACTAAAAGGGTGGGAAAATGCTGTGATTTTTCCCATTCAGAAGAAGGGAGATAATAGAATCTGCAGTAACTATAGGGGGATATCATTGCTATGCACAACAGCTAAAATCTATGAAGCAATAATAGACAACAAATTAAGAACAGCAATAGAAGCAACAATGGAGAATGCACAAAGTGGATTTAGAAGAGAACACTCAACCCAAGACCATATCTTCACAATAAGAAAAATTACAGATAGCATTCTAAAGCAAGGGAGGCAAACTAGACATAGCATTTTTAGACCTGGAAAAGGCTTTTAACAGAGTACCGCGGAACAAGATGTGGAAAATACTACAGAAAAGACAGATTAAAAAACATCCAATTGAGGATACATATATAAAGTATATACCATAACACATCCAACTATATAAGAACAAGAAACGAAATATCAGGCGAATTCATTACCACACAGGGGCTAAGACAAGGAGGAACATTAAGCCCACTATTATTTATAATCTTCCTAGATAATATCATGATTAAATCAAGAATAAAACCAAGAAAATGGAAATAGGTCACCACAACCTAAGAAGAATAACAATATCTGAGTGCGCATTTGCAGACGACCTTTCATTATTAGCTGACAATGAAGAAACGCTGCAATACAACATCAACCTGTGGAATGAAAAACTAAATATTCCTAATATGACTATAAACGAAGCCAAGGCAAAAACAATGGTGATAGCGAAGGAAGAAGTAGTAATGAACATACAAATAAATGGCAGAGACATTTAACAGGTAGAAACATTCACATATCTAGGACACACATTAAATAACAAAGGAAACTTAAAACACGAAATTAACAAGAGAATAACGGCAGAAACCAAAAGCTACTATGCTATGAATAAAATAATACTAAACAATAAACAAATAAGGAAAGAAACGAAAATATACTACTATATGGGAGTGAAACATGGACTACGAACCAAAGAATAAAAAGCAGAATACAAGCAGCGGAAATGAGATACTTGAGAAGAGTAGAAGGGGTTACAAGAGTAGATAGAATAAGAAATGAACATATTAGAACAAAGATTGTAAATAGAAAGCATACAAACTACTCTAGAGAAAAAACAGTTGGCTTGGTTCGGACACCTCACAAGAATGCCAGATGACAGCCAAATAGAAAGAATTTGGAAGACAAGAACAACAAAAAAGAAGACAAGAGGAAGACCACAAAAAAGATGGGCGACCAACGTATCAGAAATATGAACTAACAACAACATCAGCTGGCAGGGAGCAGAAAGAACAGCGCAAAGCAGAAAAGAATGGAAAAATATAATAAACAATATCGTATAAATAAGAAGGATATAATCTCGACACCCAAAAGGGTATTTATGGAATTTAAAAGATTGTATATATATATATATATATATATATATATATATATATATATATATATATATATATAGATATATATATATATATATATATATATATATATATATATATATATATATATATATATATATATTCTTAAAATGGGGGTCTTGTGATACTGGCGAATTTTATACATATAGAATCCGAATAGTATCCATGTGCTACCTATATTGTTAGTAGTCCGGTCATTTTAGACAAATGAAATAAAGAAAATTCCGACAGAGCCAAATCTTCGTAGAGACCTTAGGTTTACCACAAGGAATAAAGTGTCAAAAGTCCCCATCAGTCCCATGTGAGCTTAGGGACTTATTCGGGGCCCATGGTCAAAATTTTAGGTTTTTTGGATTTTTCTCGAAAACGGTAAGTTTTATCGAAAAAGTACCTCAGAGCAAAATTGTAGATATTAAAATTCTCTATAAAAAATGGTCCCTATGATTTTTTCTCTAAGACCCACTATTTCCCAGATATTGCGCTTGTAAAAATCATGTTCTACATAGTATGCACACATATGCCACGTATATACATATTTAGGTACTCAAGCAAGCAAAAATGCCTACTCGTGTCTCTTTTATGTATACATTATACTATTCTAAGAAAATTTACTCTAAAATGACCGCCGGTCCCTTACCGAATCCCCTCTACTTGAATAACATCTGGCCTTGAAAAACATCTGCCTATTCTTTTGTCCATGTGCTGTCGTTCACGTATACCTGCTTCTTTTAGTGTTGAACGAGCAGTTCGAGTGACTATACGTATTTATTACAAGCGTCTACTATTGAAGTTAGTGCTGATTAATATTAAAAAAAAAATGTCACAATTTTGCTTTATTTGTAATAAACTTTTGACTGAAGATGAAACTGTTGTGGTCAGTCGTGGAATGCCAACTTTAATCGATACAAGTGTCGCGAGAAGTGATGAGTTTGCTGATTATTTAAGAAGCCAAAAGTCCGTTACAATTCACGTGGATTGCAGAAAATCATACACTCGGAAAACTTCAATCTCTGCATCAAGAAGACAACGTGAGGAAGAACAGGCCAGTACTTCAAAAGTAAGTCCACCTCATACTAGAGCGCGAATAAGTGAATCCAGCTTTTGTTTTAAAAACCACTGCTTATTTTGTGGCAATGAAGCGGATGAAGAAGCGGAAAAGAAGAAAGTGAAGATTTATCGCCGAAAAATTCATAAGGTTTCTACAGTTACATTCAAAGATTCCATTTTAAAATTAGCTAAAGATCGTTCTGATGATGTGTCAAAAGCTGTCTTTGCGCGTATTAATTTTCAGTATGATTTAGTTGCTGCTGACGCTAAATACCATGACAGTTGTTACAAATCCTTCCTGAGACCTAATACTGGCGGTAAAATTGGCCGTCCTCAAAGTGAGGCTATAAACTCTGCAATGGAGGAAATTTTCAATTTTATTGAAAGTAGCGATGACTGCCAGTTTTCGTTAGATGAACTGAAGAATGTTTGCCAAAATGTAGCTTTAGAAAACGGGATTATAAAAATACGATTGAAATTAAAGTATGGTAGAAGAATTATTATTACAGAGAAGCCTGGAAAATTAACATTTATTTGTTTTGTAAACAATTACCAAGACATTTTAAGTCAAGCCTGGTCTGATAACAAAAACTTGAATGAAAAGGAAAAACGGTGGAAAACTTTAAAAGCTGCGGCAGAAATTATTCGAGAAGATATTCAATCTTGTATGTTTGATAATACTATGTACCCGCCACCGGGTAGAATGTTTGAAAATATAAATAACGATATTCCCGAATCATTATCTTTTTTTCTTGGGACAAATCATTCTTAAAAATAAGCATCATGATTTGGATCATTTAAAGTTAGTTTGCACAAATATTAGTCATAGCATAATGACTGCTGTTCGGCCTAGATCCTTCAAGTCTAAATTACAGCTGGGTCTTTCAGTTTTTTTCCATCGGCGGTTTGGTTCAAAACGGCTTATACAAATTTTCTCATCGTTTGGTTTATGCGCATCTTACAGTGAAACAATGAAGTATGAAGCAGCAGCAGTTTTTAGTCGCCCACCTCACATTTTATCACCAGAAACTGGCACATTTGTTCAATATGTTGCAGATAATGCTGATATTAATGTAAATACTTTGGACGGTAATAATACGCTTCATATCATGGGTATTATTCAAATTGTAACTCCCAAAGATTCAGTATTACTAGAACAGCCGATGCCGCGAGTAACTGAAGTCCTTTCAGCTAAAGATTTTGCAGCCAAGGCTCATGTACCTATACAGGTTTATCAAAATACTGGCGTAGTAGGATATAGCAAAATAAATGTGCGAGATTTTGAATACGAAAATGAAACAAAAGTATCTTTTCTAAAAAAAGTTGATGTGATATGGTTCTATGGAAAATGTAAAGCTTTTCCTTTACCTGGTTGGAATGGTTATATTGAACACGTGACTAGCAATATTGTAGACTTTTCAAAATCAAAAATTTCATTTCTGCCATTTGTTCAACAGCCTGCAAGTAATTACAATAAGATATACACAACTTTACTTTGTGCTTTAGAAGATGCTAAACGTCACAACCATACAGTTTGCATAATTACTTTTGATCAACCTCTATTTGCGAAAGCTCGCGTAATTGTATCTGCTGCACCTGAAGGATCGGAATTATCAAAGATTATAGTGAGACTGGGAGGATTTCATTTGTTAATGTCATTTTTCGGCGCAATAGGTTATATTATGCAAGGAAGTGGTTTAAAAGAAGTGCTTTCTGAGATTTATGCTCCTAAGTCTTTAGAGAAAATGCTTAATGGCCATGCTTACGCGAGGGCAGTTCGAGCTCACACGTTACTTCAGCTCACTTTAGCATTAACAATATTAAAAGAACTAGCTATTGATGATGGAATGGATGCAGATCTTATAATTACAGTGGAAAATATCCTCGATAAAACTCTTTTATATTATGACATTGAAAATGATAAGGAAATATCTGAACTTTTACTTGATTTATTTAATAAAAAGTTAATGGAATATCAGAAACGAGGACCAACTGCACAATTATGGGTACAGTATTTTCGGATGGTGTCCATTGCACAAGAATTTATAAGAGCTGAACGTATGGGAGATTGGCAAGCTCATTTGAACTGCGTTAAAGAAATGCTTCCTTATTTCCATGCATCGGGGCATTTACCTTACGCTAAGTCTGCGCACTTATACTTGCAGGATATGCTTCAATTAGAGGAGGTAATTGATCCTAGTGTTTATCGAAGGTTTACTGATGGATTTTTCACTGTTCGACGTTCTGATAAACTCAGTTGTGGAACTTCAACAGATATAATTATCGAACAATCAATGATGAAATCCATGAAAACAGATGGTGGTATTTCTCGAGGACGAAGTACAAAAGAAAGTGTAATAAGCAAATGGGTTTACGGAATGCATGCAATGAACACAGTGTGTGACGAGTTGGAAGTTCTTGCTAATGTTCGAATGGACACGACAGATCAACATGTAGATGCGAGTGATTCGAGAGTTAAGAAAGATGCTAAAGATATTAAAATACTTCTTGACTGGTTTTCATCACATGATCCTTTTCCCGAAATTAACAAAATCTTATATATTGCTTCAGGAGTCGTTGGTGACGATAAGATTAATTGTCATAAAGCTCGTGAAGTTGGGATTGCCTCGATGTCTAAAATGACTGGTCAAACTTTCAATCATATAAAATTGAAAAGCACAGATAAAGTACTTCCTCTTTTAGCTGTGAGTAGCACTGTGAAAGTTCACGACGAAGAAGTACCAATAGACCCAGTATTATTATTTCAACGTATGATTGTCACTAAGACTTTTGAGGATGAAATTGAAACATTTTTCGCTTATGATTTAGCTCCTTACCCGTTGTCACTCTTCGATGCAGCTGGAATGCGTAAAACAATGAAGTCGGCTCTTTACGATTGCTTTCAATCAGTCAATGCTGAGGTTGATTGTACAAACGCTGCTTACGTTATTGATGGAGGATATCTACTACATCACGTTGTGTGGGATCGAGAAGAAACGTAATTTTTGAAAAATATGTTCAGTATTTACGTAGACATTATGGTCATACAGTTACGGTAGTATCTGATGGCTATAGTGACACAACAAAGAACATAAAAGCTGCAGAACAACGTCGTCGTGCTACAAAAACATCCTCAGGTACCGACATAATGTTTGACGAATTTATGACAGTTCCAGTTAATCAACAACATTTTTTTGCAAACATTAATAATAAATCTCGTTTTATTTCTATGTTGAGTAACAAATTAACAGCTGAAAATATTGCCGTGAAACAAGCTCTGAATGACGCCGATGTCCTCATAATTGAAACAGCAATAGAACAATTTAATGCAAGAAATACAACTATTGTAGTGGGTGAAGATGTTGATTTATTAGTACTACTCACTGCAAGGACTCCATCTGATAAAATTATTTACTTTTTAAAACCTGGGAAGGCGCAGCAACGGACAGAAATATATTCTTCTAAAAGTTTATCAGCTTATCCAAAATGCCAAAACTTTATTTTATTTTTACATGCGATAACCGGACGTAGTATCGCACATCAGCAATGTTTAGAAGGGGCAAAAATTCAGTATTAAAATTATTTGAAAAAAATGATTTGATTGACTGCGCAAAAGTATTTACAGAAATTAATTCTTCACCTCAAATACTAATTACTAAAGGAATTCGGTTTCTTCTTGCGGTTTATGGAGCTCCAAAAAAAATTGATTGCATAGATACGTACAGATATTTAACATTTGTAAAAAATACACGAAACAAAAAGCAAGTACAGCTATCTTGTCTTCCTCCTACATCGGCATCAGCTAGTCAACATTTGTTTCGAGTATACTATCAAGTTCAGACATGGCAAGGCAATGAACTGAACCCTGAAGACTGGGGTTAGAAATTGATAAATAATACTTTGGAACCGATTCGAACTTTACTGCCCCCTGCTCCAGAAAAACTTCTTAACACTATTTTTTGCAATTGCAAGAAAGGTTGTAGTGCCAAATGTGGCTGTAAAAAAGTAGGGTTGCAGTGTTCTCCAGCGTGTACCAATTGCCAAGGTGTCTCTCGCTCAAATGTTCAATTAAATACAAGAGAGGAAGATTCATGTGATTTTGATGAAGAGACAACTGATTCATCTTCATTTGAACAATTTCTAAGCGTTCTCCACAGGAAGGAGAAGAAGAAGAACAAGAAGAAATTGAAGAAAACATGATTGTTGAAGTTGAATATGAAGAGTATGAGTCAGATTAAAGTAATAAAAAAAAGTTAGAACGACAGTTAAACTCAGTAACCCATATCAATAATCTTCATACTATTAAATAATTATTGTTCCTGAAAATAACGTCATAAAGGTTCGTGGAATGGGCCTACCGGGGATACCACGTTAAAAAAAACGCGCCGAGTACACTACCTCACAGGTGGTGTGGAAATATTATGTAGAACGTGATTCTTACAAGCGCAATATCTGGGAAATAGTGGGTCTTAGAGAAAAAACCATATGAACCATTTTTATAGAGAATTTTAAGATCTACAACTTTGCTCTGAGGTACTTTTTCGATAAAACTTACCGTTTTCGAGAAAAATCCAAAAAACCTAAAATTTTGACCCTGGGCCCCGAATAAGTCCCTAAGCTCACATGGGACTGATGGGGACTTTTGACACTTTATACCTTGTGGTAAACCTAAGGTCTCTACGAAGATTTGGCTCTGTCTGAATTTTTTTTATTTGATCACTATTTTGATGTCTAAAATGACCGGACTATAGAGATATGTTGCCTTGATCTTATACCTTGGACGAAACGAATACACCGATTTTGAAATCTTTGGATAAGTCCTTTATCTGCGAAGTCGATGGAGCTATCATAGAGTGTTTTCAGAAAAAAACATGTGCTGTGATAACTCGTTTTTTTAGTTTTTTATTCAATAGACGTCAGAGGGATAAATTACATGTAACTTTGCGTAGGCAGTCTTTTTCAAAGCTGGCTAATATGTTCTCGAAAAGAGAGTTTTTCGTCAAGTATAACCCCAAGATTTTTACCCTTACTACTTATTTTTACATCTTCCCCATTTATTCAGAGTTTCAGTTTGCATTTTAGATCTTCCTGGTTTTTCGTTAGGGCGAAGATTATGACATTGGTCTTATTGGGATTAATATCGAGGAAGTGGTCTGTACCACATTTTTAAATATTTTGGAGGTCGTAGTTAATCCCTTCCGGGGCCAATTGCCAGTTATTTGGAGAAAATGTGTGGAAGACTTGTGTATCATCTGCATACTGATGTTGGTTGCTGTATTTGCATATCTCACCGAGTTTAATCATATAGATAGGAAAAAGTAACGGTGCTAGCACCGAACCCTGCGGAACACTAACATTAACCTAAGAATGTAATAGCATGTTGTGATAGAACAATATAGACGTTTTCTTGGAGGTTGGTTGGGAGGTAACTGTGATGGCCTTGCAAGAGCCATGCACAGGAGAACAATGGCTTATGTCAATATTCCTGCTCCCAGGATTTGCACCTGGGACATATGACCTAGACTTAGTCTAAACTTTTAGACTTAGTAATCCGACACCTTGACTACTAGGCCACCACCGCCTATCCTGTATGTTTCAACCATCCTGAAATAAATGTGAATCCTATCCACGTGACTGCGAATATTCGCCTAAATGTTCTCTTTATTTATTGATTTGATTTTTGTCGCAACTTCTTTTTTGCATTTAAGCTATACTTATGGAAAAATTACCAGTTGGGTTATTCATGATTGATGCTCGTAAAATTTTAATATATGGTATAAACAAACCAGTAAGATCGCCTGCAGAAGGACAGTGGACAGTGGACAGTTTATTACAGGTAGAGTATGGCCGGTAATTCTTCGAAATTACACAATTGTTATGTACCAGATCATATTTATTGCTTGTTCGTAATTTTCTGTAGAAAAATAGCACCGTAGTGAAACTTATTCACCAGATTTGCCCCAATTGTCCTTTTCTCGTCTCAGAGATGACAAATCAATGAAAGAAAATCGTTTTATGACCACTGAAGTATTAAAAGCAAAATTTCTGGAGGAGCTTAACGATATTCTAAAACCTGCGTTTCAAAATATCTGATAAGGGTTTGCATTATAGCCGATGAAGTCTATTTTGAAAGGACAATATAAGAAATGATGAAGATATAAAAGTGTTTGGTAAATTAGAGAATTGCATTTTTTTAAATGTAAATAGCAGACATTAGCAAGTTACTCGTGTAACTTTAGGGATGTAACTGGCCAACTTAGCTTTTATTTTGAAGCTGTGATATTTAGTGGAAGCATAAGTATATTCGTGGGGATCTTCCGGGGTAGTGCATGCGAACCGCACGACAATCTCCACGAAAGAGACCTGTCGATAGCCACTCCTACCCAAGTCTGACTCTCTCCTCCACGCTTGGCGATCCCTGGAAACTTCACACATATACCACCAAGATGCGGTGAAAATCCGTATGGCGGGGGATATAAGTGAAGGCTAACGAGAGCAGGCGAAATGGTCCCCCGATAAGGAGGTTAAGCGTGGGGCCAACTACTCCACCTTGGAAAAAAGAACAAGTTACGATACCAAACAACAAGCCTCGGAAAAATTATATGGACACACGGATACGACATTTGCAAGGAAAAAAGGAAGAAGATTTACGAATTGGGACCTGGAATATTCGAACCATGATGCAAACGGGAAAAATGATAGAAATAGGCAACGAATTAGACAAGTTTAAAATGGATATCGTAGCACTCCAGGAATTTAGATGGAAAGGACAAGGAAGGATAGATAAACAGAAGTATTCAATATTCTATAGCGGATGTTCAGATGTTGCTGGACAACATGGAACTGGCTTCTTTGTCAATAAAAAAATGAGAGCATCAATTATTAGCTTTACACCAATAGATGAAAGGCTCAGTACAATGAAGATACACGGGAAGTTCAACAACATTACTCTCATAAATGCATATGCACCAACAGAAGACAGCGGTGAAGAATCAAAAGACCAATTCTATGATGCTCTGGAGAATGTATGTGCAAGAACAAGCAACCTATGATACCTTAATAATAATGGGTGAAGTCTCCTAATGCTAAAATAGGGAATGCTAAAATAGGGAAAGAACATTTCGCAGTCGAAGTAGCTGGGCAATATTCACTGCACAATGAGACAAGCCCAAACGGCATTCGTCTATGCCAATTAGCCAACGCAATGTCGCTGCGAATAAAAAGTACAGCCTTTGAGAGAAAAACTATATACAAAGGCACATGGAAAATGCCGGGAAGCCAACTGGTGAACCAAATCGACCACGTACTTATAAGGAGAAGATACGGCTCATCAATAACCAATGTGAGGACCCACAGAGGGCCAAACTGCGATAGCGACCATTTCCTGGTAGTGGGAAAATTACGGCAGAGAATATCAAATGTCGCCAAAACTAAAGGTACAAAAAGGGAGCAGTGGGATACAGACCAGTTGAGCAAAAATGAAGCCCTAAACAAATATCAAAACGCCATCAGCATGGAGTTAGATAGACTCCCAGACCATAGCAATATTGACGATGAGTGGAAGTCCATGGACAATAATAAAAGTAACCAAAGACGTAGTAGGGACAAAAAGAAAATCAAGAAACATAGATTGGTTCGATATGGAATGTAAAAGGGTTAAAACAGAAAAGAATAATGCGCGACAAAAGATGCTGCAAAGAAACACTAGAACTAATAATGCAGTATACCAAGAGAAGCGGAGAGAAGCCAACAGGTGCCTAAGGGGAAAAAAAGAGATATGATGCGTAAGAAAATAGAAAGCATAGAAGAGAACTATAATCAACGCAAAGTGAAGGATTTCTATAGAACAATCAGAAATGAAGCGAAAGGGTACCAGCCAAAATTAAACGTATGCAAGGATAAGAACGGAAAAATCCTAACGGAAGAGAAAGATGTCATGGATAGATGGCGCCAGTACTTCGCCGAGATACTAAATGTTGATCATATGGAAGACCTAGAAGAGCCAGAAACAGTAATAAACGCAGCTCAAGAAAATACCGAACCACCTACATTGGATGAAGTCAAAACAGCCATGGAAAAGCTTAAAAATGGTAAGGCACCCGGCGAGGACGGCATCACTGCCGAAACCCTAAAACTGGTCGGAATAGATGCACATAAAAGACTGCACCAACTAATATGCAAAATATGGAAGGAAGAACAGATGCCTGAAAGGTGGAAAACTGGGTTAATCTACCCTATCCACAAAAAAGGCGACAAAACAAACTGCGACAATTACAGGGGAATAACACTACTCAACACTGCATATAAGGTACTCTCCAATGTGATATTCGACAGGATAAGACCGTATGCAGAAGAAATATTAGGAGAATATCAATGTGGCTTCCGAGAAAGTAGATCAACTCTGGATCAGGTATTTGTGCAAGTCAAGCAATGGAAAAATGTTATGAATACAACATCGACCAGCACTGTCTGTTAATCGATTCTAAAAAAGCATTCGACAGTATTCAAAGAGCAAAACTAGGAAGTGCACTTGCTCTAATGGGTATCCCACATAAACTTGCCAAACTAGCCATGATGACAATGGATGGATCCAAGGCCAGAGTAACAGTCCAAAACAAAACATCAAAGGAATTTGAAATAAGAACCGGTGTTAGGCAGGGCGATGCCTTGTCAGCTGTTCTTTTTAACCTTGCGCTACAAAATGCAATTGGAAACCTCGAAAATAAGGGAAATATCATAACAAAATCATACCAAATATGTGCGTACGCGGACGACATACTGATCATGGCTAGGGACAACAGAACTCTAGAAGAATTGTTTTTAAAAATAGAAGAGGAAGCGAGCAAAGTCGGCCTGAAAATACATGCAGATAAAACAAAATACCTAAAACTGTCACGTGATAACCCAAGAAGGGCCCCTCAGAACTTCATTATAAATGATCATCGGTTTGAAGAAGTTCAAAATGTCAAATATCTTGGAGTAACTTTCAATAACACAAATAATCTATCACTGAGGGTACAAGACAGAATCCAAGCTGCGAATCGATGCTATTATTCACATCTGAAGCTCTTAAAATCAAAAATCATCTCACGTAAAGCAAAACTGCGAAAATATAAAACCCTGATCAGACCCGTGCTAACTTATGGAGCTGATTCCTGGAGTATGTCGGAAGCAGACAAAAACTCTCTTCGTATTTTTGAAAGACAGATTTTACGGAAGATCTTTGGACCAGTGAGAGAGGAAGAAGGATACAGAATTCGCATGAACTACGAACTTCAAGAACTGATAGAAGGTGAAGACATAGTAAGATTCATTAAGGCACAGAGACTTCGATGGGCGGGCCACATGATTAGAATGCCGAGTGCGAGAGCACCCAGATCCATCCATAAAGCGCAACCTAACACATCGAGAAGCAGAGGTAGACCCAGAACCAGGTGGAAAGATAAGGTAGAGGAAGATGTAGAAACTCTACAAGTAGGAAACTGGACACGTGTCGCTGAAGACCGTCAAAGGTGGAAGGGGATTGTTAAGGAGGCCAAAGCTCACCCTGGGTTGTAGAGTCAGAAGAAGAAGAAGATGAGTATATTCGCGTTGCCCACATCACGTGCTAGCAAGTTTCGCATGATAGTGCGTGAATTCCCGTGACGTGTAACAATGTATGCACTTAATAAGATAAAAGATAGTCATCTTGGCAGTTATTAAGATAAAAGATATTCATCTTGGCATTTATGCTGGCATGCTTAATTCCTCCTTAATACTTTATACTTAGTATATTTTGCAACTAGGGCGGAAAGTTGTCAATTGATCACGAGAGCGAAATTGGGCGCATGAACGAAATGCTCCACATTCGCTCGAGAGGGCAATGACAATACCGCCTGTGTGGCAGATATTATTTTTTGTTACTCATGCGAAGGGACGGACAATTTTTCCACTATGGCTAGGTGATACCACAACACAAGTGCATACTCACAGGTATTGACAGTTCTAATTAGACAGTTCCAATTATTTCTTGTGTTATTAATAACAATAAAATCAGAACCCTTAAGATGGACAAGTGGTTATTAAAACGTGTTGGTGATAAATGTGAACAAATACAAACAGATATCTGTGAAGTAGTGGTAGCAGAAAACTGACTATCAATTTCATCAGAACCTTCAATATCATATTTAGAAAACCCAGCTGTTAAGAAAACAAAGTTGGTATGTACCGGTAGACTCAGAAAATATGACTCTGCGTATTTCAAATTTGGTTTTGAGTCCTCGCGCAAAATGAAGAAAAACCGATGTGTATAATTTCTTTAAAAACATTGCAGCATTGTGCTATGAGACCAGGAAAACACTACCAGACAACGTAGAAGCCTCATTTTTGCTTTCCGAGCTTAGTTAAGCCGTGCCAAGGACGATTAACAACAGTTACACCAGGTAAAATGTCCATAACACTAAGTTTCAATAGACCCGTATTCTCCACAAAGTCCAAACTTTTTAATACCATGACAATACCATGCATAGTGAATTTAAAAATAAAGCAATTGAGTTCTTTGAAAGGAAAGCTAGAGATTTAAAACGTCAAATTAACATTTTTTCGAAACAAACAAAACTTAATGACCCTTCAGGCCCCCTTAATTTTTAATTTTCACTTAATGACAAATTAGTGAAAGCTTCTTTAGACTTTACTTATTTAGACTTTATTTATGACAAAAACAAAAAAACTTTATACCAGGCAAAGATTGTTTTACCAGCAGCGATCAAAATTTGTGAAACAGTTCATAGTTTAGAAGTAGCCGAACCCCTTAAAAAAATTCCTGTGTCCAATACAATTAAAAGAAGAATAAATTCCATTGCCGAGAATATTAATTTAACCTTACTTTTACGCATAAAACAAAGCAGTAAATTTGGCAAATGAGGCAAAATTAATGGTTTTTATTAAATATCAATACAATTTACATCTTTCCGGCGTTGATATTTTTAAAACAGAATTCTTCAATAACATAAGAGAAGCAAACAGGGAGATGTTACTAGAGCAGGGAAACATCAAGAGGACTAAGAAATTTAAGTATCTCGGCGAATGGATTGAACCCAACTTATCAGAGAGAGCATCATTATCCAAGAGAGTTAACAAGATAGAACTAACCTATCGACTGACTAAGCACACTTATAACTAGAAATGCCTGTCACGCTACCTGAAACTTAAGCACTACACATCAGTTTTACGACCAGAAGCCCTGTATGCCATGGAGTGTCTTCCCTTGAATCGAAAGGTCTGGTAAAGAAATTGGAAATCAGAGAGAGGAGAAACCTCAGGAAGATCCTAGGCCCGGTAAAAGAAGATGGGGAATTCCCAAGGCGGCATAACTACGAGCTCTACGAACATATTGAGATGCTCTCTTACTGTGCAACTGGTATTCGTGGCTCTCTTACTGGTACCGCGAACGCTGTCGACAAAAACACACCCAGGAAAACGACTGTAATTTTTTAATCGTTCGAAATTTTCAAACCCAATTTTCACACAATTTATAATAAATGTCATACTTCAAAATGTATATTATGTTTTTTTTTTAGTGCTTTTAGGTGCTCAGGTATATGAAAGCCCTTAAGACAACCAAGATAACTTTAAAAGTGGTTAGTTAGTAATTTGTTTAATTATATGTTACTCAATTATAACTTCCACGTAGTTAAACAATATTGGAACGTATATATTAGTATCTTTAAATATAGATTAGTTAACTATACAGGGCCTCCCAAAATCCCGGGACGGGTTGCTAACGAGCTAACGAGTGAAGAAGAAAAATTGAAAATTTTCGGATAACTTCTCCTCGATAGGCCTTATCCTCTCAGGACGTTGGCGATCACATTAGTACATCTAACTTTATCCACTGCAGCTCGGGACAGTTCAACTGAAGTCATACTCGTCCATTGTCGCAAGTTTTTCAGCCATGAATTCCTTCTTCTGCCTGGCCCCCTTTTTCCGTCTATTTTTCCTTCAATTATGAGTTGAAGCGCTCTGTATTTGTCGCTTCTCATTATGTTTCCAAAGTAGCTTGTTTTTCTCTGTTTGACAGTATTCATTATTTCTGTTTGTTTCTCCATGCGGTTTAGGACCTCGATGTTGGTAGTATGGCTTGTCCAAGGAATTCTCAGCATCCTGCGGTAGCACCACATTCCAAAGGCCTCCACTCTCCTTTGCGTTGTTTCTCTTAGTGTCCACGTTTCCACACCATAAAACAGTGTGCTATAAACATAACACCTCAGAACACGAAGCCTGGTTTTTAGGTTGAGCCTGAGATTACACAGCACATTGCGCATGTTGTTAAATACTGCTCTTGCGTTTTCCACTCTAGCCTTTATCTCAACCGAATGATCCCGGCTATCATTGAGCAAGCTGCCCAGATATGTCATTTTCCTCACTGTTTCCAGGGTGTTCCCGTTTACAGTTATTTCAGCGATAGCATTTGGGTTTTTACCATTGTTTTAGTTTTATTTATATTAAGTTTCATGTCATATTCTTCGCAGACGGTAACTACTCGGTTCATTAGCCGCTGCAATACTTCTTCGCTGTTGCTAATGATCACCATATCATCCGCGTATCGCAGATTATTCATTCGCCGTTGATAATAACACCATCTGTTGCGTTGTCCAGTGCTTTTTTAAATATTTCCTCCAAATATACATTAAACAGTAGAGGTGACAGGATGCACCCTTGTCTTACTCCTTTCTTTATATTGATACTGTCTATTGTATTGCTTTTTATTCTTACTTTGACAGTTTGATTCCAATATAGGTTTGAGATGGTACGAAGATCAGCAGTTTCTACACCCCCATAGGCCAGCACCGTCAGCAAGTTTGTCGTAGTTCACGAGGTCAAACGCTCTGCTAAAGTCTATGAAACATAGGAACACATTTGTATTGACATATCTGCATCTTTCAATAAGTACTTGTGCAGCTAACAGAGCTTCTTTTGTACCTAGTCCCTTTTTAAAGCCGAATTGAATGTCACCTGTAAGTTCTTCTAATTGATTATATATTCGTCCATGAATTTTCCGGAGGAATAGTTTTAGAGCCTGGCTCATTAAGCTAATGGTTCTATATTCCTAGCATTTTTTTGAATTTGGGCTTTTTTGGCAACGAAATAAAAATAGATGTTAACCAGTCCTGTGGTATTAGTCCTGTATTTTATATAGTGTTAAAACAAGTCTTGTATGTCGTCAATGTATTGATTATCAAAGAGTTTTATAACGTCAGTATATCGTATATCGGTATATCGTCTTCCCCGTTTGCTTTCTTGTTCTTTAGCTGCTTTGTTGCATGAATAATTTCCTCCCTTGTAATCGATAGACCTTCAATATCTGTCTTGGTTTTCCTGTTGTCGCCCCGTTGGTTCTCGTCAAACATTTCTTCCAGATATTCCATCAATCTCTCAAGTTGAGCTGCTTTGTTGCATGAATAATTTCCTCCCTTGTAATCGATAGACCTTCAATATCTGTCTTGGTTTTCCTGTTGTCGCCCCGTTGGTTCTCGTCAAACATTTCTTCCAGATATTCCATCAATCTCTCAAGTTGAGCTGCTTTCTTGCATGAATAATTTCCTTCCTTGTAATCGATAGACCTTCAATATCTGTCTTGGTTTTCCTGTTGTCGCCCCGTTGATTCTCGTCAAACATTTCTTCCAGATATTCCATCAATCTCAAAGAGTTAAATCAAAGAATCTACTTTTTATGTCTGTTATTGTCCTTCCATTCCCATCCTCTATGATTCCACGATGTTGCTGCTTTCATGTTCCTGCTGCTTATTTTATCTTTTTATGCAAGTTAAAGGTGTCGTATTTCCTCACCAGTTCTTCGATTTCGTCACATTTGTTGTTAAGCATTGCTTCTTTCGCTTTCTTAATTTCCTTTTTGATCTTTCGGTGAATTTCCTTATATTTTTGCATTTCCTTATTTCGATACTTTTTTCTTTCTTCGAATAACTAAAGAGTTATAAAAAAATACATTCTTAGATAGTTTAGAATTTCCATGCAACGTGGAGTTCTTTTAGTGAGTCACCACCCCATCATTTTTATATAAATTTTTGTGGTCTTCGATGTCACCCTTTCCTTTATCTGCAACGATAAATTCTGTACTATATAGTGTACAATAAATACAATAAACAAGTATTTAGATAGTTTACAATGCAATAAACACATTCATTGTTACTGTCAATACACCATTTCAAAAATGTGCATTCCTGTTGCAGGTTAATATTAAACGCACACTTTCGTTTGCCCGTTTCTAAACATTGAGACAAACAACGAATACATATAAAATGCTCAGAAACGCAGACGAGTTACTTATTACTCGATTTTGCAACCCAGTACATTTTCCCGGACAGCACTAAGAAACCAGGACTGTCCGGGTTAATCCCGGACATATGATAAGTATAGTCATTACGAGACCGAAGAAGGTCGACAATTTCAACATATGTTGTAAAAATCGCAATAGACGTGCAAAGAACATTAAAATATTATATTTACCAATTTTTTAGCCAACCCCACATAATTCTTGAAAGAATTTTGATATGGGGTTTTGGTTAATGGAGATATGTTTATTTTTTCATTACCTTTAAAATAAGACGAAACTAGAGAGGCGTTGCTATTTAAGAATGTTGGGGTGGTGCCATTTTTATGACTCTTTAGTGATCCCAAATTTTAATTTTTTTTAACTCGTTTAAAACTTCCGTACCGGGACTCTTGGGAAACCCTAAGAAAGTTTTTAAAACTATTATAAAAATGATAAAAATATCTAATTATACATAGTGAATAAATAATATCTAAAGGGGGTCAAGAATCAAGTATTAAAAAAACATGAGATTAGGTCTACTATATAAAGATATAAACTCAGCTGGATAATTCATATTCCATTAATTGAATTAAAATGAAGTACTTCGTCTTAGCTTTGGTCCTTTTGGCTGGTGAGTGACTTTCATAAAAAAAAAGTTTAAATCAAAACAATTGTTTTTATATATAGGTTTCTGCGTGATTCCAAGCCATGCTGGAAAGCGAAATGCAACTGTGAAATTATACATGCATGAATTGGAAAATAATGGATTCGTTGCAAAAGTTTTAGGAGGTGCATTTAGTTTATCAGCCGAAGGAGGAAAACATTGGGCTTTGGTAGTTCAATTTGAAGGAGATTCATTGGTTTATTTATGCGAATTGCATAGGGATCCAAATACCCAAACAGCGAAAGGTAAATAATATATTTCCATAAATAATTTTATTAAAATAATTTATTCTAGGATCCGGCGGAATAAAATGGATCTGTCAAAGAATGTCCAAAGCTGAAGTTGAAGCTGGCAAAAAGGGTGTTTCTATATACAACTTTGGTACGATTCAAACAACACCAGAAGAACTTTACGAAAAATGTAAGTCCATTCCATATAACGGACAAGACTACCACTTGTTGATTCGTAATTGCCAACATTGGGTGAAAGATTTGGTTGGGAAATTGGGATTGTCCACAACTTGGTTCAACATTAAATCGTTCCTAGAAAAAACTACAGGACCAGGATTTTTCTATAGACTCTTTGAAAGCAACAGACTGTAAAACATTTATTATTTTATATTTTTATAATTTTTTTTCGAGAAAAAATTCTTCTAATATTTTAATTATTTATTTCGTACATGATTTGACGCTCTGATGCTATGGACTGTTATAGTAGTCCAATTGAATTGGCGGCCAGATACTATGGACTGCTATAGCAGTCTACCGACTTCATGAATTCACTGTGGCTTTTTCAAACATAACAAAGAGATTAATAAATATACGCTTAAAATTTATTCATCCAATATTCGATTAGAAGTATACAAAACTCAACATACAATAAATGGATGAAGTTCTACAATAAATAGCTGGATAAATACAAAATAAATTAAGCAATCCAAAATTCGGTTACTTCGTACAAAATAAATTACTTCATCCTTCTTCTTAATGGCACTACAACCGATTGCCGGTCTGGGCCTCCTTCAGCATGTTTCTCCAAGCGGACCTATCACTCGCCAACGTTCTCCAGTCCCGTACTTGAAGTTTTTGTAGGTCAGTTGTTACCGCATCCTTCCATCTCCCTCTTGGCCTTCCGGCCCTTCTCCTTCCCTCTGGTTGGCCATTGAACAACTTTTTCGGAACCCTATGATCACCCATTCTCTGCATGTGTCCGAGCCATCTCAATCTTGCCACCTTGATGAAACTCACAATATCTGGTTGATTGCAGAGCTGATATAGTTCGTGATTATATCTTCGGCGCCAGATTCCTCGTTCTTGGGTCGCTCCAAATATTGCACGTAGCATTCTTCTCTCGTGTACACTTAACGCCTGTTCTTCGCTCTGTGTTAAGCTCCATGCTTCTGCACCATAGGTTACCACCGGTCTTATCAGTGACCTGTACAGTGTGCACTTATGCTTGGGGTGGATTGTTTTGGACCTAAAAAGTTTAAGTAGCCCATAATAGCACCTGTTACCAAGAGTTATCCGCCTTCTAATCTCCTCGCCCATCCGGTTTACGCTGTTCAGTTGCGAGCCCAAGTACACAAATGTATCTACTGTGTCAAAGTACTTTCCGTCTAGTTCTAGCGTTGGTCCTACCTTCCGATGTATTTCGTTTTCGTTAGCCACCATGTATTTCGTTTTGTTTACGTTGACAGTGAGCCCTAGGTTACTTGCTTCCTTCTCCAGCAGCGAGTAAGTAGTTTTGGTCGCCTGTTCGCTTCTGCAAATTATATCAATGTCGTCTGCGTAAGCCAATAGTTGTGTTGACTTAAAGTACACAGTGCCGTTAGTATCCACTCCACTACTCCTAACGGCCTTTTCTAGTACGATGTTAAACAGTAAAGTTGCCAGTGGGTCTCCCTGTCGTAGTCCTTCCTCTGTTATAAAAGTCTCAGACAACTTGTTTCGTATTCTTACTACAGACGATACTTCAGACAGTGTTACTCTGGTTAGGGCTGTCAGTTTTTCAGGGAATCCGAAACTTGTCATTATCCCCCACAGTTTGTGTCTTATAACGCTGTCGTATGCTGCTCTGAAGTCCACGAATAGATGGTGTGTCGTGTTATTGAACTCATTACATTTCTCCAGGATCTGCCTAATGCCAAACAGTTGGTCTGTGGTTGACCTGTTTGTACGGAAACCGCACTGGTATTAACCGATATTCTCTTCTGCGTATGGTAGTAAGCGACGGTACAACACATTAGCGAAGACCTTGTATGCAATGTTTAGCAGCGTTATCCCTCTGTAGTTAGAACAATCTAACTTATCACCTTTCTTGTACAATGGGCATATTATCCCTAGCTTCCATTCATCCGGTAGCTTTTCCGTTCTCCATATGTTTAGTATGAGATCATGCATGCACGATATTAAGGCTCTACCTCCATACTTCAACAATTCTCCTGGAATGCCATCTGCACCTGGCGCCTTATTGTTCTTGATCCTGCGCACTGCAGTCTCTACTTCTTCTAAGGTGGGTTCCTCCACTTGTTCAGTCCCTAATATTGATGTTGATGTTGGCGTTATACTTTCCTCTTGGACTACGCGAGTGTTCTGGTTGAGCAGGTCCCTGAAGTACTGACCCCACCTCTTGATACACTTTTCTGTGTGTCCGATTACTCTGCCGTCCTTATCCTTACACAGAAGTGGCTGCTGTTTGTAGCCAAGTCTCGCATTTCTGACCTTTTGATAGAGTCCCCGAGTTTCGTTGGCATTACTCATTCTTTCTATTTCCGCGAAATCTTCTTCATCTTTTTCAGATTTCTTTCTTCGGAAGAGTTTTTTCTCAACTTTCCGTTTGTTTCGATAATCCTCTACATTCGCTCTAGTATTTCGTTGTAGTACTTTTTCTCTGACTTTGTTCTTCTCTGTCAGAGCTTCCTTGCATTCTTCATCGAACCAGTTATTACGCCTTTGTTCCTTCTTCCACCCCAGAACCTCTGCTGCTGTATCTTCGATGTCCTGCTTGATCTTTTGTCACGCTTCATTGACCTCTACTAGAGCGTTTTCTGGCCGTTTGGATATTCGTTCCTGCATTTGGTACTGAAATCTCTCTTTCATCTCATCGGTTTTGAATTTTTCCAGATCGTATCTCTTAACTGCCGGCTGTTGTGTGCGTTGACAATCAATTCTAGCCCTAAGCACCGCCCTTACCAAATAATGATCCGAATCTACATTGAGGCCTCGACAGGCTCTTACATCCAGGATATTTGAACAGTGTCTCCTATCTATCATCACATGGTCTATCTGGTTCAATACTCTACCACCTGGTGATTTCCATGTGGCTTTGTGAATATTTTTGTGTGGGAAATATGTGCTACTGACTACCATGTTGTTGGTCGTCGCAAAGTCTATCATCCTACTTCCGTTTTCATTAGTCTCAGCATGAAGACTGTGCAGTCCGATTGTCGGTCGGTATATCTCCTCGCGTCCCACTTTAGCATTAAAATCACCAAGGATGATTTTGATATCTCCTTCTGGCGCATCACGATATGCTTTCTGCAGTTCCTCGTAAAATTGGTCCTTCACGTTTTCTTCCTTGTCCTCAGTTGGTGCGTGGACATTAATCAGGGTGACGTTTCTAAATTTCCCTCTTAGCCTTATGGAGCATAATCGTTCACTTATTGGGTTAAAACCAATTACTGCCTCTCTGGCCTTTCCTGTGACAGTAAAACCCACTCCAAATTCCTTTTTGCCGCCCGTTTTACCACTGTAGTAAAATGAATACTCCTTACTGGTTAGTAAGTTCTTTCCAGGCCACCTTGTTTCTTGAACAGCAGTTATGTCCATTCCGCCGATTTTTAGGGCATCCGTTAAAGTTCTCAGCCCACCAGGCCTCGATAAAGTTACAACATTCCACGATGCAATTTTCCAATCGTTCTCCCTTTCCCGTTGCTTGTGTCGTTGCCGTATTTCCAGTCCATTCCGAGGCATTATTGAAGGTTTCATAACAGGTTTTGTTTTATGGTGCTGGTTGTTAACCGCACGCCCAACCCCCTGATGATCGGAGGACCATTTCTCCAGCTCTCGCTAGCCCTGACCACGCTTACTATCCATACGAGTTGGTTACCGCATCTCAGGCTAGAGTGGTCAGGTTACCAGGGTTCACCAGACGTGGAGGTGAGAGTCGGAATTGGGTAGGAGAGGCTATGCGACAATCTCTTTCAGTGCGAATGTCGTGTGGTACGCATGCACTACCCCCTTTGAACCCCAATTACTTCATCCAAAAAAAGGTTAATCCAAAATAAAATGTAATTATCCAATAATTGTTTTTTTCGTACAAACTATGATTTTTCCTTACAATAATCGATTGAATCGTAAACATATTCGCAATTCATCCAAAAAAGGTTTTTTTTATTTTACTTAATAAGTGCAAAATACAAATTTAGGAGTGTATTTAATAATCTTCACACTTTTATTATATAATATGTGTACATAGGTATACATTGGTGAGCATAAAAATACTGAAAGGAAAAACTGTTTACCTTATTGATGAGTGGATTAGTTCGGAAATAAATTATGTATCAGAGAAAACACTGTAAAATTACTAAAGGCCAAATATGACAATAAATAACTGTGAATTATAATAATTGTAAAATCATCCGTTTTCCGTTTCTCTCGGATATCTATCTCACATTTTTAAGCAAGGAAGCAGAAAAAAGAAAGCTTTATGCTTAAACAGTTGTCGGTTACTTTCTATTTTTAGAACGAAGTTCCTTTAGGGCGGTCTCGATATGAGTGACTCGGCAGAAGACTTTATACGCCGCGTTAGTTTCTTTCTCTTTTTCTCATTGTATATTTATATACCGGAAAAACCCCGATGGAAAGGTACCCCCTGGACAAAAGAGAGAACGGAGCTACACCGGCAGAAGCTGCGACGATACTGGGCAAAGATCAAAGCCCAAGAGTTGAACAAGCGTGGTCCAAAGTACGGCTATTGGAAAGAAGAAGGAAGAGAGAGCTTCCTTCTTCTTTCCAATAGCCCTACTTTGGCCCACGCTTGTACAACTCTTGGGCTTTGATCTTTGCCCAGTATCATCGCAGCTTCTGCCGGTGTAGCTCCGTTCTCTCTTTTGTCCAGGGGGTACCTTTCCATCGGGGTTTTCCTGAAATCCACGGACTTCCTTCAGTGCTTTTCCTGAAATCCACGGACTTCCGTCAGGGTGCATCTCACAGACTGTCTGCGTTGGAGATCTGTTATTCCCACTTCTTTAATATCCTTCTCGGTTTCTGTCAACCAAGTGGCACGAACCTTCTTGTTTTGCCAGAATGTAAACACACTGTTGGTTAGTCGGTTTGGAGGCAATCTTGCAACGTGGCCATAGAAAGCTACCCTTCTTTTCCTTGCACAATTAGAGAGCCTCTCAATATGTTCGTAGAGCTCAGAGTTTTGTCGTCTTCGGAATTCTTGTCAGCTTCCTTCCTCAAGCCTAAGATCTTCCTGATGATTCTCCCCTCTCTGATTTCCAATGTCTCTACCAGACCTCTTCGGTTCAAGGAAAGACACTCCATGGCACACAGTGCTTCTGGTCGTAAGACTGATGAGTTTGCGGTCTCTCTTTCGTTATGCGCCGCGTTACTTAGAACTAAAATTTGAAGGAATCAAGTCGTTGTTTGTAAAATTCGTTTATTGTGAAGAAATAATTGTATTTTGTTTAAAAAAATTGTTTGTAAAAAGGAATCAAATTTTGGATGGATCACCCTTTTTTGTACAGTTACACCTTTTTAAGGGTGAATTGATTTTATTTTGTACAAATCCATCAATTATTGTACTAAATCATTATTATTTGTAAGATTCAATCGATTATTGGGTGTTTATATTTTATTTTGGACGAAGTAACCTTTTTTTGATGAAGTAATCGCTTTTTGTATGAATAAACCGAATTTTGAATTTTCCAGATATTATTTGTAAAACAACAGTTATTTATTGTACGCAAAAAAATCCAAGCTTTTTATTTTGGACGAAGTTACCATTTTTTGGATGAAGTAATCGCATTTTGTAGGAATAAACCGAATTTTGTATTTTTCCAGCTATTTTTTGTAAAAAAAACATCTATTTATTGTACACAAAAAATCTAAGCCATAAATATATACACACTCATTGGTGAGTTGCGTTACCCTGGGTGAAAGATTCGGGACTCACCCCTGCACCTACGGTCTTTGTTCAGTATTGTAATTGTTGCGCGTGCGCCACCCCCTAAATGCATCATGTAGGGGTGGAACCCTAAGTCTGCTTAAGATTTTTCGAGAAACTATTGTATTCATTTCATTCACCCTTTGGTCATATTAAGTAAAACATACAGCCCACTAATTATTAAAGGTTATGTAACATTGCATTTTATTATATTAAATATTCCAATATTAATCATCTATTTAAAATTTATTATTTACCCATAAGTCTTATCGTTGGAAAAAACCCAAAAAAATATTGTAAACTATGCGGATGTTCTCTTGCCTTTCCTGCCGCTTCGGTAATGTGCGCCATGAAAGAGAGCATTATATCGATAACTACTCCGAAGACAGACAACACTATACAGACAAGACTAGGACATACAAGACTAGGACAGACAAGACTGGGACATACAGGACTGGAATATACAAGAGTAGAACAGACAAGCCTGGGACATACAAGACTAGGACAGACAAGATTCGGACAGACAAGACTAGGACAGACAGGACTGGGATATACAAGACTAGGATACACAAGACTAGGACATACAGGACTAGGACAGACAAAACTAAGATATACCAGACTAGGACAGACAAGACTAGGACATACAAGACTAGAACATACAAGACTGGGACATAGAAGACTAGGACAGACAAGACTAGGACAGACAAGACTAAGATAGAAAAGACTAGGACAGACAAGACTACGACAGACAAGACTAGTACAGACAATACTAGGATAAGCAAGACTAGGACAGACAAGACAAGGACATACAAGATTATGACAGATCATACTAGAACAGACACGACTAGGAAATACAATACTAGGACAGACAAGAGTAGGTCATACAATACTATGACAGACAAGTCTAGGACACACAAGACTAGGACATACAAGACTAGGACAGACAAGACTAAGACAGATAAGACTAGAATAGACAAGACTAGAACAGACAAGACTAGGACAGGCAAGACTGGGACATACAAGACTAGGACATAAACACTAGCACATACAAGAGTAGGACAGACAAGAATAGGACACACAAGACAGGACATACACCACTAGGACAGACAAGGCTAGGGCAAACAAGACTAGGACATACAAGACTAGGACATACAAGACCATGACAGACAATACTAGGAGATACAAGACTAGGACAGACAAGACTACGACTGACAAGACTAGGCAGACAAGGCTAGGCAGACAATACTATATATATATATATATATATATATATATATATATATATATATATATATATATATATATATATTCGAAATTGAAAATTTTTTAATTTTTATTAAGAACTGCCGGGCTTCAGCCCCTGACATTTTTAGGTCTTGACCGTTTCTTGTCACTTGCTTTGACGCAGCGAAACGGCTCACACAACGCATCTTCGAGCGGGGTGTGCCAAACAGTGACAGAAGATGTTGTATTATTCACTGTACACAGGTTAGGTTCCTGGTTTAGGGTTGTTCCTATCCTTTTGGTTGGATGTTATAATCTGTTTTTCTTTCAATTTCTTAGCATGGTTATGCGGTTGTGCTACGCACGTTATCCGAATTTTATTTTTTAGTAACTTTCATATCTTGTATATATATATACATATATATATATATATATATATATATATATATATATATATATATATATATATATATATATATATATATATATATATATATATAAAAGTGGACAGACAAGACTAGACGGCCTAGACTACACAAACAAGAATAGGCAGAGAAACAAGACTAGACTTGCAAATTGCTTTGTCGTTTTCGTTCAATTTTGACAGAAAATAAAAGAATTTAGCAAAGTGCGTCCTCTCAAATAAACAAAAACACAAAATTTGCTTGGAATCAAGATTTTGGTTTTTGAAAATTGGGTAATATTTGCAAATTATTTTGACATTTTCGTCCAATTTTGACATAAAACAAAAGAATCTCGCAAAGTTTGTGCATTCAAATCAACAAAAATACAAAATTTGCTTCGAATAGAGGTTTTGGTTTTTGAAAATTTGGCAATATTTGCAAATTATTTTGACGGTTTCGCCCAATTTTGACATGAAACGAGAATTTCGCAGTTTGTCCACCCAAATCAACAAAAAAAACAAAATTTGCTTCGAATAAAGATTTTGGTTTATGAAAATTTGGTAATATTTTCAAATTGTTTTTACGTTTTCATCCAATGTTGACATAATACAAAAGAATTGTACAAAGTTGACGTCGTTTTGAGGATCGCTAGGCAGCCAAGGGGTGATATAGGGGACGGTAGGAAAAGTTGTTACTTTTTAACTTTGGCTGGGTGACTTTTCTACTTTGACTAGGCGTCAATTTTATCAATTCCCAAATCTGATGGAAATTTAAGAAACTCAAGAAATATCTGATGAACCTATTTTAATATTCACAAATGGCTGAATATGAGGGTACTATATATGAGGGTGATAAAATGTGTGTAAACTTGAACAAATTTCAAGACAACTCAGTCATGCGGCGACGTTCTTTCCAAATGCTCTTCATTCGTGCACTATGTTCTTTCTTCCGTTCGTCCGTCCACTTTTTTCCTGGTATCTTTGGGAGCAGTTTTTTATCAAATTTATGGTACATTATGGTGTTTCTAAATTTAACCCGATCATTCATGTCGTGTATCGTGATGTTCAGCCGCTTGAGGTCTTCTTAAGTTTCTTGTATCCATTTGGACCTATTTTTACTGTTGAAGGTAATGTTGAAAATTTGTTTCGTAATTCTGTGCTGGTCCATTCTGTATGTGACCAAAAAAATTAGCTCGTCTTTTTCTGAAAGTGTCAGTGATAGGTTCTATGGTTTTTTGGATTTCTGATGTTGGTCTCTTAATCCATACTCCCTGCTTATTTACAGGCCCAAACATTTTTCGGAGAATTTTACGTTCTTGTTTCTCTTTCTTTGATTTTTGAGTGACCATGAATTAGTGTTGTTGCGGTGTTGTTTCTGAAGCAAAGTGCATCAGGAAGAATGACTGTTTGGTAGTGTCGTAGTTTTGCATTAACAAATATTGAATTTTTGTAATAATGATTCCAAATAAGTCGGTATGCTCTCTGTAATGTTTATTCGTTTTTGATTTGCTATTATACCTATTTAGGCCAGACGGTTGGATGATTTCTCCTAAGTATTTAAAATGGGAAACTCTGGATAAAGAACTATATCGTGTCTTGCAAGGTAGATTGTCGACTATGATCTCTGGATAAAGAACTATATCGTGTCTTGCAAGGTAGATTGTCGACTATGATCGTTCTATGTACTGTGTTTTTTCATAAGATATCAGGAGACCAGCCTTTTGTGAAATCTCGTGTAATTTTCCAAGTGCATGCTTTGCTGCTTGTCTGGTATTCGATAATATGGCAAGATCATCAGCAAATGCCAAACATTTGATATTAGCTTTATAATCTCTTCTCTTACCAATGTGTATTCTCTCAATCTCTTTTCCCTAGTTCTGATTATTTTTTCCTGGACTATATTAACAAGGATGGGTGAAAGTCCATCTCCCTGTCGAACACCCTGTATGTATTTCAAAAGGTTGAGAAATTTCTCCACCAAACTTAACCCTTGATGTACTTTGAACTCTTCCAGAATGTAGAAGAGAGTTACTCTGTCGACGGAGTCGTACGCCTGTTTGAAATCAACAAAGGTAACCACGGTGTTTCTACAACACCGTAGTTGTAAGATTGTCTTCAAATTCCAAATTTGTTCCGCGCATGAGCACCCCTTACGGAAATCTGCCTGATATTCTCATTCTCCTATCTGTGGGTCTACTTGAGGTTCAAGTCTATTCAAGAGAGCTTTCGAAAGAATTTTGTACGTTACTGGGAGGAGCGATACGATTCTATAGTTGTTCGGGTCCATTTTATCACCATTTTTAGGAAGCGGGTGTATAAGTGCACATTTTCATTCTGGGGGGATTGGTCCGGTCACCCAAATATCACATATTATATTGTGTATTCTGCGAATGAGGTTGTCGTCAGCCAGTTTCCATAACTCGGCAATGATTCCACCTTCCCCAGGGGCTTTGTCGTTTTTCAATGAATGAATGATGTAAGTTATCTCCTGGAAGGAAGGCGGCACAGAATCTGGATTGGATTCAGATTGTTCAAGAATAAACTTGCTGGATGGGGAGTCACAGTTGAGAAGATTGTTGAAGTACTCAGCTAAAATTTGTCAAATCGCATTGGTGTTTATCTCCATTGGACCATCAGATCGACGAAAGCACAGGCGATGGTCGATGGTTGATGGTCGATATCCTGTCAGATTCTCTTTAAAAATTCTGTAAAAATCTCCTATTAGTACTCTTTGTAAATTCTTGTTCTATTTCCTCTAGTCCTAATTAGTTTTGATGATTGTTTCAGAATACACAGGAACTCCTGCCATTTTTCTGGCGTTGAGAGAGTACGGTGCTTCAAGAAGAAAAATATCATGTAAATGAACTGCATCGATGATCAAAAAATCAATTGTTTTGGTTCCTATATAATGCTATTTTTTCTTGATTTCAACATTATGAAGAGCTGCTGATTTTTTAATGTAATTTCTTCTTATATAGAAGTAGTCTCTGAGTTTGACGTTTCAGTTTACGCAGGTGATAGTACGCAGCTGGTGTAGATGCTGGGAGAATCCTCTGTGGAGACTTGGATCAGGACGTCCAAGACTTTACTCTTCGTCTTACAACTTTAAAGGACACATTTACAACCTCGCGGGCATTGGGAAATAACTGGTTGGCTCTAAATAGCCAAAGAGTATCCATGGCTACTGCTTACAGAAGAATCCACAGTTTTGGTATTAGATCATACCGTTCACAATTGTGTCTACCTCTTACTCCGCAGCATCACAGAACAGACCCTGATTGGTGCATGGAAAGACAACATTGGACCCATGTAGGGAGTAACATTATCTTCAGAGATGAGTCTCGGTTCTGTTTCTGGGCTCATAATGGTGGCAGAAGAGTAAGACGCCGACGCGGTGAACGCAGATTTTTACAATTTGCTGTTGAAAGACATACGGCTCTTACACAGGGAGTTATGGTTTGGGGGCGATAGCGTATGGTCGTCGCTCTCCTCTAGTTTCTTTAGAAGAAAGTCTTAACGCGATTCGGTGTATTGCGAACATTCTAGAGTGACATTCTAGAGTGACAGACTAACAGTGTTGGTGCCCTGGGTAAATGCCTTGCAGAATCCCATTTTTCATCAACAAAACATTACAAAACATTTTTTGATGCCGAAATCAATTTGTTACCTTGGCCATCTCATTCTCCAGATCTATCGCCGATAGAATATGTTTGGGATATGATAGGTGTTAGAATAATTAACTTACAGCGCCTCGCTAACGCTGTAATAGAACTTAGAGGACAAATTAACAAAGTATTAAATGTAAAACTCCAAGTCGATATTGATAGCCTGATTTCTAGCATGCCTCGACGTGTAAATCGTGGAGGCCTAACACATTCTTATTTTTTATTCATTTGTTTTTCAAGTTGATTTTTTGACCATCGATGCAGTTCATGTCTCATGATCAAATTCTGTAAATTTAAGTAAAATCGTCCAATAAATAATTTGTGTTATGTGTAATAATTATAATTAAAAAATTAATTAATTAATTATAATCATATTATAATTAATTAAAATATATAAATTTTAATTAAAAAATTAATTAATTATTAATTAATTAATAATAATTAAAAAAATAATAATAATTTGTGTTATACGCATGCGTCTAACTATTAACCCGCAAGGACGCATACATGGTCTGTAAGAAAAGTATCCGACCTCTAGCCGGTAAAAAAAACTGGCATACTGTGGAGCTTTGGAAACCTAATCACCCTTAAAGTAGTCTCCTTGGGACTCCGCACACTTCTCCCAGCGGTGCCGCCATCGTTGGAAGCATTTCGAAAAAGCCTCTTTCGGAATCGACTTTAAATCGGCTATCGTTGCAAACATATATGTCCTCTCTTGTCTGAAATCGCGTTCCTTTCAATGGCCTCTTGACTTTGGGGAATAGCCAGATGTCGCAGGGGGGCATATCAGGAAAGTAAGGAGCCTGTCGAACCAGAGGGGTCTGGTTTTTCGCCAAAAAATTGTGAACCAAGTGCGAAGAATGTGCTGGAGCATTGTCGTGATGGACTCTAAAATTTCCGGAAGATCACAACTCCAGTCGCTTGCGCCGCACAGCTTTGGTGATTTTCACTTGCATTGAAAAACCGACGAGAGCACTACACACTACGTCACTCGAACACTGCCCGACAGCAACTGACGCTATCTACAGGCGGGAAAAAATTCACGCATGCGCACGAAGGTTCAAGGTCGGCTCATGCAAACGCGCTTGATTTAAATCCATCAGGTTTTCAAAAAAAAAATTAGGTCGGATACTTTTCTAACAGACCACGTATATGACCTCTTGAAAATGGCGAATGTTAGTTCGCCGAAACCTCGAGAATCCGGTTCTTTTCAGCACCAACCCTCAAAATCAATGCGGTATCCGCGAGAAAAAAAAAACAAATTAGATATACCAAATATTCATAATATAACATTCAAATATAAATATTAGAAACATTTGTTCTACAAAGATTTTTAACAAATATGAAATATATTTTTTAATAATTTAATTGGTCTTTTATAGCCTGTGGCCCTCAAAGAGTTTAAAGAAAAATCCTGGACTTGCACTTCTCTCAAGGAACGACTTAATATTGAACCAAGTAGTAGACAATCCTAATTTCCCTACCAAATCTTTCACCCAGTGTTGGCAATTACGTAACAAGAAACTGTACTCTCCTCCATTGTAAGGAATAGACTTACATTTCTCGTAGAGTTCTTCTGGTGTTGTCGAAATTGTACCAAGGTTGAATATAGAAACTCCTTTTTTACCAGCTTCAACTTGATCTTTGGTCATTCGTTCGCAAATCCATTTAATACCCCCGGAACCTAGTAAATATAATTTTAAGAAAAATGTAGTTTATGGTAACTAATTATTTACCTTTCGATGTTTGGACACCTGGATCCCTATGCAATTCGCATAAATAAACTAATGAATCCCCTTCAAATTGAACTACCAACGCCCAATGTTTTCCACCTTCGGCTGTTAAACTAAGTGCACCTCCTACAACTCTTGCAACTAATCCATTATCTTCCAATTCATGCATGTATAATTTTACAATTGCCTTTCGTTTTCCAGCATGGCTTGGAATCACGCAGAAACCTATATAAAAAATAATTATTTTTATTTCTACTATTTTTTTAATAAAAATCACTTACCAGCCAAGAGGGTCAAAGCTAAGACGAAGTACTTCATTTTAATACAATTGATGGAATATGAATTATCCAGCCGAGTCTGTGGGTTTATATAGTAAATCTAATCTCCTACTTTTTGTATACTTAATTTTTGACCCGCAACAAATTATTTGAGATATTATTTGTTTACCATATATTTTTAATTTTAATGATTATTTTTTTATAGCTCACTAGTTTATATTTCGTAACAATGCCATATATAAGATAGAATGCCCCTTAATTATTAGGAAGTTATAACTGTGTAAGAACTAAAAATTACTGTGCACATCTTAAATTCAAAATTTTAAGAAACCCGCAAAGAGCAAAATTCGTTATATACAAGGAAGGCAATTATGAAGTACTAATTACATTTCATCATAAAAACGTAAATACTAAAACTAAAACCTTGGTTTTGTCTATGTCTTCCTGTGGTAAGGAGTTACAGTCATTTTGCAGATATGACAAGTTAGACTGAAAAGAGTTCGTGAAGTGGAGTAGCATCGCTCAAGTATTTATGCTATCGTACAATTATGCTATTCAAAACAAATACAATTAATTTTAACGTATCTGATCACTACGCCCAACAAATCTCATTCTATATCAAGAAAAGGGAGACCTATTACATATACAGGCAATTCTCAGACGAATACAGGGGAAAGTTTAAAGAATGTCTACGGACACAAACATGGGACCACTTACAACAACTTAATAAATCAGACGTCAACACTCCATGGGAAGGTTTCATAGAAATATTCATGATAGGTTTCAACGAGTACTTCCCCAAGATTTGGAAAAGAAAATAAGCAAAGAATCAACGAAATATTCAATAGAATCAGAATCAGTTTATTTCATTATTAAAGATTTAAGTACATAAAAGAGACATAAATGCGAAATGAAATTTGTCTAGAAAATGGCCATTGAAAACGATAAATGGCACCAATAAAATTACATAAATATCACAATTTAGAACAGCACAAGTTAGAACATTACAAAAATTATTATACTGGAACATAACCTACCTCATTAAAATATTGTTAGAATAAATACATGTTAGAATAATATAATACATGTTAGAAGTTTACATACTAAAATAAACGATAAATAGCACATCACTTAACATATTAAAATTCATAAATATATTAAAACTAGCAAAAAAATATTTACTTTATGTTCGCGCCAGATTTTTTAATTCTTATTTGGACTAACTTCGGCTACGATCGATAGACGGGGAAACAGGTGTATCGATCGGTGTCGAAGTCGCGCGATTTATTAACTTTTTCGCGAATAGATTAAATTAATCAGTTAGCTGCGTAGAGTCGACTAAACACGCTCGGCGAGTGCGAACGAAAAACGTGAAATCCACGCAGACTGGCACATGTGCGTACTTCGAATTTCCCATCCAAATTAACCAGGGGTGATCACGAGCCCCAAGGGCTGAAGCGGAGCCGGACGTCCCAAAGACGCCGATTTAAGGGAATTCCTTTACCCTTTTATTCCCATTTCCTCCCTTAGACGAAGCGCCGGAAGGACGATTCCACGTGGCGGAGACGCTGGTAGCCCAATCAGGTAAGTGATCTAACCAGCCTGTGTTTTGTTTGGAAATTGTGAAATTTGGAGAGACACGGTCCGAACATTGGTCCATCGAACCGGATCGGGGTCAGTTAGTTCAATACGTCCATGTGCTCGGGCGCTCTGGGATTCGCCATTTTGTTTCCGGTCCCGGCGGTAACCTACCGGGTGTACTCCATTTGTTGTAATAATTAACTAATTATATCGTTAATCATTTCGTTGTTGATTATTAAGTTTGCGCGGATTCCGATTTGTTGTAATAATTAATTGATTATATAGTTAATCATCTCGTTGTTGATTATTAAATTTGCGCGGTAATCCGATTTGTTGTAATAATTAACTGATTATATCGTTAATTATTTCGTTGTAGATTATTAAGTTTGCGCGGTAATCCGATTTGTTGTAATAATTAATTGATGATATAGTTAATCATTTCGTTGTTGATTATCAAGTTTGAAGGATATCCCGAGTTTGTTGTAATGATTGATTGATTGTCTAGTTAATTAATTTCGTTAATTATTAATTTCCATCTGGTTATCCAGTTTTGTCGGGATAATTAATTGATTGTCTAGTTAATCAATTTCGTTAATTATTAATTTCATCTGGTTTAGCAATTTCGTTGGAATAATCAGCTGTTGTCTGGTTATTCATTTGTCGTAGCTTCAATTTCGTTGATTATTGAACTTTGTCTGGGTGCAACTCTCGTTTGAATATTCGATTTGTGAATATTCGATTTTGGCTGGTTACAGCTCTCGTTTGTGAATATTCGATTTGTGAATATTTGATGTTGACTATTTTCAGTTCTCGTTAGGGAATTTTCGATTTTGTGAATATTCGATTTGTGAATATTCGATTGTGGCTGTTTGCAGCTCTCGTTTGAATATTCGATTTGTGAATATTCGATTTGTGAATATCCGATTCTGTTTGAGTCTATAGTTTTTCCTTTGAATGTTCCATTTTGGTTTGGTTATTCAGTTCACATTTGAATATTCCATTTTGGTTTGTTTATTCAATTATTGTCTGACTCAGCTTTAGGTATGTTCGATTTTGTTTGACTTATTTTGTCAATTTTCGTTTTTCATTCTTTCTTTAGTAGTTTCATATTGCTCATCGCATTGGGATCCGTTTCTCATCATCGCGTATCCACTCCAGATTCAAGCCGAGCTTCTGTCGGTGTCTTTCCGTAATAGTTCCCGTCAGAAGATCGTTTCTACCTTATTTCTATATGTTGTGGCAGTTCCAGGACTCTTTCCATCACTCTTTCTATCTGATGGTACCGCCTCCAGCGCTCGCTAGTGCACCATCATCACCCTCTGCTCCTCTTCAATTTTGTCATGGAGTAAATAAGAACGGTCTTACAACCCGTTTTTATTGGGGTAGGGTACCACAATCGGCAGTTTCCATGTAACTTTCCATTGGTTTGCAGCAAGTAGGCTTCTGTTTGTTCTGTCCTTGCTTCTGTTTATGGTGTGCGTAATTGTTTGGCACCGACAGATCCAATGTTACTGAAGATTTCCATTTGTATTCGTGCCCTCCCAATCTGAATCGATTATTGTCGAAACACAGTCTTCGTCGTTGTTGATTTATTGCATCACTGTGTATCCAAGCGGGGCGCAACCCTGTCCTAACCATGGCCAGCTCGTCGCATAAGACGCTGGGAGTTAGGCGATAATAACACTTTTTACACCTCGTGTGTTTGTTTCAGAATTTTCATGCATGAGTGCCTTTCTTCGCTTGCGCTTGTCTGAATCGATTATTGTCGGAACGCAGTCTTCGTCGCTGTTGATTTATTGGATCACTGTGTATCCGAGCGGGGCGCAACCCTGCCCTAACCATGGCCAGCGCATCGCATAAGACGCTGGGAGTTAGGCGATAATAACACTTTTTACACCTCGTGTGTTTGTTTCAGAATTTTCATGCATGAGTGCCTTTCTTCGCTTGCGCTTGTCTGAATCGATTATTGTTGGAACACAGTCTTCGTCGCTGTTGATTTATTGGATCACTGTGTATCCGAGCGGGGCGCAACCCTGCCCTAACCATGGCCAGCGCATCGCATAAGACGCTGGGAGTTAGGCGATAATAACACTTTTTACACCTCGTGTGTTTGTTTCAGAATTTTCATGCATAAGTGCCTTTCTTCGCTTGCGCTTGTCTGAATCGATTATTGTTGGAACACAGTCTTCGTCGCTGTTGATTTATTGGATCACTGTGTATCCGAGCGGGGCGCAACCCTGCCCTAACCATGGCCAGCGCATCGCATAAGACGCTGGGAGTTAGGCGATAATAACACTTTTTACACCTCGTGTGTTTGTTTCAGAATTTTCATGCATAAGTGCCTTTCTTCGCTTGAGCTGGTCAATAGAATAGTTCTTCGAATACTTCCTTGGCTTAAGTGCCTTGTTGTTGATGAGTACCTCCTTTGCACACGCGGTCCCCTCGATCTAAATCGACATATATTACAAGGTGTCATGTTGCAGGGTTATTGGTAGCGATAGGCTGTAACTGCATCTCCTTGTCATGTGTAACCTATTTACCAAATGCCTCGTCTACGTTTGTTTCAGATCTGTTTAGGTCAGAGGTCAAGTATTATCAAGTATTATGTTCCAAGGTCTTGTGTTGCAGGGTTATTGTTAGCGGCAGGCTATAACTGCACCCCCCTTGTCACGTGTAGCGCTTGAGCTTTCCTCTGACCCCGCGGTCCCTAGTCTGCTGCAATAAAAATAGGTTGTGTCGTGATATTTCGCCATAACTCACCGTCTTACAAACGGTGAATAGTTAAGTAGGGGTCTCGATTTCGTCTTGCTATATTGTAGGGTTCGAGCTTGCTGACCTGTTTATTTGCTTTGTTTCGGATGTGGATGGATGATGCCGTTTTGAAAAGATTTAGCATTTACTAGCATTCCATTATTGTTCGTATGTTCGCTTTGGTCCTTTGACAAACACTGGTTGTGTTTGTTTTCTTTGGTCTTGTCGTGATCATCTTGTTCAAGGACAAACACTTTGTCGTTGTGTTTGTTTGTTCTTTGATCTTTGTTGCGATCACTTTGTCCAAGGTAAAACACTTGTAGTTGTGTTTGTTCTCTTTGGTCCTTATAGCGATCATTTTGTACAGGACAAACACTTGTTGTTGTGTTTGTTTGTTTTTTGTCCTTGTCGTGATCATCTGGTCCAAGGACAAACACTTTGGTATTCTGTTTGTTTTCTTTGGTCCTTGTTGTGATCATCTTGTTAAAGGACAAAGACTTGTCGTTGTTTCGCTTTTTGGTCCTTGTTGTGATCATCTTGTTAAAGGACAAACATTTTTTGTTGTGTTTGTTTGTTCTCTGATCTTTGTTGCGATCATTTTGTACAAGGTTAAACACTTGTCGTGTTTGCTTTCTTTGATCCTTGTCGCGATTCTCTTACTAAGGACAAACACTTTGTTTTGTGTTTGTTTGCTTTTGTTTTTGTCGCGATCACTTGTACTCGTGACGTAAGCTCATTCGGGACGTAATTCATTGGTCTAGTGAGCGCAAAGTCTAATAAGATTTCCGTATCTCGGCGAGTGAGGTTGATTGTCCTTGTTTCGTTCACCTCTCTACCCGCGATCATTATTCTGAATCCGAAAAATAAAAGATGTTGTCAGTGTAAACGCATCTCCGCTGTTATTGTTGTCAACGTAGCGGTCAAGATCAATAACATAAGTGATTGGCTGATCTTGTTATTTATTGCACTTTAACATCCTTGGTGCTGTTTCAGAATTGAGCGACTGTATGCCGGACATAGCTGAGCTGTCCTCGTGACTCTTCTGTTCAAATTATGTCTACTACAGCCTCATTCGTTGGTCGTTCGGAATTTCTTTTGTTTGATTTTGAATTGTAGACTGTTTGTTTTGAACACCCAGAGGGTGAAAATTGTCTCAGTGGTCTCATTTATTTTTATTTTGTCTAAAATTTGGGACCCTGTCGTTTGCTTCTATTTTGAAGAAGTTGATTTTATGTCACTTATTTCGATTTTGACTTCATTTTCCTTTATTTTTCTTGATAGAAGTTTGTTTATTTTATTTTCTATCTGGATTTGATTTGGCCCCTCCTGGCCTATTATTGTTCAGTTTTGTGCTGAAGTGGGTTACTTCAGGGGCAGCGGGATGTTCGCGCCAATTTAGCGGGTCCAGATTTTTCAATTCATTTATTTGGACTAACTTCGGCTCCAATCGATAGACGGGGAAACAGGTGTATCGATTGGTGTCGAAGTCGCGCGATTTATAAACTTTTTCGCGAATAGATTAAATTAATCAGTTAGCTGCGTAGAGTCGACTAAACACGCTCGGCGAGTGCGAACGAAAAACGTGAAATCCACGCAGACTGGCACATGTGCGTAATTCGAATTTCCCATCCAAATTAACCAGGGGTGATCACGAGCCCAAGGGCTGAAGCAGAGCCGGACGTCCCAAAGTCGCCGATTTAAGGGAATTCCTTTACCCTTTTATTCCCATTTCCTCCCTTAGACGAAGCGCCGGAAGGACGATTCCACGTGGCGGAGACGCTGGCAGCCCAATCAGGTAAGTGATCTAACCAGCCTGTGTTTTGTGTGGAAATTGTGAAATTTGGAGAGACACGGTCCGAACACTTTATTTTAAGGAAGAATTCATTTATATTGTAGGGCTCCATATTAACCAGAAGGTTAAAAAGTTCCTTTTTCAAAGTCCTCAAATTATCAATCTTCTTGACAAATTTAGGAAGGTTTTTATTAGCATGCTGTAAGGGAGGAAAGGGAGCTGTAAGGGGAAATTTATTCAGTCATCGTCAGTCAATGTATGGGGAGCTCGTATGTTTCTTTATTGAACCGGGTGACACGTTCAGTAGGCTTCGTGTAACTATCGAATAGGTGTTTATGCTTGGCTAGGAAGAGGACGCTTGCAAATACATAGACACCAGTGCATGTTAAAATGTTAGCCCTGCTGAAAATATTAACACACAGAGACATAAGTTTAAATCAAAGATTGAGATACGCTAAGTGCTATATGTGGTCCGCTCTGCTGTACGGCGTGGAGACATGGACGCTGAAAGCGTCATCCATGAATATGATTGAAAATTTTGAAATGTGGACTTACCGTAGAATGCCCAGAGTACCATGGACTGACCGAGTAACGAATGAGGAATGAATCTTGAGACGAATGGGGAAAGACAGAGAAATGTTCCTTAGCACAAAGAGAAGGAAAACCACCTATTTTGGTAGCGTTTCTGGTTCGGATATATCCGAACCGCAAAACCGCGGTTTTCTGTGCAAAAACCGAAACCGCATAACTGTTATAAAAAAACGCGGTTTTCGGTTTTAACTAAAGATAAATAAAAATAAAATACATTGAATTAGTGCTCTTTCAAACATTGCAAACTGTTGTTGCAAAAATGGCAACCATCGATGGTATATGTGTTCGAGCAATTTCAAAATCTGCATTTTTTTTGGAAAGCAATAGCTGACCGATTTCCCAACCAAATCTTGCCAAAATGTTCTTCAGGTGTTATGACCTTAATTCAAAAGTAAAACGAAGAAAGAAATGATTTTAAAGTTTCAAGAATTAAAAGCAAATGAACAAAAAATGAGTACTACGCTAGATGAGTGGACTAGTTTGAGACGCCAAAGATACTTAAACATTAATATTCATGGAGAAAACAATTTTTATTGCCATTTAGGATTTCTGCGAATTGAAGGAGCTTGTTCTGCAAATAATATCGTAATAAGTGTTGAAAAACATTTAGATTCATTTAGTATCAGTTTCAGAAATGATATTGTGGGTGACTTGGATTAGAAAGTTGAAGTTCGCGGTGACGTCGAAACGCCGTTGTCAAAAATTTCGCAATGCGGTTTTTAGCCGTGCTTTATCACAAGCATTCCCTTCACGAAAACATCAAATTTGTTTCGATATCTGCAAAATTGCGAAAACTACAGTTTCGAGTTCCCGAAATTCGATCTAGATTAGCAAGTTGAACTATGCGGCGGCGTCGCGATGCCGCTGTGAAATATTTTGCAAGGCGGTTTTCGCTACCGCTTCCTGACAAGCTTTTCCTTCCGTCGCGACGCCGTTGTCAAAGATTTCTCAACGCGGTTTTCAGTCTCGCTTTCCGACCATGTTTTGCTCTAACCAAACGTCGAATTTGTTGCGGCAGCTGCGCAATTTAAAAAAAAATGCAACCAATCCTCGGTAGATCTAACTTTGACGGGCCGTCGCGACGTAAGTTATCAAGCGATTTCAACGCGGTTTTCAATTTCTGGTCGCGAAAACCTCACAGTTTAATTGAGTTTGCGATTTATTGACGTGGAATTATTATTCAGTGGTCTGCTGAACAAAATTTTGCAATAACCATACAATTCATCTCGCTGTGTGCGACACTTTTTACAAGAAATCATCTCAAGTAGCAAACAGCTGCAACAGTGAAGATGAAGATTTATTTCCTGAAGAATCGCATGAAGAAGATGTGGATCATGAGTATTACGTAGTTGAACATGCTGAAATTAAAAGTAATTTACAAATGGTAAGAAAACTTGTGAAATATTTTTGTTTATCTCCGATAAAATCAGTTTCCTACAACGAGACGTAAAAGCTCTTTTTGAAAAAGGAAATTTAATTAGCAATGTAAAAACCAATATAAAGTCGTAATATTAGAGATTCTAATAGATGTAAATACAGTGCATTTAATTGAAAATGTTAATTTTCAATTGTTATGAAACTTTATCTCCAGTAAGCGTAGCAGTAATATCATTAAGCAGCGATGATTCTAACATATTTACGGCACAATGTGTAATAGGATTCTTGGTAAAGAAATTAATTGGTTCTGATATAAGCAAAGCTTCAATGAAAAATATCATAGAACGTTTGAAGACCCGTGAAAATCTGCACAACAGAAATGGCTAGATGCTTAGTAGATCCTTCGAAAGTTCCAACAAAGTCTGTTTTAATATTGACGGAAAATCTTTTTGAACGACTTTATCTAGACTACAATAAGGTTGAAGTCGAAGGTAAATGTTCGGCAAATTCAGAAGAATTAGAAGAAGTGACCAATCCAAACTATCCCTTTCAAGACGAAGTACTAAAAGCTATTCAAGAAGAATTAAATAAAAATACTTATATGCAAACAAATCGCTATCCTAATTCTATGAAAAAGGAGTTTGCTAAATATAAAATAGATTCTGAGAGAACAAAAAGATTAAATATTTTGTTTCAAGCACTCTCTACAATTAAAGCTACATCCATCTACTCCGAAAGATCATTTTCTTTAATCGGCAACTTTTGTACAAAACTAAGATCAGACACTACTACCATCAGACACTACCGCTTAAATATTAGACACTACTACCAAAAGTTCTTAAAAACCGAACCCGAAACCGAAACCGCGGTTTTTGATTTTCAAAAACCGAAAACCGCGGTTTTGAAAATGTGCGGATATTCAGAAACCCTATATTTTGGGCACCCAATGAGAAACCCAAAATACCAACTACTACAACTGATAGTTCAGTGCAAGATTGAAGGCAGAAGAGGAGTGGGAAGAATGTCCTGGTTGAGAAATTTAAAGGAATGGACAGGTTTCAGAATTATAGGAGACCTGGTACACCCAGCAACAGACGGTGAAGCGAACAGAAATGTAGTCACCAACATCCAATAGTCTAGATAGGCAAATGAAGAAGAAGATTCCAGATTCGGTCTAAACAGCCATTTAAATTATCCGCGGCCTTTCGAGAACTTCGACCACTCAAAACTCAATCCAAATCTTGAGCGGCAAAGTCCTATCGGAGCACGAATCACTCACTACTTGACTTCTTGGTGCTCAATCTCTTGCAGGACCTACTTTCGTATAGTGAACGGTTGCCTGCACTTTTCCGAGACCCTGAGCAGCAGGAGTCCTTCCTGCCCTACAGGCGTTTCTTGCAGTCTGCGCCGCTTAACACCCTCCCCCCCCGCCAACCAAATCCACCAGCCATTGATAGGATCCATAACTACCCTAACCACGGGTTTATTTGTTTACACGCGAAACTAACACTGAGTTCTTGTTTACGGCATTATTTTATTTGCTAAAATTTTCTAAAACGTTCCCTATACATTTTATTTCACTCGGAACTAACACTCCCGACTTTACACCCGCGCACTAAAAAGTTTTCGGCAATAAACGATTTAATTTTCCGCGAAGTTAACTATCCCGACTTTACGTAACACTTTGTCTTTACTGACTATAACACTTGCACAATACGCACTATATCACCTGCACAACAACTTGAAAATGCACAACTTCTGGGTATTCCCTGTACTACTCGGGTAATCAAGACAGGAATAACAGGAAAGGAGTCGGATTTCTTAACTCTAAACCTCTCGCAAGGTGCGTCATCAATTTTACTCACTACTCTGAGAGAACAGCATTACTATGTATGGCGGGCACGAATTATGAGCATAAGAATTAATGCCCAGCCCGTAAATCTCAACATCATTCAGGTGTACGCTCCAGCGGCTGATGCAGCAGAAGAAGAAATAGAAACGTTCTACTCAAAGATAAAAGATCTACTCAAACTTACGAAAAAACAGGACATAAACAGAATACTGGGGGATTTTAACTCAAGGCTGGGAATGAGAAATTTGAAGACCTTGTGTTGGCCCCTTTGGATTAGCGATACGCAACGAAAGAGGAGACCGACAACTGCAATTCTGTCAAGAGGAAAATATGAAAGAGAGCAACACATGGTTTCAACTATTAGCCCGCAGACTGTACACGTGGGAGTCCCCAGCAGACCAACCGCATAATATAATCAGAAATCAAATAGACTTCATACTAATTAATTAAATGCTTGGTTCATCTATTACAAAGGCATGCACCTACCCATGATCAGATGTCCCATCTGACCATACACTACTGCTGGCGTCGATCAAGATCAAAACCTAGCAAACCAACTCTTAAGCGGAAGATGGATCTTAGTAACAGTTTCAGAGTCTAACTTACTCAAACAGGAAGACATAAAGGCGGCAGTAACGAGAGAAATTAGTAAGCAAATCGAGAACAATTTATCTAAAAATATGGAAGAAGAGGATATAAACCATATATGGGGCCAAATGAGAAATTCTATTAAACAGCACACAGCACAAAGTTGGATATAAAATACAAGACCAAAAACAAAAATGGATGACAGAGGAAATTCTTACATTAATGGAAAAACGGCAAAAAGTTAAGTTAATTAAGCAGATTAATCAGAGCAAGAAATATAAGTGTATACAGAAACTGATACGAAAAAAGATTAGAACAGCAAAAAACGAATGGCTGAACCATGAATGTAGAGAAATTGAACAACTACAGGCCCTACATGTTGACTTCAATCTCCATAAAAACTAAAGGTAACGGCAGGAGCTTTCCTAAAAAGTAATACCTCCATGTTAGTAAGTCGACAAAACCAAATTGCAATAGATATACCACAGAAAAAAGACATTTGCGAAGACTACACCAAGAAAGTATTTGCAGACGACGAAAGACAACATAGGGCAATTGTGGAAGACAACAACTTAACATATCCTTCAATTAGCAAGAGTGAAATACTCTAAAGCTATATAAACTGCAAAATCAAATCAATCAACGGGACCAGCTGAAATACCCACAGAAATCCTCAAAATCCTGGATGAGAAAGGTATCTATCTATCTATGCTTTACACAAAATCTTCAATAAAATATACGATACGGGTAAATACCTGTACAATGACTCACGTCAACGTTTGTGCCTCTCGCGAAAAGGAAAACCTCCAAAAAATGTGAAGAACATAGACTGATTAGCCTTATGAGCCACACCTTAAAACTGTTAAAAAATCATACATCAAAGACTCTACAGAAAATGTGAAGACACAATGAGTGAGATTTTTTTCTTCTCAATTTGGGTTCAGGCAAAGTTTGGGCACAAGGGAAGCAATAACCGCAATACAAGTCCTCGTGCAAAACTGTTACGATCAGAGGAAAAATATATACCTAGGCTTCATAGACTACGAGAAGACATTTAACCGCGTACAACATCACAAGCTTATCAAATTCCTTAAAAACCCAGATATTGACCAAACAGAGATCAGATGTATTGAGAACCTTCATTGGAACCAAACAGCACAAGTTAAAATTGACAAAGAAGTAACCAAACCAATACAGATCTGTAGAGGAGTTAGACATGGGGTGTGTTTTATCGCCTCTCCTGTTTAACCTATACTCAGAGAAAATATTCCAAGAAGCACTTGGCAATATCGAAAAAGCTTCAAGGTTAACGGAAACTGTGCAAAAGACATTCGATATGCGGTCGACATAATACTAATAGCCAAAACCATAGAAAATAATATAGAACCAATAGTTATTAAGAAACCATACAACCATTAGTTAATAGCGTAGGAATACATAGCAAACAAATGGGATTGAATATTAACATTGAGAAAACAAAGTTTATGGTAATTAGCAGAGACGCAGACGCAACGAGGAATGACAAATTAACATTTAACGAGTTACCAATTGAGCGCTTGACCAAATTTAAATGTAGGGGTAAACAGTACAGTGATTGGTCATTTTAGAAACCGAACAATGAAAACAATAAATTTCATGCTTGTATAAAATGAATTTACGAATTATTATAGTGCTAATAATTGTAAAAAACGTCACTTTTCTATTTAAATAATAATTCGAATAAAAAATTAAAAATTTTATAGAAAATAAGAAGATAAATATTTGATTCATCAAAAAACATAGTTATCGATCATAGGAATGTAGTGATTGTCTAGTGGATTTACAGTGATTACAGATGATTCAAACATAAATTTATAATTTATGTTATAATTATTCATTTAATTGCCACCAATATTTTCTTGATTCTCAATCAACTCTATGATTTTTTCTGACAGTTTTTTTTTCTAAAGTTTTCCGTTTTTCTTTTTGTTTATCTTTTTCTTTTTTTTCAAATTGGTGAAACTACGTTATAGATAATCATACAAACTTAAAACAATTGGAACACAGCCTGAATATATAAATATATTCAACCGGAGCTTATATTTGCCGGAGCTATATAACAATTACTGAGTCTTTTTAGGACTACCAAAGCAAATCTTACGTGAAATTTGTCAGTTATTTTATAGCACCTTTTTCAGTCCACCTTCGTGACACTCAACAAAAACCATAAATATAACATTGTTTTTAAGATGTCTTTCCATTAAGTTTGAAATTGCCGTGATCAATTTCATAAACATTTTGTGCCCCAAGAGGGGCTATTATGTTTTTCATTTTTGGACATACCATAAAATAAGTTCATCACCTTTGGAAACTCAAGTCGGATCTTTTAATATGTTTAAATATTTATTTTTTGATAAATAATCATATATTTCACTCAACCACTTCTTAATATCACTCTCACTTACACAAGAGCTGGCTTTAGTTACTCTTTCTGGAAATCTTTCAATAAGAATCGGATTCCTTTAAAGAAAGGCTTTAGAAAACTTAGAACATTGTTTACTTTGATCCAAAAACTCTTTGACAATGCTTGTATATTGATCTTTCTTCTAGGAAATCCTCTTCATTGACAATCGATTATCCAACGTACTAGGTCCTCTTCTGCATTGCATCCTAATACAGGAGACGGACCTGTAGTAGATTTGATGAATGCATTATTAAGTCTAAATTGAATTGTTGGTTTGGAAATACCATACTTTTTTGAAGCTGTGCTTTGTGACATCCCATTTTAAACTGCATTAATAGCATCTTGAATTTGATTATCCGTATATTGTTTTATAAAACTGGTAAACAAATGGCATATTTCACACGAGATTTGTTTTGGTAGTCCTAAAAAGGCTCAGTAATTGTTATAAAGCTCCGGAAAGGTTCAATATATTTATATATTCAGGCTGTATTCCGATTGTTTTAAGATTGTACCTTATCTTAGGTTTGCCATTTTATGTATATTAACACTCGCGTATTTAACCTAGAAATAAATAAATTAGTATTTTCACTAACTACAATAACAAATACAGAAATAAATTCAAGTAAAATAGATTTTTCATTTTGCTTTAAAATTGTGTTCTGAATATTTTTCTTGTCCTCTTATTTGTAGGTTAAACACTCTAGGAATAACTGTCACATAGTTTCTCTAACGTCAAAATACTAATTGGTCGGATGACCTATCACTATAAAAACTGTATATAGTGCGATATTTATTATCTTATCATATTTTTCACAGTACTTTATTTTTATCAAAAAACTTTTTATTTCGATAATTTAAACCTGTATTCATTTAGAAATGTCAAAAATCAGCACAAAAATCATTTTTAAATTATGAAAATATCTAGAAATAGTAAGGTTACTTTTTGTACATTTCTGTCTAAAATGACGTAAATCTAGGACTGGTCATTTTATTAATTAAATACACACATGAAACTTTAAGTTATAACAAAGTTATGGGTTGTATCCAATACAGAAAAGAATATAGAATTTTCTTCTGTTAATAAACAATTATGTCACCAAAAGATTGTCTTATAGTTATATAGTTTTCAAATTATGACCAATCACTACCTACTGACCAACAACTGCACTATTTACCCCTATGGGTACATGGCTCACTGAGAATTGAACATCAGACATCAAAATAAAATGCAGAATTGAAAATACACGTAGCGCATTTACGAAGTTAAAAAAAGTCTTCAGGGCTTTTCTGAGACCCTGAGCTTCATTGTCCACCCTTCCATACCGTAATGGATAACCGACCATGTATAACACTTGATGAGCCACAGCTTGAGGTTGATATCAAAGTAAGTGTGGGTACTTTGATATCAACCTCAAGCTGCTGCTCATCAAGTGTTATATATGGTCGGTTCTCCTTTACGGTATGGAAGGGTGGACAATGAAAACAGTAGCAATGAACAAACTTGAAGCTTTTGAGATGTGAGTGTACCACAGAATATGTCCACCCTTCATGAATGAATAATACCGTGGTCAGGGTAGTGATGGGTCTTATCAATGGCTGGTGCATATGGTTGGGGGAGCTGCGCAGACTGCAGGAGACGCCTGTAGGGCAGGAAGGACGCCTGCTGCTCAGGGTCTCAGAAAAGTGCAGGCTACCGTCCACTGCACAAAGGTAGGTCCTGCAAGAGATTGAGCTCCAAGAATGTCTACCCTTCCATACCGTAAAGGAGAACCGACCATGTATAACACTTGATGAGCCACAGCTTGAGGTTGATATCAAAGTAAGTGTGGGTACTTTGATATCAACCTCAAGCTGCTGCTCATCAAGTGTTATATATGGTCGGTTCTCCTTTACGGTATGGAAGAGTGGACAATGAAAACAGTAGCAATGAACAAACTTGAAGCTTTTGAGATGTGACTGTACCACAGAATACTTTAGATCCCCTGGACAGCAAGAATCACAAACGAAGAAGTGCTCAGACGAATTAACAAAGACCGCGAAGTATTAATTACAATCAAAGTGGGAAAACTGCGTACCTGGGCCACATAATGCGGAACCAAAAGTACCACATACTGCAATTAAAAATTCAAGGCAAAATTGAAGAAAAAGAGAAATAGGAAGGAAGAAGATGCCTTGATGTCTTGGTTCCGGAACATAAAGCAACGGACGGGATACCGAACTGTAGAAAGTTTGATCCACACAGCTAGCGATCGTGTAGAAATGGGACATGTGGTCGCGAACATCCTTTAATGGATATGTGCAGGACAAGAAGTAAATATCACTTATTTATGTATAATATTAAAACTGAAAACTGCTAAAAAGCAAAATATTAATAAAAAATGTATTACATATTTTAACTTAAAAACTAAACAAACCTCAAAGTTACCAACCTGGGTTTCCCTTCTTCTATCCTCCTTCTTGACACACGCGCCGAACGATCCGGATCGCTCGGTTCCTGCAAAACGACAAAGCAGAAAGCGCAAACTCAGTACTAATCAGACGCGACTTCTAGATCGAATCTGTTTAGTTCTAACAAATCTAGCTACCGATATCTGTTAGACTCTGGAAGAGGATAGTTTGAAATTGAGATATTAAAACGAAAATCAAAATGACCATTTCAAATTTCATATTCCAAATCGGCCTAAACAGCGATTTAAATTCTCTGCGGACGTTCGAGAACTTCGACCACTCAAAACTTAATACAAATCTTGGGTGGCAAAGTCCTATCGGAGAACTCGCGACCGCGATTAATGAATTTAAAAAATCACTCACTACTTGGCACCTTGGAGCTCAATCTCTTGCAGGACCTACCTTTGTGCAGTGGACGGTAGCCTGCACTTTTCTGAGACCCTGAGCAGCAGGCGTCCTTCCTGCCCTACAGGTGTCTTCTGTAGTCTGCGCAGCTCCCCCAACCATATCCACCAGCCATTGATATGACCCATCACTACCCTGACCACGGTATTATTTGTTTACACGCGAAACTAACACTGTGTCTTTGTTTAGGGCACTATTTTATTAGCAAAATTCTTCGGAAACTTTCCCTATGCATTTAATTTCACGCGGAACTAACACTCCCGACTCTACGCTCGCGCAGTTAAAAGTTTTCGGCAATTAACGATTTGACTTTCCGCGAAATTAACACTCCCGACTTTACTTAACACTTTGTCTCTACTGTCATTTATTTCACTGGCGACCCGCACTATATCGCTCATTTATTTATAATTTTAAAACTGAAAAGCAAAATATTAATACAAAATTTATAACATATAATGACTTGCAAACCAAACAAACCTCAAAGTTACTAACCTGGTCTTCTGTGTTTTCCTTCCTTCTTTCTTATTTCTTGACACACGCGTCGAACGATCCGGATCGTTCGGTTTCTGCAAAACGAAAGCAGAAAGAGCAAAACTCAGTACTAGTTAGACGTGATTTCTATATCGAATCTGTTTAGTTCTAAGAAATTTAGCTGACGATGTCTGTTAGACTCTGGAAGGGGATACTTTGAAATTGAGATATTTAACCAAAAACCAAAATGACCATTTGAAATTCCATATTCCAGATCGGTCTAAACAGCCATTTAAATTCTCAGCGGACGTTCGAGAACTTCGGCCACTCAAAACTCAATCCAAATCTTGAGCAGCAAGTCCTATCGGAGCACTCGCGACCGCGATTAATAAATTTCAAAAATCACTCACTACTTGACATCTTGGTGCTCAATCTCTTGCAGGATCTACCTTTGTGCAGTGAACGGTAACCTGCACTTTTCTGAGACCCTGAGCAGCAAGTGTCATTCCTACTCTGCAGGCGTCTCCAGCAGTCTGCGCCGCTCCCCAAACCATATTGACCAACCATTGATAGGATCCATTACTACCCTACCTATGTTTTAAATTGTTTACACGCGAATCTAACACTGAGTCTTTGTTGATGGCACAATTTTATTTGCAAAATTTTACGGAAACTTCCCTATTCATTTTATTTCACGCGGAACTATCACTCCCGACATTACACTCGCGCACTACAAAATTAACACTCCGGATTTTACTTAGCACTCGCGATCCGCACTAATTCATCAATCACTTGCTACCGAGAAGTGTGAGCAGTATATTTTATGAAGTTGTGTACTCTAGATCCTCTGCTTTCGGTTTAAACAGGAGCACGGCAAGAAGGACGTAGTTACAGTACTTGCAGTCGGACGTCTTAACACTCACCGACAAGCACGTTCTTGCCGGTTCACGCCTGTCGATTAAACGTTGTGATCAAGCTCAAATAAACAAGAATTGTTTGTTGATTAAATAGATTAAATTGCTTATACAAATCAATCGTAATTTAAAATATTCAAATTTAACACCTAACCACCTGACATACGTCTCTCAGACCCAAAGTAGCAGTAATTTTCTTACCTGAGACGTATGGCAGCTGGTTAAGGGTTAAGGAAACAAGTAGTTACTTGAATTTATTCTGGTTGCAAATAGACCATTTTACGGTTAGTTAAGCGCATGCGCATCCGCCAAGTTTGGGAATATGAAAGTTTCGGGCACGTTTTGTTATTTTTACTGGTTATACGTCAAACAGTTCGGGCACTTTTTGACGTATAACATGACGTATAACATCAAATTGTTCATGCGCACACAAAAATTTCAACTATGAAAAGTCTATTAAAGCTAAGGATCTAAATACAGTTAAACGATTTTGCAACAAATTAAATTTGGTCGCTATATAGTAAATGGTTTGTTTTTAATTTGGTCTCTATTGACGGGGATATAATCGAAACAAATTATTTAGAAATTGTTGCTAAATGGATGAGGATTTTTACTAATTGGAAATTGATTAATTGTAAATTGAGACAAACTTTTGCTAGGTTTCCGCAAAATCACGATAATTTCGGCTGGGAGAAGTATTTTCTATTTCTGTTTTCATTTTTTGGAAAACAATAAAATTACCTTAAATAAGTTGACAAAAAAAAATTAAGAAACAAAACTAATTGTTTAATTTGAAATTCGATCTATTGTTTAAACAATAAATTAATAACAAAACTATACAAATAAATAACCAGTAAAAACTCACCTATGACTAATAATGTATCCAAATTATTCATTGTTTGTTCTCATTCATATGGCAGACTCGCATTTATTACAATTTCTCCTCCTCCTCCATCTCGCCCTACTGCACGGAATTTCAAATAATTGGAGATGCAAAAATGTTTCTGAAAATGAAAATAATTGAGATAAATGAAACTTGTTTATTGATTACAAAAATTAAATTGTTTAAACAATCTTAATTTAAAACATTATAGAAGTGTTATTAAATATTTAACCCTTTAGTGCCTGCCGGTACTTAACAATCCTTGTTTTATTTTATTTAATATATTTCATACTACAGCGTTTTTACCAGTCTCTTGTCCATAGGTACTGGCTAGCACCATGTTCTACACACTGAATGTAGTTGGAGCACTCTATGTTGAATTTTGTGCATTATAACCACATGTGTTTGGACTGTCAAGCAAGGTGCATGTGCGTTGTCAACGTAGGATTTTTATTCTATTACTTATATTATTGCAGCATAAGTGATGTTCAAATATATATATATATATATATATATATATATATATATATATATATATATATATATATATATATATATATATAATATATATATATATATATATATATATATATATATATATTTCTCTCATATTTTATTAATAATATTAATTATATTTGTATGGCATTTGGTTTATATTTCTTCTAGGTTTTCGGGTTTTGAAAACCGGACACAAAAGTACCGTCAGGAATTAGCAATGGCTGAAAAAATAATTAAATGGGCCCAGAAAAAGGTTTTAGCGGACAACAATTACAACACAAGTAATATAAAAAACAAAAACAGATATAAACAAAAAAAACAGAAAAACCCTACCGCCCTTGTTCCCACACAGGCAACTCCTTAGCCCGCATGACTGTGGCCGCGAATCGGCTTAAGGCCGCCCACACGCCCCGCCCCACCTCGCCGGCGAGGCCACCCGCCACGGCTTCGACCGTGACTTCCTGTTCCAGGGCCGATGCCAGGGCCTGTCGCTCCTTCTCCCAACGCGGACACGCCACGAGAGTGTGCTCCGCGTCGTCGCGCACGCTCTCTCCACAGGATATGCACCTGTCGTCTGGGGCTTTCCCAATCCTATGGAGATACGCTCGGAAGGACCCGTGTCCGGTAAGAAGCTGGGTGAGAAAGTAAGAACCCGCCTCGTCCAGCCCTCGCCCCATCCACCGAATTAAATCAGGGATGAGACGACGAGTCCACGCGCCGTTTCCGCCACGTGACCACCTCTCCTGCCAGCAGGCAACTATTTGCTCCCGAGCAGCTCTCCTTGCCTCCCCGCGGTTCCCACCAGAAGTTCTTGCGTCCCTCACCGACGCGCGCTCCATAACAAGGAGGTCCGCGGAAGGAATCCGCCATATGACCTCCACGGCGTCACTGCTAACAGTGCGGTAAGCCTGGGCGACCCTGATGGCCACCTTGCGCAGTGCCCGTCGCAAACGCTCCCTGTTACGAGCGTTACCCCTCACCGCCGTTGCCCACACCGGTGCCGCGTATAGGACTCTACTAGTGGCCACACTGGCCAGAAGCCTCCTCCTGTCCTCACTAGGCCCGGTGGCCCTCGGCATGAGACGCGCCACCTGTTGTGACGCGCGTGCCGCGTTGACGGCGGCATGGCACACGTGTAATCCCCACTGACCCGCCTGGAAGATCACACCGAGGTACCGAATCGACCGTTCGACCGGTATCTTCTCTCCCAAAATTTCGATCTCCAGAATGCCTCTACCTGACCTTCTAGTGGAGAGCAGGGCCGCATGTGTTTTAGAGGCGGCGAGCTGAAGGCCCGCCGTCTCCATCCACTCCCGAACTAGTTCCCCCGCGCGCGTGACCCTGAGACGCAGCATATCCCAGTACCTGTCTGTGAAGACGAGTGCCAGGTCGTCTGCGTATGCCACAATACCCACCCCTGTGGGCAGTAACCGTCTCAGCGTCCGCAGAAGGCCGTCATAGGCGACATTCCACAAGAATGGTCCTAGAACCGATCCCTGCGGAACCCCGGCAGACAATCCCCGCTCATGCCAGTCCTCCCCCTCGCGGTAACTGATGGTTCTGTCGCGCAGGTAATCGGCAGTAAGCCTCAGCAACGTCTCCGGTAGTTTCCAACGGGCTAGGGCCTCGATAACGAACCACCATTGTACCGTGTTGAAGGCATTGGCGACGTCAAAGCTGACGACCACACAATGCCCCCTGGTACGGTACGGTCCGCTGTTGGCCCCCTCCGCGAGACGAAGGACAGCCCGAATGGCATCCTCCGTCCCAACCCCTTTACGGAAGCCGAACTGTTCCGGAGCGAGTCCGCCACCTTGCTCTATAACGGCTTGTAACCGCCATAGGAGCAACCTTTCCAGAACTTTTGCCCCACCGTCCAGCAAATAGATCGGTCTGTACGCACCAGGCGTTGAGGGATCCTTACCCGGCTTTGGAATAAGGGCCAAAATGGCCTTTTTCCAACACCTGGGAAACACTCCCTCTTCCAGACATCTGTTGCAGACGTCGGCAAGTCCTTCGAGGTCCCCCCCTGCTGCAAGCCGGAACAGCTCGTTAGGCAGCCCTTCTGGGCCGGGTGCCTTTTTCGCGGGTAGTGAAGCTACCGCTCTGCGGACTTCATTCACGGTGAAGGAGTCCACCACAACGTACCGCCCCACGACAGCGCGTCCCACCCCCCTCGCTGTGGCGGGGAAAAGGTGCTCAACCACAGCTTCGGTTCCCCCCAACACTCACGCGTCAGGACCCTTCCCTCGGTGCCCGAACCGACCGGTGACTATGCGGTACGGCAAGCCCCACGGATCGCGGTCGACCAGAAAGCAGAGTTCCTGCCACCGCTGGGATTTGCTCCGCGCAATCGCTCGTCGAAAACTACCACGGTCCTATTTCGCCCGCTCCTCCGCAGCCTCACACGGCTCCCCTCTGCGCCGCGCCCTCTGAAGTTGACGCCTAGACGCCACCGCCACGCGTCTCTCTTGCGCCACTTCAGGCGTCCACCAATAAACCGGCTTCCGCCCCCCTGAGGACAAACGTCTTTGAGGGACGCCAGCCATCCAAGCCTCAACCACCCTGTTCACGAATGCCCCGGTAAGATCCTCCGCGGCCAGCCCGTGCGGTGCATTTCCTCGAGCCATCTCCCGAGTAATAGCTTCCCGGTCAGCTCTCCCAAGTATCCAACGAGCGCGCTGCTTGCGCGGCTGCCCCTCGATGGCTTTACTGTCCAGGTGAAAGGAAACGCATTGGTGATCGCTCAGCGACTCCCAATCGTCCCTTACCTGCCAATCCCTGGCTCTTCCCATCAGTCCCTACGATGCGAACATCAAGTCCACGATTGATGTTCGCGGACCTCTCCTGAAAGTCGGAACCTTTCCCCGGTTGCAAATGCCGAGGTCCAGTGCCGACGCCCAGTCCAGGACCATCCTCCCTCTCGCGTTCGTGACGTCGCCGCCCCACTGGATTCGCGCCACGCCGGATGGAACGCGCCACGCCGTCCAGGCTGTCCGCAAAAACCTCATCTGGGTTGTTGCGGGAGAAGTAACAGCTGTAAGCTATATGCTTTCGATATGTCCGATGCCGCCCGCGTCCGCGCCACCAGCACTTAGGGCGTGCCTAAGCGCCACATCTACCTCGGCAGTTGTTGACGCAGCGTCCAAGTTCCTAAGGGTTAGAGCAGACTGGTTTGCCTGCACTAACCTGACGCTGTCGTCCCCTACTTTAGCCTGTAAGGCCCTACGGAGTGCACCGGCATCACCCCGAACGCGGGGGATGACGTCCCCGTCCGCCGACTTCGTTACCGACTGCACATCATCCAGCGCTCCGGTTCCCGACGCGCCCTCTCTAACTTCGCGCACTCGGTCCGCGTAACTGCCATCCCCGGCCTTAATGACCAGGGTGGCCATGCGCGGTTGCGCGTTAGGCGCCTTTCCTGCGCTCTGCTTTGGCACCGTTGCCCTCTCTGAGATATATACACGCAGGAGCATGTTGCTCCCGTGGAACACATAGGCCACTAACTTACGGAAAGTTGCAATATTTGCCTTTGACGGCACCTTAATATCCACGCCCCTCCTTCCCTGGCGCGCCAGTAGGTCCCTCACCGAAGTTAGCAGCAAGTACAGCCCTTCAACGTCCACCCTTGAAGTGTAGGACACCTTAGCCAGCGTCCATTCCTTGGCATCCTCTACTTTTTTTTAAACACCACTGCCAAGTGCTGGATGGTTCCGCCTCCCTCGACGGTGATTTCCTCCGCCTCGTCCATAGGGTAGCCGTCAAGCAGCCCCGTGTCCTCTCCCTCTGCGGTGAAAATCGCCACGTGCTGACGATCCTTTTGCGCCAGTGGGTTCCCCACGTGTCCCTCTACTAGTTCTCACGCTGCCGGAGGCCACAACTCCCTGGCCAGCTCGCAGGCTGCTTGCGATGTGGTCGCACTGGCCACTCTCGCAGGAAACGAGGCCTCAGCCTCCTCCTGGTTCTGCTGCCTGGTCTTTTGTATGGGCGGGGCCCTGTCCGTGTGGACGCACACGTCCGTTTTCCTGGCTTTGGGGGCCGTGACAGCCACGTCGCGTAGCTCCTCCATCTCCTCTCTCGCCATGGCGTAGATCCTGTCCATGTCGCGCGCGAACGCCTTAATTTCAACTTTGGTGTTCCTGGTGTTCTAGGCGACGAGGTCCAACAACTCAGCAATCTTCTTTCCCAATTGAGCGAAGTGGTCCGTCGCCTGCCTCTTCGTCACGTTGACGTCCGGCGACGATGCGCACCGCCTGCGCTTGGTCGCGTCACTAACTTCGAAGTCCGGGTCCGCCATGCTTAGGTTCCCTCCACTGAACACGTTTTCGTTGCTCACAGCCTGTTTCGGGCTGTGACCGAGCGACATTCGCGCCTCGAAAGGGTTAAGTTCGCCGTCTCCCGCACGTGCACCGTCCCCGGCGGAGGCCTTGCGTTGCCTGCCACTCATATGGCCGGGTTACCGGGAAGAAAATCCAGTAATGCGAAGGAAAGTCAAGAAGACCCCATTACCTTTATGGTGGAGGCGCAGAACGAAAATAGAACGACGCCGGGCGTCGGCGCACTAAAAATATAGGTACGGATCGACGCACTTGTCTGCGGGAAGTCCAAAGACACCACCCTCAACCTTATGCGGGCTAGGAAGTCGCGGATGTCGACGGATAAAGTTATGGAGATTTCACAACACGTTTTGAACGGAAGTGCAGAAACTCACCCTGGGGATTTAAAAACGGGGTCAATCGCCACACAGGTCATCTGTGGACGACAAGGGGGGACAAGGCTGATAAAAAGTCACTTGGGGGCACTCGCGGGCAGCGTCAATATCGCACACTCAAAAAGCGTCAAATCGCGAACAAAAACAAAAACGCACAAGCACAAAAATTGGACAGCACGTTTGTCTTTGGACACAAAACTTTCGCTGTAAATGGCACGAATCAACTCTTTGGACTTTCCAAGAAAAACTCAAAAAACTGCGGAGCACCAATAAATACGTCTACACACTGTAGAGTACTACGGGTTCGTTCCCCATTTGCGGGAGCATTGTAAAATCATTTCCGCACGAAATTTGTATAGGATTTTGTGGCCGACAATTATTATTTAAGTAACAAATAGATTTAGATTAATTACAATATTGGAAATTAATTAATTGTTTAATGTTAGTACTCAGAAACTTGGACATTTTCACTAATTCAAATTTATTAGCTACATGTCATTTTTTTCACATGTCAGACGCACAGTACAATTTACAAAATCACTCTTATTTTCTACATTATCGTGACAGATACGGTGTAAAGTAGCGTTTTCTAAATTAGATTGTATTATCCTATACTTCATTTATTTTGTAAGTGTTCCTGAAAGGCTAGAATTTACTTGGCACTTTACCGCATCATAGCCGTACCTTGCAACATTGTGTGTAAAAATCTAGATTCTCTGGACGCATATACGATGTCAAAGCTAGCTTTACGTTTCAGGAGGCCAAAAAAACAATATTCCAAATACTAATTGGACCGAAAGAGATGAAACTGAAGCATCCACTTCTACAACACAAACCGGTATAAAAACTACATGGACTCCGTCGAATATAAACAAAGAAAATACAGTGCCTAATATGAATACTCGTTCCAAACAAATTGTACTGGATGTAGAACTACATGACATTGAAAATCAAAGCTGTGAAGAAACAAGTATTCCAATTCCAGATAGAAAATGGTCAAAAAAAACAACTGTAATTCCAGAATATGAGCAACATGTAGGACCCTCATGTTGACGCAATTTTTGATGATTGTGAGATAGCTACCGACATATCCCTGAAATTGTTGGGTAAGTCAATAGATGATATTGTTTATCAAAGCAATTTATATGCTACCCAACAAAATAAACCTCTAAATTAAACAAAAAATGAACTGCTTTCTTTTATCGGAATAAATCTTATGATGTCCTATATCATCAGCTACCATCATGGAAACTTTACTGGAACAGCAGTTCTGATTTAGGTGTTTCTTTTTATCACTAACTGTATGACGAGAAATAGATTTGAGCAAATTCTGCGCTACTTGCATTGTAATGATAACAGTGCTATTCCTCGGCAAAATAAAGACAAAATATACAAAGTAAGACCCTTGGGGACAACTCTAAATGAAAATTTTAAGTCTATGTATAAAACTACTAGATGTATTAGCATTGATGAAAGCATAATCTGATTCAAAGGCAGAAGCTCTTTGAAGCAATATAATCCACAAAAACCAATAAAACGTGGTTACAAATTGTGGTGTGTTGGCGACCAGAAAGGTTTTATTTCTAGTTTCGAAGTTTACCAGGGTAAAAATGAAGAGTTAGAAAAAGAATTTCAACAATATGGTCTTGGAGATCGTGTTGTTCTATCCCTCAGCCAACCGAACTGGAATATAATTAAAATTATTTACGCGGATAATTATATCACTTCCATGAACTTACTTAAGACATTGAAATTAAATCAAACTTTAGCCTGTGGTACTATTAGGAGTAATAGGAAAGGGTTTACGAAGAACATGAAAGAAGATAAGAAATTGAATCGAGGCGACTATGACTACAGAGTTTCTGATACGGATATTTCTGTTTACAAGTGGAAATAATAGAATAGTTTATTTTGCATCTAACTTTCATGGTTCGGAAGAAGCCATTATAAGGACTCAAAAAGATGGATCACGAGCTAACGTAAAATGTCCATTAGTGGTCAACGACTCTAACGCCAACATGGGTGGTGTTGATAAAGCTGACCAAATTCGGGGGACTTGTGGTATGAATCGACGTTCACGAAAATGGTGGCATCGACTTTTTTGGGGATTTTTTAGATATTGCATTTGTAAATGCATACATCATTTATTGCCAACAAAAAGGACATATATCTACACTTGAATTTCGACATTCTATCTGTTTAGGATTTATATCAATGAAGGAATGCAAGGATCGTCGCAAAAAATCAACTCCGCTGAAACCAATTGCAAAACGCAGGCGATACAACGTACACACAGCGTATCAGATGAAATACGCTTGGGCAATAGAGGTAATCACTGGGTGATATATGTTGAAAACAAGGGCCGTTGTGAGATGTGCAGCGCAAAAGCCTTGCAATCGCGTCCGCATAGTAAGTGTAATACATGTGGAGTATTTCTTTGTTGCAATGAGAAGAAGAATTGCTTCTTAGAATATCATAACATGAACTAGCTGTGATTGAGATAATTTGTATGTTCCTATTTATAATTTTATTGTAAAAGAATATGTATTTTTGTTTATCATATTTTTTAAGAAATAATATTTTTTGTTTTTCAAATTTTTTATGAAATTATAGTTTTTGTGAATAAACCTATATATAGATGATGTATATTAGATGATGTATCAGTTATCACAAACGGCTAGCAATTCAGTGAATTATGATGATTTGAAAATTAGTAAACAAACTCTATTGTTGGCCAAATCGCTATAACTTCGGAATGGGCAAATATTTTCGATTTCCGTTTGCGATTTTGGGAAAATAATAAAATTACCTATAAACTTAAAACAATCGGAACACAGCCTGAATATCTAAGTACAGCGAACGATCCATATAAGCAACCTCTCTATAAGCAACATTCTTTAAAGCAGCCTCTATACAAGCAACTTTTTTAGTTCAACTGTTCTGTATAAGCAACTTATTTTTTTAAAGCTAAATATATGAGTTAAGTTTAGGCCAATTCAGAAGTAAAATCAGCTGTTCACAACAACATAACCTCGAATTCTAAAAAAAAAATTGTTATTGGAATATGTTTGTGTTTTGTGCTGCCAGTATTGAAGTGAATTTTTATTAAATAGAATAGATACATGAATATCTGTTGATTAATAAATTAATTAATTCATATTTTTATACAAAGAATTCGTCATTGCGCGTGATTTTAACATTGACTTTCTAAAACGAACATCCATAAGCCAGCAATTTATATCGCTGCTGGAATCCTTCAACGCTGTTAAAACAGTAAAAGAAATAAGCCATCCAGGTACAGGGTCATGTATTGACAACATTGTTGTAAACACAAAAAACAACTACAAAGTAGAAACATTGCAATACCATCTATCAGATCATTGTGCCCAGAAAATTGAAATCCAAATAAACATTTCTGCAATCGAACCAAATTTTCATTTTGTCAGAATTTTCGACGAAGAGCGTACGAATCAGTTAAACAATTACTTGGAAAAGGAGACATGGAGCAAAATTTTCAAAATTGAAGAAAGCGATGTGGAAGGAGTTTATGGAAATTTTCCTCTCTTACTTTCACGAATGTTTCCCTCTCAAAAGGATCAACTTAAAACAGAAAAAACAACGAATCCTATCTAATCCTCGATTATTAGAAATAGAGAAAAACCTTAAGTTATTTGAAACTATCTCAAAGTTTGATCATAATTATAAGAGGATATATAATAACTTGCGAAGGAGATATAAGGCAGCGTTAAGAGAAGCGAAAAGGGCCCAGTATAAAAACCAAATTGATATGGCAGAAAATCCGCAAAAAACAATATGAAATGTCATCAGACAAATAGTTAATATTAAAAAGCCTCCTCTCACATATGTAAGAGAAGACCAAGATCCAACCACAACCTCTACATGGATAAATAACCATTACGCTGACAGAGCGTGTATGTTACAAGAAGAAATTCCAAAAAAAAATATCCGCCGATCACATAGATGTAAACGCAAATTCAATTTTCTTTTACGCAGTTTCCATAGAAGAAATGAGTGCTACAATTAAATCTTTTAAAAATAAAAAAAGTTCCGAGTATGACGAAGTGCCGGGTATAAAGTCATCCAACATATATCACATCCGTTGGTACACATATTTAATATGTCGATTCAATATGCTATATTCCCAGATATGCTAAACCTTTCAACAATAACACCAGTGTATAAATCCGGAGACAAAAGCAGTATTGATAACTACAGACCAATTAGTTTATTGTTAAATTTCTCAAAGCTTTTTGAGAAACTAATAGAAGGTAGGATAACAACCTTTCTAGAGAAATATAACTGTCTAAGTAAAACACAACACGGCTTCACTAAAGGAAGAAATACGGACACGGCATGCTTTTGTTTTATACAAAATAATTTAGAAAATCTGGAAAAAAATATAATCCCAACTGGAATTCTACTAGATCTAACAAAAACCTATGCTCTAGTAGATCACCTAATACTGTTAAATAAGCTAGAAAAATATGGAATACCAGGAGTGGCTTTAAACTGGATAGCATCGTTCCTTAGTAACCGGGAGCAATTGACAAGAATTAAAACCATGCACGGGTATGCAAAATCAAAGACAAGAACAATTAATATCGGGATACCACAGGGAAGCGTAATAGGACCGCTACTGTTTACGTTATACATAAACGACCTACCTAATAGCACCAAGAATACGGAACATAAAATAACTCAGTATGCAAACGATACCAGCTTGTTGTTAATAAGTAAGGATGTGTAAGAGATCTGCCATAATGCAAATTGGATGATGCAGGCCCTGGAACAATGGTTTGTGAGAAATAAACTAATTGTGAATAAAACAAAGACTAACATAATAACATTTAAGACAAATCGAAGTACAAAAAACTATTCAAAAGAATGCAAAATAGCAGAGGATTTTTTGGAAAATAAAGAAGCTGTAAGATTTTTGGGTATTTTCAGTGACGAAACATTGGAATGAACTAGGAACTGGAAACAACTAAGAACTAAGCTGAACAAAGCAGTATATGCGATGAGGATACTAAAACCCTATACAGATTTTGGGACGTTAAGACTCGTTTATTTTTCAAATTTCCACAGCCACCTTAGTTACGGAATCTCTTTTTGGGGTAATGGATTACATGTACAACATATTTTCAAAATTCAAAAGCAGGCTCTCCGTATACTTCTAAATCTTAAATTTAGAGAGTCTTGCAAGGGAAAATTTAAAGAACTAAACATATTAACCACTACAGGTACATATGTGTTCGAAAGTTTACTGTTTTTATTAAAACACAAAAATCTGCTGTTGAAATTCGAGAAATCGACTGAAAGGAACACAAGACATATTCAAGTATGTACGATTTTCCTGTGCATAGACTTACACTAACGGAAAAGAATACACCATATAGCCTCATAAAATTGTATAACAAACTACCTAAAGAGTTCAAGGAGCTTAATATAAATAAAGTGAAAAATAAACTATATATGTTTATTATGAACATTGAACCCTAAAATATGGATGAATATTGGGCTGCAGTAAATCTCCCCAGAAGACAAAATGTTTAATTAAGTATACCCTTGTGTGCATTTTATATTTTCTATTGTATATATTATTATTATTTTTCTAGACATATTTCATTTAGTTTCTGTATTTTTTACATGTGCTTATATTTAATGAAATAAATTTATTGATTGATTGACTAGACAGAGAAAACTAGACAGACAAGACTAGACAGACAAGACTTGACAGACAAGACTAGACACACAAGGCTAGACAGACAAGACTAGACAGACAAGACTAGACAGACAAGACGATACCAGTTTAATATCAACCAGCAATTCCGTTGAAGACGTAGAAAACCACATCAAGAACAACATAGCTACTCTGACAACCTGGTTTAGTGAAAACAAGTTACTTCTTAACCAACAAAAACAAACATAATTTTCTTTAAGACGAAAAGAGACAGGAAAAGATACCCTATGGAGTTAGTTATGGATAATAATATAGTCAAGGTACAAGGCAATGTAAGACTACTGGGTCTATATATTGATGACAATTTGGACTGGTCAACACATATACTTAACTTATCAAAACGACTAAACAAAGCTGTATATGCACTAAGGATCTTATAACGATACCTTAATATAGACTCTCTAAAAATAATTTACCATGCGACTTTTCATAGCCATTTACGCTTCGGCATAATGTTCTGGGGCAGCGGATCTTTAATAAAGGACATAGTGAAAATCCAAAAAGCAGCTCTACGAGTTATTTACGATTTACAGTATACTGAAACATGCAGGGAAAAATTTAAAAGAGCAAATATACTAACAACGATCGGAACATACGTATTCGAAACCTTATTGTTTCTATTCAAAAATAAGAAACTTTTTGAGATATACAAGTCGAACAACACAAAGGATACACGTAACAGATACCTTAATTATATTCCACCTTATCACAAATTAACTATGTCGGAAAAAATACCACCTATCATCAATATTAAATTATATAATGCACTTCCAAATTATGTTAAATTGATTAAGAAAACCAATATCTTTAAGAAAGAAATTCACCAGCTACTGATAAACATCGAGCCATATACACTATTGGAGTATTACAGAGGAGTAAAATCCTTCAAAAGATAATTGGACAAATTTCATTTAGGTTACTAATACTACTGTTATGTTCATCAAAATGTAATAGTCCGTATATGTAATGCTTACATAATGAAATAAATATTTTGATTTTGATTTTGATTTTGATTTTGACTAGACAGACAAGACTAGACAGACAAGACTAGACAGACAAGACTAGACAGACAAGACTAGACAGACAAGACTAGACAGACAAGACTAGACAGACAAGACTAGACAGACAAGACTAGACAGACAAGACTAGACAGACAAGACTAGACAGACAAGACTAGACAGACAAGACTAGACAGACAAGACTAGACAGACAAGACTAGACAGACAAGACTAGACAGACAAGACTAGACAGACAAGACTAGACAGACAAGACTAGACAGACAAGACTAGACAGACAAGACTAGACAGACAAGACTAGACAGACAAGACTAGACAGACAAGACTAGACAGACAAGACTAGACAGACAAGACTAGACAGACAAGACTAGACAGACAAGACTAGACAGACAAGACTAGACAGCTTATTTGTTTATTTAATATTTACAAATTGTAATATAAATATTAAGCAGCACTCCGTTTAAAATTAAACACTATGCCGGCCAGTTTTTACAATATTTTTAACTTTTCGTTTTTCAATTTAGGTCGTGGTCTAGTTTTTTTAATTGCTTGGCATTATTGTCGAAAATCAACCACCATTTTTTATTTTTCTCAATGTTCTTTAATTCGTCTTCATTTTTCGGCCAAATGCATCCTGATCGCTTCATAGCATTTCTAATTTTGAATCTCCACTCGTCAGAATATTTGCAATGGAATAGCACATGTGCAGCAGTGTCTTCTTGTCCACAAATGCAAGTAGGCGATTCTCGTTTTCCGAATCTATGTAAATATTCTTGTAAATTACCATGTCCAGTAATAAGTTGGACAGCATGGTGTGATAGATTTATATCCATTTTTTTCCAGACTCCAACGTTTGGGATGAAGTTTTTTGTCCATCTACCTGTTTTCGCCTCTTCCCAGCGAGATTGCCATATTTTTTGAAAATAATTGTTTAATTTTAATTTAAAAGTTTGTAAAGGGATTTTATTATGCGAGATCGGGATATTATTGAAATTATCAGCACCTGATACTTGTTTAGCTAGGCTATCGGCTTTCTCAATTCCTTCTATGTCAATGTGGGCTTTAACCCAGTGCCATCTTAATTTAACATCTTTTGTAATTTATTTTACTTTTAACCAAGTATTGAATACAAGTTCTGTGGGAACAGACAAAAACTTTAGAGCATCAAGTACTGAGCGACTATCACAAAGAATAGAACAACTCTTAATAAAATGTTTATTTACTTCAATGTAATTTAAGGCTTGCTTGACTGCAGTAATTTCTGCCTGAAATATTGAACAGTATTTTTCAATACGAATTTGTTTATAATAAACCTCCCTATCTTGAATGTAAACCACAAATGCCGCGCCCACACCATTTTCAGATTTTGAAGCGTCAGTATATATTTGGATAGGGAAAGTATTGGATGTTATCACATAATAATTTACAAGGTCAATTTCTGAAGGATGGATAAACTTTTGAATATTTATTTTCGACTCGATTAATTTTGGAGAAGCCTGCAAACCCATTATTTGTTTGAATAGTGTTTCATCCAGATTATGTTTTAAATGTTTATATGCTATTTCCTTTAGCCTCAGATCAACGGGTAAAAGACTAGAAATAACACACGCCGCCTCTGTAGATACCGTACGATATGCTTTTGCTGCAGATATCGTGCTTTGACGCTGCACACTTAATAATTTGTTTCTTTCTTTTACACCACACGAGTTATGCCAAATAGATGCGCCGTATAGTAATGCCGGTTCTACCGCTCCTCTATAAATTTCACATATAGCAGATTTATCAAGGCCCCATTCTTTTCTACATGCAATTCCAATTCGTGAACTTAATAGTTTAACTTTTGCACACGCTTGTTTAATATGTTCTTTAAAATTTAGACATCTATCTATTAAAACTCCTAAATATTTTATATGATCTTGACATTTAATTTTTTCGTTACCTAATGTAAAAATAGGTCTTCTTTGTATCGGCGATTTTCCAAAGAATAATGCCTCGGATTTTGTAGCATTAAAATTTAACTTGCATTCTTTTGTCCATTTTTGGAGGCTCTCTAGAGCACGATTCGCTTTATGTTTTAATTCCAAAATAGTTTTACTTCTTATCAGCAACATTGTATCGTCAGCGTATGCAACAATTTCGCAGTTTTCGGGAAGATCAATATCAAAAATTGAATCGTAAATAATTTTCCAAAATCCTGGGCCAGACTTTGATCCCTGCGGACAACCCTTACTAATGATTTTCTCTATATAGACTCCAGGCTCCGAAATGACGGCTTTACGATTTGCAAAATAATTTTTAGCCAGATTAATCAAATTATTTGGACAATGTTTCTTGATTAATTGATGAATTATTAATGGACACCAGGCATTATCAAATGCACCACTTATATCTAGAGCAATTGCTGTGCAGTATTCTTTTTTCGTAATAGAATCCTTAATGAAATTAACAACTTTAGCGATTGCCTCAATCGTTCCAACACCCTCACGAAAACCATATTGATTACTATTAAATAAATTTTGACTATAAAAATAATGTTCAATCCTAGATATCAGGAGTGCATCTAGCACCTTCCCTGTTACTGGTAGCAGACTAATTGGTCTAAAATCTTTAATTACTAGGCCAGGCTTGTTAGGTTTTGGAATCACCTTAATTAGTTGTTCTTTCCAGCATTCTGGAAAAACTCCATACTTCAGACATTTGTTAAATAATTCCCGAAAAAGTGTAGGAGAAGAGTCGAATGCTACCTGAACAATATCCGAAGTGATACCATCAATTCCTGGTGCTTTCTTAGGGTTCATTTTTCTTATTGTTCGTTTTATCTCTGCTGTTGTAAAATTCCTATCGTCAGGTCCTCCTTTGCCTGCGCATGACTCGTCTCTTATTTGTTTATGCTTTACTGTATCCTCTTCATTATCTTCAGGAAAGAAGGCATTCAGTAGCAGATGGCTTGTCTCTACTAGATCTAAGGTAACACCTCCATTTTTTAGACCACTAAGATATGCAAGACTAGACAGACAAGACTAGACAGACAAGACTAGACAGACAAGACTAGACAGACAAGACTAGACAGACAAGACTAGACAGACAAGACTAGACAGACAAGACTAGACAGACAAGACTAGACAGACAAGACTAGACAGACAAGACTAGACAGACAAGACTAGACAGACAAGACTAGACAGACAAGACTAGACAGACAAGACTAGACAGACAAGACTAGACAGACTAGACTAGACAGACAAGACTAGACAGACTAGACTAGACAGACAAGACTAGACAGACAAGACTAGACAGACAAGACTAGACAGACAAGACTAGACAGACAAGACTAGACAGACAAGACTAGACAGACAAGACTAGACAGACAAGACTAGACAGACAAGACTAGACAGACAAGACTAGACAGACAAGACTAGACAGACAAGACTAGACAGACAAGACTAGACAGACAAGACTAGACAGACAAGACTAGACAGACAAGACTAGACAGACAAGACTAGACAGACAAGACTAGACAGACAAGACTAGACAGACAAGACTAGACAGACAAGACTAGACAGACAAGACTAGACAGACAAGACTAGACAGACAAGACTAGACAGACAAGACTAGACAGACAAGACTAGACAGACAAGACTAGACAGACAAGACTAGACAGACAAGACTAGACAGACAAGACTAGACAGACAAGACTAGACAGACAAGACTAGACAGACAAGACTAGACAGACAAGACTAGACAGACAAGACTAGACAGACAAGACTAGACAGACAAGACTAGACAGACAAGACTAGACAGACAAGACTAGACAGACAAGACTAGACAGACAAGACTAGACAGACAAGACTAGACAGACAAGACTAGACAGACAAGACTAGACAGACAAGACTAGACAGACAAGACTAGACAGACAAGACTAGACAGACAAGACTAGACAGACAAGACTAGACAGACAAGACTAGACAGACAAGACTAGACAGACAAGACTAGACAGACAAGACTAGACAGACAAGACTAGACAGACTAGACTAGACAGACAAGACTAGACAGAGAAGACTATCTGTAGACGCACATCGCTTGGAAGCGGGCAAATAGACGAGGAGGAAAATAACAACGGATTTGCAGGTAGAGAACAGCAACCAAAAAAATTATGGCTATATATATCTAGGGCGAAAGACCACGTTACGGAGGAAATTGTAAAAAATTACTTAGTTAGGAAAACGGGTAAACCAGAAGAAAATATAATAGTAAAACAGCTCAACCCGAAAGTACGAAGAGCTAATAACAAAAGTTTTAAGGTCGGACTCGACTTGGACTTAATAGATCAAGTATATGATCAGACTTTTTGGCCAGAAGGAATTCTCCATGAGAGGCTAAATTTTCGTCTATTGGACCGAAATCGACAGTCGACAAATTTTCCAAGCCCATACGGAAATCCTGAGGATTTGTAACTAAAACACAAACCAAACAGTCAAAATCTAGCACAAGAAAAATAAATCATTCATCTGAAATTAATCTAATAAATCAAAATACTCAATCGCTAGGTAACTCAATTGACAAAATTGAGTTTATGCTAGAGGAAAATAAAAACTGTAGATATTTATTTCTGACTGAACACTGGAAGAGTAGTACCCAAATTGTGGCTTTTAAGATCAAACATTTTAACCTAGCCGCCCATTTCTGTAGACCAGAAGGATTACATGGAGGAACAGCCATTTACTGCAAAGAAGGAATCGTCAGTAGCGTTAGGCACGACATAAGCCAAATTGCTGAACAATTCATCTTTGAATGTTCGGCGATAGAAACTCTTTTGAATAAGGAAAGTACCATATTTGTTGCAGTTTACAGAGCTCCGCTAACCAGCCCTCAAATATTTATACACAAACTGCATGAGTTACTGGTACTATTATCTAACGAAGGCAAAACGTTTATAATAGCAGGCGACTTCAACAACTTCAACTAAAAAATACAAAATTATGTCAGCAGTTTCTCTCGCTGCTGAATTCGTTCAATGCTGTGCCGCTAGCACATGAAGTAAGCCATCCTGATTCTGGATCATGTATAGATAACACAATAGTAAGTATTAAATTTGAATACAAACTGCAGACGATAAACTACCAAATATCAGATCACTATGCACAAATCCTAGAAATAAAAATTGAAAATGAAACCCAAAACGTTTTTAAACAATTTAGGAATTATAACGAACAAAATAAGAGCTATCATAAAGAACTAATGGATAAAGCGTCATGGGACGAGCTCTTCACAGTTGACTCTTGCGAAATTAACAAACAATGGGAACTGTTCATGCAGATATTTTATACCAACTTCAATGCGGCATTCCCCATAATCCGCAGCAACACCAAGCGTACTAAGCCTCGAGTTTTTACAAACCCTGAAATAGGTAAAATGGAAAGGTATGTTAATTTATTACAAACAATTGCACACTCTGATCCTCGATATAAGAAAGCATACAATTACTTTCGCAGGAGGTTCGGCAAACTGCTCAGAAATGTCAAAAAACACAACTACAAAAATAAACTCAAAGAATCCTCAAATATACAAAAAACAACTTGGTATTTAGTTAAAAAAATAACACAGATTAAATCGACACAATGTACATATTGCAATGATACCCCATCACCACAAAATGCTAAAACAATAAATGACTTTTTTGCCGATAAAGCACAGAGCTTATCCAATGCGCAGCCGTGGACGCAATATGTGAACCATATACAAGGAATTAATTCCACCATTTTCCTAAAACCCACAACCAGGAAGGAACTTTTTGACACAATAATGAGCTTAAAAAACAAAAAGAGTGCTGGTAATGATGAAATATCTAGTATCATTATCAAAAATTCAATTTTCAATTTGCTCGGCCCATTACAACATATAATTAATAACTCGTTTACATTTGGTATTTTTCCAGAAGTCTTAAAAGTTTCAATAATTTCCCCTATATACAAATCTGGCGATAGAACTGATATTGGCAATTATAGGCAAATCAGTATTCTGTCGACATTCTCTAAGATCTTTGAGAAGCTTTTCTGTTCCAGAGTTCTGTCATTTGCAGGCAGATGTAAAATAATTAGCCAAAGACAGCATGGTTTTCTTGAAGGGAAAGGCATCGAGACTGCTTGCTACCAACTTATGAGTGCTATAAGCGAAAACCTAGAAGTAAAAAAGATACCTGTGGGAATGCTAATGGACCTCTCTAAAGCCTATGACTTAGTGGACCATAGCATATTGTTCGATAAGATGTATAATTATGGCATACGAGGTGTCGCCTTACACTGGTTACAATCATTTTTGTCAAACAGATCTCATATAACTCAATTATTAACAAAGCATGGTGCAGTGAAATCACCACCAAGGCTAATAAACATAGGCATTCCTCAAGGAAGTACCTTGGGCCCTCTATTATTTATACTATTCATAAACGATTTAACTCAAACGCCTATAACTTCCCAACATAATATGATCAATTATGCAGATGATACGACCATCCTTTTTATAAATGAAGCTACGAAAGATATTACTCGCAATGCGAATCTGGTAATGAGCTCAATGCTGTCCTGGTTCGCTGAAAATCGCCTAATAGTGAATAAAGGAAAAACAAATACAATTATTTTCCAAACAAAAAGATGTTCATCCATATTTCCAAAAGAATTCGTACTTGAAAATGAAACTATTCAGATTCAACAGGCTGTGCGGCTATTGGGAATTCACTTCGACAATACTCTAGACTGGTCTTCCCACATCAGTAAAATCTCGATGAAACTTAGCAAAACTGTGTATGCCATAAGAATCCTGAGTCGTTATTTAGAGACAAACATCTTGAAAATGGTCTATATTGCCAATTTCCAATCGCTACTGAAATTTGGCATCATGTTCTGGGGCAACGGAGTTAACATAAAAAGTGTGTTTAGAGTGCAAAAACAAGTGTTGCGAATCCTATTAAACCTACGATTTCGAGAATCCTGTAGAGGACATTTTAAAAAGGCCAACATACTGACATGTACGGGATTATATATGTTCGAAAGTATTGTCTTCTTAGTCAAGCACAAACATTTATTTGAGAAGTACATAAAACCAAGCCAAAGGGATACAAGGTTTAACAAAGTATCATATGAACTCCCAAAGCATAGTATGACAATGACTGAACGATACCCACCATACAGTAATATGAAAATATTTAACCACCTGCCAATTGCGATAAGAAAAATCGACAACTGGAAGAACATGAAAAGGGAACTGCATAGACTTTTAAATGAAATTAAACCATACAATCTACAAGAATACTATATGCTAGTGAAAAATATTTAATATTACAGATATACGTTAATATATGTTAAGTACAGATATACGGGTGTTTTTGCGCGTGTATTACAGATATTCTGACATATTTCATTGAGTGTTCTGTTTATTATGAATTTCTTAAATAATGAAATAAATGATTTTGATTTTGATTTGATTTTTGACTAGACAGACAAGACTAGACAGACAAGACTAGACAGACAAGACTAGACAGACAAGACTAGACAGACAAGACTAGACAGACAAGACTAGACAGACAAGACTAGACAGACAAGACTAGACAGACAAGACTAGACAGACAAGACTAGACAGACAAGACTAGACAGACAAGACTAGACAGACAAGACTAGACAGACAAGACTAGACAGACAAGACTAGACAGACAAGACTAGACAGACAAGACTAGACAGACAAGACTAGACAGACAAGACTAGACAGACAAGACTAGACAGACAAGACTAGACAGACAAGACTAGACAGACAAGACTAGACAGACAAGACTAGACAGACAAGACTAGACAGACAAGACTAGACAGACAAGACTAGACAGACAAGACTAGACAGACAAGACTAGACAGACAAGACTAGACAGACAAGACTAGACAGACAAGACTAGACAGACAAGACTAGACAGACAAGACTAGACAGACAAGACTAGACAGACAAGACTAGACAGACAAGACTAGACAGACAAGACTAGACAGACAAGACTAGACAGACAAGACTAGACAGACAAGACTAGACAGACAAGACTAGACAGACAAGACTAGACAGACAAGACTAGACAGACAAGACTAGACAGACAAGACTAGACAGACAAGACTAGACAGACAAGACTAGACAGACAAGACTAGACAGACAAGACTAGACAGACAAGACTAGACAGACAAGACTAGACAGACAAGACTAGACAGACAAGACTAGACAGACAAGACTAGACAGACAAGACTAGACAGACAAGACTAGACAGACAAGACTAGACAGACAAGACTAGACAGACAAGACTAGACAGACAAGACTAGACAGACAAGACTAGACAGACAAGACTAGACAGACAAGACTAGACAGACAAGACTAGACAGACAAGACTAGACAGACAAGACTAGACAGACAAGACTAGACAGACAAGACTAGACAGACAAGACTAGACAGACAAGACTAGACAGACAAGACTAGACAGACAAGACTAGACAGACAAGACTAGACAGACAAGACTAGACAGACAAGACTAGACAGACAAGACTAGACAGACAAGACTAGACAGACAAGACTAGACAGACAAGACTAGACAGACAAGACTAGACAGACAAGACTAGACAGACAAGACTAGACAGACAAGACTAGACAGACAAGACTAGACAGACAAGACTAGACAGACAAGACTAGACAGACAAGACTAGACAGACAAGACTAGACAGACAAGACTAGACAGACAAGACTAGACAGACAAGACTAGACAGACAAGACTAGACAGACAAGACTAGACAGACAAGACTAGACAGACAAGACTAGACAGACAAGACTAGACAGACAAGACTAGACAGGCAAGACTAAAAAAAGCAATGCTAGGTTTCCGCAAAATCGCGTTATTTCGGATAGGGGAAATATTTTCGGTTTCTGTTCACAGTTATCGGAAAACAATAAAATTACCTTAAATATGATGTATCAGTTATAACAATCGGTTAGATATTAAGCTAATTATGATGATTAGAAAATTAGTAAACAAACTGTTGGTAGGTTTGATCAAAGCCGCGATAATTTCGGAAGGGACAAGGGACTAATATTTTCAATTTGCGATTTTGATTTTGGGGAAAAAACCTATAATTTGTGGTGCTAGCAGTAAAAATCCGTCGGGTATTAAGCTAACTATGTAGCTGTAAACAAACAAATCATCTAGCTAAAACTAGTTGCTTCTGTTATAATTTTATTATTTATAAATAATTAAAACTAATTCCAACGATAGTTTTGCAAACGTTTTTAAAAAAACTTACGTTTTCTGTGAAATTTCACACTGGGAACACAATTTTCAGGAACACAAATTAAAAATTAAAAGGCAATCATAACTATGCCGACAAAACCAGTCAAACACGCAAGAAAAACTAACTTATCTAGATATCCCCTCCCTGATAATCGACTCAACCGAGCGACAGACGAATAAAAACAATCTCCAAAAAACTCTCCGCGAGTAGTTCGCACCGTTTTCACGCGGACAAACACAAACAGAAAAAACAATACACAGATTAATTACACGTTTGCACTTTTCGACGAAAATAAAGAAAATGCATTAAATTTAATAGAAAGTGAATTAAAAAATAAAATAAAGTGAAATAATTAGCGAATTAATTAATTTGTTACATCAGTGGTTTATCGAGAATAAAAGTACTCTGTGGATAATTTTAACCCGACACTTTTACATGATGTATCGCAATTTTAAAAACTTATTTTGCATAAATTGATTAGAAAATTAGTAAACAAACTATTACTTCGTTTCAGAAAAATCGCGATAAATTCCAAAGGGAGAAATATTTTCGATTTCTCTTTTCAGTTTTTGGAAAACAATAAAATTACCTTTAATTTAAGGTACCATTTATCAAAATCGGCTGAGTATTAAGCTAATTATGTTAATTAAAAAATTAGTAAATAATCTATACCAAGGTTTTAACAAAATCGCGATAACTTCGAAAAAGGCAAGTATTTTCGATTTTTGTTTTCAGTTCCGAGAAAACATTAAAATTACTTTTGATATGATCGATCATTTATCACAATCGGCTAGCTATAAAGCTAATTATGATGATTAGAAAATTAGTAAACAAACTGTTGGTAGGAAAGAGCAAAATCGCGATAACTTCGGAAGGAACAAATATTTTTGATTTCTGTTTCCGATTTTGGAAAAATAATAAAATTACCTTTAATTTTAAGTGTATGCTGTAAAAATTATTTGTGTATTAAGCTAACTATGGGGTTGCAAACAAACTGATCATCACGCAAAAATTAGGATAACTTGTTAAAATTTTATTTTGAAACGGGGAAATAAAAAAATTTGCAATTTTCATTTCCAGTTTTAGAAAAAAAAATTAATTGCCTTTAATATGAGATACTATTTATCACAATCGGCCTGATAATAGTCCGGTCAAATTAGACCAAAAAATAGGGGTGAGGTTACAAAAATTCACAGTTGGCTGAAAATTGGTAGGATTGTTCAAAACACTATTATAAATGAAATGTGAAAAGTACTCATTAATCCGACACCTGGAAAAAAATTACTCGGGGTCAAAGGTCACAAAAACTGTTTTTTCGCGATTTTCAGCAAAACGTTAAGTTTTATCATAAAATTATCCCAGATAAAAATTGTAGATCAGCCCAATGGTATGATATTTCCGAACCGGGCCTGATTCAGGTCTGACTCGAAACTTGGCTTTTACATATATAATTTCCTGAAATGAAGTTCATCATTTATACCTTTGGCGCTAGTTTCGTCTGCTTTGAACGAATATGCTAATTGTGAATCTAGGTATATTAAGTCTTTCACTTGTGTATATCAACTCGAATAAATAATAAACATAACCTGTCAAGAAATTTCTGTGCATTATGTCTCGGAAGCGAGCTAGTGATTCTAATTTTTATTATAAAAATAAAAAACTACGATATTTAAGATGTATGTCATCTGATTCAGATTTCGAGGATACAAACAGCGATAATTCGACTAACTTTATTGTTGAAAATGATGCCAAAATAATCTGGAGTAATAATCATGATGAAATTTCTTTCGGTAAATTTAATAAATTGTTATTAATATACCTTACAAATTTGATAAATACTATAATTAATAATAATATATTTTATTATAGTATCCACGAATAAAATAGTATCCAATAATATCCACGATCAACCTGCCCTAGATACAAGTTTCCACGCTAAGATTGTAAAGTGGATAATTAATAACATTGATAAGTTGGCTTTGACAACAGTACATGAGCTTTTTGCAGTTTTAATAGGCGAGGGTTATAAAATGTTTCCACTAAAATCTCATGTGCTCTTAGGCTACAAACACTCAATTAATTCGTCACCAGTATTAACAAAAAATGGTACTTTTGTTCAGTATTTATACTTAGGAATATTTAACGGTTTAGTGAACCGAATTGACCGACACATATTCCACGAAAACGAAATCAATTTTTTTGCATTTATTGATGGTATGAAAGTATATAAAAATACTAAAGGTCAATTATGGCCTATTGTTGTGCAACTGAATCATAAGAAGTATGTATGCTCACCTTTTACTGTCGGATTATTTTATGGAGATGTAAAGCCTAGAGATGTTGGTAGTTTACTCGATGATATTGTTAATGAAGTTAAATTGCTAATGAATGATGGAGTAAAAATACAAATCGAGCTTATTTCAAATGTATAAAAGGCCCCATTGCATTTTATGGATGTGAACGTTGTATCGTTCAAGGTATTACCAAGGAAAGAAAACGTATCTATCCTGATACTAATTGTGAGAAACGCACTAAGAAATTTTTTGCTGATAAAACCCAACCTGAACATCATCTAGAGAATGATACAACTCCTCTTCTCAAAATTCCTGGATTTGACCCTATCAAAGAAGTAGTTTTGGATTCAATGCATTTACTTTTTCTAGGTGCAACCAAATATAGGTTGGCAAAACGAGTAGAAAAAGGTAATATTGCTAGACTGAAGCCAGAAAATCGTTAGATTTTTAAGAAATTGATGGATTCGATCAGTATGTCAGAGTATGTGTCAAATGAATTTCAACGAAAGATATTTGATGTTGGCGAAATATCTCATTTGGAAAGCCACTCAATATCGTTTCATGATACTATATGGTGGACCTATTATTTTAAAATTTGTTCTGGATATTGCAGCATACAAACATTTTTTATTATTACACGTAGCCTGTCGAATCCTGTGCAGTGATGAGCTAGCAGTTTTAAATGTAGACTTTTCTGATGAATTATTAAAAAAAAAAATTGTTTTAATGCCAAAATTAATTATAAGGGTAATTAATTTACTTAAGTACACCACGTATATACATATGAAGCTGTAATACAAGTAAAAATATCGTTCTATCGGTGAGTGTAACTTGCACATATAAAATATTTTAAATATCAGAATTTCGGGTAAAAAAAATGTTGAATTACCAACAATTGAAGATTCATTTGATGCTAACGAAGAGACATGCGATGTGCCTTTGTTGGGGCAATTTACTTGCTTCCAGGATGAAGAAGGTAAACAAGGAGAAGAAGTACAAGAAGAACGATAGATAAATTTCGCTTTTTTTTTAATTTACACCCTTTTTAACATTTTCAACCCTTGCCAATATCTTTAATTACTGCATAGTTTCAAATTAAACAGAATCACAACAGATCAGTGAAACCACATTAAAAAAAAAACGTGCTAACTACACTACCTCAAAGGTGGCGTGGAAACGTGTGTATATTAAGACGATAACAACTATTTTAATTTTTTGAATCGTTATATCTCAAAAACGGTGGTTTTTAATAAAATAAATATTTTCGATTTCCGTTATCAGATTCGAGAAAACAATAAAAAAACACCTTTAATTTAAAGTGTCAGTTATCACAGTCGGTTGAGTATTAAGCTAAATTATATTGATTAGAAAATTAGTAAACAAATTATTGCTAGGTTTCAGTAAAATCGCGATCACTTCGAAAAAGGCAAATATGTTTTATTTTTGTTTTCAGTCCTGAGAAAACAGGAAAATTTACTTAAACATGATGTATCCGTTATCACAATCGGTTAGATACTAAGCTAACTATGATAATTAGAAAATTAGTAAACAAACTGTTGGTAGGTTTGAGCAAAATCGCGATAACTTCGGAAGGGGCAAATATTGTCGATTTCCGTTTCCGATGTTGGGAAAACAATAAAATTACCTTTGATTTGAGGTGTATGCTGTAAAAATTAGTTAGGTATTAAGCTAACTACGGGGTTACAAACAAACTGATCATCTCGCAAAAATTAGAAGCACTAGTTCAAATTTTATTTTGAAACGAGGAATAATTTGCAATTCCTATTTCTAGTTTTAGAAAAAAAAAATTGCCTTTAATATGAAATACTAATTATCACAATCGTCCAAATAAAAAGCTAATTACGTTGATTAGAATATTAGTAAACAATCTATTGTTACGTTTCCGCAAAATCGCGATAATTTCGGATGGGGGTAATATTTTCAATTTCTGTTTTAATTTTTGCGCAAACAACAAAATTACCTTAAATACGATGTAACAGTTGTCACAATCGGATCGATATTAAGCTAATTATGATGATTAGAAAATTAGTAGACAAACTGCTGGTAAGTTTGTTGAAAATCGCGATAACTTCGGAAGGGGCAAATATTTTTGGTTTCCGATGTTGGGAAAATAATAAAATTACCTTTAATTTGAAATGTACGTTGTAAACATTAGTTCGGTATTAAGCTAACTATGGGGTTGCAAACAAACTGATCATCTCGCAAAAATTAGTAGCACCTGTTAAAATTTTTAAAAAGGGGGAAATATTTTCAATTTCCATTTCCAGTTTTGGGAAAACAATAAAATATTGTCTTTAATTTGAGATACCATTTATCACAATCGGCCTGTTAGTAAGCTAACTACGTTGATTAGAAAATTAGTAAACAAACCAATGCTAGGTTTCCGCAAAATGGCGATAATTTCGGATGGGGGAAATATGTTCGACTTCTATTTTCATTTTTGGTAAAACAAACCTTAAATATCAGTTATCAGTGTATCATTTATCACAATTGGTTAGATACTAAGCTAATTATGATGATGAAAATTAGTAAACAAACTGATGGTAGGTTTGAGCAAAATTGCAATAACTTCGGATGGGGTAAATATTATCGATTTCCGTTTCCGGTTCTGGAAACATAATAAAATTACCTTTAATTTGAAGTGTTTGCTGCAAACATTAGTTGGGTATTAGGTTAACTATGGGGTTGCAAACAAACGAATCATCTCGCAAAAAATAAAAGCGCGTGTTAAAATTTTATTTTGAAACGGGCAAATATTTGTAATTTCCATTTCCAGTTTTGGGAAAATAATTAAAGTGCCTTTAATGCAAATCGCGTTCATTTCGGGTGGGGGAAATATTATCGATTTCTGTTTTCATTTTTGTGGAAACAATAACATATCCTTAAATATGATGTATCACTTATCTCAATCGGTTAGATATTAAGCTAATAATGATGATTAAAAAATTAGTAAACAAACTGTTTGTAGGTTTGAGCAAAATCGCGATATTTTCGGAAGGGGCAAATATTTTCGATTTCCGTTTCCGGGTTTGGGAAAATAATAAAATCACCTATAATTTAATGTATTTGCTGTAAAAATTAGTTGGGTATTAACTTAACTATGAGGTTGCAAACAAACGAAGCATCTCGCAAAAAATAAAAGCACATGTTAAAATTTTATTTTGACACGGGCAAATATTTGTAATTTCCATTTACAGGTTTGGAAAAACAATAAAATTTCCTTAAATTTGAGATACCACTCATTACAATCGGTCTGATAGTAGGCTAACTACGTTGATTACAAAATTATTAAACAAACTATTCCTAGGTTTCTGCAAAATCGCGATCATTTCGGTTAGGGAAAATAATTTCTGTTTTTATTTTTGGGGAAACAATAAAATCACATTAAATATGTTGTATTCGATCACCATCGGTTAAATATTAAGCTAAATAAGATGATTAGAAAATCAATAAACAAACTATTGGTAGGTTTGGGCAAAATTGCGATAACTTCGGAAGGGGCAAATATTTTCAATTTCCGTTTCCGATGTTGGAAAAGGATGGGGAAAATAAAAAAATTACCTTTAATTTGAGGTGTCTGCTATATCAATTAGTTGGGTATCAAGCTAACCATTGGTTTGCAAACGGGGAAATATTTGCGATTTCCATTTACAGTTTTGGGAAACCAATAAAATTGATTTATATTTGAGATACAATTTATCACAATCGGCCTGATAGTAAGCTAATTACGTTGATTAGAAAATTAGTAAACGGATTAGTTTTCGGATGGGGGAAATATTTTCCATTTCTGTTTCAATTTTTGGGAAAACAATAAAATTACCTTCAATATTATGTACCAGCTATCACAATCGGTTAGGTATTAAGCTAATTATGGTGATTAGAAAATTAGTAAACAAACTATTGGTAGGTTTGGGAAGGTTAACTTCGGAAGGGACTAATATTTTCGATTTGCGTTTCTGATTTTGGGAAAATAAATAAAATACCTATAATTTGAGGTGCTAGCTGTAACAATTCGTCGGATATTAAGCTAACTATGAAGCTGTAAACAAACAAATCGTCTAGCTAAAACTAGTTGCTTCTGTTATAATTTTATTATTTATAACTAATTAAAACTAATTCTAATGATAGTTTTGCAAACGTTTTTAGAAAAACTTACATTTTCTGTGAAATTTCACAATGGGAACACAATTTTCACGAACACAAATTAAAAAGCAATCACAATAATGCCGACAAAACCAGTCACACACAAGAAAAACTAAATTATCTAGATATCCCCTCCCTGATAATCGACTTAACCGAGCGACAGACGAATAAAAACTATCTCCAAAAAACTCTCCGCGAGTACCGCACCGTTTTCACGCGAACAAAAACAAACAGAAAAAACAATTCACAGATTAATTATACGTTGGCACTTTTCGACGAAAATAAAGAAAATGCATTAAATTTAATAGAAAGTGAATTAAAAAACAAAATAAAGTGAAATCATTAGCGAATTAATTGATTTGTTACATCAGTGGTTTATCGAGAATAAAAGTACTCTGTGGATAATTTTAACCCGACAATTTTACATGCTGTAAGTATCGCAATTTTAAAAACTTATTTTGCATAAATTGATTAGAAAATTAGTAAACAAACTATTACTTGGTTTCAGTCAAATCGCGATAAATTCCAAAGGGGGAAATATTTTCGATTTGTCTTTTCAGTTTTTGTAGGTACCATTTATCAAAATCGGCTGAGTATTAAGCTAATTATGTTAATTAAAAAATTAGTAAACAATCTATATCAAGGTTTTAACAAAATCGCGATAACTTAGAAAAAGGCAAGTATTTTCGATTTTTGTTCTCAGTTCAGAGAAAACAACAAAATTACTTTTAATATGATGGATCATTTATCACAATCGGCTAGCTATAAAGCTAATTATGATGATTAGAAAATTAGTAAACAAACTGTTGGTAGGTAAGAGCAAAATCGTGTTAACTTCGGAAGGGACAAATATTTTCGATTTCTGTTTCCGATTTTGGGAAAATAATAAAATTCCCTTAATTTTAAGTGTATGCTGTAAAAATTATTTGTGTATTAAGCAAACTATAGGGTTGCAAACAAACTGATCATCTCGCAAAAATTAGGAGCACCTGTTAAAATTTTATTTTGAAAAGGGGAAATATTTGCAATTCCCATTTCCAGTTTTAGGAAAAAAATTGAATTGCCATTAATATGAGATACTATTGTAGTCTTGTCAAGAAACAAGAAACATTATTAAGGAGAAATATGGATTCGCATTTTCTTTCAATTTACAGTGAATTCTTGTTTAAGTTGAGAATATTAAAATATTTACTTTTCAGTTATTAAAAAATATATCATTCTAAGTAATTATGAGTTAGTTATTATAATTTTTTTTTATAAAAAAGATCGCGATTTTACTGCAACCTAACAATAATTTGTTTACTGATTTTCTAATCAACGTATTTAGCTTATTATAAGGCCGATTGTGGTAAATGGTATCTAAAATCAAAGCCAATTTTATTGTTTTCCCAAAACTAGAAATGGAAATAGCAAATATTTCCATATTTTAAAATAAAATTTTAACAGGTGCTCCTATTTTTTGCCAGTTGGTTAGTTTGTTTGCAACCCTATAGTTAACTTAATAAATAATTATAATAACTAGTAGTATAATAGTAGTATAATATAGTATAATATAGTATAATATAGTAGTATAAATAATATATAGTATAAAGTTTAGTATAATAATAACTAACTTATAATTATAATTACTTAGAATGATATATTTTTTAATAACTGAAAAGTAAATGTTTTAAAATACACAACATAAACAAGATTTCACTGTAAATTGAAAGAAAATACGATTCCATATTTCTCCTTAATTATGTTTCTTGTTTCCACTCTGGTAACATAATCACAAAACATATTTTAAAAGTATGCTTACAAACAGAATAGGGGACTAACATGTTTCTAATAAACTGACAGACCAAACAAGTTTCTGCAATCAGACAAGACAAGACAAGAATAGGCTAAACCAATCCAGATAAGAGCAAAGGAGAATAGACAAGACTGGTCAGGACAAGACTGGACAAAACAGGACAAGACTAGACAAGACCAAACAAAACCAGACAAGACCAGACAAGATCAGACAAGATCAGACAAGTCCAGCCAAGACCAGACAAGAATAAACAAGATCAGGTATGACCAGACTGCCTGATAATAATAGTCCGGTCAAATTAGACCAGCAAATACGCGTGAGGTTACAAAAATTCACACTTGACTGAAAATTGGTAGGATTGTTCAAAACACTACTATAAATGAAATGTGAAAAGTCCTCATCAATCTGATACCTGGAAAATTGTTTACACGGAGTCAAAGGTCACAAAAACGGTTTTTTCGCGATTTTCAGCAAAACGGTAAGTTTCATCATAAAATTATCTCAGATAAAAATTGTAGATTTCTAGATTATCTATAAAAAATGTCTGAATACTTTTTCTCCTAGGAGCCACCGTTTTCGAGATATAACGATTCAAAAAGTTGAAAGAGTTGCAATCGTCATAATATGTATACCACGTATATACTTGGGCTTTGGACAAGACCTTGGCGAACGGAAGAAGTTTGGAGATTATCCTTAATTTTCGGAAAAATCTTTACTAACTGTTTGGGTTAGACCAGGGGTCCGCAAAGTGTGGCAAGCGAGCCACATGTGGCTCTTTTTATGTGAGCTTATGGCTCTTCAGAAATTAAATTTTCTATTTGGAAAGGCAAGGAACAAAGAGTCTAATGTCGAGAGATATTTCGAAAATGGCAAGGAACAAAGAGTCTAATGTCGAGAGACATTTCGGAAATAAACACTTCAGTGATGTAAGAAAGAGAGCAATTGAAGATCTTCAGAAATTTTTTAAAAAGACCTCTTTTTCTGTTGTTCCTCTTTTAACTGTTGGATGCAATATGCAAATAATGCTAACTTGGCAAACTTTGTGGTGAGTCACGAAATCGTCAAAAACGGAAATCTATTCACTCATGGTGAATACATAAAAAAATGTTTTATAAATGCTGCTGACAAATGTGGCCTAATGTCCAATAGGCCTGAAGCGTTAATAACCCGGTACAATGGATCCATCAAAGTTAAAATGGTAGGTAATAAAATAGAATTTTTATTACTCATGCAGGATAAGTACTAACTTGGCGCCCGTTTTTTAGTGCGACAAATAACTGTTTTTGGCTGTATTACCACCTAACTTGGGTAACGCACGCAAATCTAGACTTGCCACACTGGGAACACAATTTTCACGAACGCAAATTAAGAATTAAAAAGCAATCACAACTATGCCGACAGAGGCAGCTCAAATACGCAAAAAAAACTAAATTATAGGGACACCCCCTCCCAGATAAACGACTCATCCGATCGACAGATAAAATCGTATAAAAACGTCTCCAAAAAAACTCGGCGATTAGTTTGCACCGTTTCAAACAACAAACACAAAGACGAAAAACAATGCACAGAATAATTACATGTTAGCGCTTTCCCATTAATTGTTTGTGTGACTGATCTCTGCGACCCCGTCCAATTTTGTCGAAAATAAAGAAAAATAATTAACTTTAAAAAAATATGGATTAAACAAAAATAAATAAAGTAAAATAATTTGTGAAATAATTTATTTGTTAAATCGGTGGTTTATCGAGAATAAGTACCCTGTCAAAATTTTAACCCGACAATTTTACAGGCTGTTAGTATCGCAATTTTAAAAACTTCTTTTGCATACATTTAAAAATTTGTAAACAAACTATTACTAGCTTTCTGCAAAATCGCGATAACTTCGGAATGGATAAATATTTTCGATTTTTGTTTTCAGGTTCGACTAAACAAAAAAATACCTTTAATATAAGGTGTCAGTTATCACATTCGGTTGGGTATTAAGCTAAATTATCTTGATTAGAAAATTGGTAAACAAATGATTGCTAGTTTTCAGCAAAATCGCGATAATTTCGAAAAAGGCAAGTATTTTCGATATTTGTTTTAAGTTCGGGGAAAACAAAATTACCTTTAGGATCAGTTATCACTATCGGTTAGCTATTAAGCTAATTATGATGATTAGAAAATCAGTAAACAAACTGTTGGTAGGTTTCTGCAAAATCGCGATAACTTCGGAAGGGACAAATTTTCGATTTCCGTTTCCGATGTTGGGAAAATAAAAAATTACCTTTGATTTGAGGTGTATGCTGTAAAAATTAGTTGGGTATTAAGCTAACTATGGGGTTGCAAACTAACTAATCATCTCGCAAAAATTAGGAGCACCTGTTAAAATTTTATTCTGAAACGGGGAAATATTTGCAATCTCCATTTCCAGTTTTGGGAAAACAATAAAATTGCCTTTAATTTGAGATACCACTTTTTACAATCGGGCTGATAGTAAGCTAATTACGTGGATTAGAAAATTAGTAAACAAACTTTTGGCTTTTATTATTAGTAAACAAACTAGGCTTCCGCAAATTCGCGATAATTTCCTATGGGGGAAATATTTTCGATTTCAGTTTTTATTTTTGGAAAAACAATTAAATTATCTCTAATATGATGTATCAGTTATCACAAACGGCTAGCAATTCAGCGAATTATGATGATTTGAAAATTTGTAAAGAAAGCTCTATTTTTGGCCAAATCGCTATAACGTTCCTATTAACGTTTCCTATTTTGGAAAAATAATAATAAAACAGGATGGTTGCGACAGTTACTACGTGGTAATCCATACTTACATTGAATTGAAAAATTCACTTTGTTTTTTACCACACTTATATTATGTAAAAATATTATATAACTTATTATTCACAGTTATATAAATTTCTACACATATCACGACTCGAGTTTCGACGTTTGACGGTCATTTTCAAGTGGTCAAACTTGAAAATGACCGTCAAACGTCGAAACTCGAGTCGTGATATGTGTAGAAATTTATATAACTGTGAATAATAAGTTATATAATATTTTTACATAATATAAGTGTGGTAAAAAACAAAGTGAATTTTTCAATTCAATGTAATAATAAAACATTTAAACTTAAAACAATCGAAACACAGCCTAAATATATAAATACAGTGAACGCTCTATATAAGCTACCTCTCTATAAGCAACATTCTTTATAAGCGGCCTCTATACAAGCAACTTTTTTTAGTTCAACTGTTTTGTATAAGCAACTAATTTTTTTAAAGCTAAATATTTAAGTTAAGTTTAGGCCAATTCAGAAGTAACAATTCACAACAACATAATCTCAAATTGTAAAAAATTCTGTTATTGGAATATGTTTGTGTTTTATGCTGACAGTATTGAAGTGAATATTTTTTAAATAGAATTTTTACTTAAATTCTGTTAATTTCTGTTAATAAATTAATATTTTTGTGCTTTAGATTCAACCATAAAATATGAATCAGAAGAAAAAAAGACGTTCAATTTCGTTAAACGATAAACTATCCATTTTAAAGGACATTGAAAATGGTAAGAAGTAAGGACATTTGTAACGAATATAAAGTTGCTAAATTTACAATAAGTAGAGTAAAAGAAAATAAAGAAAAGTTAGAAGAATGCATCCAAAACGTATGTGAATCACAGTAAGATTAAGCGAATGAAGGCAATAAAATATAGTTAAATCGACGATAATACACTGTTTTCTTGGTTCTTGGAGCGGCGACAATTCAACGATTTAGTTCCAAATGAAATGATAAAATTAAAAGCACTCGAATGAAATAGACGCGTAAATAGATTAAATAATGGACCTGAAACAGTGGTGTATTGGTAAAATAAGAAGTAACGGAACGCATGGTGAGAGCAAAAAAATAATCCGCGACTTTCCACAAGCAGCTTACTGGCACAATTCGCAATGAAATTGTAATTGACGAGATTCTAACTACCGTAGACTTGCGCATTCGCACTATTATTGAAGTTTATAGTTTAGTAGTATGGTATGTAGAATAGCCAACCCAGAACACATGATGTTTATTTGATTCAAAAGAGAAAAGGAAACAAGACACAAAAAGCAAGATTAATTCTATATTAATTAATATATTTTCTGAAATGTTTTTGCAAATTCGACAATTTAAATTTTCATTTTAAATTAAAAAAAATGATCATAAAAGTACCAGAACGCGTTCCGTTTTTGAAAAAACGTGCCGGAACGTCGTTACGCCACGTCCGCCAAGCTTTAATTTGAGGTGCATGCTGTAACAATAAGTTGGGTATTAAGCTAACTTTTGGGTACAAAAAACTGATCATTTCGCCAAAATTAGGAGCACCTGTTAAAATTTTATTTTGAAACGGGGAAATATTTGCAATGCCTATTTCCAGTTTTGGGAAAACAATAAAATTGCCTTTAATTTGAGATAGCATTTATCACAATCGTCCTGATAGTAAGCTAATTACGTTGATTAGAAAATTAGTAAAAAACTATTGCAAGGTTTCCGTAACATCGCGATAACTTCGGATAAGGGAAATATTTTCGATTTCTGTTTCCAGTTATCGGAAAACTATAAAAGTACCTTAAATTTGATGTATCAGTTATCACAATCGGTTAGATGTTAAGCTAATTATGATTATTAAAAAATTAGTAAACATACTGTTGGTAGGTAAGAGCAAAATCGCGATAACTTCGGAAGGGACAAATATTTTCGATTTCTGTTTCTGATTTTAGAAAAATAATAAAATGACCTTTAATTTTAAGTGTATGCTGTAACAATTATTTGTGTATTAAGCAAACTATAGGGTTGCAAACAAACTGATCATCTCGCAAAAATTAGGAGCACCTGTTAAAATTTTATTTTGAAACGGGGAAATATTTGCAATTCTCATTTCCAGTTTTAGGAAAAAAATTGAATTGCCTTTAATATGAGATACTATTGTAGTCTTGTCAAGAAACAAGAAACATTATTAATTAGAAATATGGATTCGCATTTTCTTTCAATTTACAGTGAATTCTTGTTTAAGTTGAGAATATTAAAATATTTACTTTTCAGTTATTAAAAAATATATCATTCTAAGTAATTATGAGTTAGTTATTATAATTTTTTTTTATAAAAAAGATCGCGATTTTACTGCAACCTAGCAATAATTTGTTTACTGATTTTCTAATCAACGTATTTAGCTTATTATAAGGCCGATTGTGGTAAAGGGTATCTAAAATCAAAGCCAATTTTATTGTTTTCCCAAAACTAGAAATGGAAATGCAAATATTTCCCTGTTTTAAAATAAAACAGGTGCTCCTAATTTTTGACAGTTGGTTAGTTTGTTTGCAACCCTATAGTTAGCTTAATAAATAATTATAATAACTAACTTATAATAATAATTACTTAGAATGATATATTTTTTAATAACTGTAAAGTAAATGTTTTAAAATACCCAACTTAAACAAGATTTCACTGTAAATTGAAAGAAAATACGATTCCATATTTCTCCTTAATTATGTTTCTTGTTTCCACTCTGGTAACATAATCACAAAATATATTTTAAAAGTATGCTTACGAACAGAATAGGGGACTAAAATGTTTTTAATAAACTGACAGACCGAACAAGTTTCTGCAATCAGACAAGATAAGACAAGAATATGCTAAACAAATCCAGACAAGAGTAAAGAATAGAATATATAATAGACAAGACTGGTCAGGAGTGGACAAGACTGGACAAAAAAGGACAAGACTAGACAAGACCAAACAAAACCAGACAAGACCAGACAAGATCAAACAAGACAAGACAAGACAAGAATAAACAAGAGCAGGTATGAACAGACTGCCTGATAATAATAGTCCGGTCAAATTAGACCAGCAAATAAGGGTGAGGTTACAAAAATTCACACTTGGCTGAAAATTGGTAGGATTGTTCAAAACACTATTATATATGAAATGTGAAAAGTCCTCATCAATCCGATACCTGGAAATTAATTTACTGGGGGTCAAAGCTCACAAAAACGGGTTTTTCGCGATTTTCAGCAAAACGGTAAGCTTCATCATAAAATTAGACCAGATAAAAATAGTAGATCAGATAATTATCTATAAAAAATGTCTAAATACTTTTTTCCCTAAGAGCCACCGTTTTTGAGATATAACGATTCAAAAAATTGAAAGAGTTGTAATCGTCATAATATGTATACCACGTATATACTTTCGGAAAAATCTTTACTAACTGTTTGGGTTAGACCAGGGGTCCGCAAAGTGTGGCTAGCGAGCGACATGTGGCTCTTTTGATGTGAGCTTATGGCTCTTCAGAAATTAAATTTTCTATTTGGAAACGCAAGGAACAAAGAGTCTAATGTCGAGAGACATTTCGAAAATAAACACTTCAGTGATGTAAGAGGAGAAAGAGAGCAATTGAAGATCTTCAGAAATTTTTTAAAAAGACCTATTTTTCTGTTGTTCCTCTTTTAACTGTTGGATGCAGTATGCAAATAATGCTAACTTGGCAAACTTTGTGGTGAGTCACGAAATCGTCAAAAACGGAAATCTATTCACTGATGGTGAGTACATTAAAATTTGTTTTATAAATGCTGCTGACAAATGTGGCCTGAAGTCCAATAGGCCTGAAGCGTTAATAACCCGGTACAATGGATCCATCAAAGTTAAAATGGTTGGTAATAAAAAAAAAAATTTATTACTCATGCAGGATAAGTACTAACTTGCCGCCCGTTTTTTATTCATACAAATAACTGTTTTTGGCTGTATTATGGCCACCTAACTTGGGTAACGCACGCAAATATTCAATAAAAATCGCCAAGTTATATTTAAAAAAAAAACAATTGAGTAAATAAAATAAACACAATCTAAACCTGAATATTTGAAAAAGTAACGTAAAAGTGACTTTTAAGTGATTTTTTTTCATTACAAAATTAAAATAGAAATCAAAGAAAACATTTAGAATTAGTGCAAATGGTGATACCGGAGACTGATGAGAGTTCTTATGAACGTATGCATGTTATCCACACCACCGGTAACAATTGAAAAAGCGAATAAAACGAAGAGAAAAAGCGAGAAAAACCTCCTGGGCGAATGAAGGTCAATTTCGCTCCCGTGAGCAATTGACAACTTACTGTCCTAGTTGCATAATATACTATTGTCAAAATTTTAAAAGAGAAAATTGATCATGACGTGTTAACTTTCCATTGCACAATTCACCAGGAAGCACTTTGCGCACAAACATTTCCAGAAAATATGGATAAAGTTATGGATTTGGTAATCTAGGCCAGAAACAATATTCTTGCAAAGGCGCCTAATCATCGCCGATTATGAAGAAAATTAAAAAATATGACTTTATGGAAAATAATTTTGCGTGGTTCTTGATCCAGTTTCAAATCATTTTAAGTAAAAATATGGCTCTTAAGTTTATAGAGTTTGCCAACCCCTGGGTTAGACCATGAGGAACATAAGATGGAATTATAAAAAGTTTCCCCTTCATTTTGGAAAACTGAAAAAGTTGTTGGAAGGATTGGAGTTTCCCCTTGATTTTCGAAAAAACCGATACTTGAATTTTGGACCAGACGATGGGGAACTGAAGAAATTGTAGGAAAATTCAATCCTTGTGGAACCTTGTTGAACCTTGTGGAGCTGAAGAATTTACCGAAAAAAAAAAAAAATTTCTCAATTGTTGTTTGGGCGGGAAACCGTGAAAGAAATCGTGTTTTCTGGAATGTTGAATTTTAGATTTCCATTTCCGACCAAATGAAAATTCCTTGGGAAGACTGTTAAAAAGACTGTACTACCAAGTACAGTATACCAAGTACACCACGTATATAAATCACTGAAGCTGTAATATAAGTAAATATATCATTCTATCGGTCAGTGTAACTAACACATATAAAATATTATAAAAATCAGAATTTCGGGAAAAAAAAAAGTTGAATCCCCAACAATTGAAGATTCATTTCATGCTAACGAAGAGACATGCGATGGACATGGAGAAGAAGAACAAGAAGAAGATTGTTGGATACGTTTCCATATTTTTTTTTTTAATTTACACCCCTTTTAACATTTTCAACCCTTGCCAATATCTTAATTATTTAATAGTTTCAAATTAAACAGAATCACAACAGATCAGTGAAACCACATTAAAAAACGCGCTAATTGTAAGTACACTACCTCAAAGGTGGCGTGGAAACGTGTGCATATTATGACGATTACAATTCTTTCAATTTTTTGAATCGTTATATTTCAAAAAACGGTGGCTCTTAGGGAAAAAAGTATTTAGACATTTTTTACATAAATAATTATCTGATCTACAATTTTTATCTGAACTAATTTTATGATAGAACTTACCGTTTTGCTGAAAATCGCGGAAAAACCCGTTTTTGTGACTTTGACCCCGAGTAAATTTCTGGTACTGACGTATTAACACCACCACGGCTATATATTGGATCGAGAGTTCACGCTGCCGCGCGTAACTTATCTTGATTTATCTGTCCGATTCGCGGCGGGCAACCTAATCTAACCGGGGTTAAAAAAGTATATTGAGTTTTTAAAATGTTTTAATTTTAAATAAAATCTGTTATTTTATGATTTATCATAAAAATTTTAGGTGTAGATTGGAGGCATTTAAAAATGTAACGCTGGTGGCGTTAATACGTAAGTACCAAATTATTTTCCAGGTTTCTGATCGATGAGGACTTTTCACATTTCATTTATAATAGTGTTTTGAACAGTCCTACCAATTTTCAGCCAAGTGTGAATTTTAGTAACTTTGGTTGTCTACATTGTCCGGTCTATAAGCTAATTACGTTGATTAGAAAATTAGTAAACCAACTATCATAAACTAAATATCTAAGGACGGCGGAAATATTTTCGATTTCGGTTTTCATTTTTGGGAAAACAATAAAATTACCAGCAATACGATGTAACAGTTATCACAATCGGTTAGATATTAAGCTAATTATGATAATTAGAAAATTAGTAAATAAACGGTTGGTAGGTTTGAGCAAAATCGCGATAACTTCGGAATGGGTAAATATTTTCCATTTCCGTTTCCGATTTTGGGAAAATAAAAAAAATACCTATAATTTGAGGTGCTAGCTGTAACAATCCGTTGCGTATTAAGCTGACTATATAGCTGTAAAAAACAAATCATCTCGCTAAAACTAGCTGCTTCTGTTATAATTTTATTATTTATAAATAATTAAAACTGATTCTAATGATAGTTTTTCAAAAACTTTTGTAAAAACACGTTTTTGGAAAAACTTACATTTTTTGTGGAATGCCACACTGGGAACACAATTTTTTTCACAAACGCAAATTAAGGATTAAAAAGCAATCACAACTATGCCGACAAAGGCAGTTCAAATACGCAAGAAAAACTAAATTATAGGGACACCCCCTGCCTGATAAACGACTCATCCGATCGACAGACGTATAAAAACGTCTCCAAAAAAACTCCGCGATTAGTTTGCAACGTTTCAAACAACAAACACAAAGACGAAAAACAATACACAGAATAATTACATGTTAGCGCTTTCCCATTAATTGTTTGTGTGACTGATCTCTGCGCCCCGGTCCAATTTTGACGAAAATAAAGAAAAATAATTAAATTTAAAAAATTGTGGATTAAACAAAAATAAAATAAATAAAGTAAAATAATTTGTGAAATAATTTATTTGTTAAATCGGTGGTTTATCGAGAATAAAAGTACCCTGTGAAAATTTTAACCCAACAATTTTACATGCTGTTAGTATCGCAATTTTAAAAACTTCTTTTGCATACTTTGCTTAAAAAATTTGTGAACAAACTATTGCTAGCTTTCTGCAAAATCGCGATAACTTCGGAATGCATAAATATTTTGGACTTCTGTTTTGAATTTTGGTAAAACAATAAAATTGCCTTTAATTTGAGATGAAATTTATCAAAATCGGCTGAGTATTAAGCTATTTATTTTGATTAGAAAATTAGTAAACAATCCATTGCAAGGTTTTAGCAAAATCGCGATAACTTCGAAAGTTAGCAATATTTTCGATATTTGTTTTCAGGTTCGAGTAAACAATAAAAATACCTTTAATATAAGGTATCAGTTATCACATTCGGTTGGGTATTAAGCTAAATTATCTTGATTAATCCTTTGCTAGGTTTCAGCAAAATCGCGATAATTTCGAAAAAGGCAAGTATTTTCGATATTTGTTTTAAGTTCTGGGAAAACAAAATTACCTTTAGGATCAGTTATCACAATCGGCTAGCTATTAAGCTAATTATGATGATTAGAAAATCAGTAAACAAACTGTTGGTAGGTTTGTGCAAAATCGCGATAACTTCGGAAGGGACAAATTTTCGATTTCCGTTTCCGATGTTATGAAAATAATAAAATTACCTTTGATTTGAGGTGTATGCTGTAAAAATTAGTTGGGTATTATGCTAACAATGGGGTTGCAAACTAACTAATCATTTCGCAAAAATTAGTAGCACCTGTTAAAATTTTATTCTGAAACGGGGAAATATTTGCAATCTCCATTTCCAGTTTTGCGAAAACAATAAAATTGCCTTTAATTTGAGATACCACTTTTCACAATCGGCCTGATAGTAAGCTAATTACGTGTTAATTACGCTTTTATTATTAGTAAACAAACTAGGCTTCCTCAAAATCGCGATAATTTCGTATGGGGGAAATATTTTCGATTTCAGTTTTTATTTTTGGAAAACAATTAAATTATCTCTAATATGATGTATCAGTTATCACAAACGGCTAGCAATTCAGCGAATTATGATGATTTGAAAATTTGTAAACAAAACTCTATTTTTGGACAAATCGCTATAACTTCGGAATGGACAAATATTTTCGATTTCCGTTTCCGATTTTGGAAAAATAATAAAATTACCTTTAAACTTAAAACAATCGAAAGACAGCCTAAATATATAAATACAGTGAACGCTCAATATAAGCAACCTCTCTATAAGCAACATTCTTTATAAGCGGCCTCTATACAAGCAACTTTTTTTAGTTCAACTGTTTTGTATAAGCAACTTATTTTTTCAAACCTAAATATTTGAGTTAAGTTTAGGCCAATTCAGAAGTAACAATTCACAACAACATAAACAACAACTCAAATTGTAAAAAATTCTGCTATTGGAATATGTTTGTGTTTTGTGCTGCCAGTATTGAAGTGAATATTTTTTAAATAGAATTTTTACTTAAATTCTGTTAATTTCTGTTAATAAATTAATTAATTAATATTTTTGTGCTTTAGATTCAACCATAAAATATGAATCAGAAAAAAAGACGTTCAATTTCGTTAAAAGATAAACTATCCATTTTAAAGGACATTGAAAATGGTAAGAAGTAAGGACATTTGTAACGAATATAAAGTTGCTAAATTTACAATAAGTAGAGTAAAAGAAAATAAAGAAAAGTTAGAAGAATGCATCCAAAACGTATGTGAATCACAGTAAGATTAAGCGAATGAAGGCAATAAAATATAGTTAAATCGACGATAATACACTGTTTTCTTGGTTCTTGGAGCGGCGACAATTCAACGATTTAGTTCCAAATGAAATGATAAAATTAAAAGCACTCGAATTAAATAGACTCGTAAATAGATTAAATAATGGACCTGAAACAGTAGTGTATTGGTAAAATAAGAAGTAACGGAGCGCATGGTGAGAGCAAAAAAATAATCCGCGACTTTCCACAAGCAGCTTACTGGCACAATTCGCAATGAAATTGTAATTGACGAGATTCTAACTACCGTAGACTTGCGCATTCGCACTATTATTGAAGTTTATAGTTTAGTAGTATGGTATGTAGAATAGCCAACCCAGAACACATGATGTTTATTTGATTCAAAAGTGAAAAGGAAACAAGACACAAAAAGCAAGATTAATTCTATATTAATCTTGCTTTTTAAAGCGCTCTGCATTTTATTCAATAAACGTTTTATATAGTGGGTTCGACATTTTTATTTTATTTATTTCTATATATTGAATTAAACAAACAATACTTTGAGTCCTGGATCGTTTCAATGTTTTAAACTATTGCAAAATTGTAGCAAAATCGCGATAACTTTCTAAATATTTTCGATTTATGTTTTCAGGTTCGAGAAAACAATAAAATTACCTTTAATCTAAGGTGTCTAAGTAGTTCTAAATTTTTGATGCTATTATATTCGCGACTTTATTTGATTGAAATCAGCTATTTCTTAAGAACAGAAGTATGTATGCTGTGGGTATTTATTAATTAGTTTAAGTCATCGGGATTTTAAAAACTTTTCTAATTTTGCATATATCGGGCAGAATTAGAGACTATTGATCGATAGCCTCTTGTTAATTTTTTTATTAGAAATTAGTAATTACTTTAAGTTAAAGAAATTAAAATTGCAATTCAAAAAATCTTCATGGCAATTGCTAGCAATTTGTTTAAAGAAACTAACATAGCAATTAAAAGCAATTGACATGTTAGTTCCTTTAAACAAATTGCTAGCAATTGCAATGTAGATTTTTCGAATTGCAATTTTAACTTCTTAACTGGTTGGTACAAAAAAAAACTAACCTAACCTAATGTCAACACCAATTTGCAATTTATTATTAATCGCGAACTAAACCTAATTAATATGTGGTATCAATTATTTGCCCAATTCTTGCAAACTTTCTTGTTTTGCAAACTCATCTAATGATAATATAAATAAATATAATATTAATAATAAAGAAAAACTTACATTTACTGTGAAATATCGCACTTGCAAATCAGTTGTTTACTAAAACAAAACACTATCTGAAAATTGAAACATTTGTGAAACTTCTTTAGGAATACCGACGTTCAATGCGCCATCTACACGCATTTAGACTAACATATTTAAATAACGGGAAGCGGTATCTTCTACGACCTACTCTAAACGTAAAGTTAATATGGTTGCATAGTTTTCGAGGTTTATTATTCCTCTTCCATATCTATTCTCTTTTCAGAAAGTGCGTTATATCCTTAAACAATTATCTATTTAATAAACTAGTTAACTAAGTAATTCATATCGTACCACTAGTTAATTAATGAATTTATACAGAGTTGTCATGTCGTACTATCAAGCTACAGTCCATGTAGTCTTGTCGTTATAATAATAATAATATTTATGGAAGAACATGAAATCGATGCCTTAACTCACAGATGTGGTAAGTGTAAAAAACGATTTTCTTCAGTTAAGTGCGCTTACTACATTTGCAGCACAAATACTTTATTTTTACGCATTTAACACATAATAAAATAGTGTTTTGTGATGTCATTATTAATCTTTCACTTACGACATGTGTGCACTGAAACAAGCTATACTTGAATGCTTTAAAGATGTATTTAAACCGTTTCGTAAAAAAAAATTGTTAAAAACTTAACACATCTGTGAGGCATCGAAATGTTACAAAAAGGTTTGCCAAATTGTCACAAAATTTAATGATATAACTATTTATTTATTTTAAAGAATTTATTGCAATGGAATTGCACTCCAATAATCTTTTTTAAAGTTATCTACTATTCCTCTACGTAAAAAGAGCCATGAACAGTTCAATTTTCCGCGGCTTCTTGCGAAGTGAATTGAAGAATCTACGTATGAATCAGCTTTATTTTCACCTTCGTCGCACAAGAATGGAACGTTTGGCGGTTTCTTCTCCGTCGTTATCGATAAATTATAACGTTTTGATGCCGAAAAGTAAATGATTAAGTTACGGTTAATACTAGGATGAAGCTGTTATAGAGTAGCAAGGGTTATTTATGATATTTCAATCAATTTCTTCTTCTTTTTTATAACCAATATCAGCAAATTTTTACCAAGACGTTGGTTCAAGTACAGGTTCAAGTTTGTGTTGAATAGTCCAGACAGTTTGGTAAGGACGATCATTTTTTTTCTTTTTACACGGATTTCTACGGCTGTCGCCGCTTCTCCGTCCCCAGTTTCCATATTTTCCTATCAAGAGATTGTTCCTCGATTAGGTTTCTTGTTTCCATCGCTTCGTCTATTCCATCCCTCCAGCTTCTTCTAGGTCTTCCTCTCTTTCTCCTCTCCGGCGGTATCCATTCCAACACTTTCCTAGGCCATCTATTCTCATCCATTATTTTCGTGTGACCACAGCAAATCAGTTGTTTTTTCTCAACTTCGTCTGAAATATTCTTTTCCCTGCCCATTCTATTTCGGATATCCTCGTTTCTCACTCTATCCCTCCGTGACACACCGCAGCTTCTTCTTAAAAAATCCATTTCAGTTGCAAGTAGTTTTCTCTTCAGTGTTTCTGTTATATCCCATACTTTTGCTCCATACGTTATCACACTTTGAACAATACCTCCTTATAGTCAATTTTTGGTGATCTTCATATATTCTTTTCCCAGAGAGTTGAATTTAGGGCTCCTATGATTTTGCTACCTTTATTATTCCTTTCTGTTATCTCATCAGTACTATTGCCCTCTTTGTTAAATACAACCCCTAGGTATTTAGACTTTTCTACTCGAAATGAATTCGTTTTCCAAGAGAAGATTATTCTGGTTGTTTGTGCCTATTGCCAGGTATTCGCATTTAGTTATGTTCATCGATAGACCAGCTTTTTCGTATCCCTCTTTCAGCTTTCTGACCATATACCCCAAATCGTCTTCATCCTCTGCTATCACAACGTCATCGTCAGCAAAGTATAAACTATAGAGCGTGTCATCTCCCACACTCAGTCCATTTTTTGCACACTTTCTTGTCCGCCCTCTAAGGGATCGGTCAAGGTAAATTTTAAAAAGAGGAGGGGATAGACGGCACCCCTGCCTGAGCCCCTTGGAGGTCTTAAAACTCTCTGTGAGGCCTGTTCCTAGCTTCACTCTTGCAGAATTGTCCCTATAGTAGTTTTTAGTGGTCTACAGTAGAGTCGGTCTGAACTCTAGCTCCTCCATTCTTTCCCATAGTTGTGATATCGGGACGCTATCGTAAGCTTATTCTAGATCAATAAGGGCTATATGTGTTTCTCTGCCTCTTTGCATACGCTTCTCTAAAGCTATTTTAAGGGTAAAAAGGTTGTCGATTGTTGAGCGACCCGCTCGAAATCCAGTCTGTTCTTCAGGTTGTTTGTCTTTAATATGGTCTTCTATTAGGGTTTTCAGTATACGAGAATATATTCTGCCTATTGTAGGAATGACAGCGATTCCCCGGAAAGTATGTTGGTCATTTCGTGATCCCTTTTTATGTATGGCTGTGATATATGACGTTCGCCAAGCTTTTGAAATATCTGCACCATTTAGACACCGCTCAAATAAATTCTTCAACATAACCTTCAGTTTTCGGGGCCAAATCGTACAAATTCTGGGTGTATTCCACCAGGTCCTGGGGATCTTCTAAGTTTAGTCGTTTTGATTGCTTCCTTTACGAGGGACATATCTAGTTTCAAGGTTTCGCATGTGGTTTGGTTCATTTTCCTCTACATACTGTAGCCTTGTTTCTGTTAACAATTTTGTAAAATGATCTACCCATCCTTCCTTGGAGATGTTATTAATTGTGAATCCAGTTCTTGATGAGGTTCTTAGCGATTTGACGATCTTACATGCCTCTGACATCTTGGTACTTTTTGCACTTGCATTTTTTGAGCCACGCGCTGTTTTTCTTGCTTATGACTTCTTGTTTAACTTTCCTATTTAGTTGTTTGTATCTCTCTTTGATCTCCGGGTCCCCCGTCTGGATAAGCTTTTGATATATTTGTTTCTTTTCTGTTATTCGTTCTTCTATTTCTCTATCCCACCAATACGGTTTGCTCTTCAGATCCGTCGTCCCTAAAGATTCCATCACAGCTTCCTTTATACATTGTGTAATATGTTCATATTCGGTTTCTGTACTCCTTTATTGTTGCACCAATTTCTGTTCTAATCGTCTTTGGTATAGAAACTTTGTACTGTCGTGTTCAAAACTTTCCATGTCAAATCTTTTTACATCTTCCCGTTGTTCCTCGTGACATTCTTTTGATTTATTTTGATTGTTCGCGCCAATTTGGCGCGTCCAGATTTTTCAATTCCTTTATTTGGATTAACTTCGGCTTCAATCGATAGACGGGGAAACAGGTGTATCGATCGGTGTCGAAGTCGCGCGATTTATTAACTTTTTCGCGAATAGATTAACTTAATAAGTTCGCTGCGTACAGTCGACTAAGCACGCTCGGCGAGGGGAACCGAAAAACGTGAAACCCACGCAAACGGGCACATGTGCGTAATTAGAATTTCCCATCCAAATTAACCAGGGGTGATCACGAGCCCCAAGGGCTGAAGCGGAGCCGGACGTCCCGAAAACGCCGATTTAAGGGGAATCCATCTACCTTTTATTCCCATTTCCTCCCTTATAAGAAGCGCCGGAAGGACGATTCCACGTGGCGGAGACGCTGGCAGCCCACACAGGTAAGTGATCTAACCAGCCTGTGTTTTGTTTGGAAATTGTGAAATTTGGAGAGACATGATTTTGAGCTTCATCTGTCTGTGGTACCCCGGAAACGTCAACATCGGTCCCATCTCCATCGCGAATAGATGCCCCGAAACTGAAACGGTTAGAAATTCCCAAGTTCGATGGTTCCTCGGAGGCGTGGGCTCCGTTCTACGAATTGTTTCGTAATTTGGTGCACGACAATCCTCATCTGTCTGACCTAAGTAAAATGCAGTACCTTGTGACCAGTTTAGCAGGGCCTGCATCGAACATTTGTAAACATGTTACGCCCACCGGGGCAAACTATCTTTCCACCTGGGAAGCTTTGGTGCACCGGTATAATGATCCTCGAGCGTTTGGTGACGCCTATTTGGAAAAGATCTTTGTATTTAAACCGCTTCAGATGGAGTCTCGCCAGGGATTAAGTTCCGTTCTGGATGAGTTTTGTGCTCCTATCTCTGCGCTACACCGGCTGGGTCTCACCGATTTGACGGATTTCATTTTTTTGAACCGGGCGTTACAGGTCGTGGACACGGGCACCAAGCGGGCATTTGAAGCCGCTTTGCGGGAAACAGATGTACCGACCTACAAGGATTTTGTTAAATTTGTAGAGAGACATCTTCGGACGTTGCCGCCATCAGATGCTTCCAAAAGGGTATCCAAAGAATCCTTCCAGGCTCGATCGATGGACGTTGGCGACCGGACTTTGCCGACATCAGATGTTTCCAAAAGGGCGTCCCAAGGATCCTTCAAGGCTCGATCGACGACGAGAAATTTTATGGTTCAAACGGAGGTACGACCAGTTGGTCCCAAGTCTTCGCTTTGTTGTTGTTGCAAAGCGGGCAATCATAAACTGCCGGGATCCCCCAAATTTTTAGATTTAACTCCCAAGTCGAGATATGGAAATCGCATTTCCTTTGCGTGCGTTGTTTTTCACCGCAACATTCGATCTCGAGGTGCCCGGATACCCCAGGTTGTTCTCAATGTCCATACCTCCATCATTCGTTGTTGCATTATGGCAAGAGGAAACTGCGTGCTACGGACGTTTCCCCGAACGCATTGTGCGCAAGGGGAAATGCCGGTTTGGCCAAGTCAACGGCTTCCTCCGCATTGTTGCCTACCTTTGTTGCCGAAATTCCCGATCCTACGGGGAAACGGCACTGCGTGCGTTTTTTATTGGATTGAGGAAGCGAGGCGAATTTCCTATGTCGAGGGGTCTGTGCAAGACTAGGATTACCCGTGGAAAAGTCAGATGTATCGGTCATCGGATTTGGCAGAACGACAAGCGCCGTTGTCGGTCAAACGACGACGGCCATATGTATCTCGTATGACTCTTCCTGTCAACGCGTTTGTCGTTGAGAATATTGCGGGCAATATACCTCCACAGAGCCTAGATCTTTCGGGGTTGAGCCATTTAGCAGATTTTCCCCTAGCCGATAGTAATTGCGGCCAATCGGGGAAAATTGAAGGCATCATCGGAGCGGGATTGTTTCTTTTGGTGGTACTAGGTGAACGAGTTATAGCTTCGCCCGAATTGCCCGTTGCATTCCGGACTCCCTTCGGTTACGTGCTCATGGGAGCACTCCCGAAGTATGGACGAACTGAACGGCACTCGTTGGTCACCACAGAAGAAGTCGAGAGTGTGGACAAGACCCTGAAAGGGTTCCGGGAGATCAAAGAAGTCCCCTCCTCTCTAGAGGATACAGTATTTAAAGAGGACCGCGAATGTGAGAAACCATCTTCCTCATCGGTCAAACGTGCCCGGAACGGAAGATATGTTGTGCAGTTCCAGGACTCTTTCGACCCTGATAACTGTCTGAGGGCTCCGCCTCCAGCGCTCGCTAGTGCACCATCAACACCCTCTGCTCCATTGAGTTTGTCATGGAGTAAATAAGAACGGCCTTACAACCAGTTTTCATTGGGGTAGGGTACCACAATCGGCAGTTTCCATGTAACTTTACATTGGTTTGGAACAAGTAGGCTTCTGTTTGTTCTGTCCTTGCTTCTGTTTATTGTGTGCGTAATTGTTTGGCACCGGCAGATCCAATGTTACTGAAAATTTCCGTTTGTATTCGTGCCCTTCCAATCTGAATCGATTATTGTTGGAACACAGTCTTCGTCGTTGTTGATTTATTGGATCACTGTATATCCTAGCGGGGCGCAACCCTGCCCTAACCATGGCCAGCGCATCGATTAAGACGCTGGGAGCTAGGCGATAATAACACTTTTTACACCTCGTGTGTTTGTTTCAGAATTTTCATGCATAAGTGCCTTTCTTCGCTTGAGCTGGTCGATAGAATAGTTGCTCGAATATTTCCTTGGCTTAAGTGCCTTGTCGTTGATGAGTACCTCTTTGGCACCCGCGGTCCCCTAGATCTGAATCAACATATGTTACAAGGTCTCATGTTGCAGGGATATTGGTAGCGGTAGGCTGTAACTGCATCTCCTTGTCGTGTGTAACCTATTTACCAAATGCCTCGTCTACGTTTGTTTCAGATATGTTTAGGTCAGAGGTCAAGTATTATCAAGTATTATGTTCCAAGGTTTTGTGTTGCAGGGTTATTGTTAGCGGTAGTCTATAACTGCACCCCCCTTGTCTCGTGTAGCGCTTGAGCTTTCCTCTGACCCCGCGGTCCCTAGTCTGCTGCAATAAAAATAGGTTGTGTCGTGATATTTCGCCATAACTCACCGCCTTACAAACGGTGAATAGTTAAGTAGGGGTCTCGATTTCGTCTTGCGATATTGTAGGGTTTGAGCTTGCTGACTTGTTTATTTGCTTTGTTTCGGATGTGGATGGATGATGCCGTTTTGAAAGGATTTAGCATTTACTAGCATTCCATTATTGCTCGTATGTTCGCTTTGGTCCTTTGACAAACACTGGTTGTGTTTGTTTTCTTTGGTCTTGTCGTGATCATCTTGTTCAAGGACAAACACTTTGTCGTTGTGTTTGTTTGTTCTTTGATCTTTGTTGCGATCACTTTGTCCAAGGTAAAACACTTGTAGTTGTGTTTGTTCTCTTTGGTCCTTATAGCGATCATTTTGTACAAGGTAAAACCTTTGTAGTTGTGTTTGTTCTCTTTGGTCCTTATAGCGATCATTTGGTACAGGACAAACACTTGTTGTTGTGTTTGTTTTCTTTGGTCTTTGTCGTGATCATCTTGTCCAAGGACAAACACTTGTCATTGTGTTTGTTTGTTCTTTGATCTTTGTTGCGATCACTTTGTCCAAGGACAAACACTTGTCGTTGTGTTGGCCTTTTTTTGTCCTTGTCGTGATCATCTGGTCCAAGGACAAACACTTTGGTATTCTGTTTGTTTTCTTTGGTCCTTGTTGTGATCATCTTGTTAAAGGACAAAGACTTGTCGTTGTTTAACTTTTGGTCCTTGTTGTGATCATCTTGTTAAAGGACAAACACTTTTTGTTGTGTTTGTTTGTTCTCTGATCTTTGTTGCGATCAATTTGTACTTCGTCATACACTTGTCGTGTTTGCTTTCTTTGATCCTTGTCGCGATTCTCTTACTAAGGACAAACACTTTGTTTTTGTGTTTGTTTGCTTTTTTTTGTCGCCGCCACTTGTATTCGTGACGTAAGCTCATTCGGGACGTAATTCATTGGTCTAGTGAGCGTAAAATCTAATAAGATTTCCGTATCTCGGCGAGTGAGGTTGATTGTCCTTGTTTCGTTCACCTCTCTGCCCGCGATCATTATTCTGAATCCGAAAAATAAAAGATGTTGTCAGTGTAAACGCATCTCCGCTGTTATTGTTGTCAACGTAGCGGTCAAGATCAATAGCATAAGTGATTGGCTGATCTTGTTATTTATTGCACTTTAACATCCTTGGTGCTGTTTCAGAATTGAGCGACTGTATGCCGGACATAGCTGAGCTGTCCTCGTGACTCTTCTGTTCAAATTATGTCTACTACAGCCCCATTCGTTGGTCGTCCGGAATTTCTTTTATTTGTTTTTGAATTGTTGACTGTTTTGTCAATTGGTCTCATTTATTTTTATTTTGTCTAAAATTTGGGACCCTGTTGTTTGCGTCTATTTTGAAGAAGTTGATTTCATTTTCCTTTATTTTTCTTGATAGAAGTTTGTTTATTTTCTTTTCTATCTGGATTTGATTTGGCCCCTCCTGGCCTATTATTGTTCAGTTTTGTGCTGAAGTGGGTTACTTCAGGGGCGGCCAGATTTTTCAATTCTTTTATTTGGATTAACTTCGGCTTCAATCGATAGACGGGGAAACAGGTGTATCGATCGGTGTCAAAGTCGCGCGATTTATTAACTTTTTCGCGAATAGATTAACTTAATAAGTTCGCTGCGTACAGTCGACTAAGCACGCTCGGGAACGAGTGGAATTCGAGTGGAATTCGAGTGGAACCGAAAAACGTGAAACGCACGCAAACGGGCACATGTGCGTAATTAGAATTTCCCATCCAAATTAACCAGGGGTGATCACGAGCCCCAAGGGCTGAAGCGGAGCCGGACGTCCCGAAAACGCCGATTTAAGGGGAATCCATCTACCTTTTATTCCCATTTCCTCCCTTATAAGAAGCGCCGGAAGGACGATTCCACGTGGCGGAGACGCTGGCAGCCCACACAGGTAAGTGATCTAACCAGCCTGTGTTTTGTTTGGAAATTGTGAAATTTGGAGAGACACGGTCCGAACATTGATTTTGTGCTATATAATGATATAGATCTTCGCCTTTACTAGGCAGTGATCGCTTCCGCAATCAGCACCTCTCATGACCCGTACATCCTGAACCTTTATTTTTGCGCCCTGTTTAACAATCACGCAGTATATAATTGATTTCCAACCTCTAGTGTGTTGGTAACAAGTATACTTGTGGATGACCTTATGTGCGAAAAAGGTGTTCGTAATCTTTAGATTATGTTGATCACAAAGGTTTTTCAGCCTTCCTCCATTATTATTGACTACCTGTTCCCCGTGCCTTCCAACTATTTGGCTATTTAGTTGTCTGCCTACTCTACTATTAAGAGCCTACTATTAAATGATGATTTGGAATTTGTTCAATTATATTTCGTACATCATGTTCGAATTTATCTTTCTCTTGGGCCTTAGCGTCCTCGTTCGGTACATATAATCCAATTACTATTATGTGCCTACCTCTAATTTGTATGGACATTTTAATAATGCCTTCGTCAACCGGTTCCCATGATTTTATGTATCTTTGTAATCTTTTCTATGTCATAATTGATACCCTGGCTTTAGCCCAGCAGCTTTTGTCGACTCCGCTGAATAAATGTATATATTCTTTATTTTTTCACTTCTAACGACAATTCTAACGACCGTAACGACGATCTAATAATTAAAATTATCCCATCCAAAGTTTTACCAAAGTCTTCCGATATTGGTACGAGGTAACACCTGTTCTCCCTATCAAAAGATATGAGTTAGGACACAAAAAAATCAGGCGCATGCCTATAAGAAAATAAATATTTTACTAAATTATAATTTAACACTTTTTTAGTCTTATCTGTCTAGTCTTGTCTGACTAATATTGTCGGACTAGTCTTATCTGTCTAGTCTTGTCTGTCTAGTCTTGCCTATCTAGTCTTGTCTGTGTAGTTTGTCTAGTCTTGTCTGTCTAGTCTTGTCTGTATAGTCTTGTCTGTCTAGTCTTGTCTATCTAGTCTTGTCTGTCTAGTCTTGTATGTCTAGTCTTGTCTGTCTAGTCTTGTCTGTCTAGTCTTGTCTGTCGTAGTCTTGTCGGTCTAGTCTTGTCTGTCTAGTCTTGTCTGTCTAGTCTTGTCTGTCTAGTCTTGTTGGTCTAGTCTTGTCTGTCTAGTCTTGTCTGTCAAGTGTTGTCTGCCTAGTCTTCTCTGTCTAGTCTTGCCTGTCTTGTCTTGTCTGTCTTGTCTTGTCTGTATAGTCATGTCTATCTAGTTTTGTCTGTCTAGTCAAAATCAGAAAAAAAATTATAAATAAAAAATATTTCCTTTAAAAACAAGACGAAACAAAATAAGTTACAATTGTTCGGGTTACGTCACATATGGTTTGGTAAAAGTTTTCAGATTTGTTTCTTCTTTGAATTTCATTGGAAGTTTATTACATATATTTTTCTATTTTGCGTCTGTAATTGACTCATAACAGCACTCAAATGCGTGCGGTTATGGCTCGCCGAGTGCGATACAATTTTCTCAATATGTATCGGCGATTTTTTTTATTTAGAAATGGCATAAAAGGGCGCCAAATAGAAAGAAATAGTATAAAAAACTAGTTCATAAGGCGTTTTTCGCACTTGTCCATTAGAAAACTCCTCGCTACGCTTGTCGTTTCCAAAACATAGACGCGTGCTGCAAAACCGCGCTTATTGAACTCGTTCTTTAATATACTATTATATCACTAGTGTATGTCCTTTCAAACATCACGAGCTTCTTCTTTGGCGCGTATATTAGGTGGTTTCTTCTTGTGGCATAGTCATGCAGAGATTTATGTTGTCTAAGTTTTCGCCTTTCTTTAAATATGGGACACGCAATTTCAAGTATGTATAAACATGGTAGAGTCAGTGCCCCCAATTTCTGAAAATAGGATTTGCATTAGGTAGTGACAGAGATCCCAACTATGGCTCTTATTACTCTTTTTTGAGCTTTAAATAGCATCTCGACTTGAGGCGCTAAACCCCATACCGTCAGTCGATATGTTAGTGTGGCTTGCACCTCACTATAGTATATATTTAACAGGATTGGTCTTGTAACCATATTTCTAATGCTTATTAAGAGGTATGCTTTGGAATGTAGTTTCTTTATCTTTGCCTCGATGGTGGAATTCCATTTAAGGTTTTCTTCTAGGTATATACCTAGAAATTTGACCTGCTTGGTTCTGACTAACTTTACATTATTTATTTTCAGGGTGGTACACTCACGTACTCGTCTATACCTTTGGAATGCCATGTAATTGGTCTTCTCCGAGTTTAGAAATAAATGATAATTCCTATAAACCACTTGTATAGCATTTCTAACAAGGCATTTGCTTTAGTCTCATTTTTTGTTGTTGTGTTTTCGGAAATTTGGAAGCTGCAATCATCAGCATATAGACTAGAATGACAGCAGTCGATATATTTAATTATGTCTGCTATGTATAGCGAAAATAACGTCGGTGACAGAATAATGCCTTGTTGTATTCAGAAGTTTCCATTGTACAATCAATCTCTGGTTTACAATTTCAACAAATATTTTCCTGTTAGTTAAATATGTTTCTAACCATGCAGCAGTTCTACCCCTAATTCCGTATGTTTCAATTTTATTGAGTAAGAGACGATGGTCTAAGCCAGGGGTTCCCAAAGTTTTTCTTAGGCGGGCCAATTTAATATTACCGATTTTTTTGGCAGGCCAAAAAAACCGGAATAAAATCAAAACAATAACCACGATTTTTTTTTGTTTTAAATACATTTAACTATTTATTTTCTTTTTAGTATAGAAAAAGTTTTTTCCCAAATAAATGTGCTCTCAAATTATGGAAATTTGTTGAGCATGTTTTCGTATTTCGGATAATTCACCCATGACAATTCTTAACAAAAATCAATTAAGGATTTGTTCCGATAAGAATTCTTAGCATCGATATTTTCCTGTAAGTCTATCAATTCAAATTGCATGTCTTAAATAATTAACAGTTCCGTATCTATATGAGACTTTATTTTCATTATTATTATTATTTTTATTTAATTATTTGTATTATATTTCGTTACAAATGTGTAATTTCTGTAAAAACTAGACTAGACATACTAAAATATTTTTTTAAATAAAAACTAAACAATATTTTATTAATACAAACGCTTATGGTTTATAAAGCTCTGTAAGAATTGTTTTGGACATTCCCTCGTCTACTTCCTCAAGTATTTTTGTCACTAATTCTGTTATTGCTGTTTGTGTTGTCCTGTTTCTTCTGAATCTGTGTTGTTGCTTCGGAATTAGGTCATATTTATCTATAAATGGTGTTAGCCTATTTAACACGCTCAATTGCAGTATTTTAGACACGTTTTGTGTTTTCAGTATTTTAGACATGTTTAGTTTGCAACATTTTTGTTATCTCCTTTTTTCATTACTGGAATAAGAATCGCCACTTGCAGAAACTCTGGGAATTTTTGGTTGTTAAAAGAGTGGTTAACTAAATGCTTCATTGGTTTGACCAGTTCCGTTATGGCCATCCTTATAATTTTACATGGAATCCCATCTGGTCCGGACGTGGGCTTGTTTTTCAGTGCACGCAGAATTTTAAGCATTTCAGTCTCTGTATAGTCCTCAAGGTACATCCGTTGCATGTTTAACTTTATGTGGTCATTCCTTATTGCCACAGGTGGAATACTTTTGGTAATTTGGTGTGAGGTTATTTGGAAATGTTTGTTAAATGTTGTAGCCATAGATTTTGGATTTTGAATGAGCCTTTGGATGTTTTCTTTTATGTATATTGCGTTTGTTTCTTTGGTCGTTTTCTTATTTGTCACCTCCTTGATGATTGACCACAGTGTTTTTTGCTTATGCCTGTATGTGTTTTGTATTCAAGTCTTTTGCTATAATATGTTTGTATCGCTTTGGATAATTATTTAAAATGTGTTTTTCGCTTTCTTGTGTATAAATCTTTTAGGCATGCGAATTTCTTTTTCAGTTGTGTTTCTTGTTAACTTGCTCGTGCTCGTGCTTAACGTGCTCTTGTTAACCAACCCTTGTCCTTTCTACGTTTTACTGCCCTTTTTAGAGGGAAGCTTCCGAAAAAGTGATATTGCAGTGTTTGGATATAGGCTTCCTTCCGTATTTTTATTACAGTTGACATCTTTATACAAATCATCCCACTCTTCTTCCATTAACGCTTTAGCAAATTTCTCCTTGTTTGCTCTTGAGAAAGTTCTTATCTGGCGGTGTTCTAAAAATTTTTTTGCAGTTAGGTTATTTTTTGCATACAGTTATATATAGCGGTCAGATATCGTTGTGTCATGTATTGTAGTTTTTGACTCTTTGGATTTAGTAAAAATATTATCTATTCGGGTCTTAGATGTCGATGTGACTCAGGTATATTCATGAACGTTTTGTATTAGTCCGTAGGATGCTAACATGTTCTGTAGGTTAGTACTTTCTTTTCTATTTACTGCAAAATTAACATTGAAGTCGCCTGTTAGTATTAAGGCGTCATTGCTCGTAAAGACTTGAGCCAGAATGTTTTCTAGCTGCACCGCAAATCTTGTTAGGCGTCCTATAGGCGGTCGATAAATGTTTATTATATTTGTTATTTCGTTGTTGTAGGACCATTTCAGTCCGGTAACGGTAGTGCCATTATTTTGTCTGATCATATCCTCCTCCAGATTGCAACGCCACCTCCAATTGTTGTTTTTCTGCTGTAATATGTTGTTAAGGTGTAGTCGTGTATATAGGCATATACACAGGGCAGATAAAGATAGGTTTTGTTTCTTTAGTAAGTTGTTCTAGCTGTTCAATTTTGATTGAATTTATTGAGTGAATATTGAGATAAAATATAATCTTTGGGTTGCCTTCTTTTTTGATTCTAGGGGTTTGATATTTATTTTGCGGGGGCTTTCCATATTTTTTTCTGTTGGTTCCAGTTCCTGAGTCAGAAGTTAAACCTCACATGGAGAATGCCCTCTGGCTAAAAGGACCGTTCGTAGACCGTTTCCTTAAGTTCTGAATTCAACCCTACTTTAAAACTTTTGGTGTCCGATCTTGATTTTTTATAAATTCCGCTCTTCTATAAATGCATATCTGGGTTTTGATGTTTTTGATTGTAAGTAGTCTAGGATAATATCTTCTGTTACATGATCCTTCACTCTAGAGATATAGAGCCATATTTTTTCGGCTCCATCTCTCTTCCTGCAAAGCCCATGGTTTCCTGTTCTTCCGATACCTTGCCCATTCCCAATGATTGGTATTTTTTTTTTCTATGTACCTACATATTTGAACTCTGTGGCTTGCGAATTTATTTCCTCTTGTGTGGACGTTTGCTTGTCATCCTCTTTTTCATTCTTTGTTTCTGTGAAGTTCTGTTCAAGGGATGCTTGTGTGGTTGCAGTGCAGTCCATATTTGAGACCGACGTAGTTGACGCTGTGGTCTTTTGTATTTCCGTGTTAATAGATGCTTTTGTTTGCCTGCTTGGGTTTTCAATCTGTTTATTTCCCGTTCCTGCATAATGATAACTTTTTCAAAGTGAAATTTATGTCCACAATCTCTGCGAGGAATTTTTTGAATATGGCGTTTTTATCCTTGGTCTCTAAAAGTAGTGTAAGAAATCATTTTCGACCTTTAGCATTTTTATATCGGGTTCCTTAATCTCGCTATCCTCGATCTGGCTGTAATCCATGGTTTCGTACTGGCATGCACCTGTTTTTGATCTGGTGCTGTGCGATAGACATCCAGGGTGGAAGAGCACTTTACACAACTTACTAGTACAAGTACTCTAATGTAATTACTCTCTTAATGTAATTTAGCGATTTTTATTGAATATTTTCGTGCGTTACCCAAGTTATGTGCCGCTGTCCGCAAGAGTGTGCAGGAGAATCCGAGGCAGTCGATGTCGCGTCGCCCACAAGAAATTGGCCTTTCGCAGACCACCAACCTTTTGTGTCGTAATAAATTGGCGAATTTTGTGTCGTAACTTTGGCATGCACGCGTACAAAATTCAACTGACCCAGGAGCTGAAGGTGAACGATCATAGACAACTACGTGTGTTCGTTGAATAGCCCCTGGAGCAGGTGGAAACTGACCCTAATTTTCATCAAAAAATGATCTTTAACCATGAGGCCCATTTCTGGATGAATGGGTACGTCAATAAACAAAATTGTAGAATTTGGGACGATACCATTCCTCATGAGATCCAAGTGCATCCAATGCATCCCGAAAAAGTCACTGTTTGGTATGGATTTTGGGCTGGCGGCGTCATCAGTCCATATTTCTTTGAGAACCACGTTGGCCAGGCCACCATCGTCAACGGCGAGCGCTATAAGTCGATGATTACAAACTTCTTTTGACCTGAATTGGAAACCAACGACACGTGGTTTCAAGGACGGCGCTTCGTGCCACACAGCTCTTGCCACATTGGACATTCTGCACGAACGATTTTATACGATACGATCGCACGATACGATCGTGCGATTAGATCCGTTAGATTTTTTCTTGTGGGTTTTTCTTAAAACTCAACTTTCTTGTGGGTTTACTGCGGCCCTCAAAGCCAACATAACGCATACCATCGGTCAAATTCAGCCTGATTTATGTGCCAGAGTCATAGAAAATTGGACATTTCGGATGCGCGAAACCCATTTGCAGGATACATTATGGCATCGATAGGCCTTTCAAGCAAATACAAAATTTCGATGATATCTCACACAAGTTTTGTTTTATTTAAATTTAAAGATAGGAAATGCTTAATGAAAGACGCTTTACAACAAGAAACAAAAGTTTTAATATCAAATATAATCTTCCGCATGTCGTATGCCGCATGTAGGCCAGGCCTGCATTAGACTAACAAATGTTTAGGAATAACACCTAAAGAGCATTATATATTACTATTGATATAAATTGATTGTTAAAGCAATATTTTAGAGATTTTTCGTCTGAATATATAAAAATAATAATTTAATTTGAAATTAGCTGCCGCATCTAGGTAAACAGGGTATCCAGGCAACAATCTATGTGGAAACGCGGCGCGCGCTTGTATCCCCTGCGCTTTGCGTTCTTGCAGTACTAAATCAATATGAAATTTTCCTCCACATGAAAAGGGGCGCAAGCGTCGCTGGCGATTTTTCTTCCACCGATAACAATACGAAATTGCATCGCCACGCGTACGTAGTGTCCGAGTCTATTCCATACGTAGTTTTTTTCATTACAACATTACATTAAAATATTTTTTAACCAATTAAAATTGTGTGCATAATAATTCGTCACACATTTTGTGGAGAATATGTGATTTTTTTATTGTTATAGTGAGTTAATACAGTTAATACAAACTAAAGGATTGAAAAAAGGTGAGTGATAATTATGGAGGATTTATATTGTTTTACTTTGAAACGATGCTAGGAAACGAGGAATTATTTGGTAATTTTGTAAGCAAGTTTGAAAGTTTAATGATGCACGCAAACACCTGTTTGGGGATAAATGTTGAAGTTTGCATAGGCATTAAGTCTCTTTCGGTGTGTATGTAAATTAATTTTATTGACCAAGTTCAATTTAATCTGATGTTTAACTCGATTGGATTGCGTAATCATACAACAGCAAAGATATGTGTTTAATTTATTTGCAATATCGCAATTAAGATAGCTGGCCATGTAAATTGATTTATCTCAATTTCATAATGTAAGCATCAGTTGTATAAACTGATTAGAATTTATTGTGCTCTGATTATGCAAAACTATTGTTCTTATAAATTGTATAAGAGTTTATTCTTTTTTTTATATTAAGAGGGATGTGATTAAAGTAATATTTCTTTATTCTGAAGAATATTGAAACATAAAATATTAATTCTTAATTATCATATTACATAAATTAAAGCCAGAAAGACCTTATACTCGATAGCCAATTGTTCCCTTTTGGTGGCAATAAAGATTATTATTATTATAAATTAAAGATTCTAGTTTTTTTTGGGAAACACTAATATATTGCCAAATATTGCAAAAGAATTAACATGCATGAAAAACATTTGCCTTATATATATTTATAGCAATCGATTACAATAAATATATTCAAATCGATTTCAATTCATTCACAAAACATATTTTCCACTCTCCACAATTATATTTCCACAACAATTTATGCCCAGCAATAAATCTGCAAATGTAAACCAATCGAAAAACCGTCACGAAAACCAATTCTACAGCCTATATCATCTTAAATTCATGAAAGATTCCCCAGGGCATTTTCAACTTGCCTACTTCTGTTTCCCCAGTACTGGTTTCACGCAAGGTTTATTTGTTTGCAGGACGTTGCTCTAGTCTAGAGGGAGATGTGGAGCGCTGTGGCACCATGTGAGGCGGATACTCCTGCCCCATCGGCAAGGTCAAAACACAGTGCGACATTAGTTGGAGATCATGTTTATTTATTAGGCGGAAGAAATGGAAATTTGCCGATGAAGGATTTTTGGAAATATAACTTAGGTTAGTTTTATCAAATTTAATTTACTTGAAGTTTTAGGAATTGTAACTGTAATTAAAGAATGTGCTTAGGGATTGAATGTTTCGAAACTTTTACTACACTCAAGAGCATAACCATAGCACCAGTTGAATTTTGGAGAATAAATGAATTTTGGAGAATTTTCAGGAATAAGTAGTTGCAAAGATTAGAATAAAGCAATAACAGTAAATCTGAAGAAATGTACAAGATTAAAAAAAAATGTTTGATTTTCTTTAGTTTTAACCCTTTCGTCGCTGAATGTAAATATTATCGCAGATATAAAATAAATCTCATAGTTTTGTTGATAAATATAAAATATAAGAACCAAATTATGAAACCAAAAAAATGATAAATTTTAAACCATACAACGAATTGCCCCAAAAGATATCAGTGATACATATATCTAATCTTATCTCATATATTCTTCTCCAGTTCTGTCAAATTCTGTGGATAGTTATATTGTTCACTCTTGTCCAATTTTTGTTCTAAAATGTTGGCCTCTTTGTACAGTCTTGTCCAGTATTGTTGAATCTTGACCATTCTTGTATATACTTATCTAGTTTAGTCCAGTCCAGTGTGCCCTCTAATTTTTATTAGTCCAAATTCTAGGGTGAGCAAAAAAATTGAATTAAAAACAATTTGCACAGTTTTTTTCTACTAATTTATTCAAACCATAATATCAAATAGTCTGAACTCCAGAGAAACAGCTACGAACAGCGTCTGTCCTCCAGGTTAGGAGTGGCTAAATACACACTCTGGAAGTTACAATCCCAGTTTTAACCTCAAAATGGCCCAAAAAGCCATTTCCCCCTGAATTTCAAACAACTTTGCATGATGTCATTTTCTATGAATGGAGACAACAACAACAACAACAGCGGCACAATCAGGCCTAAGGATTCTGCAGAGTCTGAAAAACCATGTCGTTTAAGAAATTCAAAATTCTCTAAACCAAAGAAAAACAGCATACATTTCGTTGAAACTTCAAATATTAACTCGCTCTTGAAGCCCGGCAAACTGAAGCAGCTTACCAAAGTTTTGAAGAAAGTGGGAGATACTTTGAGGAAGGGTAAGCTTCTATGCCAATTTGCTAAGAATGAATGATGAAAGGCTGAAAGGGAAAGGGAAAAGGAATGAAAGGACAAAGAAAATATTCATATTTTTTGACAAAAACCCCAGAACCTAAATCTCATTGTTCAAAGAAGTCAATGCAAACTTTGTGGAGTTAGATATTGGAGAACAAGACATAACAGAGACCGGATGATTATCGAGAAAATTCTCCGTTTTGAAGAATTTGAGGCGAAGAAAAGAAAAACTGGAGGAACAGTGTGGACACAAGACGGAAGGGAGCAGCAAAGAGAGAGGATGGAAATATATTGGCAAGAGAAAAGAGGATAAACGCAATAGGAGAAATGTACATTGAACAACCGTTATTCAACGTGGTCCCTAGACGGCCAAGATCGAAAAAAATATGAAACAACAAAATAAGAGTTTAGATATTTCCAATAAAACTTCAATTTATTGCACTTTTGTACTAACCCACTCTTAAAACCCACTCTATAAATTTCTTCTAAAATTGCCCATTTGATAAATTTTATTCTCATTATATTACCGAGATAGGTTTATTTCTCTTAAAGGCCGGTCCAGATGGTACGTTTTGCACAACCTTTTATTTGCGCAGTCTTAGGCCGGAATGGAAACGTTGCAATTTTTAGATTGTCTACATGGTGCAGAGATGTCTTTAGATTTCGCACACTTTTATTGACATCGTCATGGAGGAGGTACTACTCTGGTCAATTTTGGCATGCTGTCTTGTTAAGAAAAATAAAAGATTGGAACGTCTCAGAAATACCCGGCGTTCAAAGTGGTCGCGGAAGTGGCTTCTAAAAAGCAGCAGTTTTCCCATATTAGATTACTGCGTGAATTACGTGATGAACCTAATGATTTCCGGAATTGACGGAAACTGACGGAATTTGTCTAATTGTTTCATAAGTGTGTGTAAGTTGTTCTGGGACGTAGTTATGTGGCATAGGCTGCGACTGCTGCGAGAAGGAGTGGTATTGTCCAACTTGTGAAGAAAGAGTATGTGGCATTCTCAATTGTTGAGGCATATTCTGTTGACGCCAATTCCGTCCATTTACTAAACCAAAAGCATCTTGTCGCTGGCTAGCCATATCAAGAATTTCAAAATTTCTCTTCGTTTCGAATAAAACGTTGGAAATTAGTTTCTGAGCGATTGCGTTTTGTCAACTAGGGACGTCTGTGAGTTTATTAGCCACATGTTTTCCAAACACCTGAAAAGCAACCTTTGCCTGTAGCGACTCCAGTTTCTTTCCTACCAACTTCATACAGTCAGTTGAGCAATCATATAGAACTACCTTTCTCTTACGAGATGAAGAGTACGATCTTAAAGTATTACGGGACAATGTTCTATTACTAGAGCAGGGAGTGTATGCTTCGCAAGGAGGAGTAGAAGGCACTTCACTTGGTCCAGCATAATAAATTCTGTGAGAAACTCCCGAGAACATGCTGAAGGTCAGCCATTGGCGCTCAACGCAACAAACAAATACAAACAAACTGAGGAGCAAAATGAATCGGAAAACGGAGCTATCGTCTACATGCGCCGCATACTTGTCCTCACAGCTCAAGGTGCACTATGCTCTCTAGCTCAGTTATCAGTTACTGTACTGCCTTCGCGAACTGTGCAGACTAAAGGTTGTGCAAAACGTAGCGTCTATACTAGGGATTGCAATCCGGAAAACCGGATTCGGTAATCCGGGGGATCCGGCATCACTAAACGTTTACTGGACCCGGTACCAATATACCGGATCCGGTCACCGGATCCGGTGATGCTAATTTTTGGTAAAATAATCGCGCTATTGCATAACTAGGTACTTTAAATGCGTGGTGCGGAAGGTGCCACATGGTTTTTTCCAAACCAAAATTGATTTTGTAATAAATGAAAATAAAAATTTAAAATTATCCTGATCGGATGAACCGAACTTTTCGGTTCGGATCGATTCGGATCCTGCCGGATCGATGAAAATACTGCCGGATCCGGCCGGATTGAAAATCACACCGGATTGCAATCCCTAATTTGGACCGGCCTTAAGAGTCGCATGTACATGGGAATGCCAAAAAGGGATGTTCGACAGAGCTCACCCGGCGCGGCGTTGTATGACGCTACAGGTCTGTTTGTTGATCATAGTAATATGTTGGTAGTTACAATAATATATTAATTGATCTAATATTCCCAATTTCGAAGACGAAATCAACTTCTCGTAATTTAAGTGCGCGGAAAATAAATTTACCTGCGCAAATTTTAAAATTTCACGAAAACTACTGCGCATCCGCGCACCCGCGCAGCTTACAGGAAACATTGGTCCAGTCTATCATTGTCTTGTCCTAAAGTGACCACACGTCCCGATTTTGGCGTGACAGTCCCGCTTTTTGGAGGACAGTCTGCGTCCCGCCGATTTTTAAAAATGTCCCGCTTTTTATAAAATATCTGCATTTCTTATTTTAATGTACTGTAATATATAAAATAAGATTTTTACACGTATTCCCATAAAATCTTCTTTTTTTAGTGTGACCCAATGAAATTTTTTAATATCCTCCGATTGAACTGTCCATTCTTCAAGATATTCCAAGCAATTGTTATTAAAAATTCATAGTTGTTTCAGAAAATCTGGTCGTTTAATGGTTTAATTTATTTCTAATCAGTACAGCTTTGCTTTTATGAACAAGTGATTGGTTTACAAATTGTTGTTCAATTGTTGGTTTACAAATGGTAGAATACGCGCTCTCCCTTCCAGGAACAAATGCAGCTATAAAAAGTGTTTTTTCTAGTATTAATAAAATATGGACAAAAAAACGTATTTGAACATTAAACTTTAAAATCTATATTAAGCGTAAAAATAATTTGACCAATTCATGTGAGAAATTACACGACATTTTAATAAATGATCCGAGTATTCTCTCGGATCAAAAATTTGACCATGAAAGAAAATAATTTTTTTTTAAATAAAAAATTTAAATTAATTAAAAATCATAATTTTCAATTGTATTATTATAATTTTCAATTCTATTATTATGTTGTAATATTATTGTTTTTTACAAATATTTTTATACTTACCAATAATACATTTTTGTATATTTATAATTTTATTTTACAAGTAGGTATATGAATGTATACAATATTAGTAGTTTATGATACCAGTGTGTGAAGAAGGGCTTTTATGCATGAGGTGCGAATTTTAGTTTATAGTGCGCATCAGAAAATTTATTTTCACTGCGTCTATGTTTTTTGTTTATTGACGCAAGTTGTTGCCATAGTAACAACAAACAAAAATTATTTAATAATTAATCTCCATTTGATTTACATTGGATTTTTACGCACGATTTGGTTACTTTTACACACGATTATAATAATGGCATCCTTCACATACAATAATATATTAAAGTTTCATTTTGGTGGGTGAGTAGATAAAATATATTTTTTTGAATTATTGGTCTGCTTTCATAACTAAATTATAATTCTCATTTCATCCCATTTGTCCCGCTTTGACTCAATGAAAATGTGGTCAGTTTATCTTGTCCAAACTTGTCAATTATATATGTTCGGTATTGTCTGGATTTGTCTGGTCTTGTCCAGTCTTGTTTTGTCATTTCGTGTCCTGTTTTGTCTGATATTGTTCGCTATTATTTATAACAACAATATCTGTCTTGGAAAATATAATGCTTGGTAAATGAAATTTTGGTGGGACGTAAAGAATCCATGACGAATCCATACAACCGGAGACAATTGAAGAAGCAAATTCTTCATTTTTGATTCTATTTCTTTTTGGATGGCCCCTGGATCCTAAACTAGTAAAATACGTTCCCTAGCTTATTTAGGAGACTAATATTTTTATTACTCATTAATAAAAATATTATCTACAACTAGGGATGCAACATCGTTCATAAATAACGTCGATGTTAAAACATCGATGTTTTCAAAAGTAAAATATCGATGTCGAAAACATCGATGTTTATGAACGATATATCGATATTATTTCGATATTTTTAAAAAAAAAATACATAGGTATGTTCAAAATGTTTATTAGTTAATTATTTCGCAAAATAGAGTTTAAAAATATTAATTTTGACAATCTTGTGCCTAGTAAGCGGTTTCTTTCTTGAGTAATCTTAGCCCCAGCTTCTTAAAACAACCGCTCACTGGGCACCGACATTGCTACGATAGGCAAATGTATCATCGCCAGTTTATACAACCCAGGAAATAAACCTTTAATGTCATCCCACATTTCTAAAGCATCTGCTTTTATAGCAGTTACAGGAGACGACATAAACATATGAAATTCTGATTCTGCTTTTGTTTTATTTTTTATGTTGTTGTGTGTTAATTGTTTGTGGTAACTCCATATGTCACGTTCGGATTCATTATTTTCATCCCTTTCAGATTCGTCAGAACAATTAGTTAGTAAAAGTGCTGCTTGCATATTAGTTAAGTAATTATTTATATAACTGATGACTTTATTTTTAGCAGTCTCATCTTTGAAATGAATGAGTTTGAAGCGTGGATCTAGAGCGGTTGCGATAGCCAGGGAAGAGCAATGTTCTAGTTTATCAACGCGTTTTGATACCTCTTTTTCAATTTCTGCTTTTAATGAAACCGTGCTTTCATAGTTGGTGAGAATTTTTCTAACATGGCCCGCAGACAGCTTACAAGTGTAATAATAACCTTACTTACTGTAACAAAATTTTCGGCAGAAATTTCTTTAGTTAATCTTTCAAATGGCTGTAAAAGTTGTACCATTTCGCGCAGACAGCCCAATTCATTAGAAGTTATCATTGTTGGAGCATCAGAACGGCATAAAAATATTTCACCGATCGTTGAAATTAGCTCCATAAAACGTTCCAACATATAATACTTTGAATTACATCGAGTGCGAACGTCAAGTATCAGCTTTTTTGTCTGACCTTCCATCTTGCCAGCCTCTCTTTGCTTTTTCCGCAATTCGTCACTGGCATTGACACTACGTTTTATGAATTTTACAATCCCGCGCACTTTGCTGACGATCATTGATGCAGTTTTAGCTTTATCCAATGAGTTTGTGACAACTAAATTCAATGTGTGGGCGAAGCACGGAATTATTTTTTTTCACCAAACATGTCTCTATTTACCTTCATAACCGTACTGTCATTGTCAGTAACTACAGCAGAAACTGCATGTGTAGTAATATTCCATTCGTTGAAGATATCTGATAGTCTGTTTTGTATGTACTCTGCTGTATGTCTTTCGAACAACTCAAAGACTCCCAAAGTTCCACTCATAAGTTTGGATTTTTCTAACAAATGGATGGTGACTCCAACAAAGGACTTGTTCTGCATCGTCTCTGTCCATATGTCATATGTAATACAGTAATGTTCTGCTACTTTTAAGTATTTTTTAAAAATTTCTGCCATAGCCTCATATTTTTCATCTATACGTTTGTTTAACATCTCTCTAGAAGGAATTGTGTACAGGGGTACCAGTTACAAGGGTACCTTTATTAACTGTGTAAATCCGTTCCCTTCCACAATTGAAAATGGTTTATGGTCCATAATAATGAAATTCACTATTGCTTCAGTTATGTTTTTATATTTGTTACCTTTAACATTTGTTAAACTTTTAATATTACTGAACAATTCATTGATATTTTGTTGAACGTTTTCTTGAGTATCAGTTGAGTTCAGTAGAGTACTTGATCTTAACTTTGGAACTGCAACCAGATGAGCTAGCTTGTTTCTTAGAAATAATCAACATCCATTCCATCAATGACAGGTTGATGATTTTGAACCTCCTTGTTTGTCTCGTCACTTTAATTTGGTTTTTTTTACTGGCTCCTCTGCTATTAACTCTTGAACAACATCTACGTATAATTTCTCCAGATGACCCCGAAGATTAGTGGTATTTCCTGATGTTTCCAGGCATTTTTTGCAAAATTTGCAAATTGCTTCTTTGTCATTATCACTTTTTTAAATAATTCCATATTTTACCTTTTTTTCTATTAGGTGGCATTTTATCTGAAATAAGAGTAATGGTAATGTGGGTGATAAGGGTTAAGAATAAATTTATCACACACGTTTTGTGATAAGAGAAAATATATTTGAATCGGTCATTTCAAAAACCGCAATTCACACAATTAGAATTTTTCAGGGATCAATAAAAACTGAATTATTTACAGATAAACGAGTTTTAAATGACTTTTTTGAGCTCAGTATAGTGTTACTTGAAGAGGAAGGAATGTATTGACTGACGTGATTTATAGCCAGAATACACATCTCCCTTTAAGGAAGCGTTTACAGCAAAAAAAGCATGTTACAAAAAAATGTGACTTATGTGGTTTTTTAAATGACCGATTCATTTACAATAATTATAAACACTAAATAACACAATAACAACGGCTTCGCGAAGTCATAAAATATTCAACGAAATATTTATGAAAACCGTTCGGGTGATTACAGTATTAACCCTATAATAAAACAGACAAAAAATTTCTAGAAATTGTTCACGGATTATAGCAACGAACTTATCGTAAAAATAATTTCTAATTTCTAAGAAAATATCGTTCATAAAACATCGTTCATAGAAGAATCGATGTATCGTCGATGTTAGGAGTTCAAGCATCGATGTTTATGAACGATACATCGATGTTTAAAAACATCGATGTATCGTTTGCATCCCTATCTACAACACGGGCGGCAGTTTCCTTATCGAGCGAATGTACGCACTCACTTCGATCGTGCGCCCAAATTCGGTCTCATGACTAATTGACAACTTACCGCCCTACCGCAAAATATACTATTTATTCAACAATATGAGTCTACATTTTGTACCATCATCATCAACAAGCAGCCACATTCACGTCCATTGTTGGACATAGGCCTCCTCCAAACGTCTCCAGTTTTCTCTGTCCCTGGTTGTTGCAATCCAATTTGTCGCTATTCTCTTTAGGTCATCCGTCCATCGAGTGGGAGGTCTGCCTTGGCCACGTTTGTCAGCTCTTGGTCCCCATTCCAACAATTTTTTGGTCCATCGCCCGTCCTCCATTCTAGCAATGTGCCCAGCCCATTTCCATTTCCGTGTAGTGATTCGTTCTATAATATCATCTACTCCAATTCGGCGTATCTCTTCATTTGTCACTCGATTCCTCAGGGTCAGGCCAAGCATCTATCTCTCCATTCGTCTTAGTGTTAATCTTAGTTTTTCTGCGGTTTTCTTCGTTAAAGCCATAGTTCAGGACCGGTAATACGCATTGGTTAAATGCTTTTCGTTTCAAGCGAATTGGGATATTTACTTTAAGGATGTTCTTCATTTTCCCGTCCCAGTTTTCTCTGTCCCTGGCTGTTGCAATCCAATTTGTCGCTATCCTCTTTAGGTCATCTGTCCATCGAGTGGGAGGTCTGGCTTGGCCACGTTTGTCAGCTCTTGGTCCCCATTCCAACAATTTTTTGGTCCATCGCCCGTCCTCCATTCTAGCAATGTGCCCAGCCCATTTCCATTTCCGTGTAGTGATTCGTTCTATAATATCATCTACTCCAATTCGGAGTATCTCTTCATTTGTCACTCGATTCCTCAGGGTCAGGCCAAGCATCTATCTCTCCATTCGTCTTAGTGTTAATCTTAGTTTTTCTGCGGTTTTCTTCGTTAAAGCCATAGTTCAGAACCGGTAATACGCATTGGTTAAATGCTTTTCGTTTCAACCGAATTGGGATATTTCCTTTAAGGATGTTCTTCATTTTCCCGTATGCCGCCCATCCCAGGGTAATTCGTCTATTATATCTATATATTTTGTATATTATATATATATATATATATATATATATATATATATATATATATATATATATATATATTTGTTAACCAATTCTACTTTGTTGTTATTAATTTGTATTTGTTCACTGGGACCATGTTGGTCATCATTTTGGTCTTTTCAAAATTTATTGTCAGTCCGATTTCTTCTGCGACATCGTTGAGTTCTTGGAGCATGTAGAGTATTTGGCCTCTCCCAGATTGTCTGACAAAATAACGATGTCATCCGCGAAGCGTAGATGATTGAGTCTCTCTCCATCGATGAGGATTCCTTTTTGTTGCCATGCCAACCTTTTAAATGCATACTCGAAGACAGTAATAAACAACTTTGGCGACATGGTGTCGCCTTGCTTTACTTCCATTTCCATCTTTATCTTGTTGGTTGTAGAGTGTAGATTTACAGTTGATGTGGAATTTTCATATATATTTTTAATTATGTCGTAATATCGGTGGTCGACTCTACAATCTTGCAATGCTCTTAAGATGGCCGCTAATTCTACTGTATCAAAAGCCTTTTTAAAGTCAACAAATATCAGTACTAGGGCACGGCTATATTCAATGGTCTTTTCTATCAAGGTTTTCAAGCACTGCAGGTGGTCGTTTGTAACATACTTCGAGCGGAAACCAGCTTGCTCCCGTGGCTGATAGAAATCCACCAATTCCTCCAATTTACTTGTTCTAATTCTGGTGTACAGTTTATAAAGATGATTAAGGAGACTAATTGGTCTATATGTTTCCAGGTCCGTTATATCTCCCTTTTTGTGTAAAAGTATAGTTTTTGAATTGTTCCACTTTGTTGGGATATTCTGATTCCACAGGCACAGATTAAAGAGTTTTTGAATCATGGACATCAGTACTGATCCTCCTAACTTTATCGCTTCTGTGACGACGCCATCATACCCTGGAGCTCCATTATTCTTCATCTTTTTCAAAGCAATATTAATTTCATCCAGAGAGATCTCCGGAATATCCTCGGAGCCCTGATTTTGAACCCTTCTCCGCAGATATTCCTCTGGATTTGGAGAGATTTGTTTTTCCCACTTGTTAGTTTGCGTCTCATTACTTTCATGCTTTTATTTACCTCGAGAGTTTTAATGACTTCGTCTTTGTACTTTCTTAAATCTTTCCTGATTGCTTTTGCAACTTCCTTGTTCAGTCTATTTCGTCTTGGCTAGCGTTCTCGTCACTTTTCAGTGTTCTTCTTCGTTTCATTTTATGGCGCGTTTCCAGGCTGATTTTCTCATCCTTCGGACTTGTTGGGCAACATTTATTTTGGGCATCTGTTATTGCTTCTACTATTGCATCGTTCAAGGTTTTAATATCATTTATTAAAGGTTTATCATGGGGTATTCCTCGCTGAGGTGTTCCTCGAATTTCCGTTCATCTCTTGGGAGTGTCCATGACTTCGTTCGTTCTTATATACGATAATCTGCTTTAATTCTGCTTAATACGATACCATTCTCTGACCATTCTCCTACCATACTCTTACCATTCGATGGTCGCTTGATGTAAAAAATCTATTTAGAACTGTCACAGCCTTGAATATGTCTTTCGTCAGTTTTAAAGTAGTCTATCTCATTCTTTGTCCTTCCGTCTGGGCTCTTCCAGGTCCATCTGCGACGGTGTTTCTTGTAGTAGAAGCTGTTCATTAGAAGTAGGTTTTTCTCCAACAGAAAATTTAGAAGAGTGTTGCCAAGATCATTTCACCCTGGACTGCCATAATTACCAAGAGCCGTTTCTGATGGATCCATTTTTGTTCCTATTTGGGCATTACAATCGCCGCATACAATGGTGAAATGTGTAGGATTATTTGAGAGAGCTGCACCTAAATCATCATAAAGAACTTTGACTTCCTCGTCTGTATGTTCCGTTGTTGGGGCATAGACCTGAATAACTTTTAAGTCATACCTGGTGTTTATTCTAAGGATGACATATACTACTATAGTGGAAACTGATTATTCTGAGATTTCCCACTAGCTTTTTGTTTATGAAGAACCCAACACCTCCCATTGACTCATCTTGTTTTTAGTGGTAGTAAAATAAGTGACCGGATTTAAGGGTCTCAAGACCTTCACCTCGCCTTCTGACCTCACCAACTCCGACAATATCCCATCTTATGTTTTCTAATTTGCTTTCCATTTCAGTAAGACTTTCGTCTGAAGTAGAGTGTAGAGTTCTAGTGCTTAAGGTTGCAATTTTGAGAACTGTTTGTTTCTTTGAACGTACTCTTGTCAAGTTGTTGTCCCCCTTCCCAGAATCCTTGGGACAGACTAATAAATCAATGTGAGATTATCTACTCACCTGGGGTAGTTTTCGTTTCGTTTTGAAATCCGACTGCGTGTTGGCAAGGTTTCATCTCAGCCGCCCAATCTGGGAGCAGACGCTCTTTGCAGCCGCCCACTCTGGGTCAGACGCTGCTTGGGGATATCCTTAGCTTCGCCTTCATCACTTCGAGACCTCACCGACATGGGTGGCCCTACCAGTAGCTACGCTACCGCCGGCATCGCTCCCTGGATGTAAGGTTACTGACCCCTTTCACCAACGACAAGGTGATGATCCCCCTAGAGAGGGTCACATTCCCATTAGATATCCATTTTGTACCATCTATTATTAATTATATTAATACTTTTCTCCTAGAATTTTGCACACCGTTACTGTACTTTGTAATAGTTCTTCTTACAGTGTTAACAATTTTAATACTAGATAAGATAAGATAAGTAGATTTTGGTAAAGTTTGAAACTTCTGGAGAAGAATGACTTTCTCAATTTAACTATATAAAACACTCTGAACGACAAAGAACCAAATGCTGTAATTCTAAATAAAAGTTCATCGAAACAGTAATTTTTTTCTGGTAAAAAATCTGTGATTTGTAACGGCCTTCGTCTATTAATTTCATTTGTACTCGTGCAATTTGTTTAGGATTCGTTTCTATTCAATTTATTAATGTTGTGTGAAAAAAATCCTTGAATATGATTTGCACCTTGTGAGCATATTTTTATACCGCATATTTCGAATACCGAAAATACCGGTATTTTACCTTAAGAAATACCAGTTTTTAACAACAAAAATAGTGTTGACAAGTTTAAAAATTAAAACATTGTAGTCCTTTTCCGTATTTATACATTTTTCTTATTTAAAATTTTGTAGCCGACTACGTAGTAGTACCATAATTTATAATCAAAGTATAGGAGTCGTTGAAGTAACTAATACGTTATTTTTTGTTTAAAATCCTTCCCGGTAGAAAGCCGAATTGAGGATTTCTTTTCAGTTTCTTCCTCGAACGTCTTAAGGAAAAGAAATGGAAAATCGGTTTGGTTTCCTAGGATTATGAAATACCTTCGTTTTGAAAAGTTTGAAACAGAAATCTTTAGTTTTGTGGAATAGTTGGTGTTTTTCCTTATTTTTCGGGACAACTATTACTTATGCCTTGGACCAGACCAAGGGAAATGAAGGAGTTTGGAGATTTTCAAGAATAACTCACAGTTTGGATCAGACCATGAGGAATAGAAGGAAAGTTTTTCCTTGATTTTGGACCAAACTTAGGAAAGTGTTTTTTTAAACAACATTCTAGACCTCTATACACGTGGAAATCCCCAGCCGATCGCGATAACCACATAGTGAGAAATAAAATAGATTTCGTTCTCATCAAGAGCTATTTAATGAAGTTTGTCAAAACAGCAACAACATACCCTGGCGCCGACGTCAACAGCGACCACAACCCCGTACTAATAAGTCTACAGCTTCGCTACTTCACTAGAGTCCAACGTCCAAATAAACCTAAGCGAGTCGATGTCATAAGACTTCTTGATCCTGAAACACGAGCCAGAGCAACCGAGGATATCGAGGCGCGTCTAGAAACAACTAACAATTGCAGTGGCGCTAACGTAGAGCCTCGGTGGACTGTCATGAAGAAGCCACTTTTGGAAACCCAGGAGGGGGACATTGGATATACACAAGCCTCTAAAAAGCAACAGTGGATGACAGAAAAAATTCTCCAACTTATGAACGAGAGAAGGAAATACAAAGCCACAGACAATAACCGGTACAGGGAGCTGAACAGGGCGGTGAGATCAGAATACCGAAAAGTAAAGGAAGGATGGCTAGCTGAAAAATGCAGTGGATTCAAATGGAGACACTTGAGAAAAAGCACAACCGGTTTAATCTCTACAAAAAGATCAAGGAATTTACAAACACACAACGCAAGCAGATCCACGGTATTTTGAAAGACACTAACAACAAGATCCTAACAAACGTTGAGGAAAAGCTTAAAAGATGGAAGGAGTATGTTGAGGCCCTCTTGAATAACACACGACACCACCAACCACCTAGAGACTATGATAATATCAACGAGCCCAGCCCTGTTATCACGACAGAGGAAGTGAGACGTGCTATGAAACTTCAGGAAAATGACAAGGCTGTAGTATGACGTGTTTGCCGACGATACGGTCTTGGTCGCCGACAGCCTCCCACGTCTCCAGAATATGATGGATCTTATCGTTGAACATAGCACACAGTATGGTCTACACATAAACGTTGCCAAGACCAAGATGGTTGTGTTCTCCAAGGCACCAAGACGGACGACCCTCCAAATTAATAACCAGGTTGTGGAACAAGTGCCGTCCAATAAATATCTTGGAGCCCTCGTCAACGGAAACAGTGACCCCAAAATGGAAATCAGATCAAGGATAGAACAGGCCAGGAGGATGAAGAACCTTTTTACCAGTAGAGACCTAAACCTACAGCTCCACATACGCATATTGCGCTGTTATATCTTCCCAGTGCTACTCTATGGCATCGAGAGCTGGACATTCTGCCAATCAATGGAGAGCCGCATTGATGCCTTCGAGATGTACTTGTATCGCCGTATGCTGCGTATATCCTGGGTAGACAGGATAACCAACGAGGAAGTGTTAAGGAGAATAGGTAAAGGTAAAGATCTGCTGACAACCATCAAAGAACGAAAGCTCCTCATCGAAGGAAAGATCGAGGGCAAACGATCTGTGGGCAGACGGTAGAACTCATGGCTAAAGGATCTACGTCGATGGTTCGGACGGAGATCTATAGAGATTTTCAGAGATGCGGTTTCACGCACGATTATAGCCAGTTGGATCGCCAACCTTCGTTAGGGACGACGTAGTAAGAAGGAATGTGAAGTTTTTACTAGATTTTCAGTTTTATGGACAATACCTTAGGAAACGGAAAAAGTTGTTGGAACAGTTTCCCCTCGATTTTCTAAATAATTGATGCTTAGATTTTGGACGATGGGGAACTGAAGAAATTGTCGGAAAATTCTTAATTTATTTTTTTAACTACAGCTAGGATGTTGGAACGAGCTTTGCAGGACTACATAATTTTCTGAAAAATTTCGCTTTTTCCCACGCGTTTTGGAAAGAAAATCGCGGAATTAGGAAGGATATTAGTAATGCCGTCGGTCGGAATTAAGATTAGGATCCTTTTTTTCACAGAGGAGGGGAAATGCTTTTACGCACCCCCAACTATGGTTTCAATTTTGGGAAGTGTGGGACTCACCAGCCCTCTAAGGCAGTCATACCCACTAAAACCATCTCCTCTTTATTTCTCTCCTGTAGTGTTTCCGCCTTATTTCCTACAGGTTTGGTCTTAACACCTAACCACCTGACATACGTCTCTCAGACCCAAAGTAGCAGTATTTTTTTCACCTGAGACGAATGGCAGGTGGTTAAGGGTTAATATCCTTTTCATAGGTATCGCCTCTTATTCTGCTCTGTTCTTCTAATTCATCTTTTGCCTTTTTCCGCACCACTCCTTCGACAAAATTCTTCACATTTTCCCAGCTGTCCATTTGCGCGATCATTCCCTCTATTAAGCTTTCCGGGGACATGGCTGCCGCAGCTTGGTTTCTTTTTATATTATCCATTTTGTTATCCCAATTCCCACAATGGAATATTGTGTGTTCTGGAGTATCATCTACTTGTTCTGAACAGTATCCGTGCACTCCCCTTCTTTCCAATTCTCGCCGTGTAGGAGCAGAAGACTCCGTGTTCTGTAAGGCACTGTGTAATGTGGAAATTTACCGAGCCATGCTTCCTCTCTACCCATTTCTTGATGTCCGGTATCATCCTGTGAGTCCACCTTCCGACTTTAACGAGGTCTCATTCTGTCTGCCACTTCTGGTAAGTCATTTCCCTCTGTTCCTTCCGGTCTGTTATTGTTATTATCCTGTGTAGGTCTTATAGTCGCTTTCTCTCCTCGGCAAGGAGGTGTAACGGTACGAGGCCTGACACTACGAGCGCGGCATCTGCAGATGTTGTGCGGTATGCACTGCATACTCTGGTAGCTTGGTTATTTATTGGGTGGTTATTATTTGGGTGAGATTAGTATCCTGGCCAAAGGAACAGAAAATTCTTCGAAAAGACCCTCGGAAAATCTAAAAAAAAAATAATCTAAAATTGCCTTCGAAAAACTAAACCCTAGCAGTATTTTGAATCGGAAACTTTACAACTTTTCCGATTTTCCTTTTAAAATCCTGTTATATTTTTCTAATTTTGTATTTCTCACAATAAACAAAGTTTTACTTATTCTTAAAAAAAGGGGTCAGCCTTCGACATTGTTCACGTTTGTAATCGCGCTTTGTAATTTTCTGATAATTATTCCATCATTTTAGACAATTATTACCTCAATTGTGATAGCTATTGTGTCATTTGTGACAGTTATTATGTATTTTCTGATCATTATTCTATCATTTTTGACAATTATTACCTCATTTGTGATAGCTATTATGTCATTTGTGACATTTATTATGTATTTTCTGATTATTATTCTATCATTTTTGACAATTATTACCTCATGTGTGATACCTATTGTGTCATTTGTGACTGTCAGTATGTATTTTCTGATAATTATTCTTGACAATATCATACAATCTTGACAATATCATTTTTGACAATTATTACCTCATATATGATAACTATTGTGTCATTTTTGACAGTTAATATGTATTTTCTGATAATTATTCTATCATTTTAGGCAATTATTACCTCATTTGTGATTGCTATTGTGTCATTTGTGACAGTTACTATGGAATTTCTGAAAATCATTCTATGACTAGACAATTATTGCCTTATTAGTGATAGCTATTGTCACTTGTGATAATTATTGTGTCAATTATGACAATTATTGTGACATTTCTGACAATTATTCTGACATTTCTAACAATTATTGTGACATTTCTGACAATTATTGTGACATTTCTGACAATTATTGTGTCATTTCTGACAATTATTTCGTCATTTCTAAGAGTATTGTGATCTTCTTTAGTCCTTAGATGATTGAGCCACATTTACCAATTTCTGTGTCTTTTTTGGTTGTTGCTGTGTCATTTAAAACAATTAATGTATCATTTATAACTGCTTGTCATTTGTGACAGTTATTGAGTCATTTGACGTTTAATATGTCAATTGAGTAGTCAAAGATGTCAATTTGTGAGTTATTGTGTAATTTGTCGTTTAATATGTCAATTCAATAGTTCAATGTGTTCATTTGTGACAGTTAATGTGTCATTTGACGTTTAATAACTCAGTTGGGTAGTTCAAAATGTTTATCTTTGACATTTATTGCGTCTATTGACGTTATATGTCAATTGAGTAGTCCAACATGTCAATTTGTGACAGTTATTATGTCGTTTGTAGTTTAATATGTCAATTGAGTAGTTCAATGTGTTCATTTGTGACATTTAATGCAGGGCCGGCACGTCAAAATATGCCGCCTAAGGCGAATACAACTTTCGCCGCCCCAATTTGTAATTCGTTAGACAAATTTAAAAGTTCTATATCGTCTGTTAGGTACATGTGTAAATCCTGACAATTTTTAAGAATTTCGTATGAATTTTTTTGCGCTAATGATGGAATATCGTATAAAATTCAATTTTTTTTTATGATTTTCCAATTGTGTATATCTTTCTGTAACAGAATTAGTACAAATATTTAAGAGATAATGAAAAACTTTGATTACGTGTTCAACAGAAGGTGTTACCGCATAGAGGTTCTAGCAAAATAATTTCAGGCAACCTTCTCCGGTATAAGTGATTAATTTACTCAATAAATCATCAAATGAACATTTTATATTATAGGCAAAACTGTACGGTACGTGTATATGTGTTTGGTTGGTACAGCTATTGTCGGGGTTTGGTGAGCATGTATCAGTCGGTTTTAATATTGATTCAAAATCTGCGTATACAACAACGCATTTTTCTATCGTAATTTAGGAATTTTAATATATCCCCCGGGACCATATCACCTCTCCTGTCTTTAACAATGCCTTTTGTAGGAATAATAGTGTATATTTTGTTGCAGTCATTCAATTTATGTTGATTGAAAGACGACTTGGTTGAAAAAAAGGTTAGACAGCCATCACATAAATATTTTTTTTCGTGATGCGATGATATTTGACTTCTTACAAGTCGCCAAATATTTATTTCCATTTCTTTAGCTATTTCTTTAGCTTTTACAAATCATTTGCCCAAAACTATTTATACGAAATTCCATCAGAAACAAATTTACGCTAGAACTTGAAAAGAATAGAAACAATTTTTGAATAATTGAAAAAAATTACTTAGTTCACCAGATTTTTTGGCTGCGTCGTTTTCAACTAAATTTAAAGAATGACAGGAATAGGTTACGAAAAAGGCCTTAGGATTCTTATCTAAGATTCGTTTTTGCACACCAGAATGCATACCTTTCATGTTTGGACCATTGTCGTATACCTGGCCAAGTATATTTTTAATTTTGAAACCTAATTTATATAATTCTTGCAAAATTAAATCAGTTAAACTCTCCCCAGTTGATGATTCTACAGGTAAAAATTTGATGAAATATTCTTTTGGAACAAATTCTTCACTATCTTTATTTAAAACGTGAATAACAAGATACATATGTTCAATTCTACTAACATCTGGAGTGCAATCCAAAATAATGCTGTAATATTTGGAAAATAATATTGGAAATAATAATAAAAATACAAACGTCTGTATAGTGTTAATACACTATTTTCTATTTTGCGTAACGACACTCATATGCGTGCGGTTATGGCTCGCCGAGTGTGATACAATTTTCTCAATATGTATCGGCGATTTTTTTATTTAGAAATGGCATAAAAGGGCGCAAAATAGAAAAAAATACTATAAAAAACTCGATCGTAAGACTTTTTTCAGCACTTGTCCATTAGAAACTTCGACGCGGTTTTTCCAAACTTAGACGCGTGCTGTAAAATCGCGCTTACTGAACTCGTCCTTTAATATACTATTTGATGTTTGAAAACTACGGCATTGTTTTTCTCGAACGACTAACAATCGTATAAAATGTATTGGTGCTATAGTTATGCACATAGTGAAAATTCGATTTTATTTTATTGTTGAATTATATTACATATTATCGTCAAAATTGAGAGAAATGATTGGATTTACTCGGAATGTCTTATACCGATCTAAACTTCAAATTCAATTATCAGGAAAATCCACATTTTTCCAAATATTTGGCTGCTGCTGTAGTTATGCCCTTGAGTTTATAATTGAAGAATCTTTTCAAGCTCTATTTTAGTAATTCATTATCAATGAATAGGATGGTTGCGACCGTTACTATGTGTTAATTCATACTTTTCTACACTGAATTGAAAAATTCCATATGTTTTAACCCCATTTAATTGTGGTATAAGTGTGCTAAAACATTAAATTTTTCAATTCTGTGTAATTTATTATCATTTCACAAATACATTATTCAAAATATTTCACAAATATATCCCTTATATAGTGCATATATACAAAATGAGTATATATCGTGTTGGAAAAGAATAATTGAAATTCAGTACATTTAGTTTTGTTTGACATCGCTATTAATCTAAACGCAAAATGTTCATATTTGTTTATTTAGGCTTTTAGGATTTGATTGACACTCGATAAGTAAACATCATGTGCTTTATTCACCCCACAAAACAGTGACTCGAGAAGACCGCAGTTGCCTCTTGAAGATCACGCATTTAAAATAGAAGGGTGTAATTTGAAGTCTGCTAACGATAATAGCACTTGTCCTCCGAAACTCGAAACCTTTGTTATCTAAAAGCTTTCATACTTATTATAAAATCTTTATTTTAAAATATAATATAGAAATTACATAGTGAATTTTGTTACAGGTTATGAATATGTTGCGTTATGCTTTTGCGGCTCACCTCTATATTTTAGGAGAATTTAATTAAAAAAAAAATCCAGACTTTTTTAATTAAATTTTGCGGTGAAATGTTTACAGGGGTCGTCTCTAATTTAAGTGCATGCCTATTTGCATTCGAATAGTTGTAAAATGAAGGGTGCTTTTCTCAGTTTAATCTTAATAATGAAAATATAAAATCTTAAATAATACAGGGTGTATCAAAAAGGATATACTTATTTCGCATGCTTTTATTTATTAAACTTTAAGACACACGTATATGAAACTTTTCACTTATATTTACGAACCCTTCTCTTATAATTTTTAATTTCTTTCTCTAATAACCTTTCTCTATACCTTGTTAGTCCTTGGTAAATAAGAAGCAAGTTGTTTATTATTACTAAATAAAGCATGAAAATAATATACAGGGCGGCTCAAAATTGCTGAAGGGGTTTGAGTTCATTAAAACTTTTTATTTAAGACAATTATTAAATATTTTTTTTAAATACAGTCTCTATATTAATGGAGAGTATTTTTAATTTAATTATGAAAAATTATATCTCGCAAATAGTGGCCATTTTCTGCTTCGCATGAATCGTGCTCTTTCGAAAACATTTTCCATAACCTTTCGCAAAACTTTTTCGTCGCGTATATTATTTTTTAATTTCTGGATGGTTCTAGGCTTATTAATATAGACTTTTCCTTTCAAATAACCCCAAAGGAAACAGTCTGGAGCGGTTAAATCCGGTGAACGCGCAGGCCAATTAAAATCGCTAGTACCTACGCGAAATAATTGGTTCACCAAAGATGTCGAGTAAAAGAGCCATTGTGTTCCTTGCAGTGTGCGCTGTGGTTCCATCCTGTTGGAACCCTACTTGCGGATGATTTTCCACGGATGGCCTTTCGGCTGGCAATTTTCAACATTGACCGATATCGAACATCAGTAATGCAAACGGCACCGTGTTCATTTAAAAAAAAATATATGGGCCAATAGACCTTTTCATAGTATACATTTTTTTTTTTTTTGATTTGAGAAATAAAGTTCAACGATTTAGGCACGTTGTTCAATTGTGTACTGTTTGTGTACCATTTTAAATTCCCCAAGTCTTCTTTACAAAATACTGAAAAGGAATATAAAAAAAATATATATAATGAAAATGTTATAAGGAATTCAAACCCTTTCGCTCATTTTGGGCCACCTCGTATTTTCTTTCAATATTATTCAAAAAGAATATACGTATTTCGCATGCATATGTTTATAAAAATTTAAGACATACGAATATGAAACTTTACACATATATTCACGAAACTCCAAATTTTAGATTACAGATGTTGAATATGTCCCCCATCGCGAACAATATCACACCGATACTCAAATTCCTCCCATACTCGGGCAAGCATGTCTTTTGTCACTGATGTTATGGCGGTACGGTTCTTCAACTCTTCCAGGTTCTGTGGGTGTGGTGGTACATAAACGTTGTCTTTAACGAAACCCCACATGAAGAAGTCACAGGGTGTCGAATCTGCTGACCGTGGAGCCCAGCTGAGACATGCTAAGTCGTCAGCTCCTTGACGAACAATCCATCGGTTCGGTAGAGTTTCATTCAGATATTCAAGCACTTGGCAACTATAGTGAGGGAGGTGCCCCGTCTTGTTGAAAAATGAAGTTGTCTTCGTGCAGCTTTGGAAACAACGAGTTTTGTAACATAGCGAGATTCTGCTGACCGTTAACCGTGTTTCCGTCAAAGAGGAATGGGCCGTAAAAAGATGATCGGGATATCTCAAGTTTCATATTTGTATGTCTTAAAGCATAAAAATATTTTTTTTTACACGAATTTCTACGGCTGTCGCCGCTTTCCATATCCCCAGTTTCCATATTCTCCTATCAAGAGTTTGTTCCTCGGTTAGGTTTCTTGTTTCCATCGCTTCATATATTTCATCCCTCCAGCTTCTTCTAGGTCTTCCTCTCTTTCTCCTCTCCGGCGGTATCGATTCCAACACTTTCCAAGGCCATCTATTCTCATTCTTTCTTTTCTTGTGACCGAACCAAATCAGTTGTTTTTTCTCAACTTCGTCTGAAATATTAATAATATTTCCCTCTTTGTTAAATACAACCCCTAGCTTTTTGGACTTTCTACTTCTTTCTCTACTTTTTGGACTTTCTACTACCTTTTATGAATTCGTTTCCTTAGAGAAGATTATTCTGGTTGTTTGTGCCTATTGCCAGGTATTTTCGCAATTACTTATGTTCATCGATAGACCAGCTTTTTCGTATACCTCTTTCAGTTTTCTGATCATATACCGCAAATCGTCTTCATCCTCTGCTATCAAAACCTGATCGTAAGCAAAGTATAAACTATATATGATAGAGCCTGTCATCTCCCACTCTCAGTCCCACTTGTGCACACTTTATTGTCCACCTTCTAAGGGATCGGTCAAGGTAAATTTTAAGAAGAGTACGGGATAGACAGCACCCCTGTCTGAGCCCCTTGGAGGTTTTAAAACTCTCTGTGAGGCCTGTTCCTAGCTTCACTTTTGTAGAATTGTCTCTACAGTAGTTTTTAGTGGCCTGTAGTAGAGTCGGTCTGAACTCAAGTTCCTCCACTCTTTCCCACAGTTGTGATATCGGGACGCCTTATTGATCTAGAAAAGGCTTACGTTTTCTAGATCAATAAGGGCTATATGTGTTTCTCTTCCTCTTTGCATACGCTTCTCTTGTTGAGCGACCCGCTCGAAATGCAGCCTGTTCTTCAGGTTGTTTGTCTTTAATATGGTCTTCTATTAGGGTTTTCAGTTTACGAGAATATATTCTGGCTATTGTAGGAATGACAGCGATTACTTTTTGATGGGTCATTTCGTGATCCCTTTTTATGTATGATTGTGATATATGACGTTCACCAAGCTTTTGTAATATCTGCACCATTTAGACACAGCTCAAATAAATTCTTCAACATAACCTTCAGTTTTTCAGGACCAAATCGTACAAATTCCGGGTGTATGCCACCAGGTCCTGGGGATCTTCTAAGTTTAGTCGTTTTGGTTGTTTTCTTTACGATCGATGTGGTTTGGTTCATTTTCCTCTACATACTGTGGCCTTGTTTCTTTTAACAAATTTGTAAAATTTTGTAAAAATAGAGATGGAGATGTTATTAATTGTGAATCCAGTTCTTGATGAGGTTCTTAGCGATTTGACGATCTTCCATGCCTAAATATGCATGCATATAAAAATATATGCATGCGAAATACTTTTTGTAACACTCTGTACATTGCTAATTTATAAATTAGTTGTCAAGAAAGTCGGCTAGTTGACAAAATAATGAAAGCTGAATTGGTTCTAAAGGGCGTCCCAACAAGAGCGCCGGATTTATTTTTAAAGAAAAACACATTTATTTTTTGAATTAAGCAAACATTTTTATTTCAACATAAAGAAAAATAGTTCCGATTAAACGTGATTTACAATCAGGCAAAGAGCCACTACGAAACTTCTGGAACTGGATTATTTCACCAATAACGCGCCATATTTCCTCTTTAAGATGTTCAACTGTTTTAGGCTTATTTGCACACACCTTTTCCTTCACATAGCCCCAAAGAAAAAAAGTCCGCTGTTAGATCGCACGATGTTGGTGGCCAATGTTGATCGCCAAATCGAGAAAAGGCAGGGCCTAGAAACTTAGTAACACCATTATTTCACATGCTGTGTGGCAGGGCGCACCGTCTTGTTGGAAAAACATTTCCTCCACCTCAATTACATCCAATTCGGGCCACAAAAACTCCGTCAACATTTCGCGGTATCGCACAACATTAACAGTTAAGCCGGCTCCACACATTGGTCATGTGATGTGGCATACGTCACATGGTCAATGTGTAGATGGAGAAGTTGGTGCTTGTGAATGGACTGGTGAAGGTTGGCACATGCATTGGCGGCTGGCCATAGGGTTGTCGGTTTTCTGTCCCGCTTCAAAGGAATTGGCGCATGCTCCCACATGACAAGTTTCCCTCCACACATTGGACATATATTTATTATCTTTCTTTTTCTTGGCGCTACAGCCCTCTATGGGCCTTGCTTTACAACGTCCCTCTTTACACTCTTACGCTGTTATTTCTTTTAGGTGCTCCTTACCTCTTGATGCGATGTATATATCGTCAGTGTATGCTCCCACTTGCGCTGCTCTAGTTTTTAGGGTGCCTGTTACGAGCACCTCTCTGATTACTGCCTCCAGCAGTAGGTTGAACAACATTGCAGATAAGGCATCGTCCTGTCTTACTCCAGGTTCTATTGCAAAGTCGCCCGTGAGCTTGGAGTCTATTAGGAGTTGCGCACTTGACTCAGTTAGAGTTAGTCCTACAAGTCTGTCCAGTTTCATGGGTACTCCTAGTACCAGTAATTGTCTCATTAGGTCTTTTCTGGAGACACTATCAAACGCCTGTTTGTAGTCAATATATATGCTATACAATGTTATGTTATGCTCATAACATTTTTACATTATTTGTCTTTGCGTGTGAATTTGATCTATGGTCGGCCTGTTGCTTCGGAATGTACACTGGTAATCGCCTAATATTTCTTCTGAATATATTGCACGTCTTTTGCATATTACTGCTGACAGAACCTTGTAGGCTATATTTAAAAGAGTGATCCCTCGGTAGTTAGCGCAGTCCTTCTTATTTCCCTTTTTATGGATTGGACATATGATGCCTTTTTTCCATTCCTTACGCATGGTTTCCGTATTCCATACCATGACAATTAATTCGTGGATTCGTATCCACAAGTGCTCTTCACCGCTTTTTACGAGTTCTGCTGTTATGGTATCACTTCCTGATGCTTTATAATTTTTGAGCTTTACTATTACCTCTCTTACTTCTTGATAGGTGGGTTCCGGGATTTCTGGTTGCTCTGCGTGATAGTATTTTACGTCTTCCCGATTGTTTTCATGTTCTTTGTTCTTACAAGTTAACAGCTCGCTATAGTACTGACGCCACCTTTCAAGTATTTCCTTTTCCGCACTTAGTAATCTTCCTTCCTTACTGAGAAAGGTGTTGGTTCTCGATTAGAAGTCTCGGGTTTGCATTGCTATTTGTTTATAGGACTTTCTGCTCTGGTTGTTATTGTTGTATTCATGTTGTATTCACAAGTTCTCTACTTGTTTGTTTAGCTCATTTTTAGGGTTCCGTACCGAAAACGGAACCCTTATAGGATCACTTTGTTGTCCGTCTGTCTGTCTGTCTGTCTGTCTGTCTGTCTGTCTGTCTGTCTGTCTGTCTGTCTGTCTGTCTGTCTGTCTGTCTGTCTGTCCGTCTGTCCGTCTGTCAAGACCTTTTTCTCAGGAACAAGTAGAGGTAACAAGTTGAAATTTGTATCAAATACTCGGGTCTGCAGTCTCTTTCAGCTGTGAAAAAATCAAACTTCTAAGTCAACGCGATCAAAAGATATGACCGTTTATGTCGCATATTTTGCGATTTCACAAGGGAATCAAAACCTATAGGATAGTTCCCGTTGACCTAGAATCATGAAATTTGGCAAGAAGCGGTGTCTTACAGCACATGTCAAGGGAAAAATCTGAAAACCGTAAATATGTAGTTTAATTACAAGAAAAATGCGAATTTACTATTAGAAACTTATGAAAATACACTAATGTTGTCGTAGTGGTATTGTCAGGTTCCGGAAGCATATGGGTTGCATACAGTTAGGTCCGAAGGTTAAAAAGTATGTGTTGGCAGCAAGCTGTTTATTCTGAATTTTCTTTGTTTATATTCGTTATGCATTTCATCACGTACGCTTTATATACAAAATATATACAGGGTATATATTATGTCTAAATTTTGCTTTTTTATAACCGACATGCGACATACTCAAGTCCCGTAACATCCTGTATATATTATATTTCGTCTAATTTTTCTTTATAATCTACATAATATGTTGATAATCTACATAATAATACTATGCTATACAAGTTTGTACGGAACCCTCGGTGCGCGAGTCACAACTCGCACTTGGCCGGTTTTTTTTCCTCTTCTGTTTACTCACTCTTTTTGCCGGTCTTTTTAGTTCTTCGTATTTTGCACTATTTGCTCTTGTCATTGTTTGCAGCATCAATTTTCTGGCTTCGTTTCTTTCCCTCAGAGCTCTTCTGCACTCATCATCGAACCAAGTGTTTCTGTCCTTTACTTCCTTCCCGACTGTCTTTTCCGCTACTTCAATTATGACACTTTTTATGGCGTTCCATTTCTTGTCCACGTTTTCACCGGTTTCTGTTCTTTCTAGGGAACGTTCAATTAGGTCTTGATATTGTTTTTGTTTATACTTCGCTCGTAGGGCCTGCGTATTCCATTTTTTTACGTTTCTTACCCCCACAATAGCTGTAATTCTTTGTCTCACCGAGACACGTACGAGATAGTGATCAGAGTCGCAGTTAACGCCTCTCATAGTTTTTAAGTCTGTGATCATTGTTGCCCTTCGTTTATTGATAAGTACTTGGTCAATTTGGTTGACTCCTCCGTTTCCTGGCATCACCCACGTGCCTTTGTGTATTCTTTTGTGCGGGAAGCATGTGCTACTGATTTTCATGTTGCAACCCGCTGCCATGTGGCACAGTCTTTTCCCGTTTTCACTTGTTTGGTCGTGTAGTGAGAGCGTTCCCGCTACATTTCTGTACGCGTCCTCTATTCCTACCTTCGCATTAAAGTCGCCTAACACTATTAATGCATCATGTTCCGACACTTCTTCGCAGGTTCTCTGTAATTTGATGTAGAAGTGTTCCTTTTCATCATCCTCTCCCTCTTCAGTTGGTGCGTAAGCACATATTACACTAAGGTTGTGGAATTTTCCTTTCATGCGTATCATGCATATTCGGTCGCTGACCGCTGTGAATCCTAGTACAGCCTTCCTTGCTTCTCTCGTTATTATAAAACCTACCCTCTTTTCTCCTTGCTTATCCGGGTTTCCACTGTAATATAATCTGTATAGCTTCTTGCCAATACTGCCTTCTCCCTTCCATCTTATCTCCTGTAAGGCCGCTATATCTATTTTGTATTTATCTAATTCCTCCGCTATCTCCTGCATTCTTCCTGGTCTCAACATTGTGCGCACGTTCCATGTGCCTACTTTTAAATCAGTTTCCGTTTTCCTAGCCTTGATTCGTTCATTATGTAGTTGAGCAGGTGCTCGAAGACGCTGTCGTCCACGGTGACCAGGACGGCGGTGTCGACTTGCACGGCTGCGGCGGCTCCGTTGAAGGTTGTTGAAATGAATGAATTCATTTTTGGGCTTGGGTTGTTTTCTTGGTTTTGTCAAGAGTGGTATAGTATAACGTTCTTCTTGCGAAGGTCGGTTTTTTGACTATGATGCTGTTAGGCCTCTTAACCATATTTGTTGAAAATTTCAGTCATTGACTTCAGAGTCACATTAATTCCGTTTGAAATGAAACTTCATAATCTTTTTCCACTCACACTTTAGCACCGTTTCTTTGTATACGGGCGCAGTGACCGTACATAAACAAAACTTTTTTTTTCTCCAAATATAATTGACCCACCGTAATAAATAAGATATATTATTACTAGAAGATAATTACTTTCTACTATAAGATAATTACTTTCATATTATCTGAATAAATATGTATCGTTGAGTAGATGAACTAATTTCGTTAAGTGAATATCGACATAACTAGTCTATGATATACACATATTGAGAGCTACTCAAAACTAGAATATAATGCAGATGCAATGTCAAGAGTGCAGAGAGAAAATCAATACATTTAAAGCTGCTATAAAAAGTAAGAATCAAATTAAAAATTTTATTAACATGCCATACGCATCACTACGCCCTTCGCCATAAAAATAATAGTAAAGACGAATAATCCATGGACAAAGTAATTATTGTTAAGACATATTCCAAATATATCCCTTTGTTATTGACTTCTGCCAATATTTTCGGTGATGAGTCAAACAAAAATTCAAATATGCCTTTCATAAAAAATAAGTTGTTCATAAAGTGAATGTAATTTCCTGAATAAAAATGCAAACCGTGTTTGCCCTATACCTGGAAAATCTTATAAATCATTGTAACTGCACCATTCCATCAGATACTTAAAGAGCGACAAGTTCCCCTAAACATTGCGCCCCTACTGATTCAACACATGTAACCACTATTAGACGGAAAGCCTTTGTAACCGAGGGGAGCCTTTTTCATTGATCAATGCACACTCATTCTCCTTGTATTAATAGGATTCTAAATATTTAGAGTGTGAGGTTAACAACCTTAACAATGCGGATACTATTCCAAATTTGTATTTTGTTAATTTGTTGCAGTGACGGGAAAATGGCAGCAGCTGAAACCAAGCGGTGAGAAACTGCCGTGTCTTCAAGAGCACTCGACAGTGGTCCACAAAGATAACATCTATGTATTCGGCGGCGAAGTGAGCTTCTCTGCAGGAACTGAAACACCTCTCTGGGTTTATGATATTAAGAACAATAGTTGGAAGAAAGTTCGAGCGAGGAAAGGTATTTGAAACACGAGTTTGATAAATTATATATAGAGGCAGAAACTCAGTAATCGGTAATTTTACGACTTTTCAAGGAAGTTTGCTGATATATCTAAAATTTATAGGTGTTTCAACTCCTAAAGGACGAAGAGGTCATTCGGCTTTGGTTCATCGGGGGTCAATGCTAATTTATGGTGGATATCAAGATTTACGAGGATCTTGTAACGAACTTTGGGCATTTCACTTTGGTAATATACTTAATATATTGTCTATGCGGATGTAGTTGTTTACGTTGTAGTTGTTTACGTTAGGTGTATATAACTTTTCTTATAATTTAGAGATAGCATTTAATTTTTTTATAAGTTTTTTCGAGGAGCTCAATTCTTATATTCCAAGATGTAATGCAATGAAATTGGCAAAATTGATAGAATATGTCACAAAAAAACGAGGAACAAAAGTTGGATTAGAATTTATTATTATTACGACTTTAAGGTAAACTTCTTTGGCAAATTTTGTACTTTATGAAATTAATTTGATCGATTTGATTGATTAATAACATTTTAACAAATATTATAAGGATCTGAATTTTGTAACTAATTCTAACTAGTTCTATACCGAAATTCTAACTGGCATCTATATCGCATCCAATTGGTCATGTAATTAAATAACAGAGTCTAATATGAGAAAAATAACTTACTGCAGAAACGAGAAAATTTAGGGTTCATTTTTGTTTTAATTCTTCTTCTTCTTTGAGTTCCGTCCTATCGGAGATTGGAAACCATCATAACGAGACGTATCTTGATAATCGCCAAGATAAGCACAGCCGTACTATCTTTTCCTCGAAGCGACTCACGCCACTGTTGTCCCCCTTGTAACTTCCTTGTGTATAAAGCAAGAAGTTTGAATGTTTAGATATCAAGAGGACATACTATAACTGGCTATATTGCCAATATACCTAATAATCATACCGTATAGTTTACGAATTATCGCCAGTTTAATTTCTTAATTTTGTAAGTGACACACTCGTCGATCATCAAAACTCTAAGGTATTTCTAGCAATCTTACAAACTCCAAATTTTAGTTAGCGTTTAATATCGTGTCCGTCAGCTACTGATTTTTTATCTGGTTGATAACCATTTGATTTTTTTTATCGTGTCCGTCAGCTACTGAAGTTTCTTCATATGTGTTTGTTTGTTTGTGTGAGTGTGTGTGTTTGAAAAAGATCTCCCTAGTTTTAAGTATAAATTTAATGTTGAAATTAATGAAAAACTACACCAACGTGTACGGACAATAAAAGAGAGTACTTTCAAGTTTTGTTTTAACATTAATGGACTCCAACGTGGGATCCATTTGCGCACGTCGACGATATTCCACTTCTCGCCACGTATTCACTAACATATCAGGTGTAACTGTCCCAACCGCCTCGACTCTTTCGAGTAAATGATTGATGTCTCGGATCTTTTAACAGTACACACATTTACACATTTTTTATGTGTATATTTGGGTTGGTAAAATAATATTTACAAACCTGACAGCAAGTCAAGAATTTTCAAAGCGGGCCGTATGATAAAATCTTTGATTAGTATTTTTATTATCATAGTATCTTGTCGATTTACACCATGTTGATTAGTCGGCTTATTTATAAATCTATTTAAAGTATTTTATTTAAGAAAATTAATATAATACCTACCTTGCCCGACGTCACGCGTCTTGAGATTTTCGTCAAAAAGCAGATCAATGATTATGGAATATTTGAACCAAATTGAGCATAATATGAAATAAAAATATGGGACTTGATAAAGAATACGAGATTTTTTTAAACTTAGTGTTGCGGACTTTTTACCTGGTGTAACTGTTGTTAATCGTCTTTGGCACTCTTTAACTAAAATCTGGAAGCAAACATTAAGCTGCTACGTTGTCATGTGTCCTTTGCTTTTTGACGGTCGTGAGCCTTCCGCTCAGCTGTTCCGTCGTCTTGTTGTTTGTTTCTGTGTGTTTTTTTTTTGTGTCGGTTTGCTTGTTTGCTTGTCGGTTTGTTTGTTCTTCTGTTGTGTTTCACTCATAAACGGTTTTCTTTTTTTTTTCTGGTTCTGTTTTTTTTGTTCTGTTTTTTTTTTCTTCTTCTTCTCGTTGTTGGTCCTTGGTTTGTCCTGGTGTTGGTTCCTGGTTCGCCCGCCTGGCGGTTCCTGGTTCGTCCTTCGTTCTCGTGGTGGTTCCTTGCTCGTCTTCGTGGTGGGTGCTGTGTCTCTCTGGTTTGTTCGTGTTGTTCCTGCCTGTTTTTGTTCCTGGGTGCTCCGCTGGGTTCGGGGATGTGGGCTTTCCTGTGAAAAAGAAAGATCAGTGATTACCTATGTTGTTGAGGTTTTGGATGTTTCCATTTGACGTTGATATTGTAGTTTGCTGCGTTGTTGATTGTTGGGTTGTCATGCGTTTTCATGCGTTCGAAGCTTTTCGTTGCTAGTTTTTCTATGTGTTGCTTGATTGTCTCCATGTTTAGATCGCTGTGCAGCTGCTCATTGGTCATGTACCATGGCGAATCTGTTATTTCTCTCAGAGTTTTGTTCTGGATGATTTGGAGTTTGTAGATTTTCCATTCTTTGGATTGTATCCAGCACGTCGATGAGTACGTCATTGTCGGCCGTATTATGGACTTGTAGATTTGTAGTTTGTTCCTTATGTTCAGCTTGCTTTTCCTGTTTAAGAGCGGGTAGAGGTAGCCTTTAATTTGTTTTGCTTTTTTCGCTGTCTGATCGATGTGTTCTGAAAATGTAAGAGTTTTGTCTAGGATTACGCCTAGATATTTGATTCGGTTTTCCCATTTTATGTCTGTGTTGTTGATTCTCAAGCAGCTACTGGGTTCGTGCTTAAATTTTTTCTTCGTGAAGATAATTGCCTGTGTTTTTTCTGCGTTTAGTTTGATCCTCCAGGTGTTACACCAGTGGTTAATCCTGTCCAGGTGATTTTGGAGCCGTTTTGTTATGGCCTCGGTCGAGTATCCTCTTGTGAAAATTGCTGTGTCGTCTGCGTATAGTGCAATTTCTGTGTCGTTTAGTTTTGGGATGTCTGCGGTGTAGATGCTGTAAAGAAGGGGGCCCAGGACAGATCCTTGTGGGACACCGGCTGTCATTGTCTGAGTTGTGGAGATGCTGTCGTTTATTTTGAGTTGGAATGTTCTGTTACAGATAAAAGACGTCACTAGTCTGATCATTGCTGTTGGGATTTTAAATTGGTGTAGTTTGTATATTAAACCTAGGTGCCATACCTTGTCGAAAGCCTTAGAGACGTCCAGAAAGACGGCTCCTGTGGCTAACCCTTTGTTGAAAGCGTCGATTATTGCTTCGGTTATTCTTGTCGTCTGATAGGTGGTAGAGTGCTCTGTTCTGAAGCCGTATTGTTCGTCGGGTAGAATACGTTTGTCTTCAGTTATTTCTGTCAGTCTTTTGTGTATTACTTTTTCTGTGATTTTACTGAGACCTGTCAGCAGACTTATTGGTTTGTAACTGGAGGTGAGGTTTCGGGTTTTGTTCGGTTTCGGGATTAGAATCGTTGTTGCGTGTTTCCATTGGGTCGGAAACACTCCAAGTTTCAGTGCGGCGTTTATGATTTGTGTTATTCTGTCTATTGCTTTCGGTGTTAGGTTTTTTAGCGCGGCGTTGTTGATGTTATCGCAGCCTGGTGCTTTCTTGGTTTTTACGTTTTTAATTATACCTTTTATTTCTTCCGGTGTTGTTTCCTCTATTTCCGTGTTTTCTACGCTACTATTTAGTACTCTCAGTACGGTTTCGCGTAATTCTTGCCTTTTGCGGAGTGGGTGTGTGTCGGCGTTCGGTTTAAACTGCTGTGCAAGCGACTTTGCGAAGTCCTCCGTTTTCTCCTCGTCCGTGCTTGCTACAGTGTCGTTTGTTGTTTTCAGTGGGGGAATTGTTCTCCTCTCCTTGTTTCTAAGATTCTTGGCTAATTTCCACGGTTCCTCTATTGTTTCGTTGATGCGTTCTAGTTTGTCTTCCCATTCGGCGTTGTGCTGTTCGCGCAGTGCCCATTTCAGTTGGTTTGTCAGTCTGTTTAAGACGTTCTTGTCCGTCGGTGCCAGCGTCCGTTGGAATACCTTGTTAGCTTTGCGCTTTTCTTTTAGTAGATTCCTGATTTCCTGTGGGAGGGTTGTTGTCGTGTTGGCTGTCCGTTTCCTTGTGGCGGCCTCGAGTGCTGCTTTTATTTCGTTTTCTATCGTCCGTGCTGCTTCTTCTAGGCACGGGGGGCTTGTAATTTCTGTACAAGTGACGTTCGTCAGATTATCTTTGAATTTGTTCGAATTTGTGATAGTTTTCTCGATTGTTTTCTTGGCCGTATTCTCTTGGAGATTTATGTGCACTGGGTTGTGATTTGAGCTCAAGTCCTTGATGCAGATTATTTCCACGTTTGCTGTGATGTTTTTCATAACGGCTGTATCCAAAATATCCGGCATTCGCTGAACTCCTGGAAAGTGTGTTGGTTCGTTCGGTGCAATTACTTGTAACTTCCGGTTTTCCGTGTACCTTAGTAATTGTCGGCCCTTGGTGTTTGTTACTCTGCAATTCCATTGCGAGTTCTTTGCGTTGTAGTCTCCTGCGGCCATGGTACCTATATTTCTGTCGAATATTTTGTCCAGGTCGTCGGCGTTTATTTGTTTCTGTGGCGGCGAGTACAGTGCGTAGAGGGCTATGGGTCCGTCAGTTGTCTGTACTTCTACTCCTACCGTTTCCGTGTCCGTGGTTGTTTCTACTTCCGGTAGTTCGTGGTGTTTTATGTTTCTTTTGATGACGATGGCGACTCCACCTCCGGCTTTCTCGCTTCTGTCTTTTCTGTAGACTTGGTAGTTTGCTATGTTTAGTTGGTTGCAACGTCTGAGGTGCGTCTCGTTTATCAGGGACACGTCGACGTTGTATTCGTTTAGGTGTGCTACTAGTTCCTGTTTCTTGTTTTGTATTCCGTTTGCGTTCCAGAATGTAAGTTTCAGATTGTCTCTAGTTCTTCTAGTGGTCATTGTTGAGTGTGAGCATGATGGTTGTGATTCTTCTAGTGACCTTTTCTGTTTCCTCTTTGCTGTGTCCCATTTCGGCAAAGTCGAGCATCATTTCCGTCAGTTCAGATCTGATTACTTCGTTGCTATTCCTTTTGTTTCGGCTGGTTGAAGGTTTTGTCTCCGGGTTGGGGTTGTTGCTTCTTCTTATCAGTTTCGGTATTTGGCTCGTTGTCGGTGTTTGGGCTGTTTGTCTCTGTGTTTGGGCTGTTTGTCTCGGTGTTTGGGTTGTTTGTCTCGGTGGGGGTCTCGTTTCCTGCTGTCTTTGTTCCGTTTGTCTAGCTATTTCCGGTCTCGCCGGGCAGTTTCTCCATATAGAGGTGTGTTCACCTCCGCAGTTTGCGCATTTCGGCGGCAGTGTTAGCGGTTTCTCGCACAGGTGCGTGCTGTGGTTCTGTCTGCATTTCATGCATTTGTATTCGGCGTTGCAGTGCCTCTGCACGTGGCCGAACAGCTGGCATCGGTGACATTGCACGGTTTCTCCTCGTGTTTTCAGCGGTTCCATTTTCACGTTCAATCCGCAGAATCGATCCATTTGGTAGATGGATTTGTATTCCTTCCCAATTTCTATCAGGACCATTTGGATTGGCGTGGCTTCTCTCCCTTTCATCCTGGTCACTTTTATGGCCGGGTATCCGTTGTCGTTGAGGTTCTCATTGATTTGCTCCTCCGTCAGGCCGCAGGGAACTCCCTTCACTACGACCTTCAGGTTCCTTTCCGTGCTCAGTTGGTGCGTGTGAAATTCGTAATTGTCCTCTTTCATTAGTCTGTACATGTTTCGGTAGTCCGTGATTGTTTGGGGCTGGATTCTTATCCCGTCCCTGGTCGATGTTGCCCTGGTGTAGTTTATTTTGTTCCTGTTGAGCTTCTTCGAAAGCCCTGCCCATTTGTCCTTGTTTCGTAGAACTATTGGTGTTTTGTTGTTGGTGTTTTCGGTGGGGGTTTCGGTCTCAGTGACTTCGTCTTCGTCGTCGTCGTCGTCACTGTCCCTTGTGTTTAAGCATGCATAGCTATTCATACTCACCTGCGGTCCTCGCAGGCTTGACGTGGTTGGGCTCGCAAGCTTTGCGGTTTTCTTTGGAAACCGGAAGGTTTCCTCGTCCTCCGGGTCAGTTTTGCGCTTGGGGGCGGCCTCGGTGGTGCTGTCCATGTCCATCGGTTGGGTTTTCCTCCTCGGGGCGGCTTCGGTGGCTCTCCTCGGGGCGGCTTCAGTGGATCTCTTCGGTCCGGCATCATTGCTCCTCTCGGCGGCGGTCGTTCTGGTCGCGGCGGTGTCCTGGGGTTGTTCAGTGGCGGTGGTCTTCATCCTTTTCGCTATTTGGTTGAATAGCTTCTTCAGGCCGTCGTCGCTGATGGAGTCCAGGAAGTCGTAGTCCTTGATTTCCATGGAGGCGGCGGTTCCGTTCACGCTGGTTTGCATGATTGGGTTCATGATTTCTCGGTTGGGTTTTTTTTAAAATTATTTTGTCAAATAATTGCTAGTTTAACGTCTGCTTCGTTCGAAGTTCGGTTAAGCTGTGTGCTACGTTGTCTACGTTGGTTCAATAAATATATTTCTGTTTTGGTTGAAAATAAATGTTGACATTTTCAAGATGATGCAAACGCAACAACCTCGACTTTGCCACGTTTATTATTTTTTTTAAAGAAAAATATTATCCTATATGCATATCAAAATATCAATACTTTATATGGTATATGTATATAACCACTAAATGTAATCAAGAGTTTAATTAAAATATCTTGCAAATAGTTTTATAAAAAATATAAATTTTAGTCGTCGGCCACTTCTTTATGCATATTAGGATATTTAAATTCAAATTATGAGTATCCAACTTACCTTCTTCCTTTCAGTTAAACTGTTGCATGAACATTTTTCCTTTCTACGAGCGATACATAAACTTAATTTACCTGTGAATACGGCTTCGCCAATATCTATAACCAGCATTATATTCAATGCGTATCGCGTGATTACCAATAATTCAATCGCTTTCAGAGAGGCTTCCAAAGCATACTGCACGGAACAATGAGAAGTTCAATTGCTTCACATGTGTTATATGCTGTTTCTTTTTGAGCGAACCTATACATTGCAAGCTAAAAATTCTACTTGTATTGTTGGCTGGTCAATATAAATTTTTCCAATTATTTCGTGTGAAGCGAACACTGAAAATAATATTAGATATTGAATTTTGTTCGTATTTGGATTAAATGTACTTCTATATGATCTGTATATATATATATATATATATATATATATATATATATATATATATATATATATATATATATATATATATATATATATATGTATAATTTTTTCATCATTTTTTTATGAAGTCTAATTGCCAATTTTTAAGCCTTCAAAGAATTGACGAAATTTTAGGAATAGATTTCTTGAAAGCTATTTCTGCTATTATCCAGAAGGATAGAAAAAAATGTATGTAGTGTTTTTTTCAGAAAATTACATGTTCTTGATCTTAATGCTATATCTTAAGAACGTTCTTATAATTTTGACATTTATTATTTTTTTGTCATAGAAAACCGGAAGTAAACATTTCAAATCGGACAAACTTAAAACAAACGGAACACAGCCTGAATAGGATGGTTGCGACAGTTACAGTTACTACGTGGTAATTCATTCTTACATTGAATTGAAAAATTCACTATGTTTTTACCACACTTATAATATGTAAAAATGTATTATAACTTACTATTCACAGTTATATAAATTTCTACACATATCACGACTCGAGTTTCGACGTTGGACGGTCATTTTCAAGTGACTTAACAAATTGATGAGGCTGAATATATACACTTATAGTTTTGGTGCGGAGGATCGGTGTCTGTCCGTAGATGAGGACTTACCTGCTTGAAATTGGGTGAGATTAAAAAGTTGGGAAAAGATTAGGTCGGTTTGCTCGTTTAGGATCTCAACGTTTATTATTTTTTAGGAGCTCTGTAACAATTACTGAGTCTTTTTAGGACTACCAAAACAAATCTCATATGAAATTTCTTAGTTATTTTATAACTCTCAGTCTACCTTCGTGGCACACAACAAAAACCATAAAAATAACATTGTTTTTAAAATGATGCCTTTCCGATACCTTAAGTGGATAGCCATCTGTGGACGCGCTTAGAGATTTATCTCTCAACGACACAGCTTTGCTTCCATAAACGACAATTTGTAAACCACTCACTGGAAAGCCCATGGGGTGATTAGTGTTAGATGTTTTTAATTTTGACAATTTGTGAGAGAGACATGATTATCCATAACGTAGGATGATTTCACCAATTTTATCTTATCATTTCAAATCGGATTCTCTTAACTCAGGTATTTCTTAATTTTTTTTATCTGAAAGTGTAGAACGAAAAATGTATAGTTTGTAGTATATAAATAAGACGTGTAAAGTTTTAAAATGGGATCTGCATTCGTTTTGGAGATAGATGAACTAAAGTGCGAATTCGCAGTATTGAGCCGCACAAGCGATTTTATTAAATAAACACTGCAACGTCAATATTAATGCGTATTACAACTATGCTTTTGTAGTTTATATATATATATATATATATATATATATATATATATATATATATATATATATATATATATATATATATATATATATATATATATATATATATATATATATATATATATATATATATATATACCATACATATACCATGACCGAGTCATGGCGGTATAACCATTCCAACGAGAATAAAGGAAATGTATTCTCACAACAGCCCCAGAACGGCGGACCGAAGTGCTACCGGGATAAGTAGCAAGCATTAACTAGCCAACAGCTATGGGTGGAAGAGCTAGAAAATGTTAGGGCACTCTTTTGTCCAACAGTTGAGAAACCAATTCTGAAGGCGGATGAACTGCTGAAGCGGTCAACGGCATAAGAATGCAAAAAGCAAGGAGAAACTATTGTATTAAAGATCCTCGTGGATACCTCTAGAATCACCATTATGACGATGAAATTCACAGCAAATTATTCCGGAGTAAAAAGTCTCCCAATCGGATCTCCAGGAGAGGCGGTTTTGAATGAGGTCGTGGAAAAAAGAGTGTCATTGAGATCAGACACGTTAAGAGTAGGCACATGGAATGCAAGAAGTCTATTCTCGCCAGGAAGATTAGACAACATAGTACTTGAGATGGAAAGACTAAAAGTGGACTTACTTGGGGTAAGCGATGTAAGATGGGCAGGAATAGGTTCGATAAATACAGATAATGGAATGCTATACTACTCAGGAAACAATGACCCAAAACATCAGTACGGAGTAGGAATAATCCTAAACAAAAAGTTAAACAGGTCAGTTACAAACTTTACTCCCTATTCAGATAGAGTAGTAATGATACAATTAAAGACAAATACTGGAATTATGAACGTGATCCAAATATACGCACCAACTACAGATAAAGAAGATGAGGAAGTTGAAGAATTCTATACACAACTAAATGCAGTACTAAGAAGTATAAATCGTTGCGAAGTGACCATAGTGATGGGCGATTTTAACGCCAAGGTAGGAAAAACAAAGGTAATTGGCTGCACTGGTGAATTTGGCCTCGGGGATCGGAACTAGCGCGGTGACCGTCTGATTCAGTTCTGTCAAGATGAGAATTTTATAATCACCAACACACTCTTTCAGCTCCCTAAAAGAAGGCTGTATACCTGGACATCTCCAACCCATACAAAGGAGAAAATCATACGAAATAAAATAGATTATGTGCTCATCAGAAATAGATATAAAAATGCCGTAAAAGCAGTGAGAACTTACCCTGGAGCTCACATCCACTCAGATCACAATCCTGTAATAGCAAAGGTACAAGTTAAACTAAAGAAGATCATAAAGAAACAGAACAACAACATAGATATTCAACTTCTTAAGGATAAAAAGATACACGAAGTTGTAGTCGACCAGATAAAGCAAAATGTAACAACAGCAATGATAGAAAATGAACTACATCAAGATGTCGACATAAGATGGAATCGAGCTCAAACAGTTCTGACAGCAGTAGTGAAAGAAAACCTAACTAGGAAAGCAACAAAAAGGAAATATTGGATGACTGAGAAAATCATAGAGCTCATGGATGCACGCCGGACTCATAAGAACCAAAATGAAAAACAGTATAAAATCTTACATAAAACGATTCAAACAGAAATAAAAAAGGCAAAATCAGAGTGGATCTCTAAACAATGTGAAGAAATAGAAATGCACGAAAGAAACTATGACAGCTTTCATATGCACATAAAAATCAAAGAGATGACAGGAGCTAGAAAAACCTTCCAAGCTATAACAGATGTGAAAGAAAAAGTAACGAGATGGGAAACCTACGTGCGGGAACTCTTTAATGATGAAAGACCAACACAAGTACCAATAAGAGTAGAAGACGAAGAACCTAAAATAATGAAGCATGAACTCGAATATGCCCTCAACAGTATGAAGCCAAGAAAGGCTACGGGGCCGGATCAAATACCAGCTGAGATATTAAAATTATTCGATGAACACCTAATAGATAGTCTCCTAGACCTGTTTAACACAATATATGACACAGGCATCATACCGAAACAATGGCTTTTATCGACATTTGTATTGATCACTAAAAAAGCAAATGCTAGAGAGTGCACAGATTATAGGACTATTGCACTTATGAGCCATGCACTAAAATTCTTTCTAAAAATCATCCATAAAAGAATTTATCGAAAATTAGAAGAGGACATAAGTGATAGCCAATTTGGATTTAGAGAAGGGCTTGGAACAAGAGAAGTACTATTCGGAATAAATATTCTTTTTCAAAGATGCCTAGACATAAATCAAGACCTGTTTGTGTGCTTCATCGATTTCCAAAAGGCTTTCGATAAAGTTCAGCATGACAAATTACAACAACTATTACTTAGAAAGAATTTAGACCGGAAAGACGTCAGGATAATTACCAACCTATATTGTG